>CP136069.1:173607506-174969762 GCA_032622095.1 Siphonodentalium dalli | reverse complement strand
GCCATAACGAGTTGTGTATTTGTATATTTAGGGGTGCGGTGGTGTTTCGGATGGCCCTAATGAGTTGTTGTTTTTGTATATTTGGGGGTGCGGTGGTATTTCGGATGGCCATAACGAGTTGTGTTTTTGTATATTTGGGGCTGCGGTGGTGTTTCGGATGGCCCTAATGAGTTGTGTATTTGTATATTTGGGGGATGCGGTGGTGTTTCGGATGGCCCTAATGAGTTGTGTTTTTGTATATTTGGGGGTACGGTGGTGTTTCGGATGGTCCTAGTGAGTTGTATATTTATATATTTGGGGGTGTGGTGGTCTTTCGGATGGCCATAACGAGTTGTGTATTTGTATATTTAGGGGTGCGGTGGTGTTTCGGATGGCCCTAATGAGTTGTTGTTTTTGTATATTTGGGGGTGCGGTGGTATTTCGGATGGCCATAACGAGTTGTGTTTTTGTATATTTGGGGGTGCGGTGGTGTTTCGGATGGCCCGAATGAGTTGTGTATTTGTATACTTGGGGGTGCCGTGGTGTTCCGGATGGCCCTAATGGGTTGTGTATTTGTATACTTGGGGGTGCCGTGGTGTTTCGGATGGCCCGAATGAGTTGTGTTTTTGTATATTTGGGGCTGCGGTGGTGTTTCGGATGGCCATAACGAGTTGTGTTTTTGTATATATGTGGGTTCGGTGGTGTTCCGGATGGCACTAATGAGATATATTTTTGTATATTTAGGGTGCGGTGGTGTTTCGGATGGCCCTAATGAGTTGAGTTGTGTTGTTGTATATTTGGGGGTGTGGTGGTCTTTCGGATGGCCATAACGAGTTGTGTATTTGTATATTTGGGGGTGCGGTGGTGTTTCGGATGACCCTAATGAGTTGTGTTTTTGTATATTTGGGGGTGCGGTGGTGTTTCGGATGGCCCTAATGAGTTGTGTTTTTGTATATTTGGGGGTGCGGTGGTGTTTCGGATGGTCCTAGTGAGTTGTATATTTATATATTTGGGAGTGCGGTGGTGTTTCGATGGCCTTAACGAGTTGTGTATTTGTATATTTAGGGGTGCGGTGGTGTTTCGGATGGCCCTAATGAGTTGTGGTTTTTGTATATTTGGGGGTGTGTACCAGGCAGATATACCCTTGTCAGATGTCAGTATTGGAGGATCCTGAAAAGTCATGTGCTACTGACTGCGTTTTCTTTTATATCAGAAGAAAATATATTTGACTGCACACTGTGACCACTATTTTTGAACAGGCCTTCGATAAATTTACATATGTCTTGACAAATTGTAACTTGTTTGTGGAAACTGTATTATATGCAATCCTCTGACGGTTCGAGGTCTCTCGGCTTGCAAGAATATGTTTATCTCTTAAATAGAATGATAAATATACTTTTAATGCTTCTTCTATGTATCTCTTTTTGCTAGCTCATTATGTGAATGCCCTGATGCCATTCCCATATAAATATGACAGCTGAGAAGATATAATTGTTTAAGTGACTTAATTGGGTCACCATTTGTCGAGATTGTGAAATTTGAACGCCCAAAACTCCTAAAAATGACATGGAGATGGACTGGGTGACTATATATAACGTATAGGTGGATATCGGCGAATAGCAATCTTATTAATGATAGTGCATATCTTCTCGCCATCCGTGACCCTAACGACACCAAATGTGATTTAATTCATCGTATCATTCGCGAAAAACGTGTATTAATTTGGTGCAAATTAGTGCTAAATATATTTGTATCAGCTTTGGTGCAACTGCCATCCTCATGCATGACTTTAACGGCGCCACTTTTGACATATTTAAACAACGTCCATTAGACTCATGGATGCATGATATACTGGAGATTATATATAGGTTTGGTGGAAACAAATTCTTTGAATAGTTATGACCCCCCCCCCCCATCTCTCACCCAAACGGCAGCAATTTGGCGTCTTGAAATCACACGATTATATTCCTCGTATCATAGAGAAGAATAATATATCAATTTGGTGGAAATCTGGGCTAAAAATAGTTTATTAAATCAATTGTTGATGCCCCCCTGCAACGTTGACTCGAACAGCGCCATTTCGCGGAGATGATTATGTATATGCGTTTGGTGGAAATCGGTGACAAAACTATTTCACCATATTTTTTTAAATTTTGCCGACACCAACAGCGTCAATTTATAAAATTTTAACCCGCACCATTATCTTCCTCGTAAAATCTTACCCCTCTTAGAACGCCTTGGTGTCATCTCGATTGTACACCGTGAAGTTATATATAGAACGCATACAGGCAGACAGAAGGACAGACAGCACGATTTGATATATCGTATCATTTGAGAAGAACGTGTCTGAGTTTCATGGTAATTGGTACTAAAACTATTTTTTATCAGTTTTGGGGACACTCCCGTCCCTATTTCGGACTCAAGCGGCGCCACTTTTGTCACCGTTATACCACACACGTAGACTCATAAGATATTAGAAATGCATATATATATAAAAGTGGTGAAAATTGCCGAGTATACAAATTCGTATAAAATTTAAGGTCCCCATATCTCTCACCGAGAGGGCACACCTTTGGTGTATCTAAACCACACGATAAATCGCACAATTAGATTCATTGTATAATGAAGAAGAATATATATCAATTTGGTGTAAATCGGCGCTAAAACTAGTTTTATCAATTTTGGTACCCCTCTCCTCTTCCGTGCATCACTGACTCGAACGACGCCAATTTTGACATATTTAAACCACACCATTAGATTCTTCATATCATGGGGATGATTATATGTAAGTTTCGTGGCAATCGGCGACAAAAAAACATTCTGCCCCTTCCCATTTCTGCCCATGACAACAACGGCGTCACTTTAGAAAATTCTAACCCCCGCCATTATCTTTCTCGTAAAAAGTTACCCCTAGTAGACCCCTTTGGTATCATCTGTGGATTTCTATAGAACACAGACAGACAGACAGACATCTGTGGATTTCTATAGAAGACAGACAGACAGACAGACAGACAGACAGACAGCCATTCGCAAATATAGATATAGATTTTCACTTGTTTAGGCGTGCACATATTTATATACAGTACCTGTCTAATATATATTAAAATACAAATATACCTGAATATAGCATCAATGAATGTGATGATGCATAATTTGCAGATATGTCTTAGCCAAAGATTATTGTTGTTGAATGTTGTTGTTCATCAAGTCCAGCACATCTACTGAACGGGCTCAATCGTGATAAATATGCCCGAGCGACGTAATGAAACATAAACACCCCCGCATGTATGGTCACATAAGCGATTACGACACAAATATATGACTCTGAAATTGGGTGACATAAATTGCACAGCCATTAACCCTCTTTCTGCTAAATAAATAATAAATGACGTTGCTCACCTCTGAATTTCGAATGTTACGACAACGGGACCGATATATATCGGTTTGCCGCGATCAGCCGGTGAGCAGTTCTGCCACGGTAAAAGGTTCGGAAACACGTTGAGGCTAACATTGCAATAAAAAAAAACATGCAAAATACAAACAACTGGCTAGCTACGTAAATTAACGTAAGTGACGTTACACGTTGACGTGTACTTCGATTCTCATCGGACGATTCAAGTGAAGCAACACATTGACACCGAGCTTAGTTAGTATTTTGATTGAGACATTTAGCCCAATTGTTAAATGAACTGGATCTGTTCTTGCCAACGTGCGAACTGTACGTATTGTCACTATCGCCTATTATTGTGTAATCTAATTTAATTACTGAATTGAATTGAATTGTTTAATGCATAAAGCCACCATTTCAGGTGGAAGATACACGAACATATATACATAAGATATTTCAATAAGCATTTTGGCATCATACTACATATGGATTATATAAGTAATAAATTCATTATTAAAATCACGAGTCTATCTGTCGATCGACTCACACAAATAGTGATATATATATACATACATATATATATACTGCTGTATATATAAACATGCATGTGTATATGAAATGAACAATGATTAATGTGATATCCAAAGTTGTGTACATAGTATATATACGTTTTGCTTGTTTCACTGTCATGTGACTTGTGCAATAAATAAATAAATCAATCTAAGAACATTATGCTTAAACGGACATGGCTCATTCGAACCTCCAATATATTTCTATGTAATTTGGAGTGACGAATACGATAGGTCGATAATTAAACGAACCATTGATATACCGGCTTCATATGCTCTGAAAAACACTTGCCAAAGTCACAGCCATTTTTCAACTTTTGGCCAGAAGTCAGACAAACGCTATTTATTGCTACCATATCAGGAATAGACTACAACGGAAGGCTCTTTTCTGTTCCATGTCGTGCAAATGGCTGTTTTGTATTTGGGACCCAAACACCTTATTCACAATTGTAATTTTCATTACTACAATGCATCTTTTGGGGTTGAATAATGCCCGTAGAAATGTAGTTCATATATTTATCGACATATTTCGATACGGAGAAAAATTCAAAAGCGAATAATATAATGTGTATTTTGGAGCGCAGACCACCATGTGGCTTTACATGTGGTATTATGCAGCTTAGGTGCGATGCCATATATCACTCGCAGTAATTGTGTACATACAAAACATACTTTCAATCACAGTCACCAAACGCTTCAACTTTCTTATGTCAGTCTGATCACTGCATGGGACCTGCATCTAAAATGTTTAGTATGTCATACATGTATTATAATTCGTGGGGACAACTAAATACCCACCCACGTCTCTGATCGGACATTTTCGTCGCAGCGACAAACTTTTATTACATGTATAGGGATGCGCATATATGATTGGTGGAAGTCGGTGTTCATCACAACACCCTCGATCAAAACAGTTCTTATATTATGTTTTAACTCGTTTAACTCGAACAAACATGAATGATTTATAGAATAATAACTACGAATTATATAAACGAAGTTTTAATCTAGAAATTCAGGTTAACGATTTGCTTCACATAAATTGTGCACATCATATATATATATATTGTTATCATATAATCACAAAAGACCTGTAACACTATACACATGTATCATACAATGAAACTAACTTTTGCAGTTTATATTCTTATATGTATTGATGATTAACTTTTTCAAAAGCCAATAGTTTCGAATAATTATCTGCATTTCGAAATTTGGGTGGGAGGGTGTTCCAACCGTGCCCATTAGAAGCTGAACGTAGAATGAGCGCTAAAATCTTGTTTGCGTTCCAGCACACTTTAGAACAACCGAGAAACCCGTGCCGAATCTAGTCAATATCAATCAACGCTTATCACGCGTGAACCACGATCGCCAATCACCCAGATATGCCCCATCGATTTAACCCCCGTCGATCTAATATTTTCCATTAACACCCTTCTCGCAAATAATTATTCGTTGAACTTCAATAAAATAATATATACATGTATAGTTTCCACTTGTCGTAACGTCTATCGGCTCGTGGATGTACTTGTACCCACTCTAATTATCGTATTCATTGACAAGCCGTTTATCCTCCATATACATGTATCTTCAAAATAATCAACCCAAAAACGATAGGGATATAGATAACTAAACATATGGTCTTTACTATACGGCTAGCAAGTGGTCAGCAGAGATACCCGATAAAAATAACAAACTGTTATATATTGGACTCAACTGAATACCAAGTGAAAATTGTTAAACAAATTTAAAGTACAATATGATGTACTGTATAATGGAGTCACAATTGAATATTGTCGGTGTGGGGTTCTATTAGCAGAACCACATACAGTAATGCCCTAAATAATCGACTCCTTAACCACAGCATAATTATGGGTAATTTTTCAGGATTTAGTCGGAAATATTGCTTGTTGCCATTCATCGGAAAGCTCTTAGTGAGAGCTTTCCGATGAATGGCATCAAGCCACATTTCCGACTAAATCCTGAAAAGTTACCCATAGTTCTGCTGTGGTTAAGGAGTCGATTGTTTAGGGCATTACTCTAAATGAGGTCGGTTTTTCTGACGTTTTGAAAAGATTACTCCTAGTTTTACCCAAATGTCCAAACGCCGAACGCGACTAAAGGTCTGGAGTAGGGTAACTGGTTTTTTTCCACTCAATCCCTGCACACATTTCAACACGAAAAACAATTATTTCGTCAGTATACTGATAACTGAACATTATACAAAGCACCCCAACATCTAACGTCAGACAGTCGCTGTTCTATGTATCGTCCTAACTTGACTAACAGATCCCTGCAAACGACGGAACGTACATACACCAAAACAAGAGAAACTCAAAAATGTATCATCTTGCACGATTAAATTGGTATTTTCACTAAATCCGGCCATTTAATGGACCATCTCCTTTTATACTCAACAGAATATATCCAATACAGTAATGGATTTTGGCCATGAATTAGTGCAAAAACACACGCATATGCTCTATGAATCATGTAAAACATGATAATTATAATGAAAATGAATTTATGACTCCAGCCATTTATTCATTTTGATTATATTTAACATGTTGTATACATCATTCATAGAGAACAGGAGCGTATGTTGCACTAATCCATGGCTCAAATTCATTCATTTGTTGCATATATTCTGTTGAGTATAAAATGAGATGGTCCCATACATGGCCGGGTTTAGTGTACAGTCCCCTTTTAAAATCATGCATCTGTAAACTAGTATACTCTGGATCATACCCCCTTGTTCATTAAATGGTATTCAGGATTCAACAACCAGCTTTTATAGCACCAAATTGTCCAAATTGTTTGTTAGCCAGAATGACATGTTTTGTTGCAATATAGTCTCATGCGTACATATTGATCTGTTGAAGTTATGGACAATACTTCAGCTAATGTGAGCAAATGATCATATAAGTGTGAATTAACCATGACAAAATGTTCAAAACACACTTCGGTATGCATGTATGTGGTTCACGTATGTGTTTCACGAAGGAGCCCTTGGTATCAGATACATCATGGCTAATTTAGCAGCGGGGATAACATGTTAAATTCAAAATATAATGTTCTAATAGTGGGGTAGATGGATGGGGGATATAGTGCAGGAAGAAAGAACGTTTGTCAAGTCGAACATTTAAGAAATGACTTGCAGATTGATTAGGGTCATTGGATTTTGACAGGCAGAGCAACTAATCGGGATTCACACACACTTTTTTAAAAGTTACTCTGCCGGTTAAAACCAATGGTCCCAATCGATCTACAAGTCATGTCTTTTTATAACATACATGTACCACTACATTTTAGTAGAACAGTACTAATTTGACCAACTTTTCAAAACTACCACAACAATTGTAAGTAACATATAATCGGAAGTCGCTTTCACCAAGACGAAAAATTATATTTTAGAACATAAATACTACAGAAGGATCAAAACAACACAATAAAAACACGTTTTCAAACCGGATAGGCGGTTTCCCCACAGCTATAAACGTAAGTATAAATTGTCTATACACATTTGCCGATCGCAAGCGGGCTCCATTTGAGCGAAGGACTCTTTTTATAGATTTAGTTTAGACATATTTATTTTGTCTAATTTATATAACACATATATTTGTTTATACAGACAATGGGATTGGAGGACAAGTGTTATTCACTTATGGGTACCCCCTCTACCATATGTTATTATACTGAAAAATAAATAATTAATAATGACAAAGCAACATGACTACCAAAACAAGTTGAACATATGTACATACATATACATATCACCGGTCACTGCCACCTCCGGTCACTGCCACCTCCGAGTTAGTCATAAGTTTATATATGTATTTTATAGATAAAAACGGCATTTGATCACTTCAGAAAATAATTTTCGCGCAAAAATTCCCTCTTCAAATGTCATTTTAACACATGTACAGCATTTCCGAATATCCCACTATATTGCAGCGGAAAGGCCGTTATGTGTCCAACATTTACTCCCATGGACAACATGATATTTATATGCATTGTGTAAGTATTACTTCACACGTACCTATGTACAAATACTAGTACGTCCAATGTCTATTTCATATTTTATATACTACATATTGTATACTATGTATTACCCTGATTGTACAACATGATATGTATGAGCAGGTACATATGTATTACTACACAAAGTCCTATGTACAATTATGTCCAATTTCTGATTCATATTTTATTGCATATACTGCTGGGTTAATCTATCTATCCATATAAAGTTGAAACCAATCAGACTATCAGAGCATCTAAGCCCAGATGTAGTTGAGATGTCCAAAAATCTAAAGGGGGATGTCCTGCGACCAATTATGGGAGAGGTGGGGAAAATGAATTTTAATATTGGGGAAAGGGCGATTGATAAATGAAATATCTGATAAATGGAAATTATGAATCGAGCCGAGGATGATTCACCACCTATAAACTTGGTCACAGGATAGCCCTCTCAACTACCTCTGGGTAGCCATGTCCAAATGAATAATCGTCAGAAGTTAACAATTTAACATATTGTCTTTTGCTTCTGGCATTTCGGCCTCAATCCAGAGAGGTCAAACTAGATGACAAACTGGGAATGTCACAACCATTCCCATGCAGTGTAAGTCCACTGCAAAAATGTGTATAAAAACTAGTGGTGCGTAGCGGAAATACTGAAATTTATCTAATTATATAAGATGGAATAAGAAATTTGACCAATTAAATTCTTATGTATGAGTGAAATACCTGTACAAATTGAGTTACGTGTATAAGAGACAGAATACAAAATTTTATAAATCTATGAGTACTATGTAGGTCATATAAATGATATATATATTGAATATTAAGGTTAAAGGGTAACTTTAAATTAAAAATATTATGATTATAAGTATATATTGTTTACCCAAATCTCAAATGACTCATTGTCAAATAAGATAATTAACCAAATATGCTACTACAAAGTATTAATGTGTCAGACTAAAAGTGCAACCAACTGAGAATATGGGATATGTAATGTATACTGGTGTCCCACAATTTTAGTTTTTTTTCTTTTTTTTAAAAGTGTCCACACAAATATATGAATATCAAACGTATAAAAGTTATTATATACATGTACCGTATAATATGAGACCAAACAAGGAGACCCGGTTAACAAGTCAGCATTGGTGCATACACATGCCTCTCAGATATTGTGTGTGTGTCACTTTAACACATCACACGAATCCCTTTTGTGCATTGTCATAGTAATTAATCTATAAACGTTAAAAATAGATCTAAAGCCCAACAACCTCAATTCTGGGGAACTGGGGAGATTGGTGAACTGACTGGTCCTCTTATGAAAACTTATGAAATAATCTATTCTAAGTGACTACTCGATGTGTCATTAACTGAAAAAACAAATAAAATGAATTTTAATTTAATACAAGCAATTGAATGAATTGTCCATCTCTAATCAGTATTATTTGATTTAAATTACTATCTTAGAAAACATGAACAATTTCAACTTATTTTCAATGGTCATGGATAATACTAATCTGTCAGATCCTTTAAAGAGAACTCATATGAGGTGCAGTCAACCAACCAATCCCAAATTTAAATCTAAATGTAAAATTGAACTCAGATAACAAAATTAAACTAAATAAATTCTGTCTTTGATATATATTATAATAAATATGTAATAATAATTAGTGATACCGATGATAGATATACTAGTATGAGGTTAATAAATTATGGGAGTTCATTCATCTAATGTCACTCTCAGTTATGAATGTATTTAATATTATTGTAGGTATTTGGGGAGGCGGTTGGGTGGCCATTGTAGGGTGGGCACCTTTATGCGAGCCTCTGCAGCAAGGTTTACAGAGTTTCAAAATGTTCTGATTGTGATGTTTTGTGGTATTGGAAATAATACATAATTTATCAGAAAGTCGGGTCGATGTACCATTATAGCACTAGAAAGCTGGTGTAATTATTCTAAATTTTTGTCAAATGTTGCAAATCCAGGGAAAATCTCCATAAATTTATAGCAAAAAAGATATTTTACCAAACCCAATCCGTCAGTTAAATGAAAAGTATGTTTAAAGATACTTCTGATTTACGTCACAGATAACTGCTTATATATAACTTATGCTGTGGAGATTTGCTTGGAGGTCCCCATACAGTTCTGGTCAACTGACCCCCCCCCCCTGAAATTTCCGGAATAGTGGTAATAATAATATGCATGAAATGATATTTAATTTAATCTATATGATACTCACCATGTATATATTACAACCCCTCACTTTCTCGGTCTTCTGACCATGCCGCAATGGTGAAAATATTAATGAGACTGGAATTTCAAACACCATATCTCTAACACAGATAATGTAATGAATCGGCACTCTACGACACGCAGTCACTGAGCCAGGCGGGGTCAAATCATGTAGTTACTTTTAAGAATTGAAGTGTATTTGACTCAAATGATAAATGACAGATTAAAGTGTGTCATTGTTTCCAGTAAGCTCAGATCTAGAATTACGCGTAAAGACTCCATATACATTCACAATTCACTCCTTAAATCTTACCGAACAACTCCAGAAATAAATCACAAATTCACGAACACGTCAGTCGGTCACTGCCTTTTGGCTAACTGTGTCATCGTGTCAAGGTTACCCGCTCAGCATGATCTGCACGTGCGCTTATGTGGTCCCTGATCTAATTTGACAATGTGCCAAAAATAGCAGTAATGAAAACAGGGGCGTGAAGAGGTAGCTTAGAGGCGTGTAGTTCTGTGCCGATACATTATATCTACCGTGAGCTATCGAAATCAATGCCAACAGCGACAATGCTAGTGATATTAACTAATTTTAATACCGTGTTTTATATTATTAATGAACTATTTAGGCTCATCTAAAGTTTATTTTAATTTTAATTGAAATCAGAATATTTCGCCAGATATATGGAAAATAAGAGATGGTCAGTAAAAGTGCACCAGCTCTGCGGTGCCGCGGAGGGATGCCTGAGCCGATCGGGCCCCGCTCCACGCGGTGCATTTGTCTCGCGTGGAGCGGGGTGTGCTCCACCAAGGCGCCCGGTGAAGTGGTATGGCAGGGTGGTGGGAATGAGGGTGTTACCACAGTGGTTGGTAGTCGTGGGTAGATTGGAGCTGCATGCATTTTTTGGACTTCCAAGAAATGTGTGCGGCTTTAATATGCTCAAGGCTGCCTGTTGCTGTGGGGAAACATATTACAACGCACGCGTGTAACCTGTAAATTATATGTATATATGTTAATTGATGTCTAAATGTCATTTATTGATTTACATAGACAATAAACTTGATTGAACATATATTGACATTACTTGGCTCGGGTTTATTCACAATATGAAAGTAGAGACTATTTATTTGGACACCATACTTGTCAGTCTCTGTATGCCTATTTGTTTAAGCTGCTGATCACTAGTTGTCAAAAATATGTACGTCAAATTGATGGGATTTGTGTGCATAAAGACGAGAACGTGAATTATGTTTCCATATTAGACATGTTCCGCCTCCCGATGGTCATTATTTTTTTCCCCAGCCAGCTCAACACTAACAACAACAACTATTTTAATTGTTTTCAACATAAAAGTGCTATTTGGTGTAGTTTAGTTTGTTAAAGCTATGTGCATTTTTAGGTTTTGGGTGCGACCCTAGCAACCGTTACCCCCCTGTAAGTAAGAAATATGGTAATTTGTCAGTCAGGTAAAAACTGACAACATAATTATTTTCACCATAAAAATGCTACACGACGTAGTTTAGTTAGAACTCACATAATATCAGTCATATGCACTGATTCGATACCGGGTAGTTGCCTAGCAACCGTTGCTAAGAAGTGCATTTCGCGAATGTCGCCACATGTGTAAATGAGCAGTAGCGTAGAAGGAACATATGTGCCAAGTTTCATGCTTTTATCGCCTTTTTCACAGTTGTGGTGTTTTCTATAACAAGCGCTTGGGCTAGCGGAAGAGCAAAATGTGACGAGAGCCAGTTTAGGGGGTAGGGTTATGTTTTTACAAGTATTGGCCACTTATCAATGATAAGTTATCATATGTACAGTCACTAATTCCGCATATTATATTATAGGAGTGATGTCTGTGCAGTTTTTAAAACAAATTTCTCGCGTCTACGTAATGCGTAGCCCGAGAAATTTGACATCGAATACGACAGTTTGTCTGAAAAGATCGTATTTTGTTGGGGTCATTATGTTAATTTATATCCATATCTGCGAAATTCATTCACCCCCCCCCCCGTCGAGTTGGTATCTATCGTTCGAGAATTGTGTATTGAACAATATTGAGTACATTTGGTATATGTTTCGGCTAAAAAATTGTTACAGCATCCCATTATATATACCCATGATTGTGAAAAAGAGACTTAGACTTTGACAGTAACTTAGCTGTAACAATATTGTTTAATATTGATTATATGCACATGCAAATCTGTATTCTCTGTATATATAGCAACATGATGATAAGTTAAATAAAATGCAAGGGTACAACTGAAGCACGTGTTCACTTAATTTCGATTGTCCCATATTTAAATTTGACACCAACACGACCTAATACAAACGGACGTTGCTATATCAAAATTAGTTAAAGCCCAGAGTTATCAGATTTCGAGTTTTGAAATTTGTTACTTTTCAAAACCTCGAATAGTTGGCGGCCTGGCAAATATTCGACGAATGCCGGCCGGCATACTGCCATACAAAATTGCGTTGAACAAAAAATTAATGATAATATAACACGTTTTTTGGCAATGTTACACTATAGTTGACAGTGGTTATATAGTATTATGTTTTGGCAATTGATAGATTCTGATTACTGAAGTGACATTTCAAGAAATGTTGTTGTTGGAATTTTATGATATGGGGACCATCGAATCGGATTGTGTACCTTTAAATGTATAGTTATTGTCAAACGGCTTAACATTTGCCATATTTTATAGAGTGATGTGACTTTCACTACTGTGAAACATCGTCAATGCAACGACCATATATAGATCCAGCATAAACGTCCACAAATGTATTCCTTTTCTCCATCGCGATTGAACTGTTCTGCCATTTGTATTTCTATCATCTAGCCGACGTCGCTATAAATGTAGAAGGTGCTTGGTTCAAGTTATGAAAGCTGAATTCAACAATATCAATCAAGATAAGAGTCACTCTACTTCAAAGTGGATCTTTAACCCTTTTGCGAAAACCCTGTGCCAATGCATTCTCTTATATATGCGAGTCGCCCATAGGGCGCCTCGCATTTATAAGAGAATGCATTGGCCTAACAACATTTACCTTGATCCCGTAAGCCAATGCATTCTCTTATATATGCCGAGAGCTTTCCGATGAATGGCAACAAGCCATATTTCCGACTAAATCCTGAAAAATTACCCATAATTCTGCTGTGGTTAAGTGGTCAATTACTTTAGGCATTATTGTACAAACTGATCTAAATTGTTTCCAGAGAATCATAGCTGATCATGATAGACAATTTAACGTTGTTTGTTATTTCCTGCTGACCATGCATGGGTTTGGTTTTATTAAAGTTTGATAATTGGAAATCGAAAGTAGTCAATTCCAAATTTTCTCACAAACTTTCGACATTTGATACTATAATGTCATGGTTTTTTTTAAGGTCCTGGCTTTAATTATTATGGAATGAAACTTCTCAACTATATTGCCTATTAACACATCCATTCTTCCATTTCAGAATAACACAATAAATAATGAAAGAGAAGAGAAACGACAACTTCCATGGGATTGAGGACCGCCCATATATATGTTAAGAACTAAATATGTCCTCCTGTCCGAAACACCGCGAACTGATGCTGTCTCTTATTGTTCATAATGCATAACTCCCTCGAGTATACATATACACGACTACACGTATAGGTTCACTTGTCTGATTCAAAACAAAGGCCATTCACAGACAAACCCTCTGTCGCTTGACCCGCACCCTTCGTCATTCATCGTGTAATAAAAAAACCGCATCATCTCAACACAATGTTCACCATCCCAGTTGTTGTCTGGATAGTTACCTCCCCAATCAAAGTAAGGCATCGGGCTACCAGATGACGTAACGAATTCTCCTTCATTTTGTTTGTCGTTGCCATTTATCCAGAACCCAGCGATGCCAGCCAGTATTACATCGTTCTGTATGTAATATCGAAGCGCCAACGACTGTTCACTGTCTTCGACAACGAAAAGTTGTGCACCTTGAGTTTCACAGAAGTTTTCGGCGTCGTCGAAATTATTCAGCGTGGCATATACATGGAATCCTTTCGAGCCTATCACATCGACGACTTCCAATGCTTGGCATCGATGTCCGGATCCAAATCTTCCTGTCGAAACACAGACGTCGTCGCCACAGATGGCAGTAGTGCACGTGTTATTTGAAAACTTTGGTTTGTAGACACCATCGCCGTGCGGGTTCTGAGCGTTTGTGATGAGCATGCATCGTTGGTTCCTAAAATACACTTTCACGCATGCGTAATGATATATGCACAAATACCGGCATCTCATGTGATTTTCGGTTCTAACAACGAATACTTTATCTGTGGCAGAAATTCCAGTCAATTGAAGAAGGTAGTGAGAAAGCAAGATCACCAAAATTTTAATATGAATAGATGCCATACATGTACATCCTTGGTTACCGGCCATCCGTGGTGTGCACGCGGACGTCATTAGATATCAGAATGTCCCTCTAGTAGTATACAATGTATTTTCTCACACATCACGACACAATTTTCTTATAATTGTGCAGGTTTGAAATGGAAATCGGTGGAGGCAAACATAAACTTTATAAGACATATATTGGTATGCTCCATTCCTTGCCTCTGATTGAGTGCATAATGGAAGCCTAACATTCAGTCTATAAATGTATAATATGAACAAACAGTTTCAGCCATTTCTCCATTGATTATTATCATTGTTCATTATGTTCGTTTGCCACTTTATTTATATATGTAATGTAGATTGTTCGTGAAGGTGGCCACTATGCTACTCTGTGTTGATTATCTCAGAATTTCAACGATTCTATATATGGCATTATTGAGACTGGCCTGAATAGAAGATTTTAGCTCTGGTATATTGTCTGAACAAAGCGATGCTTTTAAGAAATTGTATCGATATTTTCAAAAGGTACTCGTCAAACTTAACCCTTTACCCAACAAACCGGCCAGGACCGGCCAAATAAAGCTTCAACAGCCTAAAATATCTTCGGTATGTCTCAATAGAACCATACAAATATGGATATCATTGGAACCGGCTCCTTGACCACATTGTGTCAGTTACAGTTATGCCCTGTGCCAATGCATTCTCTTATATATGCGAGTCGACCATAGGTCGCCTCGCATATATAAGAGAATGCATTGGCCTAAAAAAAATCTTTTTTTAACACTTTTTACCATTTTTTCTTACATTCTTTAACAATTTTATCATTTTTAATGTGTTAAGCCAATGCATTCTCTTATATATGCGAGGCGACCTATGGTCGACTCGCATATATAAGAGAATGCATTGGCACAGGGCCGTTCTGTTGGGTAAAGGGTTAACCCAGATAAGTCCAGATACGCCTGTTCGTTCAGGAATAACAATTCAATGGTCATAATATACCCGAGTAACACTTAAATACATATTATGTACTTGTTCGTGTGCATGAAACTAATCAGTTAGTATCCAGGCGTTATGCCAACTGGAGGAATGTAGCATTCTACTAACATTGCCGAAAATCTGAAGCAAATCGACCGTACCACTCCATAGAAAACATAGTCTGAACTACGTTTAATTGTAAATATTTACTACTCGATTCGGGACGCATCTATCGGCGATAAACTAACGAAAACGAGTTCGCAATCGAGAGTCGCTGCATTTCACTAATATATAACAATGATGGTGTGTGTTGTCAATTTGGATATAATATTTGTAAAAATTATTACTTTGAACAAGATTATTCTCCATTTATATTTGATCACCATACCGGAGTGTTTCACATCACTTTAAAACGACCCGCGATATCTTTATATCGGATTATTCCGTTCCAACAATGGTCATTCAAAGAAAGTCGCTGGTATAGTAATAGGTTAAAGGTACACAATCCGATTCCAACAACAGCGACAACAACATTTCTTCAAAAGAAGCTTCAGCTATCAGAATCGTTTAACTGCCAAACAAAAAATTGCTATCCACTGTCAACTCTAGTGTAAAATTTTCAAAAACGAGTTACATATTAACAGTTTGTTCAACGCAATTTGATATCGATAGTATGTCGGTCGGCTCATCGAATATTTGCTGGGCCGCCAAATATTCCAGGTGGTGAAAAATAGCATATTTAAAAAATCGATATCTGATATCTCTGAGCTTTGATGGGTGGGTTCCTCGACTCGATTCAAATATTATTTTAGCCCCGAAGTAATAGTAATTTAAGAGCGTTAATTCGGATTATGTATCTTTAATCGAGTAATGATCAAGTGGGAGGGCTGGGGAAATGTGCCAAAAACTATAGGATTATGACAATTCGTTGCGACGTGTAGTATCGTTTCGCCCGGTGAGGTCTCAATACAAACTTAATTTGGATACGCTAATTGCATATCAACATATTTATATGTGTTACAGTCAATCTGCCAAACCATCGGCCCACCAATAACACATTGTAATTATCAATTTGTACATACTACATACATCACCTAATAAAAATAAAATAACCAAAAAAATCATATAAACCAAAAAATAAAATGTTCACTGTACAGTAATTATATATATAGATGTATATCATGTCTTGTTCATTACTGTTCAGATTTATTTCAGCTAATAAAATTCTTAACTAACACTGTATATGAAATTGTCAAAATATGCTTTCACCTACGCCCGTGCATTGGTATGGGGAGGAAGGGTGGGTCAGAAATATGCAACAACATGCGATAGCTATGCAAACTCTCTAAGTGCAATTACTGGGCCCAATCTGCGTGCAATTCTCCCTGTGTCTCGCTCTCGCTCTACACATACCGCATCCGCCTGGTCCCTTGTCTTCCTGCTTGCGTTTGCTTGCGTTTATGCATATACATACTTTTAACTAACTAACAAAACTAAAACATTTTATCATTACAACACGGGCCCCGTTCTTCATTTCAGCGCACCACATGACTCGCTCTGCAACTACAAAATCATTAAAGGGACACTTCGGGACCCCACCATACCCCATATTAAAGCTCGTGGGCACTTCCCCATACAACATTCAATCCAATTCAACTCAACCTTTCCGTGTTCGGACATGACGATTTTCTATGTACAATATCTCCAATAACAACAAACCGTGGGGTGAATGAGAAGATCACTCGATCTTTTCGACCATCCCGGGCGCTTCGCGCCCATCTACTCTCTCTCTCTCTCCAAACCAGTCAGTTGGCCAAATGACTCAAATCTCTGGTCATTTGGCCAAATGACCTTGACCATTAGTCATTTGGTGAAATGCCTAAATAGTTAAGTCATTTGGCCAAAATGACAGAATTTTAGTGTCCTGAATTGTAAAATGTAAGAGATCCAAGACCACGCGATGTCTTAAAAAATAGTGTGATGTGTAACAGTAGATGCCACTCAAGAACGAATTGTTCAAATGAACGAGATGCATTTATTAATTATCATTGTGTATTCTGCGTTACTGTATGCTAAATAAATATAATTTCATAACAAATCAATCTTAATCCCTAACTTATCCCAAATAGGCATTTTGGCCAAATGACTGGCACTAAAATTCAGTCATTTGGCCAAATGACTGGAGAATTTAGCCATTTCACCAAATAACTGATGGTCACGGTCATTTGGCCAAAATGACTATTGAAGTTTAGTCATTTTGCCAAATGACTGATTTGTCAGATTGACATATATAGCTAAACAAATGACAACGCGTGACCGAACCCCCATATTTAGACGACGTAATGAAAACAACATCATTACAGGACAAATTGCCAGACAGGGGTTCATTACCATAATATGTCAAAATATTCGTCTATGCACTCAAAGCGTTGGTTTATAGATAATGTTTCTTGGATTACTATGCAAATAACCATAAATACAGTAATGTCCTAAGTAATAGACCCCTTAACAACAGCAGAATTATGGGTAACTTTTCAGGATTTAGTCGGAAATATGGCTTGTTGCAACAAGCCATATTTCCGGCTAAATCCTGAAAAGTTACCCATAATTCTGCTGTGGTTAAGGAGTCGATTACTTAGGGCACTACTGTATCTATCTATGTGGACCTATTTTCAAGCTTGATCTGAGTTCAAGGACTTGTCAGTGTGACCCGTGTGCCATTCCGATCGATATATGGCCATCTCGATAAGTAATGTCAATTTGTTCACGCACATTGAATCAACGAAGACCCAACGGAGTCAGTGCCTTCATGAATTTGATAAATCTAAAGTACTTTTGATTTTGGTGAAAGTGGCATATAAATAATACAATGGTTTCAACGGAACAGTTATATCCACGCCTGTCTCGTTCTCTATATATCCGATCACTGTCACACGAAGTCCTATGTTACAATTGTATTCCGCTGTCAACCGAGATGATCGTTATGAAGAACACAATGTACATTCATACCTACGGAAAGTTTCAACCTTGTTATAATGGCATTTGTTGCGAGTGTAAAAGAAAGTGCGAGGCGACGCAAAGGCTCAAAGAACTATCTGGATTGTATCATCCGTTTGTTGACAAGAGAAACCAAGCTAATATTTTATCGCTATAGAAGTGTTCTCTTCGCCGAGAATGCTCATCTTGGCACGATCCATTTCGAACATCTTGTGTGAGTTACTAGCCAAACGCCAAAGGTGGTTGGGTACCTCTAACCACGGTAGAGAAGAAGTTGAAAAAAATTTGTTTCGAAGAAAATGATAGCAAAAAAACGGAATCGGTGGTGGCTATAAGCATTAAGTCGTCGATGAACGAACGAACTCCACAAGAGCTTATCAACTGACAGTAGTATTGTAATTTGAAAATATATTTTATCACATAGTATGGAATACTATTAGGGCCACTTCCTAATGGCGCTTTCGGCGCGCGCCGAAAGCGACAAAAAGTGCGCCATTATATATAGTAACGCGCCGAAAGCGACAAAATGTGCGCCGTTACGAAGTGCATGGCCCTAATAGTATTCCATAGTATGGATATTGATCTTGGATAAAATCTACGAAAAGTGACAAAACATCCATCACTGGATCTGTGCGTAAATTATATATGCTATATATATACAAAGTTATATACACAGGACTTCGACGTAAAAATAACATTATCCCAACGGATTTAACTTGCTGGTTTAAGTCGAAGGAAAAATGAACTTGTTTATATTCTGTATGATTGTGCACGTGTGCATTTTAACTGCATTTTCGTAGCAAATGTTATGCACAGTGTATGCATTGTCCTAATGTATATTATATACACGCATAACGAGTACCTATTAATTATTTCAATAATTAAAGGGACTAATACATCATAAGTTCAGCAGTGAACATCTATGACCGGGGCTATGTTCACTCATTTTGGGTTGTTGATTGTTTTACCCTGTGCCAATGCATTTTCTTATATATGCGAGTCGATCATGGGTCGCCTCGCATATATAAGAGAATGCATTGGCCTAACAATTTTTTATCATTTTTTTTAAATAAATGTTTCTTACATTTTTTAGGACATAAAATAAAAAAACATCCATTAATACCATGCAGGGAGCCCCACACATGAGTGCTCTCCCAGACAAGTTACATATATGGTTCGAAACAACATAAGGTCGATCGGAAATGTTCAATACAATTAAACCAGTCAATGGCCAATTGCAGTCAAGGGATAAGAAGAATAGTGCATGCATGGATCAGATTTTGGTAATAAATGATAGCCGATGATTCAATGTTGGAATTCGAGGTTTGAATACATTTCTGACGCGCCTTGTGAGCATCTAATTCGAGCAAGCAGAACAGTCTAATCTGTTTCTGTTGATGTATAATTACCCATGAAACCCCTGGGGGTGGTACGGTCGGGTACGGTCGGCTTTTACTAGAACCGTATACACTGCACATTTTGAAGCCGGTGGCAGGGCTACGTTCAACTACAACATTACACTCTATATACATATATATATTATTTAATACCAAAAAAACCACACACACACACAAAAGCAATGAATTCTAATACAGAGCGTTTATAATCACCAACACTTGAAGATATAGTTCATACATAGTTATATGCTCGTACGGACCCACGTGCCCGCGGGCTGTGTATTATATGCTTATTTTAAATTTCCCAATTAATAACAAAATATGATGCAAATGTAATACATGTATGTATATGATCTGAGAGTGGACTATGCTAACACACCAAGACACTTAGGTATTGTTACCCTGCCGATATATAAACAGGGTACAAACTCAATTCAATATCATTATTCTTCATCATGTTAGATATCACAGAGATGTGGATAATTACATCAGAATGATGCATACTTATATAATATAGAGTGTGTGATGCATGAAGTTGTTGAAGACGTGCGGATGGTGTGATTATTCTGTGCAGGATAATACCCATTATTATCCATCCCTTAACTAAAATGTTTTATGATTGGGCAAAAGTCGTCACATGATCATCCGGGAAAAAGTCATATTGTGCTCCCGAAAGTGATATTGGACTCATTTGGATAAACAAACAGATGGATAACAAACATGTCATTATACAATGTTGTGTACAGTATGTGTTTTCTTGTACTTGTGACTCGTACCAGAAAATCACATACTGCACACAACATTGTTTAATAACTTTATAATATACAGTGAAATTATTTAATTATATTCAATTCGACAACACATGGTGGTGTCCTGACGTGTGCGTTCATAGGAGAACCTATTGGTAGTACAGTACGAGTATGGTATCGGTGAACACTATGGGGGACCCAAAATATACATCAGTGGACACTCTGGGGTATCTGAACTGACATACCAAATTTCAATTCATTCAGTTTAGACTTACTAAAGTTATCATCCGGAAACGAAAATTGAGGGCAAATTCCAACAAAGGGCCATAACTCCGGTAACTCTAGGAGAATAGCACTCTGGCCAATGACACAGATAAGTTGGGTGCCACAGAGTGTCCATCAATACTATACTGATATGGTATTTTTACCAAAATATGGCAAACAATCGACAAATTTAATATTCATGTAAATGTACCAGTATAACTTTTCTTCACCTAATTGCAAGGTAATTACACAATATTTTGCAATATTTTGCAATATTTTTTTTACAATTTCGGCGTCAACAGGTCAACGTGTTTCGTATATAGTTTATTATACCGAAACCTGTCAAAAACGACTGGTCATTTCTTCATGCAATGCCATATCGGGGCGCAGTCAAGTGGATATATATATCTCCACTTGACTGTGCACCGACGAGGTTTCGGTATAATAAACTACACTTACAGGGAAGGTGACCTTATTCGTACATTGGGTCAGTTTACCATTTGTTTAGTAATATCAGGGACGCGGAAAAGGGGGGTTGGTGTTATCACTTTTGTCACTCTTTTCAACACTGACCAGGCACACATTTTTTGGGAATGTTACATCACATATGAAACCCCTAATATATCATTAAAAAGAACATTACATATTTACTTATCTCCCACGAGTAAAGAACAGGCGCGTGCTACATAGCACATGGCATCGCACCGCGTCTTTACATTGATTCCGGAGAATTAATACTATTTCGAAAAGCCGCGCATGACACCACCACCAGACAATGCAAACATGATGGCTTTGTTCATTAAAGTTACATCCATGTCCAACTTCGTTGCATTAACGAAAATAGCAACAAAAACAAAGAGGCAAATTTGGGGACTTTATTGACCGTCGACAGCCCCAGTGCGCAATACTGTCGTATACGGCTGTGAAGAGTCTCAGCCAACACTAAATTAATGAATTTTGCAGATCTAGTTTTTCCATGTGAAATACAAGATCTCCAACCCCTCTTCCGACAGAAAATATTCTAAAATTTAAAGATCTGTATATCGTGCATTCATCTGTCTTCATGTACAACGGGACCAGAAATAATTTTCCAAAATCGTTTAAGAAGATGTTTTCATATTCCCTGGTGTTAACTATAGACAGTAAATTAAGAAACAATAAGCCAAGAACATGTTTCTCAGATATGTTACCAAAACATTCATTTCCTAGTACGTAATTTCAATAAAACCCAAAATAAAAAGTTGTAAATTTAACTATACATTACAAGTTATTGTCAAAGGAACTAATATGACGCTATTCTAAATCGTTTACCCGTGAAACCAAATCATGCTACACTTTCAGTAGACAACATAGTCTGTCAGCCACTTGCATCAAATATCTGAGCAAACTTTAAATTCGAACTATCTTATTATGTATTAAAGTTATAACCCTAAACACGCCATCCGAGACAGCCCTGCACCATAAACACGGCGTTGTCCGTGAATCCCATACGGGACTGTCGCGACGACCCTATACTGATTTCCAGACAACCTTTCGAACTTATTCAAAAACCCAAAATATTATAATACATTGACGCCACAGTTCTCTCAACCATATATAACTGTATATAAATTAGGCACCAACCGGCCTACCAAATATCCCATAGTCTGTGTATGATTGTACATAATTATGCCATCTCATTTCATATTGCACTATTTGTATAGTGGCAGCAGTAAGAGGACCATATAGGTCATGCTGCTCGGGTTCACTAAGATGTCTGATGTTTTGTCAATGATTCATTTGTTATTGTAAAATAAACATTATTAATAAAATTGTGAATCAGATTTATCAAACGCGTTTCATAAAATCTTTTATCATATGACTCAATCATTATTTACATTGGAAACTATGTCATAAATCAATTTCATATCATTTACTAATTCATATCACCTTCCGATAATTTGTTTGATTTGTTGACAAAAAGTGTGTTCTGATTGGCTGAATGGCAGCCGGGGGCCGAGCAGTATCTCTGACTAAATGCAGGTCAAATTCGTGCGAGTCAAATACACGAATCAACGCGATGCCGAAATTCTCGCAATTATAATCTTGAAATATAAAGTTTTGGACATTGTTATACGATAAATAGAATATGTAATTCGTATTTATCTAATAAACATACGATATAATGTCACAAACTGAGAACAGAATAGCGCACTATATCTTCACGTGCATATTATTTCTGCTAGTTCACCAGGTGTAATTGGGCTTCCGGTGCAACGAAGTGACGTCACATTAACCTTTTGCTGCGGATGTTGTTACGTAACTTCCTTCTGTATTTAAGTCGTTACCATTTATCCAGAAAGCGGCTCCAGCGTCACCGTTGATGATGTAATCAATCAGAGCTTGCAACTGTCCGTGGTCTTCCACAACAAAGAGCTGTCCTCCGTGATCTTCGCAAAATGCTTGAGCAACATCATGACTCGTCTGGTTGGTATTAATCTGGAACCGTTTTGTGTCTGTGACATCAATACTTCTCAATGTTTGACTGTGATATCCGGATCCAAATTGTCCTGTCGGAACACAAAGGTCGCCATAACAACCACGCGACTTCATGTTATTTCCCGCTGAAATTATTTTGTCGACGAACTCACCAAGACGACTCTGTGCGTTTGTAATGAGCAGACATTGTTTGTTCTTAAAATGAACTTTAACGCATGCGTAATGATAGGTGCACAAACTCCGGCATCTCATGTGATTTTCAGTTGTGACAACAAATACTTTATCTGCAGCAACGAGCCCAATTTCAAGAATTATACCGCAAAAGAAGATAGTCAATACTACAACGGAAATGTGAGCCGTAAAATTTCGGTCACCACGCATCCGTGGCGTACACACGAACATACGTAGGGTTACAGGCCTTGTCAGATTGTCAGAACATAATTTCGTCCAGTATTTCCATGTGAACAACCACCAATGTTTACTGTTATATTCAAAATTCACGTCCGAGAAGACAGTAAATAATCACACAAAGTTGGAGCCATAACTCAGTATCTGGTGTAGATATATTGTCCCTCATCAGTGCTGTTGTGTTAGAATGCACACGGTCATTTAGTTGACTACCTTCTAGCACAACGCATGCGCAGTATAAGATTAAGTCAGTAACAGATGTTGCAACGACGAAATAACACATTCACGCCGGTGCCACTCTGTGTCAAGTCGTACTGTGCACGACATCTGTGTTATATACCATCACCGATCGAGGTGATCAATTTGACTTTTACTTTGTGAATGCATAAGAAAATCAGGCATGTTTCTTTGTACTAAAAGCCAACATCAACCTTTTGTTATATTGACATATTGTATATCGCATGCGTTTAGGTTTCTTGCAAACGCTTTATACTTTGAAGCACTCACCTTTGTTGGATTTGACTACCGCATTAATAGTTGACAAGAAGCAGACAAGCTCCTTTAAAATTCGAAATGATTTTTAAAATTACCGACCATATCATTTTATCTGACTGAGAACACCGCCAAGATTTTTTTCCCGGGAGGGGAGGGGTAAATTTCGGGGGACTATTAAAATGGCTGGCGTCCGTCTGTCGTACCGTCTAGCCGTCCATCCGGAAATTTCCGGATGAGAACTTTATTTCGGGCTATCGGATCGAAACGAAATTTGGTATGTGAGTTTATCAACTCAAGATTTATGTCAGGTTTCGAATATGTGTTCGATCCGTCCATTTTTGCCGGAGTTATGACCTTGTTCAACTTAGAATCTGTCCCGTCGAGCCGTTCGTTCGGAAAGTTTCCGGATGTTAAATTTATTTTGGGTTATCGGGTCGGAGCCAAATTTGGTATGTAAGTTTATGAGCTCAAAATTCAGGATTCGGTATATGAATATGGGTTCGGTCCGCCCATTTTTGCCGCAGTTATGGCCCCTATTCGACTTAGAATTTTGTCGTTTCGTGGTTTCCGGATGATAACTTTACCTTTGGTTATCTGGTTTTTGTTTTAATTCAACTGAATCTTTTGATATTTTGTACGTGGTTAAAATTTCAGAAGACCAAGTTTGAATTTGGTCGCGGTCTGATGCATTTTGATAGATTTAAAAAAAGCTATCCTTACTAAAAGCCACCCTTCGGGCGACACGTGTTCGGCGACCTTTTATATTAAGCCTATACGCCCGGAATGAGTGATCGAATACCCGATCCAATGGCCTGGAACATATATGTAACAATGGCGGCAAAATATTTCGATCAATCAGTTTATTTTCGTTAACCTATATACACATGTATGGTATATTTCAGGAAATGAATGTAGTGGGTGTGTGTTATTGTGGGATACGGCGCTTTGGTCGTTGTATTCCCCAACAACACACACCATGCACTACATCCATTTCTTATAATTTATATAGCTTTTGGTGATATATTCCCATAATAAAACTGAATGTATTCTTATTTATTTTCACAAATTCTGCCGATAATTTGAGACTAGCCACGGAGCACATTAAGTCAGCACAAAATTTCAAAGCACTTAGCAACGGTAACATGCTCGATATATATATATAACTGGCTTCAGATGCATTTCGGCTCGACCAATTATTATTCTGCTGACCGCGTTTAGTGATTAGGTCAGATTAGGTCAACAATTTGTGACGTCGTGTTCGTGTTACAGTCTGTGTTATTGTGCTATGGAACGGGTGACCCAATTGGCAGTTGACCAATCATCGAACAGAATGTAGTGCCTGTGCAAACCACACAGGGGAGGTCACACTGCCTATTTTTAAAAAGCATATATATTTGATATTTCTGATGAGCCATGCTAAGAAATAAAAAAACCCACGAATGATGTGCATATGTCCCATAAAAACTTTTAGCCTCTCTCAGTAGACTGTAAAAACTTTTAGCCTCTCTCAGTAGACAAAAAAAAAAAAAACCCCAGAAAATTTTAGCCAAAAAAACAAAAACAAATTACAAAAATTAATATTAACAAACAAACTGATTGATTGACTAATTCTCTATGTCCTCGTCCAATGAAGAGGTTTTCCATGTTCATTAAGGGGGTGGTCACTTGAAGTGAACAGTTTTGGATTGGGTATTCCATGCAAATCTGCGGAGCGGGGGTTGCAGGGTTGAGCATGCTTCTGAGTGTGACTTGGTGTGGTGTTGGAAGCGGCAGGTATTGGTCCGGCGGGTCTGCTTGGTAAACTATAAATTTTTTGCAATAAATACATTTTTGAGAATTGTTTTTCCTGGAATTACATCACTTGACCTACATTTCCAAAAAATAAATAAAAATTTAAAAAATAAATACACCAACATCAAAATGGGACAAGTTCCAAGCGGACCCTCAGATAGGTGCCTGTTGTTTTTGGTGCCGCATCGGGTCGCGCTCGGAGGTGTGTGCAGCTCTGTAGCTTTATTGCATGGAGGTCCCCATTCAGAATTGGTCACTTGACCTCCCTCATAACATTGGTTGTGTGACCCCCCCCCCCTAGGCTACATGCCATTTCATCAAATGATGTCTGAAACCCAATGCCGTAACTGACTAACTGTTATATCTATATATTTAATTTGGTCAGAAAAATATTTTCCTAGAACCCCCCCCCCCAGCCACATATGGAATCATGTTACCACCCACCCACACGCACTGCTTGACATCACTGTTAGGCCCACTGAATACAGATGAAATCCTTAAAATGTCGAACATCTGATCGTTACCGGGTATAACTCACCTCTGTCATTCTGGGAACAAAAACCCAGACACTCTCGCCGCTATCGAGCTTTTCCAACTTAGAATAATAAGTCAACGCTGACTATAACATTCAGTTAATCCACGTGCTTCAAGGCTGAATATACACATGTACATGATTTGTCACGACAACACTAGAAGTTTAGTCAAAACTGAGTCAAAATGAAACACCCACGTTGAAAAGCTTCACAGAGCATCAGGCCAACTTGAACGGTCACAGGCAGCATATCACATGATATTAAGTCGACCTAATTGTTTCGACCCATGCAAAATCCAATTTTCACGACTCATCGTTCCGCGCTATTAATTTCAAAAGCAATATCAACAATGCGTACGCATGTTATTATCGCAGGCCGTATCGACAAAAATCCCAGTTTCGCAAGGCTGGTGTGGCCTATCTTATTCACATACTGATAATCAAAGAACGGGGATACACACTGGAAACAGTTCTCTGTGATAAAGTTTGACCCTTTCGGTGAGTGAAGGCATTCCTCAGCATAATGTGCCCAGAACCAATCGTGTGTCGCTAAACTGTGTAACTTCCTCCGTAGGCCTATATCCGTACATTATCATAATGTGTATTCTCGTGTTTTATCCTCAACAATGAGACTGCCCTATTTTCTCACTTATCTCAGATTAATCCTACGAAAATCCCACCATGCTAACAATCCAAGCCCAAGCGCAAATCCATAATCTGTTAAACATAGCTACCCGTTAATAGCCGAAGCCCTCCCCCTCATGCCAATCACCACCCAACATCAACATGTATATATTTGTATATATCCCAATGTCTACATCATGTTTTCTATTTTCTATGCATTGATAATGTTTGATTACTCATTTACTTCATTCATGTTTCCAGTCATCCAGAATGTAAGAACAGTCAAGTCCATTTGTGAGGTGCCACTAGTTGTATTGCTCATTGAGTCGGAGTCCATTTGCTTCCCTATCTTGGTTTCGAACCACCGTCTGAAATGACGTGTGACTTGAGTCAATATAGGGCAGCAATAGGTATCTTCGACTCAGCAAAACGACCGTTAGCAACTAAAACTGTAAAAAACAGCAGCCTTCGCCTCGGAAAATGCTTTACTCCACCAAACGCAAGGTCGATTTTTCTCATTACATTCTTACTATTACAATTATCAGGCGATATCCATATAAACCCGGGCCCTCTGTCACAGACTAACGCTGAGAATTCGATCTCGATTTTTCACTATAACGTAAGGAGTATCCGAAATAAACTTGAACAAATTGCAGATCTTATAAACGAATTTGACATTCTATGTTTCACCGAAACACATCTTGACCCATCTTACCCCTCTAGCCAACTAGAAATCGATGGTTATTGTTCCCCCATTCGCAAAGACCGTGATTCAAAGGGTGGCGGAATATGCGTAATGTTCGCCGACCACTTAATATTTAATCGTAAACCTGAATTGGAATTCGATTCTTCTTGTCTCTGGTCGAAATCCACTCAAAGAAAACTCGCATTGTTCTTGGATTATCGTACAGATCTGATCAATTCTGTACCCAAAATTATTGGGGACTCCTGGAATCCTCAATTGCTGACGCTCTTGATATTTCCGAATATGTAGTCATCACAGGGGATTTTAACTCGAATTTCATGGATAATTCATCGAAGCTAAAACAGATAACGGATGGTTTCAGTATGAAAAATGCTATAAAAGTCCCAACTAGAGTGACCAGCACCTCAAGTACATTGCTTGACCCAATTTTGACCTCAAGCTCACTCCGTTTAATAGACTCCGATGTCCTAAATCTCGGAGTTTCGGACCACCTAGGTGTATATGCCACAATATCATTTCAAAATACTACCGCAGCGTCATTTCCTAGACAAGTATGGAACTACAGAAAAGGTAATTTTTCTCGTGCAAACAATCTACTTGCCCATGTCGACTGGGATGACCTCATAAAAAGTGCACCTGATGTGAACACAGCTGCCAATAACTTTCAACTAGAATTCCTGTCCATAATGGCGAAAACAATTCCACAATCATGCATTACAGTAAGAACATGCGACAAAATTTGGTTCAATTCGGACATCCGGTTTGAGATACGAAAACGCGACAGAGTAAGGAAAAAGGCCATGAAGGCAAATAACCCTGAAGTCTGGAGAAAATATAAAAACATAAGGAACAAAGTCAATAACATGAAGAAGCACGCGAAAATCAAATTTGAAGAAAATATCGAAGAACGAATAAGAGAAGCATCTAACCCACGAGACTTTTGGAGAATAATACATTACCTACTAAACAAAAAACGAGCAAAAAACATCCCCCCACTATACAGTACTTCCGGCACTATAACTGCCAACAATAAGACATATGCAATTGACGATGTCGACAAAGCAAAAATTCTAAACGAAAGCTTTATTGCAAATTCTACCATTAATGATGCCAATCATAACTTGCCTCATTTTCCGAAGCGCACCGCAAACACCATGCCAGATTTGGTTTTCACAGAATCAGAGGTTGAATCAGCCATCAAATCTTTTAAACTTAACAAAGCCCATGGCCATGATGGAATTAGTGTTAGAATGCTCAGGGAAACAGCAAAATCAATAGCTCAACCACTCGTCCTTCTATTCAGGAAATCTATCAACTCTGAGAAATTCCCAGAGTCCTGGAAAGCAGCAAACGTGATCCCGATTTTCAAAAAAGATGATCCAGCGGAAGCCAAAAATTACCGACCAATTTCCCTTCTACCATGTGTGGCTAAAGTTTTTGAGAAAGTGGTTTTGAAACAGATTAGTAAATTTTTCATTGAAAATGAACTTTTATACTTCCATCAGTCAGGATTTCTCACAGGTCATAGTACAACATACCAACTATTAGACCTATATCACAACCTGTGCCAATCCCTTGACAAAGGACTACTTACATGTTCTATATTCTGTGATATTTCCAAAGCCTTTGAGAGGGTTTGGCACAGGGGACTGATACACAAATTAAATGCTTATGGATTAGAAGGAAATATTTTAAATTGGATAGAAAACTACCTAGAAAATCGGACGCAGAGGGTCCTAATCAATGACACATTTTCAAAATACGAGGTCATCCCAGCTGGAGTTCCACAAGGGTGTTTCCTGGGGCCATTTTTGTTCTTAGTCTATATAAATGATTTAGCCGACGGTATTGAATCAATAACGAGAATGTATGCGACGATACTTGCCTCACGAACAGTCACTTTGATCTTAATATACTTGAACATACTATGAACAGCGATTTAGACAAAATTACAGCGTGGTCCCAAAACTGGTTGGTCAGTTTCAACCCAACTAAAACAGTTGGCATGTCCTTTTCATTAGTTGCGCCCTCAACAGTGAAACCAAACCTCAATTTCGTAGGAAATTCAATCAACTTCGTGGACAAGCATATACACTTAGGTCTGGAACTCCAATCAAATCTCAAATGGAACGCACACATTGAAGGGTCTGTCAAAAGAATTGCCTCACGTCTGTCTCAACTCCGGCGGATTAAATATCAACCGGAAAACCATTGAAATTATTTACAAAACATATATTTTACCCTTATTTGATTATTCAGACGCCGTCTGGGACAATGCCTCAAATTATATGTTAGAGAAGCTTGACTGGCTTCATGTCGACGCTGGACGGATAGTCAGTGGTATTACCCGTTCTGCTTCGGACAACACGGTATTACAGGAGGTCGGATGGCCATCACTCAATAAACGACGTCAACTACATAAACTGCAGGCACTCTATAAAATAATCAATAATCTAGCCCCCTCTTATCTAGCCAATACACTTCCCCCCAGATCACACGAGGTTGCAGATTATAATTGGAGACGCCCCGGTAAATTTTACTCATACTATTGCAATACTGAACACTTCAAACAGTCCTTTTTTCCAGCGATGGTGTTAGAATGGAATAAGCTTCCCAAAGTAATCACCGAAGCTGATCAATCTTCTACCTTTAAAACCAACTTGTATCATATAGATCCCACAATCAGCCCCCCTCTACATTTCTATGCTGGAAGCAGGAAATACAACATTTTTCATTGTCGCATACGTAATTTTTGCAGTGAACTCCGATGTGATATGTTCAATAATTATATCGCTGACAGCCCCGCATGCTCATGTGGAAATAGATCTGAAGACGCATATCACTATTTCTTCATGTGCCCATTGTACCAACGTGAGCGCTCAGTTCTCTTTGAGAAACTAGACCGCGTAAATCTCAAAGTAAGCCATATTTCAGAACTCATGTGTGGATTACCTTATCTCTCGTCCCAACAAAATATGAAACTATTTTCCATCACACAGCAATATATTGCAGCGACTAAGCGTTTTGACCCCTAATGATTATATTTATCTTATTTGCGAATCTATACTTGCTTCCGGAATTTCAACTTTTACCTCACAAGTGGACAAACCTCCCATTCAAACATCTCATTCTGATTTATCATCTGTATTGCCTTCCAGAGCACAACAATAACAAAATAGAGAACGAATCAAGTGTACCATTATATTTTACAACCAACACAAAAGTGCTTAGAATAGATAATATATTGGCACTTGTCAATCATTCCAACATTAATAAAATAGTGACATTCTTCAAATACAAATTTTCTCACAGATAAGAAGCAATCTCATGTTGGATCATCTCTGGAAGGCGCTACACATTATATCTCCCATAACTTCTCACCATGTAAATAAGTTTGTACCGTCATCTTGATCACATGTGTGTTAAAATATTGTATTAGGAGAGGGGCTTCATAAGTTGCAAAAACTTGTGCCCCAATCCCTTTTGTATATTTTGCAAATAAAATATGTTTCAAGTCAAGTCATGTAGTGCAGCACAGACGGGCTTTGGTGATATATCAATAAATATACACTATATATATCACGTCAGGCAATTTCAACATTCGTTTAAATATTCCCAACAACTCATCTCGGATACTGCAGGCAAAAACCACAGGTCCCCTGGTGCGACCCCACCACGAGTATCCACCTTAATAATGTATTAAGGTGGATACTCGTGGTAGGGTTTTCGCACCATGGGACTTGCGGCAAAACATGATTTGTTTAATGAGATGTTGGCGTTAAAATGTCATAACCTCGAACAATGGTCACAAAAGACTTTTGAACACTTATGTTTGCAAGTCATGATTATAATTTAGAGAACGGGATTCATAATGAGTTAGCGAAAATTGATACATAACTCATTCGCTATTTTTATTGGTTTGTTTGTCATTCATGTAGATGAAGAAACACGACGAACACACACGTGAATGTGAGATACGTGTTTCTCCCACCCAACACATTTTAACACATGCAGCCCGTGTGAGATACCTCTGTGAGATTTCCATTTATCCCACCCCTACACATTTTTACCACAGGCAGCCCGTGTGAGATACCTGTGTGAGATTTCCATTTCTCCCACCCTACACATTTTTAGCAAAGGCAGCCCGTGTGAGATACCTGTGTGAGATTTCCATTTCTCCCCCACTATACATTTTTAGCACAGGCAGCCCGTGTGAGATAGCTGGGTGAGATTTTCCTATATCACATGAAACCCTTATTATATCTTTAAAGACCCGTTACATATTACCTTATATCTCACTAGTTATGAATAGGCTCGTGCTTCCCGGGATCACTTGGCAACGCGCCAACAAACTGATCGCGCGGATTAATACTATTTCGAAAAGACGCGCATGACACTAACATCAGGCAATGCAAAATGATTGCTTTGTTCATAAAAGTTAAATTCGTGTCCATCTTCGTTGCATTAACAAAAATAAACACAAAAACAATGAGGCAAATTGTGGGACTATAACGTCCGTCGCCAACCAGAGCGCACAATACTGTCGTATGCGGTGGTGAAGCGTCTCAGCAAACGCTGCAAATGTATGCATTTTGGATCTTCTTTTAAGAATTTTGATTTGTTAAAAGACATAAAGCTCTAGTTTTTTTTTCATGTGATATACAAGATCTTCAACTCATTATGATGGCATATAAGATTTTATGAAACTCGTTTGATAAATTTGATCCACAACTCGCCTAACGGTTCGCTGTGATTAACATTATCAAACTTGTTTCATAAAATCTTATATCTTAACATAAATCGTTGGAGATCCTCTATATCTCACCACCCCACATGACTACTGTCTCAACCAACCCGAACTATTTTAACGAGCCATCCGATTGGGTGAACTAAAATAATGGTGACCAACGCTTCAGGTTTCAAATAAATAATTACGGAAGACTTCGTGGACGGTAATAAAAATGGAGATATGCCTCCAACATAAAAACGGATAACCTTCAACATAAGCTCACATGCAAACGCAGAGTTGCATAACATACACTAGAAACGACTGATTGCGTGAACACATCAAACGGAAGGCCCCAAAGCGAAACTGGCATTCCTAGTATATTTCGTAACACGTAAACAATAACCGCTTCACAAATGACGAACGAAATAGTTCCATATTGCAATAAATCGCCGCACACATCAAACTAACACTTTTCTTTCATATAAACGTGTTCCCTTTTCGTATATCGCATCAGATGCCCTAGATATACTGTTACGAAGCTACTGGAACGTGCCAACGATTGGTATAAAGCAACACACACGGATTGAGGCTTTTGGGTTGGGAGAACGATGTCCATCATGGTCTGGGGCCAGATATTTGGTTTTGAGACCAGGCAAGCCTCGTATCCGGCCCAAATATATGGCCCCTCGGGTGAGATTTTTCCATCCCACATCCAAGGTCATGAATAATATTAGTCTCACACCACATCATACCCACATGTCTCACCATACCCACATGACTACTTTGCCTATCTAATTAAGAGCGGAACTATCTTACCAAACCATCATCATTGGTTGCTAAACACAGCGTCGATAGGCACTGAACGGTTTGTATTTTGTTTCAACATATAATGAACGTTTGGTAAACAGCCCGCAACCAGTAGCAAAATGACGACTATGGGGTTGATCACCCGATTCGAGAATGTTTACCCTTTATCAACAATGTTGCTGTTGGTGATGATTATTTCTTTAAAATGAGTCACTTAATGAAATATTTTTTAAAAACACCTCACCCTGTCATCTCAACTATATATAGCCAATTTGTTGTTTTTTCATGATCTGCTATGATCCGTCAGAATTTCAGTCGTGGTGATAGGGGGTAAGAGAGTTATCATCCCAGGGACGTGGCGAATGGGTGGTTTGGGGGTATCTAAATTGACAATAATTGGCTATTTCTTTAAAAACGACCCACTCAATGATATAGTATTAAAAAAAACACATCACCTGGAGTAATCTCAACTAGCCAATTTATTAGTTTTTCCTAATCAGTCAAAACTTCAGACAGGGACGTGATGACAGGGGTGAGGGAGGAACAACCTCCCCAACCACACGGGGACGTGGCGACAGGTTTTGTTTGGGGGTGGCTTGTCTCATGGTCCACATAACATTACTCTGAAGTTTTACACCAAAATGTAGGTTGAAATTGTTCTCATTGTTTGCTTTTACAACCCGGCGGGGAATGAATATGGTATTGATCGCGAACAAGGATGAGTTTTGTTTAGTTCAAGGGGTTGCGGTGGGATTTGTTTCAATGTGGAAATGTGGACACCCCCACCAACGGAGACACTCTAGCCACGTACATGTCTTAGTCGAAATTGTTCTCTTAGTATTAACTAGCAGGGTTACCCGGCGTTGCCCAGATTAAAGTGATGTGAAACCCTCTGTGGATATTTGGTGGGAATAGAGAATACTCTTGCTCTCAAAGTGTTACACGTATTATCATAAATTGTATATCCAAATGGCATCACAAAACATGATTCTTACACATGGAATATAAGTAGTGGCTCACCTTGTCAGGTCGGAGCGATTATCATTTTGTTTATCGCGTTTTATCCGTCCCACCAATAAAGAAGTATTTATTTATTCACAACTGCGTATACTTCAGACGTTATATCATGAAACATGAACATCATAAACATATTAGTTCGAAAAAATAAAAGACGACAAATGTGTTTTATATAGAGATGTATCAATCAATCAATCAATCTAGTTTATCATATCTTCATGAAGATACAGATGTTTTAAAGATATCTCCATGTGCTCCTCTGTTCTGATGCTATATACTGGCTAATCATTTTCAGTTTAATATAATTGATGTTATGCAAGTATAGCAGCTACATGTGGCCGACACAGCGAAATTTTGAGTTGTTTATGTTAGGCGATGAGTCTGTTCTAAAAAGTGAAAGGAATCCTCTGTATCGGGCAGATATACCCTTGTCAGATGTCAATATTGGAGGATCCTGAAAAGTCATGTGCTACGGACTGCGTTTTCCTTTATATCAGAAGTAACCACATTTGACTGCACACTGTGACCACTATTTTTGAACAGGCCTGCCCTACATTTCCATATCTCTTGGCATGCAATTGTAACTTTTTGTGTGGAAACTTTATTGAATGGGACAGACTCAATCGTGTTATAATATATACATGAGCCATTCTAATATGCAATCCTCTGACAACTCAAGGTCCCTCAGTTTGAATGAAAATATATGTATCTCTTAAATAGATTGATATAAATGTACTTTTAATGCTTTCTTCTATGTATCTGTGTTGCTAGATCATTATAGGAATGCCCTGATTTCCATCCCCATATAAATATGACAGTTGAGAAGATATAATTGTTCAAGTGACTTAATTCGGTCACCATTTGTCGAGATTGTGAAAATGGAATGCAAAAAACTCCATAGAACGATATGGCGATGGCCTGGGAGATGACTATATATAACTTTGTCGGATATCGGCGAATTGAACAATCTTATAAATGCTAGTGAATCTCCTCTCGCCATCCATGAACCAAATGACCCCAAATGTGATTTAATTCATCATATCACTAGAGAAGAACGTGCATGAATTTGGTGGAATCAGTGCTAAATATATTTGTATCAACTTTGGTGCAAATCCACTCATGCATGACTTGAACCGCGCCACTTTTGTCATATTTAAACCACGTCTATTAGACTCATACATGCATCATATAATGGAGATGATTATATATAAGTTTGGTGGTAATCGGCAACTAAACAAATTCTTAGCATAGTTATTACCCCCCCCCCAATCTATCACCCAACCGGCACCAATTTCGCGTCTTTAAGTCACACGTTTATATTCCTCGTATCACGGAGAAGAATAATATATCAATTTGGTCGAAATCTGTGCTAAAAATAGCCCCTACCCTGACACCAACAACGTCACTTTAGAAAAATTTAATCCGCACCATTATCTTACTCGTAAAAAGTTACCCATGTTAGACCGCCTTGGTGCCATCTCGATTGTACCCTTAATGTTATATATAGAACACAGACAGATATTCGCAAATATTTGATTCATTGTATCATTTGAGAAGAACGTGTATGAGTTTGATGGTAATTGGCACTAAACATATTTTTATAAGTTTTTGGTGACCCTCCCGTCCCTATTTCGGACTCAAGCGGCGCCACTTTTGACATCATTAAATCACACACTTAGACTCATTATAGAGATGAATATATATATACAATTTATGAAAATTGGCGAGTATACCGTGGCAAATTCGTATCAAATTTAGGGCCACCATTGCATATCTCTCGCACAAAAGGCACCAATTTGACGCATTTAAACCACACGATTAGATTATTCGTATCACGGAGAAGAATATGTATCAATCAGGTGGAAATCGGCGCTAAACATATTGTCCCTCTCACCCTCTAGGCACCCCTGACTCGAATGGCCCCACTTTTGACGTCTTTAAACCACACAATTAGACTCCTGATATCATGGAGATTATTATTTGTAAGTTTGGTGCTAATCCGCGACTAAACAAATTTTTATCAAATTTAGTGCCCACCCCACCCCACCCCACCCCACCCCATCCACCTCTCACCAAAGCAGCACCATGTTTGACGTCTTTAAAATCATTAGATTAGGTTCCTCATATCATGGGTAAGAATGTGTATCAATTTGGTGGAAATTGGCGCTAAAAATATATTGTGTATCAATTTTGGTGCCCCTCTCCCTTTCAGTGCACCCCTGACTCGAATGACGCCACTTTTGACAGCTTTAAGCCACGCCATTAGACACCTCATACCATGGGGATGAATTTGTATAAGTTTCGTGACAATCGGCGACTAAACCAATTCTTATCAGATTTAGTACCGAGCCCCCCCCCCCCCCAAATTTCTCATCCCAACGACACCAATTTGGCGTCTTTAAATCACGCAATAAGATTCCTTGTATCATGGAAAAGATCTCATAAGAATGTGCATCAATTTGGTGGAATTCGGCGCTAAAATTAAGTTGATCAATGTTGGTGTCCCTCTCCCCTTCCGGGCATCCCTGACGCAAACGGCGCGACTTTTGACAGATTTAAACCACACAATTAGATTCCTCATATTATGGGGATGATTAAAAACAAGTTTGATGGCAATCGGCGACAAATTGTTTTTCTGCCCCTCCCCCTCCCCCTTTTCTGCCCCTGACAACAACGGCATCACTTTAGAAAATTCTAACCCACGCCATTATCTTTCTCGTAAAAGTTACCCCTATTAGACCCCTTTTGTGCCATCTAGGTGGTCCCCTGTGAATTTCTATAGAACACAGACAGACCGAAAGACATTCGCAAATATAGATATAGATTTTTGGTTTAAACTTGTAACATTATCTTAATTTTTGGAATGAAATGGACATCAATTGAAACAAAATGGCCATATTTTTGTTTCTACGACTGAGAACACTTTCAATCTATTGTTGGTGTGAAATTTTGAAAAGTTTCGGGAAGGGGTGTAAACAACATGCTGCCACGTCCCTGAATAGAAATTCATAATAATGGATTCATCGGTATATAAACCGTATCAGTACCCGTTATGGTATATAAACCTTATCAGTAGCCGTTATGATATATAAACCGTACCAGTAGCCGTTATGGTATATACACCGTATCAGTAGCCGTTATGGTATATAAACCGTATCAGTAGCCGTTATGGTATATAAACCGTATCAGTAGCCGCTTTATTGTGTCAAATCGGACCGCAGATCTTTAATTTAAAGATGGTCTATCTCTTCCTGACACCACTTTCTACAACACTCGCTTTGATGTCACATAAGCACTTCTGTTCCCAAAAACAAACACACGAGATAGTGTGTTATAAGATCAAGTTTCAATCAAAATGTAGTACTGTTTCACTGAGCTGATGGGCATATGGATGTGCCAGTCCGGTCGTAACATAACCGTCCAATGAAAATATCAGTATAAAACAAAGGAAATGTATTACTCAGCCAGTGTATGCCTCCGCCGATGCATTCTGATAATTATGTTATAATTGGACATATATATAGACATAACCATATATTTTAGATAGGTGAGTTGACATCGGAAAGGACACTATAAAACAATTATTCGTTTTTGAAATATATGTGGGAAATCTCATTACGCGGATTGCGAAGTTGCAAAAGTTACAGTGATTGTGATTGTGATTCCATGATTTTGGTGCCGTCGAGAGTCATTCATGATGTTCCATGAATAGAAACTCATACTAATGAATTCATCGGTACGATCTATTCATTGTATGGTATATAAACCGTATCAGTAGCCGTTGTGGTATATAAACCGTATCAGTAGCCGTTTTATTGTGTCAAATCGGACCGCATATATATATATTTAATTTAAAGATGGTCTATCTTTTCGGGACACCACTTTCTACAACAACAATATTATTTATAGGAGACTCGCTTTGAAGGTACCTTAGCACTTCTGTCCCCCCCCCCCAAAAAAAACAGTCACATGAGAAACATCTGGCGTTACAAACATTTCATAACAGTGTGTTAAAAGATCAAGTTTCAATCAAAATGTGGTAATTTAAAAAAAAAATAAACAGTCCTGATTCATAGAAAATAATTCATATAGAAATAATAATGTCCTATTGATAGCACACCAGTTGACTAATTTACAGCCCCGATCGAAACAGAGCGTTCAGTGAATAATAGATACATGTACGCCATCTTTAATGGGCGGGATGGGGCGCATAAATTCCATACTGTTGTGCGCACTGAAGGAAGGTGTTACACTCCCGAGCATGTGATGTGATCCGCACAATTGCAGGTCCCGGAAGCATACGAACAATTTCACACGATCGAAATTAACTCAATGTTCAAATTTCTCTGCGTAAACGTATCTAAAAAAAAATAATAAAAAAATATATATATAAACGAAAACATTTATTTATATCCAACAGTTTATAAAACAGTTTAACCTTGTGGATAAATGTGTTCTAAAAGATAGGTTATACACATATTACAACTGATAAATCTAACAAAAACAGTAACATGTTACTTGTCAGTAGTACATCGGTCTTTATGTAATCACGAAGCGGCGAAAAATGTTCATGGTCTTCGATAACGAAGAGTTGTCCCCCTTGTCCTTCACATAATTCTTCGGCGTCGTCGAAGTTATTGAGCGTGGTGAACATTTGGAATCGTTTCGATCCTATCGCATCGACGACTTCCAATGCTTGGCATCGATGTCCGGATCCAAAACTTCCTGTCGAAATGCAGACGTCGTCGCCACAAATGCTAGTATTACATATGTCATCTGCAAATGTTGGTTTATAGACATTATCCCCGTGAGGACTCAGAGCGTCATTGATCAGCAGACAACGTTTGTTCTTAAAATGGACTTGCATACATGTGTAATGATACACGCACAAATTCCGGCATCTCATGTAATTTTCAGTTCTCACAACGAATACTTTATACGTGGCAGTAAACCCAGTTATCTTAATAAGGAAATCAGACGCCAATATCGACAACACTAACACACGAATAGAAGACATAAATCCACGTGACGCATACATGTATGTCAGTATAGTCGCCAAGCGTTGGTTGACCTATACACTACATGTATTTATTGTAGATATCCACTGAAAACTATACATGTTACATTTGGTAAAATTTGCACAATGAAAAATATATTTTAACGAGATACTACATTCGCGCTTGGCTCATTCGACATATCCGCACAATATCACACCAGACCCTTTGTCACAACTATATATCAGTATGTTACTCGGGTATCATCGTATACATAAAGGGGAGCATCGAACTCATATCGCCGTGTTGACAGCGGATACCAGTCGAACACTCTTACCATCTGGGAGCATCGAACTCATATCGCTGTTGACAGCGGCTATCAGTCGAACACTCTTACCATCGGGAGCATCGAACTCATATCGCTGTATTGACAGCGGCTACCAGCCGAACACTCTTACCATCGGGAGCATCGAACTCATATCGCTGTGTTGACAGCGGCTACAAGTCGAACACTCTTATCGTCGGGGAGCATCGAACTCATAGCGCTGTGTTGACAGCGGCTACCAGCCGAACACTCTAGTCATCGGGAGCATATAACTCATATCGCTGTGTTGATAGCGGCTACCAGCCGAACACTCTTACCATCGGGGAGCCTCGAACTCATATCGCTGTGTTGACAGCTGTTCACAGCTGAACACTCTTTCTTACCACCGGGGAGCATCGAACTGATATCGATGTGTTGACAGCGCTACCAGTCGAACACTGTTACCATCGGGGAGCATCGAACTCATATCGCTGTGTTGACAGCGGCTACCAGTCGAACACTCTTACCATCGGGAGCATCGAACTCATATCGATGTGTTTAAAGCGGCTACCAGCGAAACACTCTTACCATCGGGAGCATCGAACTCATCGATGTGTTGAGATCGGCTACCAGCGGGACACTGTTACCATCGGGGAGCATCGAACTCATATCGATGTGTTGAAAGCGGCTACCAGCCGAACACTCTTACCATCGGGAGCATCGAACTCATATCGATGTGTTGAAAGCGGCTACCAGCGAAACACTGTTACCATCGGGAGCATCGAACTCATCGATGTGTTGAGATCGGCTACCAGCGGGACACTGTTACCATCGGGGAGCATCGAACTCATATCGATGTGTTGAAAGCAGCTACCAGCCGAACACTCTTACCATCGGGAGCATCGAACTCATATCGATGTGTTGCGATCGGCTACCAGCCGAACACTGTTACCATCGGGAGCATAGAACTCACATCGCTGTGTCGACAGCGGATACGATGCAGCCGAACACTCTTACCATCGGGAGCATCGACCTCATATCGCTGTGTTGACAGAGGCTACCAGCCGAACACTCTTACGTTCTAGATTAATTTATCATATCCGTAATCATAATAATGATTTTGCGGAAGGTCTCTAATGTATTGAGGCATATTCAGTGTCCTTCGCATCTTGCGATTGATTGTATTATCGCGGTGAGGGGTGAGGTAACGTAACAAAATACAGTAACTGCGACAGAGGATGACAAAACAACCATGTACATGATATGTCTTGACAACACTTGAGAGTTTTCCCTATATATCCTTGTTCAAAACAGAATTGAATTATCACCCATAGAGGGGCATAATAGTTTAAAATACACGATTTTTCAGTTTACTTCCACCAGAAATCTCACAAATCTTGCGGTCTATCTACGATATCAGGCGTTATCATACTGTTTATTTGAAGTATGTAGACTGCTATATCATAGCACAACATAATCCGAATTATTCTGCTTTTGTATTCCTTCCTGCCGAATTTTCTAAAACTGAATGCCTGTTGAATTTTGGGGTAAGGCGGTGACATAATCTTAAAGATCGCAAAGGATGACATTTTTAACCTATTATTTGCGGCATATATTTTCACAATTTTTCTAGATTGTTCGCGAGATCCCGCATCATATTGAATTATCGCCCACCCTTTACCCAACAGAACGGCCCTGTGCCAATGCATTCTCTTATATATGCGAGTCGACCTATGGTCGACTCGCATACATAAGAGAATGCATTGGCACAGCTAGGGCATAACTGTAACTATCACAATGTGGTCAATGAGCCGGTTCCAATGATATCCATATTTATATGGTTCTATTGAGACAGACCGAAGATATTTTAGGCTGTTGAAGCTTTATTTGGCCGGTTTTGGCCGGTTTGTTGGGTAAAGGGTTAAGATGGGCAAAACAATTGAAAATTACCGATGTTTTTGTCTATTTTCACAATAAATCTAACAAATCTTGCCGTCTATCAACGAGATCGTGACATTGCCATACTTATATAATTAAGTATGTATACTGCTGCCATACTTATATAATTAAGTATGTATACTGCTATATCTTAGCATCAAAAATATCCCGAGATCCTGTACATTTCTTAAATCTATTCCGTCCGCTCCTCTATATTCTGGGGAAATAAATGAAGCAGCCATTAAGATGGATTAAACGTAACGCTGTCATGGGTATATATTTACATACTAAGTGTTGTCATCACTAAATCCAGCATTCTGATTGGTCGGCGCCCACGTGGCTAGTTGCAGTTATTTCTCGGTGAATGCGTAACGCCTCATGACACCAAGCTCATAACACCATCGATACGTCATTAGGTTTGGAAAGACGAACGCGTAATGTTTTGGGCGCATTTGGACTCGCGCAGGATTGACTTAATACATCATCGGGTTTCAATATGAAGAGAAGTTGTTCCTATTAACTTTTGCCAAGGGTGCTATTGGGTATTTTGGGCTGTTTTTGTCACGATACACTTTTCGATTTAAATACATTTACAAAAGTGACATTTTCGCTAAATGTATATAAATATAAGGATTAACTGTCATGTGGACTATTTTTATGGAGATGTAACCGTGAGGTAAGTGGTCATAACTTGTATGTAAAACCCTTCGGGTTTTACACAAGTTATATCCACTTACCTCACGGTTACATCTCCATAAAAACAGTCCACATGACAGTTAATCCTTATATAGTGTCACTTTACACCTGAACGACTTGAAGTTGCAAGCAGGCCCGGCCCATTTAGTAGAAAACACTGAGACGCGTGGTAAGGATCGATAACCATCGTGGGCAAGTTGTCCTGCATGCTATACATTTGTTATTTAGTACAATATACGTCGTCAAAGTGATTGATGCGTTGTCGCCTTCTTTGGTTGGTCAGACCGTTTCGAGGAAAAATAAGTGTCTACATGAAACACTCATACATTGATTATGGCCGCCTTGTCACAACCAACGCCAATATTTTAAATATATATATTCTTGAGTATTTGATAGGTGACTTTCCTCGATTCGAAGAATCATATTGTCTCCATATCTCTGCCATGATCGTTTTCGGCCCACCATAAATGTCCGTGGGAAATTAGCGACGCTGTGTGAGCTAGACTGTCTCTGTTTACCAACAAGCTTCATTCTCAACGGCTCGGTCATTTCCGTGTTCGCGTGGAAATAACATCTCCCATAAATAGACACCATATTCGAGTAAAGCTACATTAGACGCCCCTGATAATAAGAAGATAACCTTGACTCCTTTATATTACATGTATATATATAGCATACATTGAGAAAATGCAGAGGCTTATACAACAAATAAATACATAATTCAATAAATAGTAATAACTAGTGTTAAATTGTAATAATATCAATAATTTGTTCAAGTTCAACATACGAGTTTCTCCGGCATGCATGTAGATTAACATTTTCGGTCACGTGATTGAAATAGTCCGGCAGATATGGGGTCTATCTATGGGAGAGGTTATTTCCACGCGAAACAGAAATGGATGAGCCTTTGCGATTGTAACAAGCTTCTAAACACAAACGAGCACTAGCGAGACTTTGTGGTAAATAGGAAATAACTCTTGATAAAATATCGAAATCCATATAATAAATTACTAAAATTACATATACAACTAAACTAAAAAATACCACGAACACACCAAAACGTCAACTTGAACGTATCTTTCGGACTATTTTTACTTGTTTTCGTTTGTGCTCGTTGTTTAGTATTACCCCTCCCTCCAATGGATGTCGCCAGTGTTGGTGGACCGGCGATCTATATCACCCTGCTCAAGTGGTCCTGGTAATTTGTTATGATGTTTGTGGGTCTTGCTAATAGTGTTGCGGCCAAAATGTCAAAAATGGTCGGGTACCCTTTATCCACGGTAGAACAAGAACAAACCATATTTTTAACGAAGGAGAAAAATATATTGTTCACGAAAATGATAGCAAAAGTAACGGAATTGGGATGGCTATTGTCAAATCGACGATGAACGATACCCACCAGTGACTTTTTCCAGAAATTAACGATTTTGATAAGGCTAGCCCTGAGGCTAAATCCTAACTTAATTGCCAACATTGTTGTGTTGAAATGACTACATCATACCATACCTCTAGTTGATAGGAAAAGGTGCTGGTTAAATTGGATTTTTCTGCCATTTGGAACTAAAACATATATTTTTTGCTGAAAAAAATCGCTCATTTCATAAAACATATTGTTTTTCAAACATTATTATTCAAACAGATATTGCGATAATGTCGAAATATTTCATCTATATGGTGTAGTAGTTATCTGATTAGCATATGTAACAAGAATTTGACAGATATTTTGAACGGTTTGCGAGAAACTGCACCAAACACGTTTTTTGTCTAAAAAATACACATTTTTGAGAATGTGTGTTTTACAACATTTTATTAATTGATCTTAAAGGTACGGTTGGCCTTGGCGGTGGGTATCCTGTGAAAATATTTCCACCCGTCAAAAACCGCCACAAACAGAAAGAACAACAAATTGTAGACAGCCTTTGTCCGTATACAAATAAGAAATATCGCATAAACAGTATGTTATTGTCATATATTTGACCATTGTTATGTAAACAAAAGCATAAAAAGTTACTTTTCTGGTGTTTGTTTATATTATGATAAACAAAAAGAGCGTTCTTTGTTGATGAATTCCTGATATGGAACGAATAAAGAGCGTTTGTGCCATTTGTGTGTGATTAGCCAACAGCATTGTGCTGTCTTCTGTAACACAATCAGGCTCTTGCTTAGGTAAAATATAGTAAATCTTTATGATAACATGCTGTTTACGCGATGGTCATGATATATTTGAACGAAACTCTATGCGTTTTAATGTTTTTCTGTTTACGGTGATTGGAACAAATATGAATATTTTCGACAACTAAGGCCTCACGTGCCTTTAATGGTTGGTACATAGATACCGTTTACTTGATTACAGATATATTCAACATTCCAGACCCCCCAGTTACAAACAGCAAGTCATTTTGCATGCACTAACATTGATTTTGTAGTACCAAAATATTTGTTATAAACAACATGTGATAAACTATATAATGCATATTGTTGTGTAGTTATCTGAACATAGCAGGTATGAAGAATTTATCAGAAATTTTGAGCGGTTTGTGAGATAATAGATATTAACTACCGCTCCCCCAAACACGTTTTGATCGAAAAAAATACATATTTATGTTAACGACAACACAAACTGTTTTAAATTATTCTAATTATGATTCATCTGATGAAAACCGGATCCATTGACACCACGAGAGTGGCTAAAGATGTCCCCAGGCTTCCAAATCCCCAGTTACAACAACACACTTTATTTATAACATGCATGCAATTTTGTATTAATATATAGCGACTTTGTAGAACTGAAGTATTTGTTATATTCGACAGACTAACATCTACAGAATAAAATCGTTGTCGCTGTCATAGTGATTGTTGGTATATAGAAAACGGATATTTTGTTTTATATCTCATAAACTAGTCTGACCAAGGTGGCAAGCGTTATAGCTCAAACATGTTCTATATTTGAGCCCCCCCCTACACTATTATAAGTATTGAACACACCGATACTGATATTATAGCACCAATATTAATCTAAGGTATGGACACAGGATAAGAAAACACAATGTTCATGGATTGGTTAGTTCCCGAGATAGTGCGGCACTTTACAAAACGCGGATGAAAGGCAACTAGAAAAGGCCATTTTTAATTTTTCGAAAACACTCTACCCGATTTAAAATATTGATCACAATACGAACTGAATCTATAGGTTCTCTATATTAGCCGAGGGACTGAACGGAAGTTAGTTCTATCAGGGAATACATCATGTATATGGGTGGATTGTTTCACGAAAGCATGTGTCGTTTTACGCAAAGCGGTTGATAAATAGAGGATCTACAACGAGTCCCCAGTTTATAGCGGAATTTACTAAACGAGTCCAGTAAATTAGGTCTGGACCGAGCCTTTGGCGAGGTCCAGACCTAAACATCGACAAAACATACTTAAATCAACAAATGGAACGAGAAACTAACATCGAATTATATAAGACATGCGATGACGTTTCACGTAACTATTCGTTGTTTGCCCGCGTAAAGAAATAGTCCCAGATAAATAAAGACTATTTGGCGCTTTTAATGGCGTATATTTAATAACATAACTTTTCAAATTCTTCAGTCATGATAGTTTGTTGGAAAAATATTGGAAGTCATAGTATTTTTGAGACGTAGCGTACGGAATGTTAAAAGACGGTAAACCGGATGTCAAAGGTCACCTGGCACTATTTCCTGTTATTAAACGAACGTTTAATATCACAATTTATAGAATTGGTTTATTGAATGGAATAATGGTAGGATCGTGTAATAAATAAGAAAGACGAATTTGCTATGTTTTAAAGTTACTGAAAGGATTGCTCTCAATATCAGGAAATACACATCTTTAATGGATGGTTTTGTTCCCGAATGTCTGGGACACTACACAAAGCGGCAAGCAAACGAGAGAAGGCGAATTGTCACTGTTTTGGGGCCAGTAACTCATTTGAACTCTTGAACACACTTAAGTTATATACTCTCAAAAATAGCTGAGTGTGGGTAGCTAAGATCTCGCAATCCGTTCATAATTGCTGTTTACTTCTTTCTACATATGATTGTCAGATATCTACTAAACCATATGGATAAACTATGTGGACATTATTGCAATAACTATTTGAATGATAATGTTTGAAAAAAAATACTATTGTGGAAAAGAACGATTGTTTCGGCTCCAAATGGCAGGAAAATCCAAATTAACCAACACTTATTTTTCATATCAGATAGAGATATGGCACGATGTAGTAATTTTAACGTCAACACTGTTGGCAAATATAAGTTGCGACGTAGCCACAGAGCTCGCTTTACCAAAATCGTTAATTTCTGGAAAAGTTACTGGTGGGTATCGTTCATCGTCGATTTGACAATAGCCACCCCAATTCCGCTATTTCTCACTATCATTTTCGTGAACAATATATATTTCTTCTTTAAAAAAAAGTTGTTTCAACTTGTTCTACCGTGGTTAGGAGTGTCTCGAAACTAGACCGCTGCAGTACAAACTGCTATATGATGCTGGTAAGACAAACGCACAGATGTTGTTAAGAAAAACTCCAGCCATTTTATCTAAAGTTGAAATTTTCGCGATATTTTGCAAATCTGAACTAATCGAGGAAAAGTCACTTGAAATATTTTAAAGTATATATATCGTCTTATTTATTCACTCAGATTAGCCAAACACCGCGAATCCCGAAAATTACAAATTTAGAAACAAATGTTCTTAACAGCATCAGTTTGGCCGACCAGCATCGTTGCAAATTAGAGATACCACTTGACCAGGGTTGTATATATTTTAGCGACATCGTAACAAAACACACGTGCATGTGTTTACCTAATTTTTTGGGGATACGGGTTACTCGACGTTTACATTTATGTAACATTTACGTAACTATTCTTGCGTTATGGGTTGAAATGTTAATTAAAAAACGTAAATTAAATTTTGATTTTGGTTTCTTTTAGATTGAACCACTTGCCCAATTTAACAACAGCAAATTAAAAAAAAGAACATTGTTTTGAATCAACATATAAAGAAACATACTAATGTCAATATAACATCCACCGATGTATCCCTAGTCACCACACACATGCAGTTTGGTTGAGATCGGTCCAGATGTCTGGGGGTCATATCGTTGTAAGCTTCAATTCTATATGTCTATTGTTCTTTTGTCATTTTTATAATGTTTCCACCAAAGAACTGCGCTGATGAGTAAAATCGATGGTGTTCAGGAAGGTATTTATTTATTTATTGACCTCCAAGTTTGGAGAGCGACTGGTAATATTTACAAATCAGACAACACGAAGTATGACATGCAAGGGTTACATAACAAATACATGCATACAAAAAAAATTATAATAATAAAATAAATATATATATAAAAAAAAAAAAAAAAAAAATAACACACACACACACCCTCACAAATAAATAACATATTGATATTAACAGAGAGAGTCATATGTCACATGCATACGGCTCAACGAGCGCTTCATTGTCCCAGACATGCATCGCACTAATGCGGTCCTAGTCATATACAGTGGAAGAGCGATCAATAATCAAATAAAATATCACTATATACAGAGAGGCATATGTCGCATGTATACGGTTATACGACACGGGTGACGGTGTCCGGGGTGATCGCGTGCGGCTACACGTAGGGGCACCGTCACCCAATCAATTCATGCAGATTGTTGTTGTTGCTTTGTGGCAGTGGCCGAAAACTGAGAGGATCTATAACGAGTCCCCAGTTTGTAGCGGAATTTATAAAACGAGTCCAGTAAATTAGATCTGGACCGAGCCTTTATGACGATTCACGTAACTATGCGTTGTTTGTCCGCGTAAATAAATAGTCCCAGACAAATAAAAACTCTTTGACGTATTTAATGAAATAAGTTTTCAAACTCTTCATTCATTAGAGTTTGTTGGAAAACTATAGGAAACCTTAGTATTTTGATACTTAGCGTCCGGAATGAAAACAGACGACAAACCGGAAGTAACAGGTCACCTGGCATATTTCCTGTTATGAAACGAACGTTTAATATCACAATTTATAGAATGGTTTTATTGAATGGAATAAGGGTAGGATCATGTAATAAATATATATCACAAATACCATGTTTTGGTTTAATGAGATTAAGAAGTATTTAATTGAAAACTATCAGCTGCATGTGAAGCGAATGGGTTAACGAAGATGGAAGATGACAAGCTGTACCGAACACTAAAATAAATCACTTAGAGGGTCGATATTTGGCACCACTTTCTAATATTTGTCTTTAAGGCAATTTTGTTTGACACAGCACGCGATGTTTCCTTGTAATACCAGCTCTCGCAATGACTTTGAGACCACGTGACCCCCAATACCCAAAAGGTCTCGCGTCTAGACTATGCAATCAAAATGGCTGACAATGGTATGTTGAATGGGTGACAGTACGAACGTACCAGTAGCTGAATAGCCTACACTTTGTGTTGGGTCACATTGTGTTTTGTTGTGTGTTTATACAAGCCAACCATTATCTAGTTGTAGACATGTACTTGCACACACGTCGCTATGAGCGTGAGTGGGTGGAATAATTGCAACAGAGTTGCTTCATTTTGGCACCAGAACTGCCATACTTGCCATATGGTTTTGGGTGCAACTATAGTCAACACCACCTGCACCAGACAAATTTAAGAGAACAATCATGCGTCTTGCGATAGGAACTTCTAATAAGTGAAAATCCAGAAAGTAGGCCTGATCCATAATAATACGTCCGAAAACGTTCAGAAAAATTCCTAACTAAGAACGCTCTCTATTTGTGTGACTGAATCTCTTTATAAGAGGCGATCACTGTAGTTTTTTTCTAGGCTGACAAAAACCAAAAGTTGTTAAAACTTACTATTTTTAAAAGTCGATATCTGCGCTCGTGATTCAATCTTATTATTTTCCGGTATATAAATGTACTTGTGGTGGTTTTATGGTGGTAAATCGGATGGGACATCTTCTATCATCTTTCTCCACCAATAATTTAATGATAACTTCGTAGTATGGCTAGCTTCAGATTATTTTGCTTTTGTGAGCCAACACCAGTGTGGGAAAACAATCGTGCATGACCACTTCTTGTTAAGTCGTCATGTTATCATGTTATGTTAGTGAGTCCTGTTGAATTGGCTAATATGATGTTGGTGTGGCAAAATGGTGCTGTTCAGAAAACAAAAGCTACATTTCTTAACAATTTCATGGCGGGAACTGCGGTGGTGCAGCGTTATACCTCATGTGTCAGTGCATTATCTTATATAAGCAAGTCCCCTACTGGGAGCCTCGCATATATAAGAGAATGCGCTGTCTTAGAAGGTCAATGTAAATATTATTAGGCCAATGTATTCTCTTATATATGCGAGGCTCCCGAACCTTTCGAATATATGCTGCCATCTGTATAAAACATTCAGAGCATATATATTTCAAACTATATTAGTAATGGCTGGCTGGTTGCAACAAACCGACCATATTCAAGATAGGTCTTTACGTTGTTTTGCATTAACCAGCGCAGCCATTATAAGAACACATAACAGTCATTATAATAACATATAACAGCTATTATAATAACACATATTAGTCATTATCACACATATCAGCCATTATAATAACACATATCAGTCATTATAATAACATATATCAGCCATTATAATAACACATATCAGCCATTATAATAACACATATCAGCCATTATAGTAACATATATCAGTCATTATAATAACACATATCAGCCATTATAATAAAACATATCAGCCATTATAATAACATATATCAGTCATAAAAACACATACCAACCATTATAATAACACATAACAGACATTATAATAACACATATAAGCCATTATAATAACACACATCAGCCATTATAATAACACATACCAGCTATTATAATAACACATATCAGGCATTATAATAACACATATCAGCCATTATAATAACACATATCAGTCAGTATAATAACACATATCAGCTATTATAATAACACATATCAGTCATTATAATAACGCATATCAGGCATTATAGTAACACATATCAGCCATTATAATAACACATATCAGGCATTATAATAACACATCTATGCCATTATAATAACACATATCAGTCATTGTAATAACACATATCAGTCATTATAATAACACATATCAGCCATTATAATAAAACATATCAGTCATTATAATAACAACACATATCAGCCATTATAACAAAACATATCAGCCATTATAATAACATATATCAGTCATAAAAACACATATCAGCCATTATAATAACACATATCAGCCATTATAATAACACATATCAGCCATTATAATAACACATATCAGTAATTATAATAACACCTATCAGCCATTATAATAACACATATCAGCCGTGAAACATATCAGCCATTATAATAACACATATCAGCCATTATAATAACACATATCGGTTATTATAATAACACATATCAGCCATTATAATAACACATATCAGTCATAAAAATAACACATATCAGCCATTATAATAACACATATCAGCCGTTATAATAACACATATCAGTCATTATCATAACACACATAAGTCATTTTAACACATATCAGTCATTATAATAACACATATCAGTCATTATAATAACATATCAGAATTATTCACACAGTCATCGACTTAGTCATTGACAGCGAAACTTACGATTTGAAAACTTCACTTTTTATCGCAGCGTCACTTTGCCTCGCATACACCAGCACGCTTATAGCGGGATAAATTCACCAGATGTGATCACCATTGAATATATCGCAGTGCAACGTGTAACTAATCTGCAATTTGAAGAAATAATAGCTATGCCAGAATTAAAGGGGGACTGTACCCTAAATCCGACCATTTATGGAACCATCTCCTTTTATACTCAACAGAGTATATGCAACAAATGAACGAATTTAAGACATGGATGAGTGCAAAATACATACATGTGCTATATGAACGATGCAAACAATGTGGTAATTATACTGAAAATTAATGTATGACTCCAGTCATAAACTCATTTTCATAAACTAACAACATTGTAATAATAATGAAAATGAGTTTATGACTGGAGTCATAAATAAATTTTCAGTATAATTACCATGTTGTTTGCATAGGTTATAGAGTACATGAGTGTATTTTGCACTAAGCCATGGCTCAAAGTCATTGATTTGTTGCACATATTTTGTTGAGTATAAAAGTAGATGGTCTCATAACTGGCCGGATTTAGTGTACAGTACCCCTTAAAGGTACGGTTGGCCTTGGCGGTGGGTGTCCTGTGAAAATATTTCCACCCGTCAAAAACCGCCACAAACAGAAAGAACAACAAAATGTAGACAGACTTTGTCCGTGTACAAATAAGAAATATCACATAAACAGTATGTTATTGTCATATTTTTGACCATTGTTATGTAAACAAAAGCACAAAAAGTTACTTTTCTGGTGTTTGTTTATATTATGATGGTAAACATAAAGAGCGTTCTTTGTGGGTGAATTCCTGATATGGGACGAATAAAGAGCGTTTATGCCATTTGTGTGTGATTAGCCAGCAGCATTGTGTTGTCTTCTGTAACACAATCAGGCTCTTGCTTAGGTAAAATATAGTAAATCTTTATGATAACATGCTGTTTACGCGATGGTCATGGTAGATATGAACGAAACTGTATGCGTTTTAATGTTTTTCTGTTTACGGTGATTGGAACAAATATGAATATTTTCGACAACTAAGGCCTCACGTGCCTTTAAACAAATTTATGGTGAGAACTCGCTAGGCAAATTCGAGATGCAGTTGGAGAAATGCGTCGATGCAGACAAATGTGTTGAGTACCATGAAGACCACTATTTTATATTAGTTTCCCGCATATCTTGGGGATGGCTGTTGCATTCATATTTTATTGTACCTGCGATCCGTGGTGTATGTAGAGCAACATAGCGTTTATGCCTTACATTATGTTGCTCTACATACACCACGGATCCCAGGTACACGGAAGTACATACGAGTTGGGCTGCAACGATTCGGACCTTCACGATGCGATTTTACTATCACGATACGATGCGCATCGCCATGCAAATTTTTGACAACTGACTGATGTGAAAACTTGATGAACCACTTGGTCATTTCGGGGGACTATTAAAATAGCCGTCCGTCCGTCCGCCCGTCCAGATGATAACTTTAGTTTCGGTTATTAGGTCAAAAGCAAATTTCATAGGTGAGTTTATCAGACCAAAATACAGGTCAAGTTCGAATATGGGTTTTCTCCGCCCATTTTTGTGAGAGTCGTGGCCCTATTTCGACATGGAATCCTGTCAATTTCTGGTTTCCGGATGATTACTTCAGTTTGTGTGATCATATCTGAACCAAATTTGTAATGTGCGTTTATCAGCTCAATTTCGAATATGGATACAATCCGCCCATTTTTGCTAGAGTTATGGCCCTTTTTCGACTTAGAATCCTGTCAATTTCTGGTTAGTTATTGGTTTTAGCCAACAACTTTTGCAACATAATTATTTTTGGGGGACTATTGTAATTAGCCGCGTCCGTCCGTGCGTCCCGTCCATGCGTCCGTGCGTCCCGTCCGTCCGTACTGGAGTTATAACTCCAATAATGATCATCCGATTTGATTGAAACATCTGCAATTCTGGGTTTGATCCGATGTTCTTTTATGGAGTTATTTGCCTTTTTTCAACTTTTTTCGTGTTACTTAGAAAATTTCTCACATTTTCGGTTTCCGGATGATATCTCAAGTTTGGATCCGTTAATTGCAAATACCATTTTTATGTGGATCAGTCAGATCAAGATACAGGTTGAGTTCGAATTTGAGTTTGATCCGATGATTTTTCCTAGAGTTATGTACTTTTTTCGATTAGAAAATTCAATTTTCTTCTTTTTTCTTTGGTTTCCGGATGATAACTAAAGTTTGGACTGTTCAATTAAAAATTCCGTTTTTTTAGTGAGTCATTGATATCAAAATACAGGTCAAGTTCGAATTTGATTTTTCTCAGAGTTATGGGCTTTTCAACTTTGAAAAACATTTTTTATAATTTTCTGTATGAGGGTACCTTCATGGTGTAATCAACTCCTCCTACAGTTTTGATCGTAGATATTGTTACCCAAATATTGGAGTTGTGCAACATGTATATAGATGACGGAAAAATTATTTCTGTACGGAATTATTAACCCTTTCGAATTAGAACATTTCAACATTTTTTTTAATTTCTTTAACAAAGCGGCGTCGACTTGCCACGTTTTCGGGGGACACTGTGGTCGGCTGACCTTTTATCGTATGTATATTGTCATCAGTGTTCACATCATTAGTTGAAGTAAATTACAAGACCTAATTAAACTTAAATTAAAATTAATAAGACATTGCCAGTTACTAGAAGTAAGACTCTAACATCTAATACCGTCCCCAGATCTTCCTAGATGGACAGTTTTGAGTGGAACAGTTCGGATCTCTGACTATTAATAACTCTACATACATGAATTGTTTTGCATCGCATCACACCCTCTCTTACGATGCATTGCATCGTGAACTTTAAAACACGATGCATAGGAAACGCCATTAATCCTTGCAACCCTACTTACGATATATTAGGATTTCAACAGCAAGCGTTGAATGTTTCAGGACTGTGCAAATTAACACCATTTAAACGTGGACCACAAGCTGCGATGTTCGTATACGCCAGCGGACACGATCGACAGAAAATTTTGATTTTGGAAAAAAAACATAAAAATACTCTATTTATTTTTTTATTTCACTTTTTTCTTTAATACATATTGTGATAAAAATTACTGATTATTGCACTTAGGCCAATATACCCCGGAAACACCACATAATTGCGAGGGGTTATTCATCAATAACCTGTCGCAATGTATAGTCCGGTTCACCGCTTCAATGTTAGATATTGCCGTTAGCCGAATTCCTAATCTCGGCCATGCCCAATCCAGCCCCGCTCACTGTTCCGTTTCACCACATGACGTCACCCTTACGCAGTACATGCCGGCGACGTTACGGAGTAGATTATAGAGTTGGCGCCCTTGCTACCGACTTCCGTTACTAGCTCGTTGCTATATAAACAAACCAGCTACGTCGCTTTTGTCGAAAATTGACAGTCAGTACATTCGCCTTGTATACAAATACAAAACACCACACCGTTATATCCCACCAATGTCAGTGTCTCGATATCATTTGACCTAATTTCTTGACATGAAACCGCGACAGACACGGCGTGAAATACATCGCATTGAGTAAACAATTTCCCATTGTTTCAATTCAACTTCAAGTTCGCGGTAAAATCAAAACCGTAATTTGTAAGTGGTAAACATCTGAAAAAGACATCAGGCACATGCAGAAACTGATTGTTGTGCATATTTATTTCTATTTGAGGTGGCAATTTTTCATGTTTATCAGCATTTTTAACGATAAGAGCGATGGTAATTGAGGGACTATATTTTATCTAGCACATTAAATTTAAAATAAAAAGTCGTGAATTGGCTGAGTATTTTCTATGGCCGCACATTTCGTTGATAATTACGAGGCATTTGTTTGTCTAAATAACGTTTTTAAGTTCGAAGAGCATTAGAATGGGGATAACAGTGTGGTGTTTTGTGATTTCGGAACGGCCGTCGCCCATTAACTAAATTTGCCACAGTATATTCGCCATGTACCTTTCCGAAATCACAAAACACCAAACTGTTATCCCCTAATTATATAGACAAAATTGCAACAGACTTAGATTTATAGGTGACGGAAACAGTTTTAATTGTGATTATAACACCCATACTGGGTCTATATATAGACTATAGTATAGAAGCCAACACGTGCATCTCTGATAGATAATATTTAGTTTTATTGAATGATGGTAACTTGTTTCTAATACGACATACATGTACATCGTATTTTACAACTTTCATTTATAAGTTGCTAATGCCAGAAATTTTTTAGACCGAGCGACCAGGTCCCTATTTATCGTCTACGTACGACGAAGCGAGCAAGTACAAGTGACCTTGCCCAAAGGTCACAACCTGGCGCGAGATTTGAAACAGCGTGTGGTTATATATAGCACACACACCGCGTGGTCAAGCCACTGTTGTGGAGACGAGAGTTCACAGACCGGGCGCGAACTCACGCCGGTGCAGATGCAATTAATCACGATTAGATCAGTGATTAGATCATATATTATACACGGTGGCATCATACTTGTAGTTTATGATTGAGCCCACTTTACACTATCCGTACCTGAACCTTTTCTATAACGTCAGAAGACAGTGGAGGATGAAGTTTATGGTGTGTGTAATGTTGGTGTCGGCGCCGCTTCAAGATCAGTGTCTGGTGGAGTCACTTTCCAGTCTGTTATACCTTTACCTCGGCAATGTGAGTACTCTGGTACCAGGTGTGCACTTCTATTTTCAACTCGTACCACGACTCGAGAGCTACACATAAATGTTCACATATCAACAGAGACACTTGAACACACTTAAAAGTGCTTCGGGCATTTCAATTTGTTATGTGGCAGTTGTCCCCACAAACATGCACGTTCTTATTAAGTATCCGAGCTGTCTCTCAGAGCGCTACAAAACAACAAAAATCGAGTACATGACTGTATACTATTCAATTTGTTTAACCTCCGAACATACACTAATAGTTTATATATTAGCATTCGCTAATCGTGCCAAACATTCATAATGTAGCCAAATTGTCTTAAACACAAATTTCCACAACCTCTGGAAGGCAATACAAATTATATATCTCAAAACTGATCACCCTGTAAATACGTTTATACCATCATATTGATTACATGTATGTAAGTATATTGTATCGGGAGAGAGGCTTCATAAGTTGAAAAAACTTGTGCCCCAATCCCTTTTGTATATTATGCAAATAAAATATGTTCAAGTCAAGTCAAGCCAAGCCAAGACAGACACAAAATTGAGGCTGTGGCTCATAATGTAAAACAAGGCTGTTATCGTGTATACGACAGTGCAGAGCCGCCACATCCGCTTATGTTGTATTAACTTGTTCAAACACATCGTTAAACAAGTGAACAGATGTGTTTAAATAAGGTAGATGGCTTAAATAAGCTACTGACTTGTTTAAACCAGTTAATTAAGCTAGCTTGAGTAACCCTTCAGTTACTGAGGCTGCCAAATATTTTGCGAAAACCTTGTGCCAATCCATTAAACAAGTATTACCTCGCACATATAAGAGAATGCAATGGTCTAACAACATTTACCTTGACATTACAAGCCAGTCCATTCTCTTATATATGTGAGGCTCCCTGTGTGGGAGAATACACTGGCACATGATATTTAATACTGCTCCAGCGCAGCTCCAGTCATGAAATAATTAAACAAGTTACTTGCTTGCTTAAACAAATACTAACTGAAGTGGAGGTGACATTTGCAATTACGCATATATACATGTACACAGCATAGCATATACCTGTATATACAGCGCACACTACGAGCCCAAACAAGACTAGATCAGACACTAAGCCAATGTTTAGCACCCCCCCCCCCCGCGATACTTGGCGTCGATCTAAGCAATCGGGCTCGCGAAGTCTAGTAGAGGCATTGTTTATCGAATATACTGCACCAATGAATATGACAGAACAACATTATGCAAATTTCGAACATGCATCCATAAACTCCCAGTCGAAGTGGGTAGATGGCATGACATTAAAATTGAAGAACGAAGTTGCACTTATGTACTTACGAAGACGTTGGCGATGAATTCCATTATCTGTTCAAATGCGATAAATTTAAAGAATCAAGAACCCACCTCTTGCCAATATAATTCACAGAAAAACCAAATGTAATAGATATGAGCGAACTACTCAAAACTGAAGGCAAACAATTATTTCGGCATATATTCCGATATAAGTCAAATAGTCAAAGAATGTTCTTAGATTTATATAACATCCATACATTAGAATATATCATATTATAAAACTGTGTTTACATCTACTGAAGTACATATATATGCATGTATGGTAGCCAAATTATATGATATGTATGACATTATTTATTTAATTGAAGCATGTTGGCTAGATACATGTACACATTTCTATCTCAATGCCTTTAAGGAAATGAGAAATAAATGAATTGAACCCGATTGCTCAAGTCTGCGTACGTGGTTTTACAGAGCAATCGGACTCGCATAATTATTACGCGCGCCGCGTGTATGCTGTCCTAGAGATTCTAGATAGCTATGGTTCGCTGGGCGTTTTATTTATTGATAATGGGTTTTGTCTGGGAGGATTAAAAGTCGAACTGCGAACCGGAGGCCGAGTCCGTTAAAAGGTGTAGCTGGGAATTTCAATTTCGTTTATTGTCCTTTACATTATTATGTCAATAATGTTGATTTTTGGTTTGTGACAAGCTATGTCAATTAAAAATAAAAGAAATGAATAATATAATTTGTAAGTCTTATATTTCAACTTTTATAGACATTTTTCGTTCTGCAGCCCACTGTGGGTTGTGGTCGGAGACGGCCGAGTCGGCCGACGGTTCGTTAATTAAGTGCATGGTTGTTATTGTTATTTTAACAGAATTCTGAGTTGGTCATTCGCAAAACCAATATATTTTATATTCTATAATTACAATCATGGGTATATAATATATTATCTTGAGCGCGTTATCATTTCTGATATTGGTTTTCTTGTCATAGCTGTTTTATATTTTGCCGACCGGCGAGTCCAACTGCTCAAGTATGCGGGATACACGAGTTATCGATTGCTCAGTGAAGCAGGATGGAAAATGGAAATGTGTGTCTCTATACAACCAGTTTGTGTTAAAAGAATATTCTCGTTCAAATAGTGATGTCTGTTCAACTCAATCTGGAATAAATTCTGGAAAATATTATTCGGTTCGAAATGTGACTGATAATTAGACCACTATTTTGAATATCTGTATTTTTTGTCACCTAATCTGTTTAGTTTAAACATGTGTAGTTGTCTAATTTATATAACATATGATATATAACACATACATTTGTTTATACATACAATGGGATTGGAGGACAAGTGCTGACTCACTTATGGTTACGCCGTATCCCCTCTCCCAGCCTCTCTCCCACCCCCTCACCGAAGCAGTTAATGAGGGCATAGACAAATTGAACCCTCTCCCATTATTTACAATAAACCTGGCATGGTGGGTGGGTACGCGATTTCGATTGCTAAGCTCGATCGCCCAAGACTGCGGTTGCGTTATATAGTGGCTGTATCACTCGTGATAGACATGTTGGCTATGGTAATGGTGTTCCAACGCTGGAATTACGCAGATGTGTTTCGTGGATGTCGAGAATGAGTTGTTTGTACGAACTGTTTCACTCAACCTTGGCTCGATAATAGCCGACGCTCAATGATGGGCTACACTGGAGTTGACCACTGAGTTCGCCACTGAGACATTTTACCGCCTAATAGTTTCATCGGCATTGATATACAAACCACAGATCACTGAGTTCGCCACTGAGACATTTTACCGCCTAATAGTTTCATCGGCATTGATATACAAACCACAGATCACTTCAAACCTTCGACTTGTTCTCTGCCATCAGTGCCCGCCAATGTGTGAGTTCTGATATTGTATAAATCGACAGTGTAAACCCATTATAATGTATATATGTGGATATGTCTGGATTTCCTTGATACTCTGCCTCTGGCCTTTCTCTCGTCAAGGGTAGAATAACATTACTTACAAGTTTGATATTATGTGCTCATTCCCCGATTCTCATGTCTGAACTTGAAAACAGTTTGTTGTTGTCAGAAGCCATAATGTGCATTGGCAAGACTGCTGTTTGTTATTCTATATCACGATATTCTCCCATCGATGTTTATATATTGACGCCATAATGTAATCTGGCACACCTTTGTGACATGTATACTATTTCATATTATGGTTATAATTCGATTATTTATCGTTTCTCATGCATATATACATGAATACACTTGTCTTCTTGTTGTGTGGATGCATTCAGTCATATCGCATGCGTGTGGCTATTACCCGTGCACATTTATATCTCACACGCATATGGTGTGTTAACGTGAACGTCAATATGTCACACGCTTATTATGTGGTGCGTATAAGTCATAATTATCTTTCAAGCTCATGTCACAATCAAATGGATCAATCAGTCTTGAAATTATTTTGGTTTCGTTGTATTCGCCGGTTGAAATAATAAACAATTGTTGAGCAACCATGGCGTTCAGCATTTAATGTACACCATAAACAATGGCCACATCCTCATCTTGTCAATGCCAAAAATGTTTAATTTTCACAAAGAATTGAACGATGTTAAGAAATAACCCTCCTGTGACCATGTTTTAATGGACCCTCATGGGGGCATATTTTAATTAGTCCTGATTGGACCGTAGTTTGATTGACCCTCATTGGACTATATTTTATTTAACCATATGGGACCGTAGTTAATCAATACAGATGACGCCATATTTTTATGTTAATTAACCCTCGTAATGGGACCATATTTTAACTTTAATAAACCCCCATGTAATTATTTTAATTGATATTCATTGGACCATATTTCAATTAACCCACATGGGTCCATATTTGTATTAACCTTCATGTGACCATTTTCTGAGTAACCCTGATAAGTTATAGGACCATATTTTAATTAACAATCATGGTACCATTTCAATTAACCATCATGGGACCATATTTTTTATTAACCCTCATTGGACCATATTTTAATTAACCCTCATGGGACCATATTTTATTTAACCCTCGTGTGACAATATTTTCATTAACCCTATCTGGTGTCACCATATTTCAATTAGCCCTCATGGGATCATACATGTATTTTAATTAACCCTCACCTGACGAGAGACCATATCTTCAGTTGATGTCAGGAGTGCATTACCTGATGCCATTCTTAGATCATTATTGTGCCCTCCTATGAAGTATATTGGCAAGTATACCGGGCCCTGTCGTAGGAGGCGATGGACTAAATGTGTGTAAAACGTACTCCATATTTGCATACTCGGATGGACTTTGTGTGATTAGAAACGTACTCGGTATTTGCATACTTGAACCATGTTTCGATATCTTTTTAGCCTGATTATTATTCTGAATTCGATTTCATGCACTATTTATACCAAGAATTAATATACAAATTAGAACAATTAACAAAGAAAAGATACATGCCAGTCGAAAACAATTCAAATGTCATAGAAGAGAACCGAAAAACCAACAGTTTAGTGTATTTGCCGCGAGCTGGCAGCGCGTCAACATAATAACGTGTCAATCGTCAAGGCGTTCGTCACATCTTTGGCAATGCATGGGTGTGTGGTTATTGGTGTATCAATACAATGGCCGTTGCATGTTTGGCGATGAACATTTCAGAACGTATTAATATGCGCCCTTTGTGAACACATATCATGTGGTGTGTAAATATTTCAAAAATAAACTTTAGTTGCCACGTCCGATTTAAAAAATGTTTTCACATCCTTTCTCACCAAGTGTACAGTATACGCACATACACAAAATATCACATATAATCAACTACACAGGCGTTACCAAAATACACCCTTTTCACAATCACTACATTAAAGTTCGAATATATTTTATATATGCCTAATAATATGACATTGAGGGCGTTATCATTTCTGACTATGGTTTTCTTGTGGTCACATAGCGGTGTGTTTATAAGTTGTTGTCATACTCCTCGTTGAGCGCTTGAGAAGAAAACCAGTAAAATATATGAGTTTGTTATCGATTCAGACGGGCGACTATAAGTGGTGCTCGAAGAGCTCTCCATTTGCACTCACATTCTTTAGATGTTGTCCGTCGTGAAACTTTATGACACGTCTGATACAGAGAAGTAGTGTTGATCAATTGAGATATATTAACGATGCCGCCTCTCTGAGCGATTATATATGGCTTGATGGCTGTTCGCGATAAAACGTATTTTTACTTTCTTTTCCGACAAACGCGGAATAAGTCATCATCACAACACTGATCCATGGTTTGAACAAACGACCGCTAGGGTACATACGATTATAGACATGACATCATAGGACCACGTGTAGAGAGGTTCTCCAAATTTCAACGAATACGATTGATATATAGGTTGTTTGGAGAAAACAGCGGAGCACAATAGCATTCATTATTAAATATGGATTAACTGTCATGTGGACTGTTTTTATGGAGATGTAACGGTGATGTAAGTGGACATAACTTGTGTAAAATCCGAAGGGTTTTACATACAAGTTATGTCCACTTACCTCACCGTTACATCGCCATAAAAATAGTCCACATGACAGTTAATCCTTATATTTATATACATTTAGCGAGAAAGCCACTTTTGTAAATATATTTAAATCGAAAAGTGTATCGTGACAAGATCAGCCCAAAATACCCAATAGCACCCTTGCCAAAAGTTAAGAGGAACAATTTCTCTTCATATTGAAACCCGATGATGTATTAAGTCAATCCTGCGCGAGTCCAAATGCGCCCAAAACATTACGCGTTCGTATTTCCAAACCTAATGACGTATTGATGGTGTTATTGGCTTGGTGTTATGAGGCGTTGCGCATTCACCGAGAAATAACTGCAACTAGCCACGTGGGCGCCGACCAATCAGAATGCTGGATTTAGTGATGACAACACTTAGTGTGTAAATATTACACAATGACATCGACATTAATTTTGGGTCCCACTAAAAGCCGACCGCACCGACTATCGCACATAATAAACCTCTATATACCAAAGTACCATTTCTTGAGTTGATAGTTCGAACGGAACCGGCATTGTTAACCCTTTACCCAACAAACCGGCCAAAACCGGCCAAATAAAGCTTCAACAGCCTAAAATATCTTCGGTCTGTCTCAATAGAACCATACAAATATGGATATCATTGGAACCGGCTCCTTGACCACATTGTGATAGTTACAGTTATGCCCTGTGCCAATGCATTCTCTTATATATGCGAGTCGACCATAGGTCGCCTCGCATATATAAGAGAATGCATTTACCATTTTTTCTTACATTCTTTAACAATTTTATAATTTTTAATGTGTTAAGCCAATGCATTCTCTTATATATGCGAGGCGACCTATGGTCGACTCGCATATATAAGAGAATGCATTGGCACAGGGCCGTTCTGTTGGGTAAAGGGTTAACCCATAACTTACGGCCGGTTCCGCCATGTCCGCAAAAAAAGCACACACCGGACCTCGCCTAACTGTCTGACCACAGACAGGGATATACTATCATCCAGCGAACACCCATGCATCCATGGCGATAGGTCAAGATGCTAGCTAAGCCGGAAGTGAATATATGAACCCATACGCTAAGGTCGTATTCGCTAGATGCATGTACGCAAAAACTTAAAGGGTAATACCCGAACGTACCGCACCCAGGAGCCCAAACGAGATGGATCATGCACTATTGTGCATACTAGACCTGTACATGTATGTAGCAATTTCCATTACCCATGTCGGTAGCTCGAATGGAACCGGCATTGTTACTAACTTACGGGCAGTTATACTACCGCAAAATAAAATAATAATTCGAGCTTACAAAGAATATCTGATATGCCCCTAATTTCAATGTAAAAATGCGGTCAAATTCTAAGTAGAAAAAGGGCCGTAATTCATGTGAAAATACTTGGACAGAACCTATATTCGAACTTGGCCTGTAGTTTTATCCAAACTGGAGTTATCGGTCGGAAACCGAAATGTCATGAAATCGGTCAAATTCTAAATCGAAAAAGGGGCGTAACTCATTTAAAAATAATTGGACGGAACCCATATTCGATCTGGGTCTGTATCTTTAGCTGGGAAATACACACACCAACTTTGGTTCAGATCAAATAATTCAAACTGGAGTTATCGGTCGGAAACCAAATATGTTAACAGACGGTCAAATTCTAAGTCGAAACAGGGCAGTAACTCATGTAAAACTAATTGAACTGAACCCATATTCGAACTTGACCTGTAGTTTTAGCTGCGAAATCCACATACCAACTTTGGTTCAGATCAAATAATCCAGCCTGGATTTATCGATCGGAAACCAAAAATGTTAACGGACGGCTAGACGCACAGACGGACAGATGGATGGAATTATTACATAATACGACCCTTTTTTCAAAAGGGCGTATAAAACGGCACCGATCGTCCATTGATAAAGAGAGGTATTCGCTGCATGATATGATCAGGGCGTAAGGGCGACCTCCGGGTGAGCTCACACCGTCCTCGTGCCGCCCTTCGGGCGGGCACGCAAATCCTGTTCCTGCATGATATGATACAGGTCCGGTCGGTGCTGCTTTTTTGTTTTTGTTTTCCGAACCTGGCGGAAGCAACGATAAGCTATGGATTAACAAAATTAGTTCCACTCGAGCTACCGACTTCGGTAATGGAATTTGGTATATTATATACCTACATGTAATTTGGTATATACGTACATGTAATTTGGTATATACGTACATGTATTTTGCACGATTTTGCATGAACCACCGCGTTCACACTCCTGATGGTGGTACGATCGGGCGCAATCGTATCGGTCGTGTGCGGTCGGTTTTTAACCCTTTACCCAACACAAGGGCCCTGTGCCAATGCATTCTCTTATATATGCGAGTCGACCATAGGTCGCCTCGCATATATAAGAGAATGCATTGGCTTAACACATTAAAAATTATAAAATTGTTAAAGAATATAAGAAAAAATGGTAAAAAGTGTTTAAAAAAGTTTTTTTTTAGGCCAATGCATTCTCTTATATATGCGAGGCGACCCATGGTCGACTCGCATATATAAGAGAATGCATTGGCACAGGGCATAACTGTAACCTTCACAATGTGGTCAATGAGCCGGTTCCAATGATATCCATATTTGTATGGTTCTATTGAGACAGACCGAAGATAGTTTAGGCTGTTGAAGCTTTATTTGGGCGTTTTTGGGCGGTTTGTTGGGTAAAGGGTTAATGGGACCCTTACGTTTTATAATAATCTCTGATGACAAGAAACAAAAAAAATATCATAATTATTTTGTTCAGTTTTATCAAGCGATAGACCAAAATAAAGACTGTCTGGCTACAATTTTCTGAAAGAAAATGTTGTCACGAATTGCAAATAATTCCGAAAATTACGGTGGGATCAGTAGCAAATTGCGAGTTGGTTTTCCAGATTGATCTGAGTTGCGGGATAAAATATATCATTCCGACCGTAGCATCATAGTTTCGATAAGAAACGAGAATTAGTACACGCACAACACATTATTTAAACACAAGGCAAGAAACACAACATGCTGCGCCAGTACATATACACAATGTACCACATAACAATCGGATAAACATGGATAACAATCGTAACCACTGTTTTAGTTTGAAATAGGTTGCGGGGCATATCAATCTACCATCCCGATCCAAGCAGAGTCAGTTCAATACTAAATGTTAATATTTTCACGCATATAGTAAGTACGGAAGGTTGAATACCGGTACACCTCAAACTGAGCCAGTGCTTGTACTTCATATTCTGTTATATTCTTTCCATCATTAGCTTGGGATTTTAATCACGAGTATACGAAACCTGTCTTATTCCTTAGGCACGCGGCCACAATTATAGAGAATTGACATTCTGTCAAGCACAGCCAATTATCATTGATTTAACACGCGGCGCAATGCAGATGATTTTTTACTCCCGAAACAGATGTGCTGAATTTGCGTCCATGTGCGTACTCTCTTAACTGGTGGCAATCAGCTTGTTCTTCGATTCTCAGAATTTCATTAGGATAGATAATTTGACCCACGTATCGCAATGTGTACATTTGGATGGAATTTTGGCGTCCCTATGCGTTGTGGTTATAGCAGTATACTTTACTAACATAGTCCACAAATATCCGCATGTAATTAGTTGCTCAAGTACGAAGTATATTAAACTAAAGCAGGTATGGTGAATGCAAACAACACGATTGACAACGCAGATCAAGTCCGGTTCACGTGGTATCGGCACAACTTATATATAGTCGCAGTCATGCATGCAGATGGAGAGGAGTATACGTGCACCCCTGGTTCATGAACATCCGCATATATGATATGCATGGTTCTGGTGGGTCCAATTAAATCCCTATGGTACTAGTGGGGCTAACTAAGAAAAGGACCGTTATATTTTCTAAGTTGTCATTTTCGCAGTGTTTGTCTAACTCGAGCGATTTGAGAAAAAGCCAGCGTCTGTATGAAACATTCAAGAACATGAACATTTAAAAAAAACATTTTAACCCTTTACCCAACAAACCGGCCAAATAAAGCTTCAACAGCCTAAAATATCTTCGGTCTGTCTCAATAGAACCATACAAATATGGATATCATTGGAACCGGCTCATTGACCACATTGTGATGATTACAGTTATGCCCTGTGCATTCTCTTATATATGCGAGTCGACCATAGGTCGTCTCGCGTAATTATATAAGAGAATGCATATTGGCCTAAAAAAAATCTTTTTTTACCATTTTTTCTTACATTCTTTAACAATTTTATAATTTTTAATGTGTTAAGCCAATGCATTCTCTTATATATGCGAGGCGACCTATGGTCGACTCGCATATATAAGAGAATGCATTGGCACAGGGCCTTCTGTTGGGTAAAGGGTTAACAATGGCTGCGCTGGTGTTTTCAAAACGACAACAACCATCATCGCTATTGTTGGTAACGCAGCCAGTTTTAAATTACCATGCAAAATATATGGTCTGAATGTAGATGTGGATACCAATAGGAAAGTGATATGCACTTTTTCCTTAATTTCCCACTATATAATGTACACAAAATTATTGAATTCAAGCATTTGCTTTGGGGAATTTCAAGTTTAAGCCACCGAGAATGCCGAAAAATGACAATATTGAATAAATAAATGCCACCACTGACTACATTAGAGGGCTGGTTAAACGGACATGTGCCATTTGAGCTTCCAAATTATGTCTACGTAATTTGGAAGGAGGTATAACCTATAGGTTATGTTGACAAGTACACGAAATATTGATATACCGACTTCATATGCTCTGAGTAATACTTTCCGTGGTAACAGCCACTTTCCAGCTGTTTTCAATTCTTCGCACAGCAGTGAAACAAAACGCTCTTTATTTTACCATATCAGGAATAGACTAATACTGAATGCTCTTTTCTGTTTCATGATGCATGTGCAAATGGTGGGTTTTTTTGTTTGGAACCCAAACATGGTGTTCAAAATTGTAATTTTGTGACTTTAATGCGTCTTTCTTGGACATATAATGCTCGTAGAAAGGTAATTCATATAATAATCGACCTATATCGAAACCGGGACAAATTCAAAGGCGAATATTGTTTTGTGTATTTTGGAGCGCAAACCGCCAATTGGCTTTAACCCTTTCATGATGGGAGCTTCCTGAAATTTTGAGAAAACCCTGTACCAATGCATTCTCATATATGCGAGTCGGTCGCGTTGGCCTAACAAATTTTATATAATTGTGTAAAAATGTAAGAAAAAATGAAAAAAAAAGAGATAAAAATTGTTAAAGAACGTAAGAAATAATGAAAAAAAATATAAAAATTGCTAAAGAATGTAAGAAAAAAAGGCTAAAAAATTGATGAAGAATGTTAGAAAAAATGATAGCAAACGATAAAATTGTTAAAGAATGAAGAAAAAATGATAACAATTGATGATGAATGTAAGAAAAAATGATAGCAAATGATAAAATTGTAAAAGTTTGTAAGAAAAAACAACACAAATAATAAAATTGTTAAATAATATAAAAAAACATAATAAAAACATGTTATGGAATGTAACAAAAAACGATAAAAAATGATAAAAAATTGTTACAGATTGTAAGAAAAAATTATAAAAATTGTTAATATTGTAAGAAAAATCGATAAAAAAAAAATGTTAGGACAATGCATTCTCTTTTATATGCGAGGCGACCTATGGTCGACTCGCATATATAAGAGAATGCATTGGCACAGGGTATTTAAAGTTGCGCCAGCGCAGCTCTCGAAAGGATTAATGCTAAAGCTGGGGTGTGTTCAAGCATTACACTTTAAAGACCCACACCAGTTCTATATTTCACCACATACGTACATGTAATTTATAAACTGACAATTTGTGCATAAAGGTTACACGGTTTAGAACTCATTATCAAGTCAATAAGAACGGTAAGGTGAATCATTCGCTCGATACCAAAACAAACAAACGTACGTACATGAACATCACGAGGATGTGTAACGTACGTACATGAACATCACGAGGATGTGTAACGTACGTACATGAACATCACGAGGATGTGTAACGTGCGTACATGAACATCACGAGGATGTGTAACGTACGTACATGAACATCACGAGGATGTGTAACGTACGTACATGAACATCACGAGGATGTGTAACGTACGTACATGAACATCACGAGGATGTGTACAAACAAACGTACGTACATGAACATCACGAGGATCTGTACAAACAAACGCACGTACATGAACATCACGAGGATGTGTATTTTCCCTGTTTGGCGTCAGCCATTCGAACGGGAACTTGTAGTTTGCAACATGTCTATCGTTACACGTACTACGTGTAATTGCATGATCAACGTACAGGTGAATGTACCAGGATGAGTGCGGATTCCGGCCACTCTCCGTATCTATATACGAATGAACGGGATATGATTACCGACCACTGAAGCTCAGTTATCAGTCCATCATCAGACGGGCATCCAAGCCACTCATTCCATCTTAATCAGTCTTGAATTATACCTCTACCCAGACAAAATCCCGATTATCCCCCGATCGGCCATCCCTCAGATGACTTTTAAGCATAATAGTTAATATTCTTTGAGTGCCGGTAGAAAGTGTATCGTGTCTCAGTCGTTTGATCAGTCTTTGGAGACTGCGCCATTCATCGGACGCCGCCAAATGACACAACGGCTTCAACAACGTAAGATAGACGGGCGGATTAATTATATAGTTTCTATATATTCAGAATAATAAGTAATGCCCTAAATAATCAACCCCTTAACCACAGCAGAATTATGGGTGATTTTTCAGGATTTAGTCGGAAATATGGCTTGTTGCCATTCATCGGAAAGCTTTCACTGAGAGCTTTCCGATGAATTGCAACAAGCCATATTTCCGACTAAATCCTGAAAAGTTAACCATAAGTCTGCTGTGGTTAAGGAGTCTGAAATTTATAACTGATGTTTTGTCAGGCATGAACTTTTCAACTGCTGACAATTTTGGTCAAAGTTGGGATGAGAAAGGTTGATATTCTTCGAGCTGCAATCGGCATTTTCAGGTAAAGGTTGTATGCAAATAAGATATATAAAGTTCGCCGTGTGTCCGTGAGGACTCATTTGTATGCGGCATTTAGTAACGCGCCGAAAGCGACAAAATGTGCACACTTTGTCGCTTTCGGCGCGTTACTAATGGCGCACTTTTTGTCGCTTTCGGCGCGCGCCGAAAGAACCATTAGGAAGTGGTGATTGACAACTCCACTCATCAACAATTCAAAAAGCTCTACTAATATTTAGAACATTTCCGTGACGTCACCATTGTTTGTAGCAGGTGTCTATCCTGACGAATAGACACGATGGGATTGTTGTATTGATGTGTAAATGACACAAGCGTTGGATATATGGGTGTGACAATTGGATATTACGGATATCCAACTGTTGGATATTACAAATATCCAATTGTTGAGACAATAAATCAGACACTTTGTTCGATTCAAGTTGTCGCGACCAATATGATGGGACTGAGACACAAACACACATCAGTATCAATTTAGAAAATACATTATAACGCCAATGTAAGTTATCAATTGAGGTCCGGTGACCGACCGATATTAACTGCAAAGATCTTTAGGTCATCGCATGTGCTGCGTGATTAAAATAATATATGCCTATATATAGGCATTGTATTCCCGCAACAATCATTGATTGACCAACTATGCACTCCCGAGCATTCAATCAAAAGAGTGGTCCACTTATAAGCGTTACTGATATGCGCTGTAACACAAAGATTTCTTACAACAAGCAAATGCAGGGACGTATCGACATACAATGCGGGGAGGCGACACATCATGACAAATATTAAAATGTTGATAATCAAAATCAGTTTGTAATGCCGAGTACGTGGCGCCACACAAGAACTTAAGTTGAATAGTTACGTTGATAACATGGAATTTCATAAAATGTTAAGAATTTGCAATAGTAGAGTCGCTTTTGTCCGATATTTGGCTTCCGTGGGAAATTCATGAAGAAATATAGAGACCATGTTTATAAGCCAGTATATGGTCTCTACTTCAGAAATTTTGTTAGGCACCCTGGGGTCGCAACTGGGTGGTCTGATGACGTCACAAAGATGGCCGCCATGCTAATTTTGTTAAGTTCGTTATTGTTTGATTTCATGATAAAAATATAATTGTGATATCAAATATATGACAAACCTTTTGTACAGTGTATGGTGGGACGCCATGTTATATTTTCATATAAACAAATTTCCTCTCGATCAAAGATGGCTGCCAAAATGGCGACCGGAAGTGTGAAAATTGTTGATTTTCCATACATGTCGCCTACATAATTTCCGATTGTATCGAACTGGTGACGATTGGGGAATATACTTCTCTTAAATCATGATAACAAATCACTTAGGCATCACATTAGTTTATTTCTTGAATCATAACCTTGATTGTCTTCTCCAAATGCGATGATTTAAAGGAAGTGGTATGAATTTTCGCCAAAATATACTTTTTTTATTTTCTAACGATTTCCTTATAGAAATTTAGAATTAATCGATGATAGAAATTAGTAGGATCATTAGATAAGGTATTTACATCTAACTGGATCCAGAATATGTCAACTTAATGCAATATGGCTTCCAACATGGCGGCCAAAATACGATAATACGCAAATTTTACCACATTTCAGCCTATTGCGGACATACTCTCATATAGAAGGTGAATATAGCAGACTAATTGGCTTCTTCCAAATAAATAATCGACATGTTATGACACATTCCTATTAGTTGTCATACCACATTGACTCAAAATGCGAGTTCATATGACAATTATTGTTCAAATAAGCATCGTGAAAATTCGCCAAACGTTATATTTGTATACGTCAAATACAATGTCCACCACATGAGAAGGATATCTCGGTGTTAGATATATGAATGAATGTATGAATGAATGTGCTCCGATTTAGATACTCCGGAATTATTAATATCTTATTGTAATCGAGATGGCCGCCAATGTGGCGGAAATGTCGAAATTTGACATTAAAATACATATATTTCCGCAATATATCCCAGCATGTAAGAATGACACATATGGATATTATCACCATACATGGGCTTTCGGTGGGAACATACCGTTCACTACATAATACCGAAATATATGTGCAAGCACGTTAAGTACGTGGATTTGTGCCAAATTCGATTCTGATATTATATCAATATTTTAATAGAGACCAACATGGTATGTGGAGAGAATAGTGAATTTTCCAACTTCAGGCGCTGTCAGCTACCAACGCTCAACTGATGCATGTGATCGCCATACGTTCTTGCATATCGATAACGATTGGGTATATCTACTCGTATGCTAAAAGGTTTAGCGACGGACTCCATCAGATTACTGTATATAGCTAACAGTGGCTGGCTTTTGAAGCCTGAAATTGAAAATAAAAACTAGGAGATCGCCCGGATATTATAGCTATACTTTATTCTTTTCCATTTCACCATGGTACATGTATACCGCCGGTAAATGAACGAGGTTGGATAGTCTGTCGTAGTGACACGGACGTTTTCTGACATAATATTCATAACAAGTCTTCGAAAAATCAATCCTTGTATGGGTACTCTTGGTGATTGGAATGGACAATCGACACAAATGATCAGACACCCCCTTCCACCATTCTGGCAAACATATATGTGTAGGAAGAAATGTTGATGATTGCCTCATTCTTAAACTTCTTGTCATCAGTTCACACTAAGTACCGGTACATTTCCGCATATACATTAATATGTCGACCAAGATGGGATCTTTACAAATTTGAACTAGAACTCAAGCAATATATTTAATTGTATTACAGCGATATTAGCATATTTTTGTATAACTACATGTGTGTATATAATTAATTTGTCTCATATATAAGTACCACTAATGTGTATATGGACGCTGTCGTTAGGTGGGGGTGAATATAAAATAATTCCCGGAAATGACTCACATAAGCATGCACAGTTGATGTCGAATCCGGTCTACGATTAAACATATACATATTGTTGCTGTATTATTCATGGAATAAATACTGTTTAAGCTAAGGTCTATCTGATCAAACTGGATACTTATCACGTGAACATGTGAGGAGCTCTTCGTACAATAGCATCACCATGACCGTGTTCTGCTGAAGTTAATCTATATATGCCACTTGGTTGGGGTAGATTACCACGATGCATTTGTGGGGAAAAGCCACAATAGACAATTGTGTATTGCTACCTTATATGATAATCTATATTTATGCATTTTCTACTGATATGACACGACAAGAACTGACGCCAACGCTTATCTGCATCATCAATTACCATTTGATAAGGTAACCACCAATATTTCTCAATTAGTACTCTGGCTTAGAGTACATGTATAGCACATAAGGCTAGACATTGGAATGGTAACACTTGTACCCCAAGCTAAGATGGCGGTCTAAGATACTTTTTAAATTCACATAGTGAGTTGGATTTTCTCTTCAACACCCTCCTCACTAAATTTCTGGAAATTTAAAGAAATGACACGTATTCCGTATAGGACATCGCTAACGTGTATAAGAAATTAAAGCTATGCGTATTTACCTAAAAGTAGCCGATTAACCTAATTCCCCATGATGGAATGCCAGGGCGATATTTAGTGGTGTAACGAACACTGACTTTTGTATGTTGACTGCCATTTTGGTAGCCATCTTGGGTGAAATTTAACAGTTATGTTAAAATGTGACAATAATTCCGTATGTGGCACGAAGATTTCTTTCCCATCACTGAAATCCACTCGTTTCTTTAAATATATTGCTACAATATCGGAATTGATTTTTGACAAGAAGCTACAACTCGGTTGTCTAAAGTGGATTTTTGACAGATCGAACATGATTTGTACAATAAAATTGGTGCACTACATTACTGAAGCAATAAGTAAACACATAATTGTCACAATTGTCGCTAACAAACGGAAGGACAGTTACATGATATTCTTGAAAATCGCTAAATTGTTGATTTCCAGGTGCCATCTTGGCAGCCATCTTTGACTGCAATAACATTTTCCCGTAAATTTGGGTACTGTACTTTGAGAACTACTATTGATTAATTGCCCTAACTGAAAAAAAATGTATAACAATTAAGAAATATGCGCAGAATTCGTCAGTTCTCAGGACAACCCTACATCTAAGCTGAACTGACAATGACGTCATCTTTGTGACGTCATAATTCCCTCCAGTCGCGGACCCATGAAGTCTAACAAACTTTTTCCGACAAAAAAAGTCATACCCTATCATAATATCATAGTCTCTACATTTGTTCAAACAATTCCCACGAAAGTACATAAGCGACTCTACTTATATATACAAGTCAAAATGCGGAAATTGAAGATCGTTTTACACATGCAACGACTACTATATATTTACAGTAAATAAACCTCATTCGATAACTTACGTTGGCCAAGAACTGCTTGTAAATCCAACTTCGAATTCATGGCATAAATAAATCCGATAAGCAGTATAATAGGAAAACGGCTCCTCGAAAGAATTTTTTATTCCAATATTAACGGAAAACATGGATCATCGGCCGGATCGTCAAACACCTCCGGGCGCTTGTGATGTTTATTTCGCTTATAAACGGACGCCATGCTGATAACATATAAATATGTAATGTCCATTTAGATAACGTCGACACAGAAAGTTTAGAAAATTACTTCGTTCGTCTTCGCCGGACGAAAATAGCACACAAGTACACATGCATGCAGAATCAGTTTTGACAATAAGTCAAACATTACTTATTAGTGTGGTCGTCAGAGGGTTCGACCCGGAAGAAATTGGTATAGAAGCGGGTTTGGTGTCATTCGACGCGGGAGAATCTCGTGTATAACATATCCAAAATCCGCTCAAATCCGCTTTGGGCAAAATTCAGGATCCAACATGGCGTCCAACATGGCTGCCGTTAGTCAAAAAATACTCTGACTGAGATTAATTCGATAACAGTGAGAACAAATGTTGTCATATGTATACAAATGTATACATTTCTGCAAAGGTAAAATGTTGTGCCACCTGTTTATGGCAAAAATGGAACCCATCGTCCCAGATGGCCGCCAAAATGGCGGCCTAAACTAGAACATTTGAAGTTTTTGCCTAATATCTTAAAGATCAATTCCTGTTGTTTGATAATAGTTCAGACTGGCGACATTGATTAGTCATATTCATGTTAATTCATCATTGGAGCAATGAAAGATACCATAAATGGGGTCCCAGACTCATCTACACCCTCAAAAATTCGATTTTACAGAACGCGGTATAAAATTCCACAAAACTCTCCATTGTGGTTACAGTCATATATCAACAAGAAATGGACAGAACTGTACAATGTAAGTTGGGCATACCAATATCTATAAATACTCCAATTCAATGAAACCCAAATTGGCGCTTTGTCTCAAAATGGCTGCCAAAATGGCGGTCAAAATATGGAAAATGGCGGATATTGATCACAGTGTCATTCAATCCATTATAAGTAGTGGTTGATGAATAAAATTGACTAAATAAATACGAATGTATACCTCTTTATGGTGCCATTATGCTAGCTCTATGTAAAAACTTAAAAATCAGTACCAAAAATGGCTGCCAAAATGGCCACCCGATGTGAAAAATACTATTTTCTATCACTTCTGTTTATCACTTGTTGCTCTCTGAACTGGGAAACAATGGGTATATTCTTTCAATGATCGTGTCAACTGATCATTACAGCAATGAGATTTATAATAGATTAGATCATAGTTTACTCTGGTCCTTCACTAATAAGATATAACGAATGTGGTATGAAATTTAACCAAAATCGACTTTGGGGTTCTGGTCACATTTGATATTTAGGGATGAACAGATCAAATAGACCAAATAGACCAAATAGACAAAAAGAAACAATAAATTTTATCTAATATGGTTCCAAAACGAAAATGGTAGACTCTGCCCAGCTTATCACATAATGGAAGTTGTGAGTGGTGGATGCAGTTGATAGTTGGCTCATATACATGTATGTGGCTCATATACATCAACACTATTTATTTTCAATCTTTTGGTGGCTTCCCGCGGGTTGACAAAATCTCGACTCATCAGTGCTATAATGTCGTATATCCATTTTGGCGGGAAATGAGTATTTGATACCATTCGAATCGTGAGAAAAAATCCAATCCGATGGGCCAAACTGTCCTTGCATTGGATGACAAATATTCGCACAAACCAGTGAAGCAAATGTCGTATCTCCAGCGATCTTTACAATTATTCGTGCTATGAGGTCGTATGTCCAACAGCAGCCAATCGGACGCTTCAGGTTGTCCACGTGACTTCTGTTTTGTGTTTGTGAATTCTAAAATGTGTGCTATATGGCAGTATCTCCATGTTAGTCACGTGATCATTTGGTGATTTAAATTTTGTGATTGTTCCACACATTTCTGTATGATGATGCACATGGGTGAATTTTCACAGTGTAGAATATGCACCTTTTAGTTCATAGACACATGCGATTGCCACCATATTTAGCTTAATCTGCATTTATTAGCACAACTTCATTATAGCACGGAAACGAATCGTCGCTGGCATGTCATATCTCCAAACAAGCTATTGCTTTTTAAAAGAAAACGAGGGAATAAACAGAAAACAATATGTGGTTCAATGAACAGCTAATGTCAGTTTTCATTGGGATAAATACAACAATACGTCATGATTTGTCAACATTAGGAGAAATGTTGTCTAAAAACTTCAACCTCATTTTCTCGGAAAGTTGAAAATGTGGGTTACATTATAGCACTGATGCGACGAAATATTAACTATTCGGGCTCGGCCATCATTTTCAAGTTTCAAGCTGGAACTAAATGTAGCCCATGGATTCCCCATTCGACATGTAAGAAAAGTAGTTTTACTCTGATCTCTTCCCAGATATCAACTCTCCGGTAAATGGTGATCTCTTATGTTCTAGAAAATACGTGTGCCAAATACATATATGTATGAAGAAACTATCCCCATACATTGTTTACACATCGACTCCGTAAGTATGTGGAGGTTTTCTTGGACAAGCGGGATTTTCAAACCTCGAAACCGTCCTTCCAAACAATAAAAGTTAATAGGAAATGACGTTGGATGTAGGTCTAGAGTACGTGTTCCGCATGAAATAGTTTTCGTGTCATTAATTTGCACATATTTCGTGCTCTGATGAGCATGGATGAACGCCTTATGTGGCAGTTTGATTGTCTAACATCCGGAAAATAACATGTTCATTGTTCACATTTCTTAGACAAACATGTTGTTAATCACCATGTTCATGTGGCATTTCTATCCAATGACAACCTTGAAATGCCAGTTAATCAAGCTAAATGGTTGATACCTTTACGCCTACGGGTCAGATCCAGCCGTGACGCACATTGTGTCTACATATCATTGATGAAATTCACTAAATGTGTAGAAGATATAGGTGCGTCTATATATGTACTAGAATGTTTCTATCCACATGTATATACCCACAATCGCATGACACGGAATTGTCACATAAAGTGTGAAGGGTATACAATGTACGTGCGAATTTTCATTTTTCCTCTTGATATTGAAGAAAATAATTTTACTTTGAAACTCCCCAGCTCCGATAACCAACTTGCCCACCAATTAAATAAACCCCAGATTATTCGCTTTTCCCTCCTGTCCTTTTCACTTTCGCCAGCACTGGAAAACCTATTATAGCCTGATGCTTCCGGACTACCACCGATGCCCATATATTTGATGTTCCGAATAGTCGTTATAAGTAGAAATGTTGACACTGTGTTTTCAAATAATCCAGATTCGTAGCAATTTAATTTCTTTTTAATTAATTCTCAGATAGTCCCTCGTAATAAGTGGACATCGTGTTGGATCCTGCAATAGATACTGCTTAGTAGGAACATTTCGGGCTGAACTGATTGTGGTAGTAGATTATTGGCAACATGTTTAATAGGTCTGTCATCGTTAGCTCACAACCGAAGTGTTGTTTCGGCTTTCCTCTGAGCAGAACTTAAATTTCGACAATTTTCGGTGGCCATTTTGGTAGCCATCTTAGCATTTTGAATCGTGATTGGCTACTCATACCCAAAAAAACATTGATTTCAATCAATGATGTGTATTGGTGCCGAATTGGCGTTGTGTCGAATGGGTTTTCGTGAATAACTACATATTTGCCATTTTCATTATTATTGGCGACCAAGTTGGACGCCATCTTGAATTCTGTATTTTCCCCAAAGCGGATTTTAGCGGATTTTGGATATGTTATACACGAGATTCTCCCGCGTCGAATGACAACAAAACCGTTTCTTTACCAATTTCTTCTGGGTCTAACCCTCTGACGACCATTCTAAATATCTGCCATTTTCCATATTTTGACCGCCATTTTGGCAGCCATTTTAAGACAAAGCGCCAATTTGGGTTTCATTGAATTGGAGTAATTATAGATAATGGTATGCCCAACTTATATTGTACAGTTCTGTCCATTTCTTGTTGATATACGACTGGAATCCCAATGGCGATTTTTGTGGAATTTTATACCGCGTTCTGTAAAATCAAATTTTTGAGGGTGTATATGAGACTGGGACCCCATTTATGGTATCTTTCATTGCTCCGATGATGAATTAACATGAATATGACTAATCAATGTCGCCAGTCTGAACCATTATCAAACAACAGAAATTGATCTTTAAGATATTAGGCAAAAATTTCAAATTTTCGAGTTTAGGCCACCATTTTGGCAGCCATCTGGGGCGAGGGGTTCAATTGTTTCTATAGATATGTGGCATAATACTTTACCTTCGCAAAAATGTATACATTTGTATTAATATGGCAACATTTGTTCTCATTATGTCGAATTAATCTCAGTCAGAATCTCTTTTGACTAACGGCGGCCATGTTGGACGCCATCTTGGATCCTGGATTTTGCCCAAAGCGGATTTTAGCGGATTTTGGATATGTTGTAGCAGAGATTCTCCCGCGTTGAATGACACCGAGATCGCTTGTATACCAATTTCTTCTGGGTTGACCCCTTTTTTTGCGTACCACGACCACACTATATCTAGAATGCTAAGTCAAACTTTAAGTCCCCCTTTCGAATGCGGAGCGTGGTCGCGTCACGTTTTCAACCAATTTCATGTTCACGTTCGTTCGTGTGTGTTCGGTCCACATTCTGAAAGTTTTGGAGAAAAATTAGCAAACAAGTGCAACATACGCCGGGTAGTATTTTTTTGACGTGTGCATACTGTAACTGAGTTATACTCAGGCTATGATACTGGCAAAATTCACTCTTCTCATCCGTGCTGATATGGAAATGAGTAGCTGATTGGAGACATTCAATGGGCAAACGCGCCCGACAACAACGTGTTAATTAATTAGATTAAAGCGTGGGGTAAGCTAATCGGCGACAAAGACAATATCATGTTTGGGGCTCGCGAAGGGGGTAATAGAATATATAAATTTAATTTTTCAAAGTGTGTATATTACACAATCAATTAACATGATTTGTTTCTTTCTGGTATCTGACATCTTGAACCACCATACGGTCAGAAATGTTCTAAGTAAGATAGACACCTCGGTGGTATTGGATATGCGGTAGAAACAACCCCGTTTCGGACCTACGGCCCTCAACGGTGTTGTTTCTCCCGCATATCCAATACAAACTCGGTGTCTATCTGTAACATAAAGAACGCACACGATAACATATTGCCGACTGTTGTTTGACTGCGGGTTTTTAAAACATGCATGTACTTGCAATTATTGGTCATATTGTTTGGTTTGATACATCCTCGGGGATTCTACGGTATGTCTGTTGTCTGAGCCCTCTCATTAGTGATGATTTAACCATACGTGCATGTATTTACCGCCAGACAGTTGTCTGGTAATTAGCGTGCAAAAGGGACAATTGATTGGCACACGTTCTGCACAAGATGCAACATTATAATGTAGATGACGTATGTATAATCACGTGTTTGATCTTTAACATTCGCTAATTATCCCGCCCGTCTACGGAGAGCGAACAGGAATATATATAGCTGGAACGGATCATGCACCAAATTTCCGAATTACATTACTCGTATTTAAATTTGCGCAGTACCATTGTTTCGCGCACCCACGCGATGCGTGAATTTAAAACTGAGCCAAAAATACTACGTATCGCTCACAAGTGTAGTGAACGAGCGGGAGAATTAAGGGGGTTTGTGCATTTAAAGGCACGGGCGGTGTTCGTTCCGGAAATATTCATATTTGTTCAAATCGCCATCAACAGAAGGAATATTAAAATATATATAGTTTTGTTCATATGCCAAACATAATCGGCGCGTAAATAGCTATAGTACATTGTCGTCAATACGTACGATGGTGTACGTAAACAAGAGCCTGCTCGTGTTACAGAAGTTTTGCTTGACATAACACAGGGCAATTCTATCGGTTAATCACACACAAATGATAATACGCTCTTTATTATTTCCATATCAGGAAAACAGTAACAAATAACGCTCTTTATGTTTACCATATCCGGATCTAAACAAAAGCCAGGTTCTGTAACGTTTTTTGCTTTTGTTTACATAACAAAGGAAAAACATTTGACAATAACATACTGTTTATGCCATATTTCTGATTGGTACAAGAACAAAGTCTGTCTATATTTTACAATTATTTATGTCTATGGCGGTTTTTGATGGAGGTGAATATTTTAACAGCATACCCACCGCCAACGCCGCCCGTACCTTTAATCAATATACATGTAAACTACTAATTGACATGTTTGAAATCCGCAAACTATACACGACGCCATTGATGCCACTTTAGTTAGTTCAAGTTAATGTCAGTGATGCCCATGACTATTGAAATATATAATTATTATTGGGCCAGCGCAAGTGTAGTAGATCTATATTTATAGTTCTCCCCACAACTAAATAATTACCATGTAGTTACATTGTATCCTCTGTGTGTTGTAATTTTATATCGAGGGGGTCATATAACTCTTTCATGGCGGGAGATGTGCTGGTGCAGCATTAAAGATCCTGTGCCAGTTTATTCTCTTATATGTGCGAAGTCTCCCGTATGGGGGACTCGCATATATAAGAGAATGCATTGGCACAGGGTTTTCGCAAAAAATTCAGGATCCTCCAGTCATGGAAGGGTTAATATCCATTCGGCTATATGATTTTGATAAATTTTACGGAAATATGTTTCAAAATGCGCGAATTTAAAACTGAGCGGAAAAAAAAACTGCGCGAATTTAAATACAAGTATAAGATATATATTAACTGAGATGTGGCTAGAGTGTCCAAGTGCAAGTTACCAATTGCGCCCATGTATAGCAGTCAGTAGAGGACTAACTCTACACATTGGACAGTTCGATTAGTAACCCTTGGGCCGGTATTTTTCTACTGTCACAACACTTTTGTTAAAACATTGCATTTTCGTCCAAACACCACTATATCGGATACGACAGGAAGCACCAACAAGGAGATAATATTGACAACATGTACACGGCGACAGGGGTTTGTGTGTATCTCAGCCCCCCCCCCCCAACCTGACACAACCGTGGTGGGTAACTTCAGATCCAACTAGGTCAAATTTGGTATAATTTATGTGTGGTTTATGTGTGTGTGGGGAAAATACAACAGTCCAGCGGCCCTGCCGTGTGGAAAACGAATCAAGTTTATTAAAGATGGATTATCTCTTCATATTTCAATTTTGAAATAGTTTCGTGGGTATAAAATAATAGATATGAATTGAAGACCCCTGTCCGGAAACGCTTCTATCAATTAATACTGATTTTATTTCGAATATTTTATTATAAAATGAGATGATTAAATGGGACACTTTATTGTTCTATTTTTATAACAGACCATTCAGGTGATACCATATAGCGATAGAGATCATTAGGTTGTTCCCATAGCTACTCACTGAACGTCAAATGTCCCCGATTGATTGTATTGTTTTGTTCATAGTCATAAGCGATAATTAGTCTAATTAACGTTTATTTGTGACAAAATTACACAATAACATTTCTGGTCTGTTAAAGACACGGCTGGCCTTGGTGGTGGGTATCCTGTGAAAATATCTCCACCCGTCAAAAACCGCCACAAACAGAAAGAACATCAAAATGTAGATAGACTTTGTCCGTATACAAATAAGAAATATCACATAAACAGTATGTTATGGTCATAAGTTTGACCATTGTTATGTAAACAAAGGCGTAAAAAGTTACTTTTCTGGTGTTTGTTTATATTATGATGGTAAACATAAAGAGCGTTCTTTGTTGGTGAATACCTGATATGGAACTAATAAAGAGCGTTTATGCCATTTGTGTGTGATTAGCCAGTAGCATTGTGCTGTCTTCTGAAACACAATAAGTCTCTTGCTTAGGTAAAATATAGTAGGTCTCTATGATAACATGCTGTTTACGCGATGGTATATATGATGGTATATATGAACGGAGCTGTATGCGTTTTACTGTTTTTCTGTTTACGGTGTTTGGAACAAAAATGAATATTTTCGACAATTAAGGCCGCACGTGCCTTTAACAGTAACCACTATTGTTCGTTAGCTAAATAACCACACGTTTTCAGACCAGAAAATATCGAAATATAATCAATATTAATCGATGGAAGCATTTCCGGACAGGGGTCTTCGATTCATATCTAATATTGTATACCCCGGTAACTAAAACATATCTTTCCAAAAGAGATAGACAATCTCCTTAAAGCTACCATATCTTGAATGTTCAAAATTTGACCTCTCAATAAACAAACTACAGTAATTGTGTTAACCCAGATGATCTCAGACGCGACATGTAGCTTGATATGTAACACTCGGGACCAGTTGTTATCATTAGAGAGCTTTCGCAAATTCGCCGTTAGCAGTTAGGAGTGCAGTTAGGACATACGTGCGTCAACAAGCTGTGTGGACAAACACACTGTAACCAACTGCCAAACCAGATAGGCTTTCAAATTTCTTCGGTTTTGTACCAAAACCAATGTTTTTTTGTTTTTTTTTATAATTTATTACATTTTTAATACAATTTGTATAGTTACATATGAATTCCCTGAAATGAAAAAAGAGCATTTTAGTAAAATATGTATGTTGATATTTATCTATCAATTATCTGCCCTCATGAGAAATGTGTCATATATATTGGGGCTAAGATCTTTTTATGAGCCAGCTCTCCCTTCATATAGTCCACCATCTGTCCCATGCCCCCAGTGTGAATTAGTTCACATGGGGAGACTGGGACAGAAGCTGGAAGAATGAATGGACATGTTATTTAATTATATTTATTGTTCATTGTACAATGAAAGCTGGTATTGTTTATTTTGCTTGCAAGAACTTTTAAGTGAAAACTGCAGAGGTTGTATATCAAACAGATATTTTGGGGTTATTATCTTCATAGGGAAATTTTATGCTGATTACCGGTTTTTGGAAGTCAATGTAATAATTTTTGGACACTGTCCCACTTATAATCAAAGTTATTTTTTATAGAAGAATTCCATGTGCAAGATATTTTCTCCATTTTGTACTCTTTTTGTATAAGTTGGATTGCTGCTTTTGTATTTAGTTTGCCTTTATCACATCTAGTTATGTAAATATACCGTTTAATCAATGTTAGTTCAGCCTATACGCACCCGCTTGATATCATATTCCACCCATTCAAACATCCAATAGGCACACGACTGGATAGCTAAAGACACTTACTCCGGGTTCACGATTAGATATTAAATCGCAATAACTCTTGTCACGCGAGCTTGGGATTGAGACTATGTTTGATGGGTGGTGTAGCGATGATTTGCCAACGAGGCTGAACGGTGACAGTCAACGAGGCCTCTCCGAGTGACTACACAGGAGTACGATTATCAAAATGGAGTTTTACGTTTGGTATATAAAATGCTACTGCTTTGGTCCGAGTTTCTCTGACTCGCAAATGCTTTACTTCTTGGAGAAGATGGCACAATTCACATAAAATATCTTGGCTGTAAATTGCTTGTTGCATAGACATAATGGTTATCCTTAATTAATGTTATATCACTCCAACTGCAATGCGCTGACTCAAAAATAGGCATTGACCCAGCAATAATGAATGTCTATTGATCTACAGTCTGTTCCAAAGATTCCAATATCTGAATAATACTATGGGATAGCGATTGCCCGAACAAAGATATACTGAAATATCAAGACATACCAATATGTACATATTACACAGATAAGTTAATAATTATGTGCTATTTTTCAGAAAAAGAAAAAGGGGAAGAAACATATTCGACCAAAGAAAGAGGAGGGTGTGGTCAATGCATAGGCAAGGTATACCAGATACAGACGAGCCAAGACGAAATGATATGATGATTCGCATAGAACATTTATTAAAGGCAATGTATATAATTTTGTGTTTTACATGTGTAATCATTGTCTAACTTGCAACTGCCTATATAATTGGTCTATTGCAATAAATATTCTATTCTATTCTATTGGAATCTTTGAAACAGATTGCAGAACAGTAAACATTCATTATTGCAGGATCTATGGATGCCTATTTTGAGTCAGCACAGTGCGGTCGGAGTGATATAACATTCAGGATAACCCGTATGTCTTATGCAACAATCAAGGCACAGCCAAGTTATTTTATGTGAATTGTGCCATCTTCCATCACCAAGAAGTAAAGCATTTGCGAGTCAGAGAAACTCGCGATCGGGCTAAAGCAGATGCCATTTTATATACCAAAACGTAAAACTCCATTTTTATAATCGTACTCCTGTGTTGGTCACTCGGAGGGGCCTCGTTGACATTCACCATTCAGCCTCGTTGCAAATCATCGCTGCACACCCTTCACGTTTACCTCAGTCTGATGCTTATCCTGGGGAATTTTGCGCTAAAATTTCTGGGGCGTATTGGGGTAATATTTGGCTTCAAGTACATTTAATCATAAATAGAAAGGAGTGTATTTTTCCGTGCAAAATAATGGATGTTTTGTCAACAGTGTCGGTATTTTCGTCATGGGTGACCATTTTCTGACACACCTACAGCATTATATATCGTTTTCTCTGTCGTACCACCATAACAATATTACCGGGCAAACCAGGGGGGGGGGGGGCAGTTTTTTCCGACCATTTTTTGACACCCACCCCCCCCCTTTTAACACTAAAACAGAGATTTGCGGGGGAAAATTCACTGTAAACAGCTGTATATGAATTTCTGTGCATACTATTTATCATGGATGTTAACATGGACATGTAAATAGGAATGAGTCATTTTGAGGTCACTCAGCCAAAAAAACATGGCTGCCAGCGGCCATCTTGGATTTCAAAATTTGCAACAAAATACAACACGATAACTGCCTGCAGTCAGTTTACAGTTAGAATTACATTATTTCTCTCATTCAAAGTGGGTTTGAAGTCCAACTCATTGCCAAAACACTAAAAAACAAGCAGGAATTTTTTTTTTTAGTTGCGGAAAAAATTGCTTGTTGGTGGCTTTGACCACCCCCCCCCCCCCCTGGGCAAACCTAAAACAGATAATACATACCTCTCCATATGTCCGGAATCTTTGGTTTAGAGCGGAGTTCTTAATTCCCGTCTCCAAACTTGACTAAAAAACTCGGAGTGCCACGTTGGCTGCTCGGAGCGGTCTCTGATTGATTTGTGCCAATACGGGTACATATAACTCTTAAGGCTACCAGAACGGTTTGATTATTTATTTACAACAAAGTCAATAATGTTCAATCATCAGCATCGGGGTTTCTCTTCCTGTCGTCTGCTTGGTTTAGGGTCTTCTTCCGTCTTCATAGGTTGGGTGTGTCTGCTCGTCTTCTACTCGGTTGAGTTCCGGTTGAGTTTGTCTTCCTGTCGTCTGCTCTTCTTCTTCCGTCGGCGCATCAGTGGGACGTTGTTAGAACCACAAGAGTCATAATGTTACCTTGTGTTTACGTCCATACTTTCGGCTGTTTGTCCTAGCGTCCGAGAATTCTTGATACTCGCTGTGTGGTCAGATAGAACTGGTTATCGGTGTCGGCTTCCTTCTTACTAAATACCCAGAGGGCGTTAATGACGGCCCGGTGCATCTTCACGGCGAATCGGTTCCAGGCGTACCTAGGGTAATCGGGCGATCGTCATCTCCCTATGCGTCCTATATACTCTTCTCCTTATCCATCACGCTGCGTTAGGTTTCGGTAGCTTTTCTAGGCGAGACATCTGGTCTCGCTAATCCTCAAGATCGTTCTGTTTACTCCCCAAATCATTTCCCTATGTATGTGTCGGGGATGGTTATTACATGGACGTCCGCTAATTCGTTTTGGTGCCCAGTACTTTGCGATCTAGATGTGGTCAACAGCGGCGCTGATATGTGTGGTAATCGAGCGCCCCTCTGACTTAGAGATTGCCTGTCTTCTTCCCGGGTTGAAAGTTATGTCCCTGGGGTTGTCTTGGCACAGATTCTCCCGTGTGACGTTACTGCGATTGAATATCAATCGCTATCTAACCGTGAACCCACATTAAGTATCTTGAGGTATTTATTCGTGTGCGTATTATGTGGTTAGGAATACATACACTCGGTCGACAAGGTTTGGTGTATGGTACATCCATCACATATATGAAACATGCCATGACTACGTTGACGTCAACATAAAAGCTACCCGTATTTTTCAGTGTGTTTGTTCCGACATTGTACAATTGTCGCATTATTTCGAGGTTGACTTGAGGAACTGTTAACCAGAGGAAGTCAATATTCACGGATGTCGAAGACTTCCAAGGATTGAAAACTCCACGTGTCGAACTCGAATCAATGCGATAAATATATGAAACAGCGGCAATATGTAGTTGCCTCCCGTGGTCTTAAACTCTGGTTATATATAGCTAGTGATTTTATTGGACAGCTAATTTTGAAGCTCGGAAAACCCATTCAATTTATAGCCCAAATATGCCGTGGAATCATACATGTGAATTTATTCCTGTGTATGACTTTAACTTATCCAGGTGTCGGACACATATGTTGTCACCTGAACCTTACTCTGATAACAATGCGACTTGCACGAATGCCCAACATACGCTAGATAACGAACAGTTAGTTGTCACACACTACGGTCACAATCATATGACAACACCGCTCAATCAATTTGCGCCTGGTTATTGCATTGTGCAATCTCAAAATCATACTGTTAATCAATTTAGTCTCAATCTTAGCCAGTGTAACGTGACCAACGAGCAGAGTCACTCATCAGTTGATTCACAAATGATTATCACAAATGTGACCGAGCAATCCGAAGACAGTAGTCCCGTTACACATGACAAACATGAGTGTTCATTTCGGCCGACCGGTGACCTTATTGAAAATCACCCATGCACCGAATATTCTACGAGCTGTTCACATAAGCTACCACCAACTCAAGTTAACAGTAATCTCACGACAGGCGCGTATCGTGTTGGGCATTCCTCGTTTCATTGTGAATTAGATCTTGAATGGTCTGACGGCAATACTTACCATAATATGCAGACGGTTTCAGCTGATGTTAATACTTACCATAATAAGCATACGGTTTCAGCTGATGTTAATCCTATTCAGCCAATTGATTATGAAGATAGTTCAGATTTTAACATCTCGATGGAAAAGATACCTATTCATAATCGTAGTCGAAATACTATCAATAAAGATGGTTCTCGTAATTTATCCGACGTGATGACAGAGTAGACAAATGTTAGCACAAAGTGTGTTATATGATCAGTATCACTATGGTGTAACCGAACCCACAAACGTAAATCAAAACCCATGTTTAGATTTTCCCTATAATAAATTTAATGGCACCGGCGATGTTCTACCCATGCGAGCTCGAGCCGTCGGTGATAATTATTGTTATATGTATTTGTTGAATTGTGATGACGATATAAATGTACTTAATGACTATATTGATGGCGATGCTACTGCTGTTGATGATGGTGGTGGTGATGATGATGATGATGATGACGCCGACGACGATGATGAGGTTGATGACGATGATGATGATGATTTTTATACTGACGATGATGACGATGATGATGATTGTGATGATGATGATAATGATTGTGATGATGATGATGATGACGATAATGATGATGATGATTTTTGTACCAACGATGATGATATTAATGAGGATGATGATATTAATTATGAAAACTATTATCGTGATTATAGCCCTGTTAAAAACACCGGGCAGACAATAGGATATTTTTCGGAGGTATTACACGAAGCATATGGAACATTATATCCGGAAAGCGAGGAAGACCGAGAATATAATGATATATACGACCGAATACTGTATTATGAAAATTTGGACAATGCGAACAATGATCAAAATACCGACACACCTGGAAGTGGAGATAACTCTAGTACGAGTCCTAGTACTGGTCGAGATAATGATATGGTTGTGCAAAAAACGACTCATGTCGATAATGTTCGCAAACGTGGCATCAAAATATTAAGTTTAAATGTTTGTGGAATTAGAAAAAAAATAGCCTACCCAGAATTCCAAACTATGTGCATGAATCACGATATACTTTGTCTATCGGAAACGAAGACAGATGATTGCGATAATCTAGTATTACCAGGTTTTGCCCTATATATGAAAAATCGCACGAAACTCTCCCGGGTAAAATCTGGTGGAATTATTATCGGCGTTAAATCCGAATTAGCGTCATCTACACATATATTGCAGACAGATTGCCAATATGTGCACTGGGTGGAAATACAGCAGTGCGGTGTCAAAATTATATTGGGAGCTGTTTATGTTCCACCCGAAGGAACGAGATATTCATCGAATTCAGCTTTTAGTGAACTTGACACCGACATTTTGAAAATGAGACAAGGATATGATAATATTTTTTTAACTGGCGATTTTAATGCACGTACCTCAGAAAAAATAGACTATATTCTGATTGATGAAAATGATAATGGTATTTACGATAACCAAAACTTAACTGCCGAAATGGTGTTAGAGAATTGTGGTCTACCCTTAAAGAGGCATAGTATGGACAAAACGACAAATAATTTTGGCCATCAATTACTGAGCTCTTGTCAGCACAACGACCTGTTAATTTTAAATGGAAGACTGGGAACTGACCGGGAAATTGGATCTCTTACATGTCGATACGCATCAGTTGTAGACTATATGCTATGTTCTCTAAATGCACTACCCATGGCCATTGATTTTATAGTCGGAGAGGCAAACAAATTGTTTTCAGACGTGCACAAATCTATTACAACTGAAATATCAATTTATTTGGATTCAAGTACTAATTTGTGTGAAGAGGAATCTCATACTCATAGTATACCTAAATGGTATCCGTCCAAAACGACCGAGTTTATATGGAATCTCGATCCAGTGGAAATATTAGAAGTGCGATCTTTGTTAAATAGACCTCACTCTGCGACTAATAATGCAGAAGTTAATGAAATTGTGGGCAGGATATCCCGCATTCTTCATAAATCGTCAACTGATACATTCGGATCCCCCATTAATAAGCCGAAGTCACGAAAAAAGGATAACAAGCCTTGGTTTAATTCATCATGCTGGAAAGCGCGTAAAGATTACCGCAAAGCTGAGAGATACCATAATCAATATCAAAACGATTGTTCAAGAAAACTAATGCGTGAATCGGCTAGGAATTACAAACGCGAAATGGATAATGCAATAGCAATACACAGGGGGAATATTACATGCGAATTATCAAAATTAAAATTAGAGAATACAAGGAAATTCTGGTCTACAGTTAATAAGAAAAATGTAACAATAAGTAGCAAAGTAAAAATAGAGAAATTTGAAGAACACTTCCGGTTAATAAATTCGGAATCAATTACAAACGACCTACATGTAGATATATGTATGAACATTGATACAAGTAACATAAATGACCAACTGAACCGATCGATAAGTAGGGAAGAAGTTATGACAGCTATAAAGAGTTTAAAAAACAATAAGTCCCCCGGTGACGATGGAATTCTAAATGAACATATTAAGGCATCCTCTGACACACTTATAGACATATATTGCAATATATTTAATTTAATTTTTGAATCAGGTTGTGTACCAGACACATGGGGGGTTGGCACTATTATACCACTCTACAAGAACAAAGGTAAAAAAGAAGACCCTAAAAACTATAGGCCAATCACCCTTTTGAGCTGTTTGGGAAAACTGTTTACAAAGATCCTGTCAAACAGATTGTACTCATATATTGAGGAAAATGAAGTTCTCCGTGAGAACCAGACGGGTTTTAGAAAAGGTTATTCTACAACAGATAACATTTTTGTTTTGCATATGCTAACTGAAATTACAAAGGCACTTAAAAGGAATCTTTATTGCGCTTTTATTGACTTTGAAAAAGCATTCGATAAGGTATGGAGGCAAGGGCTATGGTACAAACTCCTGAGAAATGACATAAATGGGAAGTTGCTCACAGTTATTAAAAGCATGTATACAAATATTAAATCGAAAGTTCGTTTGGGTAATAAAACGTCCAATTATTTTCCATGTTTATCTGGGGTACGACAAGGTGAACACTTATCACCCCTTCTGTTCTCACTTTACCTGAACGATCTTGAAGATTTCTTAAAATCAGACGGCGTTGAAGGTCTGTGTAAAATGTCACGAGATATAGAAACCCACTTACAGACATATGTCAAACTATTCATTATCTTATACGCAGATGACACGGTACTAATGGCTGAAACACCGACACATTTACAAAAGGCACTTAATAGTTTCCAAAGTTACTGCGAGAAATGGAAATTAACTGTAAATGCCGAGAAAACTAAGATAATGTTAATATCTAAAAGAAGCTTGCCAAAGAATAAGACATTTCTTTTCAAAGGTCAGACAATTGAAGTGGTGAAGAGCTTGAATTACCTTGGAATTATACACACAAAATCGGGCACCTACTCTTTAGCGAAAAAGACTTTGATGAATAAAGCAACCAAGGCAATGTACGCTATTATATCGAAATCAAGAATTCATTGCTTGTCAGTGAAAAACATGTTTGAAATGTTTGACGCCCAAGTTTTACCAATTATGTTGTATTGTTGTGAAGTATGGGGCTCAGGGAGTAATGCAATATTTGAAAATATCCACAGAAAATTTATAAAGCATGTGCTCCATCTAAAGTCATCGACTCCTAATTATATGGTATATGGTGAAAGTGGTAGACTACCGATTGAGTACACAATTAATCTGCGCATTCTGAAATACTGGATGAATATTAAGAATATGAAACAAAGCAGATTTTGTAAAACTCTTTATTTACTAGCTCTGAATGTATGTGAATCTGTGTCAGTAAAATTTCAGTGGATAGAAAAAATAAAGGATATCCTGACAAATTGTGGTCAGATCCATCTCTGGAAAATGGAAAATATTCCATGTTCAGATACACTAGTACCATACTTCAAGTGCAATTTAAATAGTCAATTCCGTAATGTGTGGTTTTCTGATATTGAAAACTCTAATCGAGGTAACACCTATAAAATTTTCAAGCATGACATTAATTTTGAAATATACTTGGATAGTTTGGATACAAAAAATAGAATATCTCTATGTCAATTTCGTACTAGTAACCACCGCTTACCTATAGAGAAAGGCCGTTGGAACGGAACAAACGTATTTTCTAGATTGTGCCCCATGTGTAAAAAACGTAAACTTGGGGATGAATTTCACTACTTAATGGAATGTGAATATTTTGAAGAGGCAGAAATCGCCTCATGCTTAGGAAATATATAGGTATAAAACACCCAACTATTGATATTCTAGATGACATACTAAATTTGAAAGATGCAACGTCTCTTCGCAAACTGTGCTCGTTCATTCGACTGATAAACCTTAAACTGGACACAAGTGATTAGTATAGAGTTAATGTTATTGGTGTTGTTGTTATTGTTATTGGTGTTGTTGTTGGAGTTGATGTTGTTTTTTAGTGTTGTATTAAGACTGTTGCTGTTAGATATAAAGATTATGACGATGACGAAGATGATGATGGTTATTATGATTATGAAGATGACTCTAATGTAAAAATGAAATTGATGATAATGATGATACAAATGATGATGAACGTGCGCCATGTCAATCGGGAGAACACTGTATATTGTGTATATAATGCATTATGTTCCTCTTCTCCACCCTCTGTGTATATACTTTCCATTTCTCGATATCATTGTCATATTTTGATCAGAGAATAAAGCATTCATCTTCCCCGTCAAAATAGGCTTATTTTTTTTTCTAACTTTTTGTCATAATTGGATCGGGCTGACATGTAATTTGTTGTATCATTGAGCGCTTTGTGCCTCACGGGATAAGGCTCTTTAAAAATGCTATACATTAGTATTATAATTAAGTACCTCTCAAAATTACCACCCGCCCATCGGATCGACAGTCCTTGCTGGAGCTATTTTCAATATTGTTCCAGAATATTGTTTCTTTGTGGTGTGAATCTTTAAATTTGTCCGCTATTTCATAAAATGTGACGTTAAGGGAATAACGGGCAAGGTCATAGAGTTAATGTTCTTTGAAAACATAATCTGTATATTCAATCCAACAAGATTCCGTGTGGTATGCCACGATATAACGTGTCAGTGTATATTACAGTGTCTATCGAATAAAAGATTGTTTTCAATATAGTGTAATATCCGGTCGTATATATCGGGTGCAAATATTTAGCAAATCTAGTCGCGTTGATGCATCTGTATCCTGCAGGATATACATGTATCAAAATACTTAAAGGCACGTGAGGCCTTAGTTGTCGAAAATATTCATATTTGTTCCAATCACCGTAAACAGAAAAACATTAAAACGTATACAGTTTCGTTCATATCTACCATGACCATCGCGTAAACAGCATGTTATCATAAAGATTTACTATATTTTACCTAAGCAAGAGCCTGATTGTGTTACAGAAGACAACACAATGCTGCTGGCTAATCACACACAAATGGCATAAACGCTCTTTATTCGTTCCATATCAGGAATTCACCCACAAAGAACGCTCTTTATGTTTACCATCATAATATAAACAAACACCAGAAAAGTTACTTTTTATGCTTTTGTTTACATAACAATGGTCAAAAATATGACAATAACATACTGTTTATGTGATATTTCTTATTTGTACACGGACAAAGTCTGTCTACATTTTGTTGTTCTTTCTGTTTGTGGCGGTTTTTGACGGGTGGAAATATTTTCACAGGACACCCACCGCCAAGGCCAACCGTACCTTTAACAGTATTGGCTTACATATAGAGCGCAGTTGTGTGTATTTTTTTTTGCTGTCTTACTATGCAATCGAGCCTTATACATGCATGTATATGTTTCCATCTACCGTGAGAGAATGACACAATCCCCCACTATAGGTCTGGTAACTAAAATCGTTAACTGGCTAGACTATAATTTTCTTCGCCATATGTCGTTCAAAATCAAGATATCACCCTATTATATGTCTTATTGAATTGTGGTGTATATGTCTGATTGTCGATTTTCTGTCAAGCTATCAGCACTCTAAGATAGCGATGAGACAAACCGGGTCAAACTCCTACGTTTCTCGGTTGGTCGTGTTTCTATCACATGATACATGAGTACCATGACCACTCAACCTTGTTAAACTATTAAGGGGTTAAACTCATAAACAATGCAACTTCGAACACGATGTTTGTGTCCCAAACAAACAACAGTCATGTGCACGGCATGGAACGGAAAAGAGCGTGATGTGTTAGTCTGTTCCTTATATGGTAGAAATAAAGAGCGTCTGTTTCCTGTCTGTGTGAAAAATTGAAAACAACTGGAAAATAGCTGTGACCATGGCAAGTATTTTTCAGAGCATATGATGCCAACATATCAATATTTCGTGTATTTTGCAACCTATCTTTAATCCCCTTCCAAATTAGGTAGACAAACTTTCGAAGCTCGAATGAGCCATGTCCGTTTAAGACCCAATTTAATTAGTATAGTAATTGATTGACAATGCATGGAGTAATTACATATGAAATATATATGCATGCCTTGTCTAGACCAATTCACTAAGATGATGGGACTGGTCGCAACATGGTAGCTATTTCGCGGAGTTGTCTTTTTGGGAAACTACTAACCAAATTCTGACAAAAATCAATGAACCAAACTTTGAATCATCTTGACATTGACCTGTGTCTTCTCAACGGTAAACCACATTACACATGACATGGAACTATGTTAAATAATGTCATTATAAAGACTTTCTGTGTATGTGTATATATATATACAAGTATATATGCAAGTATAAACCGCCGGAGACTTGAACGTGTTAACTGTTGTCAGTTAAATTCTAATTTCTGCGCAAAAGTCAGACAAACCTCTTTATGTTTACCTATGTTAAGTCGAGGATGATCAGGAACTCTCCTAATTTGTTACATGATGCAGAAAAGGGTAATTTTCTTCTTTCTGATGTGGGGATCTTTATGGCTGGTTGTTTCGCTTTCGGAATTCAAAATAAGATAGACTAATCTCATATATGTGACCCGCAATATCAAATCCAGTCGGAAGTCGGGATTTTTTTACCCTGTGCCAATGCATTCTCTTATATAGGCGAGTCGACCATAGGTCGCCTCGCATATATAAGAGAATGCATTGGCTTAACAATTTTTTATCATGTTTTTTAAATAAATGTTTCTTACAATTTTTAGGACATAAAATAAAAAAACATCCATCACCCTGCAGGGAGCCCCACACATATATAGAAGCACATAGAAGAGTGTCGTCCGCTCATGTTTGTCTGGGGCTCTGTATGGGTGAAATTATAAAATTGTTAAAGAATACAAGAACAAATTATTAAAATTGTAATATTAAATTGTATCTAACTAATCTGGCGTCTAATCGGATAAGACATCTTTAGTTCAAAAAGTTCAATCGTCCCTGTTGGCAATTACTAATACACGTAAACACGAACGACAACCCCACTGCCACGAGACCCATTTTCACTTTTCTCCGTTCAGGATGTCTGTTATTTGTCAGATAGTTGTCCACGTGATGGACACACGCTTATCAATGACTATATATGCTGCCGCGAGTAAGCCACCTATTAACAATTCAGGGGAGCATTTTTCGTGGCAGAAAGTGTTAGGTTATGACGTGTTATGACGCACTAAGCATTAAGACGCGCCATTTAATAGAACGATTCAATTCGGAAGAGTGGTCTGTCACTCACTTAGCATGATGAACGAGCTGTTGATCGATGGAGATGTTTATTATATAATCCTGGCGGAGGTATCGCCGCTAATGAAATATTCGTCATATCCATCGATAAACCGTTTTAGACCTCCAAGATGCCTCGAGCCCATTGCATGTCAGCCCACTGCAGTGCTGGTCACTTTGGCTTGCCCCGCTCCGACATGTAAAACAAATTCATTACACGGCAATAAATGACAATGATCAGAGATACGGGCGGCGTTGGCGGTGGGTATGCTGTTAAAATATTCACGTCCGTCAAAAACCGCCATAAACAGAAAGAATAGTAAAATATAGACAGACTTTCTTATACCAATCAGAAATATGCCATAAACAGTATGTTATTGTCAATTTTCCTTTGTTAAGTAACCAAAAGCAAAAAAACGTTACGTTACCTGGCTTTTGTTTATATCCGGATATGGTAAACATAAAGAGTGTTATTTGTTACTGATTTCCTTATATGGAAATAATAAAGAGCGTTTATATCATTTGTATGTGATTAACCAATAGAATTACGCTGTTTTATGTAAACAGAAGCACAACATCTGTAACACGAACAGGCTCTTGTTTGCGTACACCATCGTACGTCTTGGCGACAATATACTATTTACGCGTTGATAATGTTTGGCATATATGAACAAAACTATATATATTTTAATATTCTGTTAATGGCGATTTGAACAAATATAAATATTTCTGCAACGAACGCCGTCCGTGCCTTTTGATAATTATGCAGGTGGTAAAATAAAGTGGTTCCTATTGCAGATGTAAACATAACTAAAAGGTGATTTATCTCTTCCCGGAAGTAATTGTTTCGTCACCATCAGTATTTCTATAAAACGTTTAACTACTTTTGTATAATGCGATACCAGAATGAAACGGAGGACTGGTGCTATCATTCGATAAACAAATACATATATGTACATACAGGATTAAAGGTCCACCCAATGCACGTTGGCGCAGAAGAGTCGTGAAAACCTCTTCCCAGAAAGGTCTAGATAAATGTACATGTATATGCGGGTAGGAGACTGTAGTTATTGGCGAATGACTCACCTTCGTATTTCTTGCAGAGTTATCTTTCGTGGGAAGCCACCATTTGGCGTAATGTGACGAGCTGCGTTCAGAATTAGCTAAATACATTTATTACATAATCCGACCCTTTTTCGTATAATGTTTAGTTTCACAAACCATAAAGGAAATTGCACAAAATGCACAACAAAGCTGCCCATTATAGTCTGTATAGGATAGTTGTACAATCGGCATAACGAAAACGGCAGCGTATTGGCACCACATCGTTCCCACTTATTACACATATACTTTATGTGACAGTATATGTACCGGTAGTCTACTCGGCCGTGCACCTATACGTCATAATTTGCTTGAAAATGGCGGCCAGATGTCTCATGTCGAAGTCAGTATTCACCGTTTTGTTCACCGTTTTAAATAACTCAACCAAAAATAATAACGAATGAGCTATGTATCAATATTATCAGCTCAATATGAATCCGTCACCATTTATATAATATGAATCGTACGTGACACATGTGGAAAAACCACACATGTTGTGCCTCAACTTTTCCATTTATCGGCGATATGACGCTCAGAATAATGTATGTAACATCAGGCAGTTGTCCAGATTGAGACCACACGACAAGACTTGTCGTGGATTGTGCAATCTTGTCTGGATTCTGGCCTACAAATCCAAAATGATGTAAATGACGTCAGAAACCTTATCATACTATATCATCTTTATTTGAGAACGAGTCTGTTAATAATATCATACATTTACAATTTCGACATCACTATTTCAAAGTATAATGTTCCACTATCCGATTACCTTCGAAGCGGAAATTCCTATATGGAAGGGTAAACTTTCTGTTTCCTTTTCAGTCCTATGCAGAGTTCATAGAGCTGTTCCATTTGCGTTTTCGTGAGATCTATATTAAAGTATATTTTTGCACTACCTGTTGTTTTACTGTCCTTTTTATTGCATGTGATAGCAACACGAATCATTTTATCTCAAGTTTGTTTATTCTTCAGGACTATCTTCACCGATCGATTTTTATTCGAAGACCTGTTGCCAAGTCTGTAAAAGGACAATAAATAAGTGTGCGCATGTATCCGTATTACGATTATGCGGGAAAATTCTAATTCAATTCTTGAAGTGACCGAACTATCAAAAATAGTTTTCGGGCGACCTAGTCATGTATTCGAGAATCGAAAGCAACGTGCTCAGTTTAGTGACAATTACACTTGGTGTGATATTCTAAATTTGTTCTCATCTAAAAATGGTTACCGATGGGGAATGTGCATCATTTCGAGCTCACGATGACCAAGGCTGTGGTATTTCAATGCGATGGGAAGTTCTCGGAGTTGAGAGGCTCAGTTGTCGTCTACGGCGATTAAGTGTTGGAACGCCAAAAAATCGAAATTTGTGAGATTTGTATTCAATATCGTATATATTACCACTATCACTGATTGGTGTATATATACTTTGGTGTATATATATAGGCGATAACTATTTGCATATATGCATGTACAGTTCTCTGAACAGATCGCCAGTCTGAATGATTGTGGTGCAATGCATGAAGTTTCATGAGTTCCCCGCGGGAAGTGGAAGAGTTGATTGTCTTACGGTTCTAGTGTTATGACGCATTATTTCAATGATTCAACCCCTAATATCGGGTCTTTCACCAGTATCCCACAAAGATTATCATTTGACATTTCTGAAATTTCTCTAGCAGATACATCACTGTATGGATACACGTGTATCATTTTTCGGTAGGGACAGGCATGGACAATTCAATGCGTTTTCTAGAAAAGCTGAAGCTATATACATAAAACATGCCAAGATGCATTTCCGCGAAAGGAAATCCGGTTAACAGTCCAAACATTGTTTTATATAGATTATGTGTATAGGCCTATACATGTACCGGTTAATCAAATATTTACAAATCAAGTTCTGACCGCCATGATACATATAATTACATATTTTAAGTTTTAAAAGGCAATCTTTAAATCGCTTCATATATGTCATAATTATATGCTAACTGTTTTATCTAAAGTCAACATGCGCATAGGCGCAGAGCTAATGTTGCATATTTAATGATTTATGCTATTGTGCACAGCAATTTCTATTGACAGAATATGCGAAAAATGAATGGCACATAGTTTCTCGAATCGGTACTGCTTTCTGCGACTTAATTTAATGGAAATAAGACTGCACCGGCGCAGACGTGAAAATTGTCGCATTTCTTAAAAATTTATATTCTTGGCGAATCCATGCAATATAGTTGTATTGGAAGGAGAATACGAAAATTTGTTTTAAATTTTCTTTCGCGCATCCTGCTTTGAAGCAGAGTTGTCCTGTCAAAGTATATGCTATTCTGTGGACTGACTTTTGTGACCGAACATGCATAGATGCAAGATCGTGTATATAATATATCATTATGTGGTATGCCTCGTGGCTAAAATTGAATTTAATGATGCAGATTAATGTATGTATGTATTACGAATATGCCATTATGTGGCCTGCCGTTTGTGGCTGAACCTCTAATGTCTATAGTCGGGTTATAGTGTATATAATATATCGTTTTTTGTTATGCCTCGTGGCTGGAATTGCATGTAATGATGCAGATTAGTAAACATATATAATAAACATGCCATTCCGTGGCCTGCCGTTTGTGGCGAAACCTCTCTTATATAGTCGGGTTATAGTGTATATAATATATCGTTTTGTGGTATGCCTCGTGGCTGGAATTGAATTTAATGATTCAGATTGGTGTAAACATATTAAGAATATGCCATTCCGTAGCCTGCCTTTTGTGGCGGAACCTCTCTTATATAGTCGGGTTATAGTGTATATAATATATCGTTTTGTGGTATACCTCGTGGCTGAATTGCATGTAATGGTGCAGACTAATAAACATATATTACGAATATGCCATTCCGTGGACTGCCTTTGGTGGCGAAACCTCTCGTATATAGACGGGTTGTATAGTGTATATATATAATATATGGTTTCTGTGGTATGCATCTTGACTGAAATTGCATTTAATGATGCAGATTGGAGTATACGTATTAAGAATATGCCATTCCGTGGCCGGCCATTTGTGGCTGAACCTGTCCACATGCAGGTTAGTGTATATAATATATCAATTTGTGGTATGCCTTGTGGCTGAAACTGTATTAATGATGCCGATTGATGTGTATATATGTATATATCTTAAGAATATTCCGTTCCGTGCATGGCCTATGGTTTGTGACCGAACCTGTATAAAGATATAGGTTAAATTGTTGTGTATAATATGCCGTTTTATGGCATGCCTCATGGCTGGATTTCTTATGTGCAGAGTGATGTATATGTATTAAAAACACGCCGTTATGTGGCACGCCGCTCGTGGCGAAGACTGCGTGCGTCTGAGATGCAGGGTGATAACCATGTAAAATACATGTGAATGCCGTTTTGTGGCAAGCCTCCCATGGTGGGCCTGCATCGGGTATGCAGGAGTGATCATGCATGTAAAATACATGTGAATTCCGGTTTGTGGCTGTTCCAGTCAAGTTACAGGAATTGTGAAATGTTCGGGGAACTGGAAGGAGGATATATGAACAGAAATACACGCGCGCGATTCGTTGTGATCACACTGAGACGGAATAAAGTCGCTTCACCAGTATCCCACAATGATTGTGTTGTGTTGTGTTGTACCATGGGTATGGTGGGCATTGATATAGAAGCTTCCGGGGGTTAGTGGATAACTCACTTTTATTTGCTGAATGGGTTGTAATTTTAGTGAGAGAATAGCAAATTTCATAATTATTTAAAAATTTAGTTCGAGAACATGTTTACAGTGAATCAGGAAACAAAAACATTTTGCAGTGAAATTTTCAAGGTTAAATTCTTGTTTTTGTTATACAATTGTCATCTACAATGTTTTTATCTGCAAATTGTACAGATGGGTCAACTTGTATGCAATTAATTGTAAATTTTCGATAGACACATTTTTTTCCTTTTCCAGTTTTATACCAGTTGAGGCCCCCTGACCCTTAATAATCGTGATATGCGGCTTGTGACAAATTTATATATTCTTCGCAGATAAAGCTCATTTCCGCCTCACAAACAACATGCTCATCAGGTAGTGGTGCTGTACGTTAATTGAATGGAACAATTCGACGTATATATTTCCATAGATCACACAATTTGTAGCGACGTTTTGTCTAAATTATGCCGAGTAAACTTGGAAGTGTATCAGACTATAGCTTAATGGTAGGCATCACAGATCTGTTAGGATTTCGGCTGGTATGGGCCAATTAAAGATGCACCTGGTCTATTCAAAATGTTCATTCAGGTGCGAATACCGGAAGGCATCAACTAATTTTCTTCGTTATTTTAACGATGACATCGATCAAGACGCTGAATGTGATCATTCAATATACCTTCTTCAGATTGTTTAGCGCCAAATGCAAATCAATCGGAACATTTAGTGATACACATTTCTCCTTTAAAAACTCGATAATAAAAGAAACTCCAGATATTCTTGAAACAATTTGGGTTTGAACTTGTTCCACGCCGTTAACAGATGTTTGATGAAACACGTCTTAACCATATGCAGGTCAACCAATTTGAGAGACTGAGTTGATGAAAAATCATCATGAGCATTAGACGGGTTGTTAACTGTTCTAACTACATGTAATATGGAAGAAATATCAATTCTTTGTCGCACATTGAACCTCAACAAAGCAGCTGGAATAGATGGTGTAAATTATGAGCATACCATTTGTTGGGGTGAGTCGCTTGCCCGCTGCATCGTTACCTTGTGCAACTACTTCTTTCAATTTGAACGTATACTAGTAATTTTGCAGGTAATTCACCATATAGTTATGTAATGTGCTACATGTAGACTACCAACGACAATATATGCACAAAATGTAAATTGCCTAACACTAGTTTTCTACGTGCACAGTGAGCTACATGTATATGTAATTCCTTAATTTGTTATGCGACATACTTGACAAGAATCAATCGTGCAATAACTCTGGGCATTTCATCGCTAGCAACATTTGGACACACATAAATTGTAATTCCGAAATTTATCATAACAACGTGTTCAATGAATAGGGATCTATGAACAAAATGAATGAACTTATCGTCGACATTACTGTGGTCTCTAAATACTATACTTTGCATGGAATAAATAGTCTGAAGACCACCGCCATTTGAAAACAATTGTCCCAATTTGGTCGTGTAATAGATGCACATTGCAAGGATTCTTGCGTGTTGTCTCCGCATCTCGAGACAGACCATTCAAAATTAAGAGTGCATGTTGAATCTCATTAATTTTCATTACACCATTCGCTTGTCATCACAGGCATCACTACACAAGGAAAATGCGATTTGGAATCACTTCCATATGCATTGCGTAACTCTGATATCCCATGATACCCCAGCGTTGGCTCACGGCAAATGAATATTCCATCACACCGCCCGATGGGAAATACTCCGAACAAAAGAAATCTGAAACATCTGAACTAACGATACTGATCGTATCAAGTCAACATTTATGTATATGCATCTCGCTATGACAGTATTCCTGTGTAAATGACGCGAGTGTATCAAATAAATAGATAGTCTTATATAGTAATGGGCACATCCACCCTGTTTTGGGTGGATGTGCCTTCAATGAATGCATTAGCATTAATATTACATATACTATAATATAAGTATGTACCTGTCAAATGTGCTTTTGTCATATATTATTCTATTTGAATTTTGTATATCTCATATATCATGATTATTGATTTATTGAGATTAAAGAATTGAAATTGGTTCTACTGCACGACAATGATCGTTGTCGTTATGTGGAAATACAATGTCAATAGATTCACCAAGCTCAAGCGACCAAGGTGTCAAACAGTTGGATATGTTGTGCCTGTCACAACATTGGAGACCTTTCGCAAAATCACTATTACGATTACGGATATGATATAGTGTCCTATAGTAAGGTGGACACCATCACAACTTACCTACAATGCAGCTGGTTAATATTGGTGAGACGGCACACGCCCCACTATATTCAGTTACACATATATTTGATGACAAAAGTAATGTATGTCTCTTACAGATCCCATGTTCTTATCCGTGTGTTATACACCACATAGATACTGCATGAAACCGGTACATATGTCCTCCACTAGGCAGTTTGTAACACCATTACAAATGTTACAAGTGTTACAAAATGCATATTCTGGGCATCTTACTTCATATGATTTCTGAGATACCAGAGATAATAAATGTTACAAATGATTTAAAGTGCCAGTAGAAAACCGCAGCCTATTTTTTTCTACCGTGTTCAGTGTAGCGACATGTCACAATGTGTTACAAGTGTTACATTATTTCTGAGATACCAAAGAGACCGCTCGTAGACGCTGTTACAAGTATTACAAATGTTACAAATGATTTAAAGTGCCAGTAGAAAACCGCAGCCTATTTGGTTCTACTGTGGTCAGTGTAGCGTCATGTTACAATGCGTTACAAGTGTTACATTATTTCTGAGATACCAAAGAGACCGCTCGTAGACGGCCGTTACAAGTGTTACAAATGTTACAAATGTTACAAATGATTTAATGTCCCAGTAGAAAACCGCAGCCTATTTTTTCTACCGTGTTCAGTGTAGCGACATGTTACAAGTGTTACATTATTTCTGAGATACCAGAGACCGCTCGTAGACGGGTGTTACAAGTGTTACAAATGTTACAAATGTTACAAATGATTTAAAGTCCCAGTAGAAAACCACAGCCTATTTTTTTCTACCGTCTCAGTGTAGCGACATGTTACAATGCGTTACAAGTGTTACATTATTTCTGAGATACCAGAGAAACTGCTCGTAGACGGGCGTCACAAGTGTTACAAATGTTACAAATCCGGTCATTTTTCTCCTTTTGAGAAGAAATGAGATTCCATTTTCCCACACAACAAAAACATCCTGGGGACTTTAAATCATTTGTAACACGTGTAACACCCATCTACGAGCGGTCTCTCTGGTATCTCAGAAATAATGTAACACTTATAGCGCTTTGTAACATGTTGCTACACTGAGACGGTAGGAATAAAATATGCTGCGGTTTTCTTCTGGGACTTTAAATCATTTGTAACACTTGTATAACCTGTTACAAAATGCCTAGTGGAGGAAAAATGTACCGGATTCATGCAGTATATGACACCACACGGCTAATGTTAGAGCGTCCACAGACGGGACCTCTGTGACACATATATTTGATGACAAAAGTAATGTATGTCTCTTCCAGATCCCATGTTCTTATCCGTTTGTTATACATAATACACCACACGGCTAATGTTAGAGCGTCCCCAGGCAGGACCGGTGGAAACTCCTTGACACGTCTGCACATACGTAAATTGCGTGGGTATATCTCGTCTCTCGTAAAATCCCACGTGTGTAAAGAGCGAATGTTTGGCCGCATACTGGCAGGATATTGTCCATATCCGTAATCGCAATCGTAATTTTGTGAAAGGTCTCTATTAATTGAAAATTTCACACCAAACGTAGAAAGAGATTATACTCATAGCTCAATTTTCCAACCAGTAAAGTGTTGGAAATTAATGTTTTTATACAAACATTTGCGTATTTTCCTACATTTGGTCAATATCTGGGACTGAAAATGTTCCAATCTTGGGGTGCCAGAGTTGGGAAGCTGATCCAAGCTTAACCAGTTCTGCACTAAAAACCACACAGTATCGGTGTGACCAATTACCGCCCGAGACCGCCCGGGCGCCCCCATGGGCCCGTGGAAACTATATCTTGACGTTATCAGGTAGCGACATACCACCTGAGGGCAACCTAGCAAATTTTACTCGCTCGGTCTTCTCCGGTTGGTGTTATTAACCCCGCAAATGCGGATATTGGCTAAGAGAGCCCGGGTGTCTTCGTATGATTTAGGACAGTATATTTTGATGATGCACGGTAGTGCATTACCACCTGAGTGTAAAAACCAAATATTGACTCGCTGACGCGTCCGCGGCCGGTGTTATTAACCTCTCAAAATCCGGTAAAATGTCGTATCAACAATAATAGCCCGGGAGAGGCCGGGACCGCACGAGAGAGCTCGGGCGACCACATGGGACCGTGGACACTATATATCGACGTTATAGGGTAGCGATATACCTCTTGTCTGTGCTAGAAGGCGCCAGAAACGTTTATTTCAAATATGCAGAATCCAAAGCCAGTGAGCTAGAGGAACTGATGCGAAAAATAAACGGCATAACAACAGAAGCCTATTCTGACCAAGAAGAGCACCGACTTTGAGAACTGTTTAGATGTATAATGTCATTGTTAAGTTTGTATACAGGTGCGGAATAAATGGGTTTCTAATCGTAATGTCTCTTTCTCTTCCGGAGAATCGGTAACTAGTCTTCGGAATAAAGGGACGACACCCATTTTATGTATAATGAAGTAAGGTGATAACTTTTTGGTACGCGGGACTCAACCCCTCTTTCAACTGGCAAGATACTGTCAAAATGTCAACGAATACACTCGCGTGCTCTCTCGACCAATAAAGTACATGTACTTTACAGGTTTTGATGGGTTAATAACACCGGTCGTGGATGCGCGAGTGTGTCAATAGTTGAATGTCAAACTCGTGTAGTATTCCACTACCAAATAAAATCAAATTACACTGTCAAATTGTTCAAGGAGACACACGGGCTCCTCCGGGCGCTTCAAGTCAATACGGTATTTTACCGGATTTTGAGGAGTTAATAACATCTGCCGTTGACGGGTTAGCGAGTCAATATTTAGAAGTCACACCAGGTGGTATTTCACTACCGCGCATCATCAAAATATACTGTCCAAAACCACACGAAGACACCCGGGCTCTCTTAGCCAATATCGGCATTTGAGGGTTAATAACACCAGCCGGAGGTAGACGAGCGAGCGAGTGAAAATTTCTAGGTTGATCTCATTGGGCATGTCGCTACCGTTTATATACCGTCGATATATAGTGTCCACGGACCCATGGGGGCGCCAGGGCGGTCCCTGGCTTGTCCCGGACTCTTTTTGTTTATATGGTATTTTACTGGATTTTGACGGGTTAATAACATCGGCCGTGGACGCGTCAGCGAGTCAATATTTGGTTGTCACACTCAGGTGGTATTGCACTACCGTGTATCATCAAAATATACTGTCCGAAACCACACGAAGACATCCGGGCTCTCTTAGCCAATATCGGCATTTGCGGGGTTAATAACACTGACCGGAGACGATCCAGCGAGTAAAATTTTCTAAGTTGCCCTCAGGGGGTATGTCGCTACCTTATAACGTCAAGATATAGTGTCAACGGGCCCATGGGGGCGCCCGGGCGGTCCCGGTCTCTTTTTGTTTATACGGTATTTTACCGGATTTTGAGGGGTTAATAACATCGGCCGTAGACACGTCAGCGAGTCAATATTTGGACGTCACACTCAGTTGGTATTGTACTAACGCGCATCATCAAAATATACTGTCCGAAAACATACGAAGACACCCGGGCTCTTCTAGCCAATATCGGCATTTTCGGGGTTAATAACACCGACCGGAGACGAGCGAGCGAGTAAAATTTTATAAGTTGCCCTCAGGTGGTATGTCGCTACCTTATAACGTCAAGATATAGTGTCAACGGGCCCATGGGGGCGCCCGGGCGGTCCCGGTCTCTTTTTGTTTATACGGTATTTTACCGGATTTTGAGGGGTTAATAACATCGGCCATGGACACGTCAGCGAGTCAATATTTAGACGTCACACTCAGTTGGTATTGTACTAACGCGCATCATCAAAATATACTGTCCGAAACCATACGAAGACACCCGGGCTCTCTTAGCCAATATCGGCATTTTCGGGGTTAATAACACCGACCGGAGACGAGCGAGCGAGTAAACTTTTCTAGGTTGCCCTCAGGTGGTATGTCGCTACCTTATAACGTCGAAATATAGTGTCCACGGGCGCCCGGGCGGTCCCGGGCGGTCTCGGTGGTCCCGGGCGGTAATTAGTCACACCCCTAAATAGCATTGTCGAGTAGTTCCCGTAGGAAATGTTCAGATAATAATAAGTCCAACAATCAAGCAGTGGAACTTATTATCTATAAACATTTCCCATCAATGAATATGATTCCATCTGCACTTGTATTATGCGTTTTTCTGTGTGTCGTCTGCTTATATTACATGAATATCCATCCAAATGAGTAATAGACCGTTCCTATCTTTACTTTTAAAACTGAATTGGAGAATCCATTCAGTTTAGACAGATTTAATGCCTGGCCACGCGATATATCTGTGCAATTGTTGGAAGAATTTCGTCAGTAAGCCACACATCAGGTGTCGTTAAAACGAGTAAAACGTATAAATTAAAAATAATCTAAATTAAAAACGAGCTCGCCACTTTAACAAGCGCATCGCTATTGATAAAATACGTTAAAAGGGAGTTCACTAATCGAATATCTCTTAATTTCTAACGACCATAATTCTCAAACGCCTGAACCGATTACTAAAATTCCAACGCCGAGCGATCGAGCAAAAGATATATTTTACAAATCCGGTACATAATTATAGGATAAACAGTTCGACAACTTATAAAACAGACTATGGACAAACATTTATTACGTACTTTAATTAATTGTATGTCATGGAATTCGCCAATTTGTTTATTCTCTTCACTCAAAATGACATGGGTATTGAGACATTTAACATATTTACATGGCATATAGTTATATACATTATATACATGGGGCAGGCAGGATTATTGCAATATGTACCATGCACACATGCCGTATATAATTATACAACAGCGATAATGTTCTTTTTCTGTTGTTTCAGCCAAACCTTGGCTGTTTATTTCACAGCAGTTTCTGGGATAACCTGTGTGTCGGCTCAGAACATGCGTGCCAATTGAGGAGAACACGCGAAGGATTTGTGTAAATGTTAGCCCAAACGACATTTCGAAGTAACGACTGCTTTGTTGTTTATTTCGAGGAATAATACCGCATCATATGAATTCAGCCCAAATATATTGACAGGTGTCAAGGGTCAAACTCAAAACTGAGCAATAAAAAACTAATATTAATAAATACCGAGTATATTTAATTTAACGCCAATGGGTCGTTTATGTGCGTTAAAGAGTGTATTTATGCCTAAAGCAAAGTGAAATAACGATCTTAAAATGAATTGGCCGGTATATTGTATTAGTTATCAGGGTTACCAGGGTCGTAGTTGTATAAATTACAATATATTTTTATGCTAAGATAATTGCGTGGTAATTTGTTTGCAATGGATTGATCGGTATTCAGGTCCCATATATGGAAATTCCAAATATGGAAAGTGACGTGCGCAAAACAGCTGCATCTGGGTCAGATATATTTATAGCGAAGAAATGTTGTCAAATTGCACGTCTGAATACGCGTCTTATTCTCACTTATACCGTGTTTATATCAGTTTTATTCTATGTGTTGTTGTGTGTTGTATTACTTTGATCAAGGTTGCGCTTTTGTTATTCTCACAAAAGGTAAATTTGATGCGTGTTTGATGCGTGTTTACATTTCAAAATTTCGTCGGCCATGTACAGTAACACTAACACTACAGTGCGACGGAATTCCATATCCTTAATTACGAGACTAATTTATCGAATGAGGTCAAATATTCGCATATAAGAAGACTCGTATGTTATTCTGCACCATTCTGACGAGTGCTGAAATTCGCATTATTTTCGTTTTTATCGAAAAATAATCGTTCTCTATGTAAATTTTTTCAACCAAAAAAAAATTCATTGTTTTGCCAATTTCAAGCTAGTTTATAGCATGGTCATGGCATAATTTGACATAGCGAGTGTCGGTAGACGTTTCTTGAGTGTGCACAACAAATTTTGGTCCCAACGAAGCAGGCTAAAATCCTGAAATTTGTCAATTTTACTTTGCGTGTGAAGAAAATATTCATTTAAACTTCCAAAATTGGTTGAAATATGCTCAACAACATTCAGTTGAATGGTGACATTATTTATAGTCACCGACTAACTTCCACGATGAATCAAATTTGTTTTTATTGGTGACAATTATGTCGCGAGAGATAAAAATGTAAATTTTTTAAAGAAAATGTAAAATTTTAGCTCATTTTAAGACTTTAATTGCTTGTAGATCGGTGTTAATTATCTTCGTCAATGATGTCATGTCACGCTTGTTAATAATTCATTTGTTCGGAAATACTTATTGGGGGTCGAAATGTATAAAATTTAACTACCACCACTTCCAAAAACAACACCAATAAACAATAACGCTCTTTGTTCCATGCAATGGAAATGGCTATTTATTGTCCTGATATCAGTGATATAAATGAATGCCTAAAATTAGTATTATCCTGAAATAAATTTATGCCACTTGTTATGGACTTTTTCAGGTGCGAGAAATTGATAAGTTAGTGCTCAGGGACTTTGCCAAATCACTGAAATTTTCCAAAAAAATCTGCCACACCACTTCATAGAGAACATCGTCTGAACTACTCCAAATTGTAAATATTTACATCTCGATTCGGGGCGCAACTATCGGCTATAATTAAACAAAAATGATTTCGCCATCGAGAGTCATTGCATTTAACTAATATATAAGAATGACGTTGTGTATCATCCATTTGGATTAATATTCGTAACGAATAACTACTTTGAGAAAGATTATTCTTAATTTCTATTTGATCACTCTGCCCGGTGTCTGCCGGAGTGTTTCACATCACTTTAATCAAGGAAGACTGTTCAGAAAAAACTGTATTTCAAGAAATCGTTTAATGCTTTAGAATTTTGGTTTTCGGAGATTTATATATATGCTTAAAGACATATTATGGACTTGTTATGGACTTTTTCGGGTGCGAGAAATTGATAAGTTAGTGCTCAGGCACTTTGCCAACCTGGGGAATTTTATCATTCTACTAACATCACTGAAAATTTCCCAAAAAATCTGCCACACCACTTCATAGAGAACATCGTCTGAACTACTCCAAATTGTAAATATTTACATCTCGATTCGGGGTGCAACTATCGGCTATAATTAAACATAAATGATTTCGCCATCGAGAGTCATTGCATTTAACTAATATATAAGAATGACGTTGTGTATCATCCATTTGGATTAATATTCGTAACGAATAACTACTTTGAGAAAGATTATTCTTAATTTCTATTTGATCACTCTGCCCGGTGTCTGCCGGAGTGTTTCACATCACTTTAATCAAGGAAGACTGTTCAGAAAAACTGTATTTCAAGAAATCGTTTAATGCTTTAGAATTTTGGTTTTCGGAGATTTATATATATGCTTAAAGACATATTATGGACTTGTTATGGACTTTTTCGGGTGCGAGAAATTGATAAGTTAGTGCTCACGCACTTTGCCAACCTGGGGAATGTTATCATTCTACTAACATCACTGAAAATTTCCAAAATAATCTACCACCCCACTTCATAGAGAACATCGTCTGAACTACTCCAAATTGTAAATATTTACATCTCGATTCGGGGCGCAACTATCGGCTATAATTAAACAAAAATGATTTCGCCATCGAGAGTCATTGCATTTAACTAATATGTAAGAATGACGTTGTGTATCATCCATTTGGATTAATATTCGTAACGAATAACTACTTTGAGAAAGATTATTCTTAATTTCTATTTGATCACTCTGCCCGGTGTCTGCCGGAGTGTTTCACATCACTTTAATCAAGGAAGACTGTTCAGAAAAACTGTATTTCAAGAAATCGTTTAATGCTTTAGAATTTTGGTTTTCGGAGATTTATATATATATGCTTAAAGACATATTATGGACTTGTTATGGACTTTTTCGGGTGCGAGAAATTGATAAGTTAGTGCTCAGGCACTTTGCCAACCTGGGGAATGTTATCATTCTACTAACATCACTGAAAATTTCCAAAATAATCTACCACACCACTTCATAGAGAACATCGTCTGAACTACTCCAAATTGTAAATATTTACATCTCGATTCGGGGCGCAACTATCGGCTATAATTAAACAAAAATGATTTCGCCATCGAGAGTCATTGCATTTAACTAATATATAAGAATGACGTTGTGTATCATCCATTTGGATTAATATTCGTAACGAATAACTACTTTGAGAAAGATTATTCTTAATTTCTATTTGATCACTCTGCCCGGTGTCTGCCGGAGTGTTTCACATCACTTTAATCAAGGAAGACTGTTCAGAAAAACTGTATTTCAAGAAATCGTTTAATGCTTTAGAATTTTGGTTTTCGGAGATTTATATATATGCTTAAAGATATATTATGGACTTGTTATGGACTTTTTCGGGTGCGAGAAATTGATAAGTTAGTGCTCAGGCACTTTGCCAACCTGGGGAATGTTATCATTCTACTAACATCACTGAAAATTTCCAAAATAATCTACCACACCACTTCATAGAGAACATCGTCTGAACTACTCCAAATTGTAAATATTTACATCTCGATTCGGGGCGCAACTATCGGCTATAATTAAACAAAAATGATTTCGCCATCGACTCGATGGCATCGAGAGTCATTGCATTTAACTAATATATAAGAATGACGTTGTGTATCATCCATTTGGATTACTATTCGTAACAAATAACTACTTTGAGAAAGATTATTCTTAATTTCTATTTGATCACTCTGCCCGTTGTTTGCCGGAGTGTTTCACATCACTTTAATCAAGGAAGACTGTTCAGAAAAACTGCATTTCAAGATCACCAAACAACTTTCCTTTTTAGGGCCACCACATCTTTCCAAAGATGTACTTCTTCCATTTTGCTATCAAAGACCGAAAAATGTCGTTAAACTAGAGATCCAAATACCCACTAAGGGCCCCTATATCTTGAAATATTAAAGACCGAGAATGTCGTTAAACTATAAAGACCGAAAAATGTCGTTAAACTATAGAGATCCAAATACCCCCTATATCTTGAGATATTATAAAGACCGAAAAATGTCATTAAACTATTAAAGACCGAAAAATGTCGTTAAACTAGAGATCCAAACATCCCGATCCCCTATTTTTTTTAGACAATTAAGAACGAAATATGTCGTTACACCATTAATACATAATTTGTGTTTATGAAAGTCTGGCACCCATTAGCAGTTTGTTTTCAGTACATTTTAATATTCATTGGAACGTAAACAATTATTCGCTGACAGAAATCATGTTAATATCGCCTTTCGTTACTGGTTTCCTCTACTCAAATATTTCTCACTGCTCAATACTTATAATTAAAAAAAATGTTCTGTGTTTTGTGTCACTTCTTAATAGCATTATGTATTCTGCTATTGGCAAGAAACAAAGTTGCAGTATACCTTAAAGGTACGGAAGGCCTTGGTGGGTATCCTGTGAACATATTTCCACCTGTCAAAAACCGCTGCAAACGAAAATAATATTCAAATATAGACATACTTTGTTAATATACAAATGAGAAATATCTCATAAACAGTATGTTATTGTCGTAAATTTGACGATTGTTTGACAAAGCATAAAAAGTTACTTTCTTGGTGTTTCTTTATATTATGATGGTAAACATAAAGAGCGTTCTTTGTTGCTCAATTCCTTATTTGGAAATAATAAAGAGCGTTTATACCATTTGTGTGTGATTAGCCAGTAGCATTGTGCTGCCTTCTATAACACAATCAGACTCTTGTTTAGGTAAAATTTAGTAGGTCTTTATGTGAGCATGATGTTTACGCGATAGTGATCGTATATTTGAACCAATATGTATGCCTTTTAATATTTTTCTGTTTACGGTGTTTGGAACAAATATGAATATTTTCGACAACTAAGCCCCCTCGTCCCTTTAATATAATTAATATAACATCCCTCATCCAATAATCTCCAAATTGCATATCTAAGTTCAATCCTAGTTACACGTCACGCCGCCCCTCATCATTTGCCAATTGTACACCCTTTTTTTGCTGCTGCTGCTGCAACTGTTCAATTTCTTTTAAAATTATTGAAAAAATGGCCCTCCCGCCCGCCGACATTTACTTCTGATTTTGTTTTATCATCGGTCCGCACCAAAATTGAGCACACGTCCCTATATAATATACCTATTTAAACCGAGTATACACGGTGGTGTAATAGATCAACCGTTAATTTAACCGTTTAGGTAGCATATTTCCACGTATACGTTATCACGACAAATCCCTGCTGATCTGTTATTAATGAACCAAACACTTAACATGTCAACACACTCTGGCCCGCCAATGCTACAGTGTATAAACGTAACGGGGCAAATATGCACATTATATTGGCAGCTAACGAGAGCATTCATCATCGGCAATCTGCTCACCTCTTTTATCCGATACGATAGAAACTAAACGATTTGTTACTTCTAATTACCCGTACTTAATTACACTACTTGCGTGTTAATAAAGTACGACCCCATTACCACTAAATGTGAAACATGGGATTTAGAACATTAATATTCACTCTTACATATTTCCACATCCAAGGTGTAATCGTATGTCAGTTGTAACGTTGTGAAACTGCAACCGAACTGAATTATTCTATGCTAAATAGTTCATGGCTGACCTGATGCATGCATCTTAGTTTTCTTGTTACTAATGCTGTTATAAATACTCTTCCCTCTATAGAGCTTAAATCTTCTCTCAGTTTTTAGTACTATCGGTCGGTAAAGTTGGATTATTTCTGCCTAAGTCTGCCCGTTAATGGTGTGTTCACATGTGTAAATGGCACTGTCTGATGGTACATTATGCATACACTGTGCATAAGCCTGCTTATTGTTACAAATAATTTGATTTTGAGTCATTGATCTGTTGATAAGCCTACTCATAGACAGTCATATAATATATGTATACACAACAACAACATTTTGGTTTAAATGATACAATAATGGTTGCTTAACAAACAATTAATTGGACTGGAGCCGCTACGTATTGGTTTACAATGTTAAAATATGTTTTCAGACAATGTCTGCCATGTTACTAATAATATTAGTAACTGGGGAGGGGGCATTTATCTCCATACCTTTATCTCCATACCTTTATAAATGGAATGAGGAATAAATAAGTTGAATTGTCAACATTTATCACAAGCGCAGGAGTGTATCGTTCATAATTAGGGCGCACCAGGGACATATCAGACCAACACACATGACATGCATCTCACTCAAAGGTCCCACTTATTTGCACGCATATCACCTGCGCCGGTCCGACAATTCCCAGTTGTGCCACTGGTGACTATCTCATATGTTCTAATCGCAACAACAACAACAACAACAACAACAACTACCACTACTATTTAAATTGGTGTGCCTAGACTCAGTTTAATTTAAGCTCTCTGCTTACAAGCTTAATAAACTCACACATCTTTCTCAAGTGCACTACATCGTTATTATTAAGTATTCACTCATTACTATAGTGTTTGGTCTTCGATTAACAAAGTTTGTCAAGAGTCGTTGGTGGGCCTTTGAGAATTTTTGACATTCTAAAAGATAGTGGAATTCATCGCCAATTTGGCCCGATTGACATAATGGGCATTTTCTTTTATTTATTTCCTAACCACTCCAACGACATGTTTCAACTGCCAATTTATGATTTCCAGTTCTGAATTTGCATACAAGAATTCGATTACCTTCATTCAACCTATTCAGATAAGTTTCAAATGACATGTTATGTTTGAAAATTCGATAGATTCTGCCGCGACTTGAATTATTAATGGTTGATTCACACCTATCTCTAAACTGATTAATGAGGCTGCACTTAATATATGCTGTGAATTGGTCAGTATTTGTGATATGGTTACAGTTCCACATATGGCTTTGACCTGATTGATTAAGTATATCCTTAACTTTGTCAAGCCATGAAAACTTGTATTCTGTATTTAATGTATTGTCCATTATGAATCTGCATAATCGGAATAGTACATTTTGATAATTTTCTTGCTCGCTGTTGACAACCTTGCACCAATATTTAATCATTTGTGTACTACTAATGTGGATATCAAGTGGTAATACACCAGTTTCACTATAAATCATGAAGTTAGGGGTTGAGGGGTTTAGCTTCAAAATATGTTTGATAAATTTTCTCTGGACTGTCTCCAAAACATCATTATTCCCGAAACCCCAGATCTCACTTCCATACAGAAGGATAGGGAGAACATGCGAAACAAATAAATCCAATTGATTACTTATAGTCAATGAGTGTTTTCTTGCTTTTTCTATTATTGTGTACATTGCTCGAGTGGCTTTTTCCGCTAAAATATTCTTTGCCGAAATAAAAAATCCTGTTCTACAGAAAGTGAAACCAAGATAGATAAATTTTGTAAATACATCAATTTTCTGGCCCTTAAAATAGATTTTTTTTTTTATAGTGAGTTTTTTGAGAAACACATTATTTTTGTCTTTTCCACATTCACTGTCAGTTTCCACTTGTCACAGTATTCCTCAAACCGGCCAAGAAAATATTTCAAGTATCTTGTACTTTCGGCCACGAGTACTGTATCATCAGCATATAATACAATGAAGATTTTTATGTACTCATTGAGTGTTTTCTCTATTTCATTATTGATAGTGCTCAGTGCGTTAATTGTGTGCGCTTGTAAGTATGTTTCGAGGTCGTTAATGTACAATGAGAAGAGCAAAGGTGATAAACCCACCTTGCCTGACCCCTGCAAGACATGGGAAGTAGATTGATTGCTCACTGCCAATATGTACGCGGGATTTTACTTGACTATACATGTTAGTAATTATCATGAATATTTTCCCATTAATTCCTGTTTTAATAAGTTTGTACCATAGGCTCTGTCTCCATACTCTGTCAAATACTTTTTGAAAATCAATGAATGCACAGAATAATCTCTTTTCAAACAATATATAGAGGGCAAATATGTTGTCCGATGTGGAGTAATTTTTACGAAAGCCAGCTTGGTTTGGTGAAATAGTTTCATTTTCTTCTGTGAATTTGTTAAGTCGAATGGTTAAAAATTTTGTAAAAAGTTTTCCTAAGCAGCTGAGAATTGTTATAGGTCTATAGTTATTCGGATTTGTGGCATCACCTTTATTTTTATATATTGGGACGATTGTCCCAGTAACCCAGTCTTCTGGTATTTGCCCGGTATCTAGTATAATGTTAAACATTTGGCAATAAACATTTAATAACAGTTTGGAAGATGCTTTAATGTATTCGTTCTGAATACGGTAATGTCCACAGGACCTACCATTTTTAAGTTGTCTTATGGCAAACGATACTTCATCATGCGAAATAGGTCTATTGAGGTCATCTTCGGTATCTGTACTAAAATCTTTAGTGATATAATTTTTGTTGATCATTGGTATGTGTTGTGGCATTAATTTCTTTACAATATTCACTGAATATCTCAAGATTTACCCCACTATGGGGTGGGGTTTAAAATCTTTCATGTTTTTCCAAAAACTTTTAGGTTCTGATTTTGTTATTGAAGCTAGTTCTTGCGATATTAATGCTCTATGTGATTTGATTGCGCCACCAATTTCACATTTATAGACATGACATGCATGTCGCATATTTTGTTCTGTGTGGTTGTTTTGCTTGGTTTTGTGTTGTCGGGTCGCTTGTCGCTATCTTACTCTGGCAGTCTGACAGGCCTTGTTAAACCAGACTGTATGTTTACTATTCCTGGCCGCCTTCTTATTGGGGAGATCTTACATGTATATGTTCCCAGTCTTTTTTCGGCGGACGAAACCAGAATGTCAGTCACTGAGCTAACTATGCTATTCAACTGCCCAGTACTAGTAAAATTTGTACAAGCAGCGGTTAATGTATTGCTGAGTGTCAAAATTTTAGCGTAATTAAAATTTGCTATAAACTCCAGTTCACTATTTTGGTCCCATTTTGTTTACGCGAGATGGTTTTATTGCGGACTCCATATTGCATGAATTTTTTTGGGGGGGGGGGGGGGTCGGTCTATGTATTCGATGTGTAACACCGTTTTGATTGGGCAGTGAATATCTGAGGCAATATTGGTATAGTCAAGTACAACAAAGTTCTCAATTATGGGTAGGGCAGCTGCAGAACATAATGTGTAGTCCAGCCCGGCCATTTAATATAATCCAGCCATTACATAGGCATTTGTCTAACAATATTTTCCCGTATTGATTTTTGGTGGGGTCTTGACTACTTCTATCCACAGGCATATTGGTTAGCTCTAGAAAGAATAGTTGGTCAATATTCATATTGAGACTTTCAGGAATATTGGGCAGGGGTACTTCATCTATATATATGCCAGTTTCAGATGCAGTTCGTGCATTCAGATCCCCAGTAAGAACAATATAAGGGGTTCGATTCATGAGTGTCAAATGCTCATCTTCGATTTCAGTGAAGGCTTCCTTTGATGTATACCTGCTGCCTCTGGTGGAACATAAATGGCTCCAATTATTACATGGAATCCAAATGATGAGTCTTGTTTTGTGATTTCAACCCAGCTAACAAATTTATATTTTGTTTCAATCAAGTTACAGAAATTCAAAAACTGATCATTTATGCCAATTACATGTACATTTTTATCTTCGTCTGTATTTGGGTTAAACAATATTTCTCTGGCCTCTTTGAGAGCGTCTGATATACCAAAGGCATCATGAGATATGCATTTATTTGTAGTTTTACTGCAATCATATTGTGTATACATTGGTCATGTTTGTTGTATAAATCTGACAAACTATGGTCTTGGTCTTGGGGCAAATTCAATTGGGGAGGTTTCACCTTTCCAAAGTTTACTATTCTACCGCGAATAATATTATATTCATAATCGTCTTCATTATTTTGGTTTGTTTTCTCTGCGTCAGTGTTATGTGTACTAGTGAGAGGTGTGATGTCGATTCATCACCGCTTACCATTTTGTGTGTGGGAATTCACCGCGCGTCAAAACAACGATGGTCCACTTGTGTGACCTTGTTATTAAATGACCCATTGTATGCGGATAATTCAGGACAGTACGGTGCTTTAGAATAATGCTCACAAGTAATCCCAGCTGAGCATATCGGGGCAACCGGTTCGCTGGTGGTTATCAAATGCACGACTTTATTGCACGAGCGCGAGTTACGATAAGATTGGGACTCAATGATATCTTCCGCGTACAATGTTTCTCGTGCTTGTATTATAACGTGAGAGATACAAACACGAGGGTTTGTTTTAACGGCATGCGTTTCGTTTGAATGTGGGTTTATCTGTTGGCCTATTTCTTGAACCAAATATTCGCAACCCCCTTTGCATCAAGTCAGTTTTTATATCAATGGTACTCACAGTTATGAAACATTTGTCTTTGGTTACTTGTATCGCACGAATTTGGTCCAGAGGGATAACTTTTTCCAAACTTCGAGCCACGATAGTTTCCGTGATCCTACCGAGAGGCGAAATATCGAAACCGACTGTCAGAATCCGGTTTAACTTCAACTCCATGCTGTCAAATAGTATATCCTATGAAGTTAGAACAATAATATGATCATAAATTCAGAGCCGATCTTCGAGTTAGTCGTTTGTTATAAGCGATAAATTGCCGGAGCATTTAAAATGTTCGATTTGCCGCCATCTTAACCGGAAGTACTAATCTCCGAAATTTCAGAAATCTCAGAAATAAACGGAACCTTTTTTGTTCTTTACCATTAGAACATAATTAAATGACACAAAGAGCGTATATTTAAAATTTTACAGTGTATTTCTGTTTCAGTGTAGGCCTATAAACAGCCTATAGTAAGCATAATTAACATTGATTGCCCCACTTACCACATGAGCACCGTTAACATATTGACATTCTACAATTATATCACGAATTTGAAATTACGCCTTCGAAAATTAAATTTGAAGTTTGCCTATTCGCAGTAGGCTGTTAACCATCTAACCATCTGATTGTTACATGTGAAGCCAGTTATTGCCACAACCATAATATTTGCCAACCATTTGGAGATACTTTATTATTTGGCAATCTATAGGTAAATTCGCCCTGGGGACAATTGACTCGCGCGTATGTTAACCCTTCACGAATTCCTACACCGGCGACTCGTTCACATACATCTTTATCGAGAAATTCAAGCAACAAGTAACTAATGTGTTGTTAGGACTTGTCCAGTCCAATCAGAATCGAGGACAGGTGAAGGAGAAAAATAGAGGTGTAATTGTAAGGTTTTGAATTTTTATCGCGCACTAATTGACACTATAGCTCAAATTGTGGAAGCGTTAATTTTATGGTGAGAAATTCGTGATATAACTGCAGAATGTCAATGCATTAGGCGGAATCACTTCAATGTCAAATTCGTGATGTAATTGCAGAATGTCAATGCATTAGGCGGAATCACTTCAATGTCAAATTCGTGATGTAATTGCATAATCTCAATGCATTAGGCGGAATCACTTCAATTTCAAATTCGTGATGTAATTGCATAATGTCAACGCATTAGGCGGAATCATTTCAAATTCATATAGTACCTTATGTGTATGTTCATATAGTATAAGATGAGGGATGTGGCCGGTACCGAGTGCCGAATTATTAGGTCACACAAAAAGTAAAATCCAAGATGGACGCTGGTGGCCATGTTTTAAACGAAATTCAGAATAATCAAAAGTTTTTAATCTCGCATTTCACCCCGAAGATCCATATGCAGTTTGGTGACGTTCGGATTATGGATAGTGTCTGAACGGTGTGCCAAAGGATTTAGTAATGAATGCAAAGAGTAAATTCCAAGATACCTGCCCGGGCCACGTTTTTCATCCGACATAATTCAAATTCGATAGCTCCAATCTAGAGGCGATCCTAATATGCATATAAATGTTCAAAACAATTATCCACTAAATGTTGGCTGCAGGGTGTGCCGATGAATGCAAATGATAAATCCTGATTGTCTGCTGTCGACCACGTTTTTTAATGAATGTCACAAAATATTGACGGCTCCCATCTAAATGTCACCAAGAAGATTCATATGACGTTTGGTAACGATCGGCCTGCAGGGGAATGCAAAAGTATTTAGTCAGGCAAATATTAAATCCAAGATGGCTGCCAGCGGCCATATTTTTCATCCGACATAATTCATATTCGATACATTATAGTTACCATCTATAGGCGATCCTAATATGCATGTTGGATGTTCAAACAATTCTCCAATAAGTGTTGGTTGCAGGATGTGCCGATGAATGCAAATGTGAAATCCAGGATGGCTGCAGTCATAAGTATTTAGTCGTGCAAAGAGTAAAATCCAAGACAGACGCTGATGGCCATGTTTTAAACGAAAATCGTTCAAAGTCCATATATGTTTTAACGAATTTCGAGGGGGGAATCGATGGTTCTCATCTAATGGTCGATCATCCCGAAGATCCATATGAAGTTTGGTGACGATCGGGTGAGGGATATGGCCTGCAGAGTGTGTCAAAGGAACTTGTTGACGGACGAACGCATGTACTAACTGGTGCACGGACGACGAACACCATGACAATAGCTCAAACATGATTTAGTCAGTTGAGCTAAAAAATGCAAAAGATCATCCTCAATAAAGAGCCTTAATGCTGTTTGTGTCAATTGCTAGCTAATATTAAAGAGCGTTCCTAAATATAGTTTTTTCCGCTAATTATAATCCTATCATTTCGGATGTTCTTGTGAATATCGGAAAACTTAAATACATGTAGCTCATATTTCGATTTATAACACCCACTGGTGCATTAGTGCAATATATTATTTTCTGGTATGCCAATTGTTTTAGACTGAAAACAAAGTAAGCAACATTAACACGCTGGCCATCCCATAATCTCCACTGAGAGCCGTGAACCCCGGTGCCGGCGTCAGTAAACCGCACATCGGGCCACAACAGTTAAGAGTGGCCCATACCATGCACGCTATTCTAATTAGTCAAAAGTAGTCTATTTAGAAGTCATACCAACCAATGGAAGACGAATATGATAGGCCATACCTATTTATGTTGTGGTAGGAGTTCAGAGAAAACTCAGACATCAGTTCTCGAGAAAAACACAATCTTAGTCGAGCGCATTCGGAGTGTTTGGGTAAATTTAATTCTCATGCAGCAAAACATTCACTGCAGACACTTCTCGAGAATTGTTTTGAAAACGTGGAGCAGTCTTTACGGTACACTCTACCCGTGGCGTGTTTTGATACTAAAAACCCAAAATCCCTATCCAGTAACTCGAATAAAGAAATCTGTCCAAACATACCGTAAATCGATAAAGTAAAAGGTAATGTGGACAGGAGTAAACGCAACGGAAAAAGGATGCCCGCGTTGGGGTTTACTCCAAAACCGTGGAATGTCACATGCAATTGTCAACATTTTCCTACTTAAATGAAGAAAATACCAATGTGTATTTAGATTTAGTTTCCTAACCTATTTATATCAATGCAACGTTGACACCACGCACTCATCTTGGATCTGAAAACACACACAATTGAAACATGGAATCTTATGCTCCCGCTTCATCGAGCATTTCGTCACTTTGTGGAGCTTTAGTCGACGAACGGTTGACATTTGGTTGAAGCTGGGTTAAAAGCGATAGGTAATAAGATTGTTCATAAATAAGAACTTTGGGGATTGTTTTCGACGGATCACTTATGAACATATATTTTTGCGATGCATGTGTGATTGCAAGTATTTATCAGTTTCATTTGGATCGTAAAAGAAAATTGCCCAAGGCCATGCTCACTCATTTGTTGTAAAATCAGACCGGGCATCTTTGAATTGAATATTCGCATGTAAATGTTGTTTCATTTCCAGAATTCCAACGCCCCCTTAACACTGCCATGATATCTTAATATTTAATCAGGGAATGACACGGTAATTTCCATGTCACATTCAATTTCCGACTGTTGGGTGATTTATACCAACGGTGTTTGCATATTTTCGAGTTTTATTACAGAAATGTCATCAATTTCCCCAATGAATTATTACTCAGAGAGCAATCTAACATCACGATCAATGTGATCTCACTGATGCGTCAATGTGGGACCTATATATTTCATCTCTGGTTTTCTCACGTATTGTATGCCTGTCTATTTTGCTCGGTTTAGTGTATGTTCACAAAGTGGCAAGTTTGCCTGGTAATATTTGCATGCATTCGGTCACAGAAAACATGGTGCCATAATATGAACGACAACATGCGTATAATATGCAACTTTACCAAATTAAAGTTAAAGACATATTATAGACTTTATCTACCATTTCCTACGAATTTCCCTGATACAATTGGCGATAACGAATTGGCGATAAAACATCTGTATCGTTACTGCAGTTGCGATACAAGCCGCTCGTGACGCCGTTGACTGGTTCAAAATCATGAATGAATCAATCGCGTGAAAAATCAAAACGACATTCCAACGTATATTCTTGCGTACTATAAACAAATAGTTCCAAGGTTTTAACATTATTTGACTGCCTACCATCATGGGTATTATGGTATAACACATCACAAAGTAACTAATATGTATTTGTTCCGTATTTATTATACATTAGATAAAATATGCATATGTAATAGATTGTGTCTATTGAATACAATTTCCGTTAGGCATATTCGCGTGAATTTGCAGGTTGTGAGAATTTACTCAAGAAAGCTAATCGTCGGACTCAAATTCAACTATATTGGCATTTAAGAAACTCCTAAATTGTAATTTGTGCGGTGGGTTCTGTCACACCAATGGTAGATAAATGTGTTATATACACAATGTGTTTGTAAAGATTCATGTATCGCGACTCGGCTAGTTTTCCTGACCAAATAGCGACTCGGCGACCACATAAGTTAAAGACATATTAAAGACTTGTTCGGTATGTGAAACTGATAAGTTAGCACTCAGGCGCTATGTCAACTGGAGGAATGTAGCATTTTAGTAACATTGGTGAAAATTTCAAGCAATTTACTTCTCGAATCAAGACGCAACTATTGTTTGCAAACTAACGAAACGGTTTCACCTTCGAGAATCACTGCAATTAATTCATATATAAGAATGACGATGTGTGTTGCCAATTTGGATATAATATTTGTAAAAATAACTATACTTTGAGCAAGATTATTCTCCATTTCTATTTGATCACACTACCGGAGTGTTTCCCATCACTTTAACTACAAGAGAATCACAATTTATGTGGTTCTACATCGAACGGTGCTACTAACATTTGCATTCAAATACCTGTATGCTTGATTCTTGCGAGTAATTGCATACAATTTAGAGGCAAATTTCAATAGCATCGTCCCTTGTGGAACTATAGCGTCGTTTACTTGGCATGTTGTTAGCTGTGATACCAACATATTATCATGCAAATAGGTTCATATTGAACCTAAATTTTCAAATAGGTTCATATTTGACTTATTTGATTCTGCAATAAGCCCAGTGCCTTCTACAGAATCATCAAGACTGACTTTTCAAAGGAACTATATCTCTCTTTAGAAAACCGTACAGTAGTAACGCGTCTGATTAAATTTCGTACAAGAAATCATAACTTATACCGATCGAATCCGGATCGTGGGCAAAAAAGACTACTCCGATCGAAAGTGCACGCGATGCGACCTTGAACTTGGTGATGAATACGATATTATACTCAAATGTGAAAAACTCCGCGATTTGAGACGAAAATATCTTAAATCATACTATTACACGCTTCCCAATGCCCACAAACTCAATGCCCTCATCACGTGCACAAATAAAAGAATCCTCACCAATCTTAGCATGTTCATCCGAGACGCCCTTCGCCGAATGGAACCCCATGTGGCATAACCACGCGAACCTTGAAGCACACCCACCTAAATCACCTCACGTACGTCCATATACAGTGAAATTATACGGGAGGCAAATATGAGCAACACGATTGTCACCTCACCCCAATGATTTATGCCAGACCCGATGTTAGTCCCCTATACACCACCTAATCCAAAACCCATCCCCACCCTCTCCGCACGTGTACACGATTATTTACCTATATATTGTTTCATTTGCACTATTATCTATATTTATCACATAATTTGGCCATAAAAGCAGATTCATAATTATCGGTAATAGACACGTTTAATATCAGCGCGTGCGATGACGTCACGGCGTTCTTCAAATAACTTGCGATCGCTGTAGTTTATGATTGTTGTTTTCGATGAATATTTCGCGTTGCTTCGGGTTTATTTGATCATGTGATAAAAGGTATCTCACACTCGTCCTATTTTATACGTAATTTATCAACCTCGTCTTCTAAATTCTATTTGAGCCTCGGTAAACCTCGGCTCAAATCGAATTTAGTGAACTCGGTTGATAAATTCCGTATAAAATAGAAACTCATGTGAGATCCTCTATTTATCACATGATTAGCACTATTTTCCTATGTAATATTCGAGCGTAATAGACACGTGTAATATCGTCGCGTGCAATGACGTCACGCTGCTCTTTGGGACAAAGTTCTCTGTCTGTTAATTATTGTTGTTTTCGATAAAATTTAAGCGATTATATGACCATGTGATAAAAAGTATCTCAAACTCGTTCTATTTTATACGTAATTTATCAACCTCGTCCACTAAATTCTATTTGAGCCTCGGTAAACCTCGGGTCAAATCGAATTTAGTGAACTCGGTTGATAAATTCCGTATAAAATAGAAACTCATGTGAGATCCTCTATGTATGTATTGATGTGTATTCATGACGATACTCTGTTATACCGGACACGTCCGGCGATTTGAGAATAATAAATTCTGAATTCTGAATTATGTTGAATGTCGCGGGCCACAGTGAAATCACATTACCACGGTAAATAGGCGCGTGAATAACATATTGCTCAAATAGTGACACATTGGACTTATTTCCTATTGAAATAGGTTCATATTGAACCTATCTCGACCCTTTAATAGGTTCATATTGAACCTATCTCGACTCTTTAATAGGTTCATATTGAGCCTATCTCGACTCTTTAATAGGTTCATATTGAACCTATCTCGACTCTTTAATAGGTTCATATTGAACCAATCTCGACCCTTTAATAGGTTCATATTGAGCTTATAATCGATGAGAGCAGACTGGTGATTCAGTGGCATTTTATAAGCATTTTTTCGTTCGTTTGGTGGCACATTATCGCTTTTTGTACCGACATGCCTGTACACCAAATGTCAGGCAAATTTGCGAGTGTGTAAACACGGCCTCCCTTATAGCCGTCTTACACAGTTTGATCCGTCACTCGAGTTTGGTGAGGCACATCAGGAGGCAAATTAGATTACTCCATTTACACTGTCTGACTCTTACAGGAAGCTGACTTATAATTGATATATTTAACCCTTTACCCAACAGAAGGGCCCTGTGCCAATGCATTCTCTTATATATGCGAGTCGACCATAGGTCGCCTCGCATATATAAGAGAATGCATTGGCTTAACACATTAAACATTATAAAATTGTTAAAGAATGTAAGAAAAAATGGTAAAAAGTGTTAAAAAAAGATTTTTTTTTAGGCCAATGCATTCTCTTATATATGCGAGGCGACCTATGGTCGACTCGCATATATAAGAGAATGCATTGGCACAGGGCATAACTGTAACTATCACAATGTGGTCAAGGAGCCGGTTCCAATGATATCCATATTTGTATGGTTCTATTGAGACAGACCGAAGATATTTTAGGCTGTTGAAGCTTTATTTGGCCGGTTTTGGCCGGTTTGTTGGGTAAAGGGTTAATTGGCGAATCGCAGATTGTTGACAGACGGCGGTAACTGACAAATCGCGTTACGACAAACGAAGATAAAGGTCAACAATTTAGCTAGCATCTATAATAATATACGAGAAAATAGTCAGGGCATCTATTACACATCTCATTGGCATAAGTAAATAAGTAAAAGCATGAACCTATGATATACATGTAATATATACTATGTACCATTGCACTTTGGGTTAACGGGACTTTCCACTGCTGCTGCCTTGCTTTTCTCGCATAAATAAATCTATTGGATATGGTCGAGTTAAAAACATATATTGCGATCCCGAATCTGGGACATTTAGTTAAACTAAACTACCCAATCGAAGCTGGGTTCCAGCGGAGAACACCGAGAAGGAATAGTTTTGTTCCCTTCCGCAGAGCTCACTCTGTGTGTGTTTGCTCACTATAATTGCGATGTATGTTTGCGATGGTATTTCTTTCAGGCCACGGTGAACGCGATAAAGCTCCGCAAACTGTCGACTTTCATCAAAATTGGATTGAACAAAATTCGATAACGGTTCCAACTGTTTGTTTTGTTTGTTTGTTTGTTTGTTTGTTTTTTTTCTCCCACATAACTCACGCAGATATTAATATATACAACAAAATTTAATAGAACGAAACCTAATTGCATTTTTATAAATGTTGAATAATTTGCTTTCAAATTTCTATTAAAATGCATTTAATAGTCTCATATTCTTATAAGGGAAAGTTCTGCTATACATTTAACAGTCCTTTTTTATGTTGTAATTATTTAAGGAAGTACAGATAGTTTCACGCATATATATAATTGTATGTGTGTATGTATGCATAATTGTTGTTATATATTGGGTGTGATGATTGTTTTTCAGTATTTACTGTTTGCATGTGTATTTTCAAATATTTGGACCGGAGTGTTCTCATTTGTACATAGTGTATTATATGTTTTCTCATGTACCAAATTACCAATTGGCTGGGAATAAAGCATTACTTACTTAAGTAATTCAAGATGCACATACGGCAGTATGAATATATTTAACAACGCCAATATCAAACTTCTCTTGTGCCAATGGCCAATTTGTCTGGCAATACTTAGTGCTTAGCTATACTGCTCAGACAATCAAGTTTATAATGGTGTAAATGTTTCCATAGGCCTAAGTGCAAATATGGGAATTTATAGGTAAGTGAGATGTGTTGTTATGCTAAAGCACACAGGGTGATTGAGTAATCAGGGTACAGTCTCTATATGATTCTCTCAGAGGTGTTGTACGCATGTTCCACATTCATCTCGTTCTATACATGTGTGATATGTTAATAGCTACTACGTCACACAATGTTTGGTCATATATAGCGGTAATATAATGCGAAAATTCCACATTAGAGTTATCTAAAGCAATTTTTTTTAAAGTGGGTCGGTGCCGGACCAGAGAAAAAGAAAAATTTCGGATAAATCCGAACCCGGACAAAATGGCGACCGAAAGTGTTAAAAATTGACAATTTTCGCTAATTTCACCAGATCGTTTCCATTTATAAGATAACTATTGGTTTACATGGCCATTTGTGCCAAAATACATGTATACCAGTTTAAATCCATGTCTGACAATTGTGAGCCATACCATGATGGTTGAGCCCTTCAGTGTCGAAATAGATGTACTAAATTTCGAAGAAAAATCTAATGCCATAATATCCTGAATCGAACACACAGTATACTGAATACTAATTAGATGTCAGATATGAACCGCTAGTGGTCATTTTAGTCGAAATGAGGACATCACTTCCAAAAAAAGGGAACAATTGTCTACCGAAATTATTATATAATTGGGAAATATTCGCTAAGGTTTGCCAGATTGTTTCAATATAGACGAATACTTTTGACGTAATTGTCTAATTGCGCCACCATGAATTATTTCCAATAATAATCCGACAATAATGAGCTATAAACCGAGAATTTTTCCCTTCGTTGTTCCAAAAATGGCGGTGAAAATGGCAATTGAAAATAACATTTTTTTTCCATTGATTTGTAACTAAATCTTCTCACATCATTTATAGCCTATTGTCCTATGTATGCTATCAGATGAGTGTTCAAAGCAACCGGACAGGTATCCAAATTCATCAAATGAGGGTCCTAAAGTATTTATCGAGTTGCATAAACCATCTAAGGAGCGTAAAACCACGCAACAAATTTCAATGATATATTCGGGGATTCGAGCATGGAACAGTTTGTGAATGATCCAGCTTGACAGCGAGCTCACAAACTATGTACCAGTTCTAATTCCAGACTATCCAAATAAACGGGATGTACGTGCATCCCTATTGTAATTCAATTCAACACAAAAACAAACTTTAAAATAAAGCATTTATATCGTCTATGAAGTGAAATACGTCTGGGTGTGTTTCATGTGGTTTCTGGGAGAGCCCCGAACAACATCCTGGTAATCGTATCGAGAGTACTAGTAAACAACTTGCCGATTGAACTCGATTACGCGACTCCTGGCTTTGCAGTAACTTAATTGACGCGCGTTGTCAACAGCCTGCTCTATTCAAGATGTGCGCACTCTTCAGCGGATGATGATGGTGATTGGTAAACTAAAGTTACATGTAGCATCTCTCGACCAATCAGAATTCTTGTTTTTGCGACAGATTTTCAACTTGAATTGCAATGAGAAATATTTGCGATTTTCGCGCCAGATTTTGTGCCTACATAATATACCAGGGTATTTACCAAATGTCGGAATCAATTCATTTTTTCTTTCGGTATACCTCACTCGTATTTAAATTCGCGCAGTACTAGTTTTCGCGCACCCATTATGTGCGCGAATTTAAAACTGAGCGAAAAATAGTACGACTGCCAAGTTTAATCCAAACCACAGTCCATATGAAATACAAGAGGGCTATGTTGCTGAGTTTACATATATTATCAACGGTTGATAGACAATTACGCATATACATGTATGCATATATTTACATTCGGCCAACCGTTATCAAGACCAGTGCTCATAATGCCAAGCTACAAATGGTGGTAACATACATGTAGACATTGTTGAAATGCTTGTATAAAATATACTAATATTCCAGGTTATGATGTATGTAGTTACTAGTTTATTGTATTCACGCGGTGTAAATCCACCACCGTGGTATTTAATATACACACATGCTATCTTCAGCAACGACTAACAACCGAAACTGTCATCAGCTGCAAAATATACGAATATATCACAGAAATATTACGAAAATATTTTTGTCAGTCTTGAATTCGCGCAGCTAGGTGCGCGAATTTGAAATGCGCGAATTCAAAACTGAGCGAAAAATAGTATTGCGCGAATTTAAATACGAGTACGGTATTACATGTACATGTATATGCATTTAATTTTCTTGTACCTGGAAGACATCGAGTGATCACATTTTTATAACGCGTTTCTTCTTTTTCAATTTCAGAAAAATGCATTTGTCTCACTTCTGTATGACAAATTAAAAAATTGGAAACTCTTACGGCGAAATGTACAAAGCTTGTGTGTTTTACACATGAGTGTGTATTCATCGGAGGATATGCACAAGTAAAGCGCGTTCGTTATTTTGTAACGACAAGACATCGCCATTCGCCATGCAGTGTATCCCCGTGGCGCATTTTTATATGATCGGTCGTCCGTATTAGTTGATAAGACGACCACCGTCGTATAGGCCTGTACACAGTGACTATGTTATTAGAATGCAGGGTCGTTTTCATTGACTGTATATCAGAAATCAAAATGCCGAATGCGAAAAATAATAATTATGCAAATTCCAAAATGAAAAAATAGCACCTATTGCCACCTTTGGCAAGTGATCCAACTCGGCGATATAATCCGTTAATCTCAATGCCAATCTAACACCCGAGGTTAGCAATTGATGATCCCATCAAACAATCACACCATAGTGTACAGAGTGACGTCTTAGATACATGCACAATGGCACAGTACACAGGTTATACTTCGCATGTACATTGCTTATGGATATAAGGCGTGGATATATACGCGTGAGAATAATACACACCCTTCGTACATCTCGCCCCATGACTGTATTGTTTGTTTTAAAACATTTAAAGCATGTCGATTGAAATTTCACATTATCGTACCCCCCTTCCAAATTACATAAACGTAATTTGGACACAACCGTTCCACTTACATACATGTGTATATTGTAGATACTCGCCGACATTACAAGAGGAAGGACCCTTAGTCTTAGGCCAAACTGTGGGAGGCGGGGGTGTTTGGAGAAAAACACGTGACAGTCTCAGCAGCTTTAAGTTATGAATACTATAAATAAATAATCACATACATAAATCAGTAAATTATCATTTCGGAGTTCGTTCATCTGACATGGCCTGTCGTGATATGAACAGAAATAACTGTTTATTATATGCTTGCCAGTAAAATAGCGTAAAATAACCGAAACGTAGATCACAGTATGCATCTCTTATATAAGCCACATGTAGTGAAATACGATTTCGTTATTTCACTGTAGCTTTCGATATTTCACTGTTACTTGTCGATGCATGGTTTATACGCGAGCACGATCAATGCCGCCCAGTAAATACCGGACTCGTTCTCTTTAAAAGAGAAATTCCGCATAATTTATCAACTTTGAGCTTTAGTAATTAAAGGCGCATGCATATAATAAAAAGAATACCTATAGTTTTTTGTTTGAATACCTGAAAATTCGAATTCGTGTCTGGAAAGAAATATCTAATTTTCTCTCGCGGCTTGCAGCCGTTCGTGACATTTCGATATTTCTTTCTAGACACTCACCAGATATGTCTGTATTCAAACAACACCAACAACTGTAGGTATATAGTCTCCAAATCTTAGAATGATCACGCGAAGCTCCTCTTGGTTTCTCAACTTACACATGTATGCCTGGAAATATATTTTCAACATGTGTAATTTTTCAATTAGCCCTAACTAAAGCATCATTGGTGAGTAGTTATTCCATAGGATAATGTTCAGATAATAAGTTTAAGAAACGTTTGTTGAACTTATTACCAAAACATTTCCTTGAATAAATAGGTCCCCGTCTGCACTTTTATCTATCTGCTGTCTGTTTTTATCATCTTACCATCCCTCCAAGTCAATAACAAACACCATTCTCATGTACACACTATAACTGAATGGGGGAATCTATTCAGTATATATAGATCGAGTTAAACGAATTGTCATTGATCGCGAATCATCCCGTCACGAAGTGAAGCACCAGTCAAAAGAAGTTATGTATTAAGCGCGCTATTTTCGCGCCGAATATCTCAATAATATTGCAAGTGGAAACGTTTCGTGTGCCGCTTGTGATATTATTGCAATATTTTGCGCTTAATATCGCAATATTTCGCGCTTAATATTTGCGACATTTAGAGCTCAAAATTGTGACATTTAAATCAAATTATTGCTTCTTATATATTGTTTATTGCATAAATAGAGACAATGTTTTAGATTTGTACATAATTATAGTTGTAAATGCTATATGTACACTATATGTACACTATCTGCATATTTGTCTAATATAAATATAACACTATCGGGTCTGTATGAAATGTAGCGCGCTTAGTATCGCAATATTTTGCGTTTAATATCGCAATAATAAGTGCGACAGATTTTTGTTATTGCGCTATAATCGCGCCATTTTCGAAATTAAGCGCGCTCAATATCGCAATAAGGCGCGCCTCAATATACCACTTCTTCTGACTGGTATTGTCGTTCATCATTTCATATGACCAACACTCTCAACAGCTTGGCCATTTCACCTTTGTGAATGGAGCATGGCTGTATCAAACTTGATTATAGCATTAAACAGTGATAAATCATAAATAATAATTAATAGCAATGATTAGTTCAAGTTCAACAGGCGACTTTCCCGATCAACACTGTTTGAAAGATATTATCAAAAGTAATCAGAAAGTATTCGAAAATATTCTCCAAGTATCAAAGTATTTGATCACAAATGCAATACTTTAGCTGCTAGATTTCTTGTTTACAACACAAATTCTTAAAATTGTGTAATCATTGCAAATATAATACAAATACAGAATACCATTACCACACCCCTGGTCACCAGATGAATTCCGCGGTAATATTTGCACATGATCGATCATGTGAGTGAAATAATCCGGCAGAGAGGTTATTTTCATGTGAAAGCAGAAATAGCCGAGCCGTTAAGATTGATATGTACGAGGGTATATATACACAATCATGTATCACATGTAGCGAATCGAATCATATCCACACATGGTCGTCATTATAAAACATATACACGTGTAATTTACAAGGCGGTAACATTTCAAATACTATACAATAGGCAATAAAGCACAGGTGCACCATGTGTTTTCTTATGATGATACTTCTATCATTATTAGTCTATCTTTGCACGATATCTACAGAATCGACCCAGCGTTAACCCTTTGGCGGTGAATACGTCATATATGACGTCATATTCATGGGCGAATATGATTTTGCAAATAATCTGAGTAATATTGTAATATTGGCGCATTGTGTAAAAAATATATATATATCATACGAACAACAGTATTATAAGCACAAACCAATGTAAATAATACAAATAATACCCATCCGCATGATATAATGAAAAGTTTCCATTTATGAGACGAAGTTATTTGCGCCGTAATATATTACCATATAACTACATGTGCCGTAAATCGACATACATGTCGTTCCACCCGCCAACCGTACTGCGACATACATGTCGCTATACCCACCAAAGGGTTAAGGACCATTTATTTGTATTCTGTAAACTAGTAATTTACACGTGTATAGGTTTTAATAGTATTGACCCCTGGTTCGCCAACCAAATGAGTAAAAATCACCTTTTTCCACTCAGTAAACCAATACAACCATAAATCCCAAAAACAGTAACAATGAGGCAAAGAAGAATCCGAGGCACAACATGTTGTCTACGCGACGAATTATTTCCTTGGCGTCACATCCGATAGGCACGGTCTCTACCGATGATTTACAGTTATCCGCCAGGTCAACACACGGATCCCCATTATCAGTGCATCTAATCGAGTTACTTTTCTCTCGCTGAAACGACACTGACTCCGCTGGAAAGTTTTTGTTGTTTTTGCACATGAAGTGTTTTGCCCACCGCAACACCCGACTGTGTTTTGTGTATTCCATTCTAACAACCAAAATATTACATGCAAGGGAGACAACACTCACTGTTGACTGCAAAACGAGTAAAACGGCCACCAGGGGGACATTGTCCGCGTTTTGGGGAACCATTTCGCTAATGTAACTGATAAAAATGGTGAACGTCAGGAAAGATGTAATCGACAGAGTAACTCTTTCCCCTGATTCAGGTGGCAGTAAGAAGACAAGGGAATTCAGCGACGAAGAAAGCGCCGCCGGAAAAATCAGAACAAGTGTGTAAAAGTGGGGTTTTCGTAGAAATGTGAGCACGACATTAAATCCGACGTACGTGTTATAAGTATTATAGGAATTCATCACACTGTTAGTGAGCTTCCATTCCTCGTTATCCAGATAGTTATCTAGCCCCACGGCGGTCGTATAATTGAGTAGCAGTTCTTTTCTTGTATGCGTCCAGCTGGTTACGAAAAAGTTGCATACTTGAGTATCGAATGGGAATTTAGAGAGATCCAACTGACAAGGTAAATTAAAAATCCCACTCGGGCTCCAGTCGACGAAACCGGACGAGTAGACCAACGCGTATTGTTCGTCATATCCGAGAGGTCCGACATGCGCAGCATCCTTTTCCGGTATAAGATCTGGCTTCCATATTTTTGATTGCGGGACGAAGATGTAATTCAATTCTTCATATTCGCTTGTGTTCCACGAAAGTCTGGTGTCCGACCACTGAAAATGGAACCATCCTGATACGGTTAAAACTTGTCCTCTGGAGTCGAAAGAGTTCAAATTTGTCAAATGGAACGCGCACTTGAGGAGGATTATTTCGACGCGGGATGGAAGCGCATCCTTGACGTAATCCCTGAAGAGTCTTCTGTGGAGATTCGATTCCGAGTTACTGCTGTTGTGAATGGGAACGTAGTCTGAAGTGGTACTGAACTGTGACTCATCAAGCAGCGCGAAGCCAACTCGACTTGATAGGAAGCTCACAAATAGGGACGAAAGTGAGATGTACATGCCGGAAAGTCACGCTCGAACCTGAAAAGAAAAATAATCATCATCATTTTCGGACGACACGTCCACCGCCAACACCAACACAATCACCACCACATCACCAACGTCATCATCATCATCATAGCCATCGTCATAATTATTATAATGATCATCATTGTCACCATCCTCGTCGTCGTCGTTGTGTGCCACCACCAACCACCATCATCAGCACCACCATCGACAACATAACCATTGTGATTATGAAGATGATGATGATGATGATTATGATGATGATGATGATGGTTGTGATTTCGGCGATGTTGTAACGAAACAGGTATAGGCAAACATGTCGTACCACAATGGCACAATCCACCACGGTATTTGTCATTACCGTGATCTACTGTTTAAATTGAAGCTCCACCAAGCCACCACCAAAACCGAGCGCTGCCTTTTAAGTTTCCTGGTACGTTAACAAGGACGATATTTCGGTCTTTGACTTCGAAATAATTCAGCAGATGGAAATGGGAATCAGACTATTTAATTAGAAGCAAGGCTATGATGTCGTCTAACCGGATGCAATCGATTACACTAACGGGTGTACCCATATTTTACTGGAAGCAGCAATCTCTTATATAATCGTGACTATATATGTGACCCGCCATATCAAATCCAGTCGGAAGTCTGGATTTTTTTTACCCTGTGCCAATGCATTCTCTTATATATGCGAGTCGACCATAGGTCGCCTCGCATATATGAGAGAATGCATTGGCCTAACAATGTTTTACAATTTTAATAGTTTGTTCTTGTATTCTTTAACAATTTTATAATATCACCCATACAGAGCCCCAGACAAACATGAGCAGAGGACACTCTTCTATGTGCTTCTATATATGTGTGGGGCTCCCTGCAGGGTAATGGATGTTTTCTTTTATTTTATGTCCTAAAAATTGTAAGAAACATTTATTTAAAAAACATGATAAAAAATTGTTAAGCCAATGCATTCTCTTATATATGCGAGGCGACCTATGGTAGACTCGCCTATATAAGAGAATGCATTGGCACAGGGTAAAAAAATCCCGAATTCCGACTGGATTTGATATGGCGGGTCACATATATAGTCACGATTATATAAGAGATTGCTGCTTCCAGTAAAATATATGGCGGGTCACATATATAATCGTAATGGACGACAGGCAGCTGTTTGGGTTCCTGTCTGACACGAGCCTATGCAAGCCAGATATGTGCAGGCCGATGTAGACACTTCTAAAGACTAAAGTCCCCCATGATTTTACAACGAACCTTTTAACAGAGACTATATGGGCACTTTCCCAGAGTAGAACGGATTTCCGTAAATCACGGAATACGATTGTTCGACAAATGTGACCCGCCATATCAAATCCAGTCGTAAGTCGGGATTTTTTTTACCCTGTGCCAATGCATATATAAGAGAATGCATTGGCCTAACAATTTTTTATCATTTTTTTAAATAAATGTTTCTTACAATTTTTAGGACATAAAATAAAAAACATCCATTACCCTGCAGGGAGCCCCACACATATATAGAAGCATATAGAAGAGTGTCGTCTGTTCATGTTTGTCTGGGGCTCTGTATGGGTGAAATTATAAAATTGTTAAAGAATACAAGAAAAAAATATTAAAATTGTAAAAAATTGTTAGGCCAATGCATTCTCTTATATATGCGAGGCAACCTATGGTCGACTCGCATATATAAGAGAATGCATTGGCACAGGGTAAAAAAAATCCCGACTTACGACTGGATTTGATATGGCGGGTCACAAATACTCGGTCTCATTATCATTATAAACCCTTCGCAAAATCACGATTACGACTATACCAATATACGGTGTACGGCAAAACAAATCGATCTTTACGATCTTATGTGAGACGAACTATACCCACGCAGTTTAATTATTAGCAGGAGTGTCAAGGATGTGCCACCGGTCCTGCGTGGGGACGCTCTAACATTATCCGTGTGGTGGATCTGCATGAAAGAGACAACATTACTTTTTCCACCAAATATATGTGTAGCTGAATATAGTTGCATGGGCATATGCCGTCTCACCAATCGTGATCGTCATCATCGTGATTTTGTGAAAGGTCTCTATTCCTTTAAAAATCATTTTAAGAATACCAGACATGTCAGATTCACACCACAAAGAGACAAACTTCAGGAACAACATTAAAAATAAACCTATTCGGGTGGTAGGTCCGGGCAGGCGGGTGTGAATTTTCGGAAATAATTTAGCCCAAACTCCTTTGAAGGGAAGTTGTATATGGCATTGCCAGAGTTACTTTTTTCGAAAAGACTCATAGAGAATTGGTTGCTAAAACTTGCTACATAAGCTATTAATGGACCTTTCCACAGCTGCTAGAAAATAATTATTAGCAGATATTTTCTACCAATCAGCGACTTACCCGGTAGCTTGCTGCATTACACAAATGGCTGTTCATCCTAATATTGATAACAGTTGCAAGTCAAAACTAACTGAAGTTTCGATTCGTGCAATGATGTTGTAGATCATCCATGATTATAGCATTGTTTCTCATTTTACGTGACAATCGTCATATTTTTCACAATTAAAGACGGAAACCTCCAGTGTATAACTAGCCTTAAGGTACCCTCACACCATAGCGTATGCTGAAACCTATGAGTTGCGTGTAAAAAATATTTCTATACGCACCAAACGCAAGCGAAATCAACAATTTTGTCAATTTGTAACCTATTCGACCTATGTGTTGCGTGTGAGTTGCGTGTGGGTTGCATGTGGGTTGCGTGTGGGTTGCGTGCGAGTTGCGTGTGAGTTGCGTGCAGAACTTACGAGTTGCGTTTGAGTTGCGTTCAAAACTTACAAGTTGCGTTTGACCTGCGTGCTAGTTGCGTGGTATTTGCGAATATCTGTCACGTGATAAAAACCTATAAAAATTGCCGATTCATTATTTTCTTCAGTACTGATTTGGTCATCGAAGAGTCAACATGTGGAAAGCTACCAAGAAATCAGATAAAAGTGACCCCAAAAGTTTATTTATACCATTTCTCAACACGCATGTAGTACGCAACTAACACGCAACTCACACGCAACTAATAGGTTAGATACGCAGGGCATAGGTTGGGGATACGCTGGGAATAAGCACAATAGGTTGGGGGTACGCTATACACGCAACATGATCGCAACAGGCACGCAACACGATCGCAAAATGATCGCAACAGGTACGCAACACATTCGCAACATGTACGGTACCAAAACCTGGTCAGATACCTCAAATTTGGACTTGCGATCACCTGCGTTCACAACTTATGAGTTGCGTACCTGTTGCGATCGTGTTGCGTGCGTAGCGTACCTGTTGCGTCCCTGTTGCGTATAAATTGATCGCAGGCATTCGCAGAGAATTATTGAACATGTTCAAAATTACCGAACTTACTCTGCGTGTGTCTGCGTGTGTCTGCGATCACCTGCGTGCTTGTTGCGTACTTCAAGCCTATAAACTTATTAGTTGCGTGTGAGTTGCGTTCGGAACTTATGACCACTATTTTTTATTCGCAACCATACGCAACTGGTGATCGCTATGGTGTGAGGGTAACTTTAGGTCGTACGGTGATGTATTGGCGATAATTATTTTCACCATATATTAAAATGTCCTTTTCCTTTTCGCATTTCTTATTAAATAATGTAATAGATGGTCGGTATTGACCTATTCGGTGATAAATTCGAGCGTCAAGAGACAGTGCAAAGTGAGTTGTTCGCGCACGTCGTAACGTCGTAATTTCTATCGTTTAGTGACGGTTCGAATTGCCCACAATCTTATTTCTGGCGTTATCCTATTACGCAAAAACCGGCGACAAAAAATTTGATTCCCATCAATTATGGTGAACTTTATATACACCCGTCTCGACAATCAGCGACAGGGAATCTATGGTCGATACTTCCGTCTCCTGTGCGATCTATGAGATCTGTCACCAAAGGTGGAGAAGTTCATTAATCCGTTGCTTACTAAATGGATTATACCACCAGTTATAACAGCATGTGTTGGGATGGTCTATTATTCATTTGAAGGGGTGTTCAGGAGAAATGAGCAGACGACATACAGACGAAAATATAATACAAGTGCAGAAGGATTCATACTCTTTGGTGGGAAATGTTCAGGTAATAAGTTCAACAAACCGCCGTTTGTTGATATTATTTTATGAATATTTCCTAAGAGAACTATTCGCCCATGAGTATTTAGTATAGAAAGTGTTCAGGGGAACGATTGTTGAACATATGATCTGAACATTACCCACAGAACACTTGTATTAGCTTTTCCTTTGTCTGTATTTTGCTTTTATTACCTTAAGATCACTAAACTGAATAATAAACCATATTAAGGTATACTTTTGGCACTGAATGGGAGATTCCATTCAGTAAAGAAAGGTTAAATTGATATACAAGTATAATCGGTCGCTTTAAATTTATCATGGGGGGCGATGATTCTGGTCCAAACAATATATATTTCAACCATCGGAGTACTTATACAATTAATGTGTGCCGTTTGGGCAAATTGTTTGAAGCGCGAAACGTTTCACACTGAATATAATAATAATATAATAATAATAATAATTTATTTAGTAATATATAACCAACATAACAATAAAGTGTACAAAATCAATCAAATATGGTATATATCACAGGGAGGTCGTATGACCAACTGGTCGTCTTCCTACACCTCCCATAGAGTAAACGTATTCCGACTCTGAGCTACCCCAGGACAATATGGTATTTCTTATTTGGCCTGCCAGGCTATTTATCATATAAGACTAAAATACATTTCTTCAGTTATAGTTCTAACTATAGTCATCCAAATGAAAATATTTATCATAATTTTAGTATATAAATTATAGATATTATGGATGACCAGAGAGATGACTGAAAATGACTGAATGTGTTAAGCCCGAAACGTTTCACACTAAATGCGCGCAAAGGGCAACATCACTACAACACACTAAATATATAAAAAAAACACACACACTTTATTCAGTTCTTATATTTATATCGCTTTGTCCTTATTAATCACTATAATCTGAATGTTATTTTTTATGAAATACTAGCTATTTATGGATTTCTTTGTGATTGCCTCCGTCTGGGCAGAATATACATCTTCTGGACTTGTTTGTGGATGTTGCAGAATTGAGTCTGATGTGGAATTGCGAGTTGGAAATTATTCCCTAATTCAATGCCTCATTGTAGACAACGTTTGTTGTCCTACAATCCGGGGCATATAAAAAATCTTGTCCTCATGACAAAGCTTGAAATAGTTTAGTTCGATCGGTCCAGAAACTGCCTATATGAGCGTATATGAGCGAGGTCAAGGTCAAGGACACGGTCGCACGTAAAATTGGATCCGCCCATATTGTTCCCGGGGTCAAAGTAGGCCTACATACCAGTTTGAGTCGGATCGGTTGAGGAGTTTTCGAGTCTATAACATACATACATACATACATACACACATACATATATATATATACATACATACATACATACACACATAGATACATACATACATACATACATACATACACACATACATACATGCACATACACAGACAGAAGTTCGAAAGTATATAATAGATTTCCGCAGGTTGGATATATTTATCGTGCTTCAGGGTAATATCCCCATAGATGCATATAAATATGACTGTTGAGAAGATATAAGAGTTCAAGTATTATCTGTCACCATTTTTCGAAGTTATGAACTTTGACCGCCAAAATATCCTTAGAAACAAATCAGTTCGATATTTCGATTTAGCAGTATCCGATATGATTTGTCGGGACAGCTTATTAGTCTAATAATGTGCGTGTACCACATTGTGATAGTTACAGTTATGCCCTGTGCCAATGCATTCTCTTATATATGCGAGTCGACCATAGGTCGCCTCGCATATATAAGAGAATGCATTGGCCTAAACAAAATCTTTTTTTAACACTTTTTACCATTTTTTCTTACATTCTTTAACAATTTTATAATTTTAATGTGTTAAGCCAATGCATTCTCTTATATATGCGAGGCGACCTATGGTCGACTCGCATATATAAGAGAATGCATTGGCACAGGGCCGTTCTGTTGGGTAATTAGTCTAATAATGTGCGTGTACCTTCGGAAAATATAGAAGAAAAAAACGAATAATGAAATTGCCAGTCGTGATATCATGCCGCCATGTACATGTAGGTTTCCGGTCCTTAATTTGTTTCATCGAGTATATCTCAAGAAAACCTCGTGTTGAGCAGTTTTTCTTTGTAAACGATTCCAGGCATGTGTTTCTCGTGACCCAGCGATATAGTTAGTGATTTATGCGTTTCGTTCATGGCTCCATTTCAGGTCTTCCTAGCGAGGAAACGAATATATTCTTCGTGCGCATAATTCCCGATCTCGTGAGAGTTAGATGCCTGACGTGATGTCGATAAATCACATTCGTCGCGTCAATGAATTATATGCCAATGCTCCTATACCGTTTGCGGCATTGTGGGAAAAGCACGCCATTTTACGTCGTGTTGGGCCATCATCTCCTTCTCCGGGGTGATTTGGTGACAAAAATCACACAAGTGATGTGTTCGTCTGCCCAGCGTTGATGTTTCGGCATTTACGGCGCTTGGCTCACGGGATCATCCCACGTCATTCAGACAGTTTTCCATGCGAATTGGGAGTCTCAGACGGGCCCGTTTATCGTAACCACGCCGAACGATGTACTGTACAAATATTTTAACTGGTTGTTCTCGCTGGTGTGTGTTCAGTGTTCACGTAATTGAACAATGTATGCGGGGCCATTCGTCAGAGGAAAACTTTTCCATCGCCAATGTTACATATGATTATTTTTCGAACATGTCACTTACCAGGGAACATGTTTGTTTTTTATTTATTGGAAATGCACGGTCCGATTTGGCACACAATCAGTCGATATTTCTGAAGTTAATTTCCAGCTTACCAAAAAAACCCAAAAAAAACAAGGGTTGCGTATCAAAGATGCATGGCGTGCTCGATTTTTTTTTTACCCATAGGTGTGCATCTGTCTGACCGAGAATCACTAACAGTGGACGAACTATTAAAAGAACAATAACTCAGAACTAAGGACCATAACTCAGGTAAAAACAAGATGGCTGACAGCGGCCATAGTTTTTCATCGAAAATCGTTCAGATTCGATAACTCCCATCTACAGATGATCCCAAACAAGACTGTAACAAGGATGAGAAATGTGACCTATAAGGTGTGCTGAAAGATTTAGTCATACACAGAGTAAATCCAAGATGGCCGCTGACAGCCATATTGTTTTACCATAATTCGGAATAAAAAATGGTAAGCACCCATCTGGAGGTCATCCCGTTCATCCAGATGAAGTCTGGTGATGATCGGATGAAGGATATGCTCTTTAGGATACGTGTACTCAAGGATTTAATGATGCAAAGAGTAAAATCCAGGACGTTTGCCGGCGGCCATGTTTTTCATCGAAAATCATAGAAATTCGATAGTTCCCATCTAGAGGTGATCCTAAACAAGCCTGTAAAGATTCAAAACAGTCCTCCAATAAATGTGGTCTGTATTGTGTGCAAAATAAGTTAGTGATGCAAAGAGTAAAATCGAAGATGGCTTCTGGCGGCCATGTGTTAATCGAATTCGTTCATATTTGACAGCTCCCATCAAGAGGTGATCCTAGACTCATGTACCGAATATCGTTGACATCGATCAAGGTTTGTGTGAGTTAGCGAACGATCAAAATCGCTAAAAAATAAACAAACTATGGCCCATAACGCTCGTATAAGAGATTGGACAACCCTGGTTTTCGAACTCGAGCTAGATATTGTTGCAAGAGATCAATATACCAAATATCATCGGTTGGCGTTTGTCTGAGTTATCGCGCTAACGGTCTCGCGCCTGCCCGGATGCTCGGGGTGCGCGGCCACCCGCCTACCGACCTCGCCAAAGCATAAGTCTAGTTTCTAGGAGAGAAAAAACTCGACTGAAAAAACACAGAAACACTTCCATAAGTTTTACGTTGAAAACAAGTGAAAAAAGATCATAACCGAATATCGCTTCTGGTAATTGAAATCACAGACGCTCTTCATATGCGATCATTGAACTTTGTGCATGCTCGTCTGACAATAAGTATACATACATAATCCGATTCGATGGTCCCCGTATCATCCAGTTACAACAACAACAACATCGGAATTTCACCAAAAGCCGATTTAGTTACATTGCGTGACCTTTCGAACTATCGCGACGATGTACGCGCATGTCCATATATTTCCAAAAGAAGATCATTGGATGTTTAGCTAGACCGCCAATTCGATGTGGTGAAAAATAGCTTATTTCAAAAATCGAATTCTGATAACTCTGAGCTTTGATAGGTGGGTTCCTCGATTCAAATCAAATATTTTTTACTCCAGAAGCCGAAGAAATGGAAACTTAGGGGCATTTAGTCGGATTATGAATACATGGCATCTTTAAACGTATTTAAACTTCCTTTTTACATGTATTAATAGGTTCGTGTGTACGATATACATGTATTTCTACCATTGGTAGTTCTGTGGTGTCAATTCCTTGGTTTAGTTATAATACGATAGGTTATATATGCTGAACTGCAATTTTACGTCGTGCGTGCGTGGCCAGCATCTCCTCCCGGGACGATTCCGTGACAAATATCACACAAGCATGCGATGTCTCCATTGTCCAGCGCATGCAGAGGTTTCGCTTGGGCCGCGCGGTGTTGTCCCCGCGCTATTCCAAGTTAGCTCTAGAAGTATCCCATAGCACACGCAACACGGGGTCTCGGGACGGGCCCGTTCATTGTCATCACATCATGAAACAATGAAACATTAATTCGATCTGAATGGTATGGAGTTTGTGCGTGTTTAATTTATTGCACACCGTGTGCAGATTAATTGTCCCGCAGAACAACTTTGACATAACCAATTTTACTCGGGGATTTTAATAGGTTTTAATCTATACAATGATAGTCTATCAGCTCAACTGTTAATTATGATAAGTTGGTGTGATGAATGTTGCGGCAGCCAAAATGAAAATACAAACCAATGGCAATGCTTATTTGAACCACAATTTATGTCTATAGATGCATGTACGTAATTCGATGATGTATGATGTAGATCGAGAGTCACATGTGATACATGTATCGGTCCGTGTATACAATTGAAAAGTTTACCAAATTCGTAGCAAAATTCCAGTTGTTTTCAATGTTTGCATATAAGTGAGGCAAAAGCTCTTAGTAGTTACCATACACTGAAATAAACCAAGTGTATGAACTCTACTCGTAAAGAGTAAAATATTATCCAGTCATTATTTGTGTATACCGTACTATACATGCATATAAGTATACATAAACGCAGTAGTTGTTGTCTCTCACTCCACGCACTACAGTTTCGCAGCATCACGCAGACCTGCGTCACCTGTGGTTTACGTTGCCAACGTAGAACGCTATAGTTTACGTCAAATGACACGAACTTGAGTTGGGTGTATAGAATATGTACTACACTGTTAGAAAATTGCCCATCGCTTTAAGGGTTCCATACCGCGCAACGTCGCCTATACAACCTTGGACCGCTAAACATACGGTCAGGCTGTAGCATATTCCACGGTACAAAACTGTTTAAGTAACTGGCAGACTGTAACCAGTAAAAGTCAGACCGTTGTATTTTTTACACCGTTTAATTAATATCAAAACCGTAACTAATAACGGTCAGACGACTCAGACGAATGGTGTTTTTCACGGGTCACCACCAATTTTTTGCTCTTAATTTGCTAATTTACCGTATATATAATTAGCCCGTGATGACAATATGATTTCCCGATAGGCATTACGATTAATATGTTTTAGAATGGTCGAAATTAGTTCTTCTATTACGATCATAATTTTTATGAAATTTAAATCCTCAATGCATAATGTGACAGACAATACTTATTCAACTTTGAAATTTGAAGAGGATCAAACTTGTTATCTGCTTCATGGAATTTAATCCAGACAAAGACTGTGTGATGTGTCCACCTTTCACTGACTACTGTATAAATATGGCTGTAAAACGATAGTACAACATGTAGCTGAAAAGCCCATCCTTCAATTACGAGTAAGACTAATGGCGACCATTCTAACATATGAATCGGGCATGCCCTTTTAAGACATAAAGGAAGAAGCTACATGTATCACAGTTAAAACTCAAATTTATGTAACTGTAAAAGTAAAACATCTCAATGGCATACTTTTTGGTAACGTCTAAGGCGTGAAATTGGCCAGTCGCTTGGAAACACAGTTTTTGTTTTAACAGGTCAACTTCAACTTCAACTTTTTATTCAGTCTTTTGACATTTTACATTGCATAAGACTGTATATATTCATAACATATTTAAAATATATAATAAATGAATGCGTACATCGCGACAATATATCAGTAACAGCTAGTTTGGTTGAAACCGTCAAGACAACAGCAAAGCCCGTAATAACTATGCATGATGACTTGGCGACAACGTTCTTATATAGTCCCACATATTTCGATGAAATTTGATAGCGTGATACACCAAACTGTGTATACTAGTACCAAAGATAGTTAGATAAGAACACCCAACCAATAGTGGACTCCCGATCCGTAAATTGGTGTAATAACTGGGCGATAACATGGCGAATGGCGTCAATGTCTCACATCCACACGTTTTAATGAAAATTGACGAACATGGGATGAATCGGTCCGTGTAATTGTAGTAGTTGTACTCGTAAGTTGGAATTTTATAGATGTGATCATCCGACACTGCGCGGCATCAGTTCATTGTTTACCGTGTTGTTGTTGACGTCGAAGCTCTTGTGAATACTCTGGTGCGTACAGTATATCATCTCGTGTAGAAGTGCATGTGCTTCATGACTATCAGAACACTGTCAACTGGATTGAATAGTCAAGTTTAAAAAACTGGCAACACTGTCAACATTCTAATAGTAATAGCTGCTACATTGCACCATATGTGGAGAATATTTAGGAGACGAATACCATTTAGTTATTATATGCAGTCATTTGGATGAAATCAGAAAACAATATATCCCTGAGTACTTTTGGAAGAACCCTACGAGAGAGAAATTCCATGGTCTCCTATCTCTTCAAAATATAAGCCTCATAAAAAGACTATGCATATTCCTAAGGTGTGCCTTTAAGAAGGTGTCTTATACTATATAATCGAAATCATTTATTGTTATGGGTGAACACATGTAATTATCATACTTGTTAAGTTTATCGCCTATTATTGTGTAATCTAATTTAATTACTGCTATGTATATGAAATGAACAATGATTAATGTGATATTCAAAGTTGTGTACATAGTGTATATATGTTTTGCTTGTTTCACTGTTATGTGACTTATGCAATAAATCAATCAATCAATTATTGTCACTAGTATTTGACATCGAAGCTCCTGTGAATTACTCTAGCAGATGTACCTGTACCCTGCTGTGTAAGTAAATGTGTATGTGTTTTGATAGTCTCAGCACTGTCAATTTCAACATGAACACTGAGACGAATGAAGTCAAGTCATAGCCGACAGCTCGCAGTGGCACCTCGAAGACAACCCAGTTGTAACAATTTAGTGGAAAGTATCAATGATTAAGCCGGTTTTCGCAAATATAGAACTTGTCCGTTCACATAGGAACCGAAGACAGACAGTTTTAACATTAGTCAACAACTGTATAGATCACATTTCCCCAACAAACAACTGCTTGTTTAGCGCGGCGATATCACGGAGAAATAAAAGCCGTGAGTAATAAAAGTAACGGTTCATGAAAATAACGTAATTTAATTACGGACGCAAGACAAGACGGATCTGTGCATTGCACAGAATCAATATACCGGACCAATGCACTGAATACAAACAATTAATAATAAATATCAGCAGAGTCAAATTCAGTCATACTGTATGGAGTCCGTATATAATTTGGTCGCCGATAAATATATTGTTGAATTTTGACGTCATGAACTTGGAAAATTTTGGACCATTTTTAGGGCGCATAAAACAACGGTGATTCACCGTACAACTGATGAAACGGTCTGGGACCGTCGGATTACGACGGTCCGACAGTATTTTCTAACAGTGTAAATACCAAACATTTAACACAGTATGAGCTCATATTTGTGTAGTATCGCACATTATTGTAGCCAATATTTAAATATTGATAGTATTGATATATCTAGGTGATGTCCTCCGAATTGACAGGAATATTAAAAATCTCGATCCGCATGAACGATTGATATATATACCCAACCAAATAACAGAGGCCAAATATCCTGCAATTGTGCATTACCTCTGGTGGTACTTGGCGGTTTTCCATTTCTACACAAATAAGGATTGGATAAAACTTTACGCTTTAACCCTTCCATGGCTGGATTTTCCTGAATTTTGTGCGAAAACCCTATGACAATACATTCTATAATATATGTGAGTCTCCCACGGGGAGCCTTGCATATATATAAGAGATTACATTGGCCTATTAATATTTACCTTGGCCTTGTAAGACAGTGCATTCTCCTATAAATGGGAGACTCGCGTATACAGAATAATTCACGGGCACAGGATATTTAATGCTGCACCAGCGCAGCTCCCGCCATGAAAGGGTTAAGAGTAGAATTCCTGATATTTATTTTTTCAGTGTATCAGGATCGTAAGGTTGGCGCATTATTGTTTCACGCTGACAATATCTTCTTTGTGACAGTCCGTATAAAACTAATATACTTATATATCAGCCAAGTGTTTGACTGTGTGTGTCTGTATCCTGAACTTGAATATGCTGACTTTGATTATATCGTATAGGCGCATGTTCCATTATAGTGAACACATTTACGAATAACGTTTCTGGGGAGTTGACTATGCAATTTGTGTTGTTGTATATCGAATTGTGGCAGGTATAATTTGGTATTACCAGTTATAGATGCTCTGCGTTCCGTCAGGTTTATACCAGTTGATATGCAACATTCCATGGGTAAATATACTAATACCGAACATTTGGTTACGCCTAATTTCTCCCAACGGAATGCTATTTCGGTATAATTCCTTCCGAAATAGGCTAGTTGTGGGATGACTAATTGACTGGCTCAATATATTATGGACAGTATGCCATGTCGGCCGATACCCCAGCTTTAGTAGATTAGAATCGGTGTTTTAACAATACACAACACAACGACGGAATGTATGGCTGATCTGCGTCGGCAACACTCGATCCGAATGAATCTTGAACGAAAAGTCGTCATACGTTTCACAAAAGAGGATAAATTTATTAGTCTAAATTCATATATGGGCAGTCCAGCTTTTGACCCAAGGTGTCTAAAGTCATTAATTGGCCACCGCGTATATGTCAGTATATATAGCCAACGATTTCTAAATTTATCGTTTAAAATGAGACTGTACCTAAATCCAGCCATTGTATAAACCATCTACTACTCTATTCAACATAAAATATGCAACAAATGAATGAATATGAGTCAGGGACGAGTGCAAAATACACATATATATTTACACACTAAGTGTTGTCATCACTAAATCCAGCATTCTGATTGGTCGGCGCCCACGTGGCTAGTTGCAGTTATTTCTCGGTGAATGCGTAACCCCTAATAACACCAAGCTAATAACACCATCGATACGTCATTAGGTTTGGAAAGACGAACGCGTAATGTTTTGGGCGCATTTGGACTCGCGCATGATTGACTTAATACATCATCGGGTTTCAACATGAAGAGAAATTGTTCCTATTAACTTTTGCCAAGGGTGCTATTGGGTATTTTGGGCTGATCTTGTCACGATACACTTTTCGATTTAAATATATTTACAAAAGTGGCTTTTTCGCTAAATGTATATAAATATAAGGATTAACTGTCATGTGGACTATTTTTATGGAGATGTAACGGTGAGGTAAGTGGTCATAACTTGTATGTAAAACACAAAGTAAAACAGCATCACGACATATGCGAGTCTCCTCCCATAGGGACTCTCCGACTCTGGCATATATAAGAGAATGCACTGGCTTACACAAGGTCAAGGTAAATATTGTTAGACAAATGTATGATCTTAAATATGCGAGGCTCCATATGAAAAGTGTTTTCAGACATGTAATATCTTTACTTGATGTCAGCACCGTCATATCACGAACATATCATGCACACTGTCAGTCGTTTAGTACCGAAACGACACAGCCGCTACTCCAATTAAGGGCAAGACCCAGCCAAAACGGAAATAGATTTTCAACAAAGAATTTCTCTGCATCTATCAGGCAAAAAATCTTGAGTTTCTCATATCATCATCGGCGTTGTATATATAATCTGAGCAATTATGAAGAGACAACAAAAACAATGGATTTTAATACATTTGAGAGGTTGAAAATATTATTTATTTTTTTGTCCCTTTCGGTACCAAGAACTGCTAGAATAATTAATAATTTCACACAAATCTCCAATCATCAAATAGCTTATTGTCTTGGCTCTATGAGATGAGACTTCATTTGTATCATAATGTCGATTTGCATTTTAATTGCATACTATAGCATCATATCCCCATATATTATAATGAAGAATAAAGCAGTCATAAATATTCCAGCCCAATGAAAACAAATGTTGGTATACACTGTCGTCCAGTCAAGGAGAGAATACTCAACTTGAATTAGGCCACAGTGTTAAGAGATGTGATGCTCAGCTTTAACTTGATTTTGAACCCATTACCCACAACTCATCTCAACCCATTTTTTCAGTGATCAAGAGGAAGGACATGAACATTTTCAATTATATAAAATTATTTATGGGTAGTTTCCTTTCTAAATGAAAATAATTATTAAATTTCACGGATCAAGAAAAATCTCTCGTGATCTTGAGATAGTATACGTGGATATTTGAAGTGCACTTTAAAAAAACAATATATTTTACAGAAGTTCTTAGAAGTTCGTAGTACCTGAAAACAGTGAAATATTAAATACTGTTCCTGCCATAAAAGTAAAGTGAATGAAGCTATAATATCCAATGAGTCGATGGTTCTTAAATATTGTATTACAATAATTGCTTGTACAAAGTCCTTGGTTTGTTCTCGTTGTTCGCGGATTGGGTCTTGGTGGTATACTGTTCGCGAACTTTAACCCTTTCAGTACCAAGTCCGATTTTTGTATCAACCCATATTTCCTTGATCATTTTTCAAATTTATTGATTATAATAATGTGATACATTGGAGCTCTTATCATCAAGAGTTAAAAAGAGTCTATTTTACAGTTCTTAGTACCTGAAAACAGTGAAATATTAAATACTGTTCCTGCCATACAAGTAAAGTAAATGAAGTTATAATATCCAATTAGTCGATGGTTCTTGAATATTGTATTACAATAATCGCTTGTACAAAGTCCTTGGTTTGTTCTCGTTGTTCGCGGATTGGGTCTTGGTGGTATACTGTTCACGAACACACGTGAACGCGGACTGGAATACATACATTTGCAAAAGCATAGTGTGGGCCAGGCAGAAATATATACCGCGATGGTTCTGGGAGGAACCTGCTAGATGGAAATTCTACAGACTTTTAGCGTCCCACAATCCAGAAATCCAGAAAGCCTTAGGCATTTTTATTAAGATAGGAATGAGTAAGATTAAATAAGAAGTGAGTCGTTGATGCGAAGTAACGATGATGATAATTAATATGATGTATATGACAGGTGCTGTTATTGCATGGTGTTGTTGTTGTTGTTGTTGATGATGATGGTGATGATGATGATGATGATGATTTTGACGATAATGACGATGAGGATAACCACTCTGGTATATACACTGATGATCATACATCATTATTATATGTAAATAATGTAAATATGTTTGTCAACTCCAATGCGTGTTAACTCACGATTGAGTTCATTAAAGCATACCATACGTTCATATTGCGAGTGTCTGTATCGCCCAATGGTGGGGAGATATGTTATTGCCATAGCAAACATGACATGAATTCCCAGAGCGCCCCATTGGATTTGGTTATGAATATTACAATCGGACGATCAGGAGGAATAACCTCTTCCATCTGATATATACTGTTGTTATAGATGTCCATGACGGATAAAGAACGACAAAATTACTGGTGCGATAAATTATAACTCACGAACCAATCGAATGGTGTGTACTATACTTATAGATGAATCCGGTCATAGGTCAGTCCGAGCATATACATATGTTTCTCCCACCCCTACACGTTTTAACACAGACAGATATGTGAGATTCCCCTGTCTCACACCACACGTGACCAGTAGTCTCACTCTACCTACGTGACTACTTTACGTATTTAATTAAGAACCGGAACTAAAACAATGACGACCAGCAGCTTCACGTTTAAATAAACAAATACGGACGAACTCGTGGACACTAAAGAGAATGGAGATGCCTTCAAGGTGTTAAACACAGAGAACCTTCACATATAAGCCCAGTACATACGCAGAGTTGGGTAAAATACACTATAAACGACTATATGTGTGAAGTTATAAACACAGTTGATCAAATGGCAGGCAAATGTTCCCAACTAAAGTGAAAAGGGCAGAACTTGTACAGGTGGTTCTGCTACTGTGTTATGATGCTGGTGGGTCCTGTTTAATTACAGTAATGCCCTAATTATTCGACTCCTTAACCACAGCAGAATTATTTGTAACTTTTCAGGATTTAGTCGGAAATATGGCTTGTAGCCATTCATCGGAAAGCTCTCCCCTGAAAAGTTACCCATAATTCTGCTGTGGTTAAGGAGTAGATTAATTAGGGCATTACTGTACTATGGTGCTAAATATTATGCTGTTAACAAAAAGTATCGTTATCTGTTCTATGCATGCATAATATTACTGTTGAAACGATAATATTTTATATCAATCATGATCTAAACGTCATGATACCTATCAGATTATAAAGAAATTTTAGCTACCCCTCCCGTTTTATAACTCTTACCACGACAGTACAGTCGTGGTACCATGCATGCAATGCCATGCATGCATAATATTACTGTTGACAAGATAATTTATATCAATCATGGATATCTATCCTTGCTGAAGCCCCATATGATTCTCCCTCCCCACATGCATATATATATACAACCCTGCCACGCCAAGCACCTGTTGACTATGACGTCATTCAATCACGCGACTTGCTTTACGTTCAACTACGTCATTACGTGCGTTAACAAGTATCGTTTGAAATCATGTGCTGCCATGGATCCGTGGAGTTGGGCTGCGTGTGTTCGCTGATTTCTGAATATTGTGCACATGTATATAAGATAGATACACAGCAATAATTCGAATGACAGGGATGACGGAATCTGCATTGTCTATATAATACTATGGCATGCATTCACATAAGGTAACTTAGAATTAGATTTACTCTATATCGCAATTCACACTTAAATTTCATTCATATATGAGATACCCTCGTCTACATCGGTTTTATTAAACGAGTAAACCTAAATAACTATCTATAGTTATTATTAACATTTGAGAGACCATTTGATTGAATATGCACCGCATTCAACGCAAATTGCATGTAAATCAATACTAATCCACGGCCCTTCCATAACCCATCCCACCCTTATCCCCACTGTATAGTTATGTATATTTACCTATTAAAGCTTTTCGTGACAGTATAGTTGCGTTTAATAACATGTATATAGTATTGTTGCATATCTATATCTGCTCAGTAATTTACTTCGTTACCACCACTCCAATAATGGTCACACCATCGACATTACTGTTACAGTTAATTGTTTACATGTACACCACTGGCTTCTAAATATAACAAATGATTTGATTGACTGCCCTTTGCCCCCCCCCCAAGCGTTTTCTGATTTTCATAACATAACCACGTGTTACGACATATGTTGTTACTTGATTACCACCACTCTAATAATGGTCTTGTCATAGACATAATGCCCACCCATATCTTCGCCCATGATGGCACAATGACTACATGTAAAAATATCTCCACTTCACTGACTTCACTTTATTTAATTATATTTATGTATATGTATTACGTTTGTTTTTGTATCGCGCATCCGTCTACATCGCGTGCAGTGCCCTGATATCGCGCGCGTTTTTCTTAATATTCTGATCTGGTTGTCCTCAGCATAGAGTTGATTTTGGCCTGTTTTTGGGCTTGGTGGACGGGAAGGTGACTGGTCGTAATCACCTTTTCGTGACGAGTCATGAGGACCTAGGGTCAGGCGCTTACTCGTCGAAACCATCTCATATAATAATGGACTCATTTCGTCCATTATATAACTCATGCGCGCTTCCGATGACCACCGTAGTCCACTTTTATTTTCTGGCATACCAAACTTTGTAATTGTGACATATTTCGGCCTGGTCGTAGTAAATCTTTCTCTGAAACATTTCACTGTGCGCTCTCAAAATGCTTAGCGACATTCACAGATCAGAATCACTGTAATTTTACTTTTATTTAAACAATAAACCATATATGTATCTGTACCTATTGTTGACTACTATATATCATTGACTGTTATCACCCTATCTTAGTATAGCCAACTCCCCTCATTAGCGGGAACTCAGGGACTATATACACTATAAAATATTATAGCTTAGTGGATCAGATAAGAAAAGCTACACAGCTACTAATAACACAATACATAGCTTGATGCAAAATGAAGAGCGTTGACTAAATCACTTCCCGAATCATGCCTCGTAAATTTCATATCACGGTGTACGGGGTAACATGTACCTGTACTACAATTTGGGCAGCATAACAATAAGATATTCCAATATCCCTAAAAAATCTTGGTACTATGTTCCTTTTCCGTCATGGTAGGATACATTTGTTTTATACACATATCACGTGAAATTTTCATATATGACGACAGAATGATCGGCCGTTATACTATCCTGTATCATTTGTTGACCTGTAGATAGCCGAGGGGTCACTCTCGGTTACCAGTCGATCATTCATACTAGTATTTTCCTGCTAGTCCGGTGGGTCGGTGTGGTGCTGTCCACCCAGTTTGTAGTTACTAGGCCTTGACATCCCCTTTGCCATAATGGCATAAACCATAAAACATTATTATATGTAAATAGTGTAAATATGTTTGTCAACTCGAATGCGTGTTAACTCACGATTGAGTTCATTAAAGCATACCATACGTTCATATTGCGAGTGTCTGTATCGCCCAATGGTGGGGAGATATGTTATTGCCATAGCAAACATGACATGAATTCCCAGAGCGCCCCATTGGATTTGGTTATGAATATTACAATCGGACGATCAGGAGGAATAACCTCTTCCATCTGATATATACTGTTGTTATAGATGTCCATGACGGATAAAGAACGACAAAATTACTGGTGCGATAAATTATAACTCACGAACCAATCGAATGGTGTGTACTATACTTATAGATTACTAGTACATGAATCCGGTCATAGGTCAGTCCGAGCATATACATATGTTTCTCCCACCCTTACACGTTTTAACACAGACAGATATGTGAGATTCCCCTGTCTCACACCACACGTGACCAGTTGTCTCACTCTACCTACGTGACTACTTTACGTATTTAATTAAGAACCGGAACTAAAACAATGACGACCAGCAGCTTCACGTTTAAATCAACAAATACGGACGAACTCGTGGACGCTAAAGAGAATGGAGATGCCTTCAACTTGTTAAACACAGAGAACCTTCACAATTTAAGCCCAGTACCTGCACACGCAGAGTTGGGTAAAATGCACTATAAACGACTATATGTGTGAAGTTGTAAACACAGTTGATCAAGTGGCAGGCGAAGGTTCCCAACTAAAGCGAAAAGGGCAGAACTTGTACACGTGGTGGGTCCTGCTGAATTACAGTAATGCCCTAATTAATCGACTTCTTAACCACAGCAGAATTATGGGTAACTTTTCAGGATTTAGTCGGAAATATGGCTTGTAGCCATTCATCGGAAAGCTCTCCCCTGAAAAGTTACCCATAATTCTGCTGTGGTTAAGGAGTCGATTAATTAGGGCATTACTGTACTATGATGCTAAATATTATGCTGTTAACAAAAAGTATCGTTATCTGTTCTAAAGTTATCGTTATCTGTTCTAAAGTTATCGTTTTCGCGGTGTTCGGAGTCTGAACATATCCAGACAAAAGCGCGCCATCGGGGCGTGGCATAATACGCCCGTTTCTGGAGTAGAGTAGTTCAAGGTTTAATTCATTAGTTTGAAACCTTTGACTTAAGACGACAAAGCACAATAACTTCAAGTGTGGTATGCCGAAATTAAAAACATTATTTTCGGCTATTTTCAGACCAAAAAATCCTATAACTCTGGCAAAAATGGTCGGAACCGGACTCAAAATTCGAACTTGACCTGCAAAATCATGTAGACAGAACCCATATTTGAACATGATCTGCATACCAAATTTGGTTCAGTTCACTCGATTCAATCTAAAGTTATCATCCGGAAACCAAAAGCGGATGGACGTCGGACGACGGACGGACAACCCATTTACATAATACGACCGTTTTTTTCAAACGGGCGTATAATAAAGCAGGTATAATTATCATATATTCAAACACATTATACAGTGCGACATATTGTAATACTGATTTTATAGTTGTCGCAAAGCGGCCGTTCTTGTCGTTTTGCAATCACCAGCGCAACCGTTATTAAAGTTTTCAAAATAGATATATGTTCTTGAATATTGCACCCAGACACCAGCTTTTTCTCTAATAGTTCGGATTAGCCAATCACCGCGAACATGACAACTTTATAAAACATAACGGTACTTTTTCGCAACGGCATCAGTTCGCACTACAGCATCATATCAATACATCAGGACCCAACAACATCGTAGCCGACTGGCAGGACCACATGACCATGCAGGGCTGATGCAGCTGCATGGTAACAATTCAGATCTTGTTTAGCACTATGTACACATTACTATATGCATTCATATATATTGGCCAAAGGCGTGGATATATTTCCGTGTTACTTCAAACAGGAATTCCCAGAGCGAGCGAATGAATTTGGTTATGAATATTACAATCAGACAATAAGGGACAATAACCTCTTCCATCTGATATGATTTTGTTGTTAGATGCCTCGTGGCTGATACAGAACGACAACATTACACTGATTATACTGATGCGATTAAATATGGCCACATATACGAACACAGTGAATGGTTGGTTTACTGTATTACATGCGTACGGTCATCCGCCCACCCGTCCAAACCGATATATCAACCACTGGTTGTCCGATCTCAATCATGTATAGAGGTTGGCCATCGGCCCACAGGGGTGGGACTGTAAACAGGTTGCAGGAAGGTATTCTTGTTTTTTGCATTTGGTATTTCCCAAACCTACAACATATCTTTTTACAATTTTTACACCCCCCATCGCTCGTACAAATGGGAACTTATCTCCGTTAGTCCAATGGACAGATTAACAAGTTTTAGCAGCTATGTTTTTGTGAAAAATAAAAAATTTGCAAATACTGGCTGAAAGGTATTTGTCTACCACATACATGCATTAGAGTTTCCAGGTCAGTGCCTGCTGACATTGTGCTAGGTCAGCCTGGTGGTCAAATTCCACACTGCTATATGGACATTTTAATGCATCGATGTGGTGGACAAATACAGTAACCCACGCGAAACTGATAGCTGCAGATACCATCACTATAGTACACGGTATATGCATACAATTTAAAAACATATTTTGGGCTATTTGGCTGTAATAACTTTTAAGCTGATAGCATTTTCTCGGGACAGTGAACTAAGTCTTGACGTTCGAGACACTGCTGTCATTTTGTAGACACGTCCGTGACATACCAGTTGTTAAGCTATAATTCAACTGGAGTTGATATATTTTGAAATTAGATACAGAGAGATGAGATTTACCAGGCTGCAATTGGAAATATTATTTGAGCAATTGATGATATCTAAAGCTCAGATAGCGCACAATTCCTTAATTTCTAACTGTTACCCGATTTGTCTGTCAACCGGCTCAGCATTTTACCACGCATCTGTTGATAAGTTTATTGGGGCAACTACAGTTACACAAAATGACAAGCAGATACTATACCAGACGTGGAAACTGTACGTTTTGTGATGCTAGTATATTTAGTCATTTGAGTTGATATATATGAAAATAATTCACTGATTGATTCGATGCATTGATGATAGTTATTGTTATTTCCCATGCACATCTGGGCTTAAATTTTCATGTTACATCGGAACATTTCTCGAAGCTTTTTAATTTTACACGACTATTGAAGTTTCCAGTGAATCCAGTCTCTTTGATGTATGAGTGATTATTTTATAATATCATGTTAAGTTTTATCAAGTTTATAGTTACTCTATCAAATATATAGTTTATTTTTAATAGTTTTACGTTTTAAAAGCTTTTAACTTTTACAGGAATGTTGAAGTTTCTAGTCTTTATGTTGTTTCATACAAGGAAATACAGTTATAAATTTTATAAACTGTTTTATTTACAAGATTGTTGAAGTTTTCACACTGGTCTCCAGTCTATTTTACTTATTATTCTGATGATAATAGATGATTCCATATTTCACTAAGTTTTTCTAAAATTGTCCACGCCGAGTTCGTTCCGAAGGGTGTTTAGAAGGAAATTATTCACCTTACTTTCCCATGTGCAACATGTGATAGCTGGACGTGATCTCCACAAAGGCATATATGAGGTTCCAATAACATAAAATTGTGTCTGTGCAGTTAAGTTATGTTTATAATTGTTACACAATGTTCACAGTTTCGATCACGCACTCACCCCGGCAGACATTCATGCAAACAAATTACACCCCCCAGCCGACTTGAAAAGAAGGGATTGGTGCGATTGAGAATGGCCACGGTCCAGTGATTTTCCTACTTATGGTATGGCCATAAAATATGCCTCTCGGGGTATGAAACGGACGACAGTCTAGCTCTTGTTTGGCGCTCGGTACATTTTCACATAGGGTGGTAATGTGTTTGTTGATACTACACGAGTGCCAGCGCGGATTGATAGAACGAGTGGCATAACCTCGAGTTATATTATTCCACGATGGCACAGGTGCCAATTCGGCAAACGCATTAACACACGGGTCGTTCTGTGTGTATTACGCACCACCCGTCCTCGAATCCGTGAATTAAACATAATCAGACTTACAGCAGGCACACACAGGGCTTGTTTTGTCGTGTGCGATGATGGTTTTTATCTTGTTTTGTCGTATGCGATGATGGTCTTATCTTGTTTGTCGTGTGTGACGATGGTTTTGTCTTGTTTTGTCATGTGATGATGGTTTTATCTTGTTTTGTCGTGTGATGATGGTTTAACTTGTTTTGTCGTGCATGTACGATGATTGTTTTATCTTGTTTTGTCGTGCATGTACGATGATGGTGTTATCTTGTTTGTCGTGTGATGATGGTTTTATCTTGTTTTGTCGTGTGTGGCGGTGGTTTTATCTTGTTTTGTCGTGTGATGATGATTTATCTTGTTTTGTCGTGTGTGATGATGGTTTTATCTTGTTTTGTCGTGTGTGATGATGGTTTTATCTTGTTTTGTCGTGTGTGATGATGGTTTTATCTTGTTTTGTCGTGTGCGATGATGGTTTTATCTTGTTTGTCGTGTGATGATGGTTTTATCTTGTTTTGTCGTGTGATGATGGTTTTATCTTGTTTTGTCGTGTGATGGTGGTTTTATCTTGTTTTGTCGTGTGTGATGATGGTTTTATCTTGTTGTGTCGTGTGTGATGATGGTTTATCTTGTTTTGTCGTGTGTGATGATGGTTTTATCTTGTTTTGTCGTGTGTGATGATGGTTTTATCTTGTTTTGTCGTGTGATGATGGTTTTATCTTGTTTTGTCGTGTGTGATGATGGTTTTATCTTGTTTTGTCGTGTGTGATGTTGGTTTTATTTTGTTTTGTTGTGTGCGATGATGGTCTTATCTTGTTTGTCGTGTGTGACGATGGTTTTGTCTTGTTTTGTCATGTGATGATGGTTTTATCTTGTTTTGTCGTGTGTTATGATGGTTTTATCTTGTTTTGTCGTGTGTGATGATGGTTTTATCTTGTTTTGTCGTGTGTGATGTTGGTTTTATTTTGTTTTGTTGTGTGCGATGATGGTCTTATCTTGTTTGTCGTGTGTGACGATGGTTTTGTCTTGTTTTGTCATGTGATGATGGTTTTATCTTGTTTTGTCGTGTGATGATGGTTTTATCTTGTTTTGTCGTGTGATGATGGTTTTATCTTGTTTTGTCGTGTGATGATGGTTTATCTTGTTTTGTCGTGTGATGATGGTTTAACTTGTTTTGTCGTGCATGTACGATGATTGTTTTATCTTGTTTTGTCGTGCATGTACGATGATGGTGTTATCTTGTTTGTCGTGTGATGATGGTTTTATCTTGTTTTGTCGTGTGTGGTGGTGGTTTTATCTTGTGTTGTCGTGTGATGATGGTTTTATCTTGTTTTGTCGTGTGTGATGATGGTTTTATCTTGTTTTGTCGTCTGTGATGATGGTTTTATCTTGTTTTGTCGTGTGATGATGGTTTTATCTTGTTTTGTCATGTGATGATGGTTTTATCTTGTTTTGTCGTGTGATGATGGTTTTATCTTGTTTTGTCGTGTGTGATGATGGTTTTATCTTGTTTTGTCATCTGTGATGATGGTTTTATCTTGTTTTGTCGTGTGATGGTGGTTTTATCTTGTTTTATTGTGTGTGATGATGGTTTTATCTTGTTTTGTTGTGTGTGATGATGGTTTTATCTTGTTTTGTCGTGCGGTGATGGTTTTATCTTGTTTTGTTGTGTGTGATGATGGTTTTATCTTGTTTTGTCGTGTGATGATGGTTTTATCTTGTTTTGTCGTGTGATGATGGTTTTATCTTGTTTTGTCGTGTGCGGTGATGGTTTTATCTTGTTTTGTCGTGTGCGGTGATGGTTGTATCTTGTTTTGTCGTGTGCGATGATGGTTTTATCTTGTGTTGTCGTGTGCGGTGATGGTTTTAACTTGTTTTGTCGTATGCGGTGATGGTTTTAACTTGTTTTGTCGTGTGCGATGATGGTTTTATCTTGTTTTGTCGTGTGTGATGATGGTTTTATCTTGTTTTGTCGTGTGCGATGATGGTTTTATCTTGTTTTGTCGTGTGCGGTGATGGTTTTAACTTGTTTTGTCGTGTGTGATGATGGTTTTATCTTGTTTTGTCGTGTGTGATGATGGTTTTATCTTGTTTTGTCGTGTGCGATGATGGTTTTATCTTGTTTTGTCGTGTGCGGTGATGGGTTTATCTTGTTTTGTCGTGTGTGATGATGGTTTTATCTTGTTTTGTCGTGTGTGATGATGGTCTTATCTTGTTTTGTCGTGTGTGATGATGGTTTTATCTTGTTTTGTCGTATGTGGTGGTGGTTTTATCTTGTTTTGTCGTGCGGTGGTGGTTTTATCTTGTTTTGTCGTGTGTGATGATGGTTTTATCTTGTTTTGTCGTGTGTGATGATGGTTTTATCTTGTTTTGTCGTGTGTGATGATGGTTTTATCTTGTTTTGTCGTGTGTGATGATGATTTTATCTTGTTTTGTCGTGTGATGATGGTTTTATCTTGTTTTGTCGTGTGCGGTGATGGTTTTATTTTGTTTTGTCGTGTGATGATGGTTTTATCTTGTTTTGTCGTGTGCGGTGATGGTTTTATTTTGTTTTGTCGTGTGATGATGGTTTTATTTTGTTCTCTCGTGTGCGGTGATGGTTTATCTTGTTTTGTCGTGTGTGATGATGGTTTTATCTTGTTTTGTCGTGTGATGATGGTTTTATCTTGTTTTGTCGTGTGCGGTGATGGTTTTATTTTGTTTTGTCGTGTGATGATGGTTTTATCTTGTTTTGTCGTGTGCGGTGATGGTTTTATTTTGTTTTGTCGTGTGATGATGGTTTTATTTTGTTCTCTCGTGTGCGGTGATGGTTTATCTTGTTTTGTCGTGTGTGATGATGGTTTTATCTTGTTTTGTCGTGTGATGATGGTTTTATCTTGTTTTGTCGTGTGATGATGGTTTTATCTTGTTTTGTCGTGTGATGATGGTTTTATTTTGTTTTGTCGTGTGTGATGATGGTTTTATCTTGTTTGTCGTGTGTGATGATGGTTTTATCTTGTTTTGTCGTGTGATGATGGTTTTATCTTGTTTTGTCGTTTGATGATGGTTTTATTTTGTTTTGTCGTGTGTGATGATGGTTTTATCTTGTTTTGTCGTGTGATGATGGTTTTATCTTGTTTTGTCGTGTGATGATGGTTTTGTCTTGCTTTGTCATGTGATGATGGTTTTATTTTGTTTTGTCGTGTGTGATAATGGTTTTATCTTGTTTGTCGTGTGTGATGATGGTTTTATCTTGTTTTGTCGTGTGTGATGATGGTTTTATCTTGTTTTGTCGTGTGATGATGGTTTTATTTTGTTTTGTCGTGTGTGATGATGGTTTTATGTTGTTTTGTCGTGTGATGATGGTTTTATCTTGTTTTGTCGTGTGATGATGGTTTTATCTTGTTTTGTCGTGTGATGATGGTTTTATCTTGTTTTGTCGTGTGATGATGGTTTTATCTTGTTTTGTCGTGTGATGATGGTTTTATCTTGTTTTGTCGTGTGATGATGGTTTATCTTGTTTTGTCGTGTGTGATGATGGTTTTATTTTGTTTTGTCGTGTGTGATGATGGTTTTATTTTGTTTTGCGTGTGCGATGATGGTTTTATCCTGTTTTGTCATGTGATGATGGTTTGTCTTGTTTTGTCGTGTGTGATGATGGTTTTATCTTGTTTTGTCGTGTGATGATGGTTTTATCTTGTTTTGTCGTGTGCGATGATGGTTTTATCTTGTTTTGTCGTGTGCGATGATGGTTTTATCTTGTTTTGTCGTGTGTGATGATGGTTTTATTTTGTTTTGTCGTGTGTGATGATGGTTTTATCCTGTTTTGTCGTGTGATGATGGTTTATCTTGTTTTGTCGTGTGTGATGATGGTTTTATCTTGTTTTGTCGTGTGATGATGGTTTTATCTTGTTTTGTCGTGTGCGATGATGGTTTTATCTTGTTTTGTCGTGTGCGATGATGGTTTTATCTTGTTTTGTCGTGTGATGATTATTTTATCTTGTTTTGTCGTGTGATGATGGTTTTATCTTGTTTTGTCGTGTGATGATGGTTTATCTTGTTTTGTCGTGTGTGACGATGGTTTTATCTTGTTTTGTCGTGTGCGGTGATGGTTTTATTTTGTTTTGTCGTGTGGTGATGGTTTTATCTTGTTTTGTCGTGTGTGATGATGGTTTTATCTTGTTTTGTCGTGTGTGATGATGGTTTTATCTTGTTTTGTCGTGTGATGATGGTTTTATCTTGTTTTGTCGTGTGCGGTGATGGTTTTATCTTGTTTGTCGTGTGTGATGATGGTTTTATCTTGTTTTGTCGTGTGTGATGATGGTTTTATCTTGTTTTGTCGTGTGTGATGATGGTTTTATCTTGTTTTGTCGTGTGTGATGATGGTTTTATCTTGTTTTGTTGTGTGCGGTGATGGTTTTATTTTGTTTTGTCGTGTGATGATGGTTTTATCTTGTTTTGTCGTGTGCGATGATGGTTTTATCTTGTTTTGTCGTGTTGGTTTTATCTTGTTTTGTCGTGTGATGATTGTTTTATCTTGTTTTGTCGTGTGATGATGGTTTTATCTTGTTTTGTCGTGTGATGATGGTTTATCTTGTTTTGTCGTGTGTGACGATGGTTTTATCTTGTTTTGTCGTGTGCGTTGATGGTTTTATTTTGTTTTGTCGTGTGGTGATGGTTTTATCTTGTTTTGTCGTGTGTGATGATGGTTTTATCTTGTTTTGTCGTGTGTGATGATGGTTTTATCTTGTTTTGTCGTGTGATGATGGTTTTATCTTGTTTTGTCGTGTGCGGTGATGGTTTTATCTTGTTTGTCGTGTGTGATGATGGTTTTATCTTGTTTTGTCGTGTGTGATGATGGTTTTATCTTGTTTTGTCGTGTGTGATGATGGTTTTATCTTGTTTTGTCGTGTGTGATGATGGTTTTATCTTGTTTTGTTGTGTGCGGTGATGGTTTTATTTTGTTTTGTCGTGTGATGATGGTTTTATCTTGTTTTGTCGTGTGCGATGATGGTTTTATCTTGTTTGTCGTGGACGATGGTTTTATCTTGTTTTGTCGTGTGATGATGGTTTTATCTTGTTTTGTCGTGTGTGATGATGGTTTTATCTTGTTTTGTCGTGTGATGATGGTTTTATCTTGTTTTGTCGTGTGATGATGGTTTTATCTTGTTTTGTCGTGTGTGATGATGGTTTTATCTTGTTGTGTCGTGTGATGGTGGTTTTATCTTGTTTTGTCGTGTGCGATGATGGTTTTATCTTGTTTTGTCGTGTGTGATGATGGTTTTATCTTGTTTTGTCGTGTGATGATGGTTTTATCTTGTTTTGTCGTGTGATGATGGTTTTATCTTGTTTTGTCGTGTGTGATGATGGTTTTATCTTGTTTGTCGTGTGTCGATGGTTTTATCTTGTTTTGTCGTGTGATGATGGTTTATCTTGTTTTGTCGTGTGCGATGATGGTTTTATCTTGTTTGTCGTGTGACGATGGTTTTATCTAGTTTTGTCGTGTGATGATGGTTTATCTTGTTTTGTCGTGTGCGATGATGGTTTTATCTTGTTTGTCGTGTGCGGTGATGGTTTTATCTTGTTCTGTCGTGTGTGATGATGGTTTTATCTTGTTTTGTCGTGTGATGATGGTTTTATCTTGTTTTGTCGTGTGTGATGATGGTTTTATCTTGTTTTGTCGTGTGCGATGATGGTTTTATCTTGTTTTGTCGTGTGATGATGGTTTTATCTTGTTTTGTCGGGTGTGATGATGGTTTTATCTTGTTTTGTGTGTGATGATGGTTTTATCTTGTTTTGTCGTGTGTGATGATGGTTTTATCTTGTTTTGTCGTGTGCGATGATGGTTTTATCTTGTTTTGTCGTGTGATGATGGTTTTATCTTGTTTTGTCGTGTGATGATGGTTTTATCTTGTTTTGTAGTGTGATGATGGTTTTATCCTGTTTTGTCGTGTGATGATGGTTTTATCTTGTTTTGTCGTGTGATGATGGTTTTATCCTGTTTTGTCGTGTGATGATGGTTTTATCCTGTTTTGTCGTGTGGTTTTATTTTATCATTCAGGTTCGATAGTTTTATACATGTATTTCCGGTTTCTTGATTGAGGCGAACGTCGATTACGCCGTTTAACGTCAACAGCATGCGTACATGCCACATGTGACTGTGTCGTACATGTAGGGATTTGTAAATATGGCACAATAATTATTGCCCACAAAAGGAACACTAATTCTACGAACAAGCGTGTAATATACATTATTTAGATCATTACATGAGTATCAAATCTGGTTAGCGCCCATATATATCATATTCCACCAGTACACAACCTAGGAACTTTTTGATGTTCTAACCCTTACTGACAGAGAACTTTATAATATTATAACAAACAAAGCAGGGAATATATTTCTTTGTTAAAACTTGTTCCTCAATGATCTACTTCACGTTATGGGGTAGTCGCAGCTCAATATTGCATGCTTGTATGTGACTTTTGTGAGCCTATATTGCAATAAACATTGAATTAATTACACAAGAAATTCCATAATTGTAAGTGACGAAAAGCAAAATCACTCACATAGTCACTTAAATCGTGCTTCGAGTTGCGACCTTCATCTACAATGAAGTACATTATCAAGGAACAGGTAATAACTAAGAAAGAAATGGTTCCCTTGCAAAACTTCGAAAAGTTCTCAGGATTGTACTGGTAGAATATGATATCTGCGGGCGTTAACCATATTAGAGATTCGTGGCATGAACTAAACATTACTATGTTCATAAGAGAGTTCCACGATTGAGATTCTGTATCGCCCAATGGCGGGTGAGATATTTTCTTGTTATTACAAACATGACAGGAATTCCCATAGCGCGCGATTGAATCTGGTTATAAATAGTAATAACATAAGATAAGGAACGATATCTTGTTATTGTATTCCTCCTGGCGGATAACGGATGTCAACCGATCTGATTAATTTAGCACTCGGTCCGGGCTCCTGATTTCAGCTGTCTGTGTAATTATGGAATAATTTTGACTGAATTATAACTGTGGGTTTGTATAATTACAAGATTGGCACAAGACTCAACGTACCGATTGTATACGGTTGTGATTTAATCCCTATAGCTGTTATACGTAACCAATTTATCAGCGCCTTCGAAACTAAAAAGGTTTCATGTGGTACCTGCAGTGTACACTGCAGCTATATTAGTCATAATTTCTTATAGCCTTTTTTATGTCAGACCGTTTGATAAAATCACAAGTCATATGCGAGTTATCGTAAATCAAACAACAGAAGCAGCCAGTTTCAAAGCGCTGGCATCGGTCAAGCATACGCTGCCATTCGTTAAGATTACCGGAAGCGTTAATCGGATTAAGTTTGTATTCACAGTGTCTCGATATAATAAACGTCAACGCGTTGTCGTAATCAATATTCGTGTTGTCGAATGTCAATATAAGTACACATGTAATAAACATCGGATTGATCGTGGTCATTGGGTTTGACTGCGATAAAAATTCAGCAAACTCAGCAAGAACCCCGAAGGTGAATTGTTTTCGCATCAAAATCTCATAGCCACACTTAACCCGCCGTTAATTTCTTATGTAATTTAATCCACCTTATATATGCAAAACCAAAGCAATTTATATACATTATATGCCACTATTGTATTTATAAACATGTATATCTCTCACCCGAAGAGACAATAAAGAATCGCTCTCTGTTCTACCAGAACACGTCAGATGAGACAGGATAACAAATTAGTTTATGAATTATTCCTCAAGAATATGAGTACGTATGGGCACCGACATTCTGTCTTATATATGCAAAAACAAAGCAATGTATTTAAGAAATGACTTGAAGATCGGTTGGTGTCATTGGATTTTGACCGGCAGAGTAATTAAACAAAGTGTGTGAATGGATTCACACGAATTTTGTTTAATTACTCGGACGGTCAAACCAATGACCCTAATCGGTCTTAACGTCATTTCGAATAATCATATACCAGTACATTTTAATAGAACATCAATAAATTGAACAACATTTAAAAATAACCGCACACAATTGTAAGTAACATATATTGTTCAAATTCCAACACAGTCTCCCAATAACACGCAACGAGCGAGTGCACCCAATCAGTTGGTAGTGACATAGGTGGTTCATCGCTTTTTATGAAGGGTTGACTTCAGTTATTCCTGCTGAACGTCGGGAACGTTCGTGTAACCGTATCGCGATTTGTACTGATTCTTACGGAAGCTAATTGTGTGAATGCAGAGCGCGTGTGATTATATAAATTTATATTCCACTATTGTATTTATAAATATGTATATCTCTCCCCCGAAGAGGCAATAAAGAATCGCTCTCTTTTTTTACCAGAATAAGTTGCACACCCACACCGTCTCAAATACGATATAAGTTAGTTTAGGTTATGTTTACATTGCTGTAGATCTGTATACAGATCTGTGTGAAGTCACGTGTCGCAGATTACTGTGATCACAACATCTTTACTGATAATGAACGCGCGCTCATCAGTACTCTGGTAATTGACAATTCACTATGAGTCGTATCAGTTTAGGCCAGACAAAAAAATGAATCAATTATCAGCAGACCAAAGCAGTTTATTCTTCCACCAGTTGATAATGGTTCGAAGAAAGAATGAAAGGCGCATGAGAACAAATCACATATGAATACACAATAAACAATACATGTACACAAATAGAAATAGGGCTACTTCATCTACCAGTACACAGGTTCTCGCTTACACAGTGTGAAATGCATGTGTTGACATGACAAAAATGAAATATTAAGTGTGCACATTCGCCAAGCCCGAGTAATAATTAATCAAATCAGATTTGCCTGTCGCAATGCCTCGGTGTTGACCATGACTTGTAACGGACACGATTTTTGCTCACACGAACGAATACCGTTTACTTTCTGTGTGCATTTCTATATCAACCCGTTTACAACAGTATACGTGTAGAACTGTATACATATATACAGCAATATAAATGCACCCTTATGAATTATTCCTCAATAATAGGAGTACACATTCACTCAAACCTATGGCGCCACATTCTGTCTGGCTCATTATTCCCGTAGGCTACGTTCACACAGCAGGTAAATTGCTTGGTAAATTACATGCCACTCTTCGCAACTGGGTATCCACTTACAACAGCCATGCTCACAGTTGAGTTTGGAAAACTGGCGGCGAAGTAATTACCTTACATATCATCCAAGAAATTGTTTCCCAAATCCAAGATGGTGGCTAAAATGGTGACAAAAATTTGAACACATGCCTATATTCCCAATCTTTACCAGAGCGCACCAGTCATACTTCATGTGTGACTATGTCACCGACTGGGTACTAGTCTGTGGTTTTCTATATTTATCGCTCGGTTTTCCATTCAAAATGGCAAATCAATCGCCCCAAAGTCAAATGCCATATACATGTATGTGCTTTGAAAACTATTCCCTCACTAAAAACTTCATGACAAAGCGGTAGTTTGTGGCGATTTTCGCAAGCTACTCGTCAAAATTGCAACAAATTAAAAAACTTGTGTTTGACTTGGTATGTGTGTTGTCGTGCGTTTAGACTTTTGTGTTGATAAAATAATCGGAGAACCAAATCACACCGTTTCGCAATATAGTTCTTTGGTTCTAGTTGGTCATTCCGAAATTACACAAATTGTGTTCGATATTTTGTGTGCTTTATAAGGGCAATATGTTGATCTGTTCGCTTATAGTATATATATTAATACCGTGGAAGTCCACCAAATGTTGGTAAAATGTCGCCCGTGGCAGAGCTCTTCCGAACCATAAAGGGAGGTAAAACCTGAATGGAGTTTGGGCAGGGATGTGGCTAGAGGGGGGTGGGGGTGTCTCACCCCCAGCAGAGAGCTATATTTTCAATAGTTGGAAATTCCTAATTTCAGGTAAAAACAATTTATTGGGGGGAATTTATTGTTTTTCGACCAATATTTGCATATGTTCCTATTTTTGGTCAAAAGTTTTGACAGAAATGGTCATCAGTTGGAAATTTTCCAACCTTAGGGGGGTGACAGGTTGGAAATTTCCAACACTTGGAAAGCTTGTGTCCTGGTCCCTCCCACATGGCCAGTCAAAAACTTCTAGTTAATTTAAGAAAACAATATTGTCATAAAATTGGTCAACATTGACATTGGAATTGTCATCAGTTGGAAATTTTCCAACCTAAGTGGGGGTGTAGGGTTTGAAATTTCCAACAGTAGGAAGGCTTGAGGCTAGTCTAGATGTTAGGATTTTGCGATTTTCTTGTTCAGATTTCAAAATTTTCGCACACCGGGCCGAACCATGGTCAGCACGGTGTGTCATTGCCCCATCCACATGGCCAATACAAAACTGCTAATTAGTTTAGCAAAACAATATTTTACTACATTTGGTCAAACTTGTAGACATAAATGGTCATCAGTTGAAGAATTTTCCAACCTGAGGGGGGGCATGAGGTTTGAACTTTCCAACACTAGGAAAGCTTCAGTCGAGGCCAGTCTAGATGCTAGGATTTGCGATTTTCTTGTATAGTTTTCAAAATTTTCTCACACCGGGCTGAACAACCATGGTCGGCCCGGTGTTTCCTGGTCTGTTGATGGTAGCTGTGTGCATTTGTCTGGAATTAGACCACTAGTTGTTGTTTTTTGGGCAATTTTCAGGTTAAAATATCTTAATGTTCTCATACTGGGAACATAGAACCATGGCTTATGAATATATAGGAAATTAGGCCTGAGCATGAGGTACAAGGAGGGTGCAAATGGCAAATGGAATAATGCAAAAAGTTGTGTTGGTGTGATTTCGACTCAAGGGGGGGGGGGGGGTGCAAATGGAATTATGCAAAAAGTTGTGTTGGTGTGATTCCGACTCAAGGGGGGGGGGGGGGGTGCAGTTGGAATTTCCCAAGGTTCACTTCAATCATTTAGGTGACTTAGTTCGGAATGACGGAGTATAAGTGTTTTCGAGTGATGTATCGCGTACATATCCCTTTTTGTATATTAAAGCATCAGGGGTTCGAATCATACATGGTATCGGTATATATCGGCACATATATGTCTTCCCTCCACTGGAAATTATAACAAACACCCAATTATGTTTGGAAACTAGCCACGACGAGTGACTATCCCGTGTATTGCTATGATTGCACAATGGTATAGGCCTGACCACGTTGAACCAATAGGTACAGCTCCAGTAACGACGGCGTCCCCACCGGCCAGAAAAAAAACGCCTTTTTTATTCTGATTTTATATTTTTTTAATGGCGGAAATCTGTAACCAGAGCCTTTGTGAAGCCCGTCTGCAGGGTGAAATGCTGGTCCTCATCTCCATATTAATGTGTATATTCATGTTGGTATGGACCCCAATCTTTTACCAACAATTATATCATTTTCTTTCCATTATACCCGGTATTGAAACTTGACAAAATTGTAAATGACATCGTCTTGAACAGACAAATGAATTCAGGTTCTGAGATTCCTGATAATTTCTCTATGGACTATTCGGGAATACAAATTTGACAATTTGCTTGAATTCCATGTTGAATTCACTTCCGTGTGAAAACTTGTCTTTCCATGAATATATAGCGCCTGCTATCTTGAATATTCCTTGTGAAAGAAAAGCTTGGGGCCAACATAACATGAATACACGTTTAATCACATCTTAAATGCATATTAATGAAGTCCACACAATATATAATTCTGCAATAAACCTCTGAATTTGGCATGAGAACTTTCTATGCGCTTTTGTCCCGATAATCTATAGATTTTTCTTAACGCCTCGTGTAATTTTGACAACACGTCTTAAACCATGCAACATTATACCCCCACATTACTATTATTACACGCTTTGACATTTCGGAAGTTTATCGAATCTTGACAAATTGAATATTTAATTTTGTTAACATTCTTCAGCTTATATTTTTGTTAGGAAGTTGACGGGACGAACGTCATGCTAGAAGTGAATATGGTTCCTGAACACGTGACCCCTCTTTGTTATCACTAAGCCCCATCGTCACGTGTTCATAAACAAACATAATTACACCCAATCACGAAACCCACCGCTTCCCGCGCTATTTATAAATTAGTCCAAGTCTTCTCGTACTAAAACCAGCTAAGATATTGGTATGGCGAGATGCTGGATTTTAGTCCGAGTTCGTCCCGTATGGTCTCTTATGACACGACTTAAGCGTTAGTGACCCGCTCAAATAAAACCACAATTATATGAAATAAAATATCTCAATTGCGACAATAAACGGATTTTTTCCGGAGAAGACATGATATTTGATCTGAAACCCACATCGGTTGTGAATTGAAAGCGGTCATTTAATGTGAAAAGAGACATTTACCGTAGTGTTGACATATTTTTTAAAGTATGCGAACTCAGTTGACCTCGCGAACTGTGTTCGGCATTTTCCGTTGAAAATATTCCGTAGATTTTCGACTAACCACGCAAATTACGATGAATTCTCCATTATAATCGTAATTATGTGTGTCAATAAATAAAAAATAAATAGATTAAGTAAACATTGAAGATATAAATGTAATACATTAAATAAATTACGGGAATTACAACACTCTCAAAGTTTAAAACAGTGTAAACACAACGAGCATTAGAATAAATATGGTGCTACATTTCACCCACATTTGGTGGACTTCCGCGAAATTAAGATATATACTAAGCGAACAGAGCAATATACTGCTCTTGTTAAGCACACAAAAAATTCAAACAAAATTTATATAAATTTTGAACCTTAAGTTTGAAAAGTCCCACTAAATCCGAAGAACTATATTTCGAAACGGTGTGATTCGGTTCTCCGATTATTTTATCACCACAAAAGTCAAAACGCACATGGACGAAAATCACACGCATGGCAAGTCAGACACAAGAGGTCTAATTTGCTCCAATTTTGACGAGTTGCTTGCGAAAATTGTCAACAAAACTACCGTTCTTATCCTCCATTATGTCATTAAGTTTTTAGTGCGGGAATGGTTCTCAAAGCACCTAGGAAACTGGACTTTGGGGCGATCGGTTTTCGCCATTTTGTTCGGAAAACCCCACGCTATATATAGAAACGGAAACTAGTATACCCATAACAAACTCCGGAATATGCCGAAGTTATTCGGACCACTTCGGCTTTCAGTTAAAACGTAAACAAACAGAAAAAACCGATGTTTGTGGCAATCAACCGGAATATTCTATGTGTAATTTAACATTAAAGTTAGATTATTATACACCATTATGACCATAAGATGTCACTCTTTCCGATGTATATAGCATCACGTATTGATTTGCTAGGTAAATCGAGTAAAATACACAACAAATTCCCGCCACAAACCTTGGGCGTAAGTCGTGTCATAAGAGACCATACGGGACGAACTCGGACTAAAATGCAGCATCTCGCCATACCAATATCTTAGCTAGTTTTAGTACGAGAAGACTTAGACTATTTATAATTATGTTAACCCGTGTCGCCAAGACAAATGTTTTTCTCTATACTGCGAAACGCGAAAAACTATTAATCATGAACACCATGGTTACCTATATAATAATGACTCGTTTTCTCTGCCGATTTCATTATACATGTATCTTTTCGTATGTGTATACTGTAAGATGTTAATGACACCCATACATGTTCATCGTGGAAACACAGTCACTTTGATATAAATGACTCAAACTTCAGCCGTTTTTATTTTACATGTCTCTTTTTATATCTAACCAATTGTGGTTAGTTTGTTGTGAATGTCTTTAATTCGACAGACAATAATTTCGGTTCGTTTGTACCCCGCAATATAAGACTTCGAATGATGTCATATCGGCAATTATCTTTTATATCCCCTATATATCTCAAAGACGCCAATATATGTGGGAGTATAGTTGAGTAAGCATGTACAATGCATGGACAATGACACGAACCCTCCATCGGTTGTCGTTCTATATATATATACTTCCAAAACCGGATATCGAACAGATTCGTTTTGAGGAGATTTTGACGTTAATTTTTCGCAACTTAAAAAAATGGTGACCGAATTAAGTCACTTGAATATTTATATCTTCTCAACTGTCATATGGGGACCGCATGCATGCAATGTGAGCTAGCAACAACTTATGTTTATCTCATTTGCTATATTTTTTGGTTGAGTAATTTATGTAGCTGTAGAAATTGGTGAGTATTCACTTCGATGTGAGACATCTTGCTGTCATTTTCGAGCAATGTATGACGTAAGTTCCCGGGCCTGAGTGAAGTATGTATGACGTCAGTTCCCGGGCCTGAGTGAGGTATGTATGACGTAAGTTCCCGAGCCTGAGTGAAGTATGTATGACGTAAGTTCCCGGGCCTGAGTGAGGTATGTATGACGTAAGTTCCCGGGCCTGAGTGAAGTGTGTATGACGTAAGTTCCCGGACCTGAGTGAAGTGTGTATGACGTAAGTTCTCGGGCCTGAGTGAGGTATGTATGACGCAAGTTCCCGGGCGTGAGTGAAGTATGTATGACGTAAGTTCCCGGACCTGAGTGAAGTATGTATGACGTAAGTTCCCGGGCCTGAGTGAGGTATGTATGACGTAAGTTCCCGGGCCTGAGTGAAGTATGTATGACGTAAGTTCCCGGGCCCGAATGAGGTATGTATGACGTAAGTTCCCGGGCCTGAGTGAAGTATGTATGACGTAAGTTCCCGGGCCTGAGTGAGGTATGTATGACGTAAGTTCCCGGGCCTGAGTGGCGTATGTATGACGTAAGCTCCCGGACCTGAGAGGTATGTATGACGTAAGTTCCCGAGCCTGAGTGAAGTATGTATGACGTTGGTCCCGGGCCTGAGTGACGTATATATGACTTTGGTTCCCGGGCCCGAGTGACGTGTGTATGACGTTGGTTCCCGGGCCTGAGTGACGTTGGTATTATTGAAATAATTCGCAAAAATGTGGGATATTGGCTGAACTGGTAGAACCGACTGACATTACGTGGTAAACTTCGTACGGACGCACAGTTATTTTAAAGGTCGTCTGTATGACGATGAGGAACATAAAGTTTATCATGTATGTTATCTACGTGATAATTTCGTCCCACTACTCCGATGTTGGCGACGCTCTCATGGTTGGTGACACCAGGTTTACAGAAGTGATTTTCTGACAATTGTTGGAAATTCTGACACAGTCCAATCCGGTCGCCACGACCCTGTCAGCAATGCCTGTGGGTGTTCAGCTATTGGAGTGTTGAAACCATGCAGACGAGACGTACTTGTAATGGGCCTGGTGTGTTCTCCCGCGTCACTGACGAGCTCCCATTATGTTATAAGAAACAAAGAAACACCCACCTAAACACATGGTTACGTCACGTATTTAGTCCCTGATCGGTAAATCGTACCGTGAACAAATAAACTCATCACGCCAGATAATGAGAGACCATTGCAGACAGGAAACATTCAAAATACAACGGTTGTGTATCTTACGCGGCGATGTTAGGGGATCATTGTTACTCCTTACTCAAGTCAACAAGCAACTTATCAAGTACAACAATATAGGAATTCCGGTGTGAATTACGATCCCTTGGTGGCGCTGTATTCCATTGAGACCGTGCCATGTTTACAAGAAGGATTTGAGAAACCATTAGGATAGGATAAGGATTTTTTCCTGGAAAGTCCAAACAATTCGAATTCTGCCTCGAATGCCAAGCGCCTGTGTTAGAATTGACTTCGCGTTGTAACTGTGGAGATGTTCCAACTAATCGAAAGGTTAAAGGAACATTAAGTACTTATGAGCAAACAAGACTAGTACCAGCATAAGTCCATCTGTTCCTGCATGCTATGATAATGTACTATTGGAATCATGTGGCCGTCTGTTGATCCGCAATATAATCGTTCTGAATAATAAATATTTACAATTGATTGACGTTGTAATTTCTGAATCGCAATATTATATGATTGGTACATTTAACCCTATCTTTAACTACAGTCATCGCGGTGGAAATATGTATACATGTTAACGGTTGGCTTGTTCTTTTATTACGTATATTTACATATACGTTACATACATTTTATTCTACAATTATCAATTATTCGATAAAATTCGACGGAATTCGTGGAGCGGCTACTAGTACAACTGTCATGTAACTTCTGAATGCCTCCATTCGCATTAAATACAAGTTAGCCCAATAACAGATTACCCCTCGCAAACTGCGGTAAACAATCGTAGCGACTAGTCAGTCTATACGAGGCGTTAATTAGTGTTCGAACGTCTCCAATGATTGCCAGAAAGTGGAAACAATAGTATGTTTATGTAAATAAAGGAAAATGGTAGTTAAGTTTACTCAATCCGAGCAGACGCTCCTAAATTACTATCCCTTTGGCCTCGGGGGTAAAAAATAATTGATTCAAGTCGAGGAACCCACCCATCAAAGCTCAGAGTGATCAGATATCGATTTTTGAAGTTTGTTATTTCTCGAGATGTGTAATAATATGTGGCCCAGAAACACGTGGTCAAACGGAGGGTCGCGGACAAAATTGAGGATGAAGATGGATAACTCTAAAATCAAGTGGTAATATGGTCAAATTTCGTGATACTTTAGTGATAATACGGCCATATTTTGTTGAACAAAATGTTGATAAATAGCAAGTTTTCGGAAATTTGATACCATAGTTGACAGTGGTTAGCATTATTGTTTGGCAATAAATCGATTCTGATAACTAAAGCGTATTTTGAAGAAATGTTGTTGTTGTTATTGTTGTTGTTGTTGTATCTTGATGGTATGTGGACCGTCTGATCGGAACGAGTACCTTTAATTTTTATGTCATTTCACCATCTGGTTGTATGACACCCCTCGTGTTAAGCCGCCGTTTGACAGCTAAAAGTCGGGACCGAAGGTATAATGCCCTAAATATACGCGTTAAAGACACGGTTGGCCTTAGTTGTCGAAAATATTCATATTTGTTCCAAACACCGTAAACAGACAAACATTAAAACGCATACAGTTTCGTTCATATATACCATGACCATCGCGTAAACAGCATGCTATCATAAAGACTTACTATATTTTACATAAGCAAGAGCCTGATTGTGTTACAGTAGACAGCACAGTGTCACTGGCTAATCACACACAAATGATATAAACGCTCTTTATTAGTTCCATATCAGGAATTCAGCAACAAAGAACGCTCTTTATGTTTACCATCATAATATAAACAAACACCAGAAAAGTAACTTTTTTATGCTTTTGTTTACATAACAATGGTCAAACAAATGACAATAACATACTGTTTATGCGATATTTCTTATTTGTATACGGACAAAGTCTGTCTACATTTTGATGTTCTTTCTGTTTGTGGCGGTTTTTGATGGGTGGAAATATTTTCACAGGATACCCACCGCCAAGGTCAACCGTACCTTTAAAGTCCCACAAGGCGCTCGCAGTGTCATTATCAAATTGTGTTTATCTTGTATGGATATATGAAGTTATTGGAATTATACGATACTCAACTAGCAATTAACAACTTCTACGAATGATATCGGAAATTTGATAGTTGACAGTGGTTAGCATTAGTGTGTGTTGTTGTTGTTGTATCTTGATGGCATGGGACCGTCTGATCGGATTGAGTACCTTTAATAATTATAACACCACGATGTGGTTATTGTATTATGACTACAATGACTCAGTTCAGTTGGCGTGGTTATCGTGACGTTTGCGATTCGGAATGTTTTAACCCTTTCTTGACGGTATCTTCCTGTTTTTTTTGTTGCGAAAAACCCTGTGCCAATGCATAGTCTTATATATGCGAGTCGACAATATGTCGCCTCGCATATATAAGAGAATGCATTGGCCTAACAAATTTATATTATTTTTTATAATTGTTAAAAAGTGTAAGAAAAAATAAAAAAATATATAAAATATTGTTAAAGAATATAAGAAATAATGATAAAAAATTCTAAAAAAATCGTTAAAGAATGTAAGAAAATAATGATGAAAATTGATAAAATTGTTAACGAATATAAGAAAAAATTCTAAAAATTGTTATAGAATGTAAAACAATTGATAAAAACAAATGATAAACTTTGTTAAAGAATATAAGAAAAAATTCTAAAACAAAAATTATATAAATTGTTAAAGAATGTAAGAAAAATTGATACAAAATTATAAAAATAATTATTTGGCCAATGCATTCTCTTATAACAATCCCCATTCGTTGCAGTTAATGCAAATGACGACACAAGGAATATATACTTTCGTTCCTAACGGTTAAATCACCGACAAAAGGACGAGACAATACGGCAATGGTATTTCCAATAGATAGAGTTAATAAATAAGAATTATTTTGTCGTCTAGTCTTAGTTTATCACGTTATGAATAATGACTGCATGATTATACCGGGACATGCACGAGTCGTGATCGCCACGCGTTTATCACGTTATACATAATGACAATATTATACCGTACGGCCCATGCACGCTTCTGCGTCGCCAATCTAACGACATCAAAAACACTTTTCATATTAATCGCATAGTGTTAAATTTGTCTGTCATTTGTTCAAACAATTTGTGTCACATATGGCTATAAATAGAGGATATCTAATGAGTCGCGATTATATACGAAATTTATTAACCGAGGTCAACTCAATTCGATTCGAGCCGACTTTTAGCGAGACTCGAATTTATTACATGGGGGTAATCAATTTCGTATAGAATGGCGACGTAATTGAGAACCATTTTATCACATATAGTCACATTTTAGCAAGGAAAATTGTCTCGAAACGGTTAGGGTTAAAACAAAAATAATATTGATTTCCTTATCACAACCAAAGAGAAAGTAAAGACATCTTCAAGAACAAATATAGTACCATTTTAAATGTGACTTTTCAGATTGATAAAATTATTCAACAACCCTTGTCACAAATGTTTATCTCATGCACACTCAACACTATAAATAACCCAACACACATTGAATATCATAATTATATTATGATGAACATAATACTAAAGTTCCGGCATTGCCATCGCTATCATTGTGCTAATCAATTACGTCACTGTGCGTGCCGATAATACACGTGTGTCTTACTAAAAAATGTAAGGCCGGATTTAGGGGCTAATTATGTGATAATTTACTTTAGGATAGGACGATAACCATACTTATAAAATGCGCGTGCACTACCAGCAGTGCGATCACTGTATTTATTGCATGCTTCCCCATTAAAAAGTGGGAAATCGCCGCAAAGTCAATATCGTATTTAGTGTCTAGGCCGACAGCAAGGATATCATTTTGATATTCAAAAATGATATCTTCACTGTCGCTTACGTGTACTTCCGGTAAAATCAATGCTTGATATTAGGTTGCAAATATCTGGAAAAAATCGATCGCCCAACCTTAACCCTTCCATGATAACAGGTGTGAAAAGGGGTGTTGAACAACATGAAAAGACACAATCATTTAAAATGTAACTATATTTATTCTTGAAGATATATTTACTTCCTCATTGGTTGTGATACGGAAATCAATATTAATTTTGTTTAAACCCAGCCGATTCGATACCGTGTTTCCTTAAAGGGGTACAGTACGCTAAATCCGGCCATTTATGGGACAATCTCCTATTATACTCAACATAGTATATGCAACACATGACTGAAATGCACACATGTGCTCTATGGACGACGTTGCTGTTACATTGGACAAATTAAGGTACGCATTGGAAAAAAGTTAAAGCATTGATCAATATTCTGAAAATTATATTCAGACTAAAATATTTGAACTTACTACACGATTAGCGATGTTTTGTGACAAACAACTGTAACAGTTTTCTTTAAATAACACTAGTCCAGGAGATCGGGAGGTAGTGTTGCTCATATTGACGGACAAGCTGCGACCATGTTATTTTTAATGTTTTAGGTATGGTAATGAAGAAAAATTATGATAGCAAGAACAAATTTGTAGCCTTCTTTGGTTTTTGCGATTTTTTGGGCATTTTTCTACGTTTTTAGCCCAAATTTTTCAATTTTGTTTTCAATTTGTAACCATTTCATTTTAGTATGCTTTTGGTGATTAAGTTGAATAGTAATTGTTTCAATAATGTTAAATAACTAATCGTGCTAAAAAAAATTGAAGAATTTTTATTTTAGTTTTATTTTTTACCATTTAAATTTTTTTTTTTATGTAAAATCGTCCAAATTGCAACCATTTCATCTTGGTATGATTTTAATGGTTAAATTCGCCATTAATTATTTTAATAGTGTTAAATAATCTACAACTTGTCTTCTACAATGTTTTTAAATGGATTTACGAAGGTTTCTACTTGTTTTCTAAGTTGAGGGGGGTCTAATTCAAATCCAATTAAACATTGTACTGTTCAAAATTAGATCAATTTCTTAAGGCGTATGGTAGATATACGTAACAAGTTTTCAAAACTTATACATATGCCTTTCTATCATGTGCGTTATGCACGCGAGTCGGATTTTACAAATTAAATTATGATGAAAAACCCTGAATTTTGGGTGTGATCACATTTGTGGTCATAATATTCCCATTAGAGAGTGGATGGACATGGAGCATGCGACACTGTGCAGCACTGTGCAGTATATATGTATATGACAAGCATGACATGAGACATTAGTATCGATGAAGGGGTCACTCTCACCAAAAAAAGTGCTGAAGGGTACACAGGGTTTGAAAATGTGCTGATGGGTACACAGGGTTTGTGATCGGCACAAACACCATTACTTAATTTGTGTTTATGAAAGTTGAAAGTCTGGCGCCCATTACCAGTTTGTTTTCAGTACATTTTAATATTCATTGGAACGTAAACAATTATTCTCGGACAGAAATCATCGCAGATTCGAAAACTGAATGTCCCTCAGAACGACATTTCAAACCCTGTGTACCCTTCATCACATTTTGAAAATCCTGTGTACCCTTCAGCACTTTTTTTGGTGAGAGTGACCCCTTCAGCATTAGTATCTTTCTACTAAACTGTGCTTCCAGAGTTATCAGGAATAGAGTATCGGTGTTATTTCTTACCCAAATAAATTTTAAAACGGGGTATGTTGGTTAAAGGATCAATGACTCCTATATTTCTATCGTATCACAGTAAAGCTGTTTTTGTAAAATTGGCGCGGTTCACACGATCAAAGTTCGATTTTCTTTACAATATGTTACAAGCAACTAATTATATAGAGTTACGCTTCTTGAATTTGTGTAGGGAAACTCGAGTCAGCATAACACAAAAATCTGGCTGCTAATTGGTTGATTATCATTGAGTGAAATGTGGAAGGGGTCTGGATATTTTTATGCTGCTGATTTATGTGCAGTAAATGGGGTAGTTGTAGAAATGCAAGATTATCGTTTAATTAGGTGTTTGTAACCTATAGATACGAAGCTTCGGTACATTAATTATTATTAATATATTACTATGTTTAAATCAGATGTATGCATACAGTCGGCGTCGAAACAAAAACAAGAATGTACCGATTATTCGTGACATTCAAGTTAAATGTTCAATAATAGAACATTATTCTGTGACTGCTTCATTCAACATGAAGTTAATCAAGGTGTATCGTTATTAATAACAGTATACAGTAATATCGAAATAAGAAGAATCATGTGGCCCTGGGTACTTACCCCCCAGCGCTGTGGCAAAAAAATTGACAATGCATTCTTAAACCCAAACCTGTGGCGGTTTTTTCATCCAATGTACCGAAGCTTCGTGCCATGTACCGAAGCTTCGTCACGTGTCAGAACTCCAGGAATATACCACCACAGGACATCATATGGCACCGATAACAAACGTTGAATGGTGACCAGAAACCCGGATATTAATAATTTCAGATCATAATTAGCATCGATATTAACCCATCGAGGAATATGTCACAATGACACACTATATTACACCCACCCCTATATAACTGCTCCCTCTCTGACACAGGTCTACATGTAAGAAGATTATCGATGTCTACTTAATGAGACTATACAGTTCCGTCAAAATCTGGTGAAAAATGTGACCTCGCATCGTTAACCCCAAATATGTGGCGATTTTTCATCCAATTTACCGAAGCTTCGTGACACGTACCGTCAAATGGCATCAGACGTTGAATGGTCACCATAAACATCGATATCAGTCATTTCAGATCGTAACTATCATAGAAATATAAATTAATCCATGGTGTAATTATGTCAAAATGACACACTATATTACACCACCCTATATAACTGCTTTACTTCAGCCCTGACACAGTGCTACACACCAGACGTTTATCCATGTCTACTTAATGAAAGTATATAGTTCTGTCCAAATCTGGCGAAAAATGTGACCTTGCATCATTAACCCCAAATCTGTTGCGGTTTTTCATCCTATGTACTGAAGCTTCGTGACATGTACCGAAGCTTCGTGACATGTCAGAACTCCAAGAATATACCCCATCGGGATATCAAATGGTATCAAACGTTGAATGGTCACCAGAAATCTCGATATTAGTCATTTCAGACCATAATTAGCATAGCATTATATATTAACCCATCGAGAAATACGTCAACATGATACACTATATTACACCCACTCCTATATAACTGCGTCCTCCCTGACACAGGCTGCATATAACAAGTTTATCTATGTCTACTTAATGAGAGTATACAGTTCTGTCAAAATCGGGCGAACAATTTGGTCTATAAATACCGCAGTGTGACACATTTAAGATAGACCAAAACAATAAACACCTTTCAACCCAAAGATAGTTACATTTTAATTGAAAAAATAGTCCAAACATGAAAAGTTAATTTTTGCCGATATTTAAGTCAAGTTTTTGAGAGAAAAGTCCAATATTTTTGGTGATGTCAGTGGTGACAATAGTAATAATTAAACTTCAGTAGACAGGGAATCCTGTCCATGTACAAAATCTATTGATTGTCAGCCGATTATTTTTGCTGATTTGAATTATTGTCGTTATATTGCCTAATCATGTACATATTGTTAATTTTCATACATATGCCGAAACCACAAACACGATAACTTACCGTATATACAAAGTACGATAATGGAGTCATACTCCACATATGTCCCCCATCATATATACCACAGCCAACGTCCCTAGGTGTCGAGTAAACACTTTTGCAAACAGTTCCAACGTAAACAATAATCCTCTTTTAAACACTGAAAACTCCCTACCAGATTGTGAGTCGTATGATGATAATCATAAATGTCCCTTGAAAATGTTGATCTATATATGCACTCCTAGAAATGAGAGAAACCTCATGTATCCAGAATAGTAAATTCTGTGATTTACACGCTTACTCCAATGCTACAACAAAGTGGAGTGAATATGTAGGTTAATCATGCTGTGACTCTTCTTGAGTATGAACTTGTCACACGAATTTTACCACACTGTAGATTGGGCAACAATTAAACTATCAAAATGACCGAATTGAATCATCCGCCGAGTTACATGTTCACTAGTCACGTGGTAACATTGGAATGTAATATATTGATTTTTCTGTATCGATCGCAGCTATACCCGCCCCTTGCCCCATCTTATCAGTACCCAGTGTGTAATGGGATGTTAGAGAGATTGTCCTCTTCATACATGTAGCTATTCGTGTAATATTTAATTCAATGGAGCACAAGCATATATTTATTTTTTGTTACATGGAATTGAATCTTCTCTCATTGTCTATATATGTGTAGCTTCAAGTTCCAGATTGGTGAGATTGAGTTATAGGTGTAGAGATCGGTTATACACGTATATTGCATTTTATATCTATTCCTGTTACTTTAAATTAAAATTGGAATCGTCAGTGAATCGTACCGATCTCTCGTATGTAGATTTCTACCCATTTTCTCTATTTTCAATTTAGGTGTAAGATGAGTTATACTCATAACGTGTCTCATTCCGTAAGAGGTTGAGATAACAGCTATCTTTTGTTATATAAAATGGTAATATTAAGCCACTCACTCGGACCTGAACATATATAAATCAATATATACTATATAGAATGGTTGAGACCTGAAACATATATAAATCAATACTATATATATAATGGGTAGTAACCCCTCCCCCACACAATGCCTTTTGTTAATCTTACAAATACGACTATGTTTTCCAAAATATCTGTCTGCCACATCTGGTCTGACTGGGGCCTGACTACCTAACGACCTATATTTATCCACATATATAAATTATTTCGATCAGAATATGGAGAATGTAGGCCGATGGGTGATCAGACCCCCGCCAGACTATGTCACATCTAGGGCGGTCACACAAGGCCTTAACATGTTAATCCAATACCGGTTTGTATTGCTCATTGTTATTTTTGTGTGCGTGTGTGTGTGCGTTTGTGGAACGAAAGCTTTTTCTTTTTGTCAAGAATGTATAATTATCACTAAATTCAATGGAATCAATAATTTTTGCTTGTTTTACAGGGACCTTAATATTCTTAACTATACTTACTATTGCTTTACTTCTTTTCGTTTCGGTTGTCTGCGTACTGCTGTCGTTAAATGTCTATAAAAATAGTATCTGCTAATTGCCGAGGGCTTAATCAAAAAGAAAAGCGCCGCGATGTGTTCAACTTCTTGCGAAATTCTAATGCCTCGCTATATTGTCTCCAAGATACACACTTTACGAACGACATGGAAAAATACATTGAATCTGAATGGGGTTTCAAAATTGAAGCATCTTCTTACAAGTCCCAATCGCGCGGAGTAGCAATTCTTTTCAAAAATAACTTTGACTATCATATACACAATGTATTAAAGGGACAACGGAAACTTTATTATACTAGACATGACGATTGAACAAATGAGAATAACTCTTGCAAATATCTACGGACCAAACGAAGATAATCCAGATTTCTATGTTCGACTCAAAAATAAAATCCTTGATATTGGCAACACGCAAGTTATAATTTGTGGGGACTGGAATTTGGCTCGCGACCAGAACATGGATACTTATAATTATAAACATATAAATAATCCAAAAGCATTAAAAGCAGTGGAATCACTTGTCGACAGACTCGAACTTGTAGATGCATGGAGGCTTAATAATGAAAATGAGAAGCGATACACTTGGAGGGGGAAATCTCCAATTAAAATGGCAAGACTTGATTATTTCCTGATATCAAATGACCTAATTAGTATTACAGGAGCGGGCCCAGATATATTACCAGGTTATAGATCAGATCACTCTATTATTACTCTATCTTTATCGCTGAATAATATCAATAGAGGCCAGGGTTTCTGGAAATTCAATACTTCTCTCTTACACGAAGAAAAATATATGGATTTGGTTAAATCTATCATAGAATCAAACAAATGTAGATACAAATATATCCGACGCGTTGAAGCGGATTACACCTCAAGCAGATGCGAAATTGGCAAAAAACTTCTTCTTGACGCAATTCTACTCGATATCAGAGGTCAAACAATGGCGTATTCAGCTAAACGCAAACGTGAGCGAAAAGAAAAAGAAAGCTCATTATTAAAAATTAAAAATGAACTCGAAATTTCCATCGACAAATGTTCAGTTGATTTAAATAAGAAGGCCAATATAATGGAACAAATTCAAAACATTGACACTGAACTCCATGAAATGAGAAAAGAAGCTACCCAAGGGGCAATGTTGAGATCGAAAGCAAAGTGGATTGAGCATGGAGAAAAACCAACAAAATACTTCCTGAATTTAGAAAAACGAAACTATATATCAAAAACCCTGGCACTCTTGGAGGATTCAAACGGAAAAAAGTTAACAAACCAAAATGAAATTTTAAATGAAACACGAAAATTCTACCAAACCTTGTACTCGTCAAAAAAAACAATAGACTTTGATTACAAATCAATATTGGATCAATGTGAATATTCAAGACTATCGCCCGAGGCAGCCCAAAGTATAGAAGGCCCCATAACTCTAGGTGAACTAACGATGGCACTAAAAAAATCAAAAAACGAAAAATCTTCCGCCTTAGATGGCTATCCTTATGAGTTCTGGAAATTTTTCTGGTCTGACCTGGGTCAACTCCTGTGTGAATCGCTGAATGAATCCCTCGTTGATGGTGAGCTTTCCATTACACAAAAACAAGGCCTGATAACAATTATCCCAAAAAAAGACAAGGAACGACATCTTCTCAAAAACTGGAGGCCGATCACCTTACTGAATGTCTCATACAAACTAGCATCGTCATGTATAGCAGAGAGACTTAAACGCGTTCTACCTCACATAATTAGCGAAGACCAAAGCGGATTTCTCAAAGGCCGATACATAGGCGATAACACTAGATTGGTTTATGATATTATATTCAGAAGTAAATTGCAAAACAAACCGGGTCTTTTACTTTTAGTAGATTTTGAAAAAGCATTTGATTCCGTATCATGGAAATTCATCATGAAATGTTTAGATATGTTCAATTTTGGTGAATCACTAAAGAGATGGATTACAATTTTTTGCAACAATATTAATTCCTCAATTCTGATAAATGGCCACATCTCGAGGAGCTTCAGTCTTTCTCGAGGCTGTCGACAAGGTGACCCCGTCTCACCGTATATTTTTTTTGATATGCGCAGAAATTTTATCTCTCTTGGTGAAGCAAAATGGAAATATGGCAGGAATAACCCTCGGCAATCAGGAATACAAAATAACACAGTACGCAGACGACACGACATTCATCTTAGATGGTAGTGAAAATAGTTTACGAGAAGCTTATAAAATACTAGACTTCTTTGCAGACATATCTGGCTTACGGATCAACCCTAGCAAATGTCAGGCGTCGTGGATAGGATCACATACATATCGGAAAGATTGTATTTGTCCCGATCTAAATCTAAACTTTTCTCCTACCTTCGATTTATTGGGTATTCAGTTCAATACAGACCTAGGCAAGATGAGTCACAACTATGATACAAAATTAGTGGACATAAACCGTATGATCGAAACATGGAAACATAGACTATTAACACCAATCGGAAGAATAACAGTGATCAAATCTCTTATACTACCTAAACTTACGCACCTATTCATAGCACTACCAGATCCTGGAAACGCATTTATTAAACAGCTCGAATCACTTCTTTACAAATTTGTTTGGAACTCGAATAGGGACAGAATAAAAAGAAAGCTCATTTGCCAAGACTATCAAAATGGCGGCTTGAAAATGGTAGATATCAGAAACTTTATAATGTCAATGAAAATAACTTGGGTTAGACGTCTTATGTCAATGAACTCGAAATGGATCCCTTTAACTGATCTCCCTGTTGCCAATGACTCACTATTTCTTTTTTATGACAGCATGTACTTGCGAAACTATTCCAAAAATATATTAAATCCATTCTGGCGTGATGTACTCACAGCATGGAGCTATTTCAGTGAGAAGAATGAGTCAAACGGAAATATATGTACATGGGTCTTATGGAAAAATCCAAACATAAAGCTGCACGACAAAATTATCAACTTCGCTACATGGAGAAGACATGGCATATTTTTTATCAATGACTTGATACATACAAATGGTAAATTCCACACACCCGAAAGTCTTTACGCTTCTTTTAATGTATACACTGACTTCATCACCTTGAACGCAATTTGCAGACAAATTAATTCATTAGCCAAAAAATATAAGAAAACTTTAACTCGTTGTACTAATCCCATACAACCCAGCAATATGGTTCCACTTTTGCGAAATTCAAAGGGTGGGCAAGACTTCCATAAAATTTTGAATGCTATGAATTTTTCCCCTAAACCCCAAAGCAAATGGACAATTGAAATTGGGGTGCCAGAAATGGACTGGACAATTTTCAACCGCCTACCTTTCTCCACGACGCCTGATACAAAGCTTCAGTGGTTACAGTTCAGGATTAATTCTAGGATATTATCAACAAATAGATTTCTTAAAATAATAAAAGTAAGATCTGATGACCAGTGCAATCGATGCAGAAATAATAATGAGAACATCTCACATATATTCTGGGACTGCGCATGCGTACAACAATTCCAAGGTGAGCTTAACGATTGGTCAACCAAAAATAACCTTAATCTCAAATATTCGAAAAAGATAATTATTCTTGGTTCTCCACCAACAGCAGGAAATTATACCACCAATTTGTTTTGGCTGCTTGTCAAACAATACATATATCGAACTAAATTCAACCCAGACATGCTATCCGTCAAATCTTTTATAACAACCCTCAAATACAGGTATAGATGTGACAAATTCAATGCTCGTTGTAATATGAAAATTGCAGAATTTGAGAAAAACTGGTTTCAGATAGAAAGCGCTATAAATAAAAATGAAGCAAAGATTGCTTGATATATACTCATCAGACTCGCGGTTTTTCCTTTAAGAATTATGTTTCCGTTCTACCTCTTACTCTCTTCAATTATAATTATAGAAATTATAGTCACCCTTCAGTGAGTGTCGTGCTAAACCGAAACAAAAATAAAAATAACATGTTTTAACGTGAATTAAAACTCCAACTCATTGCCCGATCGCCTGTTTAGAGCCACATAATGCCCGTTGATGTAAGTAAGAGTGCAAGCGTGAGCGAGTGAATGAGTGTATGCCTGAATGTATGTATCAGATGAATATTATATATCTATATTTTGTATTTTGTACAACCATTCATTATGTATGTTAATCATCTGACTGATTCAATAAAAAAAAAAAAAAAAAAAAATAATAATAATTAACCATGGTACATCAGACATGTTAGTATTCAATGTATAGCAGGCAGAATAGCCAATTATGTATATCATCTACAACTTGTAATCGATTGCAGGACATGCTGGGGCAATATTTACCATTTTCCATATTTTGGCGGCCATTTTGGCAGCCATTTTGAGCCAAAGTAAGAATTTTGGGTCCATTGAATTGGAATATTCATAGGTAATCATGTGCATCACTTACATTACAAAGTTATGTTCATTTCTTGTTAAAATATGACTTGAATCCCAATTGTGATGTTTTTGTGTGAAATTTTATAGCGCATTCTGTAAATTCGTATTTTTGAGGGAACGGAAGGGGTTAGGGCCCCAAAAAGTGCATATTGTATTGCCCCAATGATCAGTTAATATACAAAATACAAAATGAAGTCACATTACTCAACCAGTTCCAAACAGCATGAATCGATCTAGAAGATATTTGTAAAATAAAGTTATATTTTCAATTTTGCCCCAAAAATGTGACATTATGTCTTACCTTCACGAAAATATATACATTTGTATACATTTTACAAGATTTTACCGCTATAATTTGCATAAAACTGACTTAGAGTCTGGTCTGAAAAACAGCGGCCATGATGGACGCCATTTTGTCTGGAGTCTATATGGCCACTTTTGTTTCTTGTTAACATTGCTTAAAAGTTGAATGACATAATAAGGAACAAAATGAGTGGGGAGAAGCTAAGTCCCAAGGGGTGCAAGGGTACCAATATTAGCTCCATGAATACTAGTAGTACTATGACGTCGCCGGAAAATTCTTCTATTTTCGGTCGTCGGGTAGGTCAATAAAAACATGTTTTTCGCCAATTAAGCTACAAATTCACCCCTGCTATCATGGATTTTCGTAATCTACATATATTTTACTACAAAATTAGACTGGATAGCACTTGTCCGTCAAAATGAGCAACATTTGTTATTTCTTGGGGTCGATCTCCTGGACTACACTGGTTTCAACAGGTGAACGTTCGTTAATGGAGAAATATAAATAAGGAATATGAGAACAAAGTTGATCTATTTCCCCCCATGTTCTTCTGCATGATGATTTTAAAGACATTTTTATTTTTTATTTTTCGCACATATACATCATGTACCCATTACTGGCGCCTTGGGGTCCATTAAGATTACGAAGTGGCCATTCTGAAAAATAAAAGTGGGAACAAGAACAACGGGATTGAGTTTTAAACACAAAATAATTCAATTAGCCATTACCGGTAACCTTTTAACAACCTTTGTTCAGCAGTAAGAAGCCATCTACTTCAATAGATCTACGTCGGTCACTCACATTCCATACATACTGGGTCCTACTCCAAGCTAAGGAACCGACGGAAGTCAAGATACCATAATCTTCCAAACACATCACGTGATATGAAGAACATACATTCCATGTATGAAAGGCAGTACCTACATCCATATGCAGCTCTATGTGTTTGGTTTGCTGGAGTTTTCGACGTTTTAACACTTTAATGACGGGAGCTTCGATGTTGCAGAATTAGGGATCATGTGCCAGTGTATTCCCTTATATATGCGAGGCAGCATCGCATATATAAGAGAATGCACTGGCTTTCAATGTAAATATTGTTAGGCCAATGTATGCTTTTATATGCTTGGGGACTCGCATATAAGAGAATGCATTGGCACAGGGTTTTCGCAAACTTTCAAGAATCTCCAGTCATGGAAGGGGGTTAATATCTGGGCCATCCACGGTTGTCTGGATTCACCAACGCTGGACGGCTTGTGTGGGTATAATGCTGCATGAACCTTACCAACTGAGCCTCAGAGAACCTTATGTGCGCGGATGAGTGATAACCCGTTGAGCGAATTGAATTCAGCGGTTGAGTAACGAGTACTTCAACAATGACAAATCGGGATATCTGCTTCGGTTTTAATCAACACCTTGTTAAAAAGAATGAGTAAATTCTAAGAACGGTAACTCAATTTACAACAAGTGATTCTAACGCAACTAATTCTGGGGCAAATAGGTTCATATTGAACCTAAATATTGACATTATACAATTATCGCATTGTTTCGAGGTTGAGACGAGGAATTGTCAACCCGAGGAAGTCAACATTCACCAAGGCCGTAGGCCGATGTGAATATTGACTTCCAAGGGCTGACAATTCCTCGTGTCAATCAAGAAACAATGCGATAACTGTTTTATTATATGAAACGCGCTTTGATTGGACATGATGTTGTGACGTTGAACGTCGCTGGCAAAACCTGATCTATTTTCAGGCCTGATAATAAGTTATGTTAACCCTTGTGGTATTTGACGTCACTCAGAACTGTTTTTAACCTGATGTTTCATTAATGAGGTGAACATCGTTAGGTATCTCGATGTTTTCGTAACTTTTTAACATAGGAATTGGGGAAAGAAACTTATGATCATATAATAAAGGTTATTATTTGAATTATTTGACAATGATATAAGCCCATACTCATACCAGCTATTCGGTTGAATGGCGCGGGCAACATTGAAAACACATTACCATAGAATATTGGCTTTTATTACATATCTATCAACGTAATTCGCATGATCGCACGAGTTTCCAGGCGTGTGATAATTCTCAGAATCGCACTAAGGCAATCTGTCGACGGAACTATTTCATTCAGTGTTGTTAGACTGGTTCTCGCCGTTACTATTTTTACTTTTTCAATCACGACAATAAAGAAACAATAAGCGATCAATCGATGAGATGATTCATTCAAGTAGTTTCATTTCAAGAATATGTTTGTCGAGGCACAGAATTTAATTTCAAACGCTTCATTAAAGATGGGTCAAGGTCACTCGCGGATAGACGGGCTCCCTGTCTGATTGTTGCGTTAACCCTAAAATTCCGTTAAAACTCAATTAAATTCACATTTTCTGTACCGCAGATGTATACGATTGTGAGTCAACTTATACTATGATATATACGTAGATATGTAATAAAAATAGAACCGCATGAGTGTCTGGATTTTGACGAATTATCGCACTCGATTTGTTGGCGGAACGCGATACCTCTCGTGCGGGACTCCGTCCCGCACTAGAGGTATCGCTCCGCCAACAAATCTCGTGCGATAATTTCGTCAAAATCCAGACACTCATGCGGTTCTATCTATGTTTGGATCCTATTTCTCAAACAGTAGCATTATAGGACTTACTTCGTTTTGAAATAAGTTCAAATTGAACATATTTCGATCTCCAATCTGATTCATATTGGAATATTTACACTCACACATGCATTCGTATTGTGGAACATGAATGCAGGACGTTGGTTGGTCGAAATTACGTCACATGACGTCGCGCGCTGACCCCAACATCCTCAATTTTTGTGTAGGCACCGAACCACGATAATAACGTTGGAAATGGGCGCTTAAAACTCTTTTAATCTGCGAGTTGACTCGATTAAGTGTAAATATAAGTAATGGATGTTGATTGTGTTGCGTTCTATAGAGTATGGATGCAAGTTGGTCTGACATTTTTAAAGCGTTCCACACAAAATGTCAGACCAACTTGCATCCATACTCTGTATGGAACGCAGAAAATCAACATCCATTTCTTAACTTTTGATCCAGGAGAACACGGTCTAACGAAATTCATTTCGAGATGTTTTATATTATACCCCACCATTGGTGGACCATGAGTTTTAACATTCAGATGGGAAGAGATGACCGACATTATATTAGAACTTTAACGCCTCATTCAATAAATTCGCAATACTCTTCATCACACGGCACAATCGTTTCGACGATTCTACCCCTGATCCCCCGATTCGGACGCCAACTTGTCGGTATATTATTAACAGGGTGTGTTTTGTTGCGGTAGTATTTTTAATTGGGTAAACTGGCGTGTGCATACTTCAAATGAGTTAAGAATTAATCGGAAATAAATGTCATAGAATTGTAATATCTGGAGGCAAATCTTGACTGAGCGAGGGAATTATATTTTAGATAACTAGATTTTAATCACAAATAAATAAATCATTATAGAATATCATTTTCACCGTTTATAGATATATATATACCTGGATGTCAAAATATGGAATTATACTCAAAACAAAATATTAAGTTTCATGTGTGGAGTTAATTTCTAACATGAAGGCGACCATTCCCCACAATCGATACCACAACGCAACTGAGAATAAGACATGTTGGCCATAAGAAAATACCGAGGCATTGTGAGTCGGCTGCTAGTTAGGCGTACAGACAGACGGAAGGAAAGTTGGATAGGCGGACAATTTAAATCATGTAATGTGTGGTGCACAGATATGGAAATTAAACCTGTACAGTATAGCAATATACGATTCGACATTACTTTATTTTCCACAGCTGGCTCCAAATAAAAGAGTCTTAATCTCGTAGCCTTGAGCCTGAGGTCGTGTGATTCATATGCGTATTCATGTCTATAGCGAGCGTGACATTCATTAGAAAACGACTTCTCGTGAGCACAAGTTAATGAAATTTCAATTGCTGGTCTCACAATCGTCGTTGTCATAGTCGACTACTCGGCGTTGTCAATTGAGTGCGATGATACCCCCACAAATATGGACACAGCGCCATCAATCACAGAACTGAGGTTAACATCAGTTGTGGAAAATCAACCAAAGACGTATGGCTATGTTATTATTTGGTTTCCACTCAATTTTATAGGACATTATATATATTTTCTCAACTCTAAAGACGAATTTCACACAGTGATGTGTGTAAATCCAAAACAACTGGTCTATTTGTGTCAAAGATTATGTATTGTTGTGCTAACTGTCTAGTGCTGAACTCTCTACCGATTATCGAATCGAAGATCGCCGTACCTAATAGAAATATAATATGTGGTACATAACTGTCTATATTTCTGGAATTATTCATTTCTTAATGTTTTTTTCGTGTTTATCGCATCAGCCTGGTCGCAGAATCGTTAAATTGCCGCAGCACCGTGGTTGTCAAGCCGCAGAATCGTGGAATTGGTCGTAGAATCGTCGAAACGATTGTGCCGTATGTTCATGGACTACTTTCTCTTGAAAACATGAGCGTTCTGAAAAGGCTGAGCATATTTATTAAATTGGCATTGAACGAGATTACCTAACTCGTTTAGGACGGGAAACGGATATATCCGTTTCCCAAAACATTACCTACAGGACGGGAAACGGATATATCCGTTTCCCACTTCATGCACTTGTTATCAGCGAATGAATATTTTATAGTTAAATGTTTTGCGCATATTATCATGTATTCAATATAGGCCGATCACTCAGTGACCCTTGGAACAAACGTCGCACTACCGACGAATCTAATTCAATTAGAATTAGACTCGAGTTTAATTCATAATTCGTCTGTTGAAACAAACGTCGCATTTAATTCAAGACGAATCTAAATGATTTCTTAAAATGGCATAAATCGTTCATAAGGGTTTTCGTTAAAACGGCTAAAATAGGAAGTTTTATATCAATTCTAAAACGTAAAACTTAGTGAGAAAATGAGGCTTTTGACTTCCAAGCGACGAAATTAATGTTACTATTCTGAGGAGTGGAAATTATTGGTTTTATATCGCTATTCCGTAGGTATTTGATACATATTTTTAGGTCGGACATGTTTCTTTAGGTGGTAGTTTGCTTTGAACTTGTCTGAAAGAAATCAGGTCCAGTTTATTTTTATACGAAAACGTTGTACCGTTTTAACAATTTAATAGCAAGTTGAGGTCAACGTGCTATATCACTATATATTGCGTCAATATGCCTATCTAAAACCACGTGGTAAAATAACCATGGCGGGCAGGGACGTACGGCCAAATGGTCTCGGTTGGGGGGGGGGGGCTAATAAATTTGCGTAATTCAATTTGCACCCCCTTGGCTGTTCCTTCACATGCCTGGATAATAGCCTATTCTGAATGGATGAGTAGACTTGTGATCATGCACTGGGCGGACCGTGGTTCTGCCAGTAGAAGAAAAATCAGAGATCTGAACCTGAAAATCCGATCATAGTTTGGCACAGCGGGAGAAAACTTTGAACATGAAAACCGCAAAAACCTATATAGCATTATAGACTGGCCTCAAGCTTTCCAAGTGCTGACAATTTCCAACCTGACACCCCCACGAAGGTTGGAAAATTTCCAACTGATGACCATTTAAGTTCATAATTTTGAACAGAAGCATACGAAAATAATTAGCAGTTTTGTTGGCTGGCCACGGGGTCACGAGGGACCAGGACAGGCCATTTCAGTCAAAATGTTGGACCAAAAGTAGGAAAATATGCAAATGTTGTTCTAAAAACAACAAATTCCCCAATAATTCATTGCTGGAAAATCAAATTACAAGAACAATTTCAACCCATCGTTGAAATTAAATTTGCACACGTCCGTGCACAGTATAGCGTTTATATCCAAACGGAATAAATATTTATTTAGTGCGTCTACTCGCATTTAATTTGAAACAAACGTCGCACTTTCGTCGACTCGAATTCAAATACCACCAAATTACGTTATGCTCGTTGGTGTTTTCCAGTTTAAATTGGAATTCCCTCATTAGCATATCATTATGCAGCTCGTTTGCATGTCTCCGAATTAAATTCGAGTCGACGGTGATGCGACGTTTGTTTCAAACACGGATCTCAGACGCATCAGCAATTAAATTCGTGTTGACCACACGCATTCTTCGTCGGTAGTGCGTCTACTCGCATTTATTTGCAACAAACGTCGCACTACCGACGAATCTAATTCAAATAATTGAATTCGATTCGTCGGTAGTGCGACGTTTGTTCCAAGGGTGAGGAGTCCATTAACCTATTTTTGGCGTCACGTGGGGATCGCGCGTCGTGATTCGTGACGTCATTGTTCCAAAATAGCAGCGCCCAGTAGCCTAAGCCGTAGACGCGTAGACAAGTTTTCGGGTGGCAATCACCATGGCAGGTGAATCCTGACCCCTTCAGCGGAAGGAACAAGAAGCGAGAGCAATTTATGTATATTTCTGGATCATATTTTTTGGAAATTAATTACATTTGATTCAAAATGCGCAAGTGCAGACATTTCGTATAGCGAAATTACAGTCCCCAAACGCATAATTTTCCGAAAATCGGTTGCCATGTCAACCGGTCGCAATTTGGTGATGTATACCCAATGTTTTTGCAAGATTTATACATCACGGATGATCACCCATATATTATGAGTTGGCACGTGGAAAATTCTATTATGACAAATGGTGTGACCCAGCTTTAATTAGAGCATATATTGCTATACAATGATATAAAAGTAAGCATTTTAACGTTAGAAAACGGGCTTTGGCGACCATTTTGAATTGCGCGCTCTGTCGGTGATGGGTGATTTTCGAGCAAGGCTAGTTCCAGATGTTGGCAAAATATTTATGGATCATTTAACTTTGGTAATCATTTATATTTGATTCAAAATGTCGCAAACATATCGTCATATAGCGAAATTACAGCTCCCAAACGCATAAATTTCCGAAAATAGGTTGCTATACCAACATTTCTAGAAGATTTATAGACTACGGGTAATCACCCATATAGTATGAGTTGTCACGCGGAGAATTATGCCATGGGAAATGGTCTGACCTAACATTGAATAAACGCATAAATTGCTATAAAATTATATAAAAGTAAGCATTTCTGCAAACATTCACGTCTGTGAGTAATGTTTTCTCAAAAGAACCACGTCCCAAACGAGTTAAGATACTATTAGATATAGATGAAACGTATATGTATATCATTTAATCATAAGCTGTCAATCCACGGAATCAGGGAACACTGCATGTGAAACAATTGGCTGCCACACACTTTGCCAGTTAGGTTATTTTGTCGATAACCTAAATTTTCTTGATTGCATTCCCGCTACAGAAATGACAGCAGCGCCGAGTGACCACGCCTGTACCGCGTGCCTAAAACATGTACATGGAATATGTTCGATGCTTCCTGTCATTTAACAGGAAACTTCGGTGCTGCATCATAATTCCTTCGAGCATGACTGTATTGACAATAACCGTACCAGATGCTAATATACTCAGCGCGCAAGTAACAAGACAAATCAACAAGATGGAACACGGAAATTAAATCTAACAAGCATTTGTGCCACCGCGATCGACTATAAATCGCACGTGCAACTATATCTGCTTGGTGCCTGGCGATACGTGATCAGTTGCGACAAGCCAATCAAAATCGCTGAATTCCGACGCGACGTGATCAACGATAACCACACATTTTGAGTGATAGGTGTCGCTTTCAACTTCACGTGTCTTTTTCGTTGGGAATGGTCTCAATGTTGTACGCTCGTTATACTTTCAACTTCTACTTTTGTTGGTTCTCTTGTGAAATGACGGTTTAAATTATAAGAAATAACTCTTGTTTCGATTAAAGACACGGGCGGCGTTCGTTGCAGAAATATTCATATTTGTTCAAATCGCCATCAACAGAAGGAATATTAAAATATATATAGTTTTGTTCATATGTCAAACATAATCAGCGCGTAAATAGTATATTGTCGCCAAGACGTATACGATGGTGTTCATAAACAAGAGCCTGCTTGTGTTACAGAAGGTTTGCTTCTGTTTACATAACACAGCGCAATTCTATTGGTTAATCAAACACAAATGAAATATACGCTCTTTATTATTTCCATATCAGGAAAACAGTAACAAATTACGCTCTTTATGTTTACCATATCCGGTTCTAAACAAAAGTCAGGTTCTGTAACGTTTTTTGCTTTTGTTTACATAACAAAGGAGAAACATTTGACAATAACATACTGTTTATGCCATATTTCTGATTGGTATAAGAACAAGGTATGTCTATATTTTACTATTATTTCTGTTTATGGCGGTTTTTGAAAGAGGTGAATATTTTAACAGTATACACACCGCCAACACCGCCCATATCTTTAAGGTAATTGAGTTATAACCGAAAAGTTTGAAGAAAACTTTTCTATAACTGCGCTACTGTGTTATATAATTTATTATCAAACGTTTCGGTTATAACTGCATAACCTTAATCGAAACACGAGTTATTTCCTAACTCTTCCTAATGCGACACACCCCCGCATTGGAAATTGCATAAGTATGCAAGGTACCTGTTAATGGATTGTATGTGTTGTGTCTTAATTATAATATTATGGTGAATTTGTTATGGAAATGTTAACATCATAATTGTTGACGTGTAAATTGCTTGTATAATATGTTTGTATATATATGTATATATTTGATATGTTCCAGCTTAAATGTTGGCTTTGCAAATAAACAATCAATCAAGCAAGAGGTCTAATATCATGGATACCACAGAAAATACAGAGATAATGTAAATTAATCAGTCTATATATCATTGAATATTTTAAAATCTCTCCGCGTTGCCATTATGACTCTATGAGGACTCTGAGAATATGACTAATTTCCTGATATTTCCAATTCGGTCGCTGAATCTGGATGTGTCATCCCGGTGAATGTGTTTATTCTCTGATCATAAGATATTGATCATCATTATCGTCGTAGTCGTCCTTGTCGTTTTCGTCGTTCTCAAAACAAAACAACAACCTAGTTTATTCAGTAGTGTTTAACATTTAGTCGTCATTCTGGCAATATTATGATGAAGGAGGTGGTGTGATGACGACGACGGTGATGACGATGATGATGATAATGATGATGATCATCATCATTATCATCATTATCTCCAACAAGAATACGTTCATCTAATATTCTCAGCCAAATAAAATTTGTACTATGTGTCTGACAAAGAACCATAGTAGCACCATGCATACCATGGTACTTTACTATGTTAAAAAAAGCCGTCCGACCAGTGTCCCCCGAAAAAGTGGCTTCATTTGGGGCATCAGCTTTTCTGAAAAAATAACAAGGATCCTAAATCCGATACTAAATTTCAGAACAAAACGGGTAGATTGTACCCATATTCGAACTTGATCTGTATTTCGAGCTGATAAACTCATATACCAAATTTGGTTCAAATATGATCACACAAACTGAAGTTATCATCCGGAAACCAGAAATTGACAGGATTCCAAGTCGAAAAAGGGCCACAACTCTCGCAAAATGGGCGGAGCAAACCCATATTCGAACTTGACCTGTATTTCGAGCTGATAAACGCACATTCCAAATTTGGTTCAGATATGATCACACACACTGAAGTTATCATCCGGAAACCAGAAAATTACAATATTCTAAGTAAAAAAAGGGCCATAACTATCGAAAAAATGGGCGGAGCAAACCCATATTCGAACTTGACCTGTATTTTGGTCTGATAAACTCACCTATAAAATTTGCTTTTGATCTAATAACCTAAACTAAAGTTATCATCCGGAAACCATTTCCGGACGCACGGCCAGACGGACGGACACCGGCTATTTAATAGTCCCCCGAAAAAAATAATCGGGGGACAATAACACGGGCGATAACTATATTTCACAATAGCACATTATGCTTTTCCTGTCTCTTTTTCTAAGAAGAAAATCATATTTCGTTAGTTAGTGGGTGCAAAATAATTGTAGCCGGTGCCATACTCAAACATTAACATAATGGGGCACAGAATGGCTGAGTTAAGAAGATTTTAACCAGGTAATCACACGTCCCATTATTGACCTCCAATCTGTTGTCTTTGAAGCTTCTAACCAAAATACCACGGTAAACTTTACCATGGTTAAAGCTTGCTAAATTTCACCATGGTAAAAAAAATACCATGGTAAGGTTCACAGTAACTTTTACCATGCGGCCAAAACAACATGGTAAACTTTACCATGGTGAAAGCATGCTACATTTTACCCTGGTAAATACTGCCATGGTAAGTTGCACAGTAAATTTTACTAGCATGGCACTTTGTATATGGATCATTCCTTTTATAGGCGTATATTATGATTATTATAGATTAAGGTATACAAGGTTTATTCGCGACAGAACCGCTATTGGTTAGAACGATGATAGTCAGTCATAATATGCCGGTCACGGCAGGGGGGTCGTAAACAAGTTGCCTGACGTGGGGGTGTTTTTTTTACATTGCCATTTTTTTACACCCACCCACCCTTTCTTGCATTTTGTTTTCATAAAATTTTAGACACCCACCCCCCAAAACCCCAAAACTTTATATTGGTCCCCTCTGTAACGACCAACCGCTCTATATTGGTCCCTTCTTTGAAAGACCAAATTAAATGTTACTTCCTCAGCTGACTTCCTGTTACAAACATGTGCAAAATTGAACTCTAAGCAATCGAACAAAAGTAGAATATGATGTGATTATATTGGTAAATGTATAACCCAGCCTATTCATCTGTGTGAGTAGATGAAAAATATGTTGAATCCCCTGGAATGACAACAAAAAATAACTAGGGCCAGTGTTAGGGCCTATAATAGAATAAACAATTACACAAAATTAAATTTAACTTTTTTTCATACATCAACCAGCATCAACTAGTAGGCCTAGAGCCTATAGTAATACCAAAAAGCAAAATGTGCATATGAACCAGTGTACGAATTAGCTTTTATGTATGCCTGCATGACCACCGACCCGACCTCGCATTACGACTTAGGATTGGCTAGGCCTAAAATAATGTTTAACCCTTTGAGTTTGAACGCGGATGGTCAATTTAGTGCGAAATCCATATACACGGATGTGCACTTTAGTGACGTGACCGTGGAGACGAGGTCACAGTAAGCGTAACGTCATTGTGTTGGTGTAGGGAAGATAACTCCAATTTGGTCTTCTGGTTTGGTCTTACAGTATACCGGCTGTACTCTTGATTTACTATTATATGTCTACCTGTGTCTACTATATATTATTAACTATACATTATTCTGATACATTATTTCACACATTACACTCACGCATCAGCAAACTGTATGAGTAAAGAGACTGTCATGAAGTATAAGAATTATTGTAATATTATGTCATGAGTTGTTAGCTGATATTGTCAGGCTGCATTAAGTTCACCCTACCCTAGAGCTATCTGAAGTATTTTTTTATTGAACTACACCGTGAACTAGACAATTGTCAATATAAAAACTGCCAAGCAAGCTGAAGCAGACACAATAACAAAAATTTGCGCGCAAAAAAAATCAATGAAAATTTTGGGACCCACCCCCACAAAATTCACTATTTTTCCATTTTATATCAACTTATGGGGGTAATTATATCAATATTGAATGTATTAGTGCTTCTCATATTGCAACAAGCCACAACATATAAACAAATATGTTTAAAACAGTTGAAAATATGTCAATGAAAAAAAAGTGGTCAAAAACTGTTTCCGGCCTCGGTTACCCACCCCCCCTACCTCACGTCTCGTAAACAAAATTCGGCCCCCCCCCCTGGTCACGGCAACTAAACACATACATTAAGCCAACAGTTACTGTCTCGCATTTGCAGATTTTCGGACGTTGACAGACCAGACCGTTTGCGTTCAGCGATATAAGTTAGGCTCCAATATATACACCTATATCTGCCTTTTAATTGATCCCGATATCGAAATAGGTCAACCAATACTGAAACTACATTCATATACGAGCATTATATGTCATACACAAATGCAACTTTGAATAAGGGTGTTTGGGTCCCAAACACAACACAGCAATTTGCACGACATGGAACAGAAAAGAGCGTTCCATGTGAGTCCAGTCCTGATATGGTAGAAATAAAGAGCGTTTATTTCACTTATGTGTGAGAAATTGAAAACGGCTGGAAAAAATTAGAAATACACAAGCAAACTAATCTTCGTTACAGGCTGTTCATGGAGAATCGACATATACATGTATCTATATATACAGGCTGTTCATGGAGAATCGACATATACATGTATCTACAGGCTGTTCATGGAGAATCGACATATACATGTATCTATACAGGCTGTTCATGGAGAATCGACATATACATGTATCTATATATACAGGCTGTTCATGGAGAATCGACATATACATGTATCTATATATACAGGCTGTTCATGGAGAATCGACATATACATGTATCTATATATACAGGCTGTTCATGGAGAATCGACATATACATGTATCTATATATACAGGCTGTTCATGGAGAATCGACATATACATGTATCTATATATACAGACTGTTCATGGAGAATCGACATATACATGTATCTATATATACAGGCTGTTCATGGAGAATCGACATATACATGTATCTATATATACAGGCTGTTCATGGAGAATCGACATATACATGTATCTATATATACAGGCTGTTCATGGAGAATCGACATATACATGTATCTATATATACAGGCTGTTCATGGAGAATCGACATATACATGTATCTATATATACAGGCTGTTCATGGTGAATCGACATATACATGTATCTATATATACAGGCTGTTCATGGTGAATCGACATATACATGTATCTATATATACAGGCTGTTCATGGTGAATCGACATATACATGTATCTACAGGCTGTTCATGCCGAATCGACATATACATGTATCTATATATACAGGCTGTTCATGGAGAATCGACATATACATGTATCTATATATACAGGCTGTTCATGGAGAATCGACATATACATGTATCTATATATACAGGCTGTTCATGGAGAATCGACATATACATGTATCTATATATACAGGCTGTTCATGGAGAATCGACATATACATGTATCTATACAGGCTGTTCATGGAGAATCGACATATACATGTATCTATATATACAGGCTGTTCATGGAGAATCGACATATACATGTATCTATACAGGCTGTTCATGGAGAATCGACATATACATGTATCTATATATACAGGCTGTTCATGGAGAATCGACATATACATGTATCTATATATACAGGCTGTTCATGGAGAATCGACATATACATGTATCTACAGGCTGTTCATGGAGAATCGACATATACATGTATCTATATATACAGGCTGTTCATGGAGAATCGACATATACATGTATCTATACAGGCTGTTCATGGAGAATCGACATATACATGTATCTATATATACAGGCTGTTCATGGAGAATCGACATATACATGTATCTATATATACAGGCTGTTCATGGAGAATCGACATATACATGTATCTATATATACAGGCTGTTCATGGAGAATCGACATATACATGTATCTATATATACAGGCTGTTCATGGAGAATCGACATATACATGTATCTATATATACAGGCTGTTCATGGAGAATCGACATATACATGTATCTATATATACAGGCTGTTCATGGAGAATCGACATATACATGTATCTATATATACAGGCTGTTCATGGAGAATCGACATATACATGTATCTATATATACAGGCTGTTCATGGAGAATCGACATATACATGTATCTATACAGGCTGTTCATGGAGAATCGACATATACATGTATCTATATATACAGGCTGTTCATGGAGAATCGACATATACATGTATCTATATATACAGGCTGTTCATGGAGAATCGACATATACATGTATCTATACAGGCTGTTCATGGAGAATCGACATATACATGTATCTATATATACAGGCTGTTCATGGAGAATCGACATATACATGTATCTACAGGCTGTTCATGGAGAATCGGCATATACATGTATCTATATATACAGGCTGTTCATGGAGAATCGACATATACATGTATCTATATATACAGGCTGTTCATGGAGAATCGACATATACATGTATCTATATAAACAGGCTGTTCATGGAGAATCGACATATACATGTATCTATATATACAGGCTGTTCATGGAGAATCGACATATACATGTATCTACAGGCTGTTCATGGAGAATCGACATATACATGTATCTATATATACAGGCTGTTCATGGAGAATCGACATATACATGTATCTATATATACAGGCTGTTCATGGAGAATCGACATATACATGTATCTATATATACAGGCTGTTCATGGAGAATCGACATATACATGTATCTATACAGGCTGTTCATGGAGAATCGACATATACATGTATCTATATATACAGGCTGTTCATGGAGAATCGACATATACATGTATCTACAGGCTGTTCATGGAGAATCGGCATATACATGTATCTATATATACAGGCTGTTCATGGAGAATCGACATATACATGTATCTATATATACAGGCTGTTCATGGAGAATCGACATATACATGTATCTATACAGGCTGTTCATGGAGAATCGACATATACATGTATCTATACAGGCTGTTCATGGAGAATCGACATATACATGTATCTATATATACAGGCTGTTCATGGAGAATCGACATATACATGTATCTATACAGGCTGTTCATGGAGAATCGACATATACATGTATCTATATATACAGGCTGTTCATGGAGAATCGACATATACATGTATCTACAGGCTGTTCATGGAGAATCGGCATATACATGTATCTATACAGGCTGTTCATGGAGAATCGACATATACATGTATCTATACAGGCTGTTCATGGAGAATCGACATATACATGTATCTATATATACAGGCTGTTCATGGAGAATCGACATATACATGTATCTATATATACAGGCTGTTCATGGAGAATCGACATATACATGTATCTACAGGCTGTTCATGGAGAATCGGCATATACATGTATCTATATATACAGGCTGTTCATGGATAATCGACATATACATGTATCTATATATACAGGCTGTTCATGGAGAATCGACATATACATGTATCTATATATACAGGCTGTTCATGGAGAATCGACATATACATGTATCTATATATACAGGCTGTTCATGGAGAATCGACATATACATGTATCTATATATACAGGCTGTTCATGGAGAATCGACATATACATGTATCTATACAGGCTGTTCATGGAGAATCGACATATACATGTATCTATATATACAGGCTGTTCATGGAGAATCGACATATACATGTATCTATACAGGCTGTTCATGGAGAATCGACATATACATGTATCTATATATACAGGCTGTTCATGGATAATCGACATATACATGTATCTATATATACAGGCTGTTCATGGAGAATCGACATATACATGTATCTACAGGCTGTTCATGGAGAATCGACATATACATGTATCTATATATACAGGCTGTTCATGGAGAATCGACATATACATGTATCTATATATACAGGCTGTTCATGGAGAATCGACATATACATGTATCTATATATACAGGCTGTTCATGGAGAATCGACATATCATGTATCTATATATACAGGCTGTTCATGGAGAATCGACATATACATGTATCTATATATACAGACTGTTCATGGAGAATCGACATATCATGTATCTATATATACAGGCTGTTCATGGAGAATCGACATATACATGTATCTATATATACAGACTGTTCATGGAGAATCGACATATACATGTATCTATATATACAGGCTGTTAATGGATAATCGACATATACATGTATCTATATATACAGGCTGTTCATGGAGAATCGACATATACATGTATCTATATATACAGACTGTTCATGGAGAATCGACATATACATGTATCTATATATACAGGCTGTTCATGGATAATCGACATATACATGTATCTATATATACAGGCTGTTCATGGAGAATCGACATATACATGTATCTACAGGCTGTTCATGGAGAATCGGCATATACATGTATCTATATATACAGGCTGTTCATGGAGAATCGACATATACATGTATCTACAGGCTGTTCATGGAGAATCGACATATACATGTATCTATCTATACAGGCTGTTCATGGAGAATCGACATATACATGTATCTATATATACAGGCTGTTCATGGAGAATCGACATATACATGTATCTATATATACAGGCTGTTCATGGAGAATCGACATATACATGTATCTACAGGCTGTTCATGGAGAATCGACATATACATGTATCTATATATACAGGCTGTTCATGGAGAATCGACATATACATGTATCTATATATACAGGCTGTTCATGGAGAATCGACATATACATGTATCTATATATACAGGCTGTTCATGGAGAATCGACATATACATGTATCTATATATACAGGCTGTTCATGGAGAATCGACATATACATGTATCTATATAAACAGGCTGTTCATGGAGAATCGACATATACATGTATCTATACAGGCTGTTCATGGAGAATCGACATATACATGTATCTATATATACAGGCTGTTCATGGAGAATCGACATATACATGTATCTATATATACAGGCTGTTCATGGAGAATCGACATATAGATGTATCTATATATACAGGCGATTCATGGAGAATCGACATATACATGTATCTATATATACAGGCTGTTCATGGAGAATCGACATATACATGTATCTATATATACAGGCTGTTCATGGAGAATCGACATATACATGTATCTATATATACAGGCTGTTCATGGAGAATCGACATATACATGTATCTATATATACAGACTGTTCGTGGAGAATCGACATATCATGTATCTATATATACAGGCTGTTCATGGAGAATCGACATATACATGTATCTATATATACAGGCTGTTCATGGAGAATCGACATATACATGTATCTATATATACAGGCTGTTCATGGAGAATCGACATATACATGTATCTATATATACAGGCTGTTCATGGAGAATCGACATATACATGTATCTATATATACAGACTGTTCATGGAGAATCGACATATACATGTATCTATATATACAGGCTGTTCATGGAGAATCGACATATACATGTATCTATATATACAGGCTGTTCATGGAGAATCGACATATACATGTATCTATATATACAGGCTGTTCATGGAGAATCGACATATACATGTATCTATATATACAGGCTGTTCATGGAGAATCGACATATACATGTATCTATATATACAGGCTGTTCATGGTGAATCGACATATACATGTATCTATATATACAGGCTGTTCATGGTGAATCGACATATACATGTATCTATATATACAGGCTGTTCATGGTGAATCGACATATACATGTATCTACAGGCTGTTCATGCCGAATCGACATATACATGTATCTATATATACAGGCTGTTCATGGAGAATCGACATATACATGTATCTATATATACAGGCTGTTCATGGAGAATCGACATATACATGTATCTATATATACAGGCTGTTCATGGAGAATCGACATATACATGTATCTATATATACAGGCTGTTCATGGAGAATCGACATATACATGTATCTATACAGGCTGTTCATGGAGAATCGACATATACATGTATCTATATATACAGGCTGTTCATGGAGAATCGACATATACATGTATCTATACAGGCTGTTCATGGAGAATCGACATATACATGTATCTATATATACAGGCTGTTCATGGAGAATCGACATATACATGTATCTATATATACAGGCTGTTCATGGAGAATCGACATATACATGTATCTACAGGCTGTTCATGGAGAATCGACATATACATGTATCTATATATACAGGCTGTTCATGGAGAATCGACATATACATGTATCTATACAGGCCGTTCATGGAGAATCGACATATACATGTATCTATATATACAGGCTGTTCATGGAGAATCGACATATACATGTATCTATATATACAGGCTGTTCATGGAGAATCGACATATACATGTATCTATATATACAGGCTGTTCATGGAGAATCGACATATACATGTATCTATATATACATGCTGTTCATGGAGAATCGACATATACATGTATCTATATATACAGGCTGTTCATGGAGAATCGACATATACATGTATCTATATATACAGGCTGTTCATGGAGAATCGACATATACATGTATCTATATATACAGGCTGTTCATGGAGAATCGACATATACATGTATCTATATATACAGGCTGTTCATGGAGAATCGACATATACATGTATCTATACAGGCTGTTCATGGAGAATCGACATATACATGTATCTATATATACAGGCTGTTCATGGAGAATCGACATATACATGTATCTATATATACAGGCTGTTCATGGAGAATCGACATATACATGTATCTATACAGGCTGTTCATGGAGAATCGACATATACATGTATCTATATATACAGGCTGTTCATGGAGAATCGACATATACATGTATCTACAGGCTGTTCATGGAGAATCGGCATATACATGTATCTATATATACAGGCTGTTCATGGAGAATCGACATATACATGTATCTATATATACAGGCTGTTCATGGAGAATCGACATATACATGTATCTATATAAACAGGCTGTTCATGGAGAATCGACATATACATGTATCTATATATACAGGCTGTTCATGGAGAATCGACATATACATGTATCTACAGGCTGTTCATGGAGAATCGACATATACATGTATCTATATATACAGGCTGTTCATGGAGAATCGACATATACATGTATCTATATATACAGGCTGTTCATGGAGAATCGACATATACATGTATCTATATATACAGGCTGTTCATGGAGAATCGACATATACATGTATCTATACAGGCTGTTCATGGAGAATCGACATATACATGTATCTATATATACAGGCTGTTCATGGAGAATCGACATATACATGTATCTACAGGCTGTTCATGGAGAATCGGCATATACATGTATCTATATATACAGGCTGTTCATGGAGAATCGACATATACATGTATCTATATATACAGGCTGTTCATGGAGAATCGACATATACATGTATCTATACAGGCTGTTCATGGAGAATCGACATATACATGTATCTATACAGGCTGTTCATGGAGAATCGACATATACATGTATCTATATATACAGGCTGTTCATGGAGAATCGACATATACATGTATCTATACAGGCTGTTCATGGAGAATCGACATATACATGTATCTATATATACAGGCTGTTCATGGAGAATCGACATATACATGTATCTACAGGCTGTTCATGGAGAATCGGCATATACATGTATCTATACAGGCTGTTCATGGAGAATCGACATATACATGTATCTATACAGGCTGTTCATGGAGAATCGACATATACATGTATCTATATATACAGGCTGTTCATGGAGAATCGACATATACATGTATCTATATATACAGGCTGTTCATGGAGAATCGACATATACATGTATCTACAGGCTGTTCATGGAGAATCGGCATATACATGTATCTATATATACAGGCTGTTCATGGATAATCGACATATACATGTATCTATATATACAGGCTGTTCATGGAGAATCGACATATACATGTATCTATATATACAGGCTGTTCATGGAGAATCGACATATACATGTATCTATATATACAGGCTGTTCATGGAGAATCGACATATACATGTATCTATATATACAGGCTGTTCATGGAGAATCGACATATACATGTATCTATACAGGCTGTTCATGGAGAATCGACATATACATGTATCTATATATACAGGCTGTTCATGGAGAATCGACATATACATGTATCTATACAGGCTGTTCATGGAGAATCGACATATACAAGTATCTATATATACAGGCTGTTCATGGATAATCGACATATACATGTATCTATATATACAGGCTGTTCATGGAGAATCGACATATACATGTATCTACAGGCTGTTCATGGAGAATCGACATATACATGTATCTATATATACAGGCTGTTCATGGAGAATCGACATATACATGTATCTATATATACAGGCTGTTCATGGAGAATCGACATATACATGTATCTATATATACAGGCTGTTCATGGAGAATCGACATATCATGTATCTATATATACAGGCTGTTCATGGAGAATCGACATATACATGTATCTATATATACAGACTGTTCATGGAGAATCGACATATCATGTATCTATATATACAGGCTGTTCATGGAGAATCGACATATACATGTATCTATATATACAGACTGTTCATGGAGAATCGACATATACATGTATCTATATATACAGGCTGTTAATGGATAATCGACATATACATGTATCTATATATACAGGCTGTTCATGGAGAATCGACATATACATGTATCTATATATACAGACTGTTCATGGAGAATCGACATATACATGTATCTATATATACAGGCTGTTCATGGATAATCGACATATACATGTATCTATATATACAGGCTGTTCATGGAGAATCGACATATACATGTATCTACAGGCTGTTCATGGAGAATCGGCATATACATGTATCTATATATACAGGCTGTTCATGGAGAATCGACATATACATGTATCTACAGGCTGTTCATGGAGAATCGACATATACATGTATCTATCTATACAGGCTGTTCATGGAGAATCGACATATACATGTATCTATATATACAGGCTGTTCATGGAGAATCGACATATACATGTATCTATATATACAGGCTGTTCATGGAGAATCGACATATACATGTATCTACAGGCTGTTCATGGAGAATCGACATATACATGTATCTATATATACAGGCTGTTCATGGAGAATCGACATATACATGTATCTATATATACAGGCTGTTCATGGAGAATCGACATATACATGTATCTATATATACAGGCTGTTCATGGAGAATCGACATATACATGTATCTATATATACAGGCTGTTCATGGAGAATCGACATATACATGTATCTATATAAACAGGCTGTTCATGGAGAATCGACATATACATGTATCTATACAGGCTGTTCATGGAGAATCGACATATACATGTATCTATATATACAGGCTGTTCATGGAGAATCGACATATACATGTATCTATATATACAGGCTGTTCATGGAGAATCGACATATAGATGTATCTATATATACAGGCGATTCATGGAGAATCGACATATACATGTATCTATATATACAGGCTGTTCATGGAGAATCGACATATACATGTATCTATATATACAGGCTGTTCATGGAGAATCGACATATACATGTATCTATATATACAGGCTGTTCATGGAGAATCGACATATACATGTATCTATATATACAGGCTGTTCATGGAGAATCGACATATACATGTATCTATATAAACAGGCTGTTCATGGAGAATCGACATATACATGTATCTATACAGGCTGTTCATGGAGAATCGACATATACATGTATCTATATATACAGGCTGTTCATGGATAATCGACATATACATGTATCTATATATACAGGCTGTTCATGGAGAATCGACATATACATGTATCTACAGGCTGTTCATGGAGAATCGACATATACATGTATCTATATATACAGGCTGTTCATGGAGAATCGACATATACATGTATCTATATATACAGGCTGTTCATGGAGAATCGACATATACATGTATCTATATATACAGGCTGTTCATGGAGAATCGACATATACATGTATCTATATATACAGACTGTTCATGGAGAATCGACATATCATGTATCTATATATACAGGCTGTTCATGGAGAATCGACATATACATGTATCTATATATACAGGCTGTTCATGGAGAATCGACACATACATGTATCTATACAGGCTGTTCATGGAGAATCGACATATACATGTATCTACAGGCTGTTCATGGAGAATCGACATATACATGTATCTATATATACAGGCTGTTCATGGAGAATCGACATATACATGTATCTACAGGCTGTTCATGGAGAATCGACATATACATGTATCTATATATACAGGCTGTTCATGGAGAATCGACATATACATGTATCTACAGGCTGTTCATGGAGAATCGACATATACATGTATCTATATATACAGGCTGTTCATGGAGAATCGACATATACATGTATCTACAGGCTGTTCATGGAGAATCGACATATACATGTATCTATACAGGCTGTTCATGGAGAATCGACATATACATGTATCTATATATATGTATATTTTCTATTAAATATATGCGCAATAGAAATTCTCTGGAGCTGTATAATTGATATCAGATCAAAGAGATACAGCTTTTATGGCATGTTTACTTTAAAGGCACGGGCGGCGTTCGTTGCAGATATATTTATATTTGTTAAAATCGCCATCAACAGAAGGAACACCAAAATATATACATTTCCGCTCATATGCCAAACATAATCAGCGCGATTGTCGTCAAGACGTACGATGGTGTACGTAAACAAGAGACTGCTCGTGGTACAGAAGTTGTGCTTCTGTTCACATAACACAGCGCAATTATATTGGTTAATCACACAAAAATGATATAAACGCTCTTTATTATTTCCATATAAGAAAAACAGTAACAAATAACGCTGTTTATGTTTACCATATCCGGATCTAAACGTTTTTTTGCTTTTGTTTACATAACAAAGGGAAAAAATTTACAATAACATACTCTTTATGCCATATTTCTGATTGGCATAATAACAAAGTCTGTCTATATCTTACTATCCCTTCTGTTTATGGCGGTTTTAGACGGAAGTGAATATTTTAACAGCATACCCACCGCCAACGCCGCCCGTATCTTTAACATACCCACCACCAACGCCGCCCGTATCTTTAACATACCCACAACCAACGCCGCCCGTATCTTTAATGCTGCGAGATTTCTGTCGTACTTGTGATTGTTTTCGAGCTTGCTAAAGGTCGCACGTACGGCCGAATGCTCGCTAAATATAATAGTCAACAATAGGTGCATCTCTTCAACCCATATATCTTTGATACATGCGTGCATACACTTCTCTAGCTGCATATCTGTAATATATTTATATATAAATATTCCTCAAAATGTGTAAAGTTGTCACGGAGGGTATTCGTATGTGCAACATCCCATTTCATACATGTTTACACTGCCAATGCATATGACTGTTTGAATAAAATCAACTTCGTGTGTGCATTTCGCTTTGGAAGCACATCCCAAAATGAACGTACAAACAAAATGTGAAACTGTTTAGTCCAGCATTTTATCGCGGAGACTAAACGTTTCTGGTTAAATTTCACGATAATGAATTAATTATCAATTAAAACATGGTTTTCGCCTCAGCAAGCATGCACACTCAACGTTGGCACCCCCACCATTATTCTCATTTCATCCTTCCTCAATGATCTGTTACAGTCTTCCACCAATCATCCTTCCCATTCATCACATGCAGCTATAAATATAAGTTGCTTATATGGTGCCACTTTGTTAAACTAATTGTTTGGGGATCAATGTACACCGGAGAGGGGCTCATTCAGTTTTTTTATTTGTGCCCCAAATCGAGTTTGTATTATATTATAATAAAATGTGTTTAAAAAAAAAACAAAACAAAATGTATTATATTAAACTGACTAAACCGTCGCGGCTGACACGTACATGGAGGGTCTTTCTCCCATTTTTTTTACTTTATTAGTTCTATTTTTGAGTTGCATAGCCGTGAACTTTTAACACTCATACGTTCCTTAAAATGTTCATTTACATGCAGACACACACATGCCTGTATAGAATCACACCCCGTTTTTATACGCCCCTTTTGACCGATAACTCAAGATTGGGTTATTTTAGCTGTACCAAAGCTGGTATGTCTGTTTCCCCAAGTAAAACTGCAGGCCAAGTTCGAATATAGGTTTTTTTCGACTTAGAATTTGACTGCATTTTGGCATTGAAATTAGGGGTATATCAGATATTCTTTGCAAGCTCAAATTATTATTTTATTTTGCGATAGTACAATTCGAAATGGCTAAAGGGCATATTTTGCCACGCCCTAGCGATGCACTTGTTGTAGAATAACTAAAGCTTACGCTGAAAGATTATATTCAACGAAATGCGAATCACAATTTTCACCATGTATATATATACATACTTTTATATACTGTTATCGCCATCTTGTCAATTTATGTATTCAGGAGATCGGCTATTTAATGTTGAAATAATTAATTGTGCCGCGCATCATGCATATTATTATATACGAATAAAATATATTTAAAATAAGAGTAAATGAGCAAACGTGGATACAAACCTTTGATGCGGTTAGCTATACCAAATATCAGAATTAACTCCCATGCAGTTTGAATCACGAATTCACTTCACCGTATCTATTTACAACCTTTCTTGAAGTGGCAAAAAATATCCAATTACTCGAGCTCAAATCATTCCAGCTTTAGGATGACGATTGCTCACAAGTGTACGTCAAAGGAAGTATATGATGTACTACGCATCGGGTTATGTATTGCTGGAAAATATACTGATGCGAAACGCTCGATGTTCCAGTTGATCCATATTTCTCACGAATAAACGGAATTATGGTTAAGAATCAAATATGCAATACGTTCGAATTCCAAAGGGTTAACGTACCACCGGCCTACACTTAATAACAGACAACTAATACATGTCGTGGAAATGGTTAAACTCAATAACATCCTTGGAATAATCACGCGCGATGTAGTCCCAGACGGGGAATGTTTTTTCTGAATCCTCGTCCTTTTATAATTTCCTCATACTAATTATCAGTTATTTAGAATTAGCAAACCACTTTCGAAAAACAACTTCTGGTGGCAGAGGTGGGATCGACGGAAGTTCGCAGACGATAGAAGAGAAGACAGCGGAACGACAACAAAACCACGCATTCCCATTGCGCGCTGCGAGGTGTTTTTGGCGTCTGATTCGTAGCTAGTTTCCTGCGCTGTACAAGCTAATCGATTCCGTCATGTCGAAAATTGGGTGATTTCTAAACGACGCGACAACGTTCCCGCGAGGTACGTAAACGTCATGTGACACGCGTGCTAATATTAAGGTTAAGCCACACGTACTTTTCAACTTGTAACGTGTGTTACTATGGTATTGCTATGGATATGTAACGTGTGTTACTATGGTATGCAATTGACGGGAAAAGTTATGTGATTTTACGGCGTCAAAGCTACACGTTTTGAGACATTGGCCAGACTTGTAGCATCATATGTAATCAATAATCCTGTGCCGCCGACATGCTTATTTGGTTTCATTCAAAACAGTATAACCACACAGATACACGACTGCATAAAGCGTTAGTCGCTCATTCGGCAATAGATTGAATTATTCCTCTTTGCCACAAGTTTCGTAATGCTACACATTTGACACAAAACGGCTGAATGGCTGGCTTGACTGTCTATATACGTGTATATGATCAATGGTTACGTGAGTTACACATACGTGTGTCTGAACCTGTCTATTGAAGATCGCCTCATCGCCAGTTTAGAGTACATAACGGGAATATCGAGTGAAAATTATATTAAAACAATTCAACCTATTCGTGTTTGAATTCTTATAAAGTGCGCTTTAAAAACCGATTTGGCAACAAAAATTTCGCAGTTTACAACTTAGCATGCAAAAGAAAAAGTAACAAGGGTCGGGCTTGACAGATGGTTCTGTTCGAATTTTTCTGCCCATAAGAGTGAATTGGACTGACCGAGAATCACTTAAAATGGACGAAATAAAGAACCACAACTCAGAACTAAGGACGTAACTCAGGTAAAATAAATCGGACAAACCTGGTTTTCGAACTCGGTCGTGATTTTGTTGTGAAATGTCCACATATCAAATATAAATGTAATTAGTTAACGTTTGTTCAAGTTTTTGCGCTAACAGTAAAACATTGCTAAAATAGACAAACTAAGGGCTGTAACTCGGGTAAAATGATCGGACAAACCTGGTTTTCGAACTTGTTCGAGATATTGTTGTGAAAGATCCATTTATCAAATATGAATTGCATTGGTTGACGTTTTGTCAAGTCATCGTGCTAACGGATCTAAAATTTCTAAATAATAGACGAACTATAAGGGCCCTAACTACCCAGGTGAAAATATTCTCACAAACCTAGTTTTCGAACTCGATTGAGATATTATTGTGAAAGATCCATACATCAGATATGAATGTAATCGTTTGACATTTGTTCAAGTTGTTTGTGCTAATGGTAAAACAAATGCTAAAAATAGACAAACTAAGGGCCGTAACTCAGGTACAAAGGATCGGACAAATCTGTTTTTTGAACTCGTTCGAGATATTGTTGTGTCAGATCCATGTACCAAATATGAATGAATTTGGTTGACGTTTATTCAAGTTATCGTGCTAACGGACATAACATTTCTATAAATAGAAACAAGTGGCATAACGCTGGTTAGAAATTCAGGGCGGGCCTGATTTGCTGCGTGTAGCTGTCGCACGTGACAATTAACTCACATACCAAAAATTGTCATAAATTCAGAATCCACCAATAAACGGCTATATGATATAGGTATATGGCCGTCCGTCCGACGCATGCCCGCCAAAAAGACCACCGCCCATCAGATCAGCCGTCCCTCGCCATATCAATAGTCGACCTTTGCTAAAAAAAAATGTCGACAAAACATACTTGACACCAACATCACAATAAAGACACAAGCATCAGGAAAATCCACGCAATAATACGTCGAAATTGTTCGAAAAAATGGAGAACGCTCTTTGTTATATGAAGATGTTGTGGCATGATGATGGTGACGTTTATGATGACGGCTATTATATTGATGTTGGCGACGACAATTGTAACGATGGTGATGATGATGATGATGATGATGATGATGATCATCATCATCATCATCATCATCCTGATGCTGGTCATGGTGTGATTAGGATGGTTATGAGTAGGATGACAATGATGTCGATGATGATGATGTATATGTATGGGAGTCACTGCATGGGCTGCATGCTGGAAAAAAAACCGGTGGTCTCTGTACATCTATTCGAATAAAACAAAATTTTGTTTGTTTGTATGCTTGTTTGTCCGCTTATAGGCGACCAATTGCCGAACCATCGGAGTTTAAATTTATATTTTGGAGTAACTTGACCCGGGGCGTTAATATATAGGTCCCGTTCAGCTCGGATGTATTAAAACGGCACTACTAATTATTTTGTATATATTTTGTCTAGAGGCGACCAAACGGTTTGACCATATGAGCTGACGATTTGCACATATGGGTATTTGACTCTGGGAATCTTATTAGATAGGTCAGGTTGACCTCAGGTGTCTTAACATGACACTACTAATTAATTTAACTAAATAATTAATGATATACCCAAACTTGTTTCAATCTGGTCGGTGAAAATTGAAACACAGCTTAGAATATGTGTAGGGAAATTGCTACATATGGTTGACCTGACCATGTCGTCGTTTGACCTCAGATGACTTAAGGGGGAACTGATAAATCATATGATCAACACAGAGCGTTTACTATCAGTCCAGAAAATGTGTGGTGCACAAAAGTAAATTGACTCGGGGAATATCACGGGATAGGTTATGTTGACCTCAAATGATTTAAAGAGGCACTAGTAATTATCAATAAAGAGTCTTAATTATCAAATTAAAATATAGATGTAACTGTATCCGGCACGTCAATAGGTGCTGTTACCCCAGGTGAATAATAATTGTTTTAATGACTTGTAGGACCATTTTTGTACATGTTTGTACCGTACCAGGGGAATGTCATGGGATAGGCGCATTTGGACTCAGGTGAGTTAAAGTTAGACTAATCAATTATATGATCAATAAATAGCGTTTGTTATCAGTTCAGAATATATGTGGGAATGACGCGGGGATTGTAGATGTAACTTTACCAGGAGAGTCATGCAACATGTGCTGTTTACCCCAGATAATTAGAATTATTTTAAATGACTTCACCCGAGCAATGCCGAGTACCCCAGCTATTATTTTATAGATATGTCTTGCTATGTTTTCTTCTGTTCATCTGATCTGTTGTAAAAAAAACTACACTTTCTTTTATCAATGTCCACATGTGATATCTTGGATCAGAGAATAACTCATATATATAAGGTCGCGGTCCAACCCATTCCTTAATCCAGATAGTTATGATATGTATTTCTATTTTCTGAAAATTCCGTAAAATTCCGAATCTTATATATGGTGTGTTAGGTTGCTCATTTTCAACAGGAAGCTTGCGACACCAGTTGGAAATTTCCAAGACAACGGCGGAGTGCAATGGGATTTCCCGTACTTGGAAGTTTCGGTATGGTCCAGCAATATATTCCCGGTAAATAAGTTCATATTGAACCTAAATAACAACATAGATTCATACTGAACTTATTTGATTCTGAGATATCCGTTGAATGACGCGGCCCACAGTGAAAACGCATTACACCAATTCACAGACTTCTACAGAACATAGTGCTCAAATTGTGTCATACTACATGGACTATACTTTCATCTTGAAATACGCTCGTATTGTAAGTGAACCTATTTTGACATCCAAATAAGTTCATATTGATCTTATGATCCAGAAGAACAGGCAGGGTCCAAGATGGTGCAGTTGACAATTCCGAAGTTGACACCCAGTTCACCCTTCCACGAGGAATCAGCGTTGGTGTAGCATGAACTATCATGAGCCAGTGCATTCTCTCATATATGCGAGTCTCACATGATGAGACTCGCATGTATAAGAGAATGCACCGACTTACAAGGTCATGGAACATATTGTTAGGCAATGTATGCCCTTATATGTGCGAGGCTCCCTATGGCAGACACGCAAATTTATAAGAGAATGCATTGGCACAGGGTTTTCATGAAGCTCCAGTCATGGAAGTGTTAACGAGACCCTTTAGTCGCATCGTTTACGGCACAGTGGTACGCCCTGACACTAATTAGCGCGCACCGCGTTTTATACTGTTCTCCAATTTTTTGATAGCTGTGGTCCTATGGGCATTTTATTTATAGATAATTGGTTTTTCCGGTTTAAAAGTCGAACTTTGCGACCAGGAGGCCGAGTCCGGTAAATGGTGTAGTTGGGAATTTCAATTCCGTTTATTGTTTAATGTTGATTTTTGGTTTGTGACAAGTTATGTCAATTACCAATAAAAGAAATTTAAAAGATAATTTGTAAGTCTTATATTTCAACTTTTATAGATATTTTTCGTTCTGCATCCCACTGATGGCTGTGGTCGAAGAAGGCCGAGTCGGCCGCCGGTTCGTTAATTAGGTGCTGGTTGTTATTGTTATTTTAACGGAATTCTGAGTTGGTCATTCGCGAAACCGATATATTTTATATTCTATAATTACAATCATGGGTATATAATATATGATCTTGAGCGCGTTACCATTTCTGACTATGGTTTTCTTGTTCGCTAATGTTTCTCTGTATATGGAGCATTCGTCCACCTCCACTTGTAAGTTCTCTGTGCAAACACTCAGTTCTGGCCGCACAGTTCGCTGCTCTTATAGATCGGTCCAGTGGACTGAATGGAGGGTTCGTATAAAGGTCACCGTCGGTCACTCACAAAACAACTAATTAGTCTGGCTCTGAAGAAATTGCCAGAAAACATTATCCTTTCTCTCAGTGACTGTATGTGGCCATTCTTCGATGATATTTGTACGGGTTCCATTACCACAGTGGGTTTCTTGGGCCGGGATATCTAATAACGACATGTTATTATTGGTGTCAATGTATGTATCAGAAACAGGCATACTTATATCACAGTGACACGTTGCTTGGCCGGGAAAAGTACATTATATATCAGCAATATCGCAACGACAGTCCCTACATCTGTTAACCTATATATTAATCACGAGTGCACTTAAACTGATATTGCTCATTCGAACTTCCAATTTTTTGTTGTTGATGAAATAAATATAACAAGAAGATGAGAGAGAGAGACAGACAGACAAACTTAAAGCACAAACATTAGAGTAATGATACATGAGCCATTGAGACATATTTTTTATATTCTTGCATTCACTTTTGCACGCTTCCAATTTAATTTCACTTGGACCAAAATTTGATTGGGCCACACTCAATGTCGACATTAATAAAATCATACATGAAATTGGCCTGACTCCTGAATGGCCTGGTAGACTTAGGAAAATTTGATCAATTGCAATTTGGTGTCAGATTTGACAGTGAACAATTGCCGATTACGGCTTCTGCATCCTCTTTGAACCGATATCAATAATCAAATAAAGATCAATGACGGTAGGATATGATACAATGATACTACTATCAGTACATTTTCTACCCGAGAACATAACTAGAGGTGCGACTGTTCGATGGGACTAAGGACACCTCCGCAATGCATTAAGCTCGGACAAATGTAGGCATGGTGCGAAAACTACGTCGTAAAAGGGGGATAACTTCACTAAACAAAAGTCGGACGCAGGTTATCATGCTACTAAATACATGTGTCAAGTTAAAAAAAAAGACTAAACAGTTTATGAATACAAGCTCCTACAAAATTGCGTGAGACGACAACCAGCCGGACAAGCTGATTCATACAAGAAAATATGTTATACTCTTTTTATACCTTTATATACCTTTTTATTCCATATAGTGAAGTGACTTAGCGACAAAATTTTGTCATATTGGAACGGACTGGCCAAAAGTGCCATTTTTTTATATTATGTCAAGTTAGGTGTGCTCTTTCAGAAAGTGAACTAGAAACAGGTTTCTGATCAATATTAACCCTTGTTTCCAGTATAAATCCAAGATGGCGGCCAAATTCAATCATTATTTCACCCTGACGTTCCAACTGGTATATAATTTAAGGCACATGCATAATAAAGGCGTCATTCCATCCGGCATTGTCATATTTTGAAGATATTAGCAATCCAGGCTGACCAAATTTGAAAATTATCACTTTTTGGACCAAAAGCATGAAATTTTGTCATAAAATAATTCTCGTTTCAATTATTTTGGAATAATAGACAGACAATTTCTCAAAACTGTTTCAGTGCAGATCAAAGGTTAAGATCTTAAAAAATTTCGAAATGTATACTGCAAACAAAATATTCAACATCTAGGACAAATTCGTAACTATTTTTTAGATATTTTGGATTATGTTACCCCTCACCCCAAAAATCATGAAATTTTGTTTTTGTGATAAACATCCGATAGAACAAGGATGATAATCTTTAAAGGACACTATTCGATCACATTTCTAAATACTGTAATTGCAATTACACACACAATGACCAAAGTTTAAATTTACAACTTTTTCGACTAAAATATGCAATTTGGTAAGAAAATCCTCATCATTTCAAATATTTTGGTCCAATAAATGGTTATTTACACATAGGATATTTGCGATATTTCAAAATGTTTGGTCTTAAATGTTTTGGACATATATACTGAAAACAATGAATACATTTTCTGTGGTTAATATGTAACAACGTTTCAGAAAATTTGGTTTATGTTACCCCTCACCCCAAAAATCACGAAAATGTGACTTGCTTGTCAAGATTCAATAAATCTTTGGTTAAATCTTATAAAGTGAGTTTGTCGATGACAATTAGTCATATATTGTTATGTAACAAGCTTATTGACAGTATGCTGTTTAAATTTACAATTGTATGCCTAATAACAGCTATATTTTATGGTAAAATAACCATCATTTCAAATATTTTCAACAAATATATGGGCAATTTCTCAAACATTTCCCAAGATCGTATACCACATGCGGCCTTTAAAGTTTCGAAAATGACTGTCGAATACAACACATTTAAAGGTGTATACATGTCATGTCTTGGTGAAATAGAATAAAATTCTAAAAATCTATTATACCATAAATAATTTGAAGGTGTTGACTTATATAATTTGCCAATGTAGCATACAAGATGGGGTATATATAGACATATAGTTCAGATCACAACTTTAATTTGTCTATCAGTAATAAACGTAACATAAAGATGGTCTATCTTTGTTTATACTCTGTTTTTAAATTCACGTTTGTTATGTTGTACCTGTATAACTATAATGTGCACAGTCTGATCATACCAGCGGATATATAGCAACTCATAGATTGTCATGTTATAATCACCGGTGACCATGTTGATACATTGAACAAATATTTTAGGCATTCTTAATATCACAATTACAACTGCATAATTATGTGCATTATAAATCAGCTATTGCACATTTGCACCTGTTACAAGTTTGGGATTTGCAACAATACTTGATGAGTTCTGAACACACAGCTGCAGCTTCTGGTAATGTAGTCCACAATGGATTACATCCATGATCTTCAACTGTCCATTCCCAGTCATGCGGGCCATGTATTGGAATTGTTATGTCATGACAAGTGTACCACAATCCTGCCTGGTATATGGCTCATTTCATATGCTGTATTAGGGCCCCTTTTGAGCGACAAGTTTTGGAGAATTCTCTTCATATGCCTCGTTATCAGTAACTTTTGACAACCTTTATTATAATTAATGGTAATGAAACGTTCCGAGTTCTTTGAAAATATATGAGGACGAATCTAGTTGAATAAAAGGTTGATTCGCCTATAGAAGAAATGTGCATGTATCTGTGATAACGGGATAATATTTCCATGCTATCCAGAAACTTTTTCTGCCCTTTATATGGAAGAACAAAGTGGTATCAAAACCAGATATCGAATGAAAATTGGGTAGTGATAACAATTATCATCGCCCAGAGCGGAAAATGTGATGTTGTCATGGTACAATGTTTTAGTTTTGCCTGTTCCAAGAGAAACACATGTATCACCACCACTGTTAGCATCCGTAAACTTTGAAAACAGACCGATGACCATTACCAGGACATCTGTGTCAACAATCCGAACACGGATGGTCGTCAGCCCACAAGAAAGCGCATGGATAATGTGCGACACAATTCTAATATCAGCTTCCTCCTGACAACAGTTTCTCAAGATTTACTAGGAAGAATTTGCTATTTTGAGAGTTGATGAACATTCTGTCATGTTTAACACTTTATCATCATGTTCTGACGCATTACTTGTCAGGAATACAAAAAGTTCAAGCTTATTGTCAGAATGACGGAGGAAGTCGTTCCATTTTTTTTAAATCTTAGTTTGGCCACCAACTTTTCGTCCAAGACCTATACCATGATTCTCATTAGTGCTGCCCTTTGTGCTGCCTTCAAAATACCTATCCCACACAACACACATGACATTAAACAGTTCTTAGTTTGTAGAGTAGAAACTTCATTGGTGACTGTGTAATCATTAAAAGTACATGTAGATCCTATCGCAGGCACAATTATATGCACAAGAACGCCTCCATCAAATATCTTGCACGTACTTCCAATATTTTATTTCTTGTAATAGTGTGTTCGAACAACATTTGGGCAGTTCAAAAAACCCGAAATTGCTTCTCCGCTATTTCAAACGATCAAGTGCAGGAACAGGAGAACATCAAATTGAAAGGAAATGGAGGGTTGACAGGTTTAACAGAGAGCTCATCAACAATAACGAGATGGCTAGAACTCCCCGAACCAGACGTGTTTTTCTCTCATGAGAGTCGGCTATTTCCCCCGCCTTATCAACGGGAGGTAAATTCAAGGGGACACAATCTGATTTGCTGGGATGTATCCGGGAAGCAATTGGAGAAATATCGGATCCACCTAAAAATGTTCAGTGCAAGATATTTGATGGTGGCGTTCTTGTGGATATGATTGTACCTGCGATATAGTATATACTTTTAATGATTGCGCCCATTCACTAATGAAGTTTCTACTCTACAGACTAAGAAGTATTACTGTCATATATATGTGGTGTGGGACATATGAAACGAGCTGCCTACCAGGTAGGATTGTGGTACACTTGTCATGCCAATTAAGCTGCAGCTGTGTGCTCAGAACTCATTAAGTGTTGTTGCAAATCACAAACTTGTAACAGATGCAAATGTGCAAACGCTGATTTACCATACACAGAGTTATGTAGATGTAATTGTGTGCTTAACATATTTGTTCAACGTATAAACACAGGCAGCGGTGATTATATGACAATCTATGAGTTGCTATCTATCGGCTGGTATTATCAGTCTGTGAACATTATAGTTATATAACATAACAAACATGAATTTAAGAACACAGTATAAACAAAGATAGGCCATCTTTATGTGTATTATTGATTGACAATAAGTTGTGACCTGAAATGCATATCTATATATACACCCCTCTTGAATGCTAGTTTACATAAGTCAATGATATTGGGTCAAATATATATCCATTAGTGGTATTATAGATTCTTTTATTTTTATTTTATTTCACCAAAACATTACATGTATATACCCTTATATGTGTTGTATATATATTCGATGTTCATTTTCGAAACTTTTAAGACCGCATATTGTATATTACATATTGCCATTCTATTGGTTGAACATATCTGAAATGATCAAATAAATTGTTATTAGGCATACAATTGTTAATTTCAACAGTATACTGACAATGAGATTGTTACATTATAATATATGACGAATTGCGATCGACAAACTCACTTTATAAGATTTAACCAAAGATTTATTGAATCCTTACAACAAGTCACATTTTCGTGATTTTTGGGGTGAGGGGTAACATAAACCAAGTTTTCTGAAACGTTGTTACATATTAAACACATACAATGTATTCATCGTTTTCAGTATATATGTCCAAAACATATAAGACCGAACATTGTGAACTATCGCAAATATCCTATGAGTAAATGACCATTTATTGGACCAAAATATTTGAAATGAAGAGGATTTTCTTACAAAATTGCATATGTTTTGTCGAAAAAGATGTTATATTTCAACGTTGGTCATTGTGTATGTAATTGTCATTGCAGTATTTAGAAATGTGATCAAATAGTGTCCTTTATAGATTCTCATCCATGTTCTATCGGATGCTTATCACAAAAACATGATTTTTGGGGTGAGGGGTAACATAATCCAAAATTTCTAAAATACAGTTAAGAATGTGTCCTAGGAATTGCATGTTTTGATTAGAGTATACATGTCCAAAAATGCTAAGACCTTAACCTTTGATCTACACTGAAACATTTTTGAGAAATTTTCTGTTTATTATTCCGAAATAATTGAAACGAGAATGATTATATGACAAAATTGCATGGTTTTGGGACAAAAAGTGATAAATTTCCAATTTGGTAAGCCTGGGTTGCTACTATCTTCAAAATATGACAATGTCAGGTTGAATGACGCCTTTATTATGCATGCGCCACAATTTTTATACCAGTTGGAACGTCAGGGTGAAATAATGATTGAATTTGACCGCCATCTTGGATTTATACTGGAAACAAGGGTTAATATTGATCAGAAACCTGTTTCTAGTTCACTTTCTGAAAGAGCACACATAACATGACAAAATAAAAAAAAAATGCACTTTTGGCCAGTCCGTTCCAAAAAAAACGCTAAGTCACTACACTAATACATGATGGTGTTGGCACATATTTTTTCTTTTTCCTGGTAAACTGACAGTTACCTTAGGGCTTGACCAATTCAGTATCAACTCGCACCGTGGTTTATTTCTAACTTATTTGACGAGTTTTACCTGTTTATGTACATGCATATGGCTAGTACTACGACACCGCAAATACACATATGCAGGCACCTGTGACATTTCAGTATGTTTTCTCGTTATGGGCTTATAATAGGATTTATTTTAGGTTCATAATTGGCGTAGAATCGCCGCATTTTGCGTCCATAACTAACTGAACATGGGAGTATTTTAGTACCATTAGGCTCATAACGAATTATTATAAGTTCATTATAGGCGGAAAATATCAAGAGTAAACCTACTCACGGCAGATGTACGCCCTTTAAAATGTGTTTTCATTGAGGCCCGCTCTATAAAACGGAATAAGGAATATAAGTCCACCATGGGCTTATTTCATAATAAAATAATCCAATATCATAGGTCGATTATGAACCTATTTGCGCGGGTATAAATATATGTTCAACATATCCTCGCGCAAATACGCACATAATCGACTTATAAAGTGAAATATACACATAATCGACTTATAAAGTGAAATATATACATAATCGACTTATAAAGTGAAATATGTACATAATCGACTTATAAAGTGAAATATACACATAATCGACTTATAAAGTGAAATATGTACATAATCGACTTATAAAGTGAAATATACACATAATCGACTTATAAAGTGAAATATACACATAATCGACTTATAAAGTGAAATATACACATAATCGACTTATAAAGTGAAATATGTACATAATCGACTTATAAAGTGAAATATACACATAATCGACTTATAAAGTGAAATATACACATAATCGACGTATAAAGTGAAATATACACATAATCGACTTATAAAGTGAAATATGTACATAATCGACTTATAAAGTGAAATATACACATAATCGACTTATAAAGTGAAATATACACATAATCGACTTATAAAGTGAGATATATACATAATCGACTTATAAAGTCAAATATGTACATAATCGACTTATAAAGTGAAATATATACATAATCGACTTATAAAGTGAAATATACACATAATCGACTTATAAAGTGAAATATGTACATAATCGACTTATAAAGTGAAATATACACATAATCGACTTATAAAGTGAAATATACACATAATCGACTTATAAAGTGAAATATACACATAATCGACTTATAAAGTGAAATATACACATAATCGACTTATAAAGTGAAATATGTACATAATCGACTTATAAAGTGAAATATGTACATAATCGACTTATAAAGTGAAATATGTACATAATCGACTTATAAAGTGAAATATGTACATAATCGACTTATAAAGTGAAATATGTACATAATCGACTTATAAAGTGAAATATGTACATAATGTGACTATTTGATTCTGAAATAAGCAAATAATGGAGTTATGTCCGCTATTTCGTTTCATGGTACGAGCCAGAATGAAAACACGTGTTAAAGAGCATACAACTGAAAAGTCGTGAGTTGGCTTATCAGTGTCATTGTGCGCATATATTCTGCTTAGAATCGGCAAATTATGAGTCGATAATGTGACTAAAAAGCTCTCACTGTCAGCATATTAGCGACTCAAACAAGGTGTTTCTCAGCAGATTGTCTACCTAAAAAAAGTTCTATTCGAAGAAGATAGTGTGCGGCTTTTCGGGAGAACAGGCTGATATGTTGGACAAATACTTATCGAACCATACATGTAGATACAAACTGGGTAGAAGAACGAAATGTTACTCCAGAACTTTGACCTGTAGCACTCAATGCGCGGAACTGAGCTGCATGGATCCAATGTGGTAGCGACTTGGTATAGTGATCTCGCTTATTCCATTGGCAATATGTTCAACTCCAGCTGACCAATTGGAGAAAACCATCACAATTCAAAACAAAGCAATCAGTATTGTCATCGCAAAGACGAAACACTTCCAAACATGTGTGTCAGCTTTTGGTGAGACCAAAATCCTGCATATTTGTAACAAGGTTGAAGGGACATAAGGTAACCGTAAAGGGTAAATGTGAAAATTTTAAATTGATGTACAGCCATCGTCACTAAAATGTACATGGGTAAAATAGTCTTTTCTTGATATTTTTTTATTATTATTGATAACTATTCAATGACGATACATTACGTGTTAATGGACTTTCTGTGTAGACAGTTCCATTACAAAAGTTAAGGGCATTGCAAATATTCCAGAAACGCAGATGTTCAACTGAAACGTTTTATATTTCCAATTGCATTTGGCGATATTTGCTGAGAAAATTATTTTCACGGTAGCAGAACTGATTACATAGCAATACACCTGTCACTAACTGGCGGCCATATTGGATCCACCAGGCCCGTTTCCGTTTTTGTTGGTGCTACATGTCAAAGTTCTGGAGTAGCATTTCCATTTATGGAAGCAATGAATATTCAAAATCTCCATATATGGAAATGCTACTCCAAAACTTTGACATGTAGCACTAAAACCGCGGAACCGGGGCTGGATGAATCTTAGGAACCACGGAACAGGCTGGATGAATCTTATGAACCACGGAACAGGCTGAATGAATCTTAGGAACCACGGAACAGGCTGGATGAATCTCATGAACCACGGAACAGGCTGGATGAATCTTAGGAACCACGGAACAGGCTGGATGAATCTTAGGAACCACGGAACAGGCTGTGTTAATCTTAGGAACCATGGAACAGGCTGGATGAATCTTAGGAACCACGGAACAGGCTGGATGAATCTTAGGAACCACGGAACAGGCTGGATGAATCTTAGGAACCACGGAACAGGCTGGGTGAATCTTAGGAACCGCGGAACAGGCTGGACGAATCTTAGGAACCACGGCACAGGCTGGATGAATCTTAGGAACCACGGAACAGGCTGGATGAATCTTAGGAACCATGGAACAGGCTGGTTGAATCTTAGGAACCACGGAACAGGCTGGATGAATCTTAGATAGATAGATAGATAGATCTTTATTTGCACAATAATATTAAAATACAATACATTAACAAAATAGTAAACAAAAGTATATTATTGCACAGGAGCAGCATGACCTAGCTGGCCGTCTTACTGCTGCCCCTGAATGATAAATGTAATGGCGTATTTACAATTTGACACAGACTATTTGGTATTTGGATGGCCGGTTGGTGCCTACTTTAATATTTTATGTATTCATTTTAATCAAGACTTTTAATCAAGACTGTGTTGAGTTTTGAACAATTCTGTACCGTAATAAAGATTTTGGACAAGTTTAAGATATTGAAACAAAATTAGTGAGGTTGTTGCGACAGTACTGCGTCACATTCGCGGACAGCACCGTGCATGTGACACATGGCTATCTAGGATGTTCAGGGTGATAACTGGGGTGCATAATAATATGAGTTAAAAGTTAACCTTGGCAGATTATTGAGTCATGTGGATGTTTACCGACTGCAAATGAAGCATAATTTGTTTTCACAGATAACCATTTGAGAATATTTACCTATTAGTTCCAGAGACAATAACTTTTTGTATGTGTAAATAAATTTACTTTTTTTTATTTCGGAATTTATCGAGTTCCACACTTTAGGAAATGAATGCTTTGGTATGACTTCTGAAAAACATGTTCTTGCCTTTTTGCTTCTTAATTTATCAGCCTGCCTAGTGTTAACACCGAGGGAATATGTGAACATATTCTTAAACGATTTGGGGAGATTATTTCTAGACCAGTTGTACATAAAGATAGATGCATTCACTGTATGTATATTTTTGAACATTAGGATATTTTCTTGTTTGAAGAGAGGTTCTGTGTGACTCCTATATTTTGTGTTGCATAAAATACGAATTGCCCTTTTGTGTAAGGTAGATAGTACGCCCGCGTGAATCGAGTGTCCCCATATCGGGAGACCATAAATAAGATAACTATGGATTAACGACTGATATAGAGTTTTTCGAGATTTTTTTGGTAGAAAGTATTTAACTTTGTTCAATAAGTAGAGAGTGTGGTACAGTTTACGTTGTATCATTGATATATGGTTTTTAAAAGTCAAGTTTTCATCGATCAAAATGCCTAAAAAAATTATTGATTTTACTCGCATTTGATTTCCAACTCGAATTAGTTCCATATTATTCAATTTTAGTGTAAAATTTCTCCACTTGTCCTCGTTGCCTTTGGGGTGGATCAATATGAATTTACTTTTAGTTGCGTTGATAGATAGTTTATTGCAACAACACCATTCAAAAATGTTTTTTATTTCTGCCGTTGATGATTTTTTCAACTGTTTCCTGTCATGACCAGAAAAGTAAAGCGTGGTATCATCGGCAAATGATAGTAAGTTCATCGAGGTACATTTGGGCATATCGTTAACATACAGAAGAAAAATTATCGGGCCAAGAACGGACCCTTGGGGCACACCACACGTTATTTTCGCAAAGTCAGACGTTTGACCAAGACAATCAACGTATTGTTTTCTTCCCTTTAAATAACTCTTAAACCATTCATTGGAAACCCCCCGAATTCCATAATGTTCTAATTTTTTCAATAATATATCATGGTTAATTGTATCGAATGCTTTTGATAAGTCTATGAAATCGCTAATGTAGAATCCTTAGTTGGTTTGTCGTTGTTTGTTGCTACATGATCTAGAAGGTGCATCAAAGGATGTATGGTAGAGTGATTCTTACGGAAGCCATATTGATTTTTATGTAAAATTTCATGTTTTTCGAGAAATGAAAAAAGCCTTTTATGCATGAGTTTCTCTAACAACTTCGAGAAAACGGGCAGAATGCTTATCGGCCTATAATTCGTTATTTTATCGGGAGATTCACTTTTATAAAGTGGAATTAATTTTGATATTTTCATCCTATCGGGGAAAATACCTTGTTTAAATGATAGATTGAATATGTGCGTTAACGCTTGGGACGTTTCGGGTATGGTCTGTTTCATTAAGTTTGATGACAGGTTATCGATATCTGTGGTTCCTTTTCCAGTGATGTCATTCGAGAGTTTCAAAACTTCATATGTATCTGTTGGGAACATGACAAAGTTTTTTGCATTGGGATCAGTTAGATAGTCGGAAAATGTCATTCCGATGTTACAGGGCACCTCGTCACTAGTTTTTTGACCATTTTTCGCAAAATAATCGTTAAATTCTTGAGCTATTTTCTCTGGTTGTGAAATTATAGTGTTTCCATTTGATATATTTGTTGGTATTTTTGGAGTGTTATTTGTTACTTTAAGAGCGTTTTTCAGGATGACCCATGTACGTCGCATGTCAAATCTATTTTCGTGGAGAATATTGTTGTAATATAGTTTTTTGCCTTTCCTAATTAAGGATTTGTATATTCGACAATATATTTTATATTTCTCAGCGTTATTATCACTAGGAGCTTTTAATTTTGTTATGTAAAGTTTGTTCTTGACTAAAGAGGAGTTAATGAGACCTTTTGTCATCCAAGATTGTTTTTTTTATATATTTAGTTGGTGGTTTAGATCTGACCAATGGAAATGATTCATTAAACGCCCATAGATATATTGAAAGAAAATTGTCATAAGCTTGGTTTGGTGAAGTACTATCGAAGACATATCGAAAATCTTGTTGTCGAAGTATTGAATTAAATTTGTCTGTGTTCTCTTTACTAATTATACGTTTCTCGGTAGAGCTGCTCGCTTTTATATACTTATGATCGTGATATTCGGAATAAAATGTAGCAAAATGGTCTGACACATCGGAGAGGATAATCCCAGTATCGGCACGGGAAACATTGTTATTAGTAGAAATATGATCAATGAGTGTTGCCGAGTGGTCGGTTATTCGTGTAGGTTTTGTACTTACAGGTAAGAATCCATTTTCAAACATAGTTTCAATGAAGTTGTTAGTTTTAGTATATGACTGAAAGTTAAGCAAGTCGATGTTGAAGTCTCCTATGAGATATGCCTTTGTTCCAGAATCATTTAATTGTTCAACCACACTTGTAATTTTATCTATAAATATATCGATATCTGCGTGAGGTGCCGTATTTGGTCTGTAGATAGATGCCACAACACACGATGAGTGACCCGAGTCAATTTCTATGAATATAGTTTCAATAACATGTGGGATAAATATCGTTAGGTCATCACGGATTTTATAAGAAAGTTTTTCATTTACAAAAATGCCAACACCACCACGTCCATCATCGTCATCTGGTCGTGATTTGAATTGGAATTGATGATACCCAGGAAGAGAATATTCTTCTCGTATCTTGAATATTTCCGTCAGAGCTAGTATATCGATAGGATGTTTAGAGTTAGTTATATCTGATAGAAGATTTGTAAGTGGATCCCAGTTAGCGTTCAGGCTTCGGCAATTTAGACAAAGAATTGAAAAATCAGATTTTGAGATATCTATATTTTCCTGTAATTGCAACGGTGAGTAATAATCGCAAGAGTGGTTAGCAAAACTGTATGGTGAGCACATGTGCTCATTATCATCGTCTGGTGATCCATGTAATAAGGTTTTGAGATTTAAAGAGTTACTTCCCTGAACATCACCCAGTGAGAATCTACCTGTCATCAGTTTTAAAGATGGAGTTACCTTTCTTGTCCTGATTTAATCCAAACGAGCATTTATGTTGTCGTGTATTCGAGAACAGGAACAGGCTGGATGAATCTTAGGAACCACGGAACAGGCTGGATGAATCTTAGGAACCACGGAACAGGCTGGATGAATCTTAGGAACAACGGAACAGGCTGGATGAATCTTAGGAACCAAGGAACAGGCTGGATGAATCTTAGGAACCATGGAACAGGCTGGTTGAATCTTAGGAACCACGGAACAGGCTGGATGAATCTTAGGAACCACGGAACAGGCTGGATGACTCTTAGGAACCAAGGAACAGGCTGGATGAATCTTCGGAACCACGGAACAGGCTGGATGAATCTTAGGAACCACGGAACAGGCTGGATGAATCTTAGGAACCACGGAACAGGCTTGGTGAATCTTATGAACCACGGAACAAGCTGGATGAATGTTAGGAACCACGGAACAGGCTGGATGAATCTTAGGAACCACGGAACGGGACTGGATGAATGCAATATTATACCGGCGCAACTCAGTGAGCTCGCTTATTATTTTTTTACCCTGTGCCAATGCATTCTCTTATATATGCGAGACGACCATAGGTCGCCTCGCATATATAAGAGAATTCATTGGCCTAACAATTTTTTACCATTTTTTAAAAATAAATATTTCTTACAATTTTTAGGACATAAAATAAAAAAACATCCATTACCCTGCAGGGAGCCCCACACATATATAGAAGCATATAGAAGAGTGTCGTCTGCTCATGTTTGTCTGGGGCTCTGTGTGGGTGAAATTGCGTCCCTGGAGAATTATCAATAATAAAAATAAGAACAAAGTTCATCTATTTCTCCATGTTCTTCTTAGTGGTGATGGTTTTACAAATCTCTCTGAATTTCACATCTACCCACTGCGAGTGAATTTACGTATCAGTGTCCCTTTGGTGAAAGAATCTATTCAATCCTACCTTAAGCATTACTCCTCTCTCGTACATGTATGCAGTACTATTTGAAGGCAGTGAAGTGATCTATGGATTCATTTCCAATGATGTTGCTCTAATAATTACAAAAAAAGAGAGATCAACCTTAGCTAAATTATGCGTATTACGTGTAACTAAACATTTCTAAAACGAATCGATGGGTGTCAAGTACAATATAGCATGTATATAGGCATTGATACTCATCAAACGTTTAAGTCTATCCATAATATGCGAATATTTCACATCGATGAACTAACATATATTTCTTATTAGTTCATGATTTATTTTAAATAGTAAGTTTGGGCTTATTTTGGAGATAAATGTATACTCTGTTGAGTTGGATACTCGGGGATTCGAGCATGAAAACAGTTTGTGAACGAGTCGGCTTTCTGTTATTATATATGCTCGAATCTCCGAATATGCAACGACACGAGGAACGTTTTTATCCATTGTAATTCAATCATCCGAACAATTTGAAATACACTGCAGGAAAAGCACTTATATTTTTATCGACATTACATACTATGAAATGAGTTACCCTTCTTTAGTTGATCAAATATCTGGGATTATAATCAAACCAGCACTAGAAAAACTTCCCGTTTAACGTGTCTATAGTAAATAACGTTCCCGTTGAGTCGATTATGCGACTCCTGGTAGCGAGGTGACACATTTTACGCGCGTTGTCAATGACACCGAGTTCCATTCAAAATTTGTTCACCGATCAGCGGCCGATGCCAGTGGGTGGAAAACTAAAGATAGCATATTCCGGCCATTCCGCATGCGGCAATTATCTAACTTGAAATGCAATTTGAATTATCGCCGTTTCAACCGCGAGACCATATCATAAAGTTGTCACTTATACTGCATGGGTGAGGATATACGTATACGTGTACCGTGTAGAAACTTCATGTTATTAACAAATAACGCCACTACATATGTAGAGAACACGAATCGACCTCTGACAAGATAATGACAAACTTGACAAGACGGAAGAACCATGTCAACCATGTGCACCCCGTTCGCATGGGTAACACACGCACCTATCGAGCCAGCTTTATCGTCGTTGGATCGTCCATGGCGGCCTAGCACGCAGTGCACATCACCGACTGAACCACCATCGGACGCTCCCTGGAAATTGGTACAATCATGTATATGGCATATAATTGAAACATTTCTTGAATATATTGGACAATTATGGCTGTTAGATACCATTGTATGATCATACACCTATAATCCTATATCCACTTGAAATGTTGTATCATACACCTATATCCACTTGAACTGTTGTATTGTTTATACCTTTATTGTTTTTAGTATATACAATCATTTATTGCAGGAATGGTCTATCTCTTCCATGCCACAAATACAACAACAAAATTTTTAAATAAAAAATCCATAATTGCGGATTCTAACAAATAGAGTTATCCTTCGTACTACACTCTTCGAGTACTCCGAACATTTTCGCCCGAATTTCTGTTCAAAATCTGTCTCACAGATGTAATAAGAAACACCGCGAAGAGATAGACCATCTTTAATTGTTCAAACCAGGTAAATTGGTCCTGTCAGAGAATGGTTATGTCGGTGTTCCGACCTGACAACACTGGAATTAGCATTATATATATACATGAATTATGGTATAATCTTCCTTCGGATTTATATTCATTCTGCGTGCGATATTCTATATGTGGGTCACTGACATGGCGGTGCTGTGGCAGGACACACGTTTACCTTGATTTACACGTTTATAGTTGGAATACTGGAATGTACCATTCGTTTGATAAATTTTAACCCATTACGAAAATAAATAGTAATCAAATGAGTCTCAAAATTCATAATAAATAAATAACAAAAGAAACTTAACCATGTGATAAGGATATACTTCCCCACACATGTCATTATAGTAAATAACTATACATTATAAACATATATATGAGCGGACAATATTACATAGACACCAGTAATGTAGCTAAAATCCAAAAATATTTGATCTATTTTAATACAATGGACCAAACGAATGCAACGCTTTCCCACCAATATATTTCTAAATTCTATTTATGTTTATCCAGAATGTATTTGATATTGAATATCCAAACCACCTATGTCTAATTATGCTCGAACGCCTCTCCATAATTCTAGAATGTCACCAATTGGGCTTTAGTAATAACTCAAAAAAGGAAAACAATAAATATCATGATCGGTGAAATAAATCTTGGTGAACTCCAGGCTGGTAAAAAATATGACTTCACAAACAGATATGGGAGAGATGACTGTGATGAAAAAATCGACCCATACGAACTCATGAATCACTCTTGTGATTATTATGCACCCACTCAATTCCGGGCCAATATAAAACAATCAAAGAAAGGCACCTCATTATTAGGACTTAACTGCCGAAGTCTAAATGCGAACTGGGATTCATTCAAAGACTTATTATGTAATATCCAAAACAACGACAATATCTTCGACGTCATAGCCCTATCTGAAATATTTCGGATCAAGGAAACATATATATTACCCGGGTGTCAACCTTTCGAATACGCAACGCGTCCAGATAACGACGATGGTAGAGTTGGGGTTGGATTATTTATAAAAAATGGCATAACATTTAGAAATAGACATGACTTATCTATATTTATACCACACGTCGCAGAAACGCTATTTGTTGAAATTAATCCTAACAAAAAAAACCTGATATGTGGTAGGAGTAATATACAGACCTATAACACAGCCCCAAGTGCAGATATCGATGAATTCATGACTTATATAGATGCCATAATGGTCAAACTCAATGAATCGCACACTAAAGCATATTTGATTGGGGACTTCAACATTGACCTACTAAACTCTGATAATCATACGAAAACCGGCGATTTTATAGATAACATATTTGAGCGGGGTTACCTCCCAGTGATTACAAAACCTACTCGGGTCACGGACTACTCAGCAACATTAATTGACCATATCCATACGAACTCGAAGTGGAAATGTGACTGCGGAATTATATTATCAGATGTCTCTGATCATTTTGCAACGTACTACATTGACAATGAATTACATCAAAATTATATTAACTCAGCACAACAATCCCTAGAACCCATTCGAATAATTAATGAAAAAAATATAAATTCATTTAAAGAAATCCTAGGCAGCCTATCGTTTGACTCAGTTTTCGTCTGCAATTCAGCAGAACAAGCGTATGAAAAATTTATAGAACAGTATATAGTTGGGGAGCCCGCATATGTTCTATTTACACTTTTGCGTACAAAAGGTTTGACCCCTTAAAGTTGGTACCAATAATGGAACATTCTGAAAAACCGATTTCTTAAGTTGCGCATTCCTGGGGTTTAGGGGCCGCTGAACCACAAAAAGTGCCAAAAATCACTTCTATTTACACTTCCGCGTACATCGATGAATTTTGGTTTGATGATACTCCCAAGTGTACTGATTAAGAAAACACAACTTAAGAAAGGGATTTTCCTGGGGTTTTCAGATAAGAAAGGGGGTCCCATGCTGAACCCCATAACGTGATTTTTCACTTTTTTTTACACTTTCGCGTACATCCATAATTTTTGGTCTCAAAGTACTTTGATATATACTAATTATAAAAACACAACTTAAGAAGGAACTTTTCCTGGGGTTTTAAGATAAGAAGGGGGTCATCAGGTCACCCCTCAAAACGTAAAAAATCACTTTTATTTACATGACTGCATTCGTCCAACGTGTGTGTATGTGCGTACACCCCTGGAACGTTGCACTATTACAACCAATACATTCCTAAATCGATACGATCAACTTAAGAAATATATATTCATGTCGTTTTCTGATAAGAACGAGACTTGTTACCCCCTCCCCCCACAGCACGATCCATTTTCTAGAACTATAAGTGAGCCAGTTTTATGAAAATTATAGCGGGAAAATCTAGTAAAATGTATATATTTTCGTGAAGCTAAGACATAATGACACTTTTATGGGCCAAAATTGAAACTCACCATCCAAGATGGCCGCCAAAATGGCTGCCGGAAGTTGAAAATATTAATTTTTTTCACAAATATCTTCTAGATCAATTCATGCTGTTTGGAACTGGTTGAGTAATGCAACATTATTTTGTGTTTTTTATATTAATTGATCATTGGAGCAATTAAATATGCAATTATTGGGGTCCTAACCCCTTCCGATCTCTCAAAAATTCGATTTTACAGAACGCAGTACAAAATTTTACAAAAAATTACAATTTGGATTCTAGTCATATTTCAACAAGAAATGAAAAGAACATTGTAATGTAAGTGAGGCATATCATCACCTATGAATATTCCAAATCTCTGGAACCATAAATCTTACCTTGGCTCAAAATGGCTGCGAAAATGGCCGCTAAAATATGGGAAATGGTAAATATTGCCCCAGGGTGTCCTGCAATCGCTTACAAGTTGTGGTTGATGTACACAATTGGCTAGTCTGTTTTCTATACATTGCATACTAACATGTCTAATGCACCATGGATCATTTTTACTATTGTCACCACTGACATTTACCAGAAATATTGGACATAAATATCGGCAAGAATTCACTTTTCAGGGTTCGACCATTTGTTCAAGTAAAATGTAACTATCTTTGGATTGAAAGGTGTTTATTATTTTGGTCTATCTTAAATGTGTCACACTACGGTGTTTATAGACTAAATTGCTGAAGATGGCTTCCAAAATGGCAACCAAATTTGTTAGAAGTTAAAAGTTAACATATCCCGAACATTGTTCTCTGCGTTATCCGAAAAAAGTGGCAAATTGTGACTCACTTGGTTATTGTACGTGTTAGTTACAATGTAATTAACTGACAAGTACGTTCTATTATGTTTGTCCCAGTTCCGTATGGGACATGACAAATTCATTCTAAAGTTGCAGTATGGAATTTTGCGGAGAACCATATTATTGAACGGAAATGGGCAGCACTTTGAGACTGAACTGAGATAAACCATGATATGTGGGTATTCTGGCCCATTATGATAAATATTTATCAACTGGATACAGGGTGGAAGCCAAGATGGTAGCCAGGGAGTTATGATCATAGATGAGGATAATAGGTATACAGGGAGTTATTGTATGGTCATGAATGATGTGTGGGTATATAGGGAGTGCCCTGTTGGTAACGGTGGGACGTATATTTATATATGTTGTGGATGTGTTATCATTGGTGGTGTATGGGGAGTAGATTTATTATCATGGATGGCGTGTATGAGTATGGCAAGTATGCAACTTATGAGTGGTCGTATGTGCGGATATTGGTATATCTGGAAGGGCTCACCATTGGTGATGTGCATATGTATACCTGGGTTGACTCCATGGTCATGGGTGTGGCGAATAGGTATACATGTAGTGGCTGTATGGTCCACGGTGAGGTGAATATGTATACAATGAGTGACTGTATGATCGTGAATGTAGTGAATATGTATACATAGAGTGACTATATGGTCGGGTGTATGTGTATACTGGTGTTCATGCATGGTGACTCGTGGCTGTATCGTCATTTGTGGTATGTACGGGTATAACCAAGTATGGCTGTATGGTGTATGGTGTACTAGTACATGTACGTGTAAACAGTGGTTGACTATGTTGTCATTTGTGTGGTGTGTATGTACATATGGAGTGACTGGGGTAATGGGTGGGTAATACATGTGTACCTTGAGTGGCTATCGATTTCCACAATAACTCAAGGATATATTAATCAATAGAGAGGTCATGTCATATCGCGGAAAGCGATAACCACCCATTATCACACAGTCATTACATATATACATAAACACCACAGACATAACAATATAGTTACCCACTGTATACATGTACACCTGACCCATGACCACGGACGACCATACAGCCACGAGTCACAATGCAGGCACACTGGGTATACTCCTAAACATGACCCATAACCATATAGTCACTCCATGTATACCCATTCATCTCACCACTGGCCATAAGGTCATCCCCTGTATACCTATTCTCCAAACGCATGGTCAAATGGACAATCAATATATACATTAACACCACAACAATGACCATAAAGTCATTCCGGTATACATATGCACATCACCAATGGCAATATAGCCACTCGCTTCATACACATAGCCTCACCCATGTTACCGGGTATACTCATTCACCTGACCTATGGCCATATAGTCACCCCGTGTGTACCTATTCAAAACATTCATACACGATCATTGTCAATCCTTGTATTCATATTCACCCCAACATTGGCCATGTCAATCCCTGTATCCCTATTTGTCACACCATAGCCGAATAGCCACTCAAGATATACTAATACACCCCAGCCATGTCAGTATAGTCACTCCATGTATGCATATGCACATCATCCATGACCATATAGCCACTCGCTATATACACATATCCCTCGCCCATGACAATAAAGCAACACGTGTGTGTACTGGTATAACCTACACATGACGATACCGACACGAGTCACCAAACAGGAACACCAGGTACATGTATACTCATACGCCTGTCACCCCCTGTATATATGTTCATTACATTTATGATCATAGTCACTACTTGTATACCTACATGTACCCATCTCACCATTAACCATACAGTCACTACCTGTATACCTATTCGACACACATAGTCATATAACCACTCTATATACATATGCAGCCCATCCTAGACCATAGATTCACTCCAGGTATACATGTAACCCTCACTAATGGCCATTCAGCCCTTCCAGATATACAAAAAAACCCGCACATACGACCACTCAAACAATCCATACTTGCATATACACCCCACACATGACAATTCAGCAATTCACTGTATAATCATACACGCCATCCATGATAATACAGCTAAGCCCTATACACCCACCAATGATAATACATCAACGATATATATAAATATACATCCCACCCGTTACCACAAGGACACTCCCTATGTACCCACACGCTCGATAATGTCCACACAGCTTACTCCATGTATTCATATTCAATCATGACCGTACAGTCATTCCATGTATACCTATACACATTACCCGTAACCATAAAATCACTACCTATTTATCCACACACCCCATCCATGATCATGAACATCCCACCCATGACCTTACAGCCACTCCATATATACATAATCAACACATAGATGACCATGTAGCTATACCCATACACCACACCAATGACCATACAGACACACCGGATGCACCCGTACTGGATATACACAATCATACACCATACAGTCACTCCACACATACCGATTCACCTCACACCTGACCATGACCTCTCCCTGTATACCATCTTACCATGGACAACCCACTTATAACCATATAGTCACTCATTGTATACATACTCACATCAGTCATGACATACACTAACTCCCTGTATACCTATTCACCTCACAATGATCACAGAGTAACTCCCTGGCTACGATCTTGGCATCCACACTGTATCCTGTAGACATTTTTTTTTATCATAATGGACCAGAATAGCCAAAGATTATGGTCCATCTCAGTTCTGTATCAAAGTTCTGCCCATTTCCTTTCAATAAATATGGCCAAAATCACAAAAGAGGTTCTCGGCAAAATTACATACTTTAAAATGAATTTCTCATGCCCCATACGGAACTGGGACAACTGGGAAGAGAACATGTAGTTGTCAGTTAATTAACTAACACGTATAATAAGCAAGTGAGTCACAATTTGCTACCTTTTCGGATAATGCAGAGAATGTTCGGGATATATGTAAAAAATTAGCATTTTACAAATTTGGTTGCCATTTTGGAACCCATCTTGAGCAATTTGGTCTATAAACACCGTAGTGTGGCACATTTAAGATAGACCAAAACAATAAACACCTTTCAATCCAAAGATAGTTATATTTTACCTGAAAAAATGTTCCAAACCTGAAAACATAATTTTTGCCAATATTTATGTCAAGTTTTTTAGAGAAAAGTCCAATATTTTTGACGATGTCAGTGGTGAAAATAGTAACAATTAACCATGGTGCATCAGACATGTTAGTATTCAATGTATAGAATGAGAATGGCCAATTTTATACATCAACACAACTTGTAAGCGATTGCAGGACACGCTGGTGTAATATTTAACATTTTCCATATTTTGGCGGCCATATTGACAGCCATTTTGAGCCAAAGTAAGAATTTTGGTTCCAGTGATTTGGAATATGCATAGGTAATGATATGCCTTACAAAGCTCTGTTCATTTCTTGTTGAAATATGACTAGAATCCCAATTGTGATTTTTTTTGGTGAAATTTTATACCGCATTCTGTACAATGAAATTTTTGAGGGATCGGAAGGGGTTAGGACCCCAATAATTGCATATTTAATTGCTCCAATGATCAGTTAATATACAAAACACAAAATAAAGTTGTATTACTCAACCAGTTCCAAACAGCATGAATTGATCTAGAAGATATTTGTGAAAAAATGTCATATTTTCAACTTCCGGTGGCCATTTTGGCGGCCATCTTGGATGGTGAGTTTCAATTTTGGCCCAAAAAAGTGTCATTATGTCTTAGCTTCACGAAAATATATACATTTGTATACATTTTACCAGATTTTCCCGCTATAATTTTCATAAATATGGCTCACTTGTAGTTCTATAAAATGGATCGGGTTGTGGGGGGGGGGGGGGGTAACAAGTCTCGTTCTTATCAGAAAACGACATGAATATATATTTCTTAAGTTGATCGTATCGATTTAGGGATGTATTGGTTGTAATAGTGCAACGTTCCAGGGGTGTACGCACATACACACACGTTGGACGAATGCAATCATGTAAATAAAAGTGATTTTTTACGTTTTGAGGGGTGACCTGATGACCCCCTTCTTATCTTAAAACCCCAGGAAAAGTTCCTTCTTAAGTTGTGTTTTTATAATTAGTATATATCAAAGTACTTTGAGACCAAAAATTATGGATGTACGCGAAAGTGTAAAAAAATGTGAAAAATCACGTTTTGGAGTTCAGCATGGGACCCCCTTTCTTATCTGAAAACCCCAGGAAAATCCCTTTCTTAAGTTGTGTTTTCTTAATCAGTACACTTGGGAGTATCATCAAACCAAAATTCATCGATGTAACCGGAAGTGTAAATAGAAGTGATTTTTTGCACTTTTTGGGGTTCAGCAGCCCCTAAACCCCAGGAATGCGCAACTTAAGAAATCGGTTTTTCAGAATGTTCCATTATTGGTACCAACTTTAGGGGGTCAAACCTTTTGTACGCAAATGTGTAAATAGAACATATGCGGGCTCCCTAACTAATATATCAGCGTATGAGCAAGCCTTCCCTCTCACTCTCAGATACACCGAACAAAGGACAACATATAAGAAAAGAGAACCTTGGATTACAAACGGCTTATTGCAATCATCATTGAATAAAAATAAGCTATTCACTAAAAAAATAGCACAGCCATCGACATTCAATATAGATAAATATAAAGCATATTGTAAAATATTCAACCAACTGAAGAGGAAGTGCAAACCCAGTACTATAACTCAATTCTCGCAGAAAATAGAAATAACATGAGACGAACATGGACCATATTAAAAGATGCTCTTAAATTATCAACATGTTCACATAGTCTTCCAAAAAATTTAAAATTTAAAAACAGAACAATTTCAGATCCGGCAACTATTGCGCAATCATTTAACGAATATTTCGCAACAATATGTCAGAATACAGCTAATAAAGTAGAGAAAATTCAGGATATACAACTTCTTGATTATATGTCTGAAAAAAAACAAAAGAACTTCTTTCTCTCAGAAACATCATTGTCGGAGATTGTAGATACATGCACCAAAATGTCCAATAAAAGCTGTGTAGACTTTTTTAATATATCAACGAAGCTAATGAAAAGTACTATAAATGAAACAGCAAACGCGCTTTCGTACATAATAAATTTATCTTTCAAACAAGGCGTCGTTCCTAAAAAAATGAAAATCTCCAGAGTAGTACCAATATACAAAAATAGTGGCCGTGAAAATATTGAAAATTATAGACCAATCAGTATTCTTCCCACTTTCTCTAAAATTATGGAAAAACTTATGCATAAACGTTTAAACTCGTTCTTTAAAAAATTTGATATCCTCCACGAAAACCAATTTGGATTTAGAGCAAACCACTCAACCACCCACCCATTACTTCATTTATTACATCATATTGCCGAAAATAACGACAAAAAGACACGAGACTCTACATTAGCAATATGTATTGACCTTTCAAAGGCTTTTGACACAATCAGTCATGAAATACTCCTACAAAAGCTATGGTATCAGGGGCATAAACAAGAAATGGTTCACGAGTTACTTAGAGGGTAGACAGCAATATGTTGAAATCGAACATGAAAAATCAAATATGCTCAATATTAGCTGTGGGGTGCCTCAAGGATTAATTTTAGGACCGCTACTTGTTCTCATATACGTCAACGATATGCCCAATAGCACGTGTTTGAACATAATTACGTGCGCTCGCGCAACAGTATGGCGATCAGACAGATTCGTAGGTTGGTGTCACCCTACTCCATTTCACTCCATGACGTCACCAAAAACGACGTAAAACCTCGTGACGTTCTGACATATTTACTGTGCCGCGTTTTTGCTATGTTTATTTTATGTGTTGTTTTCGATTATTTGTTTGTCGCCGATATCGCCATTTGTCGGGATTCCCTGTTTCTATATTTAAAACTGGCATGCTCGTAGTGAGCCTCGATTTCGATTTTTTCTCCCAGATCAAAATACGTCAGAGTTATGACAAAAATAGATCGACCTACATGTTCTCAATCAGAACTCTACATCAAAGAGTCTATAGACTCCTTCGGGACCTACATAGACTCCTTCATTTGGGTATTTTTACTTATAATTGGGAAGTTTTATCATTTTTGGTTCGTGCGAAGACCTCTTTTTATCGTGCGGGGAAAGAGAGACATTCAAAACGCGATTTCGTAATTCGACGCAACAGGCTGAATAGCCTAACCTTCAGCCGAGTCCCGGGTCAAATACGACGAATGACGTAACACAAAACAAAACGCATTTGTTGACACAAACAGCGTTTGAAGAGTTTATTATTACATAAAATAATCGTTATTGATTAATTATTGATTAATTATTTATATTTATTGTTGCATATTGGCTGCTATCAATATTTACACAAATAGTATTAATTATTTCTTATAATTGCTCCTTTGTTCAACTTTGACTATCGGAAAATGATAATCAAAATATACCGCTGAAAAAAATGTAATCGATATTAAAGTCTCATCCTTTCGGCAACATGGAATTGGTTTTAATTACTTAAATGATTAATATAGTAATTTGCCTTTTATCTGTGATGAAATGAGAAATGGTAATTGTCTTTTTTTGCTAACATTAAAGGGGTACTGTACCCCAATTTCAATAAATTCCCAGTGACAATAGCGATCTAATATGAATATTATATTATAAAATAACTAATTAGAGTCGACGATGTCTACTGAAAACGTTCCGGTTAACAGGCTATCGTAAAAGTAAAATTGAATTATTTAATATAAATTCATTTATGGCTGGAGTCATAAAATGGAGAACTGTGCCATTACGAGTTACCGTTCTTGAAATCGCATATGTTGCCTGTCTTGTATCGACGGCCATTCGCGAACATTATTGAGTTGCAAACAAAACATGTTACCTGCAAAAGAAGGCCCGTTATAACCGATTCGGGGAAAAAGGAGAAAGAAACAAGAGTCATAAAGCGTCAAGTATTTTATAGGGAGTGAGATTGTTCGATGGAAGAGATTGAATGCATCAATCGAAGCTGTGAGCAATGAACTTCCGGTTCTTCCTGCGACCTGCGTCTTCTCCGGTGAAGGTCAAAAACATGGCGCGTAGTTTGAAATCGTAATATTTTTGTTTCCAACATCAATATTTTCTTCGCTAAATTAGGTTTATACGAAACTCATATAACACGAACACAATCTAACTTGAAAGTTATTTCAATGGGAGTAAATAAAAAAATCGCCTATCTTAGTGTACAGTACCCCTTTAAATTAAATTAAATAAATTAAGTAAAATACAGTGAAATTATTTTTTAAATTATTGTTTATTACATTTTTGCGCACGTTGGCATCTCTCTGAGTGCATTCTAGTTTCATTTGCAGACGACACAACCCTCCATATTTCTGGAAATGACCACCGCCAAATTGAAAACCAAGTTAATTCAGAATTGAAAAAAGTTCACAATTGGTGCTGTAGCAATAAATTGGTTATTAATATAACAAAAAGTAAGTACATGTTACTACATCCAACTAATAATGACTTTAAATGGCATATTCTTAAAATAAAACTGAACAACGAGCCACTAAGGGTGGATACACACATGCATGTAATCTCTGTAAATATCGTGTATTTGGCGTTTTACATGGATCATACACACCATGTAATATGTGTCCGCTGACAACCCAAGCATTGCGACTGTGTTTGACCACAGTGAGTTAAACTCTGAACCGCCGAAGAGCCGTTGACTGGGACGAAGTCGTCAGGCCGCTTACAATAATTATTCGCGCGATAACTCAAATGGTCGACGTTCTGTTTAAAATCATTGTCAGTCTTCTATTGATGTTAATACCAGTGATGGCCTCTTCCCCAATGCAGGGGGCTATGACCACCAACATGCACGGGGAGCTATATTATCCCAGAAGCTACCGAATTCACCATTGCATATGTACATGTAGCACCCTGAGTCCTGACACCCTGCTTTATAAATATCGTAGTCATGTCTGTCGTGTCTGTTTTCTACGAGTGATTAATCTAATATGCAGCAATTTATGCTATTCATATAATTATGAACATATTATACAGCTTTAAATTTGAATGCATGGTGTTGCTGTTTGTCTTCATTCGGCGAAAGGGTTGACTAGCTACGAGTTCCCAACTATATAGTATACGTCACCTTTCCTCTCTTGTGTTATACAGTTATACATGTATACGCAAAATTTACAACTATGGAATATTTAAGTAAAACATTATATTGTAATTCTTGCCCAGATATCCCTGCTGATACATTCAATTAACTCCCTTAGTTATTGGAAGCTTTCGAGAACCAGCCCCTCCCCCAAACATGGATTATGGTCGAAAATGTTATAATTCAAGCTTGTGATAGTTAGGAGCTTGCTCAACCTTTGGCTTGAGAAACATAGATATCAATGTGGGGGGGGGGGTATCACTCTTTTTAATTTCAACGCTGTACCTGCATTATTTTTTGGCGCTATAATGAATATTTGCAATCCCAATTGAATTAATGTTATCACATGAGCTCGCTCTTAAATTATCAGAGAAATCTCAACAAGCCGGTATCATCCTATAAAAGTATTCTGCATTTTTTATTTTTGTTTTGGATGACCCTGTTTCCAAGAAATGACAGAAACAAATCAAGTATAAAATCGACCGGCTCTAATCCACTTTTCGAAATGAATTATAACTCGTGAAAAACAGCAACATATATCAGACAAGAATTACTCATTTCGGCATCCACGAAAGAAGACATGTTTATGACTGGCCTGAAATTCCTTGATGGCAGTTTGTTTGACAATGGCTTATAACTACTCACTGGTGAAATTGACCTCTCGCGCGCAGGTGATTAATTTTGTCAATTATTGGTGTGGCCATGTAAAATGCATGTATTTTACATACAGACATTACATGCATGTGTGTATCCACCCTAACACGAATTGGAAACGTTAGATCGGAACAATGTATGAAATTCCTCGGAATTAATATTGATGAAAATCTCACCTTCAAATATCGCATATCAATGGTAAAAACACGTATATCCAATGCAATATACTGCACCAATAAGGTTAAACGTATACTTCTCAAACACTGTTTGAAAACTTTATACTTTTCTCTAATCCACAGTCATCTCATATATGGGTTGCCAATTTGGGGTCATGCTGACACTGGAAATACTCTCTTCAAACAACAGAAAAAAGCCATCCGTATCATGGCAAACAGAACGTATAGAAGCCACACAGAGCCAATATTTCGCAAAGAAAAGATTCTAAAATTTTATGACATGTATCGGTTGCAATCGGCCACTTTTGTATTTGATGGGACAAAAGGAAACCTTCCGAAATCATTTGATAATTCGTTTGAATATACAACTGCTAATACTCGACAAGCTGGCAATTTGAAAGCATTAACCCCTAGAACGACATTTACTTCTATACTAACCAAACACGCGTTTCCGTGCATATGGAACTTATTGGATAAAAATCTGAAAAATATCAGATTTCGAAATAGATTTAAAAAAGAATTGAAAAATAAATATTTATTGCAATATGCAACAAAAGTTAAATGCAACAACTCATTTTGTCAAGACTGTAAAGTGGCTTAATATAGCATTGACCCCTAATCCCCCCATCATTGTAGTAACTGTAATGCAGTCTGGTATGTTCCCCTGTATAATATAATTGTTTTTTGTTTATTATCACCAATATCATAAGCTTGTAAATATTATACAAATAAACAATCATCATCCACAAAGCAGCCAATTGCCTTGGTAAGAAGTTAACATAAAGGATAATAGCAGAACTAATAGCCACGCAGGGAAGGTTTTTTCCAGTGGTATATGCAGGAATTAACACTTTTCGAAAGTATTCCAGCCACCTGACCTCCAATAATTTAAAGGCCCACTTAATTTTAGAATCACCAAATCACATTATATACAACAACATATTCCATGTTATATACCATTTGAAAGAGAAAGCTCCAAAACAATGTATTATCAACTGATCGGGTCGAATAAACTGGGAACATTGTTTTTGTCAAGGTACTGAGGGGTGTTCTGTTTTGATCCAGACTGTACTATAAAGTCTATTATTCTCAATGGAAGGGGAATAACTCTATCTATTGGTTTGAATTCTGGGTTGACAAGGGGGGGGGGGGTCTTGAAATGAATCTGAGAATCTCTCTCACTTGGTGGACGCTCCAAGGCCACAGCTGTTCCGTATTCTGGTGGAGTATATATATTTGTGGTTCCTCTTCCAAATGGTATATAATATGGGATATGTTGTGTATAATGTAATCTGGTCATTCGAAAATTAAGTGGGCCTCGATTATCCGGCTTTGGATTAACTTGTAGTAGAAATACCTAAATTGAGATAAGGACACATGCGGTTTTGTCCATATTAAATTGATGTCGTTCAATAGTAGTGGTAATGGGTGTTGACCGCATATCATATTATTCTTTGCTATGTAAACAAGTTTCGTATGCTAGGAGTTGGACGCAAACAACTAAACGGAATAACAAGCTAAACGTACGCGCATAGAAACCTGGCTACATATTAACAAGAGTTATCTACCTTTACATGGTGCATTTTAATTTACAGGTTATGACATTTTCATGGTATTTTATATGCCATGACAATTGTCATTTGTTATGATAGTTGAAACGTTTTAGCGAGATACTTACATATAATGTATCAAGATCACATGTATCACATTTAATTAGACAGCTCCATGGTAGAGTATTGCACCATATATACTAAGCCATCAATCTTACCCTGCCAGTGCAGTATATATCTATATATATGTTTAGTAATGTATAATGCATGTTATCATCGCCTTTTAAACTTATTCTATTCTACCTGCTAAATCGTAGCTTAACAGTTTAGCTCAACTAGAGAAATCATAACAATTGGCCAATTGTGAGACCTCTAAATATCATAGATCTGGACAACATAGATATCTCTACCATATAGGTTATCGGATCGTGATGTATCATCATTGATTAGTTATCAATAATACAAACTATAGAGGGGCGTGTGACTGCCCCAATGTGACTAATGATACCCCCGAAGTTAGTCCAAATTTCCTTCGACGTAAACCAGATAGTGAAATCGGTTGTGATAATGCTGTATTACGTCGAAGTACAGTTCATATACATTTCTAATGTAAACTGTAAGCCCATATCCATGCAGTGGTGGGATTATTCGTCAGTTTAAATCGATTTTACGCTACAAATCAATACATGCTGCTACATAAATTATATAGGAAAGAGTGACATCTCAGTGTCATAATGATATTTCATAATCTAACTTTCATGTTAAATTGCGCATCGAATATGTCACGTGAATACAGTAATATCAGTTTATTTACATTTAATACACATGACAAATAACTTCGTATTCTTGTAAACAATGAGATAAACTATATTTAGCAGTATTATTACATTACTACCTTCAGTTTACAATTCTTATGGATTTCAGAACAAATATAACACTATAAACACCGATATAGAAAGACATATACACGGGACTTCGACGTAAAACAGCACAACTGATTTCACTACCTGGTTTTACGTCGAAGGAAACGTACTACTTAGACACTTGGACACGGGCTACAAAAGGTAGCCCGGCATGGATGAAAATCAGGACCGATTCTCAAGCTTGATTTGGTTTGTACCATTCCGATCGACGCATACATGGCCATTTCGATAAGGAATGAAACAGATTTCACGCTCACTGAGTTAAGCAAATATGAAGCAATGAATAATCTTACTGAGTCATTGCCTTCATAACTCTGACACATATTAACCCTTTACCCAACAGAAGGGCCCTGTGCCAATGCATTCTCTTATATATGCGAGTCGACCATAGGTCCCCTCGCATATATAAGAGAATGCATTGGCTTAACACATTAAAAATTATAAAATTGTTAAAGAATGTAAGAAAAAATGGTAAAAAGTGTTAAAAAAAGATTTTTTTAGGCCAATGCATTCTCTTATATATGCGAGGCGACCTATGGTCGACTCGCATATATAAGAGAATGCATTGGCACAGGGCATAACTGTAACTATCACAATGTGGTCAAGGAGCCGGTTCCAATGATATCCATATTTGTATGGTTCTATTGAGACAGACCGAAGATATTTTAGGCTGTTGCAGCTTTATTTGGCCGGTTTTGGCCGGTTTGTTGTGTAAAGGGTTAAAAGAAGATGACACTTACGAACCTCAAATTATGTATATATGTATATAATTTGGTAGCAGGGACAACGTAGGTTTAAAAAGTTACAACATATCATTATACAGACTTTCTATACTCCGAGAAAAATCAAACTTAACGAGAGTTATCAACTGTTTCCATATGTTCTGCATAGAGCGAGACAAATACTTTTTATGTCACCTTATATACTGACCAAGAATACTCTGTGTTGTTTCATGCTGAACACACGTCAGATCGAACCAGCAAACATGCAAAAGCCGACTTTTACAACACAAATTGCCAAGACAAAAAAGTGTGATGATGTAACTCAAGTAAAATACGTCCAATCATTCTCATAAGCGCAGTTGACCTAATTTGTAAAAATATGTGCCAAGTTTAATATAAATTGACCGGGGGACGAAGAAGTACAACAAGCTTGCACAATATGACAAAATTACGCCCTAGGTTACTCAATATTTCTAAGTCGATAGGGGGCAGCTATATAGTAAAATGTTCGGATCGATCTCTAAATGTAGGTGCGTACGTTCCGATGATGGTAAATAATTGTTTCAATAACATTTACCAATAATATAAGTAATACATGTTTGGAAAAAATATAGGGTTGCAAGATATTTCTAAGTTGAAATGGCAGCATAATTGCACTACAATAAGTCGGATGAAGATCATAATCGCAGGTGCACAGGTTCCCACGTTACTAAATATATTATATGTGTCAAGTTCAAAACAAATGACTGGAATATGGCGGAATTCAACCTCGGACAAATTAGCATCCACGGACGGACGGACGTACTGGTCAGAGTATAGTTGTGGGGTGACCGCACTGGTCAGATAATACTTGTGGGTTGCGATCTTTTGTTTGAGTAATTTGTGGGGTGCAACCCACAACTGACGATTTTTTAAAGAGCGTATTTTTAAATTTCGTTAATATATCCTCTTTTTTGAATATCTTTTTTTTCTAAATGTTTATTTCAGATATATTACATATTCTGAGAAATATTATATTAACGAAATAACGGAGATGGTTTGTAAATAAAACAATTAGAAGAAAAGCATGTTAAATTCATGTTAAATTCATCGCACCCCACAAGTACTCTCTGGTTAGTGCGGACGGACGTCCGGACGGACATGCAGACGGACGGACGGACAAGTTGATTCCAGCGTGCACCCATGTCTTCGGTACTGGGGTATAGTAAGAACAAAGTATACATCTATTTTCCGTGTTCTTCTTAGTGACGATGCTTGTATATAAAAACTGATATGATTGTTCACATTTACCCTTAGGTCATGCCATGAATCTCCACTATGTTTAACACCCGTATAAGAGATCATATTCCACCAGTACAATACCTGGGAACTTTTTGATGTTCTGACAGGGAACTTTATAACGTTGAAAAAACAAGGCAGGGCATATATTTCGTTGTCAATACTTGTTCCTCAATACTCTACTTCTCATTAGGGGGTGGTCCCAGCTTGAGCTTGTCTGCTTTTTTGTGACTTTTGTGAGTCGGTATCGCAATAAACATTGAATTAATTACCCAGGAGAAATTCTATAATTGTATGCGACGCAAAAACAAATTCGCTCACAATGCAAAGTCATTTAAATCGTGCATTTTTGAATTAGGACCTGTACCTACAGTGAATTACATTATTAATGAAGAGGTAATACCAAAGAAAGATATCACCCGCGTTAATGTTCGAATTTATAAGGTTCCCTGTCAAATTTTCTAAAAGTATACAGTTGGTGCACGGGCGTTAGCCATAGTAGAGATTCATGGCATGATCTAAGTTACCCTCTGCGACTGGCGCCTTATGTCTTGAAACACTATCATGTTCAGCCATTGTATTGATGGTGCAGGTGATCTTGAATTAATTTCTCGACAAAACGAACCTCGTCAAGTTTCATCAAATAACAGTCGTCCTTAGAGACGGAGAAGCTGGGGTCCCATTTAGTTTCACCAACAACAAGCGGAGGCTCATCGGGAAATAATATCACGTGATCACAATAGTCTCTCACACGTTCTGTCACAACGGCATAGTTTGCCACTTCCGCCCTGAATTCAGAATCCAAAGAATTCAACATGTTCACGAACTTATTTTTAAAATGACTATACAACTTCATATCTGCAGCACACAATTCCGCGTGAGTCATTCTGTCGGCTGGAGTTATGACGTAATCCGTACGCCGATGACGTACATTGATGTGCATCGTGATAATATTTTTGATGTTCCAATTTAGCATTCTTTTCAGAATAATGAGCGATTCATTGAAATATTCCAAAATCATCACATAATCGAAATCTTCATCCAAGTCATTGATGAAACTCCGTATGTAATCCGTATCATCCATCACTGATGGATCGATGCCAAGGTCAACCGATTGGCGGTTGATGGTGTAGTTCATGCCATTCCTGCACGAATAGCTGAATGCATCTGAACTTAACATATTTTGATTTAACATATAATTTAAATAATTATGCAAACTGTCTGTTATTCGTTTTCCTTTCACGATCTTGTTGTATCCAAAATAATCGAAAGCGGAAACGAACTGTTGGAATGGTTCCCTGAGCATTGTTAAGTAGAATGTTCCGTTTGACATCACGGAGCGGAATGCCTTCCTGTTGTATGTGACATGGTTACACAGAATATTATATGATTCACCCGTTGGTATTCGTCGGATGTTATCTACCGTCACGGTGTCACCAAGATAGCCGACAGTGTTCCATAACCCACCCTCGTATTTATCCGACTTGTTAGGAAGAACGAAGTTCAGTTTTCTGTGATATCCGTAACGTCGCAATATATTTGCGATAACCGAACTGGCTGTTTTGTGAATTTTCACATAAGCTATGTTTCGAACATGATTGTAGCGTTCACGTGGAGAATGCTGACGATTAAAAGCCAGTCCACCAAGGCCCCCACCTGAGGACGATAGAGCTTCAGCCACTCGGATGTGGATGGTATTAATATATCTGTATGCTAATATTCCTAAAATTATAAAAGCTGGTATACCCAGCAGCAGATAACTGGAACGATAAAAAAAACAAGCTTATAATGATGGTCGCAATTAAGGACATCTTCCATACACATGTAACTAAAATGTATCTCCATACGCACTATGTCCATTGCGGAATGTGTTCACCCAACAAGACCAATCATATACACCCCTAGCCAAGTGGTCCTGCTAATGTGCTATGGTGCGGTTGGGTCCGGTTGAATTGTTATGATGCTGTTATGGCAAACTGGTGATGTTAGCAAAAAGTACCGTTATATGTTTTTAATTTGGCTTTTTCGCGGTGTTAATCTGAACATAATACTTATGCAGGAAAAGCCATTATGCGTATCAAACATTCAAAAACATATTTAATTCGAAATATTATTAATACTGATTGTATAAGTTGTTGAGAATCGACTTGAATGTTTCATATATACACACTGTTTTTTTTCCCGCAAATCGCTGGGATTAGCCAAACACCGCGAAAATGACAACTTTAGATAACATAACGGTACTTTTTCGTAACGCCATCAGTTTGCATATATCAGAGAATGCACTGGCACTTGATATTTAATGCTGCACCAGCACCGCTCCCGTCATGAAAGTGTTAGCTATTACTGTTGTGTTCGGGCATATATAAATGCTTCGTTGTTGTTACTTGTGTGTGGACGAGAGGCGTTTCTAAGTTATATAAAACATGTTCCTCGATCCCTTTATCATAGTATTTGTTAATCCATACAATATATTTAACCCTTTACCCAACAGAATGGCCCTGTGCCAATGCATTCTCTTATATATGCGAGTCGACCATAGGTCGCCTCGCATATATAAGAGAATACATTGGCTTAACACATTAAAAATTATAAAATTGTTGAAGAATGTAAAAAAAAAATGGTAAAAAGTGTTAAAAAAAAGATTTTTTTTAGGCCAATGCATTCTCTTATATATGCGAGGCGACCTATGGTCGACTCGCATATATAAGAGAATGCATTGGCACAGGGCATAACTGTAACTATCACAATGTGGTCAAGGAGCCGGTTCCAATGATATCCATATTTGTATGGTTCTATTGAGACAGACCGAAGATATTTTAGGCTGTTGAAGCTTTATTTGGCCGGTTTTGGCCGGTTTGTTGGGTAAAGGGTTAAACCAACATAAATATAAATTAGCACAAGGAAACTGGAAACGACTTGTGTGTGTGATCAAATCAGAGCGATAGAACTTGGCAAAATCTTAACGAGATCGACATAAAAATGCAACACATACCTTTTGAATATCCTTGCCATGAAAACCACACAGCCGCACTGAGCAGAATGTCCTGTTATCGTGAGAGTTTTTGTCATAACCGTGCTATCGGCATAACTGTACACAGGAGTCCCAACAATGTGACATCATTGTCTCAATTTAGCGACGCCAAATATATATATAGAGGATGAGAACAAATAATAATTGCGACAATGTAATACATGTAAACACCCCAAAATGCCGAGCTTTCTGAATTCAAAAGACTTTGTGTTCGACTCGCTATCGATCTTTACCCACAATTTTAACGCTATTTCCTTTACAAATGCTTGTGAACACAATACTAAACTAAAGCAGCCCAGTGCACTCAGAAACAGCCACCCGTGTAAATAAAAGAGTACATTATACACCGCACGAATACAGGTGACGGTTTTCCTCGCGGGCTATAACAGTTCTATAAATGGAATAAAGAACGGTATCTTGCTAGAAGACGACTCGCCAACTCAGCCACTGCGCGGAGCTTTCACACGCCCCAATGCATACCCGGCTGTTGGAAACCGATGTACATTTTTTTGTTAGATTGTTTGTTTTTTGCCGAAGTGGACTAAATAGAAGTTACCAAGGGTATAATTAAAGTGGCAATCGCGGTTTAAAATAAAGCATGTAGCCTGATCCAATATTAGGACAAGCATGACATTGTGTGTATGCATGTGTCACACATATTCAATACCAACTCCATAAATGATTACTAATTGTACGTGTACGTGTAGGATTATATAATTATAACACGCTTGGTATTCTGGTGGTAGATATAATTGCTAGGCGGCGATAAGCCGCTTACAGCGAGTAGTATTACACGAATTGACACAAACAATCGTGTTAACGCTTTTTTTGTTACATATATTGGGCTTTTTATTCGGGTATATGGTCCAGTTAAACTGACACCGTATATAATAACACATGGCCAGCACATAGAACGCCGTAGGCCTACATAAAGGTCGTACATACATTGTTATGGAGAAATTGACATAGAAAATATGATTTCCCCACCAACTCGTTTTAAGCAATAATTATTTTATGGGTAAGCATTCTGTGTTATGGACAAATATCATTGATAAACAGCGAAAATTATTAGCTGTATTTTTTGGAAACCAAACCTCCATGTGGCTTTATATAAACTGAGATAAAGATCGTGTATGGTTTCATTAATTTATTCAAGTCATAAGATTTAGATATAGATCGGACAGGATCGGGTCCGATTTTCCGCCAGCATGGAACAATAAAGAGCGTCCCTTACGAAGTTACGGGCATATTCCTGATATGGTTAACACAAAGAGCGTTTTCTCCCATATTGTAGTAATTTTACTGTGGGGTTATTTCTATCTACTGTATTATGAATTTAATACGAACATACAAATTTAAGTAACCTTTATAATATAACAGGAACATTTACATGAAGAATAACATGCAATAGAATAGACGATAATTGTAAGACATGTTGTTGGTTTGGAGATCGTGGCTTGAGTGATGGAAGTTCATCATCAGGAGAGCATCGCCGTGCAGTTCCGGAATTGACCGAGCCGTGTTCGTTTCCGACTTCGTGATTGTCTCTCCCGCGGTTGTTAGTGTGGTCAAATGTGACCTTTTTTGCATGCATAGCTTTTTATCACGGGCTTTTCGGTGTTTTGTTTGTCATCCGCGATGATTCATTGATACCACAAAACACTACAATATTCGTAAAATACAAACAGCTGGAAAATTATGTTTTTGGAAAGTTTGTTTATTTTATGCTAACAGTGTGTGGAGCATGCGATAGGCCTACGCGTTTCCTTATGTTATACTTTAATTGGAGGTCCATACGACTCATGGCAATTTAAAGATACGGGCGGTGTTGGCGGTGGGTATGCTGTTGAAATATTCAGCTCCGTCAAAAACCGCCATAAACAGAAAGCATAGTGAAATGTAGACTTTGTACTTATACCCATAAGAAATATGGCATAAACAGTATGTTATTGTCAAAAGTTTTTCCTTTGTCATGTAAACAAAGGCAAAAAAAGTTACAGAACCAGGCTTTTGTTTATATCCGGATATGGTAAACATAAAGAGCGTTATTTGTTACTGTTTTCCTGATATGGAAATAAAAAAGAGCGTTTATATCATTTGTGTGTGATTAACCAATAGAACTGCGATGTGTTATGTAAACAGAAGCAAAACTTGTTTGGCATATGAACAAAACTATATATATTTTAATATTCCTTCCGTTGACAGGGTTACGACAAATTTGACAAACTTCTGGAGGTCGGAAATTTTTTCCAAGCACGTATTTTCCGGCCTCGGTCCACCCCCACCCACCCAATTTCTTCGTTTCCGGCCTTTTTTTCCAGGCAATTTTGGACACCCACCCTTTTATTTCCGTTTCAGGAATTGTTTTCCGGTCAGTTTTGGACACCCACCCCTTAAATAGTTTATTGCGCGAGATTTTAATAGAACAGTGCATAATGAAGATAACGATACTATTTGAATTTATCATATAAGTGTCATTAATCAAAAAATGTGTCAACACAATCACATTTCTAGGGATAGGCAGAGTGCCAAAGTTTTTATTAATATTCATTTTCATAATATATAGTCACATGGTCTAGTCACATAATCACATTTGAGTATTCTACAGACTACATGGTACAACACATTTCAGATTATTTGATATTTTGATATTTGCTATGTGATATATTGCTTGAACCAAATTGTTTATCAAAACATGTGGAAACACAACTGTTCATCCCAGTTCATCCCAGTTTGAAGAATAATGCTAATACCAAACATAACCATGATATACCCGCATGACTCTTCTTGGGGCATCTCAGAAAACAGAACTGAGGAAACATGTTATAGCGTGTAATGGCAGGCTGGTCAGGCTGGTAGCCACTGCCTGAAGTAATATAGGCTTCGTAATAATTGGGAATAACATATGGATTGGTAGCCCAATCTCACGTCTTTTTTTACTCACGATATCAGTCACGATAAAATCTTTGTTACTGTGATTAACATTACAAGCTGATCAACATTAACTTGGAAAACAATTTGAAATTGTTCAAGCTGGCCCGGCTGGCCTTCAATTTATATGTTAAGATTTTATGTTTTACGTTGTCAAAAGTCTATTTTATTCCATTATTTATTATATCTTTATTTCCATGTCAGCATATTGTCAAGTGTGCTTTCATTTTATTGCTTATTTTCAGCTGAGTTCTGCATAGTTATTCTTATTTTGTTGTATCAGTAAATGGAATCCTGATTAAATTTTATGTTTCCAATAGTGCAGTTTCTTGTTATATCAAGTTGAATTTGGGTTATTGTTGGCCATTGTGCAACTGATCCAACTTCTGATAACCTCTATATATAGTACTAGCAGGTGACCCGACTTCGTCCGGGCTTTGACAATTGACAATTTTGAAGATCAATGTCAGATCGGAGTCACTATTTGACCCGTCCAAAACACTCCCCGGACAAAATTTACCGTAGGTGTAAAATTTCGTCGAAATCCGTCCAGCAGTTTTCCCGGCCATAGCTAACAGACAAACAAAGAGAGAGAAGTCCCAAAATATATATTACTAGCCGATGAGCCCGACGTTGTCCGGGCTATTCAAAAACCAAATTTCAAGTCGATAGCTCCACCCGTTTCCGAGATCTCGTCTGCGCATGCGCGAAGCTGGTGTCGCACGGGCTCGGCGACCCGATAAAATTCGCATCCGGGGCAAGATACATTCACATAGCAAATTTCAAGTCGATAGCTCCACCCGTTTCCGAGATCTCGTCTGCGCATGCGTGAAGCGGGCGCCGCACAGACTCGCCAATACGACAACGTCCACCGCCTGGTCAAACTACACACACGTACCAAGTTTCGTCCCGATCGGTCGAGAATCGTAGATTTGTATAAATGACATACATACAGACAAACAGACAGACAGAGGTCTTCAAAATATATATGAGACTAGCCGATAAGCCCGACGTTGTCCGGGCTATTCAAAAACCAAATTTCAATTCGATAGCTCTACCCAGCCCGAAATTTCAAGTCGATAGCTCTACCCGTTTCCGAGATCTGGTCTGCGCATGCGCGAAGCTGGCGTCGTACGGTATCGGCGACCCGATACAATTCGTATCCGGAGCAAGATACATTCACATAGCAAATTTCAAGTCGATAGCTCCACCCGTTTCCGAGATCTCGTCTGCGCATGCGCGAAGCTGGCGTCGCGCGGGCTCGGCGACCAGATAAAATTCGTATCCGGGGCAAGATACATTCACATAGCAAATTTCAAGTCGATAGCTCCACCCGTTTCCGAGATCTCGTCTGCGCATGCGCGAAGCGGTGCCACACGGGCTCGCCAATACGACAACGTCCACCGCCTGGTCAAACTACACACACGTACCAAGTTTCGTCCCGATCGGTCGAGAATCGTAGATTTGTATAAATGACAAACAAACATACATACAGACAGACAGACAAACAGAGGTCTTCAAAATATATATGAGACTAGCCGATGAGCCCGACGTTGTCCGGGCTATTAAAAAACAAAATTTCGAGTCGATAGCTCCAGCCTTTTCCGAGATCTGGTCTGCGCATGCGCGAATCTGGCGTCACACGGGCTCGGCGACCCGATACAATTCGTATCCGGGGCAAGATACATTCATATACCAAATTTCAAGTCGATAGCTCCACCCGTTTCCGAGATCTCGTCTGCGCATGCGCGAAGCTGGCGTCGTACGGGCTCGGCTACCCGATAAAATTCGTATCCGGGGCAAGATACATTCACATAGCAAATTTCAAGTCGATAGCTCCACCCGTTTCCGAGATCTCGTCTGCGCAAGCGCGACGCTGGCGTCGCACGGGCTCGGCGACCCGATAAAATTCGTATCCGGGGCAAGATACATTCACATAGTCCGGGCTATTCAAAAACCAAATTTCAAGTCGATAGCTGTACCCGTTTCCTATATCTGGTCTGCGCATGCGCGAAGCTGGCGTCGCACGGGCTCGGCGACCCGATAATATTCGTATCCGGGGCAAGATACATTCACATACCAAATTTCAAGTCGATAGCTCCACCCGTTTCCGAGATCTCGTCTGCGCATGCGCGAAGCGGGCGCCGCACGGGCTCGCCAATACGACAACGTTCACCGCCTGGTCAAACTACACACACGTACCAAGTTTCGTCCCGATCGGTCGAGAATCGTAGATTTGTATAAATGACAGACAGACAGACAAACAAACAAACAAACAAACAAACAGAGGTCTTCAAAATATATATGAGACTAGAAGGTGACCCGACAGTTTTCCCGGCCATAGCTAACAAACAGAAGTCCCAAAATATATATTAGACTAGCCGATGAGCCCGACGTTGTCCGGGCTATTCAAAAACCAAATTTCAAGTCGATAGCTCCACCCGTTTCCGGGATCTGGTCTGCGCATGCGCGAAGCTGACGTCGCACGGGCTCGGCGACCCGATAAAATTCGTATCCGGGGCAAGATACATTCACATAGCAAATTTCAAGTCGATAGCTCCACCCGTTTCAGAGATCTCGTCTGCGCATGCGCGAAGTTGGCGTCGCACGGGCTCGGCGACCCGATAAAATTCGTATCCGGGGCAAGATACATTCACATAGCAAATTTCAAGTCGATAGCTCCATCCGTTTCCGAGATCTCGTCTGCGCATGCGCGAAGCGGGCGCCGCACGGGCTCGCCAATACGACAACGTCCACCGCCTGGTCAAACTACACACACGTACCAAGTTTCGTCCCGATCGCTCGAGAACCGTAGATTTGTATAAATGACAGACAAACATACAGACAGACAGACAAACAAACAGAGGTCTTCAAAATATATATGAGACTAGAAGGTGACCCGACTTCGTCCGGGCTTTGACCTTGAATTGACCATTTTGAAGGTCAAGGTCAGGTGGGGTCAAACACCAACACCCCAAAAATGATGGAAATCGGCCCAGCGGATACCGGGAAATCGGTCCAGCGGATACCGAGATACCCTATGCATCAGATTTCCGCCAGTTTAACCCGATTTGATTTCCACTCAAGAATATAAACGCGACTCATATACACACGCTCATTAATTATCAAGTTTCAACGTAAAGATAAATTACCATCGGTGCCCGAGATATCGCCAAGACGTCTGAAACAGTCAAATGCATCGGCCGGTTAAGCGTTAACGTGATCTAACGTTATGACCTCTAACGACGTCATAGAAGTTACGCATTGTTTTTATCCTGATGGAAGATAGTACCACTTCTTCTTGATAATTGATACATACGCATTATATATCGTTGGAAAGAGGAAACGCGAAAGATTCTCACAGTGTCATTATTATGACTGGCATTTTATTATTCGCGGTATTTCGAATCGATTTGTAAGCACCGAACTCAAATGAAAGTCCCGTAACACAGCGTAAAAACATATTTGACCTCGGCACGTGAACAGTTGACCTCGGATCTGAAAATCAATAGGCCCATGCCCGTCCCCGGCCGAAAATACCCCCACATACGAAGTTTCATCGAAATCGGGTCGGCCGTTTTCGAGTTCATCGCGAACACACACACACCACACACAGACAGATCTTCCAAAAATATATAATAGATAGACTAGAAGGTGACCCGACTTCGTCCGGGCTTTGACCTTGAATTGTCCATTTTGAAGGTCAAGGTCAAGTGGGGTCACGATTTGACCAGTCCAAAAACACTGCCCGGACAAAAGTACCCGACAAACGTGCCCGTCGAAATCCATCCGGTTTTACCCGATTTGACCTTGAATTGATCATTTTGAAGGTCAAGGTCTGGTCTGGGTCACGATTGGACCCGTCCAAAACAATCAGTGGACAAAAGTAACCCCACGTATCAAATTTCGTCGAAATCCCATCAAAATTGGCGATTTGACCTTGAAGTTACCCGATTTCAAGGGCAAAGGTCACGTCGCACAGGCAAATTAATAGGCTCATGTTACCCCTCGGCCTAAAATACCCCCACATACCAAGTTTCATCTAAATCCCGAGATATTCGGGCGTTTGACCTTGAAATTACCCGATTTCAAGGTCAAGGTCACGTCGCACGGACAAATTAATAGGCCCATGCCAGTTCTCGGCCGAAAATACACCCACATACCAAGTTTCATCGAAATCGGTTCGGCCGTTTTCGAGTCCATCGCGAACACACAGACACACAGACAGATCTTCCAAAATATATAATAGACTAGAAGGTGACCCGACTTCGTCCGGGCTTTGACCTTGAATTGGCCATTTTGAAGGTCAAAGTCAATTGGGGTCACGATTTGACCAGTCCAAAAACACTGCCCGGACAAAAGTACCCGACAAACGTGCCCGTCGAAATCCATCCGGTTTTACCCGATTTGACCTTGAATTGATCATTTTGAAGGTCAAGGTCTGGTCGGGGTCACTATTGGACCCGTCCAAAACAATCAGTGGACAAAAGTAACCCCACGTATCATATTTCGTCGAAATCCCATCAAAATTGGCGATTTGACCTTGAAGTTACCCGATTTCAAGGTCAAGGTCACGTCGCACGGGCAAATGAATATGCTTAAGAGACTCGCCATAAGAAAGTACCCCCACATACCAAGTGTCATCGAAATCCCGTGATATTCGGGCCTTTGACCTTGAAATTACCCGATTTCAAGGTCAAGGTCACGTCGCACGGACAAATTAATAGGCCTATGCCAGTTCTCGGCCGAAAATACCCCCACATACCAAGTTTCATTGAAATCGGTTCGGCCGTTTTCGAGTCCATGGCGAACACACAGACACACAGACAGACACACAGATACACAGACAGATCTTCCAAAATATATAATAGATAGATAGTATTGCTATTAACTATATATGACCTGCATGTTTCTGTTCAAAATACATCAAAATAAGTCTCAATAGCAGAAATGGGGAAAAAAATTTGGCACATGGAAAAAACTGCTTTTCGGACCCGAGAGACACCCATCCACCCCATCATACGTGCCTGGACATTTTTTCCGACCACCCCCCCCCCCCCCGCCGTTGGTGGCGATTTGAACAAATATGAATATTTATGCAACGAACAGCGCCCGTGCCTTTAATGCATGTCCGTCCGATCTCGAAAAGAGGTACATGTTCATAATCTTTCAAATACTAATTTATTAACTATGGTAGATCTGGCCCAATCAGCTTGAATTAGACTGTTTAATAAGTGGATACTTCGTGGAGATATGTCTATCAAAACACGAAGAATAACTCTATCTGGTAAATATCCAACACAAACTTTCGAGTCTCTCTTCTTAATTTAAAGCCTCGCAGGTGATATAGTCGTGTTTATGGTATTCGATAATAGTCAATGGAAAATATTCCAACGGAGGACTTGAATGAACAAGAGATTGATAAAGGGCATTAATAATGTGGGGTTCGAAATTATGAATTTCTTCCAAATAATTTTATAACACCAAGATATGGCTAGGCTATAAACATAGACACCACTGGAGATTGCTTTTTGTGGTATATATTCATGTTTAAAAGCTTAAAATTGCGTATTTTAAACCCTATATTTAAAACACCGCATTAAAGTCATTAGCTTCACTCCCGGTGGGTATATATTTCATGTCAGACAGAACTGTATCCGATATACCATAAGAAAGGTCATAAAAAACTAGAAATAAAACCCCAAGGTTGCATATTATTGATGCGGTATTGGCCCCGTATTAAATTGTTGAAAACTGCGGTCAGAGTAAGAAATCTTCTCAGATACAACCACATTTTCGGCGCGAATCATCGCGTGGAGGTCATGGAATTATATTCGGAAGAAATCGGAACCGCCCGAAAAACGACGATCGGCTGGCACGCACGGTTAAGAGAACAGCCAAAACAATAGCCGACATGTCGATAACCGAAAGTAGATTCAACAAAACACAAACTAGATAATGTGATTATGTCTTGATTTTTGCATCGATATCTCATGTTTTCTAATTGAAATGTCGAGAATTAATTGGCAACTAACAAAGTGTACACACTGTGTATATGTTATATATGGATTGTTTGCAAATTTAGGCGTGAATGGGTATTCACAGCATGCAAAATACGATTGGCACACCTCCGAACCGATCACTGCCGATCAGCTGATCCAGGTCGTCATGCTTCTCATCGATTGAAAATAAACAAATCGGGGAATTCCTGCCCTTCTTATCAAACGTCAACACATTTGGTCGAATTTAAGATGAAGTTATCTGCAATGGCATTATTGACTTATGTAAATGGAAATTATTAGCAATATTTCAAACGCAGAGAGTGCACGAACCACCGATCGATCTATAAATTATAATAGCCCAATCGGGCTGAACTAGATCGATTGGTCTTCCTGGCATAGTGGTTGCTGCTGTAAGAGAGGGAACTCTAAATTTCTTAAATATTAAAATTTTGTTTGTTTTCAGATTTGTACAAGTTTATAATGAATATTACTAGTAAAAAAATATACCATTGTCTTTCATTAGTTTCAAAATAAATGAGAATTTTTTTTAATTGGTAGAAACAGCTGGTCGAAAGAACAATTTAGAGTACTCCCCTTATCCCAGATTCACTTTATAGTAGCTAATTACACTTAAGCATAAATTATTTATGCTTAAGCATAATTAACTTACGATCAGCGTAATACATTTGAATTACGCTTGAGTGTAATTGGGTTCATCAGCTATCTCACCTCTATGGGAGGAAGCCAAATTAACATTTAATAAATATTTGAGCTAAAGCCCCCCCCCCCCCCAAATCAAGGAATCTCTAATTACACTTAAGTGCAATAAGAATATTTCTTATCTTGCTTAAGTGCAATAAGAAGATTCCTTATTGCGCTTAGAGATTCCTTATTGCGCTTAAGTGCAATACGATATTCCTTTTTGTGCTTAAGTGCAATAAGATATTCCTTATTGTGCTAAGCGCAATTAGATATTTCCTTATTGAACTTAATCGCAATTATATCTTCCCTTATTATATCGCTTAAGCTCAATTATATCGCTTAAGCTCTATTATTTATTAAATGTTAATTTGGCTCCCCATATACCTCATGTATATTGGTATAACCTGATGTAGGTTACTGGCATTAGTAATGCGGTTGCATCCATTTCAGCTTGAGGGGAGTTCAATGAGAGTGTATATGAATTACGTTTAAGCGTACTTCATTTACGCTTAAGCGCGGAACTCATTTACACATAAGCATAATTAATATGAATAATGCTTAAGCAAATACCTAACTCCAACTGATTTCCTCTGTCTGAATAATTGAGTCCATCTCATAGTATATGGGGGAGTCTAAACCGATGTTTGATTGATGTCTTATTGCCAGAGTAAATTTGAGTTTAGAGGAAATCGCATGGGAGACAGCCTTTTCAAATATATTATTTATTAGTGTAAATCATTTGCGCTCAAGCGCAAAAAATATGTGTCTAATAATATATTTGCGCTTTAGCATAAAATTGCCATAAATGTGATCTATTATATGGGAGGCCCTTTTCACATTTATTATTTATTTACGCTTAAGCGCAAATAACCTCTATCATTTGCAATTAAGCAAATAGATCATATTTGCGCTTAAGCGCAAATCATTTGCACTTAAGCGCAAATAAAAATCAATATGCAATGATCCCCCCTGAATTAATTTTACATGGCACAGGCCTAAACACATCACTAAAATTGATATAGCCCCACCATATGAGGGAAACAATCCCCCAGAAACCCCAAGATCTGTTTTATGACCATGGAAATGATATAGATCTGTGTAGGATATGTCTCTTTTATAAAATATACTATATCTCTGGGATGGCGACACAAATTCTTGGGGACAGGGATGCTGATATTATGAAAATAGGGGTTTTTCCCCAACTTCAAGTCAATGAGTACACCATATGAGGGAAGCAAACCCCAGTAACCCCTAATTCCCTATTTATGGCCATGGAAATGGTATATATCTGTGCAGGAGATAATAAAATATACATGAGCTCTGGGAGTGAGGCACCAAATCTTGGGACACCAGGGACAGAGATGCTGATATGCATATGGAAATATGTTTTTTCTTCAACTTCGAGTCTGTATGGGGCTATTACTATGGGCCCATGCTAATATAATATGAGATGGACTCAATCATTCACATCAGAGGGATGTAATGGAGTGTTAGGTATTTGCGCTTAAGCGCAAATAAATTGATAGACACATATTTGTGCTTAAGCGCAAATGATTTACGCTTAAGCACAAATATTTGTGCTTAATGATTTATGCTTAAGCACAAATAAATAATAAATGTGAAAAGGGCCTCCCATACTATTTCCGCTAAAGCGCATATGATTTGTATTTAAGTATAAATGATTTGCTCTTAAGTGCAAATGATTTACACTTAAGCGTAAATGATTTGCGATTAAGCAGAATCAGAATAAATGTGAAAACGGCTTCTCGTATAATCGCTTAAGCATAATTCATTTATGATTAAGTGTAATTAATCTATCAATGAAAATAAATGACCAGTGAGCTTAAGTGTAAATCAATTACGCTTAAGCACACTTTAATCAATTACGCTTAAGCACACTAGTCATAATTCTATTACTCATAGGAGTAATGCTTTATCTACATCATATGGTTAAGCGTAAGTGAAGTACGCTTTATATGTGTGCATTACACCTGAGTGTAATACATTACGCTTAATTGTAATTCACTTACGCTAATGTGCAATTAGCTAATACATGTGAAAAAGGCTTTCCATTATAGTTATCATCCATCAGAATGAATAGTGCTTACTAAAGCTTGACAACAGAATTTGCCATTAAAAACATTTCATGGCCAATGAGCTAACAAATGTTCTGTACTGGCATATTGAATACCAATTATTTGTACTATTGTACAGGTATAATGTAATTAAACAGTTTTGAGTTACAAAAGTAAGACAACTCTTTCTGAACGGTACTGTGCTTGCGGCCAGATTGATGTAAAAATTCGGTCAATGCGCTTACAATTTTCTATAAATAGTAACATTTTGGAATTATTACCTCTCGATCACTGTTCGATTATAATCTTTGCCACTAACTCGGCCAATGTTCTTCCGTTTGTGATTTCACGCAACAATTCCCTTTCTATTCCTTCCCTGTCGAATTGACTACCGATTGCGATGTCAATTTGTTTTTCGCTTTAATATTCTGATGTGCATGACGCTATTCCAGCGAACGGTCATCCTCCCTAGAAGCCATTTCTGAGAACGAAACCCGATTCAATCCCAATCGAGTCGGAAGTGCTCGGGCATTTCCGTGACTGCACAAGACAACGCATCGGTTTGTATTTTCGTGTTATTATGGTGAGATTAATCGGGACGATTGATGAATATAAATAGTTAGCCGAATGGCCGTATAATGTGTACAAACTGACTTCAGGATGGGGGATTTCGTGTATCGGAGTTATTTTATTCACTCTTCCCACAGAATGACGCAGGGAACTCAATTGTGAGGTTCAATTTACGTTTCACATCACTTTAAGGGGTGTTATTTTTTTTACAGAACATATGATCACAGTGAGATACTGATTTTGTCACACTGGAGATATGATATGCTCCTCGAAATCTCATTCCGCCCGATCAAAATTCCAATTTCGAGCCGTAGAAGATCTGATTGCGCGACCATGTTTACTAATTGGTGTATATCGAGGGAGCAACTCATGTGATGACACACTCAAATGATAGGATTTGTTTCTAAGGTTTTTTATTCTTCACTTACTTATTCGTTAGTCCCATATATAGCACGCTGAACTAAATTACAAGGGTTGCTTACTCAAATCACAGGAGCTTGGAATTTGGTCAAAACCCCTCTTTTATTGGCGGAACCACCACCCGGGACCAAAGGTCACGGAAGGAACGAAACAGAAAATTGTTGCCACCTATTTTGAACTCAACTGTATTCCTACAAAAAATATATTTTCACTAAAAACTTTTGGTACCTCTTACACCTTGGATGCCAATCTACAACATTCCATAGGTATATTTTTCCAGTTCTTCGAAAACCTCACTTTATTTCGGTAATGTATTGTAAATTCACCAACGAACACAAATCTGCGACACCCACATCACCCGTTCTAGAATCTGAATGACAAATGGCAAAAAAACATTTTTCCGGAATAACAAAATTTAAAGCCCGCGAAATTCAAAAATATTTGAAAGTGCGTGCGGTTTTCGAACTTAGGCGCCAGAAAACTTAAATCTGTTTATGTTTGCGTCATACTATGCTCGTTTTTGAAGATCTAATCCTGATGTTTTGTGCATTTTCCTGAAAAAATGTCTGTATTTTTCTGTGTCTGCTGTTATCATCTCATGAAAATGACGACTACCCAAGAAGATATTCTTCATTTGACTGAATGGTAATTTGTACATATATTTCATATTTAATTTATTTCTATTTATGGCACGACCACCTGGTATTGTTTTCTTCTTCTTGTTTTATGTTCGTTGTGTACAGGTAGGCCTATATGTACTACTTGACTTTGTAATGCTACTGGTTGTAATGATTGGTCATAAGGGGACCAAAACTCTCTAGCTCCCTCTCTCTCTCTCATATGAGCTTGTGTCGCGCTCCGTTGTATAGGCCTAAAATATCCATCATATAATAGTAATAGTAATCAACCAACTGATTACTGGTCGAATATCACGAAGTAGAAGAAAAAGATATATAGACTCACGGGGAGGCCTGGTATATATACCTATGCATGAAGCGATTCCTTTGTGCGTTTTGGTGCAGATTCGTTGCCAGAATATCTTAATTATTTCCACATCAATTGCTGTTTTTTACTAGTTCTGACGAACAAATATATGTCTTAGTTGGTGAGAGAAGACATTTTTCCTGAGTTAGGTAACGATATTGGCCATGCATATATAGAACGAGTGTTTAGTTTCGCGTAATTCAAATTTGTCAATGTAGGGTACAAAAGCTCGCCATTAATATGCCAAATACAGTAACAAAATGTAATAAGATTCTTTAATGTAAGAGCACACAATTAACCTGCGTATTCTTCACAGTATACGTTTTATTTGTGCGTTTGCAAGTTGTATATAATACAAACTGGTTTACCGAATAACTAGTTTATAGAAAACTTAATCAGATTTCGCGAAGCGAAATCTGAAAGTTTTCATGACGGTAACGCGCATGAGATCCGTATACCTATGAAGCTGTATTATTGTGTTCTATATATAGTTCACGTTACCTGAGAATAGTATCAGAGCACGCGCTTAACGTAACGTAAAGTGGCGCTCTCTTAAATGAAAGGCGCAATAAAAACGATTTTCCTATTGGTCAGATTATCTATCTTAACCAATCATATTTGACGTTGCATAGACATGGTTGTTGCTAAGCCTTGTAGTTCAAATACAGAACTCACCACCTCGGCGTTAGTATTTCCACAAATTACCTATTATCACACAACAAAAGGATGAGATGAAAACTATATACATAGAAGGTGAGTGATCTAAATAAAAAATTGTACTTCATATATTGTTTCGGACCGAAAAATGTCACCAAAACACTTCATTTACTGTGATTTGAGACTTCCGTTGTTTGAGTCTGACTTGGTCAGGTTTGTGTTTGAAACTGACAGTTTCAAACTCTGAGTCTTTGTTATTGCCGTTCGTGTTTCAATGAATGATTAACTGAAAGTTAACTTGGCAAGATAACTAGATCATAGGTGCCATCAACTGAATGAATTTAATCGCAAAAGTGCGTCTAATTTATCAATTCTCAGCAGTCTCTGTTCCAACTCCAAAGCTTAACAACAGTTGTCATTAGCGAAGACCGGAAAAAAAATCTAAACACATTTCCGGTTATTCCAACAAGGTGAAGGACAATGTCAGGACAATTCTCAAAACAAAAATTAAAATCCTTGAAATTGAAATGAAATTAGGCTTCATCTTGGACGTGAGGAATTATTCTGACTTCGTCTTTTCAATGTGGATTTAGCGGGCGTTAGTTCAAAATTATCTGATTCTAATTAATGGCCAGATTTCCGGTGAACAGGTGAATACCGTGAATCGTGATCACATTTACCAGTTTACACTAGTCACAACGTGAATTCAAGGATTGTACTATTTGTATATACATTCCGCTTTGTTTAATTTGAATGTGAATACTACTAGTGCTAGTTTTGTGAAAGTAACATAAATAGGTTACATAAATACACGGAGACACACTTGTCCCAAACGACATACATGTATCAACACAAGTAGGAAGAAGTAAGATGGATGCTGACTGTTTATGTCTAGATCATGCCATGATTCATGAATCTCTACTGAGGCTAGAACGCCGTAGAGATCATATTCCACCTTTACAATTCCCAGGATTTTTTTTTAAGTTTTGACAGGGAACCTTATAAAGTACGGTAACGCGGGGAATTTACTTCTTTGTTCATACCTGTTGCTTAATGATTTATTCATCGGTAAGTGAAGTTCCCAGCTCGAGATTATATTATTTACGTGACTTTTGAGACCCGATTCCGCGATAAATATTTATTTTATTCCCTGTCACGAAAATTATTGTCGTAAGGCCAAAGTAAAAATATACTATGTTTCCGCACATCGGCCGACCCTAAAAATAACCCGCCGACCCTAAACTTTTTATTGATATTTTGAGGAAAAAGTCAAAATTTTCTAAAATTTACTGTTTTTAACCACTAATGCTCATAAATATTGATGACCTTTAGTGTGCAAAACACATGGTTTCTAACATATCCCTGTGAACAGTTACCATGAATTGACGGCTGTCTCAAAGGCCCCAGGTGTGTGATGGGTTGTGGATTGATGGGCATACATTTTGCAATTTTAATTTCCTGAGAGTGTATCTCAGACTATCTCCTGCCTGCTTTTACAGTGCTTTATGTCTTGTTTGGGACTTATGGAACACTATCAACAGACATCGTGGGTGTATATATACATGTATAGAGGTTATCACCACATATGTTAGGGGTATAGCTACTGTCTCCAAAAACCAGGCATGCTCGGTCACGGTGTATGTACTGGCCTACTGGGTACCCCCAGACAATGGGATGTAGTCGTCACAATTACAAGTACAGTACAGCATATATAATGGCGGTATTATTGGTAAAATTCTTATAAAAAGTTAGTGACATCAATTTCCTACCAAGTTTATAGCCAAATTTATGAAAATGTGCTACATGTACATGTCATGTATGTGAATAATAAAAAACACACCAAAGCATAAAATTTGATTTTTTATCAACCTTAATGTATATTTCCAGTTTCCACTGTGTTGATCAAGTAATACTTTCCCCACAACACGGGTTGGCATTTTATGTCACTTCGGTCGATCGATGTAGTTCAATATTTCTGCAGCTGGATAAAAAATATCGAAATAAAATTAAAAACAAAAATTTCCCTACATACCTACCCTAATTTTTTCGCTCTGTTACCGGAAACATACAATCTTTTTTCTTTGGCCTAAGCGACTTAATGCAAAAGCAATTCTGTAATATCGAGCTGGGAACATCACGTACCGATGAATAAATCATTAAGCCACAGGTACGTACATGTATGAACAAAGAAGTACATTCCCCATGTTATTTTTTTTTACTTTATACGGTTCCCTGTCAAAACTTAAAAAAAGTTCCCGGGTTTTGTACAGGTGGAATATGATCTCTACGGGCATCAGCATTAGTAGAGATTCATGGCATGATCTAGTTTATGTCATGATGACATGTAAATCCTACCACACAGTGGCGCTCTCTATTTGTGGAACTTTTGGGCAAATTGCATGCTGCTTCGGGGAAGGTTGTGCAAACTTACTGTAATTTCTACATTTCAGTCCGTTTATACCTATAATTCAAGTTATTTGAAATGTGTTTTGCTGCGTACATGCAATGCATATTCTGAACTGATAGTGTGCCTTTTTTTTGGAACTTCTCCGGGTACCAAATTCATTTGTTACAGAGTGTTTATTTTAGCTTAGGCATGGAATAGGATGCTATTATAAATGAGAAACAAAATTATCATTATACGAGGTCACCATTCGTCACTGCGTGCTGAAATTTCAATAATTTTTCCAAGTCTAAAAGACTAAATTGAATCGCGATATGCATATAATATCATATCATGAGCACAAATAGTGCTATCAAGTACCAATCACTGTAGCAGAAGTGTACATGCAATATCCAGTTCATTGAATGAATCATGAGTATAGCCTGGTTGAAATACTACTGTGTGGCGAGTCACACTCGTCTTCGGGCTATTGAGGCCATGTATGCATGGTGTTATGAACGGTTTGTATTGTGAATGGGTTAAATTATCTGCTCGTAAACCCTCACAGTAGACAATTTTATACCAGGTTCTATTCAGTATTCAGAAATAGCTCGCAATGGAAATTTGCATGGTACATATTTTGTTAAGATTTTTTGGTCAAAGGTGGTAGCCGGATATTTGGTTTAAATAACCATCAGTGGCAGTGCTTTGGTTTGTTTTGCCATCAGTCTGTCTGGATCACTTTATGTTTTACTTTTACAAACATATTTCAGAGTTAATAAATGGCTGATATATAGAGTCCTGACGAATCTTCCAAAATGAGGACTTAGCCCACCAGATGTACACAAGTACAATGAACCTAAATGCCTGACTTAAATAACTAATAGTTGTATTAAATGCTATTTCTAAATCATGTATATGAACCCCATGTTATGTAAACAAACAGTATGTATGAGATAACCAAAACACTAATCGCCAGATATACCCCATACATTAAGTGAACTTTGGTTAGAAATTCCACCAAATTGTTTATAACGTATCAGTATAGCGCTAGCTAACCCTCACCTTTCAAGATATCGGTGTTGAATGAGTCACTGCGAATAAGTCTCTTAAACACATTTCCTCGGTGTTGTTCTTATTGCTCACTCTCTATGTGCTGTATATAAACAAACGCTCGACTCACACAATGTGTGTTTTGAGGATAATATGGCATTCATACTATCATACATGTAGTATTATTATACTATTATAGTATAATATTAGTATATTCTTTACAACATAGAGGGTCAGGGTATTATAATTTAGTAACTGGTCTTCCTAAATTATAACCTATAACGAAGGCCATCCATGTCTTAACCAATAATGTCCAAATGATATGTATGCTTTCAGTAACAGTGCGTGGAACATACCGGTACATTCAATTGTTAATTTGTTATATGCCGGTACATGTCTGTGAAATATAAATACACGGCACCATTGAAACCGGATTTAAACCGGCACATGTGACTTGAGAATATACTTCAATGTATCAACCTGTGCGGGTACAATTATTATTCATCTAATCTAATTGTATATTTACATATCATGGCCTTGGATGGAGTAAGTTTTCGAATAACGTAGTACGTTCTTATCATATTAAATTTGAGTTAGTGATAAACTCGCTAACATAAATTTTATTTAATAAGCAACTATAATTATTGTCAACTGTACCGGTACCAGGATCTATAAATAGTATACGTCACTCGTGACTCGTGTGTCGTAACGAATCAGCACCAAAACTCTCAAAGAATGGCTTTATGCATATGATTATAGAAAACTTAATCAGATTTCGCGAAGCGAAATCTGAAAGTTTTCATGACGGTAACGCGCATGAGATCCGTATACCTATGAAGCTGTATTATTGTGTTCTATATATAGTTCACGTTACCTGAGAATAGTATCAGAGCACGCGCTTAACGTAACGTAAAGTGGCGCTCTCTTAAATGAAAGGCGCAATAAAAACGATTTTCCTATTGGTCAGATTGTCTATCTTAACCAATCAGATTTGACGTTGCATAGACATGGTTGTTGCTAAGCCTTGTAGTTCAAATACAGAACTCACCACCTCGGCGTTAGTATTTCCACAAATTACCTATTATCACACAACAAAAGGATGAGATGAACACTATATACATAGAAGGTGAGTGATCTAAATAAAAAATTGTACTTCATATATTGTTTCGGACCGAAAAATGTCACCAAAACACTTCTTTTACTGTGATTTGAGACTTCCGTTGTTTGAGTCTGACTTGGTCAAGTTTGTGTTTGAAACTGACATTTTCAAACTCTGAGTCTTTGTTATTGCCGTTCATGTTTCAATGAATGATTAACTGAAAGTTAACTTGGCAAGATAACTAGATCATAGGTGCCATCAACTGAATGAATTTAATCGCAAAAATGCGTCTAATTTATCAATTCTCATCAGTCTCTGTTCCAACTCCAAAGCTTAACAACAGTTGTCATTAGCGAAGACCGGAAAAAAAAAATCAAAACACATTTCCGGTTATTCCAACAAGGTGAAGGACAAGGTCGGGACAATTCTCAAAACAAAAATTAAAATCCTTGAAATTGAAATGAAATTAGGCTTCATCTTGGACGTGAGGAATTATTCTGACTTCGTCTTTTCAACGTGGATTTAGTGGGCGTTAGTTTAAAATTATCTGATTCTAATTAATAATGGCCAGATTTCCGGTGAATACCGTGAATCGCGATCACATTTAGATTAAGAAATTGAATTCACGTTGTGACAAGTGAGTAGTGTAAACTGGTTAATCATTAACCAGTTTACACTACTCACTTGTCACAACGTGAATTCAATTTCAAGGATTGTACTATTTGTATATACATTCCGCTTTGTTTAATTTGAATGTGAATACTACTAGTGCTAGTTTTGTGAAAGTAACATAATAGGATACATATAAAATACACGGAGACACGCTTGTCCCAAACGACATATCAACACAAGTAAGACTATATATAAAGAAGAAGTAAGATGGATGCTGATTGTTTATGTCTAGATCATGCCATGATTCATGAATCTCTACTAAAGTTAGAACGCCATAGAGATCATATTCCACCTTTTCAATTCCCAGGAAGTTTTTTTAAGTTTTGACAGGGAACCTTATAAAGTAACGCGGGGAATGTACTTTGTTCAGTACCTGTTGCTTAATGATTTATTCATCGGTAAGTGAAGTTCCCAGCTCGAAATTATATTATTTACGTGAGTTTTGAGACCCGATTCCGCGATAAATATTTATTTTATTCCCTGTCACGAAAATTATTGTCGTAAGGCCAAAGTAAAAAGATCCTATGTTTCCGTACATCGACCGACCCTAAAAATAACCCGCCGACCCTAAACTTTTTATTGATATTTTGAGAAAATGTCAATATTTTCTAAAATTTACTGTTTTTTACCACTAATGCTCATAAATATTGATGACCTTTAGTGTGCAAAACACATGGTTTGTAACATATCCCTGTGAAAAGTGACCATGAATTGACGGCTGTCTCAAGGGCCCCAGGTGTGTGATGGGTTGTGGATTGATGGGCATACATTTTGCAATTTTAATTTCCTGAGAGTGTATCTCAGACTATATCCTGCCTGCTTTTACACTAAATTTACAGTGCTTTATGTCTTGTTTGTGACTTATGGAACACTATCAACAGACATGGTGGGTATATATATACATGTATAGAGGTTATCACCACATATGTTAGGGGTATAGCTACTGTCTCCAAAAACCAGGCATGCTCGGTGGACGTACTGGCTACCCCCCAGACAATGGAATGTAGTCGTCACAATACAAATACAGTACAGTACAGTATATATAATGGCAGTATTATTGGTAAAATTCTTATAAAAAGTTAGTGACATCAATTTCCTACCAAGTTTATAGCCAAATTTATGAAAATGTGCTACATGTCATGTATGTGAATAATAAAAAACATACCTAAGCATGAAATTTGATTTTTTTTATCAACCTTAATGTATATTTCCAGTTTCCACTGTGTTGATCAAGTAATACTTTCCCCACAACACGGGTTGGCATTTTATGTCACTTCGGTCGATGTAGTTCAATATTTCTGCAGCTGGATAAAAAATATCGAAATAAAATTAAATACAAACATTTCCCTACCTACCAGTGTACCTACCTACCCTAATTTTTTCGCTCCGTTACCGAAAACATACAATCTTTTTTCTTTGGCTTAAGCGACATAACGCGAAAGCAATTCTGTAATATCGAGCTGGGAACTTCACGTACCGATGAATAAATCATTAAGCCACGGTACATGTATGAACAAAGAAGTACATTCCCCATGTACATGTATGATGTTATTTTTTTTGACTTTATAAGGTTCCCTGTCAAAACTTAAAAAAAGTTCCCGGGTTTTGTACAGGTGAAATATGATCTCTACGGGCGTCAGCTTTAGTAGAGATTCATGGCATGATCTAGTTTATGTCATGATGACATGTAAATCCTACCACACAGTGGCGCTCTCTATTTGTGGAACTTTTGGGCAAATTGCATGCTGCTTCGGGGAAGGTTGTGCAAACTTACTGTAATTTCTACATTTCAGTCCGTTTATACCTATAATTAAAGTTATTTGAATTGTGTTTTGCTGCGTACATGCAATGCATATTCTGAACTGATAGTGTGCCTTTTTTTTTGGAACTTCTCCGGGTACCAAATTCATTTGTTACAGAGTTTATTTTAGCTTAGGTATGGAATAGGATGCTATTATAAATGAGAAACAAAATTATCATTATACGAGGTCACCATTCGTCACTGCGTGCTGAAATTTCAATAATTTTTCCAAGTCTAAAAGACTAAATTGAATCGCGATATGCATATAATATCATATCATTAGCACCAATAGTGCTATCAAGTACCAATCACTGTAGCAGAAGTGTACATGCAATATCCAGTTCATTGAATGAATCATGAGTATAGCCTGGTTGAAATATTACTGTGTGACGAGTCACACTCGTCTTCGGGCTATTGAGGCCATGTATGCATGGTGTTATGAACGGTTTGTATTGTGAATGGGTTAAATTATCTGCTCGTAAACCCTCACAGTAGACAATTTTATACCAGGTTCTATTCAGTATTCAAAAATAGCTCGCAATGGAAATTTGCATGGTACATATTTTGTTAAGATTTTTGGTCAAAGGTGGTAGCCGGATATTTGGTTTAAATAACCATCAGTGGCAGTGCTTTGGTTTGTTTTGTCCATCAGTCTGTCTGGATCACTTTATGTTTTACTTTTACAAACATATTTCAGAGTTAATAAATGGCTGATATATAGAGTCCTGACGAATCTTCCAAAATGAGGACTTAGCCCACCAGATGTACACAGGTACAATGAACATAAATGCCTGACTTAAATAACTAATAGTTGTATTAAATGCTATTTCTAAATTATGTATATGAACCCCATGTTATGTAAACAAACAGTACGGTATGTAAATAGTATGAGATAACCAAAGTTACCAAAACACTAATCGCCATATATACCTCATGCATTAAGTGAACTTTGGTTAGAAATTCCACCAAATTGTTTATAACGTATCAGTATAGCGCTAGCTAACCCTCACCTTTCAAGATTTCGGTGTTGAATGAGTCACTGCGAATAAGTCTCCTAAACACATTTCCTCGGTGTTGAGTGTTGTTCTTATTGCTCACTCTCTATGTGCTGTATATAAACAAACGCTCGACTCACACAATGTGTGTATTGAGGATAATATGGCATTCATACTATCATAGTATTATACTATTATTAATTATAGTATAATATTAGTATATTCTTTACAACATACAGTGTTAGGGTATTATAATTTAGTAACTGGTATTCCTAAATTATAACCTATAACGAAGGCCATCCATGTCTTAACCAATAAGGTCCAAATTTATAAATATATGTATGCTTTCAGTAACAGTGCGTGGAACATACATTCAATTGTTATATACCGGTACATGTCCGTGAAATATAAATACACGGCACCATTGAAACCGGATTTAAACCGGCACATGCGACTTGAGAATATACTTCAAAGTATCAAACTGTGCGGGTACAATTATTATTCATCTAATCTAATTGTATATTTACATATCATGGCCTTGGATGGAGTAAGTTTTCGAATAACGTAGTACGTTCTTATCATATTATAGCCTGTGCTCATGAATTGGAAATTCAATTTTTAAATTCAAGACAGCTAGCCATCATCGGCATTGTTTTTCTCAAAATCAAAAATACCAAAAAAATATTAAAAACATTACTTAATGTAACTTTCGCTGATGGGGTCATTGTCACAAGGCTCCGCGATCCGATCACATTCGTAGCCAGGTTTTTTAATCGATCACAAATGTAGCCAGCTTTTCTATGGCGATCACATTTGTAGCCAGCTTTTCATATTCAGGCGAGCCTCAATGAACACGATCAGGTTAATCTAATTTTTTCTGAGTTGATGGATGAAAACAACTTGAATTTAGTTTTGATATAAGTTCATTTATAACCTGATGTTTCGGATCAATGTCGTTGGAATGCTCGAATTATATTCCAATATAAGTTGATAAACGAAGTCAGTTTTGGAGCATGACGTCGACATTTTAGTCACGAACGTGATGACGTCATATTTCGGGCAATATAAACCACGAATTAGAAAAGCTGACTACGAATGTGATCGCCGGTGAAATAAGCTGGCTACACTGGCTACGAATGTGACCGTCACTGACCGGAGTCTTGCGACAATGACCCCATCGGCGTAACTTTCATGGTCGATGAAACGAGTGGCTGAAATCCGACGGCGGCCATGTTTCTATGACTAATTACACGACGATCGCACCAATGTTACAGTCTCTAGCAATGATTCGTTCTCTTTTTGATACCAATGTCATGACCCATGAACAATTTAACGATGATCGGTTCATCGACATATAGGCCTAGCCTCTCTAGGCAGTGTTATTGATTTAATTATATATGCGGTGTTGTCGCTGAAATCCGACGGCAGCCATGTTTCTTTGAGAATTCACAGCAAAATGACTCGTTCCCATCTATATGTCAATGTCAACCTCCGTGACAAATTTAATTATGATCGGACCAACATTGCGACCTCTTGCCCACGGTGCTAAATGATGCAATTTTGAAATCCAAGATGGCTGTTGGCGGCCATTTTTTTCATGCAAATAAGCCCAAAATGACTCGGTGTCGTCTATATATCAATGTCATGATCGATGAACAATTTCGTGATGATATAGGAGCATCGACACAGGCTCTAGGCTGTGTTATTGATTAAGATTTATCTAGTATTATCACTTAAATCCACGATGGCTGCCAGTGGCCATGTTTTTATGCAAATGAGTCCAAAATAATTCGTTCCCATCTAGACGCCAATGTTATCATCCATAAAAAGTTCATGATGATCAGTGCATCGGTACGGTCATGTAATAAACATGTAATCAGCAGCTATGTTCGAAATTATAAACGGTACTTTCATGCTATCCGTCTCCGGATCATAGTTTTAAAGTTTCCGCATATTTCGGTCCAAGTTCCGCTACTCAGATTCTAGAACGGGTGATGTAGGTGTCGCAGATTTGTATTTGTTGGTGAATTTACAATACATTATCGAAATAAAGTGAGGTTTTCGAAGAACTGGAAAAATATACCTATGGAATGTTGTAGATTGGCATCTAAGGTGTAAGCGGTACCAAAAGTTTTTAGTGAAAATATATTTTTTGTAGGAATACAGTTGAGTTCAAAATAGGTGGCAACAATTTTCTGTTTCGTTCCTTCCGTGACCTTTGGTCCCGGGTGGTGGTTCCGCCAATAAAAGAGGGGTTTTGACCAAATTCCAAGCTCCTGTGCTCAAATCCACACACACAGAAGAAAAGTATGGTGTAAAAATGTGAATTTCGAAGCGAAAAAGATAATGTGTTATAGAACAAATTGCTTACGTGTATCCGCAAACAACCCATCATTACTTTAAAAATACAGTTGATCAAAATACGCGATTTTAGCTTGACATAATGCCTTAAAAGTAACACTACCATACTAGCCGATTCTGTTTTCGGAGTGTTCCGATTCACGACACGCACATTTTCAGCGTTCGGATTCCTGACATGAAATGTTTACTGTAATCCAATTAATTGGATCATTTTGCTGGGTCCACGACCGTTCTACGTTACGGTAAATTGTTCTATAATGATGAACTAAGTACATGTACAACTAATTAGTATCCTATACTACAACAGATCTACAACGCCACTGGTGTTGATTTTGATGCGATGTTTTTTTTATTTTCCTATAATATCTTGAGGTACCAAACATACATGTACATTTAAATAAATAATTGAGCTTAAAGGTACTCAATCAGATTCGATGGTCCCCATATCATCAGATTCCAACAACAACAACAACAACAACGTTTTTTAAATGCTGCTCCAGTTATCAGAATCGACAAATGGCCCAAAAATAATGCTAACCATGCAGTCAACTATAGTACAAAATTGCCCAAAACCTGTTATTTATCAACATTTTTAACCAAATTTTGCCGGTTTGTCAATTATTTGACACAAAAAGCCACTTGATTTTAGAGCTATCCGTCCTCATCCGCAATTTGGTCTGAGACCGTGTTCTTGTCGACCATTTACTGGGCCACTAAAAAATTATCGGTGGTGAAAAATAATGGATTTCAAAAATCGATATTTGATCACTCTGAACTTTGATGGGTGGGTTCCTCGACTCGAATCAAATATTTTTGACAGAAAAAAATCAGCTGAATTTATAGGAAATTACAACGAATAATAGCGTTCAGGAAACTTATGATCAACGGAAGAAATATTTAGTAACAAAATTAATATATTACCTGAATAAAAGTAACAAAACAAAAAAACTGTATCACAAATTTGATACTACATGGTGAATACTCAATGATGACTAGATATCATTAACCTGATTGTTGCATAACATGAAGTTGAAAAGGGTATCTCATAAATTTCTAATATCGGGGGGGGGGTATAATAACCATATATCTATGTGTATACCTAACCAAAAACAATTCCCCTCCCCCACCCCGCCCCGGTGGATAAGACTAAAGAGTTCTTTGGTCATGCACAAATAATTGGGGAACCCCTGACCTGTTTACCACTATTTACACTGGCCAGTGTTCTCTGTCAGACACAACACACTCGATATATTAAGGCAAAATTGGGGTCTAGGGCGATGTGTGACATATAGTGTACATACACAATGCTTTATTATTGTTGTTAGATACTGAAAACACCAGGAAATACCGTTTATTTTTCGTTTTTCTTATCTGTGTTTACCAATTAAGCATGTTATTGCTTGAGTCTTAATGGTACACAGCAAGAGTTTGCACCAAAAAAATGATAGTGGAATGGGATTGAAAGGCAGTTAACACAGTTATTGAAGAACGGCTAAAAAAAAATCTGAAATTTTGATAAAAACATGAAAATTTTGGAGGAAAAAAATAAAATAATTTGCACAAATCTGGTGGTGGGTCCCTCGGGGTCGGAAAAAAACTTATTGGGCCCTATATGTGCAATTTTTTCCAGACTCCCACCCCCCCCCTGTTGCAGCTGAGTAAATTGTGGCATGGCATGTCTGATAAAATCTAGAGTTACCTCACTTCTATCATTCCAAGGGCAGATGTATGGTTGTATTTATGAGGGGCAACATTGTCAAAATAATCCGAGATCTTTCTACTTACTTTTACTTTAAGCGTATTTTAATGTATCTGAAAAATATATTTACAAATACAAAGCGATTGAGACACAAGTTTTTACAACTTACATGGATCCTCGCTCTTCAAACATTCAAAATAAATACATTAAAATTACAAGATAACATAACTGTTTAGCAAGGGGTGTGGAATACAGAGTGTGTGAGTCGCTGGGGCTGGTGTTCCATCCGTAATCCAAACTCGATATTTTAGAAGTCGCCGAGCAATATGTTGATGCATGGCATACAGTCTATGTAAACATACACTCAGATTCATACTGATACTGAGTCTATTGCATTCCCATCAACTTTTCATTTCTGAACGGTTGCGGGCTTCTTCCAAATTACGTCACACCGCGCTAAATATAAATCTGAAATTAGTTGTGATTGCCAGTTGTAAACATGGTCACGTGCCAGTGCCGTCATGGCCGCTTCAACCCTGTGAAGCCGATTCTAAGAATAGTTGCAGGGTTTGTGACTTTTCGTTTGGCGGTTGTTTTACTGACAATAAAGGGACACAGCTTCCGGGATCCAAAATAAAATGTACAATAACTAAGACAGATCTACTTGAAATTATAAAAAAATGTCAATTTATGTGGATTTCTAGGACTCAGAACGAATTATTTTTTAGATTGGCCAGGCGATTTGTCGCCCATGTTGTCAAAAAATAACACAAATCAACGGCCACGAATCAAAAATACATGAATGTCGGGACTATCTGATAAAACAACTGCAGAACTAAAATAAAAAAAAGTACCTTGACATAAAAAAAAACGATCTATCAGTTCTCCAGTACCGACAGTAGCACCAAGCAGCCAAAACGAGCGAAGAGCAACACAATTCTACCACCATCGCCACCGAAACCCATCCGACCTTACACAGTCGTATTATTAGCTCCAAAGATTGTACCAGTTGTACCCAAATTACAGTTGCCTGCAATCCAAATACCGGTGATTCAGGATTTTAAACTTTCGACCGCTCGTCAACAATCTACTTTATTTGTCGATTTGTGAATTTCTCTTCCGGTATAACATGACGTCATGGATACTATTTTAACAACCTTTAGCCACACCTTCGGAATTTCCACACCAAGAGCACGTGACATGTTATTAGTTTTTTATTGGGGCACACATTTCTTAGAGCTAAGTTTTGATTGGCGGTAATTACAAGGAATCCCGGGTTTGGGAAATGAAAACTGAATGAAAGGTCGTCAGACCCACTATTTTTTATATTTGGGTATGTAGTTTACTCCAGACTGCATGGCATAGTAAGTAATGAGACATTTTTATTTTTCAAATCAAATGATTTTATTTGGGTTGTTCAAACGCTTTGTTTTAGCTATATATGAAGAGCGAGGATCCATGTAAGTTGTAAAAACTTGTATCGAATTTTATTTGTAAATATATTTTTCAGATACATCAAAATACGCTAAAAGTAAAAGTAAGTAGAAAGATCTCAGATTATTTTGACAATGTTACGATTGGATTACTCTAAAAATAATAGTATTTTGATTGTTGGGTATGCCTTCTACTCCGTGAAGAAACTGGTCAGTTTCGATTGAATGAAAGCCGTGTATACTTAAAGATACGGGCGGCGTTGGCGGTGGGTATGCTGTTAAAATATTTACCTCCGTCAAAAACCGCCATAAACAGAAATAATAGTAAAATATAGACATACTTTGTTCTTATACTCATCAGAAATATGGCATAAATAGTATGTTATTGTCAAATGTTTTTTCCTTTGTTATGAAAACAAAAGCAAAAAACGTTACATTTCCTGGCTTTTGTTTAGATCCGGATATGGTAAACATAAAGAGCGTTATTTGTTACTGTTTTCCTGATATGGATCAAATAAAGAGCGTTTATATCATTTGATTAACCAATAGAATTGCGATGTGTTATGTAAACAGAAGCAAAACTGCTGTAACACGAGCAGGCCCTTGTTTACGTACACCAACAAAACTATATATATTTTAATATTCGATTTAAACAAATATGAACATTTCTGCAACGAACGCCACCGATGCCTTTAAATTTCGATAAAGATCGATCCTCTCTTCGACGAAAAATTGACATACACATGAAAATAATGGTTGACATCTTCAATTTCTGAATTACGGTTACATATAGGAGTTTCAGATATATGCTTTCAGAACATGTCTGAATTTATAGTTCGAATTTTTGGATGTATCATATTTATTTTCCTTCTCCCAGTATGAAAGTAGGGCTTTATAGTAGTGTGTCTATCATCCTAAGGTTGAAGTCAGAATTATTGGTTTCTTTAACTATAAGTATAAGTAGTTTATTCAATTTTAAGAGGATTGAGGGGAGAAAAGATTGTTTAAAGTGTTCATGTTTGCCTTGTGTATTTGTGTCACGGTCTCGCGTGTCTTTTATAGTTACATTTTTTGTCATTGTTATTTCATAAATTTATTGTTCTCATGTATGATATCTCATATAAAATATATATAAACATATAATTAAAGGCACGGGCGGCGTTCGTTGCAGAACTATTTATATTTGTTCAAATCGCCATCAACAGAAGGAACACCAACATATATACAGTTCCGCTCATATGCCAAACATAATCATATAGTATATTGTCGTCAAGAGACTGCTCGTGTTGCAGAAATTGGGCTTCTGTTTACATAACACAGCGCAATTCTATTGGTTAATCACACACAAATGATATAAACGCTCTTTATTATTTCCATATCAGGAAAACAGTAACAAATAACGCTCTTTATGTTTACAATATCCGGATCTAAACAAAAGCCAGGATACGTAACGTGTTTTGCTTTTGTTTACATAACAAAAGGGGGAAATTGACAATAACATACTGTTTATGCCATATTTCTGATTGATATAAGAACAAAGTCTGTCTCCTTCTGTTTATGGCGGTTTTTGACGGAGGTGAATGTTTTAACAGCATAACCACCGCCAACGCCGCCCGTATTTTTAAGGTGAAATTTCTAGTGGCGAAGATCCCTGTTTCTACCATGTGCCCTGACAGCAACAACATATCACTGTTTCAGAATTCACACACAATCTGTTCCAATTATTTGTTTAAACATATTTTATTGTAATATAATATTACAAGAGGGATCGGGGCACAAGTTTTAACAACTTAAATCCGCCCCTCTCCCACTTAAATCCACCCTCTCCAATTATTGAATCATGTAAAACTAATTCGGGCCAAAATTCTCAACCCCCCTCCTTAAAAATTCGGGAACCCGTATGGCTATGGTATTTTGTGAAATGGGATGGGCGTACAGCCGTACATATATATTGTACAATGTAGAGCCCATGCAGTGGTTATTTGATGTCTGAATATGTTACATCCCGGGATCAAAATAGGTAGATAATTACGGCCTTTAAATGCCACAGAAATGCTTATTCAAGCAGGGGGGGGGGGGCGTAAAAAAGTTTCGAGACGTGGGGGTGTTTTTTTTACATTGCCATTTTTGTACACCCACCCACCCTTTCTTGCATTTTTTTTTCATAAAATTTTAGACACACACCCCCCAAAACCCCAACACTTTATATTGGTCCCCTCTGTAACGACCAACCGCTCTATATTGGTCCCTTCTTTGAAAGACCAAATTAAATGTTACTTCCTCAGCTGACTTCCTGTTACAAACATGTGCAAAATTGAACTCTAAGCAATCGAACAAAGGTAGAATATGATGTGATTATATTGGTAAATTTATAACCCAGCCTATTCATCTGTGTGAGTATATGAAAAATATGTTGAATCCCCTGGAATGACAACAAAAAATAACCAGGGCCAGTGTTAGGGCCTATAATAGAATAAACAATTACACAAAATTAAATTTAACTTTTTTTCAGACATCAACCAGCATCAACTAGTAGGCCTAGAGCCTATAGTAATACCAAAAAGGAAAATGTGCATATGAACCAGTGTACGAATTAGCTTTTATGTATGCCTGCATGACCACCGACCCGACCTCGCATTACAACTTAGGATTGGCTAGGCCTAAAATAATGTTTAACCCTTTGAGTTTGAACGCGGATGGTCAATTTAGTGCGAAATCCATATACACGGATGTGCACTTTGGTGACGTGACCGTGGAGACGAGGTCACAGTAAGCGTAACGTCATTGTGTTGGTGTAGGGAAGATAACTCCAATTTGGTCTTCTGTTTACAGTATACCGGCTGTACTTTTGATTTACTATTATATGTCTACCTGTGTCTACTATATATTATTAACTATACATTATTCTGATACATTATTTCATACATTACACTCATGCATCAGCTAACTGTATGAGTAAAGAGACTGTCATGAAGTATAAGAATTATTGTAATATTCTGTCATGAGTTGTTATAGCTGATATTGTCAGGCTGCATTAAGTTCACCCTACCCTAGAGCTATCTGAAGTATTTTTTTTATTGAACTACACCGTGAACTAGACAATTTTCAATATAAAAACTGCCAAGCAAGCTGAAACAGACACAATAAAAAAAATTTGCGCGCAAAAAAATTCAATGAAAATTTTGGGACCCACCCCCACAATATTCACTATTTTTCCATTTTATATCAACTTATGGGGGTAATTATATCAATATTGAATGTATTAGTACTTCTCATATTGCAACGAGCCACAACATATAAACAAATATGTTTAAAACAGTTGAAAATATGTCAATGAAAAAAAAATGCAAAAAAAGTGGTCAAAAACTGTTTCCGGCCTCGGGTACCCACCCACCCCCTACCTCACGTCTCGTAAACAAAATTCGGCCCCCCCCCCCTGATTCAAGTCATAATATTTTGGTAGGTCTGGTCCGATTTCCCCCCAACATGCATGGAACAATAGGATAGCGTTCCTGGTCACCTGCTCCTTGTGAATAAATTCCTGATATGGTTAACATAAAGAGTTTTTTTTCCATATCTTCGTAAAATAAAAACAAATTGCAAACAGCTGGAACATTATGTTTTTGGTAAGTCTGTTTATCTTCACAATCTGTACAGACGGTTGGATATGAATTTCGTGAGTTATCTTTTATATCGCCCTATCTTATCCGTTCATCCAAATTACGGTAGGCCTACACACGTATCGGCAGGTTCAAACGACTCGTGACCGTTTAATGCATGTCCGATCTCAAACAGAGATAAGCATTTTCATAAGCTTTCGAATACTAATTTACTGGTAAACCTGGGCCCTGGCCCAACCAGGGCCCCAACCAGACTGGACAGCGTTGAATGTAGACTGTTCACAGATCGTGCAATCAATACACGAAGAATAACTCTATTTGATACATATCTCACATCAACGGTCGAATTTCTTTCCTGAAGTAAAGCTTCGCAGAGATCTGATCCATGTTTAAGGTCTTTGATAATATGCGATGGGAGACATCTCAACAGGAGTACTTAAATAAACCAGAGAATAATAAAGGAAATGGCTAATGCGGGTTCGAAATAATGAATTTCTTGCAAATAATTTTATAACACCACGACATGGCAAGAATACAAATATAGACACCACACTGGAAGCTGGTTTTGCGGTACGCTTACATACCTTAATATGTATGACGTATTTGAACCGTATTTTTCAGGCCCTTTTTTAGGGTGTCGTTTTACAGAATAAAATTTAAGAGTAACTCATGAAATGGGGGAGAAGGGCGAGAGCTTATTCCTACAAATATGGAGACAATATCATACAAATTTTTACACAAATGTTTTTATATAAAATTGGATAAATACCAACATCCCATCCGATCTATGGACGGGACATTCTATGTAGCACTCTACATTTATCCAATTTTATATAAAAACCGAATGTGTTCTACTCTACTATGTAATCATGCTTTCTACACGGTGTGACACCATGACATCCCTTAATTTGGATGCTTGCCTACATATTAGATGTATAATATCTAAGTATGCAACTGTTTTCCAATAGGAAACGTGTATATATACTGATTCTCATTCAAACTGAATGTGTACCACTTAACTACTTAATCATGCTTTCTACACGATAGGACACAATGACATCCCGTAATATGGATGCCTGCCTACATTTCGAACTAGCAAGAAGTGTGCATTATATATACACAAAAGATAAACTAAATGAATAAATTCATAGCAATTAGAAGATTGAAATCTTCCCATGATTACACACGATAAATAGTGTTAAAACCAATTGTACATGTTAATGTACTGAGACATTAGTGTCTCGAAGTATAAACTCTTCATCCACAAACGTGAAAAATCACAAACTCAAGTGACCTGCTAAAATTGGTCTACTCTAGCTATCAAAATGGCAAACATATCCAACTAGCAATGCGTGTGCTTTGTATTTAAACGAGGGCCCACTGATATTCAATTGAATTTATCCATTTATTTGGGAAATTCATTGGGTAACACGCTCAACTTATCTGTAAGACACATATAGAGCCCACTAATATTATTTGATATTATGCTCTGTCTTGCTTGATTATTATATACACATGCGAGCCAACTGGAATGCACCATTATCTCAAACCATATATCCATGGAGAGCGGTGTGTTCTATGCTCTTACACGCTATTTTGGAATTAACATATACATGTAATACCAAATGCCATCAAATATGGCGTACTATACACAAATTTATCTGGAAATGGATATGATTGGTGTGTCAAAACATCGACACGTCATTAATCACCAACTCCTATAGAGTAGGGATATCAATTTCCTATCATTAAAGTTACACAGGGCACAATGTCCACCACATGTCGATTCTGTCATGGAACAGTTTGAACTAGACTAAACCAATTCCTTCCAGACCACATGTGTTCTGGGTATATAGCATATAGGAAAACTTATATACTTCACACTCAACGTGTCGGCCCTAGTAAGCGCTGTTGTAAAGACAGGTCAAGCCATTCTAGGTTGCATATAATATGCAAATACAGAAGAAATCTGCATCTAAAATGCAACAAATAGGCATAAACTATGCTGGTTTAAATTATGACTGTCACATTACTAACTCATTTGACTCAAAGTGCAAAACTTGGGCGTGACACGACCGACTGCTCTAATACTATAAGCAGCACGATGGAATCTATAAATTCCGGGCTTAGAATACTCATTAAAGTGGTATTCATCCAATTTTATATAAAAATCTCATTCTTACCTAATGTGAACCACTTAAATATTAAACATGCTTTCTACACGGTATGACACCATGACATCCCTGAACATGGATGCCTGTCTACATATTAGATGTATGATATCTAAATATACAACTCTTTTCCAATAGGAAACGTGTATATATACTGACTCTCATTCTTACCGAATGTGTACTAGTTAAGTATTTAATCACTCGATACCCACGTAATTCATTTACTGAAACGGAATTTATGAACCGTTGTTCCGGGTTTCAACAAAAGCTTAAAAAACAGGCTATTACCCGAGATAATTATCGGCGACCCTGCAGACATTGACACTCAATGACCGACGTGCTAATTTAACCAAGAAGCACCTGCTCAATGCCACTGATAAATCATATAAATTTGCACACAATACCATACTGGTGCATCATAATATAAGACGTGTTACAAAACAACTCGAACATTGTTTTAAACAAAATCACTCATGTGTGATACGAACAATATGCACAAACGCGCAGTGAATAATTTACTCATTGAAAATGGAAACACATGGAAAGTCTCGTTCAAAGATAGGACGTGATGTTCGTAGTTATCCATCCTTACATTAAAAACTCCCCTACATGGGAACTACTTAACTATTTAATCATGCTTTCTACACGGTATGACACCATGACATCCCTGAATTCGGATGCCTGCCTACATATTAGATGTATAATATCTAAGTATGCAACTCTTTTCCAATAGGAAACGTGTATATATACTGACTCTCATTCTTACCGAATGTGTACTACTTAAGTATTTAATCACTCGATACCCACGTAACTCATTTACTGACACGGAATTTATGAACCGTTGTTCCGTGTTTCAACAAAAGCTAAAAAACAGGCTATAACCCGAAAGAATTATCGGCAGCCCTGCATACATTGACACTCAATGACCGACGTGCTAATTTAACCAAGAAGCACCTGCTCAATGCCACTGATAAATGATATAATTTTGCACACAATACCATACTGGTGCATCATTATATAAGACATGAAAACAACTCGAACATTGGTTTTAAAAATTCACTCATGTGAGATACGAATAATGTCTTACTATACGCACACACGCGCAGTGAATAATTTACTCATTGAAAATGGAAACACATGGACAGTCTCGTTCAAAGATCGGACGTGATGTTCGTAGTTATCCATCCTTACATTAAAAACTCCCCTACATGGGAATCAAACACCGGCTAAGGGACTAACTATTTAATTCTTGTACTTTACGATATGTGACTGCCAGAATCCTTGAAATATTGGCTTTTAACGACACACAGCCTGTTGAAACGTAGATTACTTAATACAGATATATCTTACAACACTTGCAAGAGATTACAACAATCTGGTCTAATTGATCAAAAGGAAAGTGCGAACTGCCTTGATCTGATACTTCACAGGACTAATCTGGCACACATGTGAACCGAATGCTACCACGCTATTACACAGTGGCCATGTCAATCACACTTAACGAACCAATGAAATTACGTGTTTGCTATACTGCCGTATTACACAAAGAACGATGGGCTGACCATAGCACGTGTTATATTGACCAGCGATATTAGTAGTAAGTGCAGACCACACAACTTCGGGTCTGTGATAACTTGCACATAATGTTGCTTCCGACTTATTGCTATTTCACAACGAATGACACAATAACTCACGCCTATTATAATAGGCATGTTACTATGAACAACACGCGAAGCCTTGAAGGCCATCGCTCAATTCAGCTGTCTTGAGACAGTCTGTATCTACCATGCACACATACCTATATGTGCTGATCCTTCAGTTACTTTGAGGAATCTTAATTCCGCTCTCTCCTGATGAGACCTTGCGGGTTCACCAATTTCTAAATTGGTTGACAAAATAGGTCGATACACTAAAAGGCAGTGTAGAGTGCTACATAGAATGTCCCGTCCATAGATCGGATGGGATGTTGGTATTTATCCAATTTTATATAAAAACCAACATATATACAGTTCCGCTCATATGCCAAACATAATCATATAGTATATTGTCGTCAAGAGACTGCTCGTGTTGCAGAAATTGGGCTTCTGTTTACATAACACAGCGCAATTCTATTGGTTAATCACACACAAATGATATAAACGCTCTTTATTATTTCCATATCAGGAAAACAGTAACAAATAACGCTCTTTATGTTTACAATATCCGGATCTAAACAAAAGCCAGGATACGTAACGTGTTTTGCTTTTGTTTACATAACAAAAGGGGGAAATTGACAATAACATACTGTTTATGCCATATTTCTGATTGATATAAGAACAAAGTCTGTCTATATCTTACTATTCCTTCTGTTTATGGCGGTTTTTGACGGAGGTGAATGTTTTAACAGCATAACCACCGCCAACGCCGCCCGTATTTTTAAGGTGAAATTTCTAGTGGCGAAGATCCCTGTTTCTACCATGTGCCCTGACAGCAACAACATATCACTGTTTCAGAATTCACACACAATCTGTTCCAATTATTTGTTTAAACATATTTTATTGTAATATAATATTACAAGAGGGATCGGGGCACAAGTTTTAACAACTTAAATCCGCCCCTCTCCCACTTAAATCCACCCTCTCCAATTATTGAATCATGTAAAACTAATTCGGGCCAAAATTCTCAACCCCCCTCCTTAAAAATTCGGGAACCCGTATGGCTATGGTATTTTGTGAAATGGGATGGGCGTACAGCCGTACATATATATTGTACAATGTAGAGCCCATGCAGTGGTTATTTGATGTCTGAATATGTTACATCCCGGGATCAAAATAGGTAGATAATTACGGCCTTTAAATGCCACAGAAATGCTTATTCAAGCAGGGGGGGGGGGGGCGTAAAAAAGTTTCGAGACGTGGGGGTGTTTTTTTTACATTGCCATTTTTGTACACCCACCCACCCTTTCTTGCATTTTTGTTTCATAAAATTTAGACACACACCCCCCAAAACCCCAAAACTTTATATTGGTCCCCTCTGTAACGACCAACCGCTCTATATTGGTCCCTTCTTTGAAAGACCAAATTAAATGTTACTTCCTCAGCTGACTTCCTGTTACAAACATGTGCAAAATTGAACTCTAAGCAATCGAACAAAGGTAGAATATGATGTGATTATATTGGTAAATTTATAACCCAGCCTATTCATCTGTGTGAGTATATGAAAAATATGTTGAATCCCCTGGAATGACAACAAAAAATAACCAGGGCCAGTGTTAGGGCCTACAATAGAATAAACAATTACACAAAATTAAATTTAACTTTTTTTCAGACATCAACCAGCATCAACTAGTAGGCCTAGAGCCTATAGTAATACCAAAAAGGAAAATGTGCATATGAACCAGTGTACGAATTAGCTTTTATGTATGCCTGCATGACCACCGACCCGACCTCGCATTACAACTTAGGATTGGCTAGGCCTAAAATAATGTTTAACCCTTTGAGTTTGAACGCGGATGGTCAATTTAGTGCGAAATCCATATACACGGATGTGCACTTTAGTGACGTGACCGTGGAGACGAGGTCACAGTAAGCGTAACGTCATTGTGTTGGTGTAGGGAAGATAACTCCAATTTGGTCTTCTGTTTACAGTATACCGGCTGTACTTTTGATTTACTATTATATGTCTACCTGTGTCTACTATATATTATTAACTATACATTATTCTGATACATTATTTCATACATTACACTCATGCATCAGCTAACTGTATGAGTAAAGAGACTGTCATGAAGTATAAGAATTATTGTAATATTCTGTCATGAGTTGTTATAGCTGATATTGTCAGGCTGCATTAAGTTCACCCTACCCTAGAGCTATCTGAAGTATTTTTTTTATTGAACTACACCGTGAACTAGACAATTTTCAATATAAAAACTGCCAAGCAAGCTGAAACAGACACAATAAAAAAAATTTGCGCGCAAAAAAATTCAATGAAAATTTTGGGACCCACCCCCACAATATTCACTATTTTTCCATTTTATATCAACTTATGGGGGTAATTATATCAATATTGAATGTATTAGTACTTCTCATATTGCAACGAGCCACAACATATAAACAAATATGTTTAAAACAGTTGAAAATATGTCAATGAAAAAAAAATGCAAAAAAAGTGGTCAAAAACTGTTTCCGGCCTCGGGTACCCACCCACCCCCCTACCTCACGTCTCGTAAACAAAATTCGGCCCCCCCCCTGATTCAAGTCATAATATTTTGGTAGGTCTGGTCCGATTTCCCCCCAACATGCATGGAACAATAGGATAGCGTTCCTGGTCACCTGCTCCTTGTGAATAAATTCCTGATATGGTTAACATAAAGAGTTTTTTTTCCATATCTTCGTAAAATAAAAACAAATTGCAAACAGCTGGAACATTATGTTTTTGGTAAGTCTGTTTATCTTCACAATCTGTACAGACGGTTGGATATGAATTTCGTGAGTTATCTTTTATATCGCCCTATCTTATCCGTTCATCCAAATTACGGTAGGCCTACACACGTATCGGCAGGTTCAAACGACTCGTGACCGTTTAATGCATGTCCGATCTCAAACAGAGATAAGCATTTTCATAAGCTTTCGAATACTAATTTACTGGTAAACCTGGGCCCTGGCCCAACCAGGGCCCAACCAGACTGGACATCGTTGAATGTAGACTGTTCACAGATCGTGCAATCAATACACGAAGAATAACTCTATTTGATACATATCTCACATCAACGGTCGAATTTCTTTCCTGAAGTAAAGCTTCGCAGAGATCTGATCCATGTTTAATGTCTTTGATAATATGCGATGGGAGACATCTCAACAGGAGTACTTAAATAAACCAGAGAATAATAAAGGAAATGGCTAATGCGGGTTCGAAATAATGAATTTCTTGCAAATAATTTTATAACACCACGACATGGCAAGAATACAAATATAGACACCACACTGGAAGCTGGTTTTGCGGTACGCTTACATACCTTAATATGTATGACGTATTTGAACCGTATTTTTCAGGCCCTTTTTTAGGGTGTCGTTTTACAGAATAAAATTTAAGAGTAACTCATGAAATGGGGGAGAAGGGCGAGAGCTTATTCCTACAAATATGGAGACAATATTATACAAATTTTTACACAAATGTGCTGGTGGCATACATACAATTTGTAAGTTGTTAATGGTAAGCCCGTTCACCAAACGGTGTCCGTGCGGACATATCGACTTTGTTCCTCAAGTAACAATTAATATGTCGGGAGGTCGGATGACTTTGGAGTCACCATATCGAAAAATAGTTCACGTATCATTATAATTATATTGTGGGAATTATTACTGCAAGAAGTCGAGAGATCCTTGTACTATTCAGACCGCGCAAATGAAGCGGACGCATTGCCAGAACATTTGCCAGAAAAGCTGCTTCTCGTCGCAGATGGGGGTACATTTCTGCATGACGTATTTCAAACCTATTTTAAAAAACCGTGCTTCGGGTGTTCTTTTACAGAATCACATTTAAACGATTCGAGCTTCGAACTTCACAATTTTGTCTACTTAACTATAATACACAAAATATTTATATACATATTTATTACATGCTTAGCTATCAAATAGTAGTATTTTTGCATCAGATAAAAACCGTTCGCCGTCCTGTGAGATATCGATTTCTCCCACCCCCTACACACTTTAGCACAGGCAGCCAGTGTGAGATAGCTGGGTGAGATTTCCCCGTCTCACATAACACGTGCCCATCTATCTCACACCACCCACGTGACTGCTTTACCTATTTAATTAAGAGCCGGAACTAATTTAACAATCCGTCATCATGTTTTGTGTGAACTAAAACAGATCAAAACAATGACGACCAACCAGTTACGCTTCACGTTTCAAGTAAATAAATACGGACGAATTCGTGGACACTAATACAAATGGAGATAAGCCTCAACTGTTAATCACGAAAAACCTTCAACATAACCTCACTTGCAGACACAGAGTTGCATATATAACATGAAATATAAACGACTAATTTGCGAACATATTCCATAAAACGGAAGACCCCAAGCGAAACTGGCACCACTGGCACATTTCGTAACAGGTAAACAATAGCCGCTTCACAAATGACGAACGAAATAATTCCACATGCGAACAGTTGTCATCGTTGCAATAAATCGTCGAACGCGTCTAACTAACATTTGTCTGTCATATATTCACATGTTTCCTTTTCTAATGGTATCGATGTGGTCATTTCCGATGACAAACACGATTAGTCCAGTTGTATATACATCATATCAATACGCGCGTTTCTCGGAATTTATGCAGGTGCAACGATGTGACGTATCCATGTCGTTTTCAGAAGACCGTGTCGATTTCACTCTAACGTATTAACCCTGCGCGCACGGGTAACGCGCTTTGTTTTTACAGTATTTGGTATATACCGAAATCATCCCATTTAATCACGAATATCGCATCAGATTTCTCCCCAGATATACCGTTACGTAGCTACTGGAATGTCCCAAAGATTGGTATAAAACAAAAAATCGGAATGAGACTCTTGGGTTAGGAGAAAAATGATCCATCATGACCTGGGGTGTGGGATGGAAAAATCTCACCCTCGGGGCCAGATATTTGGCCCAAATATCTGGCCCCTCGGGTGAGATTTTTCCATCCCACACCCCAGGTCATGATGGATAATATTAATCTCAATCGTATCCATCCGCGCTAAAATTAAAAGTTAAAAGTTATTTGGTTCTTGTTGGAAGACTGTGCTAAAAGTTCCTGAGTGTTCAGGTTGAAAAATACCTACCATGGCCACAACCATTTTTCACTCAGAAATGAAACAAACGCTCTGTATTGTCATATAGGAATAGACTAACTACGGAACGCTATTTAGTGTTACATGCCATGCAAATGGTTGTTGGGAGCCAGGCATCGTGTTCAAAGTTGCATTTTGTATGACTTAAATGTGTCTTTCTGATTTTTTATCAGGAACTCGGACTTTGCATGGCACTTCCTGCATTGTATGGTCTCTACATAATGTGAGGAATATATATATAGGTTATAACCCGCTTGGGTATCTGTACAAGAAATATATACAAAGGCGCGTCTAGCGCCGCGGTCTATATTTCTTGTACAGATATACACAAGCGGGTTATGACATATTTATTTATGAGTCGTTTCACACCCCAAGGCAAACACAATTGAGCAACTTTCAATATGATGATTACGTATCAATTACTATTCAATCAAAAGTTAATTGAATATTGTGTGGTGTTACATATTTATACCGCACAAGTCAAATGATCGCCGAGAGTGAGAGCGCTTGATTCGGAATTATTTATCAGCGTCGATAAACATGTTGTCTCCAAATTTAAAGTATCGGTTGTTTATACAAATTCCTCCTGGCGACAATAAACTGTTGCGGATGTTAATGTTATTTCCACCTTGGTTCCCATAATGTATTTATCGTTCAGAACTCAGACGACAATTTCCCGATAGTGTTCGAACATTCCAACTCCGAAGAGAAACTGTTCCACATTACAGGAAGTTTGTGTGTTGAGATATCATCGGCATTCATATAAAAAGATTAAAACAGATCTGTGGTTTGTAGGACATTTTCAATGTTATTGTTAAAAAGTTATTATTGTGGATTATACATTCCAAACATATGTGGATTTCGTTCAGTTAAATTCCAGTCACCCCCTCCTGACAAACCAACAATTATATATATATCCTCTCTCATGTTCAGCTTATTCCCCAATTAATGCTAATTTATTGGTGAATGTTAGCTCAAGTCAGTATTCCCCCCCCCCCAAAAATACAGATTCATACAAGACATATTGTTCGGGACTGGAGTGATCTGATTGGCCGAGGGGTGTGAACCGGTTTATAAATATATATATATATATGCATGGTCCAGATTTTCTTCGACTACACTATACTTATTATGTTTTCCTTTCTGCCATTCCATAGTCATTGAAGTAACTAAAATTACATTAAGGTCATTCTTGGTTATCACTTCCATGGGAATTGCTGTAACTTTACAGTGCAGTAACTTATTAAGCCATGAAGCCAATCTCACTCATTATTTATCTGTTTAAAGCTAACCCTTTGCATCAAATTACCTACTCCCACATGGAAGAGATTCCCAGATACCAAAACATATTAATCAAATGTTCTAACTAGATAAACCAGCGAAAATTGTTATTCCATAAATTCATAATTCATGTATGCCATGTTCTGTTCTCATGTCGATGCGAATATAAAAATATATAAAAACACCCAGTATTTGTCGACTTATTTCGATACCGCATTGGAAAATTAAAAATAGAATATATCAGTAGGTGTATTTTGCAACATGTCCTCGCGCAAATCTGCACATACTCGACCTACATGTGAAATAGGTACATAATGTGATTATTTGTTTCTGAAATAAGCAGCGATAATTGACTGATACCCGTTATTTCGTTTTCTGGCGCGGGCCACAGTGAAAATACACGTTAAGGAGTGTACACCTGGAAATTCGTGAGTTGGCTTATTTGTATCATTATCCGCATATACTTTGCTTAGAATCGCCTCATTATGAGTCGATAGTGTATCTAAAATGCTTTGATTTTCAGCACATTATCGACTCAAAATGAGACGATTCTATGCAGATTATATATCTAGAACAGGTTCTGTTATTTCGCGATCCGCATGTTTACATACTAATGTACAGATTCTTGTTTTCGCCTTGGGGGTTTTATTTATAAAAATGAGAATTTATGTGACGGATTTAAAAGACGAACTGCGACCCGGAGGCCGAGTCCGGTAAAAGGTGTAGTTGGGAATTGCAATTTTGTTTATTGTCTTTTACATTATTGTGTCAATAATGTTGATTTTTGGTTTGTTACAAGCTATGTCAATTACAAATAAAAGAAATGAAAAAGATAATTTGTAAGTCTTATATTTCAACTTTTGTAGACATGTTTCGTTCTGCAGCCCACTGGGGGTTGTGGTTGGAGACGGCCGAGTCGGCCGCCGGTTCGTTAATTACTAATTAGGTGCTGGTTGTTATTGTTATTTTAACGGAATTCTGAGTTGGTCATTCGCGAAATCAATATATTTTATATTTACAATTATGGGTATATAATATATGCTCTTGAGCGCGTTACCATTTCTGACATTGGTTTTCTTGTAAGCAGATAATATTCGGTTGCGGAGGAACAGGCTGGTATTTTGTGAGTTCAACCGATATGTGGCTTTAACCATTTCTATATTAAATGGAATCGCCCAGTCAGTTAGAAAGTGTACATAGGTTAGATAGATATGTTTAATCTTCCAACCAAGACATACATGGTACGAAGAAAAAAACAAACAAACAAAACTGAATGACAATAAACAATACCTATCCTTAGCCACACGCGGAGAAGTGGAGTCTCGATTCTTATTGTTGCTTTTTGGGGGGGGGGGGGGGGGGGGTAGTGGAGTAGACCAAATTATTGGCGATGGCTAAATTTGACAATTTGATTAGTCTTTTTCCGCTTATATAGGGACCCACTTGTCGGCGCATGGCATAGGATTTAACAAACTAGTATATGGAACTGTATGATATGGCAGATTGACAGGTTGCCAGCCTGGTCCGTCCGTTGGCTAACCAGGAGAGGTCCCAACGGTCTGTTGAATGTATTTAAGGAAACGGCAAGTTCTTTTCATGACTGATGGTCGAGAGTTTTGTAAAATTGTTCTCAGTTTCAATAAAGAATAGAGTGATTTATTAAAAATCGGAAATAGAGCCTCGCGTTCTGTGTCAAATGTAATACACTCTATGAGGTAATGCAGTTCATCGCCCACCTTTCCTTGATTATAAAGGGTGCAAAATCTTTCTTCTTTTGGTACATTTAGCCAAGTTCCGCTCTCAATGGGAAGGGTGTGATTTCGGGTTCTGAATCGAGCGAGTATGAACACAAACGTTTGATTTTTAGACGATAAGTACCGTTCAAATTGAAAATTGGTCTTGATTATGGAATAAAATGAGCCTTTTCTAGAGTTGAGGATATCGGTATGCCATTTCTGAATAAATTGATTTTTCAGCACATTTTTAACACGTGAATGTATTGTGTTCAAATTGAAATAAAATTGGTTTTTCCATACATTTGACATTCCACAGTTGTCAAGGGTTTCCTTTACTAACGATAGCCAAGAGGGACTGGATCGTCCTTCAGAATGAAATTTATGCAATAAACAATATATTATGTACGAAAGTTTAACAGTTTCAGTGGATATTAGAGATGACCATCGCCGGATTATATTTATTTTAATTACTATTTCCATTGGATATCTGCCAGTCTCGCCGTAGACCATGTAATTTGGTGTTGATGATTTCAAATGCAGTAACAACTTCAAGAATTTTAAATGAACTGATTCAAGACACTTTAGGGATGAAAGTCCCCAAACCTCACAACCGTATAGCATTAAAGGTACGACCATTTTATCAAACAAGTCAATTGTGCATTCTATAGACAAATTATTCAACCTACTCAGTCTAATAATATCATACATGGCTCTATATGCCTTAGAACATACATGTTTCCTTGCTTTTATGAAGGACCCAGTTCTGAAAAACAGAACACCTAGATAATTAAATTCATCAACAAATTCTAACGGTTTTCCATCATAAACAACATTGGGATACTGCTTTGGTTTGCGTTTAGAAAAGCACATCAATTTAGTTTTTTGGACATTCACTTTCAGTCGCCATATGTCGCAGTAATCTGAGAATAAATCAAGCTGATATTGCAAGTCTCGTGGTGATTCGGCAAATAGGACAGCATCGTCTGCGTAAAGAATAATGAAGAGTTTCATGTATATTTGCAAATTAGTTTCTACTTCAGCAGATACTTTTTCCATGCCTTTCGCGTGTGTGTTCGATATAAAACTTTCCAGATCATTGAGGTAGAGATAAAATCAGAAGGGTGAAAGGTTCCTCCCTTGTCTAACCCCTATATATGAGTTGAATGTGGTTGAGATTTCACCATTGAAAGTTATCCTTTATTTTATATTGTTATACATATTTTTTATTACACGTAACATCTTCCCCCCTATGCCACTAAGTTCTGCCTTGAACCATAGCCCATCGCGCCATACCGAATCAAAAGCCCTTTGAAGGTCTATAAAGGCACAGTACAGTTTATATCCGAGTAGAGATGAAAGTTCTATAAGAGAATTAATAAATTATTAGATTATCACTGGTGGAGAAGCCTTCTCTGAAGCCACTATGGTTATCTTTAATCAAAGAAAAAGTTTCGGAATATTTTTTCAGACGATTATTAATTACAGCAGTGAATAACTTACCGAAGCAGCTAAGTATGGTGATGCCGCGGTAGTTACTTGCATCTTTCTTAGAACCTTTATTTTTATATATAGGGACAATATCGCCCCATGAGCCAATGTCTGGGTATATGGCCAGTATTGAGTATAATGTTGAATAGTGCAACATATATTGGCAACATGACATCACGTGATGCCTTCATATATTCGTTAATAATATAATCATTTGATGACGCTTTATTATTCTTCAAATGTTTAATACATATACCTCTATCTCATCTGATGTAATTGGTAAATCTAAATCACGATTGTTTTCTATACATACCTTTGGTAGTGGGTTATCAGTGGACTTTGGTGGGTTATTCAGTTCGTGAAAATGGGAATACAGGGTATCAATAGAGTTATTGCATTGTATGTTTCTATCTGTTGCTTGGAGCAATTTCCTAAATTTTCGCATATCATTGCGGCGCAGGGAATCCATTTTACATTGGATATTTTTTCTATGACTCTGTATTGACTTACTAAGTGTCTGTTTATACATTTTTTCAAGCCGTTTCACTTCTGCCTTGTTATATGCGGTAGGATTGTTTTTGCGACATTGTTTGGCTTTACGTAGATTTCTCCGGCACACTTTACATTCAGAATTGAACCACGGATTGCCACTTTTCTTGGAATACTGTTTTTGCTTACCTCTGATGCCAAATGTTGTTCGTGCTGCGTCCTTTAGTACCCCAGATAGTTCCACAACTACATCGCTAACAAACTCTTCTGTTGACTCGTTATTATTCTCCAATTTTTCAGTTATTATTTTCATCTTACCTTGGTTTAAATTAGATACAAATTCATATGCTTTATCCGGGTTCCATTTATTGATGCCATTTTCATCCACTTTTATGAGTGGCGTATGCTTGTCATTGGCGGATTCTCTCACACTGAGTTTCAATGTAAAGGGGTTATGGGCGTCGGAATACAGGGAACTGAAACTAAGCACTTCGAAATCGAGTACAAGACCGAGCGCATTTAAGTTACAAATTGAATAGTCCACAACTGATGCATTTTTACAAGTATATGATCCGTTTCCTTTATCATGATCCACTCTGCCGTTTAAAATAACAAATTCATTATATTTGCAGAAATCTAAAAAGTTTTTTTCCAAAACTGTGTTTCATCATATCCATGCTAATCCGTTCTGCGGCATGTCCATATTCAATAAGTTCGGCTTTAACATCTGTAAACTTAACGTTGCTGTCATTTAGTTTTTCGGTTTCATCGATTGTTAGATAATCCCTGTCAGTTGCCGTACGGGCGTTGAAATCCCCTGTTAATAAAATTTCGCTAAATCTACTTGCGAGCCCAAGATATTCGCATTCAAGCTGCTGGTATGGGTCATTTACGGAATATCTGGAACTGTGTGGTGGGATTTAGACAATGCCCATAATCAGATCTTCGCTCATTTTAGATAATTGACGGTTTATTTTTATCCACAGCACGTATTTGCAATCTGTTTATATAATTTCAACAAACTGACTAATGCATTGTCTGTACCCAACCACAATGCCACCATATTTTCTATTTGAACACTTATAACGGTTTTTCATTTCAAATACATAACCTGGCAAATTCAAAGTGTCACAATCATCTGTCTTAGATTCGGAAAAACACAATAAGTCAAATTCATTGCATAAGTCCTGGAATTCGGGACACTTGAGACGTGAAACAAGACCGCACACATTAAGGGACAACAGTTTCAAAATATTATTATTATAATGTTTCACATTTGTTGTTGTGTCGACACTCTCAGTGTGAAGTCCTGTATAATTTGGTCTCTCTCCACGGTTTCCCTATGACGGTGAAGATCCGGTGCGTCCACGTTTACTCTGACGACCTGTCAGTATGGGTGTCTGGTTTTGGTTATTTCCAAATACTGAATCTTCATCGCGTGATTGTGTACGCGGCATATATTGGGCTCCATCTATGTACATAATGTCTCTGACCATTTTTACTCTTTGTCCATTTTTGCGCGCTAGGAAACTGCTCTTTAATGGAATGCTGGGGTTTGTCCTTCAGATATTTGCCACTAAACAGGACAGTACGGAACTCATCGCGGAAAATGAAGCGCGCAATTATAGGCCTTGGTCGTTGATCCGTTGGTCTCATCTTCCCAATTCGATGAACATTTCCAAATTTTATATCGCATGATTCTCTTATGTGTAGTTCGTCCTTAATGAAATTTCGCAAAGTATTTTCACAGTTTTCGTTGGCAGCTTCGTTGATCCCCGTGAAAATCAAATTGTTTTTCATCGATCTACACCGAAGGTCAGTTACTTCATATTCAAGATCCTCAATTGCTTTTGTTAATTTCGTGATTTCTGCACTTTTCATTTTGTCACTCAATCTTATCGCATGCATCTCCGTTTCCAGCATTTTAATTTTATTTTGGAGCGAGTCAAGATTGGAACGGATCTCACGATTCTCTGTGGCGATAGACGATATATCATTTTCATTCACCTCATTTGCTGTTTCAATCACATTGAACCTGCTCTGTATATTCTCGAACTTCGCATCCATTCCGTCCACCTTTGTATTAAGCGACTCCACCGACGTACCAAGCAAATCAACATTGTTCACCTTTACTTCAATAGTTGACAGTCGTGCGTCCATTCGCTTCAGCATATCAATAATAGTTGCAGCGTCGTTTGAATCAAGAGTACGATTAATATGCATAGGCTGTTCATTCATTGCCTGATGACTGCTAGCAATAAGGTTTGCTGTTTCTGAGAGAGACATGACAACGCGAAATCGTAAACAACAAGATTCTCCAAACAGTTATAAGCGTAACTTGGTCGAAATGGTCTACATTTACATGGATGCACAAGTATTACAAGCAGACGACTGATAAATACAAGTACAGAATGAGTCCTATTTATTAAGGGAAATGTTTAGATAATAACTTCGACAAATGGTCGTTTGTTGAACTTATTTGAATTTGTTTTTTTTAATAGTTTTTATTCAGGTCAAAACATATATATGAATAAACACAATAACACTCAGCCAGTTAAGTAACATAATGCATATTTTGCTCAGAGAAGTACCTTACAGGATCACTCAAATTGTTTTCAGATTACGAAACTCTGATACCTCTGGCACCTCTGACACATAAATACATATTTTATATTCGTTCTTAAGCAAACATGTATTGCATTTTGATATGTTTTTTCTTCATAAAAAGGGTTGGCATATTTTTCCGGTGGTTATGGTGCAAAGCATGTGTGAGGCAAACTTTCCAGGAACGATTAACGGTTGGTAGGGAGAAGCGGAGTTAAAATGTCCAATCTTTTCTAAAGCTAATTTCCTTCCTTATGCTAAAACTGTTTACAAAGATTATCTGAACATTTCCTATGGGATATTACTCATCAATGATGCTTTAGTGCAGACATTGTTAAAAGCGCATTTAGCGGCCAATTTCAACGATATTCTGATGGCGAGACAGAAGCAAGTCACGTTAATACAATATGAAAAGGAGTTGGGTTCGGGGGTGACGTCACCTGACGCGGAGTCAACGTTCTGCATTCAAGATGTTACTCATTTGAACGTGAATAATTTAAGTTGTAGTGCTCCAGGCGTACAATTACATTACAATATTACATTTAATTAATCTGCTTTGTTCAGTTAAAGAAATGTTGAAAACCAAGTTAACCAATTATGGCATGCAGATGAACTAGATATGTACACTGCGTATCAACTGATATTTCTATTTGAACAAATAATAGAGTTAATTTTTGTTTGGCGTCTATGCATCTAACGCATCCAAGGGATATAACTAAAACCATGGTAAATTCAGTATTAAAGAAAATATCGCCTTTCATGTAAAACTCGCGATTCAAACATGTATTAGTTACACTACATCAATCAATACACGAAATCCCACTATGGGCATATAGATCCACTCTAAAAAAAATTACCGGATCCTTGACAACCTATTTCAACTTTGTTTTTTCGTGCAGAAATGAGACAAACGCTCTTTATTCATCCCATATCTGGACTAGACTGACACTTAATTTTTTATTGTTAAATACAATCGGGATCCGATGTCCTGCCGCAACATCATAGATTCCATTTAATGTATAGTTTTGAGCCGGAATGTGACACAGGTCGGGCATGTGACTATAGGTGTAATTTGGGGCTCCTCTCTTTATTTATATCCCTCTCTCTATGTATGTATGTATGTATGCCTGTCCGTCTGTATGCCTGCCTGCCCGCTCACCCGCCCGCCCGTCTCTCTCTCTCTCTCTATCTCTCTCTCTCTCTATCTCCCTCTCTCTCTCTATATATATATAATTTTTTCTTAGCCCTATAGGTCTGCTGATAATTAATGTATATGGAGAGTAACACATTTTAAGACCTATTTTATGTATTTAACATACGAGGTTCGGGTTTCGCCTTCTTCAGGTATATATGCAAATATATACATGAAGAAGGGGAAACCCGAAAGCTCGTATGTTAAATACATAAAATAGGTCTTAGAAGGTGTTACTCTTCATATTTATTTAGTAATTCTAGACCAGTGTTCTCGTGAGGTTATACCATAGCCTATCAAAATTTAAACAAAATCTTGTAAATTTTACAGAAATTAGTATTTTTTTTCAAATTTTAATTTTACAGAAATTAGTATTTTTTTCAAATTTTAATTTTAGATCACGTTCAGACACCGTTATTTATAATTCCCTTCACCACTCTCTACACTGTTTCAGTTTATGATTCTAAAACCAACTTGACATGCAGTATTCTAAGTGTAAACTACATAAATCGTTTTTCTGCAAAAGTTATATTTTAAGGGGTGGGGTTAAGTTTACGCTCATATGACATTTTCATAGCAATCTCTTGGCACTCCATTACTAAAATCGTTTTGATATGTCATTGCGGCAATTTTTGAGCCATGTTGCGGATCAATAGCCCATGTGGTTCACAAGTTATAGCAATTTATATGTGACAATGTTTTTCAAATCCAAGTAATTTTTCGAGATTTCAAAATATTTATCGCAATTTTTTCTAACTAGCTCATAAATTGGTCTAGTTTTCTATATTTCTATATAGTTTTATGATAATTTCTTATTAATATAAACGATATATTGTGTAGTTTATAACCCCAATAATTTGTTTATGCTCTGACACTTGTACTCGAGAAAAATTTATTTTAGGGGTAAGAGTTGTCTTCCCTGAAAAATCTATTTTGGGACACTGAAACGGGCAACAATCAAAATCTGATGCGCCATATGATGACCTTTAATTTGATATATAGAAACCTTTGTTGGACACTTGTGGATCCATTTTAAAAAGTAAACACATGACCTATGATTTTTCTTGCATTTTCGTGAGCAACTGGTGTCAATCTAGCTGGGTAAACATAACTGAAATGGCCGGTAGGCTTCAATTCAGTGAATTTGGATGAACGTTAACACTATGGGAAACCATTTAGCTCAGTGATTCCTATAAGAAGAAAAAAATGAATTTCACGAAATTTCACGTCTCGCCATGATAAGTTTTTAATTTCATATTTCACATAATGGCGAAATGTTGGACAGATTTAAAGAAGAAACCCGTGGACCCGTCTGTAGATAGCAAAGAAAGTGATAAATCTTGGAGTTATGCATGGGGTAGGTACAATGAGGGGGTCAGGGGAATCTACATCCCCTATTTCGAGGAGTGTTAGTCCCCCCCCCCCCCCACTTTGGAGAAAGCTGACAGTGGTTGACATGATAACTTCCGGCATACAGTAAGCCCCCTATCGGGAATCGTAGCCCCACACCCGATGGGGGAGGGGTGATGGCACCAACACTATACTACCTTGTAAGACTGTCACGGCAGGTCTGTTAAACAGACATTATGCCCTGCCATCTGATATAATTTCATGCCCGATTTGAGTGATGTTGTATCATTATGTTTAGATGTTTCCATGACATATGGTTGCTTCATATTGCTATTAAAGTATTTTTAATTGTCATTTTCTGTCATTATAAATATCCAAATTCTGCATGAAAGGGTTAAAATTGGACACGTGTCCCCCTCAAAATGTAGGTTAACATTTCCTCTTCAATTTAGATATATTATGGTGTATAAGGGAATGCCGCATATTTCAGTTTGTAAGATACACCAGTCAGTCAAATTGATAGCATTCTTAATTTTTTGGCTTTATTTTGAAGATTGACACTAATTTTCAGGAGGCCTAATATTGAAAATAAAACCAATACTGCCAGATACAACTAATTTTTTGTTTCAATAAGGTCTATGTTTGGATAAAATACTATAAGAAACGCTGTGTATTACACATATACATATATATATATAAGAATCAGGCCGCTAAATGGGTTCCATAGTCGGGCGGCGAGTGCACTGTGGAATGCTAGAGGTGAAGGTAACGGAATAATGGCCTTCACCTGATACATGTGACACGTTATTAAAGGATGAAATCGTATTTATTTTATTTATAAATCATATCTAAACAATATAAACTGGTGAATTAATGGGGGAATGGATTTTTGTGAGTGGGAAATTCATTTAACTAGGTGCTGTAGTTCTGGGTTTTTCCAGATAAAATTGGGCTGTGGGATAGGCCTGTTGTACACTTGGGGATTTATTTTAAAAAGTAAACACATGACCTATGATTTTTTCGTGATCAACTGGACAGGTGTCAATCTAGCCGGGTAAACATCCCTGCAGTGGCCTGTATGCTTCAATTCGGTGAATTTGGCTTAAACGTTAACACTGTCGTCTATGGGAAACCATTTAGTTAAGTGATTCCAAGAAAGCAGCCAACGTGTCTGCGCGGAAAAATTATGTTTCGATTGAAGCCAGCAGCCGCACTGTGTATAGATTGTCTCTACCACCCATGGGCGTAACCAGCTAAGGTTCGATGGATTAGGACGAACCCGACATGGGGAGGACAATGCTACAACTGTACAATGTCTACATTCTTGCAACATAGATGACAGTGTGTGTTATCAAGATGACATTAATTATTGGATTTTACTCTTATGACGCTTATGCTCAGTGGGGAATCGCGCTATTTTTAAATATTAATGATGTGACCCGAATACCCTCGGTTCTAGAACTGCAGAAGCCGTAGGCGTTAAGAATGTTTCGTACTAAACTATTGGCGTTAATCCATTGAGACAACACTTGCATAATGTACCCATATGTCGTACAGGAACTACCCGTGAGGTGGTTCGATCATACATGTATCTTATGTAGGGAAATGAAAGTTTATGATTCATAATGTTTGTTATAAAAAAGTCGTTTGTGTGTGTGTGATGCGTCCGTCATCAGGTCATGATATGAGCTGACGAACCCACCTTATAGAGACTAATTGGTATACCGACAGGATTATAGTTTACACGTTCTGCTACAAGTTGTGCCGATATATCAAAAGTATAGTTTTGATGCCGTGAACAAACATGCATGACTCTTCCAGCCATGTGCATATCCATACAGCAATGCAATAATAACACACGTTACACCTACGTGTGGCTGAACCTTGTTATTATGTGTACCGTGATCGAACATGCAGTAAAATATAATAACGGAAAATGCCAACACAGCGGATGATAACTTAGGGCAGTCATGTATAGTAATGCATTGGGCTAAAAGAAAACACCCGGGTTTCTGTTTCCATCAAAATAACAGACGACATTCACGGCAACCAAATTGCCGAACAGACATTTTATATTTGAGTATAGCTTCGAGAAGATGGAATCTATTGCCATGCTATTACGGTATCTTTTTGAACTAAAATTGGTATTTCAACTAAAGATGGCGGCCAAAACGGTACCAAATAATAGAACCACTGGCAGTAGATCACAGAGTCCCCCACGGCTTTCTTGTTGTTTGGAAAACATGGCTCTCTGTGACACACTAACGCATAGTTTAGATCATCATCATTTGTAGAGTTTGAAAACTATGACATTCTCTGATACATGAATCAGACTGTCATGGGTTTGACGGGAGAAAAATCCGCGTTTGTCAGAAATGTGTCTGTTTATCTGGCTTGTTTGACATACATTATGCAAATAGACGTGGTTCAAAACAACAAACGGTTATTTAAGTGGAACTGAATTTAGGACCACGTTCATTGTATGGGATCTGAGATTAAATTCTCTAAAATGCCTGATACACAGAGTAATTTTGCCCAGACATTAATTGATATCAAAATGTTATATGGGTATCAGATATCGGTGTGCATGTTTCTGCGAACAAAGGGGATAGTTTCGTAAAATTGACCCCGCAACCACATACTGTGAGGGATCACATTAGGTATTATTGTATCTTGTCGACCATCTTCGCAATAGACCCAGATTTAGTTCATTGGTAGCATTCCCAGTTTTATGGAATTGTTGCAAATGATATATATATGTTATATCAGTTTGTGAACCAAGTCATCCTTCCCATCTCATTTCAAAAGTATAGATATAATGCAAAACAAAACATGGGCATACGTCACATTCTATTTTTCAAACATTACAAATGATAATCAACTAAACTAATGCGTTAGTAAATCACAGACAGCAATGTTTAAATAACAAGAACGCTATACGGGGGTGGACAAACTACTGCCAATGGTTCTATTTTCTGGAACCATTTTTGCGGTCATCTTTAGTTGAAACATCAATTGTAGTTTAAAAACATACCACTTTGCCAATGCCATACCAATAGATATACTGAGATCCCATTCTTTCTAACTCACGCTCAAACCTATAAATTAACTATTCAATTGAGTTGTGGTCATTTTGATGATAGCAGGAAACTGGTGGTATTTAGCGTAATGCATTACCGCGGATGACTACCATAATGTATAATTAGCTGTGTTGGCACTTGACAGCTTTCGCATAATTAACTACTGCATATATGAATTACGAATAGGGTGCTACGTCACTAGATTTTGTGTTATTTCAATCAGTTGTTTTTCCATATACGGCTTCGAGAAACCAATTACATGTACGTACACTTTGCATGCAATCATTGAGTCTACCATTGTCAATGGCATGTAAACAACACAATTAATTACAAACTAATCACGACATCATAACTATATCACACTATTGTGAGAGGCAAAAAAGTTCAATTACGGCACTATTTTTCCCCCAAAATGCAATTGTAGTCGTCAATTATGGGAAGGTTTTTGGACCGTATATGAAACAAATTACGACTACTAAAAGCTATTCACAATTCTTATCTATAGTAGTTCATTATGCGAAAGGTGTCCATTATCCGTATTTATATTTCACTGTATGTCCGATCACTTCACACATACTAATCATCACAATATAAGTATGTTACGAAAGGTGTTTTAATGGATTTCAATTTGATGGCAGCTATACATGCGCGTTTATACGTAGTTGTGTTCATTGGTTCAAATGTGCTTGCTTCAGCGAACGTGAACAAATTCTCATTTCTTATCGAAATGGCCATGTATCATCAACATTCCGCGTTCGTCTCATCTTGAGATTTACTGCATTATTGTATGGGGTGCGGGGTAACTAACTATAATCGAACACAGCAACTGCGCCAGGGGTGATATTACTCATCAACGGTCATATATACTATGTGTCTCGACAACTGTTGAGAGTGTTTCCTATATCGTTCAAAACAAAACTGAATTATCACCCATATGGAGGGGCAAAGAGTTGAAAATGTACCATTTTTCTGTCTACTTTCACCACAAATCTCACAAATCTTGCCATCTATCAAAGCAATCAAGGCGTTATCATAGTGGGTATATATAAGTGTGCAGACTGCTATATCTAATATAGTCCGAGTTCTTCCGTACTATCGAATTTTCTAAAAACTTACTTTTTGCTGAATGTTGGGGTTAGAGGTGACTTACACCACACAACGCCTACATGTGCAACAAAGGATGACATCGTTGGCATATTGTCATATGCGCTGTACATTTCCACAAATGTCCATTGTATCTACGAGATCAACCGTCAAAGTAATATTGAATTATCGGGTATTAAGAGAGGCAAACAATTGATATTGAACGATGTTTTGTCTATTTTCACAATAAATCTGAGAAATTTTGCTATCATTCTATATACGAAATCATGGCGTTACCATACTTGGTATCTATAAGTATGGAGACTGCAAAATCTTAGCACAAAAATATATATATATCCTGTGCTGTTGTACTTGGTCCTGTCAGATTCCCCCTTTTCCCCAAAACTGACTTTTTGCTTAATTTTGCATAACACAACTCTTATTAAAGAGGTTGGCACATACAGCCTATTGACATATGCGGTATATATCTCGGCAGTTGTCTAGGCTATACACAAAATCCCAGGTAAAAGCCATATTGATCTATCGCCCATTAAGATGGCCAAACAAATTGAAAATTTGCTATTTTTAGTATATTTTTACCATATATTTCAGAAATCGTACTAACATTCAACGAAATCGAGACACTATCATATTACATATCTAGAAGTATGTAGACTACATTATATTGGCGCAAACACATCGTGTTTCTCTACTTTTATGCCTCATGTTGCCGCATTTAAAAAAAACCGGCGATTTTTGCTGAATCTTTTGCATCATTTGTCCTCCAATGCCTTTTGTCAGAAATCAATTTATGAACAAATCAAATATGTTTCAAAAAATCATTTGTATATTTCAAATCGATCCTATCTGATGCGCAAAGTCATAAGCTTCAAACTGATGTATCACAAGCCTGTTTTTGTTGCCGATGGACTAAAATGATACTTCATATCGGTTGGGATGGTGCTTCCAAGCTGTTGTGGACCGAGAAGACTTGGTCGAGGGAAGTTTGCGAACAGGTAGTTAATCTGATTGCATATTAGAGAGCCAGGCTATATATTTAGTATAATGATGGTGTTATCACAACGATTACCCTGCATTGTGACCATATTGCAGATAACTGTTGTTCGCACATTGGTTTCAGCTAAGCGTACACACTTCAGGCATAAAATGTCTTCCAACTAATGATTTATTGCAGAACATATTAAATAGTTACAAGTAGCATTACACATGAACAATTGCATCAAAAATACATACAAAACTTTATATATTTATATATAAATATGAAAAAATGTATGCTAACATGTATCCGAGCGGTATCAATGCCGTTAGAGATCACCTTCCTGACATCGTTCAGGCTATTAACATTTGTTCTTTGATATCAACAATGTGATAAATGTGTTGGATCCGGCAAGTATTCTCTGCGACAAACAGTGGTTTGACATCTCTTGTATAACATGTCTGTTATTGAGAAACACACCGTCCGGTCGTCTTGGGGCGTGCCATCTGTAAGCACAGTCTATTTCCGAATAAACAGTACTGTAAGTGGATTCTAGGACTGATGGCGCGTAATAAAACAGATCGAAACTTGAAAGGGTTTGTTCACACGACTTGAGTAACGGCACTTGCACCATCGCGGGAGGATAACTTTCGAGCCTGCGTTCTGCTTTCTATATCTTTCCGCGCTGACACTCAATTTGTTCTCTTCATACGTGACATATACTGGATTCTTCCTAAATCCAGGAATGGCAGTGAACACATGGTAAACGAGATGGTCAACCGATTCACAAATAGCTTTTGACCAGCGATATGATTAAATTAATAAACAGCCCCTCAATGAGTGTGTTTATCGATCCAACACTTGAATGCTCGATGTTTTAAGAAACCAAAGATTCTAATAAAAATCAGACTGGATTAAAGACCACACGGGCATTTGAGCAGTATAGACCTATCTAACGCATGTGTGCAAACCTTTGCCGAATAACAAGAACAGCTGTCACTCTAGATTTCATGATACACATGATTTGTCAGGACACACGACCTGGAATGTCACCCTCGTGCGTGGCCGTCCTCCGGTCACATTTCATGTATCGAGCGGGCGACAAATCCCCCCGTCTCACTCAAACGCGGGTGACAAATGTATAATGGCATACCATGTAAGATTAATTACATGCATGTATCAGCGAGAGACGTCGAATTGGAAAGTGTGTCTCTAACAGGACTGTGTCAAAGATAACTGTACTCCCTCAACCGACTTCTGCGATATCAGTCATACCAGCCCACAACACCCGAATATTGTATAACTTAGTCACTGAATCACAACCAATAGAGTAAAGACCCCATTTTGTCTGGTGGGCCCCGGTGGCGTAGTCAGTAAGGGGTAAAATTCAAAGCAGTCTCGTCCTCCGGCGCTGGCGATAAAGGTTCAAACCTGTATGACCCTAGTTGCTGAAAGCGACATAAACCCAAATCAATCAATAAAACCCCATTTTCTTCGAAAAGTGAGGTTTCAATATTACAGATTATGTTAGTGTGTCAAATTCGTGATTCAACTTGCATTTAACTATATTTAACTTAAGATCTATTGGATGTGTTGAAAAACCAAATTGTTCAAACTCAAGTTTGGAAAATATTATCCCAACAAAGTTCAGTCCAAACATGTGGAGTAGTGCTTAGAACTAATAAAAACTTAAAACTGAATTTAGCACAGCACCATGCCGTTATAAGACACAATCTCGACGGGTACTACTAAAAGCCGACCGCACCCGACCGCAACCGTCCGCACCGACCGCACCTCCACCAGGGATACGAGCGTGATGGGGTTTGCACTATCGTGTAGAATATACATGAATGTACCAAAGTTCCAATCCCCAAGTCGAGCGGACACGGCACTGTTAACCCCTAACTTGCGGCCGGTTCCGTCAGGTACGACAAATCCAAAAAGGTACCGACCGCACCCCCCTGGCTGCATGCATGATCACGGAAATGGACATTATATCATGCAGCGAATACCCATATGCATCCATGGGCGATCGGAAAAGTCGTTACCTACAGCGGAAGTGAATAAATTAAACCCATTGCTGCTGCCGAATTCGCTATGAATGTACGCAAAAACGCCGAAAATAACACCCGCCGACCGCCCCGCCCCCAGGGGACCGAGCGAAATGGGGCATTCTCTATCGTGTAGAAAGACCTGAATGTACAAAAGTTCCAATCCCCAAGTCGATAGCTCGAGTGGACACGACACTGTTAACCCCTAATTTGCGGCCGGTTCCGTCAGGTACGCAAAATCCCAAAATGCACCGACCGCACCTGCCCAGGCTGCCTGACCACGGAAATGGACATTATTTTGCGTGACGGTCGGCGGGTGTTATTTTCGGCGTTTTTGCGTACATTCATAACGAATTCGACAGCAGCATATGGGTTAATTTATGATCTTCCGCTGCAGCTAGCGACTTGTCCGATCGCCCATGTGTGCATGGGGGTATTCGCTGCATGATATAATGTCCATTTCCGTGGTCATGCAGCCAGGGAGGTGCGGTCGGTGCCTTTTAGGATTTTGCGTACCTGACGGAACCGGCCGCAAGTTAGGGGTTAACAGTGCCGTGTCCACTCGAGATATTGACTTGGGGATTGGAACTTTGGTATATACAGGTGCAAACTCCATCACGCTCGGACCCCTGGTGGAGGTGCGGTCGGTGCGGACGGGTGCGGTCGGGTGCGGTCAACTTTTAGTAGGACCGATCTCGACTAATCACACTCCGCCATTCATAGCTGAGGTGAAATATGTATTATCAGTTAATTACCCTCATATCATAGATAGTGAAGGCGGTATGTTAATACGCAGACCAAGTTATTTGATTCTGTCCGCAACAAGTTCTTTCTACACCACCGCCTCCTCGTCCTCTCACTTTCTATGGCAATTCCACTTAGCATACATTGTATCTCTCAATTTCATGAACCTTAACAGATTCTACGAATATATCTACCGTACATAGATGACGCGTGAATTGCTCCGTGTTGGGCGGTAGAGATGGGGCCTCTAATTGGTCCACGTTTTCTTGTAGCCGCTGAACGAAACAAGAGGTTTACTAAGCCAGGTATGTCGCCACGCCGTACGTTGGTCCGCCCATTCCAAACATGTAAGCTCCAAATCGGACGTTTGCCTTCGAATGAGTCAGATGATGGGATCCCGATGGCACAAAAAACTGCAGACTGGCCACCATTCCACCAGTGCCAAAAATTATAGTGGAGTTATAGTTTGGTAGACTGCTAACAGCCTGGTTGTCTAGGAGAAGTCCACACGTCTCTGATTGGTCGATGATAATTGATAGATATGTGTCGTATGTTAAAGAGTCGGTATCTGGGGTGCTGAATATGTATGAATTCTTGAACCAAGCTTTGTTTCGAAGTAAAACCATTGAAGAATCGCCCATGTCATTTATTTTCCCTGGCGTAAATAGTGTGATCATTGTGGGCTTCGAGGATGTGATGTTGTGGAATTCATATACGCCGAACGTGAATTTGACTGTTTCCCCAGGAGCTAAACTAGTCCATGCCACGGTGCCATCTATCATGACTTCTGTATTCTGTTCGTTTGCCAGCACATGGAAATGCTCTTCAAAATCTCCACCCGGAACATGAGGTGTGAAATATTCGTTTCTCCATTGAGAAACCGGAAGCAATTGTTCTGCAACACTATCACATCTGGCAGGTATGACACGCGCGCATCGGTTGCCGCTAACAACAACCACGGGTTTGTCAGCAGTCACGTGAATGCCTGTAAGGTCACTCATCCCGTGGGTCATATATGTATCAAGTCTATTCAAGGATATTTGAAACATCTCCGCAGCATAATAATTCTGGGAGTTGTGGGTGATATAACCGCTGAACGTCGCAGACATTTCGAAGGTGACAACTGTGCTGTCTTTGGTTGCGACAGTCAAGACTATTGGATATTCGGTCGTAGAAGTTGCCCTCCACGTCGACAACCAGTATTCATTGCCTAAATCGTTAACTGGTAGAGCAGCGTAGAGTGCAGAATTCCACAAACTGTTTGACCTCATGTATAATGTGGTCGGATTAGTTGAGTTAACTAGGATACCTTTGTGCTCTCTGATATCCAGAATTGGGAGCAATGTCGGATCAATCAAAAGCGATGCCGTTCCTTTTGGCAAAAGGGTTACCATCTGCTCGTTTGGAGATATTAACTCACTCGAGATCGTAGCTGTAGCTCCCGTCACTGCATGTGCTGTGATCAAAAGGTCATAACTTCCAGAAGTGTCTGTGTTACATGTATATAATACAGTGACATAAGCATTGGTATCAAGGTCTACATGCCCTTGTGAACTGAGACCAATTCCGCCGAATCCTTCAAAGTTTACAGTCTGTGACAAGCCTGTAAAGAAATATTGACTTTCATTGCTGGGGCTGTTCAATTTCTCGGTGTTAAAGGTGACGAACTAGTGTAGTTGGGAATTTCAATTTCGTTTATTGTCCTTTACATTAGAATGTCAATAATGTTGATTTTTGGTTTGTGACAAGCTATGTCAATTATAAATAAAAGAAATTTCAACTGTTATAGACATTTTTCGTTCTGCAGCCCACTGGGGGTTGTGGTCGGAGACGGCCGAGTCGGCCGCCTGTTCGTTAATTAGGTGCTGGTTGCTATTGTTATTTTAACGGAATTCTGAGTTGGTCATTCGCGAAACCAATATATTTTATATTCTATAATCTACAATCATGGGTATATATATATAATCTTGAGCGTGTTACCATTTCTGACATGGTTTTCTTGTACATAACATCGATTGATTAATCTGTACTCGTTAAATAGTATAGGAGTGGATGGAGGCGAGGTGTCGCCTAAAAAGGAATTATTTGGACTAGTGTGTTCTATTGGCAAAATTATCACTGATTCCGAATCCGTTTGTCGCACAGAAAAAGGTGGCAGCCAAATATTGATATCGGGCCTATTTTCAAGGTCACCCCTTCATATTTCATGACGTTTTTGCCAATGGCCGCTGATATATCGACAAACGTCAAGGGATTCGTCTTACAATTAACGAGTACTCTATGTATTATCATATTTTGAATGTAGTTTTCGATTGGTCAGAACTGTACGTCATATATATTGTTTTCGTGACGATTGGAAGACATGTTGCCATCTAAACTCTGTTTGAAAGAACTATATACGATACATAGGATACATTGAGCACAATAGTGTAATAATTATTAAGTAGAGATAAGATACTAGTTACAATTTGAATGGAGATTAAGGCATCGCATTCCAAGATGTTGGACATAATGGTGACCAGAAGGAGTCAAATCTGGCTAATTTTTGCTAATTTCATCAGGAAGATCCAATTTATACAGAAACTATTGAGTGTAAGTTGTCAGTTGTGACTTCATATCTCATATTCAGTCAATACATGGCAAATTAAGTCACAAATAACGAGGATTTTGGCCCTCACATTCCCTAAGTTTTAACTACCAAATAGGTATATTTTCAATGATATTTCGTTAAATCTGCTCCTATCGAATATAATTTATAGACAGTAGTCCTATATGTCATAGAATCGAATTCGCCCACATAGTATCCAAGTGCATGTAATAAGTGAAACCACCAAAAACGAGTGTCCCAAGCAATCTAATGACTGCTAAAACAACGCAACGACCCCAATGACCACCCACCTAGTATCCCGAACCAACCAGAGATTGCCCCAATCCATTCACCATGTGTCACATACCAACCAACTAGTGTCTCAAGCGTTATACACAACAAGTGTACTAATCCACCAACTAGTGTCCTCAACCACACAACAAATGTTCCAAACCATCCAATGAGTAGCTCAATGCATTCGATTAGTGTCGAAAACCATTCAATGATTGCACTGGCCCCACATATAGGATCACACACAGTCCCGGTAGTATCCCTTGTCGTCCAACGTGTCACGATATGACTGCGCCAAAATATCATATAAGTAACCAAAAACCACATAGTTAATGTCACAAACCTCAATGATAGTGTCACAAACCATTCGATTGGTGTCCGAAACCACACAGTGCATGTCCGAAACCATCCAGTGAGTGAACAAACCACACAACCAGTATCACAAATGGCCAGTCAGGTGTCATAACCCATTCACTGAGTGTTCGATACCATGAGTTCCAAAACCATTCGCTGGGTGTCACAAACTACCCATATAATGTCCCAAGCCACCCAAACGGGTGTCTCAAAACAACAAGCGAGTATCACAAACCACCAACGGTTGTCCTAATCCAACCAACTACACTCAGGTACTGTCCCCAACGACCCAACGGGCGTCCTAATCAACACATAAGTATGATGTCCCAGTCTGGAGTAAACTACATACCCACATATACAATTGTGGGTATAACGACCTTTCGTATAACTTACATTTCCCAACCCCGGCATTCTAAGTCAGTAGCGCCAATCAGAACCAACTGTATAGTAGCACCAATATAAAGGAGTCCAATCGAAACGATTAACGCAGCGCGATGTGACGTAATTCGGGGGAATACAACAAGCCTTCTGAGAAATTAAAAGTTGGCGGGAATACGATTTGCTCATTTCCGTATGAATAGGAGTGTATGTTTACAAAGACTGAAGCGTTCCACACCATACAATGAAGAATCCAATTGTCATCGGTTTCTAGTCATAACGCCACAACGGCGAAACGCCACATTTTAATTTGGTCAGAACGCCAGTCAATGGTCAAACGCCACCTAAAATTAGTCAGAACGCCACCTAAATTTGGTCGTAACGCCACATGCTATACTGAAGCTGATCTGAATAAGGGGAGGGCGAGTAATTTAATATAAATTGAGACATACATATATCCGGAGTTCCCACATGTAACTTTTACTCCGGATATTTGAATGGAAATCCTCATTCAAAATTTGTTACTTGACCTCTTCTTAATAATAAAAAGAGGAGTCTGTTTTATTTTTTTATTTTGATAATTACGAACGTATAACATGGTGACTATAAGCGTAACAACTTCACATATACACTCTGATATGCATCGCTATCTCATACATTATGAATTTTACACCCAGTGCACCTCTACAGCCCGCCGCAGGAGTTCTCTGGTGTCGATTCTTCCTTCTTAAATATGAAATCGGCCCATGCGGAAAAGATTTTCTTGTTTGACACATCTGCCTTCTTTCTGACATATTGTCGCACGGTTCGATTTTGCACCATCGTCGCATGCAATGGCACAAGCTTTGCTTCTTTGTGAAGAAAGATGGACACTCTGTAAAACCTTAGTTGTTCCATTAACTTATTGTTAATCCGTCGATGCCAACCTGCAAGATTAAGGATGACCAGAACATGGTGAGATTTTGTTCAACTAATCTGAGTTATCTCGTTAAATTAATTTTTTTTTATATTGTTTTATCCGTCATTTAATGTTGAAAACAAAATATCATATTTGAGAACGCTGTTTATTGTCTACCAATTTTTTTTGCTTGGCTGACAAATTCCAAATGAACTAAAACATCCTCTTTTGAAACTCGTACCAATGGTGGTTTTATGTTATCACATCAGACAAGTAATATCTGTTCAAATATGTATAAAGGTGATTGTTGCACAACATACAAACGCCTCGGCATCTATCACGCATGTCTTTATTCGGTATCATCAGTTCTGACAGCCGCCGCTGGCTCAATCGAATTGGTTAATATATTTTGACGTACATTCACACCCACAGTCTCATGGGTAAGAGATACACTATATCCACGTACATAACCTGTGAATATGGTCAAAGTTGGATTAGATTACCCGACTGTGCTTAATTGTATAGAATAGTGTCGGATTTCGGGTAGTTTGTGTTCACATGTACATACTTGCCTAAGCTTTATGATACTTATCCGAAATTTGAGATTCTTTGGTTCTTTGGCTCGAGTCTTCTCTCTCAGACTCTCTGTCTTTATTCGTGGCTCGGATTAGGTTCTTTTTATTTTGTCGTTGGAAATGTCCATGTGCGCAACTACAGATGGAATGCTGGCATCAACCTCGAAATTGGCCATTTGACTAAGATCGGCTGTCGACCTGGTGATGTTTGGTGGTGTTGAGAATGCGGAACTAGCGGTTCTTTCTGTTATGCTTGTACTCGTACTTTCGGTATTTGGTTCGCCGGGAATACTGCTCTCTTCAGCTGGCACACCACAGCCATAGCAGAAATAGTCAACTACTTCCATGCATCGTTGATGTTTGCAAATACAACGTTCTAGAAATATCGGTCCCACACGTACGATGTGTTTTGTTTGTTTGCATAAAGATTTTTTGACCAAAATTAGGTGGCGTTTTGACCCCAAAAAAGTGGCGTTTCGTCCAAAAATGTGGCGTTCTGACCAAATGAAAATGTGGCGTTTTGACAATTTGGCGTTTTGACCGGTTCCCGTATCACACGTGTAGTGTCAAAATGGTCTAATGGTGTCTGAAACCACTCTGCTAGTGCTTCAAACCTTTCAGGTAGTGTCCCCAAACACACATCTGGTGTCCTAAGCCAAACACTAAGTGCCCCCAAAGCACACATCTGGTGTCCTAAGCCAAACACTAAGTGCCCCAAAACACACATCTGGTGTCCTAAGCCAAACACTAAGTGCCCCCAAACACACATCTGGTGCCCTATGCCAAACACTAAGTGCTCCATACCACCCAATGAGTACCCGAAGTGTGTTTGGTTGTGAGATACCGGTTTGGTGGTTTGCGACCATAGTTAGGTGGATGGGACACACTTTGGTGCTTTGTGATACCGGTTGGATATATTTTGGCACCAGTTGGTTGGTTTGGCAACTGGGATCAAAAATGTTAATTTTCACCTAGCCCGATTATCGTTGTCAAGCTTTTTCGCCTTAGAGGCCGAAATATCAATTTTTAACACTACCGTCGGACGGTTTTCGTTGCCCGACGAGGCCGTGTCGACGTTGAGTAAACCACGGGCGATCTCACTTTCCCCCCACGTTCCGCCTTAGACGCCCGAAATGTATACCTGCTTTTTTGGCATATATGACACTCTTTGTATGATTTGATACGGCCGTTGGATGGATATTTTGGGCACTCATTGACTGGTTTGTAGCACTCGTTGTATGTCTAGGGACTCGGTCGAAATAGGGTATTTCATTTGAAAATAGCTTTCGTTTAAATGAACACGACCTAGTGACAATTAACAAAAACTGCATAATTGTTATACCGTTGGTCGCCATTATGGCCGCTAATTTGGATAGTGATGGATTCATGTCTACTCAAATGGGCACCGTGGTCCATATCTGACGTACACTTAGTACATGTGCTCTATTCTGGACATTACAATAAAGATTGATAATTTGTTTAGCAATCTAGTACACGTATACTTAGATCTTCGATTTTGAGGGACAAACAAGGACCAAACGCTCGTGATATGGCAGAAAATAATCGGATATGGATTAGACATCATATACGGTGGCGTACTGGTAATTTAATCCAATAGGTTTTGTACAAATAGAAAAGATCTAATTAAATTTAACGAAATTTCCCAATTTTACTACTCCCGGTCGTCATTTTGACCGCCATTAATAACTGTTACAATCTAATTTCACACGAATTGGATGGGGGGATTTTAGCACAGCACATCGAGTGCCCTTGTGACGGACTGATCACACAAAACGTTCAGACTTCTTCACGACGAACATGCACTGGACGCTTCCATTCCGTATTTTCAATGTATCGAATATACGTGACATTTACGCTCAAATAAGGATTTTGTTTATACGAGTTTGACTCCGCGTATATGAACGTAGATGTCGACATAATGACACCCAAGAGGAAAAGGCAAGTTTAAATAACTGAGCGGCGTTTATATTGAACAAATTAAACTTCCACTCTTGTATGAAGAATCGAATTCAATGTACAATCAAAGGCGCCTCACATATTTGGAGAGCGGTCAGTATCGGATAGAAGTTTTGGAATATACCTGCTTGTATTAGTCGGATTCCTTATGTCATTTTGCATTTTTGGTTTGTTAAAAGCGATCTGAAAACGGATTCTGTATGCCTAGTAGGTGTGTTTTCAGGATTGACTTGTTTCCATTATTGAATTTTGGCGGGTCGGCCTAAATCGGGGTCAACATAATTTAGAGAGCGTTTCGTATTTACAGAAAACGATCGATGGTGCCATTCTGGCATATGGTGATCGGTGCCTTTTGAAAGTTCTCAAAACTACTAGCTATGACCCTTACAGGTTATTTTGAAAAGTTTGATGTGATCAGTTCATTCTTGCTGGCTAAAGTTGCGATCAAAATTTAACACTGAGCCCTATGGAGATTCTAGTATTTTGGATAAAAATGGCGCCATTTTGCGTATGATGATATCCGCGTACTGATATTCCTAAAACATACTAAGTATGAACACAGACATAGTTTTAAAAAAACTGGATGTGATCAGATGATTCTTGCTGGCTACAGTTACGTTAAAATTTAATACTGAACCCTATGGATAATTTCATGTTATGCTCACTCGTTGATTGCAATATCACTTATTGGCGATAGTGTGCAACTATATATGAAGCTTAACACTTTTGTTTGACCCACACTAATTACACGTGAACTAATAGATGCAATATATGATAGAGTTATGCCTCACGATACAGTAATTGGCAAAAGTAAGTGTCGAATGGTTTTGTAATTTCGATAATATGCAGTTTGTGGAATCAAACGAAAATATTCCCAACAAGACTGAAGTTTCACGATGTGATTACATATGAAATTATTGTTTTATTTGATACTTGTCTGTCGTGTTGTCCACTGCCTAGTTTTTGAAGCCACATCATTGATCGTAACGATTGTGTATTGTCATAAATACACAGGCTTGGCTTTCACACTCCCCACGCCAGTTACATTTGGCGAACTTCAGTACAACGACTGAAACCCAACATTCACCATCAATATTCTAACCACAATTAATCTTCACACTTCATCTATAGCTGTGACAATCAAGTAAATTCGGATTTCCACTAAAGTAGAGCTTAATGAATAAAATAGATATAAACTATAATTGCATTTTCCTGCAAATTCCGAGTTGGTGCTTAGGAGCCGTTTACATTGTTGCATATCTTTATACAGATCTGTATGGAGTCACGTGTCGCCCATTACTGTGATCACAACATGATTATTGATAGTGAACGCGCGCTGATCAGTACTCTGGTAATTGACAATTCACTACGAGTCGTGTCAGTTTAGGCCAGACATAAAAATGAATCAACTATCAGCAAACAACAGCGATTTGGTATGTGCCACGTTAGATTTTAGCGCATGTATTCAAAGTTTATTCTTACACCACTTGATAATGGTTCGAAGAAAGACTGAAAATCGCATATGAATACACAGGTGACCATTTTGGATATGTGTGGAATTGGTATCCACCCTACAACACCCTTTATTTGACCAAATGTAGTAAAATATTGTTTTCTTAAACCAATTCACAGTTTTGTATTGGCCACAGGGGAGGGACAATGAAAAATTGGAAATATGAACAAGAAAATCGCCAAATCCTAGTATCTATACTGGCCTCAAGCCTTCCTAGAGTTGGAAAATTCCAACCTGACACCATCACTTAGGTTGGAAAATGTCCAACTGATGACAATTCCAATGACAATGTTGACCAAATGTAGGACAATATTGTTTTCTTAAATTAAATAGCAGTTTTGACTGGCCACGGGGTAGGGACACCCGCCCCATAAGGTTGGAAATTTCCAACTGTTGAAAAACTTTCAAAGTTCGGGGTGAGACACCCCTTATCCCCCCGTCGCCACGTCCCTGTCCGTGTTCCATATTCTAAATACACGGGTTGAAATGACAACGAAAGCTAAAACAGATTCGCCAAGCCCGAGTAACAATTAATCAAAACAGATTTGCCTGTCGAAATGCTTCGGCGTTGACCGTGACGTATAGCGGACACGATTTTTGATCACACGAACTAATACCGTTTTCTTTCTGCGTGCATTTCTATATCAACCCGTTTACCCTAGTATGCGTGTAGATCTGTACAGCAATTTAAACGCATCCTTAGTAACCGTTACTAAGGAGCTATTGGGTGGCAAAGTCCCCCGATCTTATAATTATCAGTGGCCTATGCAGAACATGCCTGCACAGTTTTAGACATACATGTGCCCAACTTGAGAACAAAACCAAAACCTTGTGATTAGACACTGACTAAATTAAGGCAAAATACCAAGGAATGATTAGTACACCATTGTGGTATTTGATTAGCAACCGTTGCTAACATTAAATAAGACACTTGGATCACTTTGATGGTCAGGTATGTCTCAAATTTCACATTTGGGTATTAACTGCATCGGAAATGCAACTACTGGCGTTGAATTACGACGCTATAAGCTGTAATTGCAATTTCCAGTCAATTCCCAGTAGTTGCCTAGGTTACGTTTCTCGATCTTATACTGATCAATGGCCCATGGGGCACAAACCTGTACAGTTTCATATCTGTGTCACCATTTGAACATAACCAATATCACCCGACTACAGCTGATCGCCATCAAAGCCCAATTATAGAACGACCCATTAAGCTAAGTAAGTCGATGGTTTGTTCACAACCGATGGAGTCATGATACATTATGAATGACGATGAAAGGGTCCCCTCAACTATGTTCTTCAACTTTGGTAGTATCAATAAGTTGTATTCACGAAACCACTATGCACGACTTCCTGTCTCTTCGCGATCTTGTCGCACCATTATCATATTGAACCCTCTACTCACAATATAAACAATGCAGTACAATCCACAATATCGACAATTGTCCGTCCATGCTGTAAAGGCACGTATACGTGTCGCAAAATGAGAGAAGTATAGTAAACTTTATCACCATATACTAATACAACAAAGTCATTGTTTATGTTTGGACCCACAGTTCTCACACATGCACATGCATATAGAATGTATGACTTTTAATTTTGTAGTAGACATGGTGAAATTGGCAACACGTGTCATTATTATTCTATCCCATTAATCGTGATACATATGCAAGTCTTTTAAAGCTTTGTCACTTGCATCTTAATGTGTTTTACTATATATAAGTCTATTATAAGACCAAGCACATAATGCACATATATATCTTCTTACAAATAAATTCTCTCTTAGAAAGTGTCCAGAGATGTCTGGCCTATTTATACTGACAATTTATTGTTATTCTTGTGGCAAACGTTTTGAGGGAGTGATTTGTTTGTTGACTAAGATGTTACTTTAGTATGTTAAACATGTATCCAGGGGGTGTATTAAGTGGACGGAGAAAGTGTCTTCTTTATCATCAGATCAACATAATTTCAACTCCCAATTTGGATAAACCCGACCAGGATTTATAGAACAACAACTAATCAATGCCCAGCAATGTTTAGCAATACATATGGACATGATAACATTGTTTAAAAATTTGAAACAATACCACCATATTCACATTTAAGGCTAAACATATTATTGGCATAGATGAGTTGTTACATTGATGTTGGTCGGGTTTCTCCAAATTTAGTACTAAACCAGAATGATCCATAAGCACCATAGCTTGGCATGAACATATACAAATTTCTACATGACCGAACAATTTTAACAAACAGTGACTGACACTTACATGAATATGACGTGCAGATTTGTTACCACACAACTCCGTATTATGCGGTACTTCATCCTGGCAATAAACATTAATTTTGTCAATTGATGCAAAAACACCATCAATCAGTTTAAAACGACTCCTGAAACTTTAGTCTTGATAGAATAGTTTGTAGAATAGTGGACATTATTACTGAAGCACGTGATTGTGATGTATATGATTGATGTGAACCACATTTTTTTTATCAATTACTGTATCTGGTGGCCTGACTATATTTCAAGTTAATGTGTAAAATCACACATAGTTACAGTATATTACATGTAAGAGCCATACATATATGATAGCCATTAAGTTCCATCACTGTGAACATTTGAGTAAATTGTCAAACTCTCCATAGGGTTCAACGTTAAATTTTTATCGAAACTGTCGTACTGTACCCACGGAGACTAAGGCTAATCGTGTTAGTTAATATATTTTACAGCCATGAAACGCTCTTTAAATTCTTAAAACCGTCCAAACATTTGTTTTCACTAAAATGTCAGACTGGAAACAGATAGACTCTGAAAATATACCACCATATTTGATACTTTTGTTAATTTCAACTCTCACAGTCCACCAGAAGGTTAGTTATGGGGATTAATATTTGTATAATAAGTAAACGCTCTTTAAATTCTTAAAACAGTCCAAAAACACTTTTTCCAATAAAATTTCAACTGGATATAGGTAGACTCTGAAAGTAGACACGCTATTGATAAATTAACCGTTCGCATGTCGTGTTTGACATTCCGAACTTGAGCGACCGTTTTTTTTTCGACCAAAGTCGTGAAATCAGCGAGGGTGGGGTAGGTTTAGCTTTTCTGCGATATCTTTACCAAAAATCGATGTATCTGAGTTTTATTTGTGACATATGATCAAGATATCCTTGTAGATTGTTCTCGTTTGTCTATCTGTGATGTAGGTGGTTTTAAGAATATAAATACCTTAATATTTGGGAAAGAAAATTTAAAATTCAGTCATAAATACAACTCATCTGATGATCTTATAGTAAAATTCCACATTAAAGGGGTACTGTACACCAAATGTTGTTGTTGGTTTCTATAGTCTCCGAGTCGGAGAATAAGGTAACATTTTTTTCATTATTTGAAAGTCTGTTGAGTACGAAGTAGTGTTACGGATGACAAATTTACCGGAATGCAAAAATACAAATTGTCGTTGTCGAGTAATTTTTGTACAGTTTTCAACCAAATGAATCAAATAAAAGTTATATTATAGGCATACTAGTCCAATATAATCATTTAAGTTATTGTATCGTCGCTAGTCAGTGAGTGGTTTGAGTGTTCTCCTCGTATCATCATAATATTTTAAGCGATCGTGTGTGCGATCGGTTTAACAATCCAGTATCCCTCAATTACTTTATTTGATTACGGAAATTCGTAATTTAATTGACGCCATTTTATGGCTCCAGTCATAAATTCAATTCATATCAAATTATTAACTTTTAAATTATCAAATTTTAAGATAGCCTATTAACCTGAGCGTTAACAGAATACATCTTTGACTCAAATTACTTATGTTTCTATATATTATCGATATTAGATCGTTGTTGTCACCGGAAATTTAATGAAAATGGCGTCCAGTACCCCTTTAAGATATGTAATTATGAAATTTGTGGCAAAGATATCTCCCCGTTTTTCGATTTCCAGGAACAAAGAAAGCCACTTACCGAACTTGCTATGCGCAATGGGGCCTGGATCGAATCGCGTAGAATGAGGGCGTATATTGGTAATGGTCAGTAATGCATTCACGCAATTCCAAGTGTTAAACTCAGATATCCATAAAACAATGATGTATATAGCACTGGAACGACTTGGAATAGCTAATTTTATATTTCTCAACGAATGTCTCAGTCTCTATATTGACGGAATCGATAGGCTAAATATCGTATGGACAGCGCCTGCCAGGTTTTCTCTTTTGGGGTGAGAGTTAGCATTCCGGCTTTTACTCGGGAACTATCCATAAATGCGTCATCGCAATATATTCTAATAACATATAACACTGCCCGATCTATATTATAGTGTTCTTTCAAACAGAGTTGAAATGGGAACATTTCTTCGAATTGTCACGAAAAACATTTTGCAACCGTTACGATGTCATGACAGTAGAGAAATCGACAACTGCATTCGGAACATATCAACTGCATTCAGAACATATCAACACATGTTGTATCCGTTCATTCTAAGACGATTCACTCGGCGTTTGACTATCTATGCACGTGTGGTGTTGCAGTAACCACTCTGCGGTAGTCTGCAAAAACGTCGTTAAATTTCGAGGGACTACCTTGGAAATAGGATCGATATCATTATTTTGGCTGCAACTTTTTGCTGTGCGACAAACGGGATTTGAAATTAGTGAAAATGTTGCCAAAATAAAACACTAGTCCCAATAATTCCGTTTTTATTGCGACACCCCCTCCATCCGCGCCTTGACTATATATAATGCAAAGTTATTTGGCGCATAATTTATATGACGTTTGTGTCAACAGCGTGGCCGCTGTTCTTGCTCAGAAACCTCGTATAATGTTTACGTCTTTACTGAACTGTCAAAAAAGTCTAATGAAAATACGAGGTTAGGTCACATGCCTAAAACCCTGATTTCTGATTGGATTTCGGTCCTGATGAGAATTTATCTGATGTATTTTGATACGTAGATTCCGAATCCGAGAAAAACACTTTTCGCGCGAAAAATAGTTTAACGAGGTCTTTGAATACAGCCGACGATAATGGGAATACTATGCACGTACATGTATTATCTGAGTGAATTAACGACAATAGTTCAGTGCGAACGGTTATGGACGGCTACCGATTCTTCAGTTTGAGAACCAAACATAATATTTAAAAGAGCGCGACTCCCTACTAAGCGAAGGCGTCCAAACAGTAGACTCCAATTGCTTCTAACTTGAATAATTTGTGTCCAATATTTCAGTATGAAAGGTTATGGATTCCTGCCTATTCTTCAGCACGATCCCCAGTCTGGAGTAAACTACATACCCACATATAAAAAATAGTGGGTCTGACGACCTTTCGTTCAGTTTTCATTTCCCAAACCCGGGATTCCTTGTAATTACCGCCAATCAAAACTTAGCTCCAAGAAATATGTACCCCAATAAAAAACTAGTAACATGTCACGTGCTCTCGGTGTGGAAATTCCGAAGGTGTGGCTAAATGTTGTTAAAATAGTATCCATGACGTCATGTTATACCGGAAGAGAAATTCACCAATCGACAAATAAAGTAGATTGTTGACGACCGGTCGAAAGTTTAAAATCAAGAATCACCGGAATTTGGATTGCAGGCAACTGTAATTAGGGTACACTGGTCAATCTAAGGAGCTAATAATACGGCCGTACATGTACGATCGGGAGGGTTTCGGTGGGGTTGGTGGTAGAATTGTGTTGCTCTTCGCTCGTTTTGGCTGCGGTGGTACTACTGCCGGTACTGGGGAACTGATATATCGTTTTGTTATGTCATTTAACTTTTTTTTTAGTTCTGTAGTTGTTTTAGCAGATAGTCCCGACATTCATGTATTTTTGATTCGTGGCCGTTGATTTGTGTTATTTTTTGACAACATCGGCGACAAATAATCGCCTGGCCAATCTAAAAAATAATTCGTTCTGAGTCCAAGAGATCCACATAAATTGACATTTTTTATAATTTCAAGAAGATCTGTCTTAGTTATTGTACATATTATTTTGGATCCCGGAAGCTAGCTGTTTCCCTTTATTGTCAGTAAAACAACCGCCGAACGAAAAGTCACAAACCCTGCAACTATTAATTCCGATTCTTAGAATCGGCTTCACATGGTTGAAGCGGCCATGACGGCACTGGCACGTGGCCATGTTTACGTATACGCCTGTCAATCACAACTAATTTCAGATTTATATTTAGTGCGGTGTGACGTAATTTGGGGGAAGCCCACAACTGTTCAGAAATGAAAACTTGATGGGAATGCAATAGACTCAGTATCAGTATGAATCTGAGTGTATGTTTACATAGACTGCACGATCCCATACTAATTAAGCGTAAGCGACCTAAGAGTAGACTCTAATTGCTTCGAACTTGGATAATGTTTTGTCTCTTCTGTAAATCGAATATGTCACGTTGAGCATGGTGGTCTAGTGGTTAGTTGTCAACCCAAGATATATGTGAGATTTACATAATCATGTACAAAAACATTGCAAAAGCACATTTAACAGGAACAATAATTATATATAGTCCAGGCACTTAGACGTGAAAGGGGAAAAGTAAGGAAATAAAACGGGGAACGCTGATTTTTTAAATATTATTTAGGCCATATTGCGGACGCGACACGAAAAGTCCCCTGAAATCCGGGTTGAGCTTTCTGCGTTAAACCATTTTTTCCATATAAAAACACACTTTTATATTTTTCACAATCATGGGAATAATGGGATGCTATATCAATTTTCAGCCGAAACATATACCAAATGCACTCAATTTTGTTGAATACACAATTTTCGAACCAGATATACCAATTCAACGGGGGGATTTGAATGGATTTCGCAGATATACATATAAAATAACACAATGAACCCAAAAAGTGACGATTTTTTCAGACAAACTGTCGTATTCGATGTCAAATTTATCGGACTATTCATTACGTAGGCGCGAGCAATTTGTTTTAAAAACTGCACAGACATCACTCCTATGCGAAATAAGCGATTATACCTATACTCGTAAAAACATAACCCTACCCCATAAACTGGCTCTCGTCACATTCTGTCTTCCGCCAGTCCGAGCGCTTGTTGTAGAAAACACCACAACTGTGAAAAAGGAGATAAAAGCATAAAACTTGGCAAATATGTTGCTTATACGCTACTGCTCATTTTCAAATGTGGCGACATTCGCGACAAGCTCTTCTTAGCAACGGTTGCTAGGCAAATACCCGGCATCGAATTAATGCATATGACTGGTATTATGTGAGTTCTAACAAATTAAACTACGGCGTATAGCATTTTTGTGATGAAAATAATTGTTATCAGTTTTGACCTGACTGACAAATTACCATATTTAGTACTTACAGGGGGAGACGATTGCTAGGGACGCACCCAAAATCTAAAAGTGCACATATGACTGATATTATGGTAGCTTTAACACACTAAACTACACCAAATAACACTTTTATGTTGAAAACAATGATAATAGTTGTTGTTAATGTTGAGCTGGCTGAACAAAAATACCATATATTTCTTACTTATATGAGTGGTAACTGTTGCCAAGGTCATACCCGAAATAAAATAAAATGCACATGACTGATATTATGGTAGTTTTATACTAAACTCTTGTTTTATGGTGAAAACAATTATAACTGTCGTTAGTTTGAGCCTAACCAGAATGTGCTACAAATTTAGTTTCCAGATTTATATTATCCGTTATGCTCCATCAGTTCAGATATCGGGAATTCAAAGTGAGAGTTAAAAAGTTGTTGCTTATATTTAATATGAGGCATGACCATAATCGTTATATAAGCTATAGACCCACTCAGCTAGATGTATAATGTAAGTCTCGGGCCCACTATACTATATATGAAGAACATAGGGCCAACCACCAATATTTGAGCCATGGACCTAGCCTACAATAGTTAGGTTAAGACACATATACATAGTCCATATGACACATGTCCATACATATAGACTATGGACGTTGGATATGTCCATGAACAAGACCGTTTCATATAAGCCCTTATATATTGTCTTGGACCCAGGCAGCTATAGACTAGGCATATATCATTTAACCACGATGTTAGACGTGTTATACCTGGTCACCGAGGCCGCAATGGAGCGATGCCGTGTTATAGAAATACAATAGTATACTCTATTACGATGGGCCCAGCCCAGTATACATGATGTATTATATCTAAGCTGCATGGTCAAGGACCATGACACTGTTACGTGGTGAACTACACAGACGGACAATGTACTCAGATACCATAGACCAAGTCCGATGCATAATACATTAGAACACCATGGATTCAGGACCCTATATATGGTATGAACATATGGGACAGTTTTGTGACATACCAACCTATTTAAATATATTGGAACGATGCCACATATTATGAAGGTTAAGGATGGAGACCTCTATAAATAGTCCATACACACATGGCTCTGTATGTTGGCCATGGGCAATTGCCCATATGTGTAGACCATGGACCAAGGCTGATATATGTATGCCGTATAGCATTGTACCCATGCATAAGCAGGTGTCAATATGTAGGATATGGACCCACTCCCTTATACGTGATATATCTACACCAAAAACGCATGCACGTTTAAGTAGTGCTAATACCCAGGTGACTATACTTATGTATGCATTGGATATAGCTGCCTATATGTAGGACATGGACACAGGTCCCTAAATATAAGCTACGGAACCGGCGTTATTAGTCAGTTAATAGATTTACATATATGTTGGTAGGCAATGGACTGATCCACATAAACACCTCAAAAAAAAGAAAGTCCCCCCTAATATATACGGTAATATTTTATGAGATATTGGATGTATTTTTATGAAACTTTCCAGAAATGATTTGTAGTACCAACGACAGCAAGTGTGCTAACTACTGTGCTGTGAGTGAGTGAGCACAAATTGAATGGAAGAGGTGCACTTTTCAAAAGTTGCAAAACACAGGTAGAGTGATCACTGGCTTGGACCATCCTTATCTGTTGGTACCTCAATGACCCACATGGTGGGAACATGGTTCACTGAACAATGGCTTCAAAGAAACTGATTTCAATAACTCTGTTGCTCACAGCATGAAACTTCAAGGTGTCATTCCAAATGAATGTGGTCAGACTGAATGGCCTGGGTATGCATTAGGAACATTGTGTCCAGAAGATGACACGCATGTTATCGTGGACTCACAATGTCACTTTTAGACCACATTTACAGCCAGTAGCAACTTGTGTGAATAATGGAAAAATGGTGTGACTTCCGCTCTACATCAGTGTTTTGCAACTTTTGAAAAGCACCCCTCGTCCATTCAATTCATGCTCAGTCGGCCATAACATAACTCACAGGACGGTGCCTCACACAGGTTGTGTATCAGATACCACTAAACATTTGCGTAAAGTTTTGTCAAAATCCATCGAATATCTCATAAATTATGACCGAATATATTAGGGGGACTTTCTTTTTCTGAGGTGTTTATATAGGATCGAAATTCGCCCAGATTGAAATTCAAACCTATAGATCGAGTAATTTCTCGAAGCTGAGCGTTAGTTTGCTTGATTCTCTTATGGAAAGTATCAAACATACCAAATTTCAGCTCAATCCAGCCATAAACAATGCCACTTCCCTTCGGCGCCGTGGCTAAATTTTCCAAGTCCAGCAGTATCTCAGAAAAAGTTAAAAAAATAACTTTTGACCCAAAATTCGAGCAGGGGAACACGAATTGGAACACAACAATGCATTTGAGGCAAACAAAAGTGGGGGTCGAATCTCCACCGAATTTCGAACTTCGAACTTCAATCTAACTTCACGCGAATCTCCACCGAATTTCGAACTTCGAACTTCGATCCAACTTCACGGACCCGCACTTTTGCGGAGCTTTCTTAATCTTCAAGTATTTTTCGCAAATTGCCCAGACCATCTTGTGTGTTAAACTCTTCCCTAAACCGAAATGAGGCCAGTCCGTCCCATTTAAATCGCGCGAGGTGGCTTCGCGCGCAACGGAAACGTCTCATGCTGTGAACCATGTATGAATTTACCAGTATTACTAAACTGAATTCCAAGATAATTTTATTCATTAACAGCTTCTGACACTTGGGAGTAATGGGAGCCAAATCTGACTGGTTACACAAATCAGTACAATCATATATATAATCTTACTACCGGCTCTGGTGTACTTCCGTACACAAAACTACACAATAATTGTTTAAATACAAGCACCATCGGTCTCTATTGGCACAATTCAAGTACAATTGCATTTTAGATTGGAATTTACGAAACTATTCATACATATAAAGCTGGACATCAATATTGGAACACACACAGGATACATTTCTATCAGGCTAATTGATAACCTTATATCGAGTTACAACAAACGAGGCCGCATCGACAAGTTCGTGGCATCTGTGCACTGGCTGATTTATTACCTCTTGCGTGATGAGGTGAAATCAAAGAGATACCGATACCGGATATGGCATTAATTTGTCCATACATTAGGAAGAAAATTCCAGGGATATACATGTACGATGGGTTCTTCTCAGAAGATAGCAGTCATTCTACTTACATATTTGGGACTGGCCACGACTGCTACAGTTACCATTCTGTAGTCGATCCCAGTCTATCTGCTATATTTTCATGGCAATTACTTTACTTAATGCGTGTTAATCGTCGATAATCGTTCTTGGCTGCGTGGTATTCTCGTGGTGATTCCTTTGTGCGATTGGCAGCATCATTTTATTTAACGGAAATTTTATCGAAATTCAACCCGTCGATTGTAAAAATTGGCCCAAAGAAAGTAAAGATACCAATATACCGCGATTACTCATAAAAATATGTTATATTGTGTGTGCTATAAAATATGCATATGTGCATATATATGAAATTACTTTGATACTAACAATTCTTGAAAATTTTATTAATTGTTGAAAATGAGCATTTTAAATTAAATTTGGAAAAACTAAATTTTATTTATATAAATTTTGATCCCAGTTTTCAAAACAAATTAATTTAAATTTAAAACTTTAGTTACGTTTTGGACATTAAATTCGATATTTTAAAGTGATCTGAAACACTCCGGTAGGGTGATGAAATAGAAATGGAGTATCTTGCTGAAAGTAGTTATTTTTACAAATATTATATCCAAATTGACAGAACACACCGTAATTCTTATATATATATGCATTAAATACAGTGACCCCCCGATGGCGAAATCATTTGTGTTAATTTACCGCCGATAGTTGCGTCCCGAATCGGGAAGTAAATATTTACAATTGAGCGTATAATATAGTAGTTCAGACGATGTTTTCTATGAAGTGGTACGGTCGATTTGTTTGAGATTTTCGGCAATGTTAGTAGAATTCATACATCCCCTCATGGCATAGCGCATGCATACTAACTAATCAGTTTCACGCGTCCGAACAAGTGCATAATATGTCTTTAACTTATGAATTTTTGTAATGTTATATCCAATTGTTCACCCATTTGTTAGAACACGATATCGCCGCACAAACTACCGAAACCATTTGCGTACATGTAATATGAACAAACACAAGAAAATAGTAATGCCAACTAAAATAAAATGCGACAACAAAACATGACATGGATATAAAGGCCATAGACACAGATAAACAAATATGATATATATATATAATTCAATATATGAAATTGTTTTTTATTATAAAAGATTTTATCTGACAATTCTGTATTCATTGACGCTAAGACCACGTGCGATTTTTCCGTGTTTTTTTCGTGTTAAAATGTTGGCCACGCGTGGTTTTGAAAACACCACGGGCCTTGTATACTGTGGTTGACACATCTTGACTTCTAGAATATACCGTGGCGCATCCATTCTAACAATACCCCTCTCCCAATCATGTTGACTTGCTATAGTGAACAGTCATTGAAGTTTTAACTAATCTAGCCGAAATGTAGGCTAAGCGTTTTTTGGAATGCGTAACCGTCTATGACGTGTCATCGGTCGACCCCATTCATGACTGATTTGATGGATACGCTCACAGTATGTAGCCCACCACGCATGTGTACCTTCATGTATCAATCACTATAACGAATGCAAATTTAGCCCTCCCCGGTTCTTGTAATTTAACAGAACCCAGCTGTTCGAAGCCAAAGTTAAACTATCTCTTAATTGCTGATTATTAGTGCCTCTTCAAAACCATTATAGGTAAACAAAACCAATCCCGTGACATTCCCTGCGTCATGTCACTTTTTTGCATCAATTTCTCCACATATCTCCATGAAATAATAATAAACGCTCTTTAATGATTGTATATCAATGAAATCATCTGAGGTCAAAGACGCCTATCACGTGAAATCACCTGGTCGGGTGATTCATCTGTACCAATTTTTCTTCATATACTTCGAGCCACTAAAGTCGTCTGAGATCAACGGCATCCGGATAGAGTTAATTTTTTTCTTTTAATTGCTAATTATTAGTGCATCTTTAAATCGTGTGAGGTCAACACACCCAATCCTTTGACACGCCCTGCGTCATTCCAGTTTTGTCACAAATTCCCCCCACTCATCTTCAGGAATGAAAATAAACGCTCTTTATTGATTATATGACCATGTAAGTCATCTGAGGTCAAAGACGCCTATCGCGTGACAACCACCTGGTCGGGTGATTCATCTGTACCAGTTTCCCTACATATACTTTGAGCCTATAACTAACGCTCTTTATTGCTCACATTTGTCCATTAAAATCGTCTGAGATCAGCGGCATCCGGATAAAGTTACATTTATCTTTTAATTTCTTATTATTAGTGCATCTTTAAATAATTTGAGGTCAACAAACCCATTCCCTTGACATGCCCTGCGTCATTCGACTTTTGTCACCAATTTTCTCACATATCTTCTGGAATGATGATAAACGCTCTTTATTGATTATATACCCATGTAAGTCATCTTGGGTCGAAGATGCCTATCGCGTGACATTCATCAAGTTGGGTGGTTCATTTGTACCAATTTTCCTACAAATACTTTAAACTTATAAAGAACGCTCTTTATTGTTCAAATTTGACCATTAAAGGCGTCTGAGGTCAACGGCATCTATACCACACTATATGGGTCATCCCCGTGTTTAAACTTACACCGACCAGATTGCAACCATTTTTGGTCTATAATCAATTAGTTAGTTAAATGCGTTGTTATTGCCCCTTTAGGACATCTAATGTCAATGGGACCTATCTAATAATATTTTCCGGGCCAAATTACCCATATATCAAACCTCATTAGTAACTGACCAATGTGGTTGTCTACTTAATGCCTGGTTTATTCAGATGTAATTCTATATCTCCTGTGTCGTAGAAAATATCACCGCAAAATACGTAAATCGAAATATATCTGAGGATTTTGAATTTTAAAAGTTGATATTGAGTAAGCGGTTTTAATTATAAGATATAACCCACAATCAGTCTTCGTCATGCAAACATATTCCCAAATTAACAGTATTTATCACAATAAAACCAGGTCCCCCTAATGTCGGTCTGTAACACTGTCAGATATACACTACCGATAATTTAATTGCATATATCTATTAAAATATTCATTCCGCGCAAAAACTATCGACAGTTGGTGAATAATAGTGTCACAGAGATCACACATGACAGGAAAAATATATAAATTTGCATGTTAAATTCACTTAAAAAACACGCTAAACATTAGGGGGACACACAAAAAGTCGCCCTAATGTAAAAGTCGCCCTAATGTGGGTTATTTACACACAAATGTCTCCCTAATGTGGCTTCCGCGAACATATACATATACACACATATACATACATGCACATACACATATATATATCTATAGATATACACACACATACACACCCTCATACATATACATATGCACATATATATACATATGATAGTCAAGTGTTGGTCAGCTACTCAGGAAGACAGTACATACGGTAGATCAAAATTACAGAGAAATGGTGATTGAGTGGGGGAGTAGGTCCATAAGTGGGGAGCCAGTAGATTACTAAACTGCGTAGTTCATATATTTACCGGTGTATATATACTAAGGCAATTTGAAGTCCTTCCTTGAGGATATATTTTGTTTTAAATTCAGTTATCGAAAGGTTTTGTTGCTACAATATATTGCTGAATTATATCGAACAGTTTCTTATTACTTTGGGACGAGATATATGGTATTCCGAACAGAACTTCGTTAATGTCGAGAATTTGAAGACTCTCGCGAGTCAATTTATCAGCGAGGACGGCTCGCTCAGACTGATACAAGGGGCAACTAAAGAAAAAATGAAAGGCGTCTTCGGATGGATTTCCACAGAAGCACACAGGGCTATCGGAGATATAGTTATTAAACATATCAGAGCGGAGTTCACTACATCTATTTTGGATGCGACAGTGTAGGATACTGTTTTTTCGTTGTCCTGTGTAGAAGTACAAAGGAGGGGCAGGTGAGGGGTCCAATAGTTGCAAATTAGTTTTAAATATAGAGAATTGGCCAACGTCAGTGATTATTTTGGGAAGTTTATTCCACTCAATGGTTGCCGACGGAAAAAAAGACTTTTTGTAATGTTCTGTATTACAGAAATATGAATAAAATTTGCCGGGTCACCTCAAGTTGTAACCCGACCCCTCGTTTGCTCTAGGGGGAAGTGTAGATGCTAGATAGGATGGGGCTTGTTCGTTTACTATTTTATAGACTAGTTGCAGTTTGTGTATCTGTCGCCTTCTATCGAGAGAAGGCCACCCCACTTCCTGCAGAACTGTGTTATTAGATGCAGAGCGAGTGATGCCACTGACAATCCGCCCAGCTTCAATGTGTAGTCGATCGAGCTTATCCAGGAGATATTGCGGTGCGCTGTCCCACACTACGTCTGAGTAATCAAATAGGGGTAGTATATACGTTTTATAGATAATTTCAATTATTTTTCTGTCAAGTTGGTACTTCAGGCGCCTTAGTTGAGCTAGTCGAGATGCAATCCGATTTACCAGGCCGTCGATATGGGCATTCCAATTGAGGTTTGACTGTAGTTCCAGACCAAGGTGTTTATGCGTGTCAACAAACAATATTGTTTCATCGTCGAACTTAAGTTCTGGGTGTTTTGTTTTCGGGGTCATTAATGAGTAGAAAATTCCAACCGTTTTTGTCGGGTTAAAGCTGACCAACCATTTTCGGGACCATGTCGATATTTTTTCGATATCACTATTCATAGCGGTTTCTAATAATTTGATGTCATAATGGCTGTTCGTAATGCAAGTGTCATCGGCATACATTCTAGTATCAGATTCTATATTGTCGGCTAAGTCATTGATATAAACAAGGAACAGGAAGGGTCCAATGATATAACCCTGTGGTACACCGGAAGGGATGACCTCATATTCGGAATAAGCATCATTGACTAATACTCTTTGTTTTCCATTGTTTAAGTAGTCTGCGAGCCAATATAATGTGTTTCCTTCTAAACCATAAGCGCTCAACTTATGAATCAGTCCCCTGTGCCAAACTCTTTCGAATGCTTTAGAGATATCGCAAAATATAGAACAAGTAAATAAACCTTTATCAAGGGATTGACACAGGTTATGATATAAATCTACTAACTGATATGTTGTGTTATGACCTTGGAGAAAACCTGATTGATTGAAGTACAGGAGTTTGTTTTCAATAAAGAATTCGCTCATCTGTTTAAGAACCACTTTCTCGAAAATTTTGGCGAGGCACGGTAAAAGGGAAATTGGGCGATAGTTTTTCGAATCAGCAGGATCATCTTTCTTGAAAATAGGAATGACGTTTGCAAACTTCCATGCTGCAGGGAATTTCGATGTGTTAATTGATTTTCTAAAAATAAGAACCAGTGGGCGTGCAATAGATATTTCTGTGTCGCGGAGCATTCTAACACTTATCCCGTCATGTCCATGGGCTTTGTTTATCTTGAGTGATTTGATAGCCGATTCTACGTCGGTTTCTGTAAAAACCAAATTTGGCATTATATTTTTGCAACGCTTCGGAAAGATTGTGATGCTATGTTTGGAGTCATTAATGGTTGAATTTTCAATGAAGCTCTTGTTTAGTATTACTGCTTTTTCAGCATCACTAGTTGCATATGAGTGGCCGTTTGCTGTTATGCTGCCTGTGGAGCTATATAGTGGAGGGATAGTCTTAGATCTTTTCTTATTCAGGCAGTTTATTATTCTCCAGAAGTCTCTCGGGTTGGAGGATTCTCTTATTCGCTCTTCCAAATTTTCGTCGAATTTGATTTTCGCGTGTTTTTTCATGTTGTTAATTTTATTTTGGATATTTTTGTACTCTCTCCATAATATCGGTTTGATAGTTTTCAGAGCTTTTTTTCTCACTCTGTCACGCTTTTTTATCTCGCGTCGAATGTCTGAATTAAACCAAATTTGTCTGATGTTCTCACTGTTACAGTTGATTGTGGGATTGTTTTCTCCATTATAGATAAGAATTCCATATGGAAATTTTCGACTGCTTTATTTACATCTGTTGTGTGATTTATGAGATTATCCCAGTCTATTGATTCGAGTAAGCTATTTGCATGTGAAAAGTTAGCCTTTCTATAATTCCACACCTTTCTTTCGAATGATGGTGCCCGGGTATTATCGAAACTTATTGTAGCGTAAACACCTAGATGGTCTGAAACCCCAAGGTCTAAAGTATCAGCGTCCAGAACTTGCATAATCTTGGAGGTAATAATGGGATCGAGGAGAGTACTTGATGTGCTGGTTACTCTGGTGGGAACCGTAATGACATTTTTCATACTGAAACCATCTGTTATTTGTTTGATCTTCGAGGAGCTGTCCAAAAAATTGGAATTAAAATCGCCAGTGATGACTACATTTTCTGAATTATCAAGTGCGTCAGAAATTTTGGATTCAAGTAGTTCCCAATAATTTGTGGCACAGAAATCTTCAGATCTATATGATACCCCGAGTATTATGGGTTTTTTTAGAGTGGATTTCAAACCATAGACACGATGAGTCGAATTCTAGTTCAGTTTTCTGATTGAAAATGAGATGATCAGCAAACATTACGCAAATGCCCCCTCCATTAGAGTCACGGTCTTTGCGGATGGGAGAACTATATCCAGGGATTTCTAGCTGGTTTGATGGGTATGACGGGTCAAGGTCGGTTTCCGTAAAACATAAAAACATAACACATCATACTCGTTTATTAAGTCTGAAATTCTTCCTAATTTATTACGGATACTGCGCACGTTGTAATGGAAAATGGAGATTGTGTTGTTGACTGTCGATAGCGGAGGCCCAGGGTTAATTTCAATATCCCCTGATAACATTAATATTAAAAGAGTAAACATAAATATATATCTAGGACTCAATAGACTGAAAGCTCCAAAATTCAGACTGCCGTTTTTTGCAGTTTTGATATGTGACTTTATGTTTGCTGAATCGAAGATACCAATAGCTGCCCTATACTGGAACTGGACTTCGACTCTGCAAACGTTACAATACTGACAACCCACAAATGGACCAAGGGGTATGGTGCTTGATCTGAAAATGTTCAGAAAAGGTTTGGCAATTGGAATCAATGGTTCGAATTTGTGCAGACAAGTAGGAAGTATGAAATAAAGAATCATAATGAAGGCATAGAATATGAAGCAAATATATACATAATGATGATGGATGATGGTATTCGGCATGATAATTTCATCGCGATTTGTTTTCGACCTACAACGGGTATTTTGTTTGGATTAATTTTGACAACAATATTATAAAAGTAGAATAAATTTGTCCATTTGCTATTTAGGTCAGGGGAGAAAACAGCTGAAACGGACATGCACAACCGCCGCGGACGTAGTATATCCTCACAAATATCGTCATTGAAGAAACTTGATATTTAGTGTCGTGATGTGCGAGGTAGCTTTCGGGATAATGTATTTACACATATATCCCCTCAAAATGGTAGAGATCTTGTGTCGGTCCGGTCATCCATATAGTGGTTTCGACTTTATACCATCTTATCTTTATTTGGTCAGATTTGAAATGATCAATTAGAAAGAAAAAAATAGTCAGGAGAGATATCTTATTCAGCGTAGATTCCCCCCTTTCATATAGATTGACAACGTTCGATAGGAAATAATTGTCATCACGGTCTACCATACTACGTTTAACAGATTGAATTGTTTTGATTCGAATTTAATAGCGCGTGAAAAGTCACAGGATCGTGAGATGCGGGCAGTATGGTTTAGTTAAGATTAATGTAGGTCGCGAAGACCCGGCTTGTCGCATCAGCTGAAATTCTCCCCTATGATTATATAGGGACGTTTTCTAGGACAGTGTACATGTGATCGTGTTGCTAACATTTCTTGTGCTGGAAGCGATTCATTCATTAAAGGCACGTGAGGCCTTAGTTGTCGAAAATATTCATATTTGTTCCAATCACCGTAAACAGAAAAACATTAGAACGCATACAGTTTCGTTCATATATACCATGACCATCACGTAAACAGCATGTTATCATAAAGACCTACTATATTTTACCTAAGCAAGAGCCTGATTGTGTTACAGAAGACAGCACAGTGCTACTGGCTAATCACATACAAATGACATAAACGCTCTTTATTAGTTCCATATCAGGAATTCACAAACACAGAACGCTCTGTGTGTTTACCATCATAATATAAACAAACACCAGAAAAGTAACTTTTTATGCTTTTGTTTACATAACAATGGTCAAACATTTGACAATAACATACTGTTTATGCGATATTTCTTATTTGTATACGGACAAAGTCTGTCTACATTTTTATGTTCTTTCTGTTTGTGGCGGTTTTTGACGGGTGGAAATATTTTCACAGGATACCCACCGCCAAGGCCAACCGTACCTTTAACTGTATTTTCGTAAAGAGAAATGTGAGAAAGTTATTGCGGCGAAATCACGGATTGGATGGCATTAGCAGGTACACAAATGGTATATCATAATGATTTTATCTGGTAATTCCACACGTGTATTTTTTGTTTTGTTTTGGTTTTAAAGGTGAGATCAATCCGAAATACCCGACATGGACGTATAGTTCCGGGGGGGGGGGCAGAATTTAATAAAGTAAGTTGACATTCTTGAATATTTTCATTTTGTCATGTTCGGGACTGAGCTAGATCATGCCATGCATCTCTACTCTGGGCATCAGCCAGAGCAGAGATTCATGGCATGATCCAGGACTGAGCCTGCTGTCCTAATTAAAAAATTTTGACAAACCAGGATTACTAGTACCATGTCAGTATGAATTGGAATGGCATTGGGTAGGGGTGGTCAAACAGTTCTCTCTTTTTTTCCACATAAGGTTTTTATTTTATTGAGTGATGACTAGGCCTAATGTCTTGTGTATTGTTCTTGTTTTTGTTTATTTAAAGTTTAGTTTGAGGCTAAGCATTTTAAAGTTCCATAACTATATATAGTTATAGTTAACAAATATTAATTTATTATTGTTTATTATTGTTATTATTGTTATTAATTTTTATTTTTTATTACCGGTATATATATATTTTTTTATTTTTTTTTTGTGTGGAAAATTCAGGGTTTTTCCAAAATCATTGCAATTTGGAACAACTGCTTGACCTCCCCTTCGCAAGAAATACATGAGGTTAATATGATAATTGATATAATTTTATCATTTTGGAAGACAAAAACAGGGTTGTTAGCATTTAAATGTCAAATTCATAGTTGTAGAAATAAAAAAAAATTATAATAAATAAAAAATCAGGTTTCTTCCAAAATTGTTGCAATTAAGAATGACAGTTTGACCTCCCCTTCCCAATATATACATGAAATTAATATGGTAATTGATATAATTTTAACATTTTGCAAGGCAGAAACAATACTATTATCATTTGAGTATCAAATTCATAGTGGTAGGTTCGGTAGGCTATACATACTACAGTGCCACTGGAGTGTAAAGCCAATTAATAAGGATTTGTGACACATTTATACATTAAATGTAGGCCTATATCAGCCCGGTTCATTTCACCCAAACCTTGGGTGTTTATTTCACACCACTTTCTGGGATAACCTGTGTGTCGACTGAGAACCTATGTGCCAATTGAGGATAACACGCGAAGGATTTGTGTAAATGTTAGCCCAAACGACATTTCGAAGTAACGACTGCTTTGTTGTTTATTTCGAGGAATAATACCGCATCATATGAATTCAGCCCAAATATATTGACAGGTGTCAAGGGTCTAACTCTATACTGAGCAATAAAAAACTAATATAATAAATACCGAGTATATTTAATTTTAACGCCAATGGGTCGTTTATGTGCGTTTAAGAGTGTATTTATGCTTAAAGCAAAGTGAAATAACGATCTTAAAATGAATTGGCCGGTATATTTTATTAGTTATCAGGGTTACCAGGGTCGTAGTTGCATAAATTACAATATATCTTATTTTTATGCTAAGATAATTGCGTGGTTATATGTTGTAGCTTGATCGGTATCGATCGGTATTGAGGTTAACACAAATCCCATATATGGAAATTCCAAATATGGAAAGTGACTTGCGCATGCGCAAAACAGATACAATGGTTTTCCTAAAAACGAAGCAATGAACAACAAACACCGACCCAGTTAAATAACGACATTAGATAGCGGTGTATTGCGTCTTTAAGAGTGTGTTGATATCTAAATCATGTGATTAACTAATTAAAAATTATTTCGACTACATATTTCGATAATTATCAGGTCCGCAGTTCGATCATGAAACAAAATTTGTAGAGACTTTAATTGCTTGGTAATTATTGAGATTGCAGTTTCCTTATATGGCAACTCCTTATTTGGAATTTTCTTGCGCATGCGCAGAAATGATAGAATTTCATGAAGACGTCGCCATTTTTATTATCACTGTTATCCATTCTCTTGTGTCGGTGCAATGATTTGCTGTTGTATTTTAGGCAAATAAGGCACTGTATGCATGCGTAATGATAAGTTGATGAGGTTGCATCCATTATTATTCCGATGTTTAATAGTTTTGTCAGCTAAAATAACTTCGCTCAGCGGCTGTTATCGCGTGAAAATGAGTAGGTCAACTTGGTTGGACTCGGAGTCGAACATTGGAATGGCAGGGAATTCCCCGTTTTGACTCGGCATTGTTTGTAAACAAATGCAAATTTATAAGAAGAAACGTTAACAACTGTGCGTGTTTGTGTACTATGACGCTGGTGGATATTGATTAATTGTTTTTCTCGAGTATTTATTCATTCCTAATCATCGGCTAATGGCAGTAAAACTTCAGTCAGAAATGTATTTAAGTTAACCCAATCTTTGCACAATTCAATTGCAAGTTGAAAATGAAAGTAAATTGAAATTTTTAAGAAGAAACAAAATCAACATCTGACAAGTGCCATTGAGTGTGGCTTGATAAGTGTGTACTACTTCTAGGGCTAGGCCTAACTGATTTTTAATTAGAATGACATTTTTACATGGGGATTATGATTTATATAAGAATCTGGAATAATACCTTTACCTTATTCTTGAGTTGAGGTGTTTTTTTTTATTTAAACATGTCCTGTAGTGAGTTGTTAATTTGGGTTGGTACTACAGGCAAAATCAGTGACTGATATAAAACATGTATCACTATCAGTCGCTGATGTGTTAGAGTCAACCTTCTCTAACTGCAGGGGTCTTTATGAATACAGGAGAAGTCGGCCCCGTGCGAAGTTGGCCCCATACGATGACGGCCCCGCACGAAGTCGGCCCCATATATAACAGAAACATTGTTTTAAATCGTTTTTTAATTTATATGATGATATGAAATATGAAACTAATAATAATAATGACAAGATTATATTAATACAATTAACAATAAATTCAAACGTCGTCGTTGTCACTGTCACTGTGTTGTCAGTTATATATGGGTGCCGAAATCTCGGCGACCCTATGGAGTAGCTGGCTTGTTGTCAAATCTCTGTCTCTATACAGCTTCCATACGTTAAATATTTGAACTAATGGCTTCATTCGCTAAGCAGCAATCAACAGTACTTACCAGCTTTCTTTCATTGTCTGTAGGCAACTATATACCGGTATATCATTGTTTTTTATAAATATATTTATCACATAATTTGGCCATAAAAGCAGTTTCATAATTATCGGTAATAGACACGTTTAATATCAGCGCGTGCGATGACGCCTCGGTGTTCTTCAAATAACTTGCGATCGCTGTAGTTTATGATTGTTGTTTTCGATGAATATTTCGCGTTGCTTCGGGTTTATTTGATCATGTGATAAAAGGTATCTCACACTCGTCCTATTTTATACGTAATTTATCAACCTCGTCCTCTAAATTCTATTTGAGCCTCGGTAAACCTCGGCTCAAATCGAATTTAGTGAACTCGGTTGATAAATTCCGTATAAAATAGGAACTCATGTGAGATCCTCTATATATGATACTAGAAGGTGACCCGACTTCGTCCGGGCTTTGACCTTGAATTGTCTATTTTGAAGACCAAGGTCAAGTGGGGACACGATTTGACCCGTCCAACACACAGTGCCCGAACAAAAGTACCCGACAAAAGTACCCGTCGAAATCCGCCAGTTTAACCCGATTTGATTTCCACTGAAGTATATAAACGCGCCTCATATACACACGCTCATTAATTATCAAGTTTCAACGTAAAGATAAATTACCATCGGTGCCCGAGATATCGCCAAGACGTCTGAAACAGTCAAATGCATCGGCCGGGTAAGAGTTAACGTGATCTAACTTTATGACCTCTAACGACGTCATAGAAGTTACGCATTGTTTTTACCCTGATCGAAGATCGTACCACTTCTTCTTAATAATTGAGGCAGATAACTAAAACGGATACATACATATTATATATCGTTGGAAAGAGGAAACACGAAAGATTCTCATAGTGTCATTATTATGACTGGCATGTTATTATTCGCGCTGTTTCGAATCGATTTGTAAGCACCGAACTGAAATATATTAGCGCAAAACGGCGTAAAAACAGATTTGACCTCGGCACGTGAAAAGTTGACCTCGCACGGACAAATTAATAGGCCTATGTTGCTCCTGGCCCGAAAATACCCCCACATACCAAGTTTCATCGAAATCGGCTGGGCCATTTTCGAGTCCATCGATTACACACAAACACACACACAAACACACAAACAGATCTTCCAAAATATATAATAGATATATTTGTCAGACGCATGACAATACTGTCTGCCCATCTACATTAATGGGGCCGTCTTCATATGGGGCCGTCTTCGCGCGGGCCGACATCTCCAGATACGCTCATTATCCTGCCACATGCATATAAATTATTGTATCCTAACATATGCTCTAACAGTTACATGTACTTTTACACTTAACTTGGAAATAGTCTTTGTTTCCTAATGTAATAACACAGTTTAAAGGCATCATACCGAATCACAAACATTTTGTATTCCACATGATGCCTTTAAACTGTGTTATTACATTAGGAAACAAAGATCATTATTTATAATTACATCACAGTGCATTTAAGCTGGAAATATCATTAAATTTTTAATATTTGGAACTTTGTAAGTTCACTTCTGACCTTCTGTAATTATCCTACTTAAATACATTTGATAGCATTTTATAAATCAATGACAAAATACTTGTACGTCTATAGAGAATGAAGTGAATGTAATTATTTCAGTATAATCCCAGCTTTATATTCCAGGCCAAATAATTCACTGCGTTAAATGAATAATTAATTTCCAGTGCCTTCAGCTACATCTTTTACACAATCCTGTCAAATATGAAGAAATTATCATTTAAAATCACACTAAATATTATTGGCTATTGTTTTCAAATTTTGAAGATATGACTTTTATATATCGAGAGGTTGATGGAAGCGAGATCCAATGTTTTATCAGTCGACAGGCCATGTCACGACACACCAATTATATTACATACTATGCTGGTCCCACCAGCCGGGCACCAGGCCTCGTGCGGAGTATACACTGCCTTTGGGCTGGGTTGGTTGGCCTCACGGCAGTGGACCCAGTCGCTGAGGTCTGGTGGGAGATGTTTTTGGGCCCAATGGGATGTTTGAAGAATTTACTGGGCAGAACATATGCAAGTACAATAACTGCCAATGGGCAGGAAAATGGTTGAACCAGAGATGGCGAGCGTCTCTTCATGGTTTACTTATATCTGTCAGCCAGACAGAATTTTTTTCCAAATAAACTTCAAATGGTAGGGCTGTCATGATTATTCAATATAGTTGATTAATTATTAATTAAACACAGCACTATTATATGTAAACCATATTGTTCCATAGTTCATAAGCATAGACTACAAGTAGGTATAACTCATAAATGTCATTGGTTTTTATCAATGTCTCTGAAAATGGTTCAAAAGTCTCCTGATACTATTAGCATATAGTAAACCTAACTATACATGTACATGTAGTTGTTTCTTGGCCTAATTTGCATATCTATTATTAATTATTCATAGATAAATTTGGTATGATAATCATAATGGACAAATTATTGGTTAAAGATCATAAATGACCTTTTTGCATCGAAATAGACCCATATTACCTTCATTATTATGGTATTTGTTTGCTTTCACATTAATTTTCCATCTCATTAGTCTCGGAAACTAGATATATAATATGCAAATTAGATGCAAATTAGATAAGGTCACATGGTGTGATGTTCGCGACGACCTTGGCATATGTGAAAATCTATCCCGAAGATATGTACCTAATTTCAGCTTAATCTGTCAAATATTTTTTAAGTTATGCAAACTTAAAGCAAACTTTATTGTGAAAAAGTGGGCGTGGCCTAATTTGCATATCCATTTTTACTTATTCATACATAAATTTGGTATTATAATGGTCAAATTATTGTTTAAAGAATAAAGATCACCCCTTATCATCGAAATAGACCCATATTACATTCATTATTGTGGTATTTGTTCGCTTTCACATTAAATTTCCAGCTCATTAGTCTCGGTAACTAGATATATAATATGCAAATTAGATAAGGTCACATGGTGTGATGTTCGCGATGACCTTGGCATATGTGAAAATCTATCCCGAAGATATGTACCAAATTTCAGCTTAATCCGTCAAATATTTTTTAAGTTATGCAAAATTTATTGCGAAAAAGTGGGCGTGGCTTAATTTGCATATCTATTATTACTTATTAGCTCAACTTTACTTTGTAAAGTTTGAGCTATTGCCATGGCTTGGTATCCGTCGTCCGTGTGTGCGTGATGCGTCAACAATTTCCTTTAGCACGGGCTACAGTTCGTACCTTTGGTCCGATTATTATGAAATTTGTCCTGGATGTTGACATTGACATGTAGATGGGAATGAGTCATTTTGGGGTCATTCGGAAAAAAAACATGGCCGCCAGTGGCCATCTTGGATTTCAAAATTCAATCCATTATCACGGGCTACAGGCTGTACCGTTCGTCTTATTGTCATGAAATTTGTCATGGATGTTAATATTGACATGTAGTTGGGAACGAGTAATTTTGGGGTCATTTGGCCAAAAAACATGGCCGCCGGCAGCCATCTTAGATTTTGCTCTTTGCATGACTAAATCCTTTAGCACAGGCTACAGGTCGTACCTTTAGTCTGATCATCATCAAATTTGTCATGAATGTTAATAATGACATGTAGATGGGAACGAGTCATTTTGGGGTCATTCGGCCAAAAAACATGGCCACCAGAAGCCATCTTGGATTTTACTCTTTGTATGACTAAATCCTTTAGCACGGACTACAGGTCGTACCTTGAGTCTGATCATCATGAAATTTTTCGTGGCTGTTGAAATTGGAATCTAGATGGGAACGAGTCATTTTGGGGTCATTTGGATGAAAAACATGGCCGCCAGTGGCCATCTTTGATTTCAAAATTCAATCCATTAGCACAGGCTACAGGTCGTACTGTTCATCTGATCATCATAAAATTTATCATGGATGTTAATATTGACATGTAGATCGGAACGATTAATTTTGGGGTCATTCGGCTAAAAAACATGACCGCTGCAGCCATCTTGGATTTTACTCTTTGTATGACTAAATTCTTTAGCACGGGCTACAGGTCGTACCTTTAGTCTGATCATCATAAAATTTGTCATGGATGTTAGCAATGACATGTAGATGGGAACGAGTCATTTTGGGGTCATTTGTCCAAAAAGCATGGCCGCCAGCAGCCATCTTGGATTTTACTCTTTGTATGACTAAATTCTTTAGCATGGGCTACATGTCGTACCTTTAGTCTGATCGTCATAAAATTTGTCATGGATGTTAACGATGACATGCGGATGGGATACAATCATTTTGGGGTCATTCGGCCGAAGACATGGCCGTCAGCAGCCATCTTGGATTTTACTTTTCTCTTCATGTCTATAAACTAGTATTAGACATTCAACTTTCCACATTCATAATCGCTCCATTGACTGTAATACATTAAATTATTCCCTTTCCAAGTTGAGCTACAGTGTCATTGACACTTTCATTCATACATAAATTTGGTATTATAATGGACAAATTATTGTTTAAAGATCAAAAATGCCCCCTTATCATCGAAATAGACCCATATTACATTCATTATTGTGGTATTTGTTTGCTTTCACATTAAATTTCCAGCTCATTAGTCTCGGCAACTAGATATATAATATGCAAATTAGGCAAGTTCACATGGTGTGATGTTCGCGAAAACCTTGACATATGTGAAAATCTATCCCGAAGGTATGGTACCAAATTTCAGCATAATCCGTCAAATATTTATTCCGAAAAAGTACCCAAAAACACCCATTTTGGGGCCGTTCCTCTTCAGCCTATTTAGTCATAATGCACTGAGGCCCACGTGACAAAAAATATCAGTGGTTTTTCGACCTTCGATTAACCATAACTAGGAAACTAGATGGAATTTTTTTGTTCTGTAAAAAGTTTTGTGATCTGCGATTCATAATCTTTCATATGAGACTAACTATAAACATTGTACTTGAATATGACATTTTCACCTAAAATCCCTATTATCAGTCCAGACAGAGAAATTTGTATTGACTTGTTTCATTTATTTAATTTATGATGGCGATGTCATTTGATAAATAATAGTCTATTTTGTGTTGATAACACGATGGTTAAGATCAGGTCTGCAAATATCCACCGCACCTGCGAAGTTTATTTGTATAATCGGAGATTTCAATAATCCTTTGTTGTGTTACTCTAGTAGTTGGCGTGTTGCCATTTTCTGCGATTGCTAAATTTAGTCATTTAGATATTATGTACAAATCAAATAAACGGGATGTCATCCTTTAATAACGTGTCGCATGTATCAGGTGAAGGCCATTCTTCATTTACCTTCACCTTTAGCATTCCACGGTGTACTCGCTCCCCGACTCTAGAAATGCAATCTGATTCCTATAGAGAAGCAGGATACCAACATGAGATTATCAATAATCAGATAATAGCAGCCGAAAGACTGTCAATTACATTAAGGTATTTGGCTACTTCTCGTAGATCGGTGTTAATTATCTTCGTCAATGATGTCATGTCACGCTTGTTAATAATTCATTTGTTCGGAAATACTTATTGGGGGTCGAAACGTATAAAATTGAACTACCACCACTTCCAAAAACAACACCGATAAACAATAACGCTCTTTTCTGTTCCATGCACAGGCCTTCTAAACACAAAACAGTGATTGATAAATAATTAAAATAATTTTTTTATTAATATTTACATATAAGAAGACACAGGTATGCATCAAGCGGCCATTTTCCTCTCCATGCTACTGGCAACTGGTCATTTTACAGTGTACAAGTCCTGTGTCCATTCCAACACTTCCCATTGTTGACAGGAAGTGGTGAGTGGACACAATGTACTGGCCAGTTATATCACCAAAGAATTTAAAATTGTTGACAGTTGTCATGCCCAGTGACCACTTCCTGCGGTCAGTTAGCTATTTCCTTTTAAGTGTTGAAATGGACACATGACTTGCATACTGTAAAATGACCAGTTGCCAGTAGCATGGAGAGGAAAATGGCTGCTTAATGCATACCTGTGTCTTCTTATATGTAAATGTTAATAAAAAAAAATATTTTAATTATTTATCACTCACTGTTTGGAAGGCCTGTGGTTCCATGCAATGGAAATGGCTATTTTTTGTCCTGATATCAGTGATATAAATGAATGCCTATTAGTATGATTATCCTGAAATAAATTTATGCCACTTTGGCGAACATGGGAACCACGGTACAATTTATGCCATTTAGGCACACTTCAGGCACACTGGGCTTATATTTCGGCGAGAATCCAAATCTAGATTCTCGTAAATATTCTCACAAATTACCCTGGATTCTCTTGAAAAAGTATATATCAGCAAAAAGCAAAATCAGATGAAATATATGCCCTGGAAATATAGCAAATCGTTTAATGCTTTAGAATTTTTGTTTTCGGAGATTTATATATATAGTCCATGAGCCAGGCTCCCCAAAAATGAAAAATGGTACCAATTTGGTGGGCAAATTCTACCAAAGGTTTTCACAAAGCTCATAATCTGAAGTTTATGTCAGTGCTGGGGCATACTGGGGCAGTGTAGCATAGTGTGGAAAATGTGTGTTTCCATGGCAACGGAGAGTGTTTTTGGCCGGTATAAAAATATGCCTATAATGGTCTATATCAAGAAAGTTTAATGCGGTAACTCTATGTTGGCATTGATATGGGGTGCTAACCTTGGTGGGCTTTCATTTGACACTGAAGATTTCACATCTAGAGGTCAATGTCATATACAAAGGTCAAGGTCATTGACCAAAATATTTTATTTTTTTCATATCGGGTCATACATTTTCTACCCACTGAGTTTGTATATCAGATTTGAATATGTTATCTTTACTCGGAAATAATCTAGAGCATATAGGCTACAATGAGAACTGTGTTATTGTTGCAACCGATAAGGCAGTCTTGAGATATAGGCCTCTAAATTGTGTGGTCATTTTCCAAAATGGGTTGAATTGTGAATTTATTGACTAAAACATGAAACTTATACAAATATATGTTGGTTAGTCATAGGGAAAACTTTTTGGAGGATGTGCCCATGTGGGGGTGGGTCCAATGTCGTTATAAATTCAGGTTTCCATGACAACGGCACCATATAATTGAATAAAAATAAAAATAATTACTAACTAATTAATGGTCTGGGCCTCTGAGACATAGAGGGTCAAGGTCAGTTGCCAAGGTCAAGGTTATTGGGGAAAATGTGATATTTTGGGCAATTTGTTTGTCAGTTGTTTCATATTCTGATACCCTTAGTGCATTAGCCATGGAAGTCAATACCCATCATAATGCAAAAAAAATTGGGTCCAATCACCATGTTCAATTTGGTATATGGCACATTTTAATCACATTTTAATCTGAATTTTAAGTATTACCTCGTTATTGTAATTGTGACAGTACATAAGCCACGATGCATTACCATCAAGACCAAAATAACTGCAATTTTGTGACTTTAGTAACTAAAGCATGTAACTTCACATATGTGTTGCGTAGTTATAATGGACACTTTTTGGACGGAGTCCCCAGTGAGAGAGGTCAAACACGATACTGCACATAACTGTTTCTTTGTTATAGTGGAAACTTTTTAGAGGGGGTGCCAAGATGAGAGGTCATATATCCAGATAAAATATAGTTCCTATGTCAATGACATTAACTATTTGGGGAACAGTTGAAAAAGCCAAAGCTTATTGTTGACAATCTGACGAGCCTTGTGTTTATACAGATACAAAAGTCACGACCAAACCCGACTTAAGGGGTTTCCACACCTGAGCTATCTCAGGAAGTGGAAAGTCCAGACGGACCTACATATAAATATAGTTAATTGTTAAACCACCTGAAAGAATCTATGCTACCTGAGTTCACATCAAGCATATTATATAACAATAAAAATGTCACAAAGTTGACTTTAATCATATTTTAGAAGGGAGAGTTTTCGAGGAGGGTTTCTCCGCAAGTATAAAAAAATTATTGGAAATGAATAATTGCCATAAACAGTACATGATCTGAACTAGTAAAAGGCTCGAAGGACTATTTACTAGAGAGCAACACTGCTTCAATAATTTCAACATAATGTTAGCTGTGTGCTGGAAAATTGAGAGCAGCCATTTGGAACAACAGTTACATTCAATAACCAGCGAATACAGTGTCGGTATGCAGGCCATGCACCCAAGCAGGGAGCAATCAACTGTAAATAGGCCACAATATTAGAGAAAGCTGTGAGTTGGGGAATTTGCGATGGATATTTGGCCCAAAATTATCAACTGAAAGCCCACAGGTTTACATGTATATCAGTTCTTGCAAAATTAATGCTTACAATGTTCCAGCACACAGCTAACATTATGTTAACATTGCTGAAACAGTATTGCTCTCTATTGAATTGTCATTCGAGTCTTTTACTAGTTCGGATCAGATACTTTTTATGGCAGTTATTAATTTCCAATAAATTGTTACCTCAACTTGAAAAAGTCAAATTTTAACAATAATATTGCCATGGGTTGGTCGTCCCCCCGTGCATCAGTGTTTTCGTCAACATATTCCTTTAGCAAACCCAACAGGTCACATCTCTCATCCGATCGTCACCAAACTTCATATGGATCTTCGAGGTGACATCCAGATGGGAGTCATCAATATTTTCTGAAATTTGTTAAAAACATGGCCGCCAGCAGCCATTTGGATTTTACTCTTTGTATGACTAAATCCTTTTGGTACACCCTACTAACGACACCCTACTTGTCCGATCATCACTAAACTTCACATGGATTTTCGGGATGGCCACAAGGTGGGAGTAATCTAATTTTTTCAAATTTCATTTTATAAACATGCCACCGGCAGCCATTTTGCTCTTTGCATTACTAAATCATTTAGCACACACTACCGTCCACTTCCCTCGTCCGATCATCACCAAACTTCATATTTATCTTGATGTTAATTTACCAGATCTATCAAATGTTTTTGAATTTCATTGGAAAAAATGAACACCAGCGGCCATATTGGATTTTACTTTATATATATTTCTTCATGTTGATATCTAGTACTTAGACATTTCAAATTGCCACATACATAATCGTTCCATTGACTGTAACACGTGAAATTATCCCCTGTCCAAGTTGAGCTGCAGTGTCATTGACCCTTTCATTAATTTGTTTTCTTCAAATATATGATGCCGTTGCCATGGAAACCTGATTTTATCACGACACGGGACCCCAACCAAGGCACCCCTACCAAAAAGTGTCCCCTTTAACTGAGCATCATATATTTGAACTGTCATCCTTTAGTCAATAAAGCCACGATTCAGCCTTAAGGGATCCCACTATAAGTATCTAACTCTATACTATACACTAGTCCGGGCGCTTGGTGTCAACATTACACAACTTATGATAAAAGCATGAAACATGGCATATAATTATGTTCCTTGTACCATACTGATCATTTTCAGATACAGGGCCCATCTAGATGGGACTCTCCTCAGCAACGGTTGCTAGGCAACTACCCGAAATAATAAAATGTATGTTATGGGGATGGTTTACAACATTTAAACTATAGTAGTTTATTGGAGATTTAGTTGTATGATAACATGCAATGGTTGTGACATCATTTTATATCATGTTGTCCATAACAACCATTGCTATGCAACTACCCGAACAAGAAAATGTATGTTTTTTACTCTTCTCAGTGACATGTTGAGGCCTTCTCGGTGACGTGTCGAGGCTAAACCTCACACCAAGTTAGTCTACATGACATATAACATTGCCCACACATTAGGTAGTGTATATTGTATACGGATATAGAGTTACTAGTGATAGCAGGTGGTAACCCACTGCTAGGGACCCACCCTAATTTTTTTTCATAAATCTTCAGTAGTCATAACACTTTGTAAATCACTAAACGCCTGGCGAAAATACTTAACACTATGTGTACTACCACGGAATCGATAGTTATATGGTTTTCATCGCACAGACATTCATTGTCTCTTTAGCAATGGTTCCTAGGTAACTACAACCCACTAAAATAATCCAATTAACAATATGTGGTCATATTTACAAAATTACAAATATTTCAGGTAAACTACATTTTTTCAGCTGATTCCAATGAAGATTATTGGACTTATAATTATTTATGCCTGGTGAGTCAGGACATGACCAAAGAATGAGCGTGTATACATATTGGCCACACCCATGACCATGTAACCACTCAAGCTATACATATACACCCCACTCCTGACCAGAGTCACCCCATGTGTAAATAGTATTCACATCGCCAATGGCCACAAAACCCTTCTGTATATTCCATTACACTGCACACTCGGCCATTCATGCACTCCAGACTTGAATACGAACCTCACCCATGACAAGCATACACCACATACAGTCACACTTTGCATACCCGTTCACACCACCATTGGCCATACAGTCACTCCATGTATACATAGTCGCCACACCCATGGCCATATATCCACTCAATATATACATATACACCACACACATAACCATATATTCATTCCAAGTGTGCATATACAACCCATGCCCTATGGCACAGTCCTATATATACCAATACCCCGCACACTCGGCATTCATACACTCCGGATTTGAATATACACCTCACCCATGACAATCGTACACCAAATGTATTACCACACTATCACTCCTTGTATACCTATTCACTCCACCATTGGCTCAAAGTTATTCCCTGTATACCTAGTATACCACACACATGGCCATTTAGCCATTAAAGATATACATATACACCACACCCATAACCATAGAGTCACTCCAAGTATATATATATATATTTATATATATATAAACCCCACCAATGGCCATACAGCCCTTCTAATATACCAATACCCCGCACACTCGGCCATTCACACACTCAAGGCTTGAATATACACCTCACCCATGACAATCAGATATCAAATGTATCACCGTACAGTTACTCCGTGTATACCTATTCACTCCACAATTTGGCCATACGGTCATTCACTGTATACATCTACCTATTCGCCACACCCGTGGTGATACAGCCTTTCAATATATACTTATACCCTGTAAACACGGCCATCCATGCACTCCATACTTGCATTTTCAGATTACCCATGATAATTCAGCCATACACCGTTAACTCATACACCACAGTTGTGGACACACAGTCACACATTGGATACATAATCACTCCACCATTGGCCATATGGCTATGGTCACTCCCTGTATACATATTTGTCATACACATAGCCATATAGCCACTCACGATATACGTATACACCCCACACTTGTCCATAGATTCACTCCAGGTGTACATATACACCCTACAATTGAATGTATATACCAATACCCCTAACACATGGCCATTTGTAAATTCCATATTTACTTATACACATCACCCATGACAATTCAGCCACTCGCTGTATACTCATAAACACCAGCCGTGATCACACATCTACTCCCTGTATACATATACACCCACCAATGACAATATATCAGTAACAGAAAAAATCATAGACATGCCATATACATCCATAACACAATGTCACTTCATATATACTCACACGCCAGCCAATGACCAACCAGCTGTACAGGTATGCATATACACTTCAACAATCATGACCATACAGTCATTCCATGTACACCTATACACATTACCCTATTTGTCAATACACCCCACCCGTGATCGTATACAGCCAACATATGTATACATAAACCCCAGCCATGACAATACAGCCACCCAAGGTACACATGTGCATCCCAGACATGACCATACAGTCACTCCATATATACATAAACAACACAGATAACTGTGTAGCGACATTTGGGTTACACACACACCACTTCAATTACCATATAGCCACTCCATGTATACATATTCACCTCGCACATGACCACTCCTTATACACGTATTCCTATCATCTCACTGTGGGCCCCATCACCATATAGCCACTCATAGAACAACTATTCACCCTACCTCAACAGTCACTCCCTGACTGCCATTTCGATATAAACCATGTATTAAGTCAATCAATGTTGATGCTAATGTGTGACAGTATCCAAATAATATGGTCTCGCTCAGTTCCGTTCAAAACATGGCCCGAGACGTTTTTGGCAAAATTCCACACTGCTTCCTTTAAAATGAATTTGTCATATCTCATATGAGACAACCAGAAGAGATCATTAATTTTAATTGTAAGTTGATAAAGTAACATGGTTAATAACCAATTCAACAGTGTCACAATTTGCTACATTTTCCGAGCAGAGAATAATGGTTGGATATATGAGGAAAATCAATTTTGTTTGTTTGTTTCCATTTTGTAAGCCATCTTGAGTTATTTTGTCTACAAAACACATCAGTTTGACATATTTAAGACAGAATATTATATACAAAACCCGTCGTCTGTGTGTGTCAATGTGTGTGTATAACTCGGTCACGCTTTTGGCGCGTTTATTACTTTTCAACCATGTGTCCAACTTAGCCCAAATTTGGACCACTGCCTACATTGTGTCGTATAAGATGACTCACCAACTCTCACGCCGATTGGTCAACGAATGCACGAGATCGAACATGGTAGAATAAACGCCGTATTTGCACTCAATTAGACACTATTTCTTATGACGTAAACTTTGTCGAAATGACGTCATATGAGGTCACACACAAACCCACACTTGCTTTGCTACTGTACAGATGAAACTTCCAAGCGTTCTACAATAACATTGGAAAAGGACGCAAAATTAATTTGTCATCATGTTGAGTGTGAATATAAGTAAGGGCGTTGCTTCTGTCGAGGAATTTCATGGGTTGTAGAGTCGAACGTTCAATCATCGTTAGAACTGGGTGCTATTTAAAATATTAATGTTGTGCCCTGAATACCCTCGAACTGAAGAATTGGTAGGCGTCCAGAGGACCAGAACCTTTCGTACTAAACTATTGGCATTAATCCACTTAGACAATACCTGCAAAGTATATCAATATGTCGCACACGAACTACCCGTGCAGTGGTTCGATTATATAACTTAAATAGGGAAAAGAAAGTTAATTATTCATACTGTTCGTCCTAAGGAATTCTGAAGGTGTTGGTGTGTGAGGCGTCCATGATATTGGACACCCACCCATCTGCTGGGCTCACCGCATCAATTATGACGAACCCGCCTTAGAGCAAACTGGCTCAGCCCATGCGTGCATACCTGCTGAAGCGGGGGTGGTCAATACATTTCTTAGTAAAATACAGTGTCCCACGCCGCCATGCCGTGACAAGGGAAGCATACTATTAGCCATTCCATTTCTAATATAAATAAGAATCTGATCATGCACGCGAATACCAGTAAGTAACAAAGGACATTTATTTACCCGTCATAAAATGACGGGAAATCCCCTAGTGAAACAATAAACACCTTTGATACCAAAGATATAGTTCATTTATTTGAAAAAAATGGTCCAAACCTGAAAAGTTAAATTTTGCCGATTTTGATGTCAAATCTGTGATATAAAAATCCAATAATTCTATTATGTCAGTGGTTAAAATAGTAACAATTAACCAATTTGCATCATAAATGTTAGTATTCAATGTATATAGGACAGAATAGTCAATTTTGTTCATCAACCACAACTTGCGTTATGATCATTGATGCTTTTAAAATTTAAAAATATGGGTTGGTCTCTTAAAGGCACGTGCGGCCTTAATTGTCGAAAATATTCATATTTGTTCCAAACACCGTAAACAGAAAAACAGTAAAACGCATACAGTTCCGTTCATATATACCATGACCATCGCGTAAACAGCATGTTATCATAAAGACTTACTATATTTTAACTAAGCAAGAGCCTGATTGTGTTGCAGAAGACAGCTACTGGCTAATCACACACAAATGGCATAAACGCTCTTTATTAGTTCCATATCAGGTATTCACCAACAAAGAACGCTCTTTATGTTTACCATCATAATATAAACAAACACCAGAAAAGTAACTTTTTATGCTTTTGTGTACATAACAATGGTAAAACATATGACCATAACATACTGTTTATGCGATATTTCTTATTTGTATACGGACAAAGTCTATCTACATTGTGATGTTCTTTCTGTTTGTGGCGGTTTTTGACGGGTGGATATATTTTCACAGGATACCCACCGCCAAGGCCAACCGTGTCTTTAAGAACGATCGCAATGACACCTTCCAACCGCAGAAACTATCCATCTCTATATAATATACACTATGTGATGTATTAGCATATGTAAAATGTATTTCAGACAAATCTACCATCTATGCTGGTCCCAAAATGCCATCCAGAAGAGTGCGGATTATACATTTTACTGTCTGGGTAGCTGCATAGCAACGGTTATGATGGACATTATGATAGGAAACAACGTCATAAGTCTGTGTAATTCATCCTATGTCACAAATACACCTCAAATATGCAATTCAAAAGAACTAAAGTTGAATAAAATACTGTACTGCCTCCTTATATGAGCATTTTATACTTTCGGGTAGTTGCCTAGCAACCGTTGCTAAGCAGGGCCAAATCTCGATTGGTTCTATATCTGAAAATGACCAGTAAGGTCCAAGGAACATATGTTGCAAGTTTCATGCTTTTATCATAATTTGTGTAATTCTTACATTTCCATGCACCAATCGCCTGGACTACACAGAAGCATGATATATTGGGGAAATAACTGATTTTGACCCATTTTGGAAAATGGTCACCAAGTTTAAAGGCCTATATATCATGACTGACATGTCGGTTTCAACAATAATGCAGTTCTCCATGTAGCATATACGCTACAGATTATTTAGGAGCAAAGATAACGTATTCAAAACTGATATGTAAAATCAGTGGGTAGAAAATGTATGACCCGATATGAAAAAAAAACTAATATTTTGGTGAATGACCTTGACCTTTGTGTATGACGTTGACCTAGAGAGATGAAATCTCTCATGACAAAAGAAAGCCCACCAAGGGTATCACCCCATAGTAATGCAAATATAGAGTTACTGCATTAAACATTCTAGTTGTAAACAATTATAGGCATATTTTGTACACTGGCCAAGAACACCCTCCGTTGCCATGGAAACACAAATTTTGCACACTAAGCTACACTGCCACAGTGCGCCCCAGCCCTCAGATAAACTTCAGCTTATAAGCTTTGAGAAAAATGTTGATAGAATTTGCCCACCTAAATGGTACCATGCTCGGTCCTGGCTCATGGACTAATATGCTTAAAGACATATTATGGACTTGTTATGGACTTTTTCGGGTGCGAGAAATTGATAAGTTAGTGCTCAGGCACTTTGCCAACCTGGAGAATGTTATCATTCTACTAACATCACTGAAAATTTCCAAAGAAATCTACCACACCACTTCATAGAGAACATCGTCTGAACTACCCCAAATTGTAAATATTTACATCTCGATTCGGGGCGCAACTATCGGCTATAATTAAACAAAAATGATTTCGCCATCGAGAGTCATTGCATTTAACTAATATATAAGAATGACGATGTGTATCATCCATTTGAATTAATATTCGTAACAAATAACTACTTTGAGAAAGATTATTCTTAATTTCTATTTGATCACTCTGCCCGGTGTCTGTCGGAGTGTTTCACATCACTTTAATCAAGGAAGACTGTTCAGAAAAACTGTATTTCAAGACCACCAAACAACTTTCCTTTTTAGGGCCACCACATCTTTCCAAAGATGTACTTCTTCCATTTTGCTATCAAAGACCGAAAAATGTCGTTAAACTAGAGATCCAAATACCCCCCTAAGGGCCCCTGTATCTTGAGATATTAAAGACCGAAAATGTCGTTAAACTATAAAGACCGAAAAATGTCGTTAAACTAGAGATCCAAATACCCCCCTATATCTTGAGATATTATAAAGACCGAAAAATGTCATTAAACTACAAAGACCGAAAAATGTCGTTAAACTAGAGATCCAAACATCACCACCCCCTCTTTTTTGAGACATTAAAGAACGAAATATGTCGTTACACCATTAATACATAATTTGTGTTTATGAAAGTCTGGCACCCATTAGCAGTTTGTTTTCAGTACATTTTAATATTCATTGGAACGTAAACAATTATTCTCTGACAGAAATCATGTTAATATCGCCTTTCGTTACTGGTTTCCTCGACTCAAATATTTCTTACTGCTCAATACTTATAATTAAAAAAAATGTTCTGTGTTTTCTGTCACTTCTTAATAGCATTCTGTATTCTGCTATTGAAAAGAAAAAAAGTTGCAGTAAAGGTACGTTGTTAATATACAAATGAGAAATATCTCATAAACAGTATGTTATTGTCGTAAATTTGACGATTGTTATGTAAACAAAGCATAAAGGTACGGAAGGCCTTGGTGGGTATCCTGTGAACATATTTCCACCTGTCAAAAACCGCTACAAACGAAAAAAATATTCAAATATAGACAGACTTTGTTAATATACAAATGAGAAATATCTCATAAACAGTATGTTATTGTCGTAAATTTGACGATTGTTATGTAAACAAAGCATAAAAAGTTACTTTCCGGGTGTTTCTTTATATTATGATGGTAAACATAAAGAGCGTTCTTTGTTGCTCAATTCCTTATTTGGAAATAATAAAGAGCGTTTATACCATTTGTGTGTGATTAGCCAGTAGCATTGTGCTGCCTTCTATAACACAATCAGACTCTTGTTTAGGTAAAATGTAGTAGGTCTTTATGTAAGCATGATGTTTAAGCGATAGTGATCGTATATTTGAACCAAAATGTATGCGTTTTAATATTTTTCTGTTTACGGTGTTTGGAACAAATATGAATATTTTCGACAACTAAGCCCTCTCGTTCCTTTAATATAATTAATATAACATCCCTCATCCAATAATCTCCAAATTGCATATCTAATTTCAATCCTAGTTACACGTCACACCGCCCCTCATCATTTGCCAATTGTACACCCTTTTTTTTGCTGCTGCAACTGCTCAATTTCTTTAAAAATTATTGAAAAAATGGCCCTCCCGCCCGCCGACATTAACCTCTGATTTTTTTTTTTTCGATCATCGGTCCACACCAAAATTGAGCACACGTCCCTATATAATATACCTATTTAAACCGACTATACACGGTGGTGTAATAGATCAACCGTTAATTTAACCATTTAGGTAGCATATTTCCACGTATACGTTATCACGACAAATCCCTGCTGATCTGTTACTAATGAACCAAACAATTAACATGTCAACACACTCTGGCCCGCCAATGCTACAGTGTATAAACGTAACGGGACAAATATTCACAATATATTGGCAGCTAACGAGAACATTCATCACCAGCAATCTGCTCACCCCTTTCAGCTGATACGATAGAAACTAAACGATTTGTTACTTTTAATTACCCGTACTTAATTACACTACTTGCGTGTTAATAAAGTACGACCCCATTACCACTAAATGTGAAACATGTGATTTAGAACATTAATATTCACTCTTACATAGTTCCACATCCAAGGCTCGTCTTGTAATACATATGGTAATAGAGATTACTAATAGTTCATAATTTGAGGCGAATCCTGTGCTCCAGTTTTCAATTTAGGGAGGTTCAACTGTGAGAAGTGTAATAGCATTTATTTACTAGTACTGGTACGAGTGCATTGAGCAGTTGGATTATTTGAACCAATGTGAACTGTGCCCCTTTGAAAATGTATGTGGTGTAGAATAGTTGACATACCTGAAATGATATTCATGACGGGTGAGGTGGGTCACAGGGTTATACTTTTAAGCAACCGCCCAGGAAAGGGTACCCCCACACAAGTCTCAGGAGCCAAGATCAAGATAATATAACATAACATGTACATGTATATATACAAATTATCTGGAGTCTTGTTTTATTCAGGCTGTAGTCAATAGGGTGTTTACATTTATACAGTGGATTTGTAAAGTTGAGTCCACTCAAAAGAAGATAATGTTGTCAGAATGTTAGTTGCTTTGATTAATGGGAATGACCTGGTGACAAGTATGCGGTACCAGAGACCTACAATGAAATACCACACAAAGGCCCTCCCTTCCAGGAATAAGTCAACTATCTCTGTATTTTGTCAATAGTTAGTTATAGTCAGTTTCATACTAGTCGTATAGGGAATAACAAGTACATGCATTAAAGGGTGAGGGGAAAAAAATCATAATTCATTACTATTAACCCTCTCATGACGGGAACTGCTCTGGTGCAGCATTAAATATCCTGTGCCAGTGCACTCCCTCACACACGCGAGTCTCCATCTGGGAGCCCCGGATATATAAGAGAATGCCCCGGCTTACAAGGTCAAGGTAAAATAGAGATTAGAGATTTGGCCAACGTCTTGAGACAGGCCACTATGCACTGCCCATGTATCCATGCTGATTTAAGTATGACATTATCCAACAGTTATGACCTTATATGTAAGACATCATCCCATCCCATGAATGTGTATGTTATATGACTATTTAGGTTATAATCACAGCCACACATACGACATGGACCCATGTAGTGCAATTACACAGGTGCCTATAGTTATGAACTCATGACATGTACCCAGGTCTATACAGCAAATCCATAGAACCAACCCTAAATAGTAATCATCGGCCCTGCCCCCTTTCTATGCCATGGACACAGTAGTTAAGACACATGCAGTTCCATGTAGATATGTCATGATCCATGGTAACTATGGGTTGGTAATATGCTCATGGCTGCCCATGCAAATAGGAAATTGGAACCGGTTCCTAAAGGTAGTTCGTGGTATCTCAGTCTAAACTATATAGGCCATGCTCAGGTACGAGCTCCTATATACTTGTTAATGACCCGTTCCCATGTATTGACATGTATGTAGTTATGGCATGGGTAGGAAGGACAAGAAGTTAGTACCTATCGTATATCAACTAGTATGTGGATGCTACCACACCGTGATAGAGTGCTCTGCATGGATGCGATTGTCAAATGTAGTGCGACTGTCAGATTCCATTGGTGGTATCGACATAAATGTGGGTCAATATTTGTACATGTCTCATTAAAATGTATTCCAACAATCGATTGATGGAAGTTACACCCATAAACTCCACACAGGTATGTCATTCTGATACAAATAACTAAATAGTCTGTTAGTTTTAAGTATAAGTAGATTTGTCAATGGTATGTGGTTACCTAGCAACATTGAAACATCAATACCAATATGCCACACGAGAATCACATGAGAAATTGAGAATGTATCAGTACACGATACACCAACCTTTAGTGATGCATTATTGTCAATATAAGCACAATATGGTAGTTATGGAACAATTATATCATGTAAATTGCCCCAAACTCATACCATATTATGAAACAGTTATATCGGTTAAATTACCAGAAGTGCATGCATATGGTATGTTTTCAAATGTGGATATGTCCATAGCAACCATTACACCACCCGTTAGGTAACGAATGCGGCAACTTTACTGTCATGTTCACACTAACAACAATTATACTAATTGTTTTCAATATAAAAATGTTATATGACGAGTTTAGTTTGTTAAAGCTACCATCATATCAGTCATGTGTGCATTTTTCGATTTCGGGTATGTCGCTAGCAACCGTTACCAAAAATATATAGTATTTTTTAAAGTTAAAGTAAGTAAGCAACATGGTAATTTGTCCAGCCAGATCCACTCTAACAACAACTAATATTATTTTCACCATACAAATGCTGCATGACGTAGTTTAGATTGTTAAAACTGTTATAATATCAGTCATTTGTATTTCTTCGATGTCGTTGCTAAGGAATGACCTGCCGCGATTTGTACACATCTGAAAATGGTTAATAATGTATAAGGAACCTATGTGCCAAGTTGCATAGTGTTATCACCATTTTCTTAATTGTTACGCCAAACGCCAGGACTATTACATTGTATGGGGTATTTTTGCCTTTCAGACGCTCGAAGACATGGTATACGTTTTAGGGGGTAGTGTTTCCGGCTATAAAATCTTAAGGATGGTGATGGTTCGATATATCTTATCACTTTCTTCTTCTCAATTAACCACTTTTCTAGTATAATGGTTCATATTTTAGATCACTGTCGTCTGAATATCTTTACTCGCCCTCTTTTATTAGGAAAAGTTTGAATCATCATGCGATTTATATGCTCTCTTTGGCAATACATGTCATCACAATTATGGAATATCGACTGTTAGTAAGCTCTAACATCAATTACACATATCTAGCGACACCTGCTCCACGATGGGCGGGTATGTGTGAAGGTTGAGTCCGTAAAGTAGCCTACATTATGACTGCATTCACATATGGTCTGATGGAATTTCGTCAGAATTTGCACCATTTCGAAAAATCATGATATCTAAAAAGGCTCAACTCGGATTCTAAGGGACTTTTGTTTGCCATATTGTCCATTAACATCTTCTTATTAATCCCTGGAAAAAATCAACATTCCCCGATTTTTTCCCTATTGAACCCTAAAGTGCCTGGACTAATAATGGCATATGTAATATTAATATATTTATGGAATTCTAGGACCATCTACATCCATAATTCAAGTTATGTCATGAAACCATCTAGTGTGAGGGAAAATAAATAGTTATAATAATATCGGTTTGATGTGTCGATTGCGATATGTTCTAAATACAAGTAGTTGTATTGTATCGTTCATGTATGTGAATTATTTGGGAAGTACGATAAAAATAAAAAATAAATAACTAAATAAATAATAGTAATAAAGACCAAGCATCCAATAAAGTCCACGTGCACCCCCCCCCCCCCCCCCACCGATGATTACAAATAACCTTATTTTTATTGTTCCCTATGGTATCCAGATAAAGAATCCGGATTTCACCGAAAAATAAAGGTGGCCCTACTAGTTTCTAGAGCCATTTGAATCCAAGATGGCCGCCATTTCCTCTAATTCCGACCAGTTGTATTAAATCGTTGTAATAGATCGGTTGTTAGCAAAAGACACAGACAAAATGTATGCCATTATGTTGGTATGATGTCCTTCAAAATGACGGCAAATAATTTCGAAAAAAAATTCAAAATGGCCGCCGAAAAATGACGTCATATGCACGAAAATAGGAAATTTAATTAATATTTCACCATATCTTCCATTTTCTTCACATTAATCATTAGTAAATGGCATTATTTTTGAGACAGTCATCAAGAGTGATATAATAGCGTCATTTTAAGACATTTGCCATTGACGAGGGTTCCATAATAGATACAGAAAGAGGATTTGAAAAAGAGGGGTGAAATGTTCGATTTTTTTTGCAAGACGATTTTGATAGTCATTTTATCCACATACCACACAGGCTCTTTATAGAATGTCAACAACTATGTGCTTTATTTTATTGGACGGATGTTTTACTTCAATGGGAATGAAATTGGTGTAGAAAATTTCCAAAATGGTAAATATGGCCCCAGGGTGTCCTACAATGTTGTGGTTAATATATAGAATTTGCTAATCTGTATCATATACATTGAATACTAACATGTCTGATGCACCATGAATCATTGTTACTATTGTCACCACTGACATCACCAGAAATATTGGATTTTTCTCTCACCAACTTGACATAAATATCGGCAAAAATTAACTTTTCAGGGTTGGACAATTTTTTAAAGTAAAATGCAACTATCATTGGTATCAAAGGTATTTATTGATTTGGTCTATCTTAAATGTGTCTCACTACGGTGTTTTTAGACCAAATTGCTCAAGATGGCTTCCAAAATGGCAACCAAATTTGTAAAAAGTTAATTTTGTACATATATCCCAAACATTATTATCTGCGTTATCCGACAAGGTAGAAAACTGTGACTCACTTGGTTATTATACGTGTTAGTTAATTAACTGACAACTACGTTCTATTATGTTTGTCCCAGTTCCATATGGGGCATGACAAATTCATTTTAAAGCTGCAGTATGGAATTTTGCGGAGAACCTCTTTTGTGATTCTGGCCATATTATTGAAAGGAAATGGGCAGAACTTTGAGACGGAACTGAGATGAACCATAATATGTGGCTATTCTGGCCCATTATGATAAAAGGTGATCAACTGGATAAAAGATGGATGCCAGGATGGCAGCCAGTGAGTTACTGTATGATCATAGGTGATGTGAATAGGTATACAGGGAGTTACTGTATGGTCATGAATGATGTAAATAGGTATACAAGGATTGACTATATGGTTATGAGTGGGGTGTCCATGGTGAGATGCATAGGGATATAAGGAATGGCTGTATGGGCATGTCTGAGGTCAATCGGTATAATGTAGTGACTGTACGGTGTATTGTTGTGTGTGGCCGATGTGACCGTATGGGCATTGCTGTGGTGTATATATATAACGAGAGTAGCTCCGTGGTCATCCGTGTGTTGTTTATGTATATATGGAGTGACTGTAAGGTCGTGGTGGGATTTATATGTGTACCGTGTGTGGCTGTATTGTGACACGTGGGTGTATATGTATATTTGTGCTGTCTATATGATCATGGATGGAGTGCGTAGATAAATAGGGAGTGATTTTATGGTTATGGGTAATGTGTATAGGTGCACATGGTATGGCTGTACGGTCAATATTGAAGTTATATGCATACCTGGAATAAGCTGGATGGTCATTGACGAGCGTGTGGCTATATAGGGAGTGCCCTTTTGGTAACGGGTGGGTCGTATATTGATATATGTTGTGGATGTAATATATTCGGTGTATAGGGTGTATAGGGTGTAGATGAATGATCATGGCGTGTATGAGTATAAAGTGAGTTGCTGAATTGTCATGAGTGAGGTGTATATGCAAGTATGAAACTTATGAGTGGTCGTATGGTGCGGGTATTGGTATATTTGGAAGGGCTCACCATTGTTGGGGTGTATATGTATATCTGGATTGACTCTATGGTCATGGGTATGGCGAATAGATATATATGTAGTTGCGGTATGGTCCATGGTGATGTGAATATGTATACAATGAGTGACTGCGTGTGGCTATATAGGGAGTGCCCTTTTGGTAACGGGTGGGTCGTATATTTATATATGTTGTGGATGTAATATCATCAGTGGTGTATAGGGTGTAGATGCATGATCATGGCGTGTATGAGTATAAAGTGTGTTGCTGAATTGTCATGAGTGAGGTGTATATGCAAGTATGAATCTTATGAGTGGTCGTGCGTGCGGTATTGGTATATTTGGAAGGGCTCACCATTGGTGGGGTGTATATGTATATCTGGATTGTCTCTATGGTCATGGTATGGCGAATAAATATACATGTAGTGGCTGTATGGTCCATGGTGATGTGAATAGGTATACAGAGGTCATGTCAAAGAGTTCTCCACCTTGATAGTGTTTGTGTACATGGGGGAACTTTAAACATGAAAAGCGATAGCCACCCATTACCACACATTCATTCCATATATACAGAAACACCATAGACATAACAATATAGTGACCAACTGTATAAACGTACACCTGACCCATGACCATGGATGGCCATACAGCCATGAGTCACAATGCAGGCACACCTGGTATAATCCTAAACATGACCCATAACCATAGAGTCACCCCTTGTATACCCATTCACCTCACCATTGGCCATACGGTCATCCCATGTATACCTATTATCCACACACACATGGTCAAATAGACATTCAATATATACATCAACACCACAACAATGACCATAGAGTCATCACCCCGGGTATACATATCCACCTCACCAATGGTCATATAGCCACTCGCTTCATACACATACCCTCACCCATGGCACCTGTTATAGTCCTTCATCTGACCTATGGCCATATAGTCACCCCGTGTGTACCTATTCAGAACATTCATACATGATCATGGTCAATCATTGTATACATATATTCACCTCACCCTTGGCCATGCCACTCCCTGTATCCCTATTTGTCACACCATAGCAGAATAGCCACTCAAGATATACTAATACTCCCCAGCCATGTCAGTATATTCACTTCATGTATGCATATGCACATCATCCATGGCCATTTAGCCGCTCGCTATATACACATACCCCTCGCCCATGACCATATAGCAACACATATGTATACCCGTATAACCCACATATGACCATACCGCCACGAGTCACCAAGCAGGAACACCGGGTATACTCATACACCTGACACATGACCATTTAGTCACTCCCTGTATAGCTATCCATTACATTTATGATCCATGCTGAATTGTCATGAGTGAGGTGTATATGCAAGTATGAAACTATCCATTACATTTATGATCCATGCTGAATTGTCATGAGTGAGGTGTATATGCAAGTATGAAACTTATGAGTGGTCGTTTGTGCGGGTATTGGTATATTTGGAATGGCTCACCATTGGTGGGGTGTATATGTATATCTGGATTGTCTCTATGGTCATGGGTATGGCGAATATATATACATGTAGTGGCTGTATGGTCCATGGTGATGTGAATAGGTATACAATGAGTGACTGTATGATCGTGAATGTGGTGAATATGTATACATAGAGTGACTATATGGTCAGGTGTATGAGTATACCTGGTGTTCATGCATGGTGACGCATGGCTGTATCGTCTTTGTGGCATGTACCGGTATAACCAAATATGGCTGTATGGTCAGGTGTACTTGTATAGAGTGGGTGACTATATTGTGATGTTTGTGGTGTTTATGTACATATGAGGTCATGGGTGGGTTGTACATGTGTAATTTGGGTGGCTATAGATTTCCACAATAACTCAAGGATATGTTAATCAATAGAGAGGTCATGTCAAAGAGTTCTCCACCTTGATAGTGTTTGTGTACATGGGGGAACTTTAAACATGAAAAGCGATAGCCACCCATTACCACACAGTCATTCCATATATACATAAACACCACAGCCATAACAATATAGTGACCAACTGTATAAACGTACACCTAACCCATGACCATGGATGGCCATACAGCCATGAGTCACAATGCAGGCACACCTGGTATAATCCTAAACATGACCCATAACCATAGAGTCACTCCTTGTATACCCATTCACCTCACCATTGGCCATACGGTCATCCCATGTATGCCTATTATCCACACACACATGGTCAAATAGACATTCAATATATACCTCAACACCACAACAATGACCATAGAGTCACCCCGGGTATACATATCCACCTCACCAATGGTCATATAGCCACTCGCTTCATACACATACCCTCACCCATGGCACCTGGTATAGTCCTTCGTCTGACCTATGGTCATATAGTCACCCCGTGTGTACCTATTCAGAACATTCATACATGATCATGGTCAATCGTTGTATATATATATTCACCTCACCCTTGGCCATGCCACTCCCTGTATCCCTATTTGTCACACCATAGCAGAATATCCACTCAAGATATACTAATACTCCCCAGCCATGTCAGTATATTCACTTCATGTATGCATATGCACATCATCCATGGCCATATAGCCGTTCGCTATATACACATACCCCTCGCCCATGACCATATAGCAACACATATGTATACCCGTATAACCTACACATGACCATACCGCCACGAGTCACCAAGCAGGAACACCGGGTATACTCATACACCTGACACATGACCATTTAGTCACTCCCTGTATAGCTATCCATTACATTTATGATCATACAGTCACTCATTCTATACATACATGTACTCATCTCACCATTGACCATACAATAACGCTCTGTATACCTATTCACATCATCTATGATCATATAGTAACTCTCTGGCTACCATCTTGGCATCCACCATGTATCCAGTTGATATGTTTTATCATAATGGACCAGAATAGCCACATATTATGGTTCATATCAGTTCCGTTTCAAAGTCCTGCCCATTTCCTTTCAATAATATGGCAAGAATCACAAAAGAGGTTCTCCGCAAAATTCCATACTGCAACTTAAAATGAATTTGTCATGCCCCATACGGAACTGGGACAAACATAATAGAACGTAGTTGTCAGTTAATTAACTAACACGTATAATAACCAAGTGAGTCACAATTTAATACCTTGTCGGATAACGCAGAGAATAATGTTCGGATATATGTAAAAAAAATTACTTTTTACAAATTTGGTTGCCATTTTGGAAGCCATCTTGAGCAATTTGGTCTATAAACACCGTAGTGTGATACATTTAAGATAGACCAAAACAATTAATACATTTGATACCAATGATAGTTGCATTTTAGTTAAAACAATTGTCCAACCCTGAAAAGTTAATTTTTGCCGATATTTATGTCAAGTTGGTGAGAGAAAAATCCAATATTTCTGGTGATGTCAGTGGTGACAATAGAAACACTGATCCATGGTGCACCAGATATGTTAGTATTCAATGTATATAATACAGATTAGCCCATTTTATATATCAACCACAACTTGTAAGCCATTGCAGGACACTCTGGGGCAATATTTACCATTTTTCATATTTTCGGCGGCCATTTTGGAAATTTTTTACACCAATTTCATTTCCATTGAAGTAAAACATCCGTCCAATAAAATAAAGCACATATTTGTTGACATTCTATTAACAGCCTGTGTGGTTTGTCGTTAAAATGACTATTAAAATCGTCTTGCAAAAAAATTCTAAAATTTCACCCATCTTTTTCAAATCCTCTTTCTGTATCTATTACGGAACCCTCGTCAATGGCAAATGTACGGCAGCGTAGAACCGCCACCTCCTCTTTTGTTACTAACTTGATTAAACAAGTTACTAACTTGTTTAATCAAGTTAGCTAACTTGTTTAATCAAGTTAGCTAACTTGATTAATCAAGTTAGCTAACTTGATTAAACAAGTTACTAACTTGTTTAATCCAGTTAGCTAACTTGTTTAATCAATTTAGCTAACTTGTTTAATCAAGTTAGATAACTTGTTTAAACAAGTTACTAACTTGTTTAATCAAGTTAGCTAATTTGTTTAATCAAGTTAGCTAACTTGTTTAATCAAGTTACTAACTTGTTTAATCAAGTTAGCTAACTTGTTTAATCAAGTTAGCTAACTTGTTTAATCAAGTTAGATAACTTGTTTAATCAAGTTAGCTAACTTGTTTAATCAAGTTAGCTAACTTGATTAAACAAGTTAGCATCTGACCAATCACTAATAGCCATTTTATGTCGGGGGTTTCTATTCGTTGTAACCTAATAACGTTTTGGTGCATGCGCAGCAAAGGAGCCATGCATACGGCCTGGTGATGTAAGCTAATAGTAGTCAATGTTGCACGGTGCGGCTAGGGCATGTGTTTGTATATATACATACGATCACACCACTTTAACTAAATGGGGTAGGAAAACCAGTTCCAATTACAGGCCCCATATATACTATTATAATTTATATAGTCTGGTCGATAAAAGGTTTGACCTGGAACAAATTTGGACTAAATTTGTTTTTGTTCCATTTTGAAGAATAATATAACCTCTATAACATATCCATAATCCGCTAAAATCCACTTTGAGTATTTTTTTATAATTCAAGATGGCGACCCATATGGATGCCATTTTTCGATAAGTACGTTTGGTGCAATTATAGTGAGAATATCTTGCCATAATTATGAATACCAGGTGCAATATAGATATACGGATATTTTATATCTCATGTTTGGGAAAGGCTGCCTCCTATGTTCATTTGCGCAAAGCGCCAATCATACTCCGAAGACATATATACGAGATAACTCCCGCCAGCGATAATCTGCGTAAAGTCTATTATTTAAAGGTAATCGATCCGACCAGACGATCCCCATATCATGTCATATCATCAATCTACAACAACAACAACATTTCTTTAAAAAAAGGTCAACGGCATCAATCGCATTATACTCTACGGGTCAATTTATCCACGTGTATCAATTTTCACTGACCAGATTGCAACACGTTTGTGTATGTAATTAAATATTTAATTTAATTAATGATTAGTGCCATTTTAAGACATCTGATGTCAACGGGACCTATCTAATAAGATTCCCCGGGTCAAATTACTCATATATGCACATTTTCAGCTCCGATGGTCCAGCCGTTCCTGTATAAACAATCAGGAGATAAAAGCCAATTGCGACAGCTTTTCATGTTTGACACTGTGTGTCGCTGGTAGTCCCTCATGTGACGTCACACGAAGGAAGATTAACGATTCAAACTGCATCAACCATAATCAATCGCATGAATCTCCAACTTCGGCAACGGGCTCACCACAAAAAATTATTTTCGGCAACGTGCTCAGTGGATTAGCGGGCATCGATATTGACTGAGATAAATTACACCCATGTTATCATCTAATTTTCCGAAATTACAGGGAATAATAAATATATGTACAGGGATATACAAATTAGTTTATTGGTTGGCGACTTGAATATACTTTGGGTGATATTCTGTGTCATTGCTAATTGATTGGTGAATACTCAAGAGTCACAGACCTAACATCCAATGTACGACCACAGTGAGATGTACCCGGTATAAATATAGATAGCACCTGTATGACTGCAGACAGGTGTGATGCCGATCTGGTTTATTATTGTTTATCACTGATAGCATTAATTATAGGTTTATGAAATAAAGAATTATGTTGACCTTTCTAACGATGTTTTAAAGGGACCCACGCGATTGATTGCGAGCTTCATTTTCCCTGATCTTGTGTCATATGTTCGACAGCTGCTGATAATTTCAACAATGTATAAATATTTTCAACAATAAATCAGTATGTTTCAACCAATAGAAAAACCCGACATATAATGGCTATTCGTGATTGGTCAGATGCTAACTTGTTTAATCAAGTTAGCTAACTTGATTAAACAAGTTAGTAACTTGATTAATCAAGTTAGCTAACTTGATTAAACAAGTTAGCTAACTTGATTAAACAAGTTAGCTAACTGGATTAAACAAGTTAGTAACTTGATTAATCAAGTTAGCTAACTTGATTAATCAAGTTAGCTAACTTGATTAAACAAGTTAGTAACTTGTTTAATCAAGTTAGTAACAAAAGAGGAGGTGGCGGTTCTACGCTGCCGTACTAATGTCTTAAAATGACGCTGTAATATCACGCTTGATGACTGTCTCAAAAAACATTGCCATTTACTAATGATTAATGTGAAAAAAATGGAAGATATGGTGAAATATTAATTAAATTTCCTATTTTCGTGCATATGACGTCATTTTTCGGCGGCCATTTTGAATTTGTTTTCGAAATTATTTGCCGTCATTTTGAAGAAGGACATCATACCAATTTGTCTGTGTCTTTTGCTAACAACCGATCTATTACAACGATTAAATACAGCTGGTCGGAATTAGAGGAAATGGCGGCTATCTTGGATTCAAATGGCTCTAGCACCTAGTAGGGCCACCTTTATTTTTCGGTGAAATCCGGATTCTTTATCTTGATACCATAGGGAACAATAAAAATAAGGTTATTTGTAATCATCGGGGGGGGGGTGCACGTGGACCTTATTGGCTCCCCGACTGCGTGGATGTGCCCGTTACTATTCATGTATATACATACTATTTATTTTGATAGCCTCGCGTCATTCACACATGAATGCTGTCATCGCGACATGCATAGCATACATGAAAATGATTACTTGAAACGATGGGCCACACGGGTTATGGATAAACGTTTGGATTAGATAAATACATATTATGGTCAAAGTTTGTTATATGTTGTAATCATGTTATTCCCCCTCTGAGTCGTAGTTATTTATTTTTCGAATATTATTTTGCGAAGAACGGATACTCGTTTCATGTTGAATATTTTGGTGATTAGGACAGCGTGGCCATAAATTAAATGACAGCGGCTCCGTTGCTACTCTGTCCCATCTTGTCAAGCGCGTGTCCTCGTCCAATAAATCCTGCGTCATCGGTGAGGATCAAGCGAACCAAGTCCAAAAACGTGCTCAAGCCAACTGAACAGCACGCGCCGGGTACTTCAAGCTATCGATAGACCAGTCAATGAAAATACCAATGTCGCGTGATTACATTAACTTTGTACGGGGAATCACCGGAGGAAATATGGGTCATAGTCTGTTCATAGTATTAAGCGTGCTGTGACTGTGTGTTCAGCAATTCGATGAGCTTTGAGCGCATACATTTGAACGGTTCAGCTTACATAGCAGAGAGTATGGTATTAATTCTTCATAACATAAAGATATATCTTGTAATAATAGTTATATACATTCTGCATTTAATTATCTCGGAGTATTAGAAATAAATTACACATGTGCGTCACGGGTGTCAAAATAGACACCAAAAAGACCATCATGAAGCATCAGATATATGATGGCCCACCTCTGAGTTTAGTGGGATATACAGGCCTGTGATCATACAGTGGGGTGGGGTGGGATAAAGTATTGCTATCAGCGTTAAATGTACATTTAGAATCGATGATTGTTTTTGCCAGGCGATATTAATAGTGCAGTACCTGTATTTTCCTATTTGTCATCAAATGACGTAATTTAAAATTGATTGGCTATTTATGGTAGTATTTAGGGATCAGTTTTGTCTCACAGACCAACAGTACATGATACTATTCATCGATACCGTTGTTGCTAATGCTGCAGGTTTTGTCGTTCGACATATTAGCCCAGCTCGTAGTTTCTATGGGTAGGTGATAGTTTCGCGTTCTGAACTTCATAACTGTCAGTGCTTCTTTAGTTGATAATTTCGATAGATATTCTTCTGTTAGGAACTCGTGTTTACTAGCTTTCACACAGTAGTGACTTTGCCGTTTTGAGCGACGTGCAAGGTCTGTGTCGACATCGCACCATTCATGCGTTAAACGAGTACCGAGAACCAACCAGCTTGTCACACACTGGTGAGTATCATATCTTGTTCTGATCAAAATATATAGAACAGCATATGTAACAACACAATGGCTGCAGTCGGTTCATTGGTTGACTTGTACACGTAACATGGATAATAGTGTACTGTTTAAAAGCGTCTTAGAACAATGTTAAACGCTATATAAAACAGCCATTATTATTTGCTACTTTTTCGAATATGGCCGAAAAGGTTTTTCAATGCGTGTGATAGTGTATTTCCATCGATATCATCTGATCTTCAAACATATCTATATATTAGTTCTGGTCTATGTACTTTAAAAATTACATTTATATACAACAACAAGTATGGATTAGATATTTGATTAATGAATTATATACTAAACCATTTATAGGTTAAAGTCTGATACATATTTTAACTTACATATACGTACACACATATTCTTACCATTTGGATAGAAACAACTTGATCCATTCTCATTTGTTCCGACTTCCATTAGAATCTCGCGGTCGCCACACGTCGATTTCACGAAGGTAGCATTCTGAAATAAGGAAGAACGAGATTTCTGTAAAGGGAACATTCGTCTTCATAATGGAAGTTTGTATCATCATCATCATCATCATATACATTTATGAGGTTTCGCAAAACTCAAGTTTACGACATGTTTAGGGTACAACGTCAGCAACATAATTAATTTAACTGTAGCCGAAATGACATAACCCTTTACCCAACAGAAGGACCCTGTGCCAATGCATTCTCTTATATATGCGAGTCGACCATAGGTCGCCTCGCATATATAAGAGAATGCATTGGCTTAACACATTAAAAATTATAAAATTGTTAAAGAATATAAGAAAAAACGGTAAAAAGTGTTAAAAAAAGATTTTTTTTAGGCCAATGCATTTTCTTATATATGCGAGGCGACCTATGGTCGACTCGCATATATAAGAGAATGCATTGGCACAGGGCATAACTGTAACTATCACAATGTGGTCAAGGAGCCGGTTCCAATGATATCCATATTTCTATTGAGACAGACCAAAGATATTTTAGGCTGTTGAAGCTTTATTTGGCCGGTTTGTTGGGTAAAGGGTTAACCGCAACACAGGATATGGTATCTATTCAATCGGTTTCTACCGAAACGGTTAGTTTTGTTGTACAATACAGCTATCACAAATCAAGCCTCGAACAATTGTCCTCAATTGGTCGATTGAGAAGTATTTCGCCCTATACTATGGGTGTTTACTGCTATGCTGATCTGGTCGTGCCAATGGGGCGATGGTGATATATATTTTGGTTTTCACGCGATGCGAGTTATTTTAGGAAATTGTAGTAAGGCTGATCTGGCTGTGTCAATGGAGCTATAGCGATGGGGATATCTCGCAGGACAACACATTTCGGGTGTTCACGGATCTATATTCGCGGATGTCTCAGTATGTGACCTTTATGACTACGTTAATTGCTTTCGATGTTTAAGTGTGCACAATGGTTGGGCCACTCTAGAAGATTTTATTGCGGGAACACAATGCATAATATAACAGCTAATTATTGGTTGGTCAGTTACCGCTGTCTGTCAATAATCTGAGATTCGTCAATTATGTTGTCAGGAAACAACGTTTGCCATTTTATGTGTGCTGCAGTAGAAGTTGGAATTTCGATTAGAATTGTATAAAAGTCTTGTCCTCCTTGGCAGTTTTTAAAGCAGCTCAATGAAATTTGGTAAAAGTGTGGTGCCAGTTCGAGTTATAGGCTGGTCAATTTTTTGTTTGCAAGTAACTTTATCTTATATTGGATGTTATTAAGAGTGATGAAGTTTGTAAGAAAACAACCGTTATTATGCAGCATATCACTCAACAAGATAACCCCCTTTCCTCGCCAGGAAAATAAATTTATTACTTTTTCTTACTGCTTTATATTTGGGTTATTTCATAACGTATATGCAGATAATTGTCCATTGTTTCTATCTTTCACTGGAAATTTTGTAAATGCCATCAGGACATCATGCCAAAAAGGATTGGTTAATTTTTTGTTCTATGTAAGAATAGTCATAAGTAAGCAACATATGGTCATCTTGTAAAGGTATGTCTAATAACCCTTTACCCAACAGAAGGGCCCTGTGCCAATGCATTCTCTTATATATGCGAGTCGACCATAGGTCGCCTCGCATATATAAGAGAATGCATTGGCTTAACACATTAAAAATTATAAAATTGTTAAAGAATGTAAGAAAAAATGGTAAAAAGTGTTAAAAAAAGATTTATTTTAGGCCAATGCATTTTATTATATATGCGAGGCGACCTATGGTCGACTCGCATATATAAGAGAATGCATTGGCACAGGGCATAACTGTAACTAATACAATGTGGTCAAGGAGCCGGTTCCAATGATATCCATATTTGTATGGTTCTATTGAGACAGACCAAAGATATTTTAGGCTGTTGAAGCTTTATTTGGCCGGTTTTGGCCGGTTTGTTGGGTAAAGGGTTAAGGGAATACAGTTGGCACTTTTTGTTACGAGGCGGCTCACCCAAGTTATTGTTATGGACAGCATAAAATTGTTTACATCAACCATTTTAATCCGCCATTCTTGTAATTGTGACAAATAACTTAGCGTTTTACTCTATCACGTTTCGAGTTCCAGAGAAAATTAAAGAGGTTCTGTCACGATTTTTCATAAAAAATTTTTACCGCGATTTAAGAGAACAAACAAAAAGGTGCGTTAATTTTGGAGTATTACTGATTTTATCACCACTATTCGACCAATGGGTGTAAGTAACGGGTGTTTCTATCAAACATTTAACATCAGCAAGTTTTCGATCATAAATGATATTCATTTTGCCAAGGTTAGTATCAATGTGTATTCCAAGTAGATTGAAAGCACTATCAAATTTTAGACCAAGGTCTGGGCACATAATATTCGTACGTTCCGTATAAGACCAATCCACGACGCCTGACACGTGCTAGGGTTAAGTTGCAGGCCTGAATAGTCTAGTTTAAAACAGTATATACTTTCCTAAGACTTCCTTCTAAGAAGAGATCACTGTCGTCTGCATACTTTGTACTTTTTAATTATAAATGTACAAATTAATTGAACACGTTATGACTAGATGGATAGCAATAAGTAGAATTATAATATTTAGTTTACCTGATGATCTTTCAATCGTAAACTACCAGTTGAACACCGGTCATGGAATAACGTTGCTACTCGGAATAATATCCTATAATTCTGACCAGTTATGAGTAATATAATATGCATCTTATATCGGACGACCAACTGACATATTAATCTATTATAGATATGTAAATATTCACATGAAAAGATTGAAAGGTGTCTGCCGATTTTCTCTTGAGAGTGAGTAGTATCGAACCACAAGCAATACTTTAACACAGAATGAGCATGTTTTATTAAACAGCACACCGCAAACAATATATAGTATCTATCACAACCACATGCCCGCGTATATATGTATGTCTCGTGGTGATACATAACCATACACGCATATATATATTTCACCTGGCCCAGGAATGGCGCCTTCTGATTGGTCGAGAGCGGTGTGCTACACTGTGTAATGTTGTGCTAAATTTAGCAATACTTGTATAGTGTCGTGCTAAATTTAGCACACTACTATACCAAACTTGTAAAGTTAAAATAATTACTGTTAACCCTTTACCCAACAAACCGGCCAAACCCGGCCAAATAAAGCTTCAACAGCCTAAAATATCTTCGGTCTGTCTCAATAGAACCATACAAATATGGATATCATTGGAACCGGCTCCTTGACCACATTGTGATAGTTACAGTTATGCCCTGTGCCAATGCATTCTCTTATATATGCGAGTCGACCATAGGTCACCTCGCATATATAAGAGAATGCATTGGCCTAAAAAAAATCTTTTTTTAACACCTTTTACCATTTTTTCTTACGTTCTTTAACAATTTTATAAGTTTTAATGTGTTAAGCCAATGCATTCTCTTATATATGCGAGGCGACCTATGGTCGACTCGCATATATAAGAGAATGCATTGGCACAGGGCCCTTCTGTTGGGTAAAGGGTTAACAGGTTTCTCACAGGAAAGACGACTACTTGCGAAGAGGCAACATTCGGTTGAATTCCCCTTGTTATACAGTTTCGGGTTTTCGTGCATTCAAAGCAAAGCATAAATACTGAACATGTTGTTTTATTGAACTTGATTTAACAGATTCTTGCAACGATTATGTTTCTCTTAAAGGTACGGTTGGCCTTGGCGGTGGGTATCCTGTGAAAATATTTCCACCCGTCAAAAACCACCACAAACAGAAAGAACATCAAAATGTAGACAGACTTTGTCCGTATACAAATAATAAATATCGCATAAACAGTATGTTATTGTCAAATGTTTGACCATTGTTATGTAAACAAAAGCATAAAAAGTTACTTTTCTGGTGTTTGTTTATATTATGATGGTAAACATAAAGAACGTTCTGTGTTTGTGAATTCCTGATATGGAACTAATAAAGAGCATTTATGTCATTTGTGTGTGACTAGCCAGTAGCATTGTGCTGTCTTCTGTAACACAATCAGGCTCTTGCTTAGGTAAAATATAGTAGGTCTTTATGATAACATGTTGTTTACGTGATGGTCATGGTATATATGAACGAAACTGTATGCGTTCTAATGTTTCTCTGTGATTGGTGATTGGAACAAATGTGAATATTTTCGACAACTAAGGCCTCACGTGCCTTTAAACTGTTTATCAGTAAGTTAATAATCATACAGTGTATTTTTTCTCGGTAAAACGAGATGTACATGAAGGGAATTTGAACAGTCCAGCAGTTGGTTCATAGTTTGTAGAATACGGTTATTTAGTATACATGCTACAAGTTCGAATTGTTCGGTGAAATATAATAAATAGAGCATGGCTTGGAGTTGACTACGCGGGTATAGCGCCCAGTTGGGTGGGTTTAGTACACTCCGCTCCGCGTCGTGAACTATATACACCCACTGTGTACTATACCCGCGTAGTCAACTCCAAGCCATGCTCTATTGTTTATTAAATATTATATAATATCAATATGGGATTATTGGAATTAAATATATTGATTGATTGCTTCTTTAATTGCTTTTTACTCACATTCATGGGTCTCATATAGATCGCTTCTGGCTCTATTTCTCCACATATATCAACTCCGCCTGGTTTTAAAAGTAAACACAATTTGTTTGTCACGTCGAAAGCAAATGTTTCGCAGTTGTTGTGTCTATCGCATAGCTTCTCACATCGTAGAACATTGCTCGTATGCGTTCTGAGAATGACATCAACTGTTTGTGGTGGACCGTCCATCTTTTTCAAGCGCATCATTGGCTTCTCTCGACCTCCGATTGCGCAATGTGCGCCTGGGACTAATACAAGAATCATAAACGGTAACAACATCGTGTAACACAATGACTTCATCAGGTTCTATGATACAGAAATTAGACTCCTGCCTTTGAATGCTGAAGCTTAGCGACTGAGAGTCTTAGCCGGGATGTAACTGAAGAATTCAAGATGTCAATAATAGCAGTATTGATGTCCCGGTCGTACTCCGCAAAGGCGCTACGTGCGTTCACAGGACAACCAAGTGAGGTATATTCCCATTCGATCCAGTTATTGTTCACGATAACATTAATGTACCAGCAACCACGAAATAAAAATTACAGATTTTGAAATATATACATACTGAGACAACAAAGACATTTCATTTATAAATCCATGACGCAGTAATTCTACATGTGTTAGTTAGTTAGTTAAATATATTTCATTGCTAGTACTAATGAATAAGTCAGACAGGGATTGAGGTACAAGTGCTAACCACTTAGAAATGCCCGGCTCCTCACAATTTGACAATAAGTAATGGAATGATACGGCAATACTAAGAAACAGTATAGCTTCAATGAGAGTTACATATGGGATGAAACAAGGTGAGTGAAAGCTGGATGAGGAGCTGCTGAGGGGAAAGAAGTGAAGCTGACACCACGCAACTACTACACTTGCATGCGCTTATTGAACTGTGTTTACACTGACTACGTACAAGTAAAGCGTCTTGATTTGGAAAAGTATCCCCAATGTGACAAAAATGTATCCCATATTTATAGAACCCATCTACAGTCACCGATACTTCCGCACATATGTTCACAAATACGATATGGCAAAATAACCTCACGATTAGCGCTAATATGTGAGTTATTATTTCAATTCCCCACCAAAACTAAATCCTAGGTAGCTACCATATATAGGAGTCAATCTTACGCGATATTGGGGAATTTGTCGGGTTTCTTTTCAATGGGGAATCGATTGGTGTGTCCCCTATTGTGGACAATTATTAAGATAAATGGACGCTATTGTACTGTGCAGCCTTGCTTTTGCAGTTATTGATAATTTTAAGTGGGGTTTTGTCCCATTATGGGCACACAGAGAACACTACAGTTCAATTATTTCTAACCTGGCTACCATACACTCTTAAACGTTTTGGTTTTTTAAAATACCAAATTTGGTTTTGAACTTTGTCCCATATATGTAACCAAATTAGGTTCTGATCAAAACCAAATACAAAGTGCCAACTGGTTTTGATAAAAACCCAAATTGGTTTTGAGCAAAAATTTCAAAAACCAATTTTGGTTTTGATCAAAACCAAATTGTATGAATATTTGGTTTTGATCAAAACCAAAATTGGTTTTGAACTTTTGTCCCATATATGTAACCAAAGTAGGTTTTGATCAAAACCAAATACCAAGCGCCAACTGGTTTTGATCAAAACCAAAATTAGTATTGAACTTTTGTCCCATATATGTAACCAAAGTAGATTTTGATCAAAACCAAATACCAAGCGCCAACTGGTTTTGATCAAAACCCAAACTGGTTTTATATATATGAAACCAATTTTGGTTTTGACCAAAAAGTTTCTTTTTTGCACAATTTATTGATAAATGTGCCATACAAGATACTTATGCAACCTTTAAGGGTACTGTACACTAAATCCACCCATTTATTGTACCATATCCATACTCAACAACATATATGCAACACATGAATGAATTTGGTTTTCCAAGTTCGACATGTAAAATTATAATGAAAATTAATTTATGACTCGAGTCATAAATTGATTTTCATTATCATTACCAATCCATTGATATATTAAAGGGCTAATTATAAAAGGCTTTAGACTCAGGATGCTATACAGTCTGAAACAGATGCCACCAGATTCCATTTCCAGAACAAAAATTCAGCTGATCACTTGCATACTACAGGCTATCAAATTTCTATATTATGGCTTTCATACCCTCCCACAAACCTACATGTACATGTATATGGGTTCTTTTTGTCAATTGGTCAAATCTTATATTATACGAAAACCCATTATTTTTGATGGTTTCTACCATAATAAAGTTGGTTGCCAAGTAAACAGAAAATAAACGGTGACCATGTAATTTTGTTTTTACGGTTATCACTTATTTAATGTTTACACAGTCCTGAAATTATTATGATAGAAACAGTTGGTCCGCAAACAGTCAAGTGTTTCTCACATAATTTTGTGATGATTTTTTCAAGAGTGCATGCCGGCATAGAACTAAATTCCACAAGATGCTGCAAGATGTGGCAAATTACATGTAAAATTTCCTGAAATCACAAACCTCTGAGGACTATTCTACCATTTAATTGCTGTCAGTAACCTTAAATTGAGGCATGTAATTTGCCTGCACATGTGAGGGCCACCCCATTCATGAATCATATCATAAGCAACCAAAATTAAGAGTCGAAGATGAAGTAAATTATCCAAATGACATAATTGGTTGCATCAATGTTGAGTGAAGTTTTAAGATAAACATCAATAAAGCCACAGTGAGATTTTGGAAATTAAACTTTAATTCAAATCCAGCAGGAATAATTGTCAGCCTAGACATACTTCCACAGCAGTGTATATTCCTGATGTGTGTGCACACCTCACCATTGCAACAATTGCAATGACTTGACACTTAATATATAGTTCATCACACCCTTCTTATATTGAACATTCCCAAGAATGACAGCTCATCTGTTTTTACACCTGTCAAGCAGTCGAAATTTAAAGATCAGCAAACTCCTTTATATTGGCATCTGATGAATATAGCAGCACTTGACGTCATAGCATGTTACTAACTTCCCACATGCTGCACCACACTTGTATATGGTGGTGCAATATTTATGAATGAAAAGTTGACGAATAACATATTGTATCTGCACAGATAACACACATGCCTCCTCTGTATGTTGTGCACATTCTGGTACTAAAGTTTCCAATGCCAGTGAACAAACATACTCTGAAAAGAAATGCATAAAATAGTATGTTTAGGAAAAGTCAGATTTAAAGACATATATTGCAGACTTATTTCATTGAATATTAAAAGCATTGTTATGGCATGGCAAAATATGCCATGGCATGGCAATCAGTTAGTATCCAAAAACTCTGGTGAAATTGACGTGCTGAACCAAAACTCAAACATGACCTGTATTTTGTACATTAAAACACACACATTTCAAATTTCATTCAACTCAGTTGAGACTATCTAAAGTTATCATCTGACATCTGGAATCCAATAGCGAACTAACAGATAGACACGCAGCATGATACATCCCCTTTTGTTTAAACAGGCATATATGGGTGCATATAAACAATCAGTTAGTATCCAAACACTATCCCCACTGGAATTATGTAGCAAAAACCTGAGATTAAGAACTAAAATTCCAACCATATCCACTGTAGCATTTCAGAGAACACAACGGTTGAACCACGCACAAATGTAAACATTTACTACTTTATTCAGGGCACCTTATTGAGTATAAATATTACTGAAATGATTGTCCCAATACTAGTCACTGAGTTTAAATTGTTTATAACAATGATGTTGTTTTCTGACTATTTGGATAACTTATTTTGGCATGATTATTTATTATTCCATCACCTCACTGGATTGTTTCACATCACTTTAATTTGTCTTTAAAAGCACATCAGGTTATTGGATATTTATAAGGCCATTTATAAGGCCATCGTGGCTATGGTTTATATAGTGTCATCAGTATTCTGTGAATTAAAGTGCAAAACGCGGTGATTATTCACCCCCCCCCCCCCCCCAATTGCCCGTTTTTTTTATCTCCAGTTACCCTTCACAGGTATTATTTTATTTAGTCTTATTCCATACCTTGACACTTAGACGTAGACAATCTGCTAGAGATTATTTGTTTGGACTCTTTTCCATAGGTAGGGAATTTAGACATAAATTCAACAAACATACAACATAAGTCTTTTTGTTAAAGGTGCACAATCCGATCTGATTGTCCCCGGGTCATCCAGTTACAACATGAACAACAACGGAAATTTACACCAAAAGCCAATAGTCATCCATCATTACTTTTCATCATGTTATCTTCTGAAATTGATTTGCGATGACCTTGCGAGACCTCTCAATATCTTGTATACCTGCATATTTCTAGAAGAAGTCAGTGGAATGTTTGGTAGGCTGACAAATAATCGAGGTGGATAAAATTAACAGATTTGATAACTCAGAGCTTTGAGGGATAGGTTCCTCAACTCATATAAAATATTATTTAAACCCGAAGCTGAAGAAATAGTAATTTAGGGGGCGTCAAATCAGATTATACATCTTCTAAGTGATCAGTATTTATATAAAAACTTACAGCTGTAAATTGAATACATCCAAGTTCCAACTTTGGTCCAGTGTACGTCTTCCAGTCAATTTACTTCCACAGCAAGACTTCTAGCTGACCGTCCTCTATATAATATAACATACATGTCTTATAAAATGATACCCACAAGCCTTGAAATAGTGTGTCTGTCATTTGCAGAATTAGGTCCCCAGAGGAAGAATTTAGTGATGCTACCCCACATATCACCAAATTCACCCTCTGTGAACCTCCTTCTGCTGACATGTAAGCAGCATGAGCTCTCCAGATGGTGAATTTGGTGATGCTAGCCCACTGTGCGGGGTAGCATCACTAAATTCACCCTCTGGGGACCTCATTCTGCAAATGACAGGCACACTATTTCAAGGCTTGGACATGCACTAGTATATTAAATGACATGTACATCTATAGATTTACTTAAAATATCACATATTGTTCTGGATATAAATCTTTTCATTGTACCGGCCACGACATATAGGATTTCAAACAAAGAAAACATTATTGCAGGCATACTCATAGCATGGTTTGATGACAGGTGAAATACCCAGCATGGGTGGGGTGTGAGTAATCACATTCTTCATGACTTTGGGGTGGGCGGCTTCATTTAGGTTATAGTTTAGAAATAACAGTTATCAAATTATGATAATTTCCTCAAGAAGATACTATTATATAGTATAGCATAATTATTATATGAATGTGATATTATTCACAAAAGACGTTTTGTGTCAGAGAAAATGCAAGTCGAGCAAAAAGAGCAGTTAATTGTTTATAAGCAGAGTCACGATAATGCGTCGTTTCCTTATATTTAGATTTGCGTTTGGTGCGTCTACAACTTACAACTCACAATACTATCATACTAAATTCCTTATTTGGTATGTATTACCATATTCTGGTTAAGAGAGAATCCTAACTGGATAAGGGGGAGGTCGAAAAAAAAATTCAGGGACGTATGCCGATTTTTACTTTTCGACCCTAGTTGGGACTCACTCACCCCCACATACAAATTGTTTTTCTGTTTTCGGCAGTTTTTTCGACCATATTTGCGAGGGTGGGGGAGGGGGAGGGAATTCACTGTAAACAGCTGTATATGAATTTCTGTGCATTCATGGATGTTAAAATAACATGTAAATAGGAATGTGTCATTTTGGGGTCATTCGGCTAAAAAAACATGGCTGCCAGCGGCCATCTTGGATTTCAAAATTTGCAACAAAATACAACACGATAACTGCCTGCAGCCAGTTTAGCAGTTAGAATTACATTATTTATCTTATTATAAGGTGTTTTAAAGGTACTCAATCCGATCGGACGCTCCTAAATTACTATTTCTTTGGCTTCGGGGTTAAAATATATTTGAATCGAGTCAAGGAAACTACCTGTCAAAGCTCAGCGTGATCAGATATAGATTTTTCAAGTTAGTTATTTAAATTGTTTCTGGGCCAGAAACAAGAGTTTAAACAGAAAACATCGAGTGGTAAATTATTACTACTCAAGTTTTCTGTTTAAACCACTTAAATAGTAATTTAGGAGCGTCTGCAAAAACAGTAACAAAACATGCAGGAACAAAAAAATTTGAGTTGCGGAAAAAATTTGTTGGTCCCATCGACAACACACCCACCCCAGCATACGTGCCCTGAAAAAATCCCCCCACCGCCGACTGGATTGAAAAATATTCAATTCTTAGCAAGAACAATTACATTATTTTTGTCTGATGATTTCCCAATCATGAAGTAATGTGGATTAGCTGGATTATGAACTGACAGCGGGTAGAGTGGGTCGATTACAATAAAATTTGGTGTGATTTCAATGCGATTATTGATTGCGCCAATAATTTTATCTTCGCCTATATATGCGAGCCAGGATTCAGCAAATCCGATCGCGATTTTACGTAAAACGCTGTCACTGCGAATTCTTTGGACATTGCGACACCAAATTATGAGTGGACGTTTATATGGCCACCGTCCACCTTATGTAATCGACCGATCCAAGAAATCTCGTTCGGAAGAACCCGGATTAGGCCGGATATCATCGCTATTATTATATAGAGATAAGAGTAATCAATTGGGTGGCACCCCCCCCCCCATTTATGTGAGGGTGGGATGTATCTATGGGTATTTGAGGCGGCCACCCACCCTCGTCGTCAAATCACCGATCCGAGAAAACCCGTTCAAAAAGGACGTGTCATTCCGATTTCCCATGAATACTAAATTCGAGAAAATCCCCAATGTGACAAAAAATGCATCCCATATTTATAGAACCCATCTATAGTCACACGGGGCGATCATAAATATCACCGATACTTCCGCACATATGTTCACAGATCCAATATGGCCAAATAACCTCACGATTAGCGCTAATATCTGAGTTATTATTTCAATTCCACACCAAAACTAAACCCCAGCCTGGTGCTATTCACCAAGCGAGACTATTTTATAAACCAGGTAGTTTAATTGGTAGCGGCTGAACGCCAAGGTATCTTTGCATTAGCGCAAACGACACACGCTGTCGATGGTGTGATTGATCCAATCTATCAGAGTTGTCACTTGCCAATTGACGCCGTCTCACGACTGATTCGTGAACACTGCCCACAATCGGCATGTATAGCGGTATAATGTTTGGGTATAATTGTGTGGAGACTCATGCTTGCGTTTATATATCTGCAGAATGAGTTTCATTGATATTATTGAGGTTTTTTAATTAGCACAGTCTGAAAACGAAGAACCAAGAAGATAACGTCTCAGAGATTTTTGTTTGTGTTTTGGTTCTGTTTGGATATTTCCCTGTCATTTCCAAAGAAATTTGTTTCCATGCATCATTTTTCCGGCGCTGATGAATGGTGCCGGTTTCTTTGTTCCTTAATATTTTGATTCATCTCTCCACAATGTCCAAAAAAGTGTTACGTTCATCTGCAGTTGGAGGGGGGGGGGGGGTCTGGAAAACAATTGCACATATAGGGCCCAAAAAGTTGTTTTCCGACCCCGAGGGACCCACCACCCCATTTGTGCAAATTTGTTCCTCCAAATGTTAGGGACCCACCCCCTTTCTCATGTTTTTATCAAAATTTCAGAGTTTTTTTAACCGTTCTTCAATAACTGTGTTAACTGCCTTTCAATCCCATTCCACTAGCCCTTTTTTGTGCAAACTGTGTAAAATTAAGACTCAAGCAATAACATCCTTAATCGGTAAAGCATAGGTCAGAAAAAAACGAAAAATAATCTGTATTCCCAGGTGTTTTCTGGTGTTTCAAGTATCTAACAACAATACTAAAGCATTGTGTATGTACACTGTATGTCACAAATTGCCCAATACCATATTAAAGCCTTAATATGTCGAGCGTGTTTAGTCTGACAGAGAACATTGGCCAGTGTAAATAGTGGTAAACAGGTCAGGGGTTCTACAATTATTTATGCATGATCAACGAACTCTTTAGTATTATCCACCGGGGTGGGTGAGGAGGGGAATTGTTTTGGTTAGGTATACACATAGATCTATGGTTATTGTACCCCCGATATTAGTCGGCGGGTATACAGTTGACGTCTCGAGCCGTCCGTGCGTCCGTCCGTACACACATTTTGCATCATAACTCAAGAGTCGGTTGTCATATTTTGATGCTCTATGACATGTGACAGACCAGAAATGGGGAACGAATATGCATAATATCACGGATTGTGAGCACCAATGCATACCAGAGTTATCCATGGGCCCTGTTTATGAAATTCAGTCCGTACAAAGTTTTTTGCAATATAAGTTGAAGTGTCGGTTGTCGAATTTTGAAGTGGTTTGGTATGGTGATATACCTGAATGATAGGGGAAGGATGTATGCAGATATTACTGCATATCACATGTTTCGCCTGTCGATGCATACCAGAGCTACCAACCTGGTTCCATCCGTAAACACATTTTGCATTATTATAACTCAACCACGTGTATGTATATATGTGCACTAGAGTCTGCAGTATAGTCTCAGTCAGATGCTATTCTTGATTTTAGTTTGAACTTTGAAGACATTGAAGAATGTCATTTCTCAATGCATCTGAATGCATCACATTATTTCAGTTCATCTATTTGTAAGCGATAACAGTATACAATTAGTATTTTAGTTTAGTCTTGTTGAGCAGTATTTAAGCTTCAATATGAAGTTCGTAAATTCAAGGAGAATAGCGTCACCTTCACTTGGGATTGTCTGAACAGTAAACAGTAACGGTCATTCATCATAACCAATTCAGTTTGATTTGGTTGCAAATTAACATTATTTGCAATCATTCAAGATGAGAAATAACCAGAAGGAATGAATTTGATTGCACGCCAGAACGAGACAGTATTTCAGACATTAGAAATTTATGAGATACCCTTTTCAATTTCGTGTTATGCAACAATCGGGTTAACGATATCTAGTCATCATTGAGTATTCACCATGTAGTATTTGTGATACAGTTTTTTTTTTATTACTTTTATTCGGGTAGTACAACTGGGTAATATATATATTTTTTTTTACTCAATTACGGTTTTCCACTGTGAAGTGGAACTGGATCCTGTGAAATCCAGAATGTTGTTGAATCTGTTGAATGTTGAAAAAAAACCATTTTGGAAACAAATTACAAGCACGATTGTTTTGGCCTCTGGGACCACCCACCCACCCCGGACCTATATACGGATTTTTATGTAGACCCCCCCCCCCCCATGTCGTCGGTGGTATATTTTGCCCCCACGTCCTTTTCCTTGGTTGCTCATTGTTGAAATGAACCAAACGTGTACCGTTATGTTTATGTGACCGGTGGTCAATCTATGATTGACGCCAATCACCTTGATTGGATAATCCTATACCGCGCGGCGATGTCTTCCCATCGATATGTCCACCGATAGCTTCGCATTGAGCGTCGCCTTGTAAAACTACCTGGACCATATTATAAACCCAGCCGGTGAATAGCACCCCAGGTGGCTACCATATATAGGAGTCAATCTTTCGCGATATTTGGGGAATTTGTCGGGTTTCGTTTCAATGGGGAATCGATTGGTGTGTCCTCTATTGTGGACAATTATTAAGTTAAATTGACACTATTGTATTGTGCGGCCTTGCTTTTGCAATTATTGATAATTTTAATTGGGGTTTTCTCCCATTATGGGCGCACAGAGAGCACTACAGTTCAATCATTTATAACCTGGCTACCATGTATGCGAGCCAGGATTCAGCAAAACCGATCGCGATTTTACGTAAAACGCTGTCACTGCGAATTCTTTGGACATTGCGACACCAAATTATGAGTGGATAATATGGCCACCTTATGTAATTGACCGATCCAAGAAATCCCGCTCGAAAAAGCCCGGATCAGGTCGGATCAGCGTCGCTCGCTCCGGGGATTGGGGAATAATTTTGAACCCGCAATTTTTGAGTTCTCAATTTTTCCCCTATTTTGGGTCCTAATATTTTTTGCAGGAATGACATCGTACGGTCTGGAAACGCGTTTTAAACAAACTTTTTTTTTTCTTTTACCGGCGGATCGGATTTTAAAAACAGAATTCCCCATCTTGGATTTTACTCTTTGCATGACTAAATCCTTTGGCGCGGGCTACAGGTCGTAGTTTTGATCGGAACTTGAAATGTGTCATGGATGTTAACAATGACATGTAGATGGGAACGAGTGATTTTGGGGTCATTCGTCTAAAAAACGTGGCCGCCAGCAGCCATCTTGGATTATACTCTTAGCATGACTAAATCCTTTGGCGCGGGATACAGGTCATACCTTTGATCTGATCTTTATGAAATTTGTCATGAATGTTGACATTGACATGTAGATGGGAACGAGTCATTTTGGGGTCATCTGGCCTAAAAACATGGCTGCTGGCGGCCATCTTGGATTTCAAAATTCAATCCATTGGCGCGGGTTACAGTCGTGCTGTTCGTCTGATCATCATGAAATTTGTCAAGAATGTTGACATTGACATGTAGATGGGAACGAGTGATTTTGGGGTCGTTCAGCCGAAAACATGGCCGCCAGCAGCCATCTTGGATTTTACTCTTTGCATGACTAAATTCTTTGGCGCGGGCTACAGGTTGTAGCTTTGGTCAGAACTTCATGAAATTTGTCATGGATGTTAACAATGACATGTAGATGGGAACGAGTGATATTGGGGTCGTTCGGCCAAAACACATGGCCGCCAGCAGCCATCTTGGATTTTACTCTTTGCATGACTAAATCCTTTGGCGCGGGCTACAGGTCGTACCTTTGGTCTGATCTTTATTAAATTTGTCATGAATGTTGATAAAAACATGTAGATGGGAACGAGTCATTTTGGGGTCATACGGCCAAAAAACATGGCCGCTGGCGGCCATCTTGGATTTCGAAATTCAATCCATTGGCACGGGCTACAGGTCGTACTGTTCGTCTGATCATCATGATATTTATCATGGATGTTAATATTAACATGTAGATGGGAACGAGTGATTTTGGGGTCGTTTGGCTAAAAAACATGTCCGCCAGCAGCCATATTGGATTTTACTCTTTGCTTGACTAAATCCTTTGGTGAGGGCTACAGGTCGTAGTTTTGATCAGATCATTATGAGATTTGTAAAGGCTGTAGATGGGAACATTTAATTTTGGGGTAATTCGGAAAAAAACATGGCTGCCGGTGGCCATTTTATAATTTACTCTTTGCATCAATAAATCCTTTGGCACACCATAATCACCACATCCCTGATTCGATCATTATGAAACCTGTCATGAATGTTGATATTGACATGTACATCTAGTCTTACTTAGACATTTCAATTAGCACCTTTCCTATTCCTCCATTTACTGTCAACAATTAAATTATTCCCCTACCTAAGTTGAGCTACAGTGTCATTGACACTTTCATTTGAAAATCCAAGCAATATTTCGAAATTTCAAAATATTTATCGCAATTATTTTGAACTGGCTTATAAATTGGTTCAGTGTTGTATCCCATGTTGTTGTAATTAATATAAAAGATATCTTTTCATTTTGTAACCGCAGTAATTTTTGTATACGCTGACACTTGTAATCGATAACAAAAATATTTTATTTTATGGATAAGAGTTGTCTTCTATTTTGGGACACGTTCTGAAGCGGGCAACAAGCAAAATCGGATGCGTCATATAATGACCTTTAATTTGATATATTATAAAAGATCTTTGTTGGAGGGTGGGGTGCAACCAACTTCTAAACTAGAGGCTTTCTGAGAATTGGCCCACGGATAAGCATTTGATTTACAAAAAATCTGAATAATACCGCCATTATACCCATGACAGATATATTTCGATAGCAGAATGATTCTCATTAACTCATTTTCGACATTTAGATTCTCGTAAAAGCTCCTGACTTGCTGTATTTTGATTCTCGCAACATTTTACGAATTTTAAGATGTGTCTATAATATGGTGCTCATATGGTACGTATTTATCTGACATACATGTATCAATAATGACATTTCAAAAATGGTCCTCTATTAAGGCTGAACTGTTCATTCTCATCGGTTTTTGCGACAAAGGTACCCAGGTTCTGAACATAAAGGTACCCAGGTTCTGAACATAAAGGTGCCCAGATTCTGAACATAAAGGTGCCCAGATTCTGAACATAAAGGTACCCAGATTCTGAACATAAAGGTACCCTGATTCTGAACATAAAGCTACCCAGATTCTGAACATAAAGGTACCCAGATTCTGAACATAAAGGCACAACATACCAGGTTCTGATCATTTTGATAAAGGTACCGGTACCCAGTTTGGGAAAAATCATGATAAAGGTACCCAGGTTCATCTGCGGTCGACGGGATATTTTTGTTACACCTCAGGACAACATATAGGATACATTAGTTTATATACTTCATCAGGACTTCATATACAGGTCAGGCACATCCTGAATTTCACTATTATAGTGGTATTCCACTATTATAGTGGTATATGACCATTACCGTTTTGTGAATTTGATAAAAGAGGGATAATCCAAAATCATATTTCACACAAATTATTCAAAATTAGTGTCGCACTAATTCGGTACCATACATACATTTTGTCCAGGAGAATGATTAATCATAACGGCACATGATAAGCAGCTCAATTAGCATTCAATTCATTTAAATGTTGTCATGAAGGAGCGATTGAGTCATCATGTTATTGTCATTTATAAATATATTAGTAATATTATTGAATAACAAATCTGGCGCAAAAGATTGCACAACGTATTTTGTCGGAAGACTATTCATTCGCTGCGATATTGTTAAAGACATATTATGTACTTGTTCGTGTGCGTGAAACTGATCAGTTAGTCTGCCGGTGAGATCGATAGTGACCAAATTCAGCTTGTTCGTTGTCATATTTTAGGAGAGCTGTGTTTCTGTATCTGGTAGACATGTAGTAGATTTTCAAGAAGACAGATCAGAATCGGGGAATTAGTCATTTTAATTTGTACATGAATCAACATATTTAACAGCATCAACAATATATATATACAAAGATCCCGCCGGACCGCACAGCATGCAGCCCGACGGGTGAACTTGTCCGACAGCAACAATTTCCAAATTCGGAATTCCTCTATAGTGTTAGTGTCCCTCTCTATGATAATGTGGTTTGGTGGGCTAACCCCGGGATGGTCGAATAGGCCGAGAGGCCCACTCCTTCACTCCTACCCCTCTCGAAATTTACCGTAGCTTTTTATACATGTGTGTTTGTGAGTTTCCAAGTTACAAACAATGCTACAGGCATGATTGAACTCGATTTGCGTGATTAGCGTAACTATATATATACACGGTAGAATTGAATAGGACTGTCATTAATGTCGTAATATTAAACCATGCGGATATATTTTACAATTGTGTCTTTAGTAATGATCTGCCCATTGTACACTGGATTATACTTCGACATGTATTGGAAAGTCTGGTTAAAGGTACGGTTGGCCTTGGCGGTGGGTGTCCTGTGAAAATATTTCCACCCGTCAAAAACCGCCACAAACAGAAAGAACAACAAAATGTAGACAGACTTTGTCCGTGTACAAATAAGAAATATCACATAAACAGTATGTTATTGTCATATTTTTTACCATTGTTATGTAAACAAAAGCATAAAAAGTAACTTTTATGGTGTTTGTTTATATTATGATGGTAAACATAAAGAGCGTTCTTTGTGGGTGAATTCCTGATATGGAACGAATAAAGAGCGTTTATGCCATTTGTGTGTGATTATCCAGCAGCATTGTGTTGTCTTCTGTAACACAATCAGGCTCTTGCTTAGGTAAAATATAGTAAATCTTTATGATAACATGCTGTTTACGCGATGGTCATGGTAGATATGAACGAAACTGTATGCGTTTTAATGTTTTTCTGTTTACGGTGATTGGAACAAATATGAATATTTTCGACAACTAAGGCCTCACGTGCCTTTAATAGCGGATACGTTTCTTCAATGAAATAATTTGTCCACAGAAAATACGATATACAAATAGTGAGACATATCCCAATATCATACTTATCGCGCAATAATTATAGTGTGGTCGTGGTACGCAAAAAAGGGGGTCAACCCAGAAGAAATTGGTATAGAAGCGATCTCGGTGTCATTCAACGCGGGAGAATCTCTGCTACAACATATTCAAAATCCGCTAAAATCCGCTTTGGGCAAAATCCAGGATCCAAGATGGCGTCCAACATGGCCGCCTTTAGTCAACAGAGATTCTGACTGAGATTAATTCGACATAATGAGAACAAATGTTGCCATATTAATACAAATGTATACATTTTTGCGAAGGTAAAGTATTATGCCACATATCTATAGAAAAAATGGAACCCCTCGCCCCAGATGGCTGCCAAAATGGTGGCCTAAACTCTAAAATTATACTTTGTAACATGCCGTGTGAAATCTACGTACGAGAGATACTCGTTATGGAATCGTGATCAATTTGAGCAAGTGGGGATTTATTCACTCTGACAGTATGTTCTTTAATTTTGTGAACACTGTGTGAAATTATCAATGTGACAGACGATTCATTGCCCTACATGTATATATATGTTTTGCTATGTGGCGAATCGACCGCTACACATTTTTGTATTTGAATTGATTTGATTTTGATATCACACGAACACATAAATACACATATACAATCTAACACATTGTCGCACATAACGTATAATATATAATTTATAAATCATATATATCAATTTGCTCCAATGGGAGCCAGCTGGTACTTTTTTTAAATATATTTAGTATATACCCTGTGCCAATGCATTCTCTTATATATGCGAGTCGACCATAGGTCGCCTCGCATATATAAGAGAATGCATTGGCCTAACATTTTTCATCATTTGTTATTATTTTTTATTTGTTTTTTACAATTTTAATATTTTTTTCTTATATTTTTTAAAGGTACGGTTGGCCTTGCGGTGGGTATGCTGTGAAAATATTTCCACCCGTCAAAAACCGCCACAAACAGAAAGAACATCAAAATGTAGACAGACTTTGTCCGTATACAAATAAGAAATATCGCATAAACCGTATGTTATTGTCATATGTTTGACTATTGTTATGTAAACAAGAGCATAACAAGTTAATTTTCTGGTGTTTGTTTATATTATGATGGTAAACATAAAGAGCGTTCTTTGTTGGTTAATTCCTGATATGGAACTTATAAAGAGCGTTTATGCCATTTGTGTTTTAACGCCGCAATACTCACCTTTTCCAATTCACGTCGATGGTGCATATCCCGTTTACCAATAAGACGAATACCAATTATCACCAACGCCCACCCCATGAGTCTGCTTGATGTGCACATCACAACACGACAAGGAACAGTACAGCAGTCTTAGTCAACATCTTCTCCCACCCTATTGTAACAAGACGAGAGCAATTATATAATATACTAGTGTGGTGCCCGTCAAAAATAACGGGAGACAAACATGACATGCAGGACAATCCCGATTATGAATAATTAGTAAACTATTAGTGTCCCTTCAAGTAATTTAACATACTTTTAGTCACCCGGTGTAAACAATGCTTATTGCACGACATGGAACCTATCCCGTACTCATTACCCGTGCCGTGTTACTTATATGTGCACCAAGTTTCCCCACATATCTTCTGAGATGATGGTAAACGCTCTTTATTGATAATGCAATGTATTGGCCCCCCCCCCCCCCCCATTTAAGAAGTCATATGAGGTCAAATGAGCCTATCCCATTATATTCCACTGATCATATGAACATGTGTGCAACAATTTCCTACATATTTCTTCTAAGCTTATAACGAACGCTCTGCATTGCTGATATATGCCCTTTAAGTCAGCTGAGGTCAACAATGGCGGTGACAAACATGATCGTATCGCTGATAATGATATATTTACACACTAAGTGTTGTCATCACTAAATCCAGCATTCTGATTGGTCGGCGCCCACGTGGCTAGTTGCAGTTATTTCTCGGTGAATGCGCAACGCCTCATGACACCAAGCTAATAACACCATCGATACGTCATTAGGTTTGGAAAGACGAACGCGTAATGTTTTGTGCGCATTTGGACTCGCGCAGGACTGACTTAATACATCATAGTTTCAATATGAAGAGAAATTGTTCCTATTAACTTTTGCCAAGGTTGCTATTTGGTATTTTGGGCTGATCTTGTCACGATACACTTTTCGATTTAAATAAATTTACAAAAGTGGCTTTTTCGCTAAATGTATATAAATATAAGGATTAACTGTCATGTGGACTATTTTTATGGAGATGTAACGGTGAGGTAAGTGGTCATAACTTGTATGTAATTCGGGTTTTACACAAGTTATGTCCACTTACCTCACCGTTACATCTCCATAAAAACAGTCCACATGACAGTTAATCCTTATATAAAGAAAGCCGGCAAACGGTGCGCGGAGTTGGTCCGGAATTTAGCTTTGGCGTGGACCAGCTGAAACCACATTCATCTTAATTCGTCTTGAACACATTATATCAGTATATGTACATATAGCCTGTCTGTCAATTGGGTCGCTTGGTTTATTAGCGCGCGCACCGCGTGTATACTGTTCGGAAATCTTATTTTGTGTATAAGTTTTTATTGAGACATTTGTGACAGTTTATAATACCAATACAATAATGTTGTTGACATGGAGTTGTAATGTCAATTATATAACGAACAAAGTATAAATCGACAGGAAAATGAAATATCTGTGTTTTTTTGGGGGGGGGGGGGGTCTCTCGAAGGCAGACAACATCGACACAGCGTCCAGTATATTACAATGGATATATGTTTAAATTTGATTATTTTAGTTATGTTTAGTTTTGTACATGTATGTAGGGTATTTGGTACGATCGAAAATTTTGGCAGTGTGGATTTAGGACATAAATGTATAAGTACAACATAAGGTTTTCAGTTCTAGTTAGTTTGAATGAGTTCTCCCCAATCATGCCATTTTTTCCTAAAGCGGTAATATAGGCACTGACTGAAGTAAAATACCTTTTCTGTTTGATATTAGATTCGTAATTCTTTCTTAAAGGCACGTGAGGCCTTAGTTGTCGAAAATATTCATATTTGTTCCAATCACTGTAAACAAAAAAACATTTAAACGCATACAGTTTCGTTCATATATACCATGACCATCGCGTAAACAGCATGTTATCATAAAGATTTACTATATTTTACCTAAGCAAGAGCCTGAATGTGTTACAGAAGACAGCACAATGCTGCTGGCTAATCACACACAAATGACATAAACGCTCTTTATTCGTTCCATATCAGGAATTCACCAACAAAGAACGCTCTTTATGTTTACCATCATAATATAAACAAACACAAGAAAAGTAACTTTTTATGCCTTTGTTTACATAACAAATGGTCAAATATATGACAATAACATACTGTTTATGTGATATTTCTTATTTGTATACGGACAAAGTCTGTCTACATTTTGTTGTTCTTTCTGTTTGTGGCCGTTTTTGACGGGTGGAAATATTTTCACAGGATACCCACCGCCAAGGCCAACCGTACCTTTAAGTAAATTTAAATTTGGCTCCATATCGTTCATTTTACATCTGTAAATATGGTATTTGATGAAGATCGTTAGAAATTTTTGAAAAGAGTTCACTTCTACATCTGTAGATATACTAAATATAGCAGTTTCCGCATTGATTTTCAGTCTATGGTTTGTTTCGTCATAAACTCATTTTTCAATGGTTCGCCAAAAGTTCTTCACAACCGGGCATTCCCAAAATAAATGGAGATGGGTTTCTGTGGTCGATTTACAGAATGTACAGTTTTCGTCATTTTTTATGCCCATCTTTTTAGGAGCTTATTTGTGCCTAGTATATTCGTATTGATCCTGTATTGGAACCACATGGTTTTTGTCTCTATTGTGTTTGTAAAAGGGCATGTAAACACTTCCTTCCACCAGCGTTCGTTATATTTTTTCCCAAGTGTTTCTTCCCATTTCGAGAGTTGTTTATAGCACAGCTTATTACCCAGCAATGTGTTATATATCGTTCTTGTGCCGCTCGTGACCATCAATGATTTTATGGGGAACTGTGGGATATTCAGTATTACCCACATATTATATACCAATCTATTATATATACTAATTCAACATCACCTATACATATATATGCATATTATATGAACCCCAAATCCATGTATGTTACTATACCATTATTATTATGTATAGCGTATTTGGTGATTGGAATATAGGGACAATCAGTACTTACACTATCTATGGAACTTTTCTGTATCGAGAGCAGCGGTCAAATGAAGACCAGAACTAATTAACATAAATTATGCGGACCACATGTGAAACTCATTAGCTGAGTCATAGCACAAACCTATACGAAGCACCGGGTGATATAAAACGAATATATCCCTATGCTAGAGTCATTCTCGTTCTCATTTTAATTCTGGTCTAGTATCTTCCCGACTTTCTAATACCCGATTCCAATTCGAGGCAGCATCCATGCATCCGATACAGGCAGCTTAGAGCCGGGTTGTTATTTTCAACCGTGGGCATCGCAACATTTCCGATCACCAACCACACGTCTTATTCACTACATGTATGCCGATTAAATCTTATCTAAAACAAGACTGTGTCACTTCATAACCCAACAGAACGGGATTGTCGGGTGTTCGACATTTCCATCAGTTTCGGTTTCGTACTTTTTCTGTTGTTTTGAAATTGCTCTTGTAATTCCTAAGTAAGTCAAGGGGTTCAAACGGAGGCCGTGTTCAAATTGGAATACTTGTGGAGATTTGAAGTTTCCATTTTCGTCAATAAGATCGCCTATGTAGATAATTTTGTTTTTAAGAATGGTATTATAGCAGTCCTTCAGTATTTTAGAGGTCCCAACAAGACTCACAAGCGGAAGAGAGTATAACTCTGTAATTGAAGTATAGGCTGGTGTTCTTCAATATATGATATCCACGCTTCTATTACATTTCGCCAAAAAGGATTTTTCATTCGTTTGGACTCGAAACTAAGTAGCGATGTATCGTCCTGTTTAATTAAACGTTTCACCCACGAAATTTTCAAAGATTTAGCGAAGCATCTTATATCAGGCATTTTGCAACCACCATTTGCATGGGTCTGGCTCAATTGCTCTCTACTTAATCTGTCTATTCCGTTATTCCATACAAATTTAAACAGTATTTTATTGAGCTCACTCATAAACTTCTCTTGGGGTGTGGGAAGGGCCAGGAATAAATGCACCAGTTTAGATATAGCGAGTGATTTAACCAGTGTTATTCTGCCGAGTACTGTCAAATTACGTTTACTCCACATTGCTAATGTCTCTTTGAGTTTCGTTAAGGCTAATTCATAGTTTTTCTCAATCATAACATTTATATCATTGTGAAATTCAATACCAAGTACTTTAAAAAATCCGGATTCCATGAAATTTTCCAACGATCAATTATTTTATTTGTGTAATCATATTTATTCCCGATCCACACTGATTTGGTTTTATTGTAATTTATCTTTAGCCCGGATAATCGCCTAAATTGTTCCAGGGTATCCATTGCAGAATCGAATGACTTTTGTGAACCGTCTAAGAACAAAGAGGTATCATCAGCGAACTGGGAAATTTTAGTATGTTTGTCTTCGACGGAAAAACCTTTGATATTTGTAGATTTTCGAACCATAATACCTAAAATGTCTGCACATAGGACGAAAATGTAAGGGGATATTGGGTCGCCTTGTCTACAGCCCCAATTAAGTTCAGAGAAACCTGAGAGTTGCCCATTCATATTATACAAGACGTGATATTGCAATATAAAGTTTTTACGTAGCTAAGGAAGCCATCACAGAAGTTGAAGTATTTCAAAACTTTGAAGATAAACTTCCAGGAGACCGAATCAAACGCCTTTTCAAAGTCGTTCATTAAAAGTAGTCCTGGTATTTCATTTTCTTTTACAAAATGCATTGCGTCCATTATGAGTCGGATATTTTCTCCAATATATCGCCCTGCAATGAAACCTGTCTGGTATGTATTGATTAAATAGGGTAAGTGCTTTTTCATTCTTTCAGCTAAAACGCCTGACAATATTTTATAAGTTACATTTAATAAAGAAATAGGTCGCCAGTTTTTCAAAAATTGTCTAGCTTTGTTCTCCTTCTGCAAGAGCCTTATCACTCCTTGTCTTTGTGTTATAGATAATTTGCCAATCTCTAGTCCGTAATTAAGGGACCTTATAAGAAAACAGCACAAGTCTTTCCAAAAGATTTTTAAAAATTCCACAGAGAAACCATCACTTCCAGGGCATTTATTATTTTTCATTTTCTTGATGTAAGCTAAAGTTTCTGCGTAAGTTAATTTTTCGTTTAGGTTTTTATTGTCATTTGTTGTTAGTTTACGCATATCTATTTCGCTTAATTTTGAAAAGGAGGTCAGTAGTGATTGATCTATTTGTTCATCTTTGTTCTCATAAAGCCGTTCATAAAAGTGTTTGGTTTCTTTTAGTATTTCATCCTGGGTATTCAATAGTTCTCCGTTTTCTTTCTCCAATTTTAACAGAGTTTTTGTTAAATAGTTTCTCTTTTCCAGTTTTAGGAAATATTTTGTTGGTTTTTCTCCTTCCCCCATCCATCGTGCTCTAGATCGAACCAGGATTCCTTCAAGCATTTCTTGTCTACTGTTTTCTAATTCGCGTTTGAGGCCATCAATCTTGATTAGAGTATCATTATTTGGGTCTGATATCCGTTCTAAATTAAAGATGCGGGTTTCAAGATCACGGTGTTTTTGTTTGCGTTCTGAAGAAATTCTAGAGCAAAAAGGTATTATATATATCTTTATTGACCTCCATAACTGAAGAGTTTATCAAATGTTATACATGTATACAGTATCAAGGTAGGCTAACATTTTAGCCAACATGAAAATAAACAAATAGCAGTATATATATACACAAATGACACAAGTGCCTCCAAGACATGGTATACATGTTGGGTCAAATATTGAGAATCCTTACCCACAGGCAGATATAAATTCAGACATGCAATCAGACATACCGACATGCGGACATAGTATATGCAGATAGACAAACACAGGCACGCGAACATAACTTTTAAACCTGAACATATTTACATAATGCGGATAAAATCCGAAAGGTACAGAGAATAAATGCTTAAACTCGCATTTGCTAAATTACTGGCGGCAATCAGTTAGAATTTGGAATATTATTCAAATGTTAGTATTGTGTCGTTTACTATTCAAATACAATTGATATACCACAATGCATAAGTGCAAGGAATACAAAAGCGCACACAACTGCTATTTTTACATTCACACCGGTAACATCACATCCGCATGGACGAGTGATGATGACTACACCGACAGACTACAATACACAGAGATACAATTTCGAGAAAAAAACATATTACCGGTATCAACGTAATTGGCCTTTCGTCTGATGTGGTAATATAACTTAATTGGGAATGAAAGCTTATTTCCTTGGCATTTTTGATCCGAACATTGGAATTTGATTTCTGTGGTGATCAGTTAATAATTGGTCCTAACATACCACTGTGGAGTTTCGTTGATACGTTTGGAGATTACTCAGAATGAAGACTTGACAGCATTTTGTGTGATAGCCATAATATGTGGGTGTGGTGAACTATAAATGATACGAAAAACATAGGGTCTTCAATGAAAGAAAATAATTCAGACGGAAGTTTTGTAAGGTGAAGCATTACAAGTTCATCATCGTCAAGCTCATCCACCCAAAGATAGAACAGTAATCCAAATGTGTCAATCATTTGGTACCACATGTCATTACGACGAGAGCACACTATATGATGAGTGCAATAAATCATAACGTGTGTTACCACGTCGTCATAAACCAAGTGACATAGTGACATAACGCACAAGTACCCTCGTGTTTGGTAGCAGTAGTCGCTATAAGTTGGGCAACGGTGAAAAAGTATCTCTTCCGCTCTGGATATTGCCGACAACAACGCCAAAGGAGAGACATCTGTAAGTGACTTTGGATTTGATAGAAGCATGTTAGTGTTGGGTCGTTTTGAACATTTTGCGTCCAGTCGATATCGCGCTTACTGTTGACTTCCGTTTTGACTAGTCGGGTCCACTCCGGGCGGATTGGACACGTACCGACTACTGCGAGTTGCTCAAGATATTGGTTCAAGTTGTGAGAAATAAGAATTCGTTCAATGTCAGCAAAGTATGACTGAGGATTATTATATTTACGAGAAAGATGCATGTGAAGTCTTGATACAAATATTTCCTTGCATACTTTGGAAGGCGATATGCGACAAAGGCTACCAAACAAACTGAGTTTTCGTGCATCTATAAAAGAGGAAATAGGGCCTAGGCCCATGAGACCTAGGACAATATCGGTTCTCGTCCTTACAGGCAGTCCTTGAATGCGTTTCAAGCAAAATCGGTGGATTTTCTCGAGCGAAGTAGTTTCTGACACAGACATGCCACACAGAAATTCTGATCCATATAATCCTTTTGGCAGCACCATCGTTTTGTATATAGTTGCGCAACTCGACGGAGTGATCCCTCCGGCATAAAGACCAGCATTACTTAAGAGGAAAAAAGTTGACCTGATTTTGTCTACAATGACTTCAACAAATTCTTTGACAAAGCTGTACTTATTTACTTGTATGCCCAAATGAGTGATTTCGTCTGTTTCGGTCAAAGTACTACCAGCGACAGTCCATCGTCTACTTGTGTTGCAACTCTGGCGAGAAGTTTCGTTAAAAACGATGACTTTACTTTTGTTTGGATTATACATGAACCGCCACTTTTGACTATATGATGTGCATATATCGCATAAACGTTGTAAGCCGTAACTTGAGAGGGACAACAATGTCATATCATCAGCTTGTGTTGGAGACGAGCAGTTGGAGGATAAAAGTCGAAAACCAAAGTTTGAAGCTTCAAGTTCATACAACAGATCATCTATGTACAACATATAGAACAGAGGGGATAAAATATCCCCTTGCCGTGCGCCTTGTTTTATCGCAATTGACTTAGACAGAATGTCTGTATGTTTGACTACATATGATATATTACTCAAAAACTCTCTTAGGAGGAGCCATATTTTGCCTTGGAACCCACGATGGTGTAGTTTCAACAATAAGCCGTTGATCCATACTGTGTCGAATGCCTTATGTACATCCAAGAAGCAGGCGAATAGTTTAGACTGTTGTACTTTTGTGAAATTCATGCTTTCGTGCAATACATATGACGACATAAGACAACTGACATTTTTCTGAAAACCGTTTTGAAGGGGGTGAACTTTAATTAGATTTGGCGTATTGCGTTCCATGCGAGACAACATTATTTTTTCTAGTGTCTTATACAGAACTGGTAGAAGAGTTATTGCCCTGTAGCTGTCGAATTTAGTTTTTGGCTTATCACCCCCCTTATACAGGGAAACCATCATGCCAGATTTTGCCATAGCGGGTATATGTTGTAGATCTAGCATTTTGTTCAAGACGTACGCTAACCGTTCATGTAACGACTCGCCTCCATACACAATGTGCTCGTAACATATCATGTCCGGACCAGGAGCTTTCCCCATATTCATTGACTTGAGAATTTCCTTTAGCTCCTGAATAGAAATAGGATATAACATATGTTTATCAAGTGGGGTAGAGACACCATGTGTGTTTATGTTAGATGCAATGTCTTCAACTGAATTATTGACATAATCGTAATGATGATGATCGAATGCGTCCGACTCAAGTTGGCAATATAATCGTTCATAATACTCAGCCCACGCAGTTGTGATTTCTTCTGGATTACGGAGCATAGCATTGTCAACCTCGAAGAAGTTATTATTAGTTGCCCTAGTTCTAGATTTGTTTTGGTTAAATAACCGAAAAAAGTGCTCTTGGTTGATTTCCGCAGCATTGTCAACTTGGTCGTTTTGACTTGACAAGAATTTCAAGTTGCTATGTCGTAGTTCCTTGCGGAACGCACACTTCGCTGCTTTATATTGGGCATACGAGAGGTGATCCTGACCTCTTGGGCGACCTTCAACGTTCCATATACGTTTGAAGTTGCGCATTTAATTATGAAGTTCCTTCAGCTTTTCATTCCAGTATGGTTTAACGTGCGATTTGTACATTTTTTTTGGAATGAAGATTGACGACGCAGAATTAATAGCTTCGATAATGCCTGAGTAATATTTATCAAGACTAGCAGAGTCCGTAATGGGACTATTGGGTAGAAGTTCATCGACACAATTTTGATAACCAGCCATTGAAGATTCTGAAGATAAAAACTTCTTCCAGTTGACAATGCATCGCTCGGAATTTGGACGAGTGCGGTGATTACCTAGCTCGGTGAGCATTTTGATAGGACGGTGGTTGGAATAAGCAGTGGCAGAGTCGTCGATGACTCTTATTTCGTTTACACGGTGCAGATTTGATTTGTGTATAAATATATGATCGATCGTGGTGCCTGAATCGCTTGCTGCAGAAGCTGGAATGTGTGTAGCAACCACACGTGTGACCGGATCAGACTGATTCACAGAAACGAGTTTCCTACGTGCGATAAGTTTCTTGAAACTGCGATTTCTGGCATCCGATTTCTGGATATTGCCGTTAAAATCACCCATGACAATAACTGTACCCATAGATGAGTAATAATCAATCGTAATGTCCAGCTTATTTAAATAGTCACGATAAAATGCGACTGTGTAGTTCGTTGAGGGCAGATAGACCTGTATAATATAAATGTATTGCAAGTTATCTAACTGTAATTGAATACCACATAGTCTATCGTCATTTAGGTCAAGTATTGAGACAGCGCTATCCAGCCTTCTGTGCCAGAAAATCGCTACACCACCCTTGTCACGCCCCTCTGCATGGGTAGTCTCTGTGAGAAATCACACACTGCGTGGTACCGGTAATTGTTGCTAATAGTATCAAGTATGTGTACATTGTGATTGTGGAGCCAATGCTCGCTGATTCCAAAAAAGTCCACCTCCTGATTTGCAAGTAGATCTGACATGTAGCTGCTGCTACCCATCGCCCCAGTGGCGTTCCACGTGACGATATTCAACATCACGACTATACAAATACAAATTGACAGTGCAAAAGACCTACGTTTGTGTGAGTTCTTATACACAATACTATGTTTATCAGTGCGAATCATTTTGTGCCATGCATTAGGAATATTGTAGATCTGAAAATGAAGAAATTACTACAACATTTGGGATATCAAGCATCATCTCCAAACCGATTTGACTGACGGTTAATACGGACATTATTAGTTGCTGGACGTCTGTCGCCGAATGAACTCTTAGAAAGCCAGGGTCTACAAAATACAGACTCTGGCCAGAAACCGGTCTCCAGGGCTTCTTCAAAATCATGAACATGAACATTTATACGTGCCGAGACGGGACCATCGTACTTTCCACCACGGAGAATGCGAATTACTGAGTGACGAATTTTATATTCACTAAGGTAGTCTGAGAGAACTTGGGCGTCCACTTTGGTGTCCAGATTACCAACAAAGATTCTCCGCGTCCTGATGGGACGTGAGTTTTCATTTTGTTTAAAACGTACATAATCCATGTCGTGCGAATCGTCACATCTGTAGTAATCGTGACTGCGATTATCGTGGTTTGAATTATTGTCAACACGTCTATCCTCTGTTCGCGTATGATTCTGGCTGAAAGAAGATGTGGTATCTCTAGGAGATGCATGTCTAGGTCGGTTATTGAAGTCATCGACATCTACGCTCTCCAGTGTGCTGGCTGAATGGCTATTGTCAACTTTTCGACTAGAATGAGAGTTGTGCGTAGCGTTAATAGAGTTACCTCCCGTCCAATCACTGTCAACGTTGTCTGAATACTTGACATTTGGTTTAGAAGAAGTTGGGGTTGATGCGTCTTGAGGGTGTAATTGGGATGCACGGGGCACGGGTGAAGACGTATTCCCAACATTAGGCGAGTTCGCAGGCTGTATATCAACATGACTTTCTGGAGAAGATTGCTGAATTATGGACACATCAGGCACGTTTTGAGTTCTGTTGGCGTGAAGAGTTGAGCAGGTGACATGAGCAAAACGATTTAGTTCGCCGTAAACATGCGTGGCAAAACTACGAAGGTCCGCTCTAAGATTTTCTGCGCATCGATGCTCACATTGGCATCGGTCAATGGGTTGAGAAGATTTCGATGTGCACTTCAGTTTATTTTGTGCTTCCTCTAACGTTTTCATTCTACCACTTATGCTGGCGAGTGATCCTTTTACTGAGTTGTTTTGATTTATGAAACTCTCACACTTGTCAAGAATTGTTCCAATGTCAAGTTTTATTGTTTTAATATCCGCCTTTAGTTTTGCGACACCGCTACATTTTTCGCTTTCAATTCGTTCGATTGCTAGCTTATTTGCAAAGGAGACACTTTCTGATGCATCGATACGGTTAATGGTGTCTTGCAGTAATACCTCATTTTTGCTGACGCGACTTTGGATGTCTGATTGTATATTGTCGATTTGAGACTGCATTGTGTCTCTTGCCTGTTGGAGAATGGTTATGCTTGCACGCATTTCGACGTTAGTATACATATCACGAGAGGAGTCTGTGTTCACATCAGTTTCGTTTTCGTTGTTATTACTAACTGCTGGAGTTTTCGGTGTAGCACATTTTGCATTTTGTTGTGTTTTATTGCGAGATGCACTCAAAAGGGGGTACTATGTGCTCAATCTTCTCATCCAGGATACACAAGAATAGTTGGTAAACATCAGTGGCGAGTTTTTTCGACACTGTTTCCGAAGCTTTTGTTTGGATCCTGCGTTTTAATATTGCATCTGGTGCCAGGTTAATTGAGACAAGTTTTTTTATTTCAGCAAATAGTGCCTGGCGCATCTCTTCCAGCTTGGCTTCATTTTCTTTTGTTGAAAACAAGAGTTTCGCAATGAATAGATCCTTAGGTGTGTTATGAACAAATTCCATCATCAGCATTATATATAACTTTGTTTCCTTGTCAAGATTTCCATCTGTCTGCAAGCTCTCGGTGAAGGTTGCAAATGCACTTGTGAACAATGTTTCTCCATGGGCTTGGTTTGGATCTGTAGAAGACGGTACTAAATCGTCCAGTGTGTGATTTGACTCTCCAATGCTTGGAGGCTCAAAACCCATCGGGTCCATGTTGAGAATTTTATCAGTTTGTGTTAGAAAGTTTTCCATCATCGGTGACGTGGTTGTAGACTATATAGGTGTTCTATTGTCTCTGTGATTGGGCTATTATGCGATACAGCCACCCATGATCGATTGTTTATCACACCTTTTGTGCAGAGAGTGTCGAATTGGCCATTGTCTATGTCGTGTATAATTTTGACATATACAGAAAATCAATACTGTTGGACAAAATGGCGACATATAATCAGGGTAGAGGAAGGTCCCAATGGCTGAGGGTGCAAAATTTAACACGAGAATAGTCACCGAACGAAACATCCACCAATATTGAGTTTCATTGAGAGAATTCCATGGTTATCGGAGAATGATGAGAACATCTTTTGTAGATACGGTGTTTTTGTTTGCGTTCTGAAGAAATTCTAGAACAAAAAGGTATTATCGCGCCTCGTATTTCCATGAGAAGGGTCTCAAAAAATAATCATCGATGGTAACTTTTGTATCAAATATACCAGTGTAGTCCACTATAGGTCCCTGGGCATATTGATTGACCACTCGTTCAATTGTTTGTTTCACAAGTTGGACATACTCTGGCCTTTTTAACAATGAATTGTTGAATTTCCAGAGTCCTTTGTCTCGTTTAAAATTATTGAATTTTAGTTGCAGAGTTATCGTAGAATGATCGGTTCTATATCTTGGCTGGATGTCACATTTTTCAACGAAAGGAGTTAAGTCTTGTGAAATCAGGAAGAAGTCTAAACGAGCTTGCTTTCTTGGGTTTGATCTACGCCACGTGTATCTACGCTTTTCTGGATTATTAATTCTCCAAATATCCAACAGTTCTAATTTATCAATCATAGCGAGGACGCGTTCACGGGCTTTTGGGTTATTAGTTTTTACATAGTTATCCGTATCTGTCTGTGGGTCCATGACTAGATTAAAATCACCGCATATTACAATATTACTTTCCGACTCTCGCTCTAGACACTATTCTAGTTCTTCATAAATCTGTGATTGGTCATCATTGGGGCCCATAAATATTAAGTATTATAAAAGGTTTATGTTCAATTTCGGCTTCCATAATAACATAATTGCCATGGTCGTCCGATTTAGTTTTCAGAAGTTTGAAACTAAGTTTGTTATTAACACGTATTGCAACACCCCTAGACGAACTGGAGTATGAACTAAAGGCGACCTCATATCCCCATTATGTCCTTAACATATTATCCTGATCTCTTTTGAATTGTACATCCTGCAGACAATATAAATCAAACTGTTTTTCACGAAGATAGGTGAACACATCCCTGCGCTTTTTTTTGTTCTGCCAAACCCCTACAAGTCATTGACAAAATTCTAACCATTATGAAATTTGAAATATTCTGAAATAACTATATCTTTTGGGCCGAGTATGGTCTGCCTTCGGGAGATAATCAGGGGGCGTGAGAATAAAACATCGTTCCGATTAGTCTCCTGTCGGGGGGGGGGGGGGGACATGTGATCCGTTCAACCGACGTTCATATATATAACCTATGATTGGATAGTAGGCGGAGCTGGATAGATTGACATTACAGAAAAGGCCAACCAAATAAGAAACAAAACAAAACAAAAGAATAACAAAAACAATACATGCACGCCCAGATTCAGATTTGTCCTCATATCTACTTGTTGAGATACAGTTAACACTTTGCCGTGACATACCTCGTAGATTTCACAATGAATGCTAAATCAATCGTATTGCCAAAACTAGGGCGATCGAATTTTCATTGGCAATCCCCGTGTGGATTTTGAAAAAAAAACTGACTTCATAACATAAATGAGAAGAGGCTTGTACTTAGCGCCAAATTGTTTGTTACATTCAAAATCTGGAGCGATGCAAGAGGGGGGATCTTGTCTGTGTGTGCATGTGTTCTATATAGACATGTATGTAAAATAGAAAGCTAAAAATAATATTTATATCTTTGGGAATGTCGAATATAAATATAGCATGACATTTGGTATATGCGACATATATATATATAGATAATGTCAAATAAAAAGAAAACATACATACACACGGGGAAATAGATACACAAACATTCAACTTAGTTGAGATAAAATAAAGCGGTTGTTCAACGAGACTAAGCTATACAGGGACTGCAAGGATACCTTCGAATCTATCTTCGAGCGCTAGTAGTAAAATAGGCACACATTTGAGATTCAGGCAAATGTTCCAAATTAATTTATATCAATGTAAACGATTCCTAGTTTGTATGTGCTACCCCGTGGGTAATGCGAACTTCCTCTGGTGTAGACATACCCAGTTGTCGCAGAACTGCGATAGCCAGGCGTGTCCACACCCTAGGAAGCGCGGGTTACTTCGTAAGATATCCATCAAACACAGAAATGGCTGATTTGCAGAATAAAGAATTCGTTCAATAAATTGATTTTGTATCTTTGTTCTCAGTTCAAGTTGTAAGTTTGTTAAGGCCTCATTTCTCGTTTCTATGTAGTCCGTGTTTCCATTGCATGTCCCTTGCTTACTTTTTATTTGGGTAAAAAGTAAACAAGGGCCATTGAATGGAACACGGATGAGTTTTTATGAATCTATAGAGTCTCTCCCTGCAGTCGTACCCCTGTCTATATATTTATATCACATAGACCAGCAAACAAGTCACATGACAGATTCCGCTCCATTAATCGACCTTATGCACTACACATTTACTGCCACATAAAACCCTAACTCCACTATAAAACCCTAACTCCACTATAAAACCCTAACTCCACATCATAAATTCCACGGAATTCTTAAGAGCCAGTATTGTCTTTCTGATGACAGGTTGTACACGTCAGTGCATAGCCTCCTAACATCGGTCACGTGTAGAGAGGGTGAGTGGGGCAGATACCAAATAGACAGAAAATGAACTAAAAACGTATCAGCACTATGCTTTTAATGTGGCTGCTAATGCCGAACATGGCTGGATTGATGAACAGTATTGTATTCTTTAGGCTTTGTTTACACTGCTATAGATCTGTATACAGATCTGTATGAAGTCACGTGTCGCGCATTACTGTGTACTCTGGTAAGTGACAATTCATTACGAGTCGTGTCAATTTAGTCCAGACATTAAAATGGATCAACTATCAGCAGACAACAGCGATTTGGTATGTGCCGCACGTATTTAAAGTGTATCATTATACCACTTGATAATGGTTCGAAGAAAGAATGAAAATCGCATAGGAATACACAACAAACAACCGTGTGCACAAATAGAGATGCTAGAGAGCACCCATATAGCTTTAGATGGCGATTCCACCAATATTTAGGATTTCAGGTGATCATCTATACATCTATAGGTCTCCTGTTTGACACCATCTGGGCGGTGGCCATTTTGGATCTGTATGGAATGGGTATCCACCATACAACACCATTTATTTTACCAAATGTAGTAAAAATTCCAACTGATTACAATTCCCATGGCAATGTTGACCAAATGTATGACAATATATTTTTCTTAAATTAACTAGCAGTTTTTGACTGGCCACGGGGAGGGACCAGGACACAATCTTTCCAAGTGTTGGAAATTTCCAACCTGACACCCGCCCCCATAAGGTTGGAAAACTTCCAGCTGATGGCCATTCCAGCCCAAAATTTTGATAAAAAGTAGGAAATTATGCAAATATTGGTCCGAAAACAATACCCCCCGCCCCCCCCCCAATATAATGTTTGAAAATCAAACTACAAGATCATTTTCAACCTAAAGTTGTGCCAGGTATGAAATTTCCAACTGTTGAAAATTTTTACCAAAGTTTCCACGTCCGTGTTCAATATTCGAAATACACGGGTTGATATGACAACGAACGCTAAAAACACCTTCGCCAAGCCGCGAGTAACAATTAATCAAAACAGATTTGCCTGTCACAATGCTTCGGCGTTGACCGTGACGTATAGCGGACACGATTTTTTGCTCACGTGAGCTAATACCTTATTATTTCTGTGTGCATTTCTATATCAACCCGTTTACACTAGTCTGCGTGTAGATCTGTGTACAGTTCTATAGCAATGTAAATGCACCCCTTATAGCCAGCACTGTGGGAGATTTCCCTTTCTGTTGAACTAGATACAAATCCAGTGAAAATAAAATACAGTTGATCTGCATCAAGTTTGGCTATAGGATTGGGATATTGGATTAAAAGTTCATCATGTACGCCGAACAAAAAAATTCACTTGGTCTATGGCTTTGATTCTGAATGGGGAGCACCAGGATACACAGTTATGTATATTTATGGGGTGGGGGAGATCTGAGTATCGACTTATATGGGGTCTGGGATTATCAATGAAGATTGAATACGTATAACACAACTTTATATTTATTGTCACTTTTTTCACTTAGACACATTCTGTTTATTCTGTTGTTTTCTTCATAATGTTATTGATCTGATTTCTTTGAAAAGTTATTTAATGAAGAATTCACGTCCTTGTTGATGTCAAACTTCATACTTTCTCCGGAATGCAGTTTCCCCCATATAAACCCATTTCTGTGATATGCGGCGAGTTCAATCTTTGGGTGATCAAACAGAGACTTCATTAGAGCCAAGTTGTCCTTCATCGCGAATTTTCAGTTTCTTTTTAGTATTGTCTGCACTCTTGTACTCATACAAGTTACTGTTCTGGTAAACTTTGTTTCTAGTTGATGTTCTTGCGAATTTAACTAGGCATGGCCTTGGTAGATTACCTCTTTTTGATGGCAATCTGTGTGCTGGGAGAATATCTTCAGGAGTGAGCTTTACATCGGGTTTGCTGCCGTTCACAATATCACATACTCTCTGTGTGATATCTTCGTTGTCTTCCTCCACCAAATCGAGAATTCGAATGTTACTTTTTCTCGACCATTGTTCAGCCTTATTGGATTTTGTCTTCAAAGTACTGATGTTTTGCTGCATTTGGATATTTTCCGTCTTATAACATTCTATCTCCTCTCTCAACAAATGGTTCTCCTCCTCTATATAGTTTCGAACTTTTTCTTGAATTCCTACTTACAAAATTCTATGGCGTCGTCCACTTCCTTCATCAACTGGACTTTGAATACCCCCATTTGCGCTTGCATATCATTCTGCACTAATTCGACCATGTATTCTTTGGTGCAAAGAAGTCGATATTTTAGAACTCATTTCTCCTATTTTGGCGACAAGCTCGGCGTTATCAGGTGGGGAGAGAAGTGTCCATATTTTGTGAACTATCCGACTCTGGACGAGGACGTTCTCATTTTGTTTACCTGCCTTCGGCATCTTGCGTATTCAACGAACTGATTTCACCCAAGAAAAGAATGTTCCGCTTGATTGGCCGACTCGCGCAGTGTCGGTTTGTTTACAAATTTCAATCTAAGGTCACAGGTCAATGTTGAGGTCACCAAGTATTCACAGGGTGAAAAACGTACCTAAAGTTCCAAATTTCGAAGAAACGAGAGGTTTCAACAGTTTTAATGATAGTACAATATAGTTCCGTGTAACAGAATGAATAATAACTTCCTAGAATAGGCCTCCGCAAAACGAAATACAATTAAGAACGTTAATTGACGGAGCTAAATAAGTCACATTTTACCTCATGCACGATCCAACCGCAATTTCTTGATAGCCGTGGTCCCCATGGGCATTTTATTTACAGATAATTGTTTTTTCCGGTTTAAAAAGTCGAACTGCGCGACCAGGATGCCGAGTCCGGTAAAAGGTGTAGTTGGGAATTTCAATTTCGTTTATTGTCCTTTACATTATTATGCCAAATACTGTTGATTTTTGTCAAGCTATGTCAATTACCAATAAAAGAAATTTAAAAGATAATTTGTAAGTCTTATATTTCAACTTTTATAGATATTTTTCGTTCTGCAGCCCACTGATGGTTGTGTGGTCGGAGACGGCCGAATGGGCCGCCGGTTCGTTAATTAGGTGCTGGTTGTTATTGTTTTAACGGAATTCTGAGTTGGTCATTCAAGAAATCAATATATTTTATATTCTATAATTACAATCATGGTTATATATGACATGATCTTGAGCGGGTTATCATTTCTGACTATGGTTTTCTTGTATCCCAATAACGCAGAGATCTCTCGAGTGTAACACCAACACAGGGAGTTACAAATTGTCGACCTGATCTGATATAATCACTAAAAGCGGTCAGCAGAATAATTGGGCGTGCTTTTCAAAGTTCAGCCAATTTGCATCTGAAGCCAGTTATTTATATCGATCGCGTCATCGCAGCTTAGAGTTTGGAAATCTTATATAGGGCTGACTTAATGTGCTGCGTGCTGGGCTAGTATCACAGTATTGGCCATTTTTATGAAAATAAACAAGAATACACTCAGCTTTTTTATGGAAATAATTCACCAAAAAGTTATACTTGTATATGGCGAAACGAATGTAGTGGTTGTGTGTGTTATTGGGGGATATGGACCTGTGGTCGTAAAGGCACATTTAATGTACCACAAAGACAACAGCGTCGTACCCCACAATAACACGCACACCCACTACATTAATTTCTTAACAAAATGTGGACTTGATAACCTTTGGGAAACGCGTTATATATTTATATAAGTAGTCTGTATTCCATGTACAGTTCCGTATATTCATACAAAAAAGTAAGCCATGGTTCCAGAAAATATTTATGCTACTAAGCCTTTCAATGTGTTACATATCATCAGGCAACATATATAAACATTACTACAACAAATGCCTAATTGTCCATGACGTCACTTTCTTAACGCCTGGTGTCGACGTCACTTCCTTAATACCTGGTGGTGACTTAGTCAGCTTTGATATTTTTTGGCCGGAATTTTCGAATGAAATATTGTTCGGTCAGGAATAGGAGATTTGTTTTTTCGATAATGCGTGCTTAATTTGGTCTGAGTTCAAATTTTAACAAACCGATATTATGTTCCATGGTATGGTATATAGCCCCTGCGTCGGGGAAATACTGAGCCCCCACTGTTTTAAATATCAAAAGAATACTAGCCTACCAAAGGTTTAAACAGAACGTCCACCATATGTGTTATCGCGCCAACAGATTATTTTAAACTGCCTGACGACTGCGTCCGAGTAAACAGCTCAAGTACGTTCACACTTAATTAGAACAATAACTCAATGCGGTCAAACAATTATGGTACAAGAAAACCATAATCAGAAATGGTAACGCGCTCAAGATAATATATTATATACCCATGATTGTAATTATAGAATATAAAATATATTGGTTTCGCGAATGACCAACTCAGCATTCTGTTAAAATAACAATAACAACCAGCACCTAATTAACGAACCGGCGGCCGACTCCGTCGTCTCCGACCACAATCCCAAGTGGGCTGCAGAACGAAAAAAGTATATAACAGGTGAAATATAAAACTTACAAATTATCTTTTTCATTTCTTTTATTTGTAATTGACATAGCTTGTCACAAACAAAAAATCAACATTATTGGCATAATAATGTAAAGGACAATAAACGAAATTGAAATTCCCAACTACAACTTTTACCGGACTCGGCCTCCGGCAGTTCGACTTTTAATCATCCCAAAATTTCCCATTCTATAAATAAAGCACCCATGTGGCGCGCGTAACGATTGGGTTGTCAGCGGACAAATATTACACGATCTGTAATTCTCAGGTAAGTCACCAAATACACGATAATTAGTAGATTTACAAACCATCTTAATAGACTGTTGCTACATTCAACAACAAGGGCAATCAAACAATTATATTCCAAGAACAGCTAATTCTTCATACTCTGTAATCACTTCGGTTCCGTGTCACGTGCTCAGTAGTTATTCATGTCAGTTCCCCACGTTCCTTGTTCAACGCTGCTGATTTTCAAAACAAAATGGAGCTTATTTTTTAAAAATAGGCCAGGTAGGTATTCAGTCATACAGTAATGCTCTAATTAATCGACCCTATAACCACAGCAGAATTATGGGTAACTTTTCAGGATTTAGTCGAAATATGGCTTGTTGCCATTCATCGGAAAGCTCTCCCCGAGAGCTTTCCGATGAATGGAAAGAAGCCATATTCCGACAAAATCCTGAAAAGTTACCCATAATTCTGCTGTGGTTAAGGGGTCGATTAATTAGAGCACTACTGTATGGTTGGCAATAGGAATGGGGCGTTATGGGTAATATGATAAAGTGTCACATACAAGTACACCTCTACGAAATTTCTACTCGAACACTGGAAGATGTGTCATTATTTTCTTTTATCGGCGTCACCGCAAGAGTATTCTTCCTACACCATTGCACATTCAAGTGATAGAATAGCTATTCTTGCCCCCCCCCCCCCGAACGGATTACCATGAATACAAAAACAAAACAAACATAGAAAAAAACAACAGAAAAAGAAAGAAAAAGTGTAATAAATATCAAACATAGAACAAATCAACAGAAAACGAATAGAAAAAGCACTTACCTTAGGTCAGCACGAAATATATTCAAGTTGATAGGAAAATATTCAGAACCAGATTGACTGGGCGTGAACCGCCGAAGCAGATTTATAGCATATATATATATACATACTGGAGTGTCATCTTCCTGTGAAATTCTAAATGTTTCGGAGGTTCCCGGTACAGATGTACCATGCATTGGTTTGCTATCACGGATCTGCGTTGTGGTACTTCAGCCTCTTTTCATGTATTCATTCAGCAACATCAGAATCATTTAACCCTTTACCCAACAAACCGGCCAAAACCGGCCAAATAAAGCTTCAACAGCTTAAAATATCTTCGGTCTGTATCAATAAAACCATACAAATATGGATATCATTGGAACCGGTTCATTGACCACATTGTGATGGTTACAGTTATGCCCTGTGCCAATGCATTCTCTTATATATGCGAGTCGACCATAGGTCGCCTCGCATATATAAGAGAATGCATTGGCCTAAAAAAAAACTTTTTTTAACACTTTTTACCATTTTTTCTTACATTCTTTAACAATTTTATAATTTTTAATGTGTTAAGCCAATGCATTCTCTTATATATGCGAGGCGACCTATGGTCGACTCGCATATATAAGAGAATGCATTGGCACAGGGCCCTTCTGTTGGGTAAAGGGTTAACCCTTTGTTATCAACATATTTTATCCTAAACATGAAGAGGGGTTTCCGTTAGAATTTCCAATTGAACCCCCCCCCCCCTGAGCCAGACCCAAAACCACCAAGTCTGCTGGACTGGGAAATTCCGTTTGCACCCGCGCACCCGTTTGATTTGTTTTCTAACTGATACTGCAACTTTCTTAACTGCATGTTGTAAACTTCTAACCTGACACCCATTATAGCAAGAAATGTCCCAAACGATTTCAGTCCAAACAATTTACCGAAACTATGAAAATGTACGAATTTTATGCTTTTAAAAGCGAAAAATTTCATAACTTGATAGTGGTAGGAAAACGAATGAATTAGTTCTGATATGATGCTGGTGGGTCCTATTAATTTTCTGTGATTATGGTGGGTCCTGCTAATTTACTATGATGCTGGTGTGTCCTGTTAATTTACTATGATGTTGGTGGTGCTGTTAATGTGCTATGATGCTGGTGGATCCTGTCAATTTTCCATGATGATGGCGGGCCCTGTTTTAATTTCTGTGATGCTGGTGGATCCTGCTAATTTGCTATGATGCTGGTGGCCAGTTGTAGTTCTTGTTAATTTATATGATGCTGGTGGGTCCTGTTAATACTATATGATGCTGGTGGGTCCTGTTAATGTTCTATGATGCTGGCGGGTTCTGCTAATTTGCTACCTTGCTGGTGGGTCCTGTTAATTTGCTATGATTAAGGTGGATCCTGCTAATTTGCTATGGTACGGTGGGTCATGTTAATTTGCTATGATACTGGTGGTGCTTGTTTGTTTTTGTTATGGTGATGGTGGGTAATATTAAATTACTATGATGCTGATGGGTGCTGTTAATTTACTATGACGTTGGTGGATTCTTTTAATTTGCTATGATGCTGGTGGGTCCTGTTAATTAAATATGATGCTGGTGGGTCCTGTTAATTAAATATGATGCTGGTGGGTCCTGTTAATTAAATATGATGCTGGTGGGTCCTGTTAATTTCTTATGGCGCTGGTGGGTCATGTTAATGGTCTACGATGCTGGTGGGACCTGTTAATTTGCTATGCTGCTGGTGGGTCCTGTTAATTTGCTATGATGTTGGTGGGTCATGTTAATTTGCTATGATGCTGGTGGGTCCTGTTAGTTTGCTATGACCATGATGATGCTGATATAATTATTTCATGCTCTTAAAGACTAATTAATGTAACTATTATTCAATTGGACCACCAAAAATAAAGCAGCACGTTCACATATTTATGGTCCAGTAAATGCACATGCTAAGATTGGGGAGATTTTTCTGGAACATGACAACGAGATAAACTGTACACGTTGGTTAATGTGAGTCTGTATTGCCTTCTTCATAGTTATACTATAGTTATGGCCCGGTAAATGTATGGATTATTTCAGACTCAACGATACACAATAGTTATGGCCCGGTAAATGTATGGATTGTTTCAGAATCAACTATACAAACTATGATACCATCGTTCACGTATTATGACAACGAGCGAAAACACCGAAGCATGCATCCTATTATCGGATCAAAGATCATCGGTATTATATATTAGGGCCAGGCATTAAGAAGACCAACCAAGTGCACCTTTTTTCGAAAGCGGTTGTCTTGCCAACGTGTAGTTTAAACATGTATCATATACGCGGTACTAATCAGTGACTAAACCGGACATTAACAGGTGACATCATATAGCATCATACACATAATGAGGAGCACCGTTGAGCCATAAAACAAGATGGACGATATGCATGGTCGAACATAACGATGCAAACTTATCAGCGGGAAAGAAATGTCATATATAGACGTTAGTTTCACAGGACGATTGATCACAGGAGCTTGGAATTTGGTCAAAACCCCTCTTTTATTGGCGGAACCACCACCCGGGACCAAAGGTCACGGAAGGAACGAAACAGAAAATTGTCGCCACCTATTTTGAACTCATCTGTATTTTCACTAAAAACTTTTGGTACCTCTTACACCTTAGATGCCAATCTACAACATTCCATAGGTATATTTTTCCAGTTCTTCGAAAACCTCACTTTATTTCGGTAATGTATTGTAAATTCACCAACGAACACAAATCTGCGACACCTACATCACCCGTTCTGGAATCTGAATGACAAATGGCACAAAACCATTTTTCCGGAATAACAAAGTCGGAACGAAATAAAATCGAAACCTAAATTTAAAGCCCGCGAAATTCAAAAATATTTGAAAGTGCGTGCGGTTTTCGAACTTAGGCGCCAGAAAATCTGTTTATGTTTGCGTCATACTATGCTCATTTTTGAAGATCTAATCCTGATGTTTTGTGCATTTTCCTGAAAATTTCTGTATTTTTCTGTGTCTGCTGTTCTTCATTAGACTGAATGGTAATGTGTACATATATTTCATATTTAATTTATTTCTATTTATGGCACGACCACCTGGTATTGTTTTTTTCTTCTTGTTTTATGTTCGTTATGTACAGGTAGGCCTATATGTACTACTTGACTTTGTAATGCTACTGGTTGCAATGATTGGTCATACAGGGACCAAAACTCTCTAGCTCCCTCTCTCTCTCATAGGAGCTTGTGTCGCGCTCCGTTGTATAGGCCTAAAATATCCATCATATAATAGTAATAGTAATCAACCAACTGATTACTGGTCGAATATCACGAAGTAGAATAAAAAGATATATAGACTCACGGGGAGGCCTGGTATATATGCCTATGCATGAAGCGATTCCTTTGTGCGTTTTGGTGCAGATTCGTTGCCAGAATATCTTAATTATTTCCACATCAAATGCTGTTTTTTACTAGTTCTGACGAACAAATATATGTCTTAGTTGATGAGAGAAGACATTTTTCTTGAGTTAGGTAACGATATTGGCCATGCATATATAGAACGAGTGTTTAGTTTCGCGAAATTCAAATTTGTCAATGTAGGGTACAAAAACTCGCCATTAATATGCCAAATACAGTAACAAAATGTAATACGATTCTTTAATGTAAGAGCACAAAATTAACCTGCGTATTCTTCACAGTATACGTTTTATTTGTGCGTTTGCAAGTTGTAATGCAAACTGGTTTACCGAATAACTAGTTTATAAATTTGAGTTAGTGATAAACTCGCTAACATAAATTTTATTTAATAAGCAACTATAAGTATTGTCAACTGTACCGGTACCAGGATCTATAAATAGTATACGTCACTCGTGACTCGTGTGTCGTAACGAATCAGCACCAAAACTCTCAAAGAATGGCTTTATGCATATGATTATATAGCCTGTGCTCATGAATTGGAAATTCAATTTTTAAATTCAAGACAGCTAGCCACCATCGGCATTGTTTTAATCAAAATCAAAAATACCAAAAAAATATTAAAAACATTACTTAATGTAACTTTCGCTGATGGGGTCACTGTCACAAGGCTCCGCGATCCGATCACATTCGTAGCCAGGTTTTTTAATCGATCACAAATGTAGCCAGCTTTTCTATGGCGATCACATTTGTAGCCAGCTTTTCATATTCAGGCGAGCCTCAATGAACACGATCAGGTTAATCTAATTTTTCTGAGTTGATGGATGAAAACAACTTGAATTTAGTTTTGATATAAGTTCATTTATAACCTGATGTTTCGGATCAATGTCGTTGGAATGCTCGAATTATATTCCAATATAAGTTGATAAACGAAGTCAGTTTTGGAGCATGACGTCGACATTTTAGTCACGAACGTGATGACGTCATATTTCGGGCAATATAAACCACGAATTAGAAAAGCTGACTACGAATGTGATCGCCGGTGAAATAAGCTGGCTACACTGGCTACGAATGTGACCGTCACTGACCGGAGTCTTGTGACAATGACCCCATCGGCGTAACTTTCATGGTCGATGAAACGAGTGGTTGAAATCCGACGGCGGCCATGTTTCTATGACTAATTGCACGACGATCGCACCAATGTTACAGTCTCTAGCAATGATTCGTTCTCATTTTGATACCAATGTCATGACCCATGAACAATTTAACGATGATCGGTTCATCGACATAGGCCTAGGCTCTAGACAGTGTTATTGATTTAATTATATATGCGGTGTTGTCGCTGAAATCCGACGGCGGCCATGTTTCTTTGAGAATTCACAGCAAAATGACTCGTTCCCATCTATATGTCAATGTCAACCTCCGTGACAAATTTAATTATGATCGGACCAACACTGCGACCTCTTGCCCACGGTGCTAAATGGTGCAATTTGAAATCCAAGATGGCTGTTGGCGGCCATTTTTTTCATGCAAATAAGCCCAAAATGCTCGGTGTCGTCTATATATCAATGTCATGATCGATGAACAATTTCGTGATGACATAGGAGCATCGACACAGGCTCTAGGCTGTGTAATTGATTAAGATTTATCTAGTGTTATCACTTAAATCCACGATGGGTGCAAGTGGCCATGTTTTTATGCAAATGAGCCCAAAATAATTCGTTCCCATCTAGACGCCAATGTTATCATCCATCAAAAAGTTCATGATGATCAGTGCATCGGTACGGTCATGTAATAAACATGTAATCAGCAGCTATGTTCGAAATTATAAACGGTACTTTAATGCTATCCGTCTCCGATCATAGTTTTAAAGTTTCCGCATATTTTGGTACCAGTTCCGCTACTCAGATTCTAGAACGGGTGATGTAGGTGTCGCAGATTTGTGTTCGTTGGTGAATTTACAATACATTACCGAAATAAAGTGAGGTTTTCGAAGAACTGGAAAAATATACCTATGGAATGTTGTAGATTGGCATCTAAGGTGTAAGAGGTACCAAAAGTTTTTAGTGAAAATATATTTTTTGTAGGAATACAGTTGAGTTCAAAATAGGTGGCGACAATTTTCTGTTTCGTTCCTTCCGTGACCTTTGGTCCCGGGTGGTGGTTCCGCTAATAAAAGAGTGGTTTTGACCAAATTCCAAGCTCCTGTGGATTGATCAACTACACGTTGGAAATGCCGACCCTCTGTAAGTATCTGGCCAACATTACGAGACGCCCATATCAGTTACCCACATACATGGAACCGCGGATAAATGAAATTGCTGGTCAGCTTATTATGACCTATAAGGTATCATGCATCTTACGAATACACCGGTCGGGCCCACTTTCCAAAGCCATGGCAATGTTGTAGTGTTGTCTAGAGGCCTTTCGTGCATGATGCACTCATCGGTAGACAAGAATTTCACTGTTTGTAACTTATCTTTTTTTTTTTTTTAACCCTGTGCCAATGCATTCTCTTATATATGCGAGTCGACCATAGGTCGCCTCGCATATATAAGATAATGCATTGGCCTAACAATTTTTTATCTTTTTTTTTAAATAAATGTTTCTTACAATTTTTAGGACATAAAATAAAAAACATTCATTACCCTGCAGGGATCCCCACACATATATAGAAGCATATAGAAGAGTGTCGTCTGCTCATGTTTGTCTGAGGCTCTATGGGTGAAATTATAAAATTGTTAAAGAATACAAGAACAAATTATTAAAATTGTAACAAATTGTTAGGCCAATGCATTCTCTTATATATGCGAGGCGACCTATGGTCGACTCGCATATATAAGAGAATGCATTGGCACAGGGTAATTTTTTTTTTACATGAGCTCCAAATAGCGGCTATCCGAACGTCTGGAGTAACAGTTTAGAGGTCACGTAGTGTGTTCAGAAAACTGTTGTAAAATTTGAGGAATCGGTGTAGCAATTGTTAATTTGCACACAATGGCTGCAAATGAAGTTTTCCAACATACATTCAAAACCGATGGGTTGCTGTTACAATTTCAAAGTTGGACACACCAACATGCAGATACCCTCGACCATTAACCCACTCTACATTGTTTAATGACCTCCAATTATGAAGAGCATATACATGTCAGTATACATAAGGTATAGTATGGTAACGAGACCATGATATCTGGTCTATAGCAGATATTTACAAGTAAGAACTTTATATTTATACATAAATTGAAAAGAGGCGGACATTGACGTAGAGCACGGAGAATAAGAGAAGACGAGGAAATATTGTAGTCTGTAGATGTGGCTGAAAAGAGGGCCATATCGTAGTTGAATATACTCTATACCGAGTACATATTGGTGACTAGTTAGTGCAAACTTAGTTTATTGCATACTGACGCAACGGGATTGAGACACAAGTTTTGCAACTTACAAAGGGTCTCTCTCCCCACATAATTGTTTTACACAAAGAACATAAAATACAAATTATACACAAACATGTTAATTCATAATGTATAACATCGTTTCACTTAAAACGATATATGAGATAATCTTGAGTGTGACCATAACGGCGGGTATTTTATTGTATCGGGCGGGGGTGGATCGTCTCATTGGTTGGTGGTTCAGGTGAATTTTCGCGTTCTATTTAGTGATAATACAACATGTAGTTACATTCGTATTGAGGTTTGCTCATTAAGGTATTTACTTAAAGTTAGACCGCGATGTCAAGGTTATGCATAATTGGACAGCCCTAAATATGTTCCGGGTTTGTGTACTATTCATATATAGTAGTATTTCCAAGGACGAGTTTCTCGAGGTTAATATTTTATACACCCAGCAGGGTAGCAAGTTGGTCAAACAACAAACATCGTTGATCTGTATAAAATGGACAAACAAAACAATAATGATTTGCTTCTCTAGCCGGATGACCACAACGACAGCTTGGATTGTCCGATATGAAGTTAGAAAATTTGTCACCGTTTAAATCGCTAAATCACATTCATTGTAAACTTCGAAATTACTGGTGACTAGTAACACCTTGGGAAATGTTCAAATAATAACAACCATCAGACCATATATAACTTATTATCTGAACATTTTGAATTTTCCTCCAATCAGTAGGACTCCTTCTGCACTTGTATTATATGTCGTCTGCTTCATTTTCATGAACATACATACCGATCAATAATAGACCATTCCAAATTCCAATGTATACTTTTATTGATTGATTTGTTTATTGCACAAGTCACAAGTGTAACAGTGAAACAAGCGAAATGTATATACACTATGTACACAAATTCGGATATCACATTCATCATTGTTCATTCCATATACACATGCATGTTTATAGATTACACAATAATAGGCGATAAACTTAACAAGTATGATAATTACATGTGTTCACCCATAACAATAAATGAGTTGGCTCATATAGAATAAGACACATTCTTAAAGGCACACCTTAGGAATATGCATAGTCTTTTTATGAGGCTTATATTTTGAAGAGATAGGAGACCATGGAATTTCTCTCTTTTATAACTGCATGGGTTAATCCATACAGCATATACAGGGTTAACAATGCCTCGTCCAATGTGACACCAAACGCCCAACAAAATGTTTCGTATATATATCAAACAACCATCGTTCCATTATCCAATTAATGGGGTGGTTTGAGGTTTATGGTCAGATATTGACTTTCAAACAATCAAAAAGTTTGAACATGTTTTCACATTTGTTTTTTTGGAAATGTTTATTATGTCTTTGCCATAAGTTAATATGTAAAATAAGCGCATTAGCAGATTAACAAACAAATAATTAGTGACACGATTATGAAGAAGATTATGATGACGGTTATGACGATGATATGGTGGTGGTGTATACATTTATATACATTGTTGCACCCCGGTGTGCATATATCTGCTAATTCACACATGTGCATACTCGTTTATAGCGGTTCGCAAATAAGTGCAACCCCGGGATCGACTCACATTTGATCAACGAAAAATTAGCATCCGTGTATAATTAAGAAATAAATACACGGTGTAGAGGTGTGTATGGAGCTCCGTGGTCCAGTGGTTAGCGCGTTGGACCTGTCTTCGCTGTCAACACAGCGAGGCGAGTTCGCGGCTGGCTGGTGGTCTGTTATGAGTTTCCACACAGCAGTGGCTTGGCCGACTTGAGCGATGTGCAATTGTTGGATTGTACACTGTTTGAATCTCGCGCCAAGTTGTGACCCTTGAGCAAGGTCGCTCGTACTGTGTCTGCTTTGCACCACCCATGCATTACAAGGGTACCTGATAATGAGCAGTGAAAGATCTTGTCAGTATGCTAGCCATATGGTATCCTAGCATACTCCCGGCTGTACATCCCCCTGTCCCCGGGGAGCAGTAGATAGTTACTGAATGTTCAGGCTCATCAGGGTAATAATTGTAAAACTTTGAGCGCTTTGGGCCTCATGGGAAAGGCGCTTTACAAATGCTATACATTATTGTTATGGTCAAGTTGTACCACAAACAAGAAATTCAATTAATTGAGGAAAAACACCCACTGTCCTGAGTGGTATTGATAAGCTATTGGGGGTTCTACCACTTCGCATTGCAAAATAACATGAATGACACCAACAGCTTGAATGTGTGAATAACCCACCATATATGGTTGATATTCAACCAGGACGTGCTTAAGTTTCTCAATTGATGACTGATGTACATATACACTGCACACAAATAGTAATAACAATTAACGTTGTGATTTTGAAACTAACAATGCTAGAATATTGACGGTAAGGTGGTATTAACTACTACGAGCACTATTAATAATAATAGTACTATTCTTTTATAATATATGTGGGCATGATGTATGGAAATATTAAAGGACAAACCAATAGTTACAATACAGTTATAACTTTTTCTTAATTAAGCGCAGGAAGAGCTAATTGTGCTTAAGCACAATAAGGGATATTCCTTATTGCGCTTATAAGCTCAATAAGGGACTCTCTATTGTGCTTAAGCACAATAAGGGAATATTTAATTGCGCTTAATGCAATGAAGAATATTCAAATTGCCCTGATAAAGCCCAATAATGAATCTCTTAATAAGGAATAATATATTATATATAGTACATAAACTCCTTATAATTCAGGTGGTGTAGTCCATCTTCATGGCACAATGGGTGGAACAAATATAGGATTATTCTACTATTTGCAGAAGGGTGATCTATTGAGAGAGATATTAATTGTGTTTAATTGCAATGGGAAGTATTTGATTCGAGTCGAGGAAGTCACCCGTCAAAGCTCAGATTTGTTAGATATCGATTTTAGAAATCTATTATTTTTCATTATCGGGAATACTATCTGGCCCAGAACTCAGTCAAAATTGCGTTAAAATTACCACTTGATTTTAGAGTTATCCATCCTTGTCTGTTTGAATAGATTTGGAGTACACATCCAGAGCAGATTACGGCAGTTATTAGTACTCATCTCGAGTTAATAAGAAATTTCAAAAATCAATATCTAATAACTCTGAGCTTTGTTGGATGGGTTCCTCGACTCGAATCAAATATTTTTTACCCCCAAAGCCAAAGAAATAGTAATATAGGACCCTTTGATCGGATTGTTGTTGTTGGAATCTGTTGAGATGGGGACCCTCTTTACGGATTGAGTACCTTTAAATGTCAATTTTGATTCCCATAGAGATCAATGATGTCTATGCGCAAGGGACCCACGCCAATCTTCTCTGTTTGGGATTCCAATTGTTGGCGTATTAAAGATGCACATGTGCTGAAGAAACAGTCGCGCGCAAAACGCGATCCCGTACATGTAGGTCGGGTTTTGGCCCCAAGTGAATTAAAATGTCATTGAAATAATCGGTTTCTACCCATAAACATCCATATATTCAAAATACATGTTTTTGGAGCAGAATTGGGTACCGGGTAGTCCATATTGGACGCCGTCATGGAATTTAATTTTTTTGTTTAATTTTCATACATATTTATTAGTTATGTGGATGGAGTTATAATTAACCTCACATCCTTATATTGGTTATGCGGATGGGGTTATCATTAAATCTCACATCCTTATATTGGTTATGTGGATGGGGTTATCATTAAACCTCACATCCTTATATTGGTTATTTAGATGGAGTTATCATTATACCTCACATCAGTGTGTTGGGGATTTTGGACCTTGACTTGGGACCTTTGTTCTTTGGTGAGTTTGAAGCCTGTTTACATTTCGAAATGTTGTCAATTTTGTATCGTCTGCAGCTGAACTCGGCATGTTGAAGCAAAAGTTACAAGGCATTGCACCGTTATGATTTTGGCATTGTTGAACAGAAGAGAAATACAGAATACAAATCGGGGAAATATGGGTTGATACCGATATAGATTTGAAGAGCGATAATGGCCAATGTTGATATATTATGCATCTCAACTCTATTGTTGCGACAAGGCTATAAAATAGAGGGGGTGTCAGAAACTTACTAGTAGTTATCTCTATATAGTGCCAGAATAGTTATTTATCAACTTCTATAGTGGAACAATGCAAATTAGAAAATATGTATCTAACACAATTATACCGATGAAAAGAAAAATAATAATTTGGGCTGGCCTTAGATGTTGGGTTGGTTATATGGAGTAAAAGGAGTTCATACGATGAACTGACATAAATTAGTAGAGCTATAGCGATCAATGTTGCCATGTAATGCATCGCGACTGTACTGTAGCGACAATTGTATAAAATTTAAGCGGGGGGGGTCTGAAATTATATATATCTGTATAGATGGCACCAGAATTATATAGAAAGGAATAGCAATTGATATACGTATGCGGCATAGTACACGTAATACCATACACATAAGTATTGATCACATGATAAAAATATGTACATAACTCGACTATACCGATGAAAAAGTAATAAATTGGACCAGGATTAGAGGTTGGGTTGGTTACATGTGGATAATTGGATATGCAGTTAATACGATAGATGAAAATAGACAGCACTTTCTGATAAGATGTCCAGCCCTGAATGAAGTCAGAAATCGAACTTTACCACAGACTGAGGACGAATTGAGGGAGTGTGTTGCTGTCAACTACACCGACTTGTCTGAAGACTTCAAGATGGATGTCATACTAGATGTGTCCAATCTATCTGAAGATATTCATAACTCCAAAGACACCACCCAGCTGCAGTTCCATACTTCCAGGTTATGCTATGCGCTACATATCGAGAGGTACAATAAGCTGTTACTTATGAAAGAGCAGAAGAATTCTATGAAACTACAACACAGTTCCCAGTCATATACACAGCAACAAAATGTCAATTAGTATTTTTAGATCAACTACTGTATATAAACTCACTAAATTGGAAGGTGATGATTATTTTAATACTCATATTGAGGTTGCTCGTACACAGGCGTAGAGAAGAAGAAGTAAGTAAGTAAGTAAGATAGGGGTTGATACGATAGACCGAAATAAATAGACCGAAATAAATTTGTCGAGTGATAGTGACCAATGTTGACGTAAAAAGTAATGCGACTGTACTGTCGCACAATTATCAGGTAGAAATTCTCAAATATGTTCCCTGGTGTCCAATATGGAGCACATCAGAGAACATTCGCAGGGCCCTAAAATTTATTTTACACAGGATTTCCCATTCAAATCGATTTATGTCCATAAAACTCTTATTTTTCAAAATTTTAAGCTGAGACTTTGTGTGTCTGCGTGAAATACTTATATATTCCTAAAATGACAGGTTCCAGCACGTAATTATGTTCTAGATGGCAGAAAGAATTTTTTTTCGATGATAAATTTTAATATAGGATTTGCCATTCAAAACGATTTATGTCCATAAAACTCTTATTTTTCAAAAATTTAAGCTGATACTTGGTATATCTGCGTGGAATACATATATATTCCTAAAATGCCAGGGTCCATTACGTAATTATGTTTTAGATGATGGAAGAAATGAATTTTGTTCGATGATAAATTTTAACATGGGATTGTCCCATTCAAATCTATTTATATCGATAAAACTGTTATTTTTCAAAATTTAAAGCTGAGAGTCGGTGTTTCTCCGTGGAATACTTATATATTCCTAAAACGGCAGGGTTCAGCACGTAATTATCTTTTAGATGGAAGAATTTGATTTTTTTCGATGATAAAAATCCAGCGTAAACCAGCGTAAACAAATTTAACAATCATTTTCCCAAGTGTCGTTTTGGTCAAAATATCGCTTTCTGGAGAGATCTGATCCTAACAAAAGCTAAGATGTATTTAGATAGAATTATTGAGAGAATTTGACAGATTGTGGTGCATTTTGAGAGAATTTTAGTGGAGAAAACGTTTGATCCAAACATGCGAATTCAGCCAGTTGCAGACGAGCGCTGTCACTGTCAGAATCAGATTGACAACACATTGAACAAATGCAGGCCTGAAACTCACCTTTTTGGGAGGTAAATCCAATAAATTAGATATCAAAACAATCCTCCCTAAGCACATTCAAAGATATCTTGCAAGTTTTTAATATCTTAGGACACAGAAACAGTCAAAATGAATTAATTTAAATCAGCTTCCGAGACGAAGCGAGACATGTAAATGTGTACGATTTGATTTTGATGCGCCTTGTTTACGATGACGTCATTTGCGTTGCTTCCCAACCTTAACCCTTTCCACTCTCAACGACATTTCAATTGGTTGAAATTAAAAAGTTCTCAAAATCCAGCTCAACCTGAATCTAGTTACTCAATTGGTAGAAATACTTTAGCAGTAATTCTTAGTTTTATAAGTTATAACTCTAATTTTATTGATGATACGAGCTCAACATCATAATATGTCACTTTTTAGGGCGGTGTTATCCAAAGGTGTGCTTTGATAGTGATTATAATTTTATTTTGCGATCAAACGTCAGTGCAGCTCAGCAGAAACGCATAGGCACTAGTTCAATTCAGCAGAAACGCATGAGTCCTACGATTGTAGACACCCACTGGACGCGCTTCGCGCGTCGGTCAGTGGGTGAAAAACTGATTGTAGGACGACGCGTAGCGTCGTCCTACAATCAGCTTTTTGTGGTACAACTTGACCATACACACCGATACACCGTGTATTTATTTCTTTTGTAATACGACTGAAAGTTTATGGTCACAATTCGACTGAATAGTCAACGAAATACTGCGCTTTTTCGGTCTCAGGTGAGAAAACATTTCGTGGTGTAATTCGTATTGGGCGTACTCGATTTCTTTGCATGGAGTACTCTGGTAATGTCTTGTCTTGTTATGAAATTCCCCCGTTGACTTTTCGAGGCACCTCTTCTAAAAATAATCGTTGTGATTGGCTAACAAACGATGTGTTTTCAGCGGCGCCCGTGCGTTCATTTAAATTGTACAGGAAATACGATTGCGGTCATTTCTGTTTTGAACGTTGTTGGGACAACATGAATATGATCATCGACTATGGACCATTTTCCTTACACAAAGCGATCTAAATGATCTAGTTTACTAAACTAATCTTATTCCCCTTCTGTACTGGTGAACAATCGCTTTCATTTTCAACTTGATTCCGAAATATCGAATATGAATTATGATCGAGATTCGAATCGACGAATGCACAGCCCGGCCCCATGGATTTATTTTGTCACTTAATATACTTATTAAGTAACTTTCTTTGGTCGTAACATATATCAATATACCATAACATCATTTGGACCATATTCATTGGCAACCAAACTGGTTTCAAGCGACAAATCGCTAGAAAATTCGCAAGATTGTCAAGATGTAGCAAAATTCAAAGTGTTACGGGTGCGAGTGTATTCCGTTGATGCCCCGTTTGCGCGGAGTTAGAAAAGACTGGAAAAGTCGCGTGCGGCGATCTGAATAAACCGATTTTTTTCGTGGTACAATTGGAAAAAGTAGAATTGTACCACAAAACTGGAACGAGATAGCCATGGTAACTCGGGCCACTGGCCAATCAGGACATGGATTTTAAGCATAGTTGGGCAGGGTCGTATTACAATATAATTTATTATACGATCCTACCCGTATTCCATTCAATAAACCCATTCTATACATTGTGATATTAAACGCTCGTTGCATAACAGGAAATAGTGCCAGGTGACCTTTGACTTCCGGTTTGTCGTCCGTTTATATTCCGTACGCTACGTCTCAAAAATACCATGACTTCCAGTATTTTTTACAACAAACTTTAACGAATGAAGAGTGTGTAAAGTTATTTCATTACATTTACGCCATTAAGTACGTCAAAGAGTCTTTATTTATTCAGGACTATTTCTTTACGCGGTCAAACAACGCATAGTTACGTGAAACGTCATCACATGCCTTGTGGAAGCCGATTTTAGTTTCAAGGCCCATTTATTGATTTAAGTATGTTTTGTCGAGGTTTTGGATCATGTAATAAATATAATCTATAACTTGTTCCCAGTTTATAGCGGAATTTACAAAACTCGTCCAGTAAAATGGGTATGAACCTCGCCAAACTTTAAAATTAAGGCTCGGCTCAGACCTAATTTACTGGACTCGTTTTGTAAATTCCGCTATAAACTGGGGACTCGATGTATATTCTCTATGGCTCGTGTCTAAATAACGCAGACATCTGTTCAACTGAACTCCAGAGAGTCTCAGACACAGCAGAGAAAACATTCCAATGATTGTCTCTGATAAAGAGCGTCCATGTTTTCTTCTCGCAAAAGATAACGAAGAGTGTTATGACATATTGTGGACTTGTTCGGGTCCGTGGAACTGATAAGTTAGTATTCAGGTGCTGTGCCAACTATGTAAATGTAGCATTCTACTAACATCGCCGAAAATCTCAAACAAATCGACCGTACTTTTCTCCATAGAAAACACTATCTGAACTACGCTGTATTGCAAAAAAATACTTCTCGATTCGGGACGCAACTATCGGCGGTAAACGAACACAAAATATGTCGCCATCTAAAGTCACTGCAGTTAATCAATATATAAGAATGACGGTGTGTGTTCTCCATTTGAAAAAAATATTTTATTAAAATAACTACTTTGAGCAAGATTATTCTATTTGATCACCCTACCGGAGTGTTTCACGTCACTTTAAGGGGAAATACGTCAATAACTTGAAGCTTCATGATAATCAGTGTTATAATCCCACAGTGGGATATATATTTTGTCACTTTCATAATATCCCGCGCGAGTAGTCGTGAAGTATCAATGCACTTATATACTTCTTCAAATGCACATCAGATATGTTTCAAATGTGTTATAATCCCACAGTGGGATATATATTTTGTCACTTTCATAATATCCCGCGCGAGTAGTCGTGAAGTATCAATGCACTTATATACTTCTTCAAATGCACATCAGATATGTTTCAAATGTGTTATAATCCCACAGTGGGATATATATTTTGTCACTTTCATAATATCCCGCGCGAGTAGTCGTGAAGTATCAATGCACTTATATACGTCTTCAAATGCACATCAGATATGTTTCAAATGTGTTATAATCCCACAGTGGGATATATATGTTGTCACTTTCATAATATCCCGCGCGAGTAGTCGTGAAGTATCAATGCACTTATATACGTCTTCAAATGCACATCAGATATGTTTCAAATGTGTTATAATCCCACAGTGGGATATATATTTTGTCACTTTCATAATATCCCGCGCGAGTAGTCGTGAAGTATCAATGCACTTATATACGTCTTCAAATGCACATCAGATATGTTTCAAATGTGTTATAATCCCACAGTGGGATATATATTTTGTCACTTTCATAATATCCCGCGCGAGTAGTCGTGAAGTATCAATGCACTTACGTCTTCAAATGCACATCAGATATGTTTCAAATTCCCCATCAATCGGTGGAGTTATCCATACTTTTATAAAACAAACTAACCATATCGACTATATCATTTCAGAGATCACGACGTTTGAACTTCGCACAAATGTAAATATTTACTACTTCGTTCGAAACGAATTATTTGGGAATAAACGTTACTGCAATGATTCAAATAAGGATTAACTGTCATGTGGACTGTTTATATGGAGATGTAACCGTGAGGTAAGTGGACATAACAAGTTATGACCACTTACCTCACGGTTACATCTCCATAAAAATAGTCCACATGACAGTTAATCCTTATAGTTATATACATTTAGCGATTTTAGCGAAAAGGCCACTTTTGTAAATGTATTTAAATCGAAAAGTGTATCGTGACAAAAACAGCCCAAAATACCCAATAGCACCCTTGGCAAAAGTTAATAGGAACAATTTCTCTTCATATTGAAACCCGATGATGTATTAAGTCAATCCTGTGCGAGTCCAAATGCGCCCAAAACATTACGCGTTCGTCTTTCCAAACCCAATGACGTGTCGATGGTGTTATGAGCTTGGTGTTATCAGCCGTTAAGCATTCACCGAGAAATAACTGCAACTAGCCACGTGGGCGCCGACCAATCAGAATGCTGAATTTAGTGATGACACCACTTAGTATGTAAATATACAACAATAGTCACTGCATGTTTTTCGTTTATAACAGTGCATGACGCTGTTTTCTGCCCATTGATATATCAATGTTATGAAAATGACATATTTTGTAATGACTCTTTGTTTTCTCCGTTCTGAACACCTCAGCGGAGTGTTTCCCATCACTTTACGTGTGTCAAATTCTAACAGAAAAACAAATACTGAGAAATATATATATTCTTAGGACGATCCACGGTCCAATTTGACACCAAATTAGTCACACTTTCCAAAGTTTACCAGACAAAAGTATACACAAAGAAAATACAAGCAATCACCACAATGTGTATGACACGGGCATAGCGAAAATCCATAAAAAAAAACATCCGCCAGTTTCACTTTGAAAACTGGTACAAAATAGCATAATTGAGAACGCTCTTTACAACAGACTGCTTTTCCGATGCGAAAGCATGAACGGTATTTATCATGAACGATCATTATATAAATTCAAAACTTATTAAAACTCCCCCTTTTATAAAGTCAATATCCGATCATCAGAACCCCCTATTAATGGGTTCATTGATACGATTTATTCCCTTCATGGTGGGAGCTGCGCTGGTGCAGCATTAAATAACACGCGACAGTGCATTCTCTTATATATGCGAGTTTCCGACATGGAGCCTCGCATATATAAGAGCATACACTGGCTTACAAGGTCAAGGTAAATGTTGTTAGGCCAATGTATTCTCTTATATATGTGCGAGGCTCGCATATACAAGAGAACACATTGGCACAGGGTTTTCGCAAAATTTCAGGAAGCTCAAGTTATGGCAGGGTGAATTATTTGTTTATGAAACGTACCAATGGTTGCTTTATATCAGACCGTGAACATTTAAAGTGATGTGAAACACTCCGATAGGGTTATCAAATAGAAATGGAAAATAATGTTGCTCAAGTGGTTATTTTTACAAATATTATATCAAAATTGACAACACACCGTCATTTTTACATATTAATTAAATGCAGTGACTCGCAGCGGCGAAATTGTTTGCGTTAGTTAGTGCGTTATTTGCGTCCCGAATCTATAAGATGTAACTATTTGCAATTGAGCGTATAGTTCAAACGATGTTTTGTATATGGAGTGGTACGGTCGATCTGTTTGAGACTTTCGGCGATGTTAGTAGAATACTACATTCCTCCAGTTGTCATAACGCCTGAGAGTTAACTTATCAATTTTACGCACACAAACAAGTCCATAATATGTCTTTTAACACATACCGGTATACAGAACCCCCGTTCTGTATCTTTGACTATTGCAGCACCAGATGAATTGGTGAACACAGATATAACTCGTATAACATTTTATCCGAGTTTGATGTTTGCCATAGAAGTGATCCACTGCCGTGCGTGAGCTCCTATCCGACAACGATAGAACAATCCAACACAGCGTCTGCCGGGGGACTATTTCAGCTTGTACAGAAACCTGAAAGGAGAACCTCAATCAATTTCGCGACTCTGTCAGAATGAGACTAACCAATATATACTCACAACAATGGAGAACCGCAATAGCTGTGTCAAAAAAATTTACCTTTTATAGAGTCGTGAAAGATAACTTTGTCCGCGAACAATATTTGTCATCCAGCGATACATCTATAATACACGCTCTCATGAGATTCCGGACAAGAAATCATAAATTACCAATCGAAGAAGGATCATGGACAAATCGAGACTACTCGGAAAGAAAGTGCACATTATGTAATGCAGAGTTAGGAGATGAACTCCACGTTATCTTGAAGTGTGAAAACTTAAAGAGCTTGAGAGTAAGATACATCAAACCATACTATTTCAATAGACCAAACACTTTGAAGTTGAACCAATTACTCAATCAAAATAGCGAGCGCAAAACAAAAAACCTTTCGATATTATTAAAAAGATTTTGGAATTTTTCAGAAACTCCTGAGGTTTACGCGCATGTGTGCGCGTTCATACTTGTAGGTGCTCGAGTACACACATGTATATAAGTAAATATAAATTCGTTGACACACACCATAGACCATATATTGGTAAATATATTATCTGATTATGATGAGTAAACAAGTATACACCCATTTAAACGCGACATCGATGTATTATAATATTTGTCATAATGATTTGCTGTGTATGTATATATGTACATGTATTGATGATACGTAATTGTGTCATATGTATTGTCTCTGTAATGTCTTTTGCTATGACCAGAGTTACTATTAAATTGAATTGAATTGGAATGAAAAATCCGATAAGATTCAGGAAAAGTCTGCATGGGATTGCCCATTCACACACATTATACATGTGGGTATTGTATCCTACATGTAGTTCAACGTATCTTTCTTGCGTTTCTCCGTTATAAAGTATCGGAACGAAAACCGTCCATTGAGTCAATTAGACCTATAACCACATTGACCAAGTATTCTCGGTCCACAACAGTTTGGGATATCGGCTGGGTTGGCGCTTTTTTGACCGAGTCCCGTCCTGTTACTCTTCTATGACATACTTTCATTGAAACGACCTACTACATCTATACACGAAGCCCAGGCATTCACTGCACACTAACCCCTGAATGTGATTACTCATCTCACATGTCCGCGATTGATCTGTCCTCACAATCATATACACTGTGATAGAAAAAGGTAAATGATGATAAGATCGTTTAAAGATACGGGCGGCGTTGGCGCTGAGTATGCTGTTAAAATATTCACCTCCGTCAAAAACCGCCAAAACAGAAAGAATAGTAAAATATAGACAGACCTTGTTCTTATACCAATCAGAAATATGGCATAAACAGTATGTTATTGTCATTTTTTCCCTTTGTTATGTAAACAAAAGCAAAAACGGTACCTTTCCTGGCTTTTGTTTAGACGCGGATATGGTAAACATAAAGAGCGTTATTTGTTACTGTTTTCTTGATATGGAAATAATAAAGAGCGTTTATATCATTTTTGTGTGATTAACCAATAGAATTACGCTGTGTTATGTAAACAGAAGCACAACTTCTGCAACACGAGCAGGCTCTTGTTTACGTACACCACCGTACGTCTTGACGACAATATACTATTTAGGCGCCGATTATGTTTGGCATATGAACAAAACTATATATATTTTAATATCCCTTCTGTTGATGGCGATTTGAACAAATATGAATATTTCTGTAACGAACGCCGCCCGTGCCTTTAATATATTGTTTACATGCATTTTCTGATAGCGCATCAAATCGAAATTCTCTGCAAAACTAGAATTTGTTTACTTATATATCTCATTGCTTTTACATTCAACGGACCTCTGATATAAGCATGTTTGATAACATCATGCTGGGGACAGGGTGCCCTATATTATCATATACGCAAATTGTTCATTTGACCTCACCCTTAAGACATACAAGCAAGATAACTCTCGCCCGCGATTATGGGCGTAAAATCCGTTATCGAAGAGTAACTGGATCGTCCAAAACAGAATCAACCAAACCGACATTCCAAGCTGTTGTAGACATAGAAGACTTGGTATAATAACCACATTGCTTCCGAAGACATAATTATACCCATACCGTTGTTATATCTCAATAACGAAACATGGCATGGAAATCACATGACATTAGTCAGGTTCAGCCACATCATGCAAGTATGTATCAGAGTGCAGAGTACAACGTGTGCGGTCGGTGGTCGATTTGACACCGCGACCTACATCAATTAAGCTACATCACTTAAGCTTATCGCAACACGTTACTTATATAAATATTAATCTGATAACACCAGTATTTCTACCTGTTAATAATTCTTATACCAGAAACTAATTCAGAAACTAGCCACATGCATACCTTCATATATTTTTAGCTTTTGTGCAAGCCAAGTAAATTTACAGCAGTTCACTGGGTCAATTTCCACCCATATAAAAATATATGTTGTAGGAATCGAGTCACAATTACATATTTCCACTGGAAGCTACAACATATATTTTCTATTTCTTTCACACAGCCCTGGACCCCATATGTGGAGCGTGACGAGAATTCCCCATTAAATAAAGTCCGCTCTCACAATTGGTGGAGAATCCGAATCCCATGAACGACAAAATACAGACTAGAGGGGCACAGGCACGCATCACCATCGGACCTGTAGCTGTGAACACGGACATTACCAACGCAACAGCAAAAACAACAGCAACAACCACAACGTCAAATTCCAATATCACACCAACAACAACAACAACAACCACAACTAAGAATCCCAGTCCTAAAACGACAGCAACAACCACACCAACTTCAACTACAACAACCACCTCGAAAATCACCTCACCTGTGGAATTACCTGTGGAATCAACATCGTCATCAACAATAGACAAAGGTATGTCTCTAGGGGACATTCACATAGTCGGCAAATTCAGCGGTTTAGAAGATGCTACCCGTTGGCTAAAAACATTCCAAAATTATGCATCCTTTAAAGGATTGTCAGAAGATCAGCAACTCCTTATGTTTCCTCTATTACTGACATCGGGCGCCCAGGATTGGTGGGAATGTGCAGATAACGATGTTAAATCTCGTTTAAGACATGTATTTAAAGCCTTTGAAGAGTATTTTTGTTTATCCAAACATATGGAATGGTCACGTATGGCTGACCTGTTCAATGAAAGTCAACTCCCTGGACAATCTGTCCAAGCATACATAACGAACATGTGCTCGAAGGCGATCTCATTAAATCTCTCCAACGAGCAAGTGTTCAGTGCCGTAATGAAGGGACTTCGCCCCGCGATTAGAAGTGGTGTAATTCAACAAAACCCCACTACTCTTCCGGAGTTATCTCAGGCTGCTATTAGGACTTAAATCGCGACTGCCGATTTAAACGCTAGCACATCTCAAATTGATAACATGCAGACATCTCGTCTATGCGCCGGTTGTGGCGGTAAACACGAACGCAGAAATTGTTGGGCGTTAAACTCTATTTGTGGTTTTTGCTTCAAGAAGGGCCATGTTTTCGAAGTTTGCAGAGCACGTCAATTTAGCAAACCACAACAACACAAGTCATGACTAGCCAACACACATCTAAACACAGACACAAGCATATCAATGGATCATAATTTTATTAAAGCATCCATAAATAATGTCTATTCTAAATGTCTGGTCGATACAGGGGCTAATGTATCTTGTTTATCACAGTCTCACCTAAATAAGCTAACAAACTGTACTGTAATACCCTCATCTCTTAAATCAATATCAGGTGTAGGCGGAGAAAAACATAACATACTTGGACAAATCTCTCTGCCAGTTAAAATAGCTAATAAGAGTTACACATGTTTATTCCATGTGTTTACCACAATAAACTATCCAGTAATTTTGGGTTTAAATTTCTTAAGAGATCATGATTGCTCAGTGGACATCGGCAAACGTATTTTTTCACATTGGCGAATCATCGGTAAATTTAATAGCTCAGGAATGTGTTGGGTTCGCTCGGTGCAATTATGCATCCGTGATTCCACCGCATTCAGAGACTTTAATATCCGTTCGTTTATCTAAAATTAAGGACGGACAAACAGTAATGCTTGAGCCACTCAGCAATTCAATCTCAATGCAAACAATTGCTTGTGCTAGGGTGTTAATAAATTCTATTAAAGGCAAAAGTGTCTGTAGAGTATTAAATCCAACACCTAATCCAGTAAAAATTCCTAAAAAACAATTACTAGGAAAATTAACATATGTCAATATAATTAATTCTACATTTAAACCGACTGCAAGACCTACTGACATGACTGACCAGGAAATAATTGATGATTTAGGCATTGATCTTGACCACAACACAACGTTAACTCCAGATCAAAAATCTCAACTAGCTACCATGCTAGCCAGAAATCGTCATGTCTTCGCCAAGGACTTGAGTGAACTCGGGAAATGCGACATTCACCCATTGAAAATTGAAACTGGCGATGCTATCCCATCGCGCCAACGTTTTTATCGAACTACACCCAAAGCTAAACAGGAAATAGAGCGACAAGTTGCAGATTTCCAAAAAGCGGACATAATTGAACAATCAACTAGTAATTGGGCTAGTCCAATTATTCTGGTACGTAAGCCAAACTCTGATGAATACAGATTCGTCGTCGATTATCGCCGGGTCAATGCGGTGACAAAACCACTGAATTTTCCACTTCCAAATCTTCACGAAGTTTTTGATGTGATTGGTGAATCTCAACCTACCATATTTAGCACTCTCGATCTTCGTCAAGGGTTCATGCAGTGTGTTTTAGATGAAGAATCAAAGGAAAAGACAGCTTTCATCACGCACCACGGTAGCTGGCAATTCAAGAGAATCAGCTATGGTCTAAGAAATGGTTCTATTCAATTTCAGATGATTATGTCACATATTCTACGTGGACTCAATTGGAAAACTCTTATTGTTTATATTGATGATATAATTCTGTTCAACTCCACATTTTCCAAACATTTGGAAGCTCTACAAGAGGTCTTCGACAGGCTATCAGCTGTCAATTTGCGTCTTAAACCATCTAAATGCCATTTTGCTGTTCCAAAAGTTGACTATCTAGGACATTCCATTTCAAAACATGGGATCAATCCAAATGATCGGAAAGTGACGGTTGTGCAAAACTTCCCACGTCCAAAGAATGCTAAAGAAATCAAATAATTTCTCGGATTGGCTCAATTTTATCGACGGTTCATCAAGGGTTATTCACACATCACGGCTCCACTAAACAATCTTCTCAAAAAGAATATCACATTCATTTGGAATGACCAAACAGAAGATGCATTTAAAGCAATTAAGCAGCACCTCACAACCAGTCCAGTATTGGCATTACCGGATACAGCCAAACCATTCAAGTTGACAGTTGATGCAAGCGGATATGCCATTGGCAATATTCTCAGCCAGCAGGATTCACAAGGACACGATAGAGTAATTTGTTATGGTGGACGCGCTCTCCGACCAAATGAAATTAATTTTGGAATCTCGGACCGAGAAGCATTGAGTCTTATCTATGCCATCAAGTCTTACCATCCATACCTAGCTAACAATTATTTCACAGTCTATACGGACAACACTGGTGTTAAATATCTCAAAACTGCAAAAGATCTCACTGGCAGATTAGCTCGATGGGCACTCACACTACAAGAATACAACTTTGATATTGAATACAAACCTGGAAAATTAAACCAGAATGCTGACGCCTTGTCCCGCATCGACTATTCTGCATTACACAAAGATCATCCACAAAAATGTGAAGATTTCCTATCCGATTCTCAACAGAATGTCAATAGCACTTCACACCATAACTCCACTAACCACGAGGAATCCACATGGAATGAAATAGAGTTTGACTTTGATGGACAAGCAGAACAAGCCAATTCAGCTAATTTTCTGAACGCAATTTCAACAGATGCTATCTGTGGAAACCTGACCGACGATAGCATGGACATGCCAATCATACCTGTATTACCCACTAAAAGCCATGCTGAGATAGCTAATCTCCAACAGAAGTCAGAAGATTTAAAGCCTCTGTTAGATTATATGCTTCATCGCAAATTACCAGATAATAAATTGGAATCAAATTGCATAGTCGCAGAAAGCAACCAGTATGCGATAATGGACGGAGTCTTATATCATTTTTACAACAGACGCACAAAGAAGAATACATTATCTAATCGAACTATCAAACAATTAGTGCTACCAAATTCTCTGCGTCCAGATGTTTTGCATGCATTCCACGATAGCATGGCAGGCGGTTCTCATCTGGGCTTCGACAAATGCTATTTGGCTATAAAACAAAGATTTTACTGGCCCAAGATGTATCAAGAAATACACAGATATGTTTTATCTTGTGACAAATGCCATATCTCAAAGAGGGACACCCATCATCGAGACGCTCCATTACACCCAATTCCTGTATCAAAGAGATTCGAGAGATGGCACATGGACATATTAGTATTGCCAACTACACCGGAAGGTTACAGATATGCTCTACTATTTTGCGACTCCAGAACTCGCTGGCCTGAAATATTCCCACTGAAAAGCCAGGACGCAGCAACAATAGCACGAGTGTTATACACAGAAATCATATCACGCTATGGTGCCATGCGATATCTCGTCAGCGACAGAGGAAGTAATTTCTGCTCAAAACTTGTCTCCGCCTTGTGTGAACTTTTCCAGATAACCAGACACAAGACAACTGCATACCACCCAATGTCTAATTCAGTTTGTGAGAGAGTTAATTCTACAATTGCACAATCTTTGCGGACATACATCAACCAGAAACAAACGAACTGGCCAGAACTATTACCAAGTGTGATGATGGGATTACGAAAATATCGTATGATTTTTGGAGAAGAGATGACTTTACCAATTGAAACGGAACTAACTCCTCGAGATACCATGCACAAAACTGATAAAGAGCATCTTTCGGATATAATATCGGATCTTAAGATAACAGACAAAATATCCGAGGATAGAGTTAAAGCAGCGCAGCTAAAGCAAAAGAGTTCATATGACAAGAAAGCTAAGGAACCTCAATTCTCTATAGGAAATCAAGTACTTTTGCGAAACAGTCAAGTACCGAAAGGACTAGCCAGCAAATTATACAAGAAATGGACAGGTCCATTTTATATATCGGAAATGGGACCAAATGACACATACAATCTACGATGGGTTACAACTCATAAACCATGGACATCAAGAGTTCACGCCAACCGTTTGAAACTTTACAACGATCCATTAAATCGACAGTATCAACCCGTGGAAATTGATCAAGAAGTAATTGACAATATTCCTGACCACATGACTGCTGACAGCGATCAACCAAATTCTTCTTCGCCGATCATACCAGATGACGGCACAGCTCAATCTTCCGATGACACATATCAGATTGAACGACTAACAGGTGTCAAGACCATTAACAGATTTAAACAATATTGCATCAAATGGACAAATTACACCCAAATGACATGGGAACCTGCTTCAAATATACCTCCAAACGTAATTAGAGAATATCACATTCGTCACACCATAACAGGCAAAACTCGCAAACGGAACAGAAAGTCATATTTCCAGAGACCCAATACTACGACATCGCTTCAAGATGTTACTCAAGATGCATAATACTTACATGGATAACAGTACACTGCAATTGCAATCGCTTTTAATCACACTCAGATAGCAATGCCTATGTTTCAGTATCTCGTGACTTATATTCCACATAAGTAGTTACATATATTAATGTGACAGACTTTGTGTAAAACCATTTAAGGGTATCATCAGATTCCTTACTTTCGGTGTGATTAGCTACCACATAAAACAGATTTTACACAATCTCATACCAATGTGTGGTTTACCAAATGCCAAGTCTACATAGGACATTTGTTCTTTTGTAGATGAGGTGTCATGTAGTGCTGAAACTGGCAATCTCTCTGTATGTGGCATCATTTGCGCAGCTATGCAATGCAGATAAGGATATCCATCGCCTCAACTACGGTGTGACCTTCGACTATGAAAACCATCTTCAGATCAGTACAGGTACATGGGAACACACATTTGTTATTGCTTTGCCACAATTAATGCTTTCACCGCATCTCGCCATGGCAAATTTCACACATTTCAATTCAACATTTCGGGAACTTCTGCTCGCCCATATCACAACTGGTCATCGCATACAGAAAGTCATTACTGAATTACTGGATTTAATTCCACACCATCCACTCGACCGACAAAATTCAAGACGAAGGAGGAGCTGGTTTGGCTTTGTTGGCAAAATATCCAAAACTTTGTTTGGAACAGCGACAGTGAGCGATTTAAATAAATTAGCTCGGCGTATCAATGCTCTCAACACACGTAGTTCGCGACTTGCCAAAGCCATGTCTCATTCCTTGGAACATATGGAGTCAATAATTCACGCGACGGATGAAAGATTCAATAATGCCATCGATGCCATCCACGCCAATAATGAAATGCTAAACACCATTCAACTGACAGTGGACCAAGACCTCAATAAGCTACGGGCAGAAAATGAACTTATAACGACTTTAACTATAAAGCAATTACGTCGTTTTTCTCAATTTGAGATAGATATAACAAAACTTTATATCGGCCTAACAAACTTATTAAGAGGACAATTAACTCCACTTGCAATTCCATGGAAACATTTGCATTCAACAATTATGTACATAAATAACCAATTAACTACTTATCGCCCAGGCATATATTTAATTCATAATAATGCACGGTTATCTTATAAATTAACTAATTTTCATGTTGTTCGTAACAATCATCATGTATATATAACTTTAAAATTTCCAACAACAAACATGCCTCATCCATTATCACTTTACAAAATAACAACATATGCTATGCCAATAAACAACAAAACCTCACATGCATCGCGACTAACTAACTTACCACAATTCATAGCATTAACACATGACTCAAGCTCATACCTTGAACTCAACACAAATGACCTACGCACATGCCATTATGAGACACAACGTTTACAGACATGTAACATCGATGTCGTTTACCACAGTTCAAACTTCTCTACTTGCACTATCGCACTTCTAAACAACGACATCGCACAAATTAATTCTACTTGCACTTTTCGATTTTATCCACATGTTATCACACCAAACATTCAGCAATTAAACAAAACGCATATCCTACTCACCAACATATCACACATTCAAGCAACATGCACGCACGATACCAACTACACGATTTCAGGTTGCACATTTTGCGTAATACAAAAGCCTTGTCATTGCACACTCTCGACAAGTGACAATAAATCACATATACCTGCTAGACATCAATCATGCAATCAACACAGCACAAGACAATCAACATTACATGCAGTTAATCTTGCTATGCTTCAGCAATTTTTCGACTCACAAACATTAACAAATATTTCTGCTAGCACATTGTTTACAGAATCACCAGACATTACACTGCCAGCATTTAATTTATACAAGCACAATTTCTCCAAATTCTTAGCCAACGACAATGCCATGCATCTGAATCTCAAAACAGTGGCGCAAAATGCCAAGGACGACAGACTTATATATAGTTCCTTAGCGGAACCAATTCTTAGCGGCGAACTGCTTACAGATGAAGGCACAAACCTAAGTTTTCTTCTTAGCGTTGTTGCCACATCTATTTCGGTCTTAGCAATGTTTGCCATTCTCGTCCTTTACAGAAAGTTTAAAGTTTTGTCAGCTGCACTGGTTTTGTTGGGTTACTCACACACAAGTCACACTATGCCAATTTTCCACTATAGTACACCAGCACCACTCATAAGCACTACCGAGCCATTTACATTGTCTGTGAACAGTTTAACTCTTACGTTCATTAATACTGCCATTATCTTCCTGTTGGGGCTTTCGCTTTTAATAGCAGTCTGTAAAAGCAATTTCCCGCCAGTCAGGATCAAAAGTTATAATGGAAATCACAAACGGTAGAAATGCTTTGGCTCTCCCCATTTTTAAGCTACCATGTTCTGCCAATCACTGTGATTTTCAATTCCAAAACTTTCACTCGGAACCAAAATTATCTTTCACCTGCTGGCCTAAACTTCAAGTTACTTGGGACAATTTGGAAATAGTCTCAAAACTTACTCCGGAAATTCAACTTATACCCATAAATACTTTCTGGCTTAACCCTATTCAAGCTCTTAAAGCACGTCGTATTTTAAGCGGCGATTATTGTGTATATCTTTGGGTGTATAACCAAGGTTTCTTAACCTTTTTGCCCACTTCTTTACCTGCGTCAAACAGCGAAGTCGCTCCATCGGCACCAAAATGTATTTCACCTATTTATCCACTCATTGACCAGGACAGTCAAATATGTTAGAATACAATTTATTGTTATGCCTATTACTCTTAGATATGTCAGTTTGTGTTTTTTTTCTTTTCTAGTTTGCTATATCTGTGTTCAGTAAATTTAGGATATATGTAATAGACTTTCAAATTCTGCACATTCCCCGCTATCATCAATTCAATTCTTGAAAAAAAATATCAGCAAAGAAGAGGACATCCATCAACGCTCTTTATCAACAATAGATCTACATCTCACCCTTCTTCGAGCTATGTCCAGGAACATATACTACAACGCTCTTTATCAACGACAACTCTACATCATCTTAATTCGAACGATGTCCAGGAGGACATGTTAAGCCTCTGTGACATCGGCTTTAACCCTCTGCCGGAGAAATTATCAGAGTGCAGAGTACAACGTGTGCGGTCGGTGGTCGATTTGACACCGCGACCTACATCAATTAAGCTACATCACTTAAGCTTATCGCAACACGTTACTTATATAAATATTAATCTGATAACACCAGTATTTCTACCTGTTAATAATTCTTATACCAGAAACTAATTCAGAAACTAGCCACATACATACCTTCATATATTTTTAGCTTTTGTGCAAGCCAAGTAAATTTACAGCAGTTCACTGGGTCAATTTCCACCCATATAAAAATATATGTTGTAGGAATCGAGTCACAATTACATATTTCCACTCGAAGCTACAACATATATTTTCTATTTCTTTCACACAGCCCTGGACCCCATATGTGGAGCGTGACGAGAATTCCCCATTAAATAAAGTCCGCTCTCACATATGGAACGTGTGTTAATATTGCCAACGACAACCACGTGACTTACGTGACCGATCCTGCTATGCGAACACGGTAAAACTGTTTACACTTGAACTAAAAGTAGTTAATTATATATTGTCGATATTTATTTAGTTAGATTTAGTTAATGAATTTAGTTAGTTTTCCACCGAAGACCCATGAAAGAGCACATGTCCTTATTGGGTTATCAATCCAATCAAGTTTTAAAAATAAATTTTAGTAACTAAATTTTTAGACCAATAAAATTGCTTCTCTTTGAAGCACGTGGCAATTTTCAACCAATGAGATTGGTGTCCCTCCTTGCCGCTGGTAATAATGGCTGACGAATTTGTCAGAAAATATTTAATAATCCAAGTAATTTTAACCGTACGCTCGATTATATATAATTCGTAACCAAGCAGTCACGCATTCCGGAATGTTTCGCGTCATTCTTTATTCATCTTTCTTGTATTATCGGGCATTTAGCTTTATCTTGTCTTCAGAAAATCACAACTGAAAATCAATCATTTCGATTCTTTTTTCCGAATACAATTTTACCAGTGGTCTCTACGTAACCTTTCCAGATTGTTATAACTGGGGGTCATTGCAGGGAAACCTCGATCTGTTGCTTCTAAATCGTACACTGACTATAAACATTCCAAACGCAACTTCCGTCGCATACTTCGTCGTGAGACCAGTGCCTACACCACGAGAATCAGCAACAATATTGAACGTTATGCAAGTTCTGATCAAACAAAATTCTGGAAGTTAGTTAATTCAGATAAACAACGTGATTCTTTTGCACACGAAATGGAATTCAACGGTACAATGGTTCGTGATCCTTCAGACATACTTGTTAGTTGGAGAGAATATTTCTCTAAGCTATATTTCAAAACTCCACACAAAGCCCCATCGTTCGAACGCGACATTGAGAATCATCTCGCAGACATACTCGACCCAGAGCATCAGGATTTCTCGACAAATTACCTTTCTGAGCCAATCTCCCTCGCGGAAGTAAACTCTGCTATTCGTTCACTCAAACTCAACAAAGCAGGAGGTATCGACAACATTGTGAATGAACACCTTTTGTACAGCCCAAAATCTCTTCGCACCATGCTGTGTGGCTTCTTTAATGGAATTCTCAGACTAGAGCATGTATCACGAGAACTCAAGGTCGGTTTGATCGTGCCTCTCTTTAAGGGCGATCCGAAGCCTCGACACAAACACGACAGCTACCGTGCCATAACTCTCCTCACGGTTATCTACAAGCTATTCGAAACAATAATCATGAATCGTATATTATCCAGCGAACTTGTGTCCAAATTTCCCAACAAACTCCAAAATGGGTCCCATAAAGGCATCAGCTGTTTGATGACCGCCTTCATCGTACAAGAAACCATTTCATACGCATCAGACTTGGGATCAAGGACCTTTGTTTGCTTTCTAGATTCGCAGAAAGCATTTGATCGAGTGTGGCATTCGGGTCTCATGTTTAAACTTCACAACTTTGGTATTAGAGTGAAACTGTTTCGCACTATACTCCAGATGCACGTGGATTGCACCAGCCAGGTTCTCTGTAGTGGCAACATCTCGCAACCTCTCCGTATCGAACAAGGAACCAGACAGGGGGCGGTCAGTTCCCCTTTTCTCTACCTGGTGTTCGTGAACGACCTGCTGAGTGATCTCTCAACTACAAGAGAAGGCGCGATTATTCACAATATTTCGTGTGTTGCCCCAACGACTGCTAACGATATTGCTGTGATGTCATTTACAAAAGCTGGCCTCGATAAACTTCTTGCAATCTGCTATGATTACAGCCTTGAGTGGAATTTTGAATTCTCCAATACTAAAAGCAAGGTTGTTGTATTCAGCGAAACGGACCGTCAACAAGATGAATCTAGACAGTGGCAACTAGGCGAAAGCTCCATCAAGGAAGCCTCACAATATACCCACCTTGGTATTCTCCAAACCAAATCTAACAACGCCTTGATTCGTTATGAAGACATGTCTCACAAACTCAGGAGAACTTACTTTGGTCTTGCCGGAAAACGCGTACTGCGATCGTGTTCGCCGGCTGTGACGTCGAAGCTGATACAGAGTGTAGTTCTACCGAAGGCCCTCTATGGCTGCGAATTGCTACCTATGCACAATGGTACAGCGCTACTCACTCTTGAAAGATCGGTTCGAACATGCGTTAAGCACATCCTATCTCTTCCGACAAGGACACCAACACACATTGCACTAGGACTGCTGGGTATGCTGCCCATTGTAAGAGAAGTCCATATTCGGAAACTGTGCTTCCTTGAGAAACTTATTCATCTACCTATTGGACACCAAATCGCACTTCAATTGTTTCTATTTAAATCATATCAGTACCTGTTGTTTAATCGACCACCATCGGGGTTCGTTGCCGACATATTCCCAATACTGGATATGTATAACCTGACCTCTCACTTGACAGATTTCTTAGAAAACGGTCAGTTCCCGTCCAATGCTGTCTGGAAGAATTTAGTGCGTCAACATGTTGAATCAGATTACCAAGAGGAATGGCACTCCGCAATGGAGAACAATAATAAGCTATCACTGTTCGCACAGTGTCACCCTTCTCCGACTATGTTGTGGAAAATATGGGGCATAGCTAAGAAAAACCTCGCACGCGCGACCCCACTACAGAACCTCCTCAACAGATCGACGTATGACAATAATGCTCTGTGTCACTTGTGTAACTTTCGCTACAGTAACGAACTGTTCCATATCATTTGGTCGTGTAATTCTGATATAATGCACATGCTACGATATAACTACTGGAATCATATTGTCAACGTGTATGGTATCGCCATGTTCATGTTTCTGGATAACCTATCTCTGCAACATCTGATGGCCGTTCTTTTGGGTGGTGAACCCGTAACAATGCCACCGAATATCGCTGACCTGATGGACGCAGTTATCGTTGACACAGCAACCTTCCTATTGAATTCTTGTCGACTTATACGGAAATGTGTTGTGTAAATCACGCTTCCAGATGCGAATGACCCGATGTTTAATTCCGCACATCTTCATTTTAGTGTACACTTTACACTTGATAAATTAATTGTTATACAGTCTCCTGAACACCAGAATGTAACATACTACTGATATCTCGCCGTCCTTGTACAATCGTTTCCACTATCTGCGGATTACAATTTTACAACAAACGCCAATCCCAGTCGATTGCACCAACCATAACAATGGAAACGTTGGTGTTATCTGCGATCGAAGCAGAATTACATATGATCATTACGATTTACTATTCCCCAATAGTGACATACAGTAGTACGTTACGTTATGTGTGTGTGCTCATTGTATCGATATATTATGTACATATACACTGCACATTGTATTATATATCACATCATCTCTCCTTAAAGAGGAGGCAATAAACATATATCTATATATATGCCAGTCTGAAAAATTTAACTCTTCGTCACATTCGTCAATTTGTCATTGAGTCATGATGTCAGACATGATTTAATTTGCATGGTGTAGATCCAAGGTGGAAAATGAACCGAATAGATGACTCGAATTAATCTGACTCATGTCAATGGATTGAACGTTGCCTGCAAACTGTGTCGTGACTCGCGAGATAAGTTTCGAAGCCACAACATTGCGCGAATCGAGTACACCCATTTATTAATGACGTTGCAATGTAACGTTTCTGTTATGTCGTGACGTTGAACATTTCATATTCCCAGTAATGCCAGCTATCTGGACAACAAACGTTCACTGCTATGATGAAACGCTTCCGCTGTGAATAGAACACACCCCTGGTCAAGTTGTCCTGCTAATGTGCTATGATGATGTTGGGTCCTGCTGATTTGCTATGATGCTGTTATGGCAAATTGACACGTTCGGTATCAGATGAGAGAGTATTATTCGAACTGGGATGGGCTCCCCTTAAAGAAAGACGAAACCTTCATAAAATGCATACCTGGAATAAAATATTAACCAATCATGTCCCAAACTACCTCACAAAGTTACTACCCCACACTGTCAGTGAAGCATCTCGATACCCCATCAGAAACCCTTTACGATACATAAACTACTTCACTAATACGGCCCGTTTCAAATCGAGTTTCATCCCGTCCATGATCGATGAATGGAATTTATCATGCAAAACCACTACCGACAACAAAAAACTTACTGATCCCTCATCAGAACCAACTAAAGATGAAATCATAAGTAACATGTATAAAACTTTTTGCAAACAAGAAATTACTATAAAACCCCCATCATACTATATCAGAGGAAACTAAACATACTGCACTGTAGACTCAGAAATAACTGCAGTGATCTAAACTTCGACAAACATGAAAATTACATCTTGGCTCAACCATCATGTAGTTGTGGTTATGCATGTGAAGACGCTAACCATTTTTTCTTCAGTTGTCCTTGGTACGCAGACTCCAGAGAACTGATGTGGGCAAGGTTGGAGGAACTTAATGTATCTATCTTCTCTGAAAAAGATCTCCTGTTCGGCATCCCGCATTATAGTGAAACAATAAATACGCGCATTTTCGAGACAGTCCATTCATTTATTTCTTCGACTGACCGCTTCTCATAAATGTTACCCTACCCCCTACCTCGCGACCATAGCCACTCCAAACAGCTACAGCATGCAGCATTCCACTTTAAATTTTGAACCTATCTCTAATTACTAATTACTTTTATTAGCAGCCAAATGCCAGAGGAGAGGGGCTCTGATAAGTTCCGTAACTTGTGCTCCGACCCTCTGTGCCCCACAACTATATCTATATATGTCTATAATAATATGTGTAATTTGTATATACATTTGTGGGTCACAATAAATATGTTCAATCATGGCAAATTGATGCTGTTAACAAAAGTACAGTTATATTTGTTCTAATTTGTCTGTTTCGCGGTGTTCCGATATTCCGAACAGGAAAAGCCATTATGCGTATCAAACATTCAAAAACATATTTATTTTTTGACAGTTAAAACGCAATTTTGGAGCCATCTAGCTGATAATTCGATTATATACTTTCTCCATTCCCCTCACAATCGGTGGCCCCAACAAGCGTAATAATAACGAACATCCATTGTGCGAGTCATAACAACGACGAATACCGCGATATTTTGATATTTGTTTAGGTTTTCTCCTGACCGAGTCGGTTCTCTCCCCATTTAATCGGTTCTATACGGGTAATATACATACTATGGCTAATATTTGGCAGGATAATGGTTCAAACTGACCATGTCGTGAAATTAACCAAAGATACACACAACACAATATTCATTAAGTTGAAATATGCACTACTTGTCATCAATTTCTAGGAATTACACTGCCTTCCTATATGCTTATTCAATAACCTGTGTTACGCCTATCAAAATTCACCAAGTCGCGAGCTAGTTTGAAAGATAACGCGTTTTGCACGCTCAACATTGCCATTAGTAAATAGCCGGTTAACTATAGTGGAATTTCATAGCACTGTACTTCGGGATGCGTGAGGATATAGTTATCTGTCTTGTATTTTATGTTGTATATTTTCGTAGACGCATTTTAATCAGGAAAAAGCAAAAACAAAATAAGACGTTAAAAGTTCGTCGACACCCATACATTAGCGAGTTTGCGATTTCAAACCGGTACGGGTACGGGTAGCTACCCGTACCGGTACACGTTTTCAAATCGCAAACTGTTGTACCGGTAGAATTCATCACATCGACTGGTTATGTATGGTGAGCCAACTGCAACAAAAAAGGTATTATGATATATATTGTTATTCGCGTTATTGGCCGATGTTATACTTAGCGGTATGGGTTGTTGGAAATTTGTATTTAGATTAGATGAGCCCCAGGATAATCAGTTGCTTGCATCAAGGACGAGCTAGGTGGCAGTTAGAAGAGGATGTTGCTTTTCTTTCACTCATATTGGTAACATTTTCAACAAGTGGATTCTACAAGTCATAGACCGATCAACAACTGGAATAGACTTCCAATGGACATCCGGAATTGTGCTACTTTCCCCAAATTCAAGTCAAAACTTAAGACTCACTTGTTCGAGATATGCTTCAATCTGCCAAAAAAAGGTGTTCTTCGATAGCTGTTTACCAGAGTCTGTTATGTGCGTGCGAGTCTAGACCGTTTAACCCATATATTAACTTTTACTTTCACCATATAATTTTAGCTGTGATTCAATCGTATATCTTCGTGTATTTTAAATGGTCTAGCTGTTAGTATTGCCTTACTGCGGTTGATTATTAGGTTAAGTTGGTATTATCTAGTTAGGTTGTTTGTATATAATTGTATCCATTTGTGCATTATTATTTTAGGATGTGTGCCATGTTTGTATTGTAAGCGCATTGAAACTAATTTATTGTATAATGCGTTCTAAATGTATCTATAATAATAATAATCGAGTGTTGACAATAAATCGGTTGGAATTTTTAACCGTAGAAAATAGATTATGATAGCTCAAATATACAATTACGTTATATATATTTAAAATGTCCAACCAATATTCGGTGTAAAATGTATTGTTTTAGACCAAGGGTCTAATTTTGTCCTACATGTACTTTCAGTTCGATCTAACACCGCATTTGTCCATGGGGGGGGGGGGGGGGGGTCAGGAAAAAACATCACGGATACAAGGTGGAAATTTTGTGTTTTTCAGTTTTGGGGACCAACCACCCCGGGAGAGTTAGTTTTTTCCACCCAGGTCTGGGACACCCACCGGGGACCGTAAGTTTTTTCCACCCAAGTCTGGGACATCCACCCCCAAAATTGATGAAAATCTTGTAAATTCTACTAAATAATGTGTTGTTGGCAGGGTAAGGGTATCTCATTGTGTCTGCACCGGAACTGAGTGAACGCTGATCGAGTACACCCACACAATATAAACAAACAAAGCACATGGCTGAAAAATATGCCAACAAAACCAGTGGCAAAACCTTTAAGACACCAAATAGTTATGGTTATAAAGGTAAAATACCCACTTTAACAGGTAGTTGTGTCCCTTATTAGCAATAGGTTAAAATATGTGCATGTGTAAAGTAAGAACACCATCAATTTGATTAAATAAACACAGTTCCAGTCCTCTCCATGTGGGAAGTCACATGTGAGCAATGAGGAGCGCCCTTTAAAATCATTCTAGGCGAGTGGCGAGTAGCTCTCCTACAAAATGTCGAGGCGAGTAATATATCCGAAGGCCTGATGGGGGGAGTATGGGAGGGTGATGGGGCCTCCCCCGGAAAATTTTGAAAATTAGATGCTATGAGATTGAATCTGGAGCCTTTTAATGCTCCAACCACTGTTCAAATAACGATATTGTGTCAAAAAGTGACAAAATGCAATGCCACATTGTTAATAGTACACAAGCAAGTAAGTTGGTATTATTGAAATAAAGTTATCTGATATATTACGCACATTTGAAGCATGTGTATTCTGAGTTATCGACAGTATTTTATTGAACCACGTGGTCTCTCTGTTTGTTGTGCATAAATTGTATTGCCGATGTGAATCGGAATCAGTTCGATTTGAATTAATTCCTCGATCTAGTTTAGAAAATAGCGCATATAATAAAAAGAAAACCTTCGTGTTTTGAGTGAATACCGGAATTACCTCTTTCGTGGTCACAGTGACCACCCATGAGATACTTCCGGTATTCACTCAAAACAAGCAGGTATCCACTATGTATAATAAATTTTAAAAAAAACCATGATGAACTATGAGAAAAGATGAGAATGGATTTTTTTTCATTGCAATGTTTTTCCTCGACCAAAACCGGACCCACCCCATGGTTTCAACTGTTAAAGGGAGAAATTGTGGACAAAAAATTAAGATATAGAGCCCCCTCACTTGTATAAGGCTATAGCATGCACTACTATATGAATCTGATTGTTTCAATTCATTTTGAAGCTGTAATTTGTCTTAGAAATGATTTTGGAAAAAATTGCATGACATCAGAAATAATCTGCATTCCGGGCTCGGGGACACCTACCCACCCGGTCCTTGTATCCTGTAATTTTTGTCCGACACCGCCCCCTGCATTTGTCCCTTATTTTAGTTGGGGAATATTTAGTCATATTAAAGATGCATAATCCGAATTAATGCTCCCAAGTTACTATTTTTTTGTGGTAATGTGGCCACAATTTTATACTGTAGTTGACAGCAGTTAGCATTATTTTGTTGTAATTAATCGATTCTGATAACAAAAGCGTATTTTGAAGAAATGTTCTTGTTGTAACTTTATGATATGGGGACCGTCTGATCGGGTTTGAGTAGCTTTAAGTAAACCTTTGTTTGGAATCTTTCAACAGATCGAAGGGTCGGCCCGTCTTGGCAAGGGAATATTTATCCCAAGAATTGAGATTGTTGTCGGGATCTAAACCCGGAGGTACGTTGAAATGTTTAACTTTGATCAAATGTTCAACATTTGGAAATTTGATATACCTGACACAACATTTGTTGGAAATTTCACACAAACAATAGGATGAAATTGTTTTCGTAGTTACATTTTCGAACAATTTATTAGTGGAAAATTTGTAGTTTTGAGACCAACATTTGCATTTTCCCTATTTTTGGTAACACAATTTGGACTGAAATGGCTGTCAGAAACAGTTGGAAATTGTTCAATCTTGGGGGGGGGGGGGGGGTGTCAGGTCTCAAAATTTCCAACAATTGGAAAGCTTGATGCCAGCCAAGGGGGGGGGGGTGTGCAAATGGAATTACGCGCAAACTTGTGAGGACCGAGACTGAGTCTATAGCACCATCTACTCACTCTATTAATCACAACCTGTCATTAATGCAGTGAACAAAGTTGTAAGTGGAAAAAAATGGCCTTCCGTATTTATCTAAATGCTAGAAGCCGCCTCGAGAATTTGAACACAAATCCTGGGTTAAAATGACAACTTTATCAGTAATATTTGCCCATGAAATCTTTCAATAAATAAGTTAACGCATAGCTGACTGGAATTTCATGGAATTCATGGACCTTTGAGTGAGACAATCGTAGTGAAAGGCTACCGGTCAATGGGACAAATCTACCCGTTTCAATTCGCTATCGCTTTATGTGCTGCATTGAAAGTACCCAAGTGACCGTGACGATGTTCACAGATTTACCCGTACCCGTTCCCGTCGGACGGGTATCGCAAACTCGCTATTGTTCTGATTACACAATTGATGAAGCTTATGTTGGGCATTCGCTTGCTGTATGCTGATTATATAGGTTAGGTGCTAGCATTCGTTATTTCTTTATCGCACTTGTTCTGCTGTTCGCGACAATCTGACCGGCAATCACCAGGGTTTGTTCTAACTTCTAAGACTCTAGACAGTGAAGCCATGCCACTCAGATTCCTGTTAAGAAATACCTGATCACAGCCATGCAATCACGCAATTAATTGTATCCACTCGCCTGTAAGAGGGAATAATTGTTTTATACTGGTAAATGCTATCTTTTGTAACATTAAATAAATTAAAATTGGATGAAGTGAAAGCAAACAATTATTTGGTCACCCGCCTTTGACTTACTATAGCAGTCGCCCCGGCGAACATGCAATATCACCCCGGGGCAACTGGTCTTGGGCATGTGTAGTCATGCATCCTCATGGATATTCCGGTATGTAAATACGGGTACGAATAGTAAACCTTTAAAAGTAACTCAATCAGCCAATGGAAGTTTTACACAATCAATTAACCATTGGCCAAAAGAGTACAAGTGAAGTCGGGCCCATGTGAAGTCGACCCCATATGAAGATGGCCCAATACGAAGACGACTATGAGCGCGGCGGACAATTACACTTTAAAGGAACACATTATTATTACAATGTGTGTATGTACATAAGTAGGGACTTTCCTTAGTCATTGTTGTAAAATCAAACTGAGGGAAAAATTTCAACATATTGTTGGTGTGAAATTTCCAACCAATCTAGTGTAAAGTATCAAATTTGTAAATGTTGAAAAATGTTATCAAAGTTGGGGGCAGACACAAATTAAGCACCCCCTCCTCGCCCAATCCCCGCCCCTCCCCACCACCCATATCACCCGGCTACGCCATAACATATCAATGATTCAGTTGAGCGTGATTTCATAAGATATGTTCATGTATGGGCGACAAACATGCGTAAATGTCCCTTGGGCGGGACTTTCGAGGAAGAAATATGTTGGTGCTGGCATCGAAACATTGTCCCAAACTGGATCTTTCAATAATGGCCCTGTATTAATTAAATTAGTAACATCTCATAATCTCCTGAGAGTAGATTTCTATTATCATTGGTTATTGATATAGGCGGGCATGATTATGATATTATACCCCTCGGGACTTTCAATATTTGGTTTCTGCCAATTAATGTCACTTACTATTATTATTAGGTACTTATTGTATTATTTCTTAATATACCTGTTGTATTATGTAAATGGCATAAGCTACAGTCATTATTTGCTTTAAAACGTCAGCTACACAAGACAATATTCGGCCCAAAGTGCAGAAATCGTTCGAATAAATCTCATGTATAGAACCGTCACAGCCATGATTAGCTTGAAATTTAACCGTAACATGCACACGTGTTGATTACGAGGCTACTGTTCCATATTATCAATCGCTATCGGGATATTTTCTCAGCTATTTTGCAGGAGAATAACACGGGTATACTATACACTCAGTGTTCGTGTTCAGAATGCGTTTCATATTTTATACGCGACAAAAACAAAGGAATTGCGTTTACGTGGCTTGATTTTCAGTGATAACATCTTGATATGTACGCGTTAACTCGCTAATTCCGAGTTAATTGCAATGTGATCTAGAGTTTCTAAAATACGGCACTTCTGCAGCCTCTGTTCATTCAGGAAAGTATAATACATTCAAGATATCTATAATTATGCGTGATTTTGTGCCTCTCGTTAGAGGTTGATATAGCTTGTGTTAATCTTTAAAGCATGGAAGTGCATGCCTTAGTGAATCATGATATTCTTGCAGGCAGCGGAAAGGGATGCTCTATAAGTGCCTTGGTTGTTTATGTATCCCATTTGAGTGATAGTTGCCTTGTGGGCAATTAAGGGTGTTCTTGGACGATTGGAAGAGAAATGATGTACAAGTGGCTTGGTGGCCCATGTACCTCATTTGAGAGATAGCTGCCTTGTCAGCAAATAATGGTGTATTTGCAAGAATCGGATAGGAATCATCTACACGTGCGCTCAAATACCGGACGCGTTTGTATATATAATTTAATTTAACATCACTTTAATGATGAGTATCAAATGTGCATGATGTGGTATATATAATAGAATAATCTCTTGATTGAACTGGTGACGCGATATAATTAACGAGAGAAAGGGACGTTGTACAAACATGCACGAGAGCGCATTGCTCGAGTGTTTTACAAAATGGTCCCATCGTCGAATGAATTATTTCACGTCACCACTTTAATCAAGTGATTATTCTGTTTAATATATTCCACTATAAATATCTGATTTGCCAGAAATCCGAATAATACCGACAATATACCCATGACAGACATAATTTGAGAGCAGAGGACATATAGGATTTGCACGTGATTTTGAGTTGTATGATTTGAGATATAAGTGAATTTGAAGATATGTGGATAATCTGATGTAGACATAATTATTTCGGATAACTAACCTCGCCTTTGAGCCGAGTTTTTGAAATTTAGTGCAATAATATCAGATGGAAACTTACTTATTTTGAGATGGCTATCACTCACCCGCGCCAGATGTCTGTCAAGTGATAGACATATTGTCACCGTGCCCTAAACCACTTTCGCAATCACATCAGCAGCGCCACCTGTTGGGTGTGGGTACCAGTCAAATTGCCATCAAGAGCAAGTCTGTTCTCCCCTGGATCGGATATTTTCACACATTGCTAATTGCATCTGACACATTTCTCAACCAATCAAAATTGTCCTGTTGTTTTTAAACACAAATGTACACAAACTGTATAATCGCAGTACCAGACTAATCGCCATCCAATAAAGTCTCGTGGTGTGTCGTATACTTTCGTCGTCGCATCTGAGTTGTTTTGAAACACAAAGTTCGACAATATACTCCAAATGATCCCATGAGATGTATGCAAATAACAAACTGACACTTCACTTAAGTTTGATCGGATACAAAAATGAAATTCAGCGATAATGTTTACACCCGGCCTGTGGGCGTATGTGCACTCACTGCAAAGGCAAATACAATATAAATACCCAGTGATTTTGGCTTGAGTTATACGAATATTTTCTACCGACGACAAATAACAATGAAGGCCAGTCTGTTTCTCGTTGCGGTTTTCTGTCCAGTGCTCATAGCCGGTGTAAGTTGGAAAAGAACTCCGACTGGTCTGCTGATGAACAGTATTGATGACAAGGTCGATCGATCTGACAATGGCCTGCTGAGGAACATAATGGATGACAAAGTCGATCTATCTCTCACAAGACACCGAACTGGATCCGACGTATCCGAACACCGACACCAGAATCAATTAGAATTTCTATGCCCGATCTGTGTGCTTATCGTAGGCAGTATTCTCGGCGGTATCATCGACCCAACAATAATTTGTGGTTTTATTGGATTATGTTGAACTTGGTAATGCAGCTCTATATTAACATGATACTCTCGGAATCGACATTTGAAAAGACATACGGACAACACACCAAAGACAGTGAAAAATATTTAAGGACTATATAGACTCAAATTATCGAACAAGAAGTAAGTAGCATGCTTTGGAGACTCGAAACGCCAGATCACTTACTGCAAAAATCACTTCTTAGATAAATGAACAGTAAAATAGTTTATTTATCTAGATTTCGGCACGACCAAGTTGCTAAATATCCCCGAATATGCGCACAAGTCTGAGCGGGCATCGTTTCAGCATAACATCAAGCAATAAAGACATACTATAGATGTTGAACATTTTAACATACCAGGACATTCAGCCAGTCATCGAAGGTTTGACAGACGCCGGAAAACGCAAAACAACAGTACCTAAATTCAAAAACAAACTCGACACCATTGGACTTAGCCTCAACGCAGATCGGAATGTTTCATCACACTACCAACACCTCAGCATGGACCATATATACGCAGATGAATCACGACGACGCATATATGTGATGTGCATGGCTGCAAGAGACGTTATCGGATTGATGTGAACTGTCATTAAATCGAAAAAGGTCGCAAGTACGACCGGAAGCACTCAACATTAAAGTAGTCTAAGCATTAAATATGTATTCCTTCATTCCCTATATATGTAATTGGTACAGGCTAGGGCGGCTGAATTCACTTATTTTACGTTGTACAAAGCATGTACAGTAACGCTCTAATTAATCGACTCCTTAAACACAGCAGAATTATGGGTAACTTTTGAGGATTTAGTCAGAAATATGGCTTGTTGCCATTCATCGGAAAGCTCTCCCCGAGAGCTTTCCGATGAATGGCAACAAGCCATATTTCCGACTAAATCCTCAAAAGTTACCCATAATTCTGCTGTGTTTAGGGAGTCGATTAATTAGAGCATTACTGTATTTGTCCATTTGCTAAGTATTCAAGACAAAACATTGGGAAACGCCATCCGAACTACGAACATCTCTATGATCGTTCCACTGCGTTAACTATAAAACATTTATTGTGACTATCACTTACCGCAGATATCTGTCTGATTTGCTAAAGATTTATTCAAGGTTCCGAAACTGTTTTTACGAATCGTAGTTCTCTATTTATTCAAATTACATTGTAAATAATAATACATTTGTGACACGCAGTGCCAAGAGAAATCCGCAATTTTATACTAAATTGTTTATCTGTTTATTTCACAAATTTGCCAGGCATTTCGTTTTAGAAATCTACAATGTGTCAGAAACCGATTGCACAAAATGCTTATAGAATTAATCTGTACCATAGCTGACTATATGATAAGCAAAAACTACAATATTAGAAAAATGCCCGTCACTTTAACAGTGTCATACCGCGCAACATCGCTGCCAACCTTGGACCGTTAGGCTATAGCATGTTCCATGGTACAACACCGTTTAAGTATCTGGCAGACTGTAACCATTAACTGTCAGACCGTTGTATTTTTTACGGTTCAACACCGTTTAATTAATATCAAGACCGTAACTAATAAGGGTCAGAACAATGGTATTGTTCATGGGTCAACACCAATGTTTTGCTCTTAATTTGCTAATTTACCGTAGCAATATGATTTCCCTGTAAGCATTACGATTCATATGGTTTAGAATGGTAGAAACTAGTAGTATTCGTAACTGAAAAATACATCTTTGTTCTTCTATTACGATCATAGTTTTGCTGAAACATAAATGCTCAATGCATAAAGATATAGATAATACTTATGAAACTTTGCAGTTTGCAGGGGATCAAACTTGTTAACTGCATCGTGGAATTTAATCCAGAAAAAGGCTGCGCACGCGTAATGTGTTCACCTTTCACTTTCACCTTTCATACACAACAATAATTATTTTGTGAAGTTATACTAATGACAAAATTGCTTTCTTTTATACGCATTCCTTTAGATTATATACACGAATTTGTTACTCATCATTTTAACGAATGAAATCGAAAAGTGGTGCTAAATTAGATTTTGTGCGTTCAGGTTACTGGAGCAACTCTGAATACACAAAACTAACCCTGTCTATAATGAATGGATTGTCCCATTTACTTATAAGTGTATACATTGGAATGGTCTATTATTAATTTGGAGGGTTGTTCAGTTAATAAAAGTAGACGACAGGCATAAGTGACAGGCAGATAAACAGTTTATATATACAAGAACAGAATGGTATATTTCCATAGACGGGAAGTGTTCAGATAATAAGTCCAACGGTCGCTTGCTAAATGTATTATGTGCACATTTCCTAAGGGAACTACTCGCCGGTGTGACTAAACACCGCCCGGACCAGCCCGGACCAGCCCGGACCCCCCATATGGACTGTATGAGTCATTGTAAGGCCAATATAAGTGCAGGGGTGTCATGGAAACCCACTCAGGGTCGCTATTAACCATCAAAATGCCGGCATCGGCGAAAATGTTCGCCGCGAAATGAAGCTAACAGCCCGGACCGCCCCTGCTGCGTCCAGGTATGATTTTAGTATCCATACATGTGCGGGGGTGTTAATGAAACCCAAATACGCACGGAGAGTGGTCAAGGTCAAACGGAAGTGCCGCTTATTAACCCCTAAACTTCCCAGATTCAGCCAGAATTAAAAAAATTGCGCCCCCAATAAACAAATTTACAGCCCGGACCCCCTTAATGTCCTCGTACTTCTAATAACTCCTTACATATGTGTTGTGGAACTACCCTCGACTACACTCACGAAGATACAAGGGCGAGTCGCCCACGAATGCCTGGCAATTAACCCCCACAATGCCGCCATCGCCGATTATCTTTACCGATAACGACGCTGACAGCCCGGACCAGCCCGGACCATCCCAGTCCAGCCCGGACCCCCATATGGACTATATGAGTGATTCTAAGGCCAATATAAGTGCAGGGGCGGGATGTCAGCGTCGTTATCGGTAAACATAATCGGCGATAGCGGCATTTTGGGGGTTAATTGTCAGGCATTCGTGGGCGACTCGCCCTTGTGTCTTCGTGAGTGTCGTCGAGGGTAGTTCCACAACACATATGTAAGGAGTTATTAGAAGAACGAGGACATTAAGGGGGTCCAGGCTGTGAATTTGTTTATTGGGGGCGCAATTTTTTCATTTTGGCTGAATCTGGAAAGTTTAGGGGTTAATAAGCGGCACTTCCGTTTGACCTTGACCACTCTCCGTGCGTATTTGGGTTTCGTTAACACCCCCGCACAGGTATGGGTTCTAAAATCCCACCTGGACGCAGCAGGGGCGGTCCGGGCTGTTAGCTTCATTTCACGCCGAACATTTTCGCCGATGCCGGCATTTTGAGGGTTAATAGCGACCCTGAGTGGGTTTCCATGACACCCCTGCACTTATATTGGCCTTACAATCACTCATATAGTCCATATGGGGGGTCCGGGCTGGTCCGGGCTGGTCCGGGCTGGTCCGGGCGGTGTTTAGTCACACCCCTACACGCTAATGAGTATTTAATTTGATAAAAAGATGGATAAATACCAACATCACGTCCGCTCTTTGACCGAGACGTTTCACGTATAGCACTCTACGTTGCCAAATTGCACTGCCTCTATTCGCCGTCCATATATACGCGCCTGCTTTACGTTATTAGTACAGTATATTAAAAACAAGGGGATCCACACAATGCCCCCCCCCCCCCCCCCCATTTACCATCACTCTGAAATCTGACAAAATTTAGCCCATTTATCCAACAATGGCATCGATATCGACACGGGTGGGTCGGCGAAGGATTCTTATTTCAATTAAAACCATGCATGCACAAACGCCCATCTCCATAGCATATATAGTAAAAAAAAAAAACTTTTTCCACTGAATATTGGCTCCCAACAGCGTCAAAAATCCAGGTTGAGGTGTCTCAAACAATGTTACCACCTGTTTTCGAAAATCCACCCCATCCATGCAACTTACAATATAATTAAAAAAGATCGAACAATCAACTAAAACGTTTAGCGTTCAGCGGTGACTCGTTGGCTGATAAGTTATCTCAGCGCACAGCGTCATTGTCTATTTTCATAACAACGAAATTAGATGGTATTTATGAAATATTCATTATTTGTTACACTCTCCTTCGTGACCACATCTACGACATATGACTCGACCTATGAAGCTGTGTGTGCTCATTTGCTAGAATAAGCATACACGTCGATGGTATTTAATATTTATAAAGATGATGCCACGAGTGAGAGTACACACACATAAGTATGAATGAACATGGACACCCCAGCCCTCCCCTAGCAAATTTCACACGAAAACATTATCCCATTAGAGTTCTGCTTAAATTACTTCTTGAAAAGTCTCATATACATGCCTTGCAGAAATGTAAATAAACGACGTATTGAATGAACATATCGTACGTTGATAACAATTTTATTGCTATATCAATTATTATAACCAATGCCATGTACTGATATAGCATCTTACAGAGATTCACACAGGTCTACACAGCCGAATCTTGAGGGTTAATATTCTGAATTTTGAATACTAATTCGATGCAGATAGGTAACCGATGCGTGATTATGAATGAATAATTTATTGGATGAAGCATCTACATATAAAACACAAGGTGAACAATAGAAATACAAATACAGTGTACACACATAATCCGGGCGGTGATGTGACCTTATGGCCGTCTTCCCATCATCGCCCAGGTAAAATTTAAAGGCATCAATTTGTTTCCGTTCAGCAGCTCTGGTGTAAATAAGTCAATATCTAACAGGCAATCGCAACTTCTCGGATTATCGTTCTTGCGAAATAGTTCGCGTACGGAAATCAACGAGGTTTGCCGATTGATCTATAATAAACATGATGACTTTCACATATGGTTGATGAGTGACGTGTTTTGCTTTGATACATGCGTACATGCGGTAACATCAGTATTGTTCCTACATCAATCATCTGTGAGTTTTCTACATGTATATGTACTGTATATCGACAATCCAAATGGCACATGCCATGAACCAAGGCCATGTGACAGTAGCACAGCTCTCTTGTGACGTTATGCATGTATTTATCTAAGTTTATTAATTCCATAATTATATAGGATTTGTACAATCAATTGTATTATAGCGACATCGGCCGCTACTCTCTGCGGGTTGTTAAAATTCGGTCCAGCGACATTTTTCACCCACTGACCAGTGGGTGTACTATAATCGTAGGACTCATACGTTTCTGCTGAACTGAACTAGTGTCTATGCGTTTCTGCTGAGCTGCACTGACGTTTGATCGCAAAATAAAATTATAATCATTATCAAAGCACACGTTTGGATAACACCGCCATAAACTGTTTCATATTATGCTGTTGAGCTCATATCGTCAATAAAATTAGAGTTATAACTCATTAAACTAAGAATTACTGCTAACGTATTTCTACCAATTGGGTAACTAGATTCAGGTTGAGCTGGAACTTGAGAAATTTTTAATTTCAACCAATTGAAATGCCGTTGGAATTGGAAAGGGTTAAAGTTGTGGGGCAACGCAAATGACGTCATCGTAAACAAGGCGCCTCGAAATGAGTCAAAAATCGTGCACAGTACATGTCTCGCTTCGTCTCGGAATCGTGATTTAAATTCATTCATTTTGACTGTTACTGTGTCCTAAGATATTAAACACTTGTGGAATGTGCTTTGGAAGGATTGTTTTGATATCTAATAAGTGGGATTTACCTCCCAAAAAGGTGAGTTTCAGGCCTGCATTTGTTGTCAATCTGTAGATTATCTGATTCTGACAGCGCTCGTCTGCAACTGTAATTGGCACTGGCAGAATTCGCGTGTTTGACTAAACGTTTTCTCCACTCGATTCTCTCAAAATTCACAATAATCGGTCAAATTCTTTCAATAATTCTATCTAAATACATCTTAGCTATTATTCGGATCAGATCTCCCCGTCGAGAAAGCGATATGTTGATAAAAACGACACTTGAGAAAGTTGTTTACATTTTGAGCGCACACTGCCTGCGGCACAGTAGTCAGTACACGCTCGATTTTTATCATGGAAACAAATCAATTTCTTCCATCCAAAAGATAATTACGTGCTGGACCCTGTCATTTTAGGAATATATAAGTATTCAACGCAGACATACCTCAGTCTCAGCTTAAAATTTTGAAAAATAGCAGTTTTATCGACATAAATCGATTTGAATGGGAAAATCCCGTGTTCAAATTTATCATCGAACAAAATTAATTTCTTCCATCTAAAAAATAATTACGTGCTGTACCCTGTCATTTTAGGAATATATAAGTATTCCACGCAGACACACCAAGTCTTAGCTTAAAATTTTGAAAAATAAGAATTTTATCGACATAAATCAATTTTAATGGCAGATCCCATGTTAAATAAATTTTAGGGCCCTGCGAATATTTTCTGAGCTGTTCCATATTGGCCACCATAGTCCATATTTGACAGGTTCTACCTGATAATTGTGCGACAGTACAGTCGCGTTACTTTATACGTCAACATTTTCACCCGACAAATTTATTTCGGTCTATCGTATCAACCCCCATGTAGCCTGACTAAGTGTCAACATTGGTCTTTATCGCTCCACTAATTTTTATCGTCTCATTGGTATGAATTCCATATCCAATTATCCACATATAACCAACCGAACCTCTAATCCCGGTCCAATTTTTATTTTCATCGCTATAGTCCAGTTACGTAATATTTTATCACGTGATACTTGTACTTATATGTCTATGGTATTACTATAGTATACGGTATACGTATATCAATTGCTATTCCTTTCTATATAATCCTGGTGCCATCTATAGAGATAGAGATAATTTCAGACCCCCCCCCAATTTTATATCATTGCCGCTACAGTACAGTCGCGATGCATCACATGGCTACATTGATCGCTGTCGCTCTACTAATCAGCCCTTTTAATTCAGATTGTTTGGATTCGGCAATCTGCTACAGCAACCCTTTATCGTGGCCCAGTTTGCGACAGCAAATGGCTTCGGCATTGCCGATTGCCGTAGCCAATTATGAGGGCTGACTAATTTATGTCAGTTCATCGTTCCCCTTTTTCTCTGAGTCTATTTAACCAACCCAACATCTAATCCCGGCCTAAATTATTATTTTTATTTTCATCGGTATACCGTAGTTGTGTTACATACATATTTTAATCATTTGATTCCAATTTGCATTGTACCACTATAGAAGTCCATAAATGACTATTCTGGCACAATATACCCGGTAGAGATAACTAAGATTATGACAACCCCCCCCCCCCATTTTATAGCCTTGTTGCAACAGTAGAGTTGAGATGCATGATATGTCAACATTGGTCGTTATCACTCTACAAATTTATATTGGTTCAACCCTTAGTTCCCTGTATCGCCCACTCCTCCCTCAATTTATTTTTTCATTTGTATTATAGTCTCGTTACGTACATATTTTATCTCTTGTAACTTTTGCTTCAACATGCCGAGTTCCGCTGCAGACGATACAAAACTGACAACATTTCGAAATGTAAGCAGGCTTCAAACTCATCTTATCCAAGAAACTTGTGTATAAGGTGTACTCGCATTTGTTGCGTTAAAAACCAAAGGTCCCAAGTCAAGGTCCAAAATCCCCAACACACTGATGTGAGGTTTAATGATAACTCACATCTACATGACCTAACCAATATAAGGATGTGAGGTGTAATGATAACTCCATCCACATACAGTAATGTCCAAAGTAATTGACCACTTAACCACAGCAGAATTATGGGTAATTTTTCAGGCTTTTAAATCCTGAAAAATTACCAATAATTCTGCTGTGGTTAAGTGGTCAATTACCTTGGGCATTACTGTAACCAATATAAGGATGTGAGGTTTAATGATAACTCTATCCACATAATCAATATAAGGGTGTGATGTCTAATGATAACGCCATCCACATAACTAATAACTATGTGTGAAAATTAAATAACAAAATTAAATTCCATGATGGCGTCCAATATGGACTATCTAATTCTGCTCCAAAAACATGTATATTCAATATATGGATGTTTATTGGGGGGCGACCGATTATTTCAATGATATTTTAATTCACTGGGATCCAAAACCCGACCTACGGGAGCGCGCTTCGCGCACAACTGTATCTTAAGCATATGTGCATATTTAATAAGCCAACAATTGGAATCCAAACAGAGAAGACTGGCGTAGGTCCCTTGCGCATATACATCGTTGATGATCTCTATGGGAAACCAACTTGACATTTAAAGACAATTTCGATTAACTGCAATAACTTAAGGAATCTCTAATTGAGCTCAAGCCCAATAAGAATATTCCTTCAGTTATTGTGCTTAAGATACCTTATTGCGCTTAAACACAATGTGATATTCCTGTGCAATAAGGAATATTCTTATTGCGCTTAAAACCCTTTGAACCCTGACGCCCTACCACGACCGACACCCTGACCCTGGGCTCCTCGTGGGATTTTCCTTTAAATTTTATAGTGTCTTGTTGGATGATGTTGGTTATGTTTAATTTGTGACACAGGTATGAAACTTTACATGTCCCCCCATTGATCACTGATCATTATAAAATCGGAAGACTTTGCCACGCGGCAGCGTCTTGGTAACGGTTGCTAGGCAACTACCCCGAATTGACTGGAAAAGGCAATTATAGCATGGCATGTCATAACTCAATGCCAGTGATTGTGTTTTTGATGACGATAATACCCTAATGTGAAATTTAAGATATATCCGACAAGAATTTAAGAGAGATCGAATGAAATTAATTATTTACGGTAGCAACGGTTGCTAATCAAGTACCACAAATGAACGGATGACACAACTGCACTAACCATTAAGTGGTAGTGTTCCCTTAATTTATACAATATCTAGTCGCATAATGCTGTATATGTTCAATGGTGGCACCTGTTTGAAACTGTGCAAACATGTGTATGTTATGCATGGACCATTCTATGATCATTAAAATATAAGGACACTTTGCCACCCAATCTCTCCTTAGTAACGGTTACCAGACAACTACCCGGCATTAGTAAGAAACTGCAATTATGATGCAGCTATATGTCCTATATATAACACCGCATTTCGCTTAAAACGCATGTTTTTGTCATTTACAACCTATGTTCTGCGCATGCGCATATATTCCTACCCGATACTATAGCGGGTAGACATTCCATATACACACCCTGACCACCGCCGATGTCTATATAGGGCCATTTAAACATATATTAGTGGGTATGTCGTGCATAAGTACGCTATAAACCATTTATTTCGCATTTCGCTGCTCTGCGCATGCGCCAATAAATCAACTTGATATGCGATCGAGGCCCTTCACCATATAAATATAATTTGAAGAGGCTTTTTATATTTGATATATATAACTAGAGTTTAGACGTCGATTTGTTATTGAATCGCATAGCTATAAACACGTGGCGGTTGTTATAATGGCCGGTTCAGCGGCCGGTATACCGGCCGCTAGGGTATATGGAGGTTCACGAAGCGGCCGGTATCCCGGCCGCTGGGGTTCAAAGGGTTAATAAGTGTAATAAGACATTCCTTATTACACGTAAGCGAAATTACATCAATATTGCACTTAAGCGAAATTAATATCTCTCTCATTAGATCACCCTTGTGCAAATAGTAGAATAATCCTATATTTGTTCCACCCATTGTACCATGGAGATGGACTACACCACCTGAATTATAGGGAGTTTATGTACTATATATAATATATTCCTTATTAAACGATTCCTTATTAGGTTGTATTATATAAGCGCAATTTGTAAATTCCATTATTGCGCTTAAGCACAGTTAAATATATCCTTATTGCGCTTAAGCCCAATAGAGATTCCCTTATTGTACTTAAGCGCAATTAGCTCTTCTTGCATTTAATTAAAAAAAAAATTCTAATTGTATTGTAACTATTGTTTTGTCCTTTAATATTTCCCATACATCATGTACACATATATTATGCTAGAATGGTACTATTATTACTAATGCCACTCGTAGTAGTTAATACCACCTTACTGTCAATATCCTATCATGGTTAGTTTCAAATCATAACGTTAATTGTTATTACTATGTGTGTACTGTACATGTACATCAGTCATCAATTAATAATATTTTGCTATTTTGCATGCGAAGTGGAAGACCCTCCAATAGCTTATCAATACCACTCGGGACAGTGGGTGTTTTTCCTCAATTAATTGAATTTCTTGTTAAAAAGCTGATTTTGTTTAGAGATCGACCCGGTGTACGTAATCCATTAGGTATTTTCTTTCTACCTTAAAACCCAACTCTTGTTTAATTTTTTATTAATAAAACAACATTATTATACTGTGCAAATGACATAAGTACATAATTTTAGAAAATAACTCCCCATGCACACACAACATTGACCGTTAATTTAATGAACTGTACCCATATAGACCTAAGGGTGGATACACACATGCATGTAATTTTGTATGTAAAATACATGTATTTTACATGGCCACACCAATAATTGACAACATTAATCACCTGAGCCCAAGCAGTTCATTGTTAACAGACCAGACAAGTGAGTAGTGATAAGCGAAGTCAAACTGTCCGCTATCAGGACATTTAAGGCCAGTCCAAAACATGTCTTCTCTTACGGATGCGAAAAGTAGTCAAGTCTGTGTGATATCTGGCATTTTATTAAAGGCACGGGCGGCGTTCGTTGTAGAAATATTCATAGTTGTTCAAATCGCCATCAACGGAAGGAATATTAAAAAATATATAGTTTTGTTCATATGCCAAACATAATCAGCGCGTAAATAGTATATTGTCGCCAAGACGTACATTCTCTTGTTACAGAAGCTATGCTTCTGTTTAAATAACACAGCGCAATTCTATTGGTTAATCACACACAAAAATGATAAAAACGCTCTTTATTATTTCCATATCAGGAACACAGTAACAAATATCGCTCTTTATGTTTACCATATCCGGATCTAAACAAAAGCCAGGTTATGTAACGTTGTTTGCTTTTGTTTACATAACAAAGGAAAAACATTTTAACAATAACATTCCATATTTCTGATTGGTATAAGAACAAAGTCTGTCTATATTTTACTATTCTTTCTGTTATGGCGGTTTTTGACGGAGCTGAATATTTTAACAGCATACCCACCGCCAACACCGCCCGTATCTTCAATGCACGAACACCAGAAGCGACACGTCTGGTATATACAGGCTTGGTATAGAACAATTTCGACCACGATGCTTGTTTGGCGTGGGGTCTCGATGAGCTTCAAATCGCTAAGGGACTTATAGTAGAATGTATCGGTCGGAATAATCTGGGCAAGAAGGTACAATATAATATGTTTTAATTAAATAGCTCAGAGTTAGCCACACCCGCATGGTAGCTTTCGGGATCATATATAGCCCCAAGTCGGAGATCGTATATAGCCCCAAGTCGGGGAAATCCTGATCCACTACTGCTATAAATATCAAGAGAGGACTGGTAGTTATTTAAATAGAACGTCATCACACGAACAATTATTTTAAGTGGCCTGGCGACTCGATGCAAGATAACAGTTCTCTACATTCCGACTTAATTGGAACTAGAACTCAGTGCGGTCAACACGTCGGCAATGATTGGGTTGTCAGTGGACACATATTACATTGTCTGTATTATCCATGTAAAACGCCACATACACGATAATTACAGAGATTACATGCATGTGTGTATCCACCCTAAGACTATTCATATCTTCTCTTAAGAACTAAAATGCGATCTTTCGAAATCTATTATGTAGGCCTGCTATATCTTATCGATCTAAATATATTCTCAATAAAGTCCACTCGTATCATATACTATAAACTGCTATAGTATCAGAACATGTCAAATGTGTTTACCTATGCCAAATACAACTACCATTCGATTCCCGCTGATAGAATAATTCAAATACCGTAATAACAGGTTAAATTTACGTATAAAACGAACCGTATCATTAGAAAGTTCTGAATTAGAATTTCAAAAATGAGTAATGCTGAAAACAACTTTTGGAAAGATATTTACTCAATTTAAAGGCACGGGCGGCGTTCGTTGCAGAAATATTCATATTTGTTCAAATCGATGGAAGGAATATTAAAAAATATATTGTTTTGTTCATATGACAAACATAAGCAGCGCGAAAATAGTATATTGTCGTGTTACAGACGTTTTGCTTCTGTTTACATAACTTAGCGCAATTCTATTGGTTAGTCACACACGCATGATATAAACGCTCTTTATTATTTCCATATCCGGAAAACAGTATCAAATAACGCTCTTTATGTTTACAATATCCGGATCTAAACAAAATCATGGTTCTGTAACGTATTTTGCTTTTGTTGACATAACGAAGGAAAAACATTTGACAATAACATACTGTTTGTGCCATATTTCTGATTGGTATAAGAACAAAGTCTGTCTATTTTTTACTATTCTTTCTGTTTATGGCGGTTGTTGACGAGCTGAATATTTTAACAGCACACCGACCGCCAACGCCGCCCGTATCTTTAAATGACATTTCCTTCTAAACACAAGCGCAATCGAACTGTGTACTCTTAGGGTGGTTAGAACTTGATCCAGTCACATTTTAAAAAGCTGACTTTTTCAGAGATCGACCCGGTGAACCGTAATCCATTAGGTATTTTCTTTCTACCATAATCACGTATGCATACATTATACCCGTGGGCCTCATAATCTAATTTAAGAACAATCGTCTGGAAAACAGACAGAAAACCACAATAATACATCAATTGTAAAATAGAGTCTAAAATGTCGTTGTCCGTTCATTACTCCATGGTGATTTGAACCTGCTGAACTAACCGGTTTCGCTAAACCAGGTATGTCGCCACGCCGTACTTTGGGCCACCCATTCCAAATAGGTATGCTCCAAATCGGACGTTTGCCTTCAAGTGAGTCAGATGATGTGAACCCGGCGTCACATAAAACTGCACGCTGGAGACCATCCCTCCAGTACCACAAATCGTGCTGGTGTTGTAATGTGGTAGACGGCTAACAGTCTGGTTGTCAAGGCGAAGTCCAAACGTTTCTGATTGGTCGATGATAATTGCTAGATATGTAGCATATGTTAAAGAGGCGGTATCTGGGGTGCTGAACATGTATGAATTCTTGAACCAGTCTTTGCTTCGAAGCAAAACCATTGAAGCATCGCCCATGTCATTTATTTTTCCTGGTGTAAAGAGTGTGACCATCGTGGGCTTCGAGGATGTGATGTTGTGAAAATCGTACACGCCCAATGTAAGTTTAAACGTTTCTCCTGGTGCTCCGCTGGTCCAAACCACGTTGCCGTCTAGCATCACAACTGTGTTGGTTTCATTTGCCAAAACGTGGAAATGTTCCGGGAAATCTCCATCCGGGACGTGAGGAGTGAGATATTCGTTGCCCCATTCAGAAACCGGCATTAACTGTTCTGCAATGCTGTCGCATCTCGCAGCAATCATGCGCGCGCATTTGTTGCCACTAACAACAACTACGGGTTTGTCAGAAATCACGTGCACGCCTGTGAAGTCAGAATGTGTAGTTGTCCCTCTCGCCATATACACATCGAGTGAATTCATGTTGATCTGAAACTTGTGCGAAGCGTTATAATTTCTCCCATCGTAAGAAATATAACCGATGAATGATGCTGGGATTTCTAAATGTACAACAGAGGAGTTTTGGGTAGCGATGACAAAGACTTCTGTAGCGTCGCTAGGGTCTGCAACCCATGTCGACAGCCCGTACTCTGTGCCTAGATACTTCTCAGGTAGAGCGGCGTAGAATGCTGACATACCATTATGGTGTATACCAATGTATAATGCTGTCGATGCAGAGGAAGTTACTGCGATTCCTTTTCGCTCAGTAGTACCTTCTGTCGACACCAACGTCCGATCAGCCTGGTACGACCCAACTCCGAATGGAGGTACACTTATTATGTGTTCGTAAGGGGCGACGTATACATTCGAGATTGTAATATTTGCTCCCCTCTCATCAATTGTAGATATCAGGAAGTCATGCGTTCCTGCATTCATATGATTGTAGAATAACCCAGTGATATAGGAATTGATCTCGATGTTTCCTTGTCCTAATGGAAAGGGTCCAATTCCTTTAAAGCATTGTTGTCGTGCAGGTATTTCGAGAGGTATAGCTGCAATGAGTGAGAAGAATGAGCATGTTTAGATTATAGAACTTCAAAGTATATGGCGTCAAGTATCTAAGTACTGTACTATCACCTTAGAAAATAGCATAGATATTCCAGGAATATTCCGGCGTGGTTCCGTTGATAGTCCGGAATATCTGGTGGGATTTTAGAAAAAAAAAACACTCCGGAATTTCATCGGAATGTTGTATACGGCGGATGATAAAAAATCTTCAATTGGCAATTTCCCCAGATATACTATGATATGACCAGGATCCCGGAATACATTTGGTCCCGAATATATTCCAGTACAATTCGCGAAATATGGCAACCGACACAATAGAATAGCGAAACCGAGCCCAGCACACCATCTGGGATTGTGGCTCTGCATGCGTGTATTTTATTGCTTTATCGTTGGCTACGATTTGATATATCATACAATTAGCATGGGTGTGGGTGCATAAATGGTAATTATATGGCTAGGATAATTCCGTTTTAGATTTACACATTTATAATGTTGTGACACAAATTCCATACTCGTAGTGGGAAAATCCGTCCAATGTTAGATGAACTGTACTCTGTCGATAATTGAGTCCTAACACTCATAGGACATTTTACGCATCAGTGGCGGCCACATGTGCATGTACAGTTATTATACGGACAATAACATGCATTCCATCGTCGAGAAGAGAATCCGGTGGAAATTGTTGCACGGACTTTGTTTGGGAAAGTACTATAGTGGAATCACTATAAGATATGCCCACACATTATACAACGACACGGTCCAACATTCAGCATTCGACTAGGTTGATATCAGTCTATGTGAACCAACGATGCATTTCTAAAACGGCTTTAGAATTGATGCAGTATTCGTCGGTTTGATGGTGAGTATGACAAAGTTACATGTACATGTACACCAACATTTACCTTCCTGGTGTAAACACCTTGATTCGATCTCATTTGTCCCGTCTTCCATGTGTACCTCGCAATTACCACACGACGACTTCACAACAGTGACATTCTGAAAGATAGAGAAATCTTCGAATTCAATACGGGACCTTGATTGATGCTCAGTCATCTACGTGCAATGTTCAAAACACTTATACAGTGAACGACACGTGTGTGTTAATGGGTTTGTTGATACGTCACGAGTGCTAGCGCGGAAGGATAGAACGCGGGACGCAGCAAAAATGTCGTATCGACAAACCCATTAACACACTACATTGTATCCAGTGACCCCCCCCCCCCGGTTTGGTCGCCAGCCGTTATAGAACCCGTGAAAGAAAAACAGACTTATAAGGCTTTATTCGGGCACATTTAGAGATTCTTTGTCATGTGTGTTGATACTTTTATTTTATAGTTCCGGTTTTATTGTGAAGCGATAGTGATTATCGTCATGTCGCGTCAACTGAATGCGCATGGAACGAGAGTTTCGCACTCTAAATCGCGTTGAGTAAAATTTGTACCCAACACAATGGTACACATAGCACCACGCGACCCAACACAATGGTTCACATAGCACCACGTGACTCAACACAATGGTACACATAGCACCACGCGACCCAACACAATGGTACACATAGCACCACGCGAGCGTTTAGTAACTCTTGACTTTTTTGTTGGGTAAAACACGTTACCCAATTTGGATAAATTCTACCTAATGTTGGGCAATATTTTTGCTGAGTAACAATTTATCCAATATTAATTTCCTTTCTGCATTGGGCGATTGTTTGTACCCAACATTGGGTGAATAATTACTTCATTATTGGGTCAAATTAACTAACGTTGGGGAATTTATTACCACTAACGTTGAGTTAAAAATAACTATTTTTGCGATAGTATATTCAGATATATCTGGAAAAAAACAGCTAATGAATTTTGATGGACAAACATATTTATTCCAATTGCCTAAATTTTAATAAACTAGCTGGCGTCCCGGCGTTGCGCGGGAAAAGAATGAGTACATTATTAGTGCCCCTTACAGTAATTTAAATTAATTAAGAAATAACTCTTGTTTCTCTTAAGGTTATGCAGTTATGACCGATAAGTATGAAGATAAATTATATAACGGGCGCAGCGCAGTTATAGAAAATTTATCTTCGAAAATGTTTGTTATAACTCATTTTTTTTTCCATCGCTATAGTCCAGTTACGTAATATTTTATCACGTGATACTTGTATTTATATGTCTATGGTATTACTATAGTATACGGTATACGTATATCAATTGCTATTCCTTTCTATATAATCCTGGTGCCATCTATAGAGATAGAGATCATTTCAGACCCCCCCCCCCCCCAATTTTATATCATTGTCAACATTGGTCGCTATCACTCTACAAATTTATATTGGTTCAACCCTTAGTTCCCTGTATCGCCCACTCCTCCCTCAATTTATTTTTTCATTTGTATTATAGTCTCGTTACGTACATATTTTATCTCTTGTAACTTTTGCTTCAACATGCCGAGTTCCGCTGCAGACGATACAAAACTGACAACATTTCGAAATGTAAGCAGGCTTCAAACTCATCTTATCCAAGAAACTTGTGTATAAGGTGTACTCGCATTTGTTGCGTTAAAAACCAAAGGTCCCAAGTCAAGGTCCAAAATCCCCAACACACTGATGTGAGGTTTAATGATAACTCACATCTACATGACCTAACCAATATAAGGATGTGAGGTGTAATGATAACTCCATCCACATACAGTAATGTCCAAAGTAATTGACCACTTAACCACAGCAGAATTATGGGTAATTTTTCAGGCTTTTAAATCCTGAAAAATTACCAATAATTCTGCTGTGGTTAAGTGGTCAATTACCTTGGGCATTACTGTAACCAATATAAGGATGTGAGGTTTAATGATAACTCTATCCACATAATCAATATAAGGGTGTGATGTTTAATGATAACGCCATCCACATAACTAATAACTATGTGTGAAAATTAAATACAAAAATTAAATTCCATGATGGCGTCCAATATGGACTATCTAATTCTGCTCCAAAAACATGTATATTCAATATATGGATGTTTATTGGGGGGGGGACCGATTATTTCAATGATATTTTAATTCACTGGGATCCAATACCCGACCTACGGGAGCGCGCTTCGCGCACAACTGTATCTTAAGCATATGTGCATATTTAATAAGCCAACAATTGGAATCCCAACAGAGAAGACTGGCGTAGGTCCCTTGCGCATATACATCGTTGATGATCTCTATGGGAAACCAACTTGACATTTAAAGACAATTTCGATTAACTGCAATAACTTAAGGAATCTCTAATTGAGCTCAAGCCCAATAAGAATATTCCTTCAGTTATTGTGCTTAAGATACCTTATTGCGCTTAAGCACAATGTGATATTCCTGTGCAATAAGGAATATTCTTATTGCGCTTAAAACCCTTTGAACCCTGACGCCCTACCACGACCGACACCCTGACCCTGGGCTCCTCGTGGGATTTTCCTTTAAATTTTATAGTGTCTTGTTGGATGATGTTGGTTATGTTTAATTTGTGACACAGGTATGAAACTTTACATGTCCCCCCATTGATCACTGATCATTATAAAATCGGAAGACTTTGCCACGCGGCAGCGTCTTGGTAACGGTTGCTAGGCAACTACCCCGAATTGACTGGAAAATGCAATTATAGCATGGCATGTCATAACTCAATGCCAGTGATTGTGTTTTTGATGACGATAATACCCTAATGTGAACAACTAGCAGCTAACATATTCATCCATATCACCGGTATTTACGACATCCCGTTTACCCTCTCAACTTTGCTGTATTCGATCCGTCCCTGTCTTATCACCGTCACTTCAGCCCAATGCTAAACGCTCTAGTACCGCCAATTCAAATAGTACAGGTAAGCTCGCAGCTGATTGGATGACACATGGTCGCGCGTAAAGTTGTCAAAGGTTAAACAGTTTCGCGGGGTTTTAGATTAGTTGGTCAGAAAGTAAAGTTGTCTTCGGAAAGTTATTGTCTTAAAGTCTTAGTTTATTTTGTCGTCAAGATGTCGTCAAGTTGTTAAGACTATCGTTGTATACAGATCCTGAAAATAGTGGCCTATGTCTCATTGAACTGGTATGTTCACAGTTTCTATATTTTATCGTTATAACCAATGTTTTTATTAATACTTTTGTCTTCAAGTAAATCACCATAGAGTTTGTCCATTTTGACATAAAGTATATTTCCTATTTTAATTATATTTTAATGTGATTACTTTTGTGAGGTTATCTCCCGATAACCTGAGATGCCAGTTTGTAGATATCTCAATTAGGTAGATTGGATATCTGGCATCTCTTGTATTTTCAGGAACTCCTCAAGTTCCTTTAACATATATTTGTGTATGCACATATGCGTGCTTATCATGCAAATGGTAATATATTTGCATTTGGTTGCAGGGCCTATTCTATGCCTATACTGATGTATGATAACACTCTCTGTGTTATGTGAACAGACTATGCCAGTCTGTGGATGATGTTTGATTGTATGTGTTGATGGTGATGATGATGATAATCAAGATGTGTTATTAAGATGAATAAATGCTATTGAAGACTACAAAAGGTAATATGAACTTTCCATAGACCCTGCCCACCAAGACTGAGAATTCATTGACGGAGCCCATACTGCCAAGGCTAACTTTATAAATTTAATGTCAAAGGCTCAAGGACATTTAATAATATAAATGGACCCATAGTAACCCTATGACATTTGGCGCCCAACGTGGGGCTCGAACCCACGACCCCGAGATTAAGAGTCTCGTGCTCTGTTTTCTGTTTTCTTCAACGCTCAATAAAGTGCTCTGTTTGGTAAACCCGACACATAAATAGAACTTCCGGTTTTGCGTTGTAAACATTGACACGTGGCTTTTTGTTGACATCTCAACGTGAGCAAATCCGGACGATTTTGTCATTGTTTTTCATCAGTGCCAGTAATTTTTGTAAGTGTAAGTTGTTTTCATGCAAACTATAGACTAGCTAAGATACTGGTAATTTATTTTGAGGCTTATAGCATGTGAAAAATATGTCAGGCCACTTTGTCAAATTTCTCATGTGCCAGAATCGCACTGCTGATTAAGTGATATTTTTCCAAAGCCGGACTTGTTGGAAAATATTTGAAATTTTCCAAACATTCCGTGTTTTCTGGTTGTGTAAATTTAATCGCTTTCTGCGGATGCATACTTAACTTAGATCATCATTTGTGTTGGCATTTTGGATGCAAATAATTTTTGCATCATCACGGTAGTGTTTAAGCTGGCATTTGTGAAAATGGTAGTTTCAGCTTGTTTTCCATCAGCGTTGTTGTTCGACATTCTTCATTCTGCTTCGGTGTTTTTGTGTTGTGTTCAGTAGTCGCAGATAACATAAGACGGTAAGTTTAGTGTCGTCCAGTCAGTTGGCCAATAATATTGGTCACGGTATCTTGCCCATACCGACTTTCCCCGACCTACATTCTGACTTGCCCACTTGTCGCTTGACATTTCAATCTTTTTGTCGTACAATACCGTGCGCTCGCATCATTTCATATCATCGCATGAATTAAATAATTCAAATTAATAATGGTATAATTAATTAACTAAGCTAATTATATCTAAATCTTTGATTTGCTTTATAAATTTAGTTTTGTTTCAGTTTTTCTCACTGACTCGCAGTGTCAGAAATTTTTCATTCTGACGTCTACGTCAGATTAGTGAAATTAGGTGACTTGTCCCAACTTAGATTTTTTTTTCAGCTGTTTTTGCATTGAAATTAGGTGACATGGTTGTACTTTGAAATTTTTTTTGTAGACGGTAGCCGATTTACATCGACATTAGGCGACTTCATCGGACTTAGAAATATTTTCCAGATATTTCTGCGTTATCGTACATAGAGATTTATTTCTTCTTTTTATGCTAAAGCCGTAATTTATTTACAGTGAACTTAGGACTTGAATATTTTTTTTTCAGATTTCATTTAGCAATTGGACTTGAATACTTTTTTTCGCAGGTTACGATAGTCAATAGTTATTAGATAGCTGATCTTGAAATATTTTTGAATAAATTATTGGTTAGTACATTACTTTAACCACAACTTGCTGATTCATTTGAATAATTGTGTTTATTTGTATTATTATTTCCATATTGTTCATTAAATTGAATCATGATGGCCGGTGTTGATGACTTACAGTCAATGGAGCGGAACGATGAGTTATTAGATAAGATTACAGCTCAGATTGGCAAATTAAGGGAACAGATTGAAAGACTCAAGGAGGAGCAGGAGATGGAAATGCAGAATGAGAATGCCTATTACACCAATTATTATAATAATGGTTATGATTATAATAACACTTATTCTAGGCGTAGATGGTATAAGCAGAAGAGGTCACAGAACTATAAAGGTTATCAGAGAGATGCTCATGAAGTGAATGATTTTAATCATCCTTCTAATGACAGGTTGCAAGATGATATAAATTGTTCCAGACAATTTGTAGGTTGTTATAAATGTGGAGAGGACTCACATTTTGCTAGAGGTTGTAGGAATTTCAGGTACTGGAATAGGGGCAGAGCCAAACAGACTTATAATAGTCATTCTTCCAGACCTCAGCAGCAGTCCATGAATCTTAATTTACAGGATCCTTCTGGTTTAAGTGGAAGTCCCGCAGAGACTGAAGTTCAAGTTGCTGGCTTTAATACAAAAGCACTTCTTGATACAGGGAGCACAGTCAGTACTATTTCAGAGCGGTTTTATACTTCATTTTTGTCGAAGTCCCCACTTCAGCCTCTAAACCAGATCCTGAACATTGAGTGTGGAGATGGTAAAAGTCTTCCGTACCTAGGGTACATAGACGGTCCAGTGACAGTTTCTGAGTTTACTCGGAATGTGACAAGAGATTGTATTTTTCTTGTAGTGCCAAATAGCAACTATAACTTTTCAGTTCCAGTGTTGTTAGGTACAAATGTGTTAGCTGATTTCATGGAGATTTGTAAGCAGCAGCATGGTTCCAAGTTTTTGCAGGTATCTAATCTGTCTTCTCCATGGTATATGTCATTCCGCTGTATGACATTCAGAGAAAGGAACCTTGCAAAGAATAATTTTGTTTTAGGGCATGTTAAATCTGCAGAGAATCAGCATGTGATCCTTCATCCAAACACAAAGAAAGTTCTTTCAGGTTTTATTGATCACAAGATGCCATATCAGCCTACATGTGCAATTTTGCAACCACTTCCAGATGATAGTCGATTTGATTTTTTAGAAATATGTCCATACGTTGTTAAATATGATTGCAAGAGTAATGATTCGATTGATGTTCATCTGTCCAACATTTCTTCCAGAACCATTAGCATTGCTCCTAACTCTGTAATATGCCAGATTCAACCTGTTTCTGTAGAGGATACCGAGGAGTCTAAGTCTGGTGAAACAAGTTCTTCATTTACAGATCAACTTCAGTTTGACTTATCCTCTTTGACAGCTGATGAATTTAAAGCTGGGATGAAACTTATTAAAAGTTTTTCAGATGTTTTCTCTCAGAGTGACTTGGACTTAGGTTTTTATAACAGGATTAAACATCGGATTGATATGTATGACAGTACACCTTTTAAGCAGCGTGCAAGACACATTCCACCTAGTATGATTGAAGAGGTCAGAAATCATCTTCATCAGTTACTTTCAGCTGGAGTTATTAGAAGATCCAGGAGCAACCGAATAGTGATATTCCAGTTTTTGTATTACAGGATGACTCAGGTAGAACCAGAACTTTACATAGGAATCATTTATTACCTATTGGTTCAATTCCGTTTGATCTTCCAGTTGATGATCCAACAGTTAAACCCGATTCTTTTAAAGGTGTTGATGTTCCAGCTGCACAAGATCCTGTCAGACCTGTCCCTAAACCAAGAACTGTGAGGAAAGATTATATTCCAGGCACTGTTGACAAATCTCATGAAGAGAACAGACTTAATGGTCGTGATAATGATAGTGATGAGGAGTCAGTGATTATGTTTATTCCACAAAATGTTCCAAGTGTTCCATTTGTTTCAGGTAATGTGGATCACGGAGGTCCACCTCGTCCTGATGACGATCGGCGTTCGAGGTTGGATCCTGGTATTTCTTTCAGTGGTGACGACCGCACTCCAAATAGGGAGCATAGTGAAGATAATGTGATAGAATTTATTTCAAATACACATGAGCCATTCGTTCACAAAGAACTTAGGTCAACAGGTGTAAATGTAGAGGCTGAGAATAGTGATATTGTTCCTTCTGCAGCTGTTGCAGGTGATGAAGAACGAGAACGAGATGGTGATAGAATTATAGCTTCAGATGATGTAGCCTCAGGTGTTATTTCAGTCAATAGTAGATCTGGTAATGAGGAAATTTCTTCCCATATAGATACCAGTGTGCCAAGTCCAGTGCCTAGGGGATCGACAAGAGAAAGCAGTAAGCCATCGTGGATGCAGAAAGGAGACTTTGTTGTCAATAAATTGCAACCTATTTCAGGTAGCATGATAGACAAAAATGAGTTAATTAAGAATCTTACGGAAAATCAGTTATTTTCCAAAGTTTCACCTGAAGCATTACAGTCAATATTTGAGTCTATACTTAAGTGAACTCTTGTTTTCAGGTGATATCAGTTCATCTGTGCAAGATCTATCCGTATTCAGTCTACTCATGTGTTTATTTCATAGTCATTTTCAGAACATTAATAGTTCCAGTTAGTTACAGTTGTGTCTGTGGCTATCTAACTTTATAGTGCTTTTCTCTGTAACATGGCATTCACTGCCTTGTTAGGATATATCTCACGTGTAATGTGAGCATTCAATCTGTGATGTACCTTGAACATATGTTGTGTCATATGTCAGATATTGTTGTGTCCATTGATTATCTTTTAATATGTATTGTGTACTGTTAGGTATCATGTGTCATCTTCGTATGATCAGAGGTATAACTAGTTTTCCAGCTGACGATCCAGTGTAGAGCTACGACTCATTTGAGGTACCAGTTTTCAAGGAATTCTTTTTTTTTCCTTCTTTTTTCTTATATGCTCTGTGAGGTGATATTATGTTCCTTTCAACTTATGATTTTGTTTTTAACATTTGTGTTTTTGTTTACTCATTGAAATTTCAGATGGACCAGTGTGAATGTTGTCTACTTCAAATAGTGAAGCAGATTATGACTTTTCAGCTGATTATTTACCAGCTGTCTTGAATTATTCATGGCATAATTTCAGTTATTAGCAGGGATCGATAGTGGTGACTTTAAGTTTGATTTGATTAGTTCATGGATTACTTACAGCATTCTATGTTCAGTTTATTTCGGTTATGATAGTGTTACATATAATCTCATTATTGCAGAGATATACGACAAATTTTCGACTGACGATCCAGTGGTTTAACTATTTGAGGTTCCAGTTCTCCAAGAAAATTTTGTTTCTAGTTATATACTCTGGTGATATATAGTGTTCTTATCATTTCTCTTTCAGCTAATGTTTCGAGATTAGTTCTGAATTCAGTTTTTGAACTCTGAATTTATTACATCGTGGTTTAGATGGTGCTCTACTATTATTTTTCAGAGTGTGAGAGTTTATTGATATTTTATAGCTTCGAGTTGAATGATACGGAGATCATTCGCCAACAGGAGGGAGAGTGTGACGGTGTAATTTAGCCCTAGTTTATATACAACTAATACAAGTTAATACTGACAACTAGCAGCTAACATATTCATCCATATCACCGGTATTTACGACATCCCGTTTACCCTCTCAACTTTGCTGTATTCGATCCGTCCCTGTCTTATCACCGTCACTTCAGCCCAATGCTAAACGCTCTAGTACCGCCAATTCAAATAGTACAGGTAAGCTCGCAGCTGATTGGATGACACATGGTCGCGCGTAAAGTTGTCAAAGGTTAAACAGTTTCGCGGGGTTTTAGATTAGTTGGTCAGAAAGTAAAGTTGTCTTCGGAAAGTTATTGTCTTAAAGTCTTAGTTTATTTTGTCGTCAAGATGTCGTCAAGTTGTTTAGACTATCGTTGTATACAGATCCTGACATAGTGGCCTATGTCTCATTGAACTGGTATGTTCACAGTTTCTATATTTTATCGTTATAACCAATGTTTTTATTAATACTTTTGTCTTCAAGTAAATCACCATAGAGTTTGTCCATTTTGACATAAAGTATATTTCCTATTTTAATTTTATTTTAATGTGATTACTTTTGTGAGGTTATCTCCCGATAACCTGAGATGCCAGTTTGTAGATATCTCAATTAGGTAGATTGGATATCTGGCATCTCTTGTATTTTCAGGAACTCCTCAAGTTCCTTTAACATATATTTGTGTATGCACATATGCGTGCTTATCTTGCAAATGGTAATATATTTGCATTTGGTTGCAGGGCCTATTCTATGCCTATACTGATGTATGATAACACTCTCTGTGTTATGTGAACAGACTATGCCAGTCTGTGGATGATGTTTGATTGTATGTGTTGATGGTGATGATGATGATAATCAAGATGTGTTATTAAGATGAATAAATGCTATTGAAGACTACAAAAGGTAATATGAACTTTCCATAGACCCTGCCCACCAAGACTGAGAATTCATTGACGGAGCCCATACTGCCAAGGCTAACTTTATAAATTTAATGTCAAAGGCTCAAGGACATTTAATAATATAAATGGACCCATAGTAACCCTATGACATGTATGTTATTCATGGACCATTCTATGATCATTAAAATATAAGGACACTTTGCCACCCAATCTCTCCTTAGTAACGGTTACCAGACAACTACCCGGCATTAGTAAGAAACTGCAATTATGATGCAGCTATATGTCCTATATATAACACCGCATTTCGCTTAAAACGCATGTTTTTGTCATTTACAACCTATGTTCTGCGCATGCGCATATATTCCTACCCGATACTATAGCGGGTAGACATTCCATATACACACCCTGACCACCGCCGATGTCTATATAGGGCCATTTAAACATATATTAGTGGGTATGTCGTGCATAAGTACGCTATAAACCATTTATTTCGCTGCTCTGCGCATGCGCCAAGAAATCAACTTGATATGCGATCGAGGCCCTTCACCATATAAATATAATTTGAACAGGCTTTTTATATTTGATATATATAACTAGAGTTTAGACGTCGATTTGTTATTGAATCGCATAGCTATAAACACGTGGCGGTTGTTATAATGGCCGGTTCAGCGGCCGGTATACCGGCCGCTAGGGTATATGGAGGTTCACGAAGCGGCCGGTATTCCGGCCGCTGGGGTTCAAAAGGGTTAATAAGTGTAATAAGACATTCCTTATTACACGTAAGCGAAATTACATCAATATTGCACTTAAGCGCAATTAATATCTCTCTCATTAGATCACCCTTGTGCAAATAGTAGAATAATCCTATATTTGTTCCACCCATTGTACCATGGAGATGGACTACACCACCTGAATTATAGGGAGTTTATGTACTATATATAATATATTCCTTATTAAGAGATTCCTTATTAGGTTGTATTATATAAGCGCAATTTGTAAATTCCATTATTGCGCTTAAGCACAGTTAAATATATCCTTATTGCGCTTAAGCCCAATAGAGATTCCCTTATTGTACTTAAGCGCAATTAGCTCTTCTTGCATTTAATTAAAAAAAAAGTTCTAATTGTATTGTAACTATTGTTTTGTCCTTTAATATTTCCCATACATCATGTACACATATATTATGCTAGAATGGTACTATTATTACTAATGCCACTCGTAGTAGTTAATACCACCTTACTGTCAATATCCTATCATGGTTAGTTTCAAATCATAACGTTAATTGTTATTACTATGTGTGTACTGTACATGTACATCAGTCATCAATTAATAATATTTTGCTATTTTGCATGCGAAGTGGAAGACCCTCCAATAGCTTATCAATACCACTCGGGACAGTGGGTGTTTTTCCTCAATTAATTGAATTTCTTGTTAAAAAGCTGATTTTGTTTAGAGATCGACCCGGTGTACGTAATCCATTAGGTATTTTCTTTCTACCTTAAGACCCAACTCTTGTATAATTTTTTATTAATAAAACAACATTATTATACTGTGCAAATGACATAAGTACATAATTTTAGAAAATAACTCTCCATGCACACACAACATTGACCGTTAATTTAATGAACTGTACCCATATAGACCTAAGGGTGCATACACACATGCATGTAATTTCTGTATGTAAAATACATGTATTTTACATGGCCACACCAATAATTGACAACATTAATCACCTGAGCCCAAGCAGTTCATTGTTAACAGACCAGACAAGTGAGTAGTGATAAGCGAAGTCAAACTGTCCACTATCAGGACATTTAAGGCCAGTCCAAAACATGTCTTCTCTTACGGATGCGAAAATTAGTCAAGTCTGTGTGATATCTGGCATTTTATTAAAGGCACGGGCGGCGTTCGTTGTAGAAATATTCATAGTTGTTCAAATCGCCATCAACGGAAGGAATATTAAAAAATATATAGTTTTGTTCATATGCCAAACATAATCAGCGCGTATATAGTATATTGTCGCCAAGACGTACATTCTCTTGTTACAGAAGCTATGCTTCTGTTTAAATAACACAGCGCAATTCTATTGGTTAATCACACACAAAAATGATAAAAACGCTCTTTATTATTTCCATATCAGGAACACAGCAACAAATATCGCTCTTTATGTTTACCATATCCGGATCTAAACAAAAGCCAGGTTATGTAACGTTGTTTGCTTTTGTTTACATAACAAAGGAAAAACATTTTAACAATAACATTCCATATTTCTGATTGGTATAAGAACAAAGTCTGTCTATATTTTACTATTCTTTCTGTTATGGCGGTTTTTGACGGAGCTGAATATTTTAACAGCATACCCACCGCCAACACCGCCCGTATCTTCAATGCACGAACACCAGAAGCGACACGTCTGGTATATACAGGCTTGGTATAGAACAATTTCGACCACGATGCTTGTTTGGCGTGGGGTCTCGATGAGCTTCAAATCGCTAAGGGACTTATAGTAGAATGTATCGGTCGGAATAATCTGGGCAAGAAGGTACAATATAATATGTTTTAATTATATAGCTCAGAGTTAGCCACACCCGCATGGTAGCTTTCGGGATCATATATAGCCCCAAGTCGGAGATCGTATATAGCCCCAAGTCGGGGAAATCCTGATCCACTACTGCTATAAATATCAAGAGAGGACTGGTAGTTATTTAAATAGAACGTCATCACACGAACAATTATTTTAAGTGGCCTGGCGACTCGATGCAAGATAACAGTTCTCTACATTCCGACTTAATTGGAACTAGAACTCAGTGCGGTCAACACGTCGGCAATGATTGGGTTGTCAGTGGACACATATTACATTGTCTGTATGATCCATGTAAAACGCCACATACACGATAATTACAGAGATTACATGCATGTGTGTATCCACCCTAAGACTATTCATATCTTCTCTTAAGAACTAAAATGCGATCTTTCGAAATCTATTATGTAGGCCTGCTATATCTTATCGATCTAAATATATTCTCAATAAAGTCCACTCGTATCATATACTATAAACTGCTATAGTATCAGAACATGTCAAATGTGTTTACCTATGCCAAATATAACTACCATTCGATTCCCGCTGATAGAATAATTCAAATACCGTAATAACAGGTTAAATTTACGTATAAAACGAACCGTATCATTAGAAAGTTCTGAATTAGAATTTCAAAAATGTGTAATGCTGAAAACAACTTTTGGAAAGATATTTACTCAATTTAAAGGCACGGGCGGCGTTCGTTGCAGAAATATTCATATTTGTTCAAATCGAAGGAAGGAATATTAAAAAATATATTGTTTTGTTCATATGACAAACATAAGCAGCGCGAAAATAGTATATTGTCGTGTTACAGACGTTTTGCTTCTGTTTACATAACACAGCGCAATTCTGTTGGTTAGTCACACACGCATGATATAAACGCTCTTTATTATTTCCATATCCGGAAAACAGTATCAAATAACGCTCTTTATGTTTACAATATCCGGATCTAAACAAAATCATGGTTCTGTAACGTATTTTGCTTTTGTTGACATAACGAAGGAAAAACATTTGACAATAACATACTGTTTGTGCCATATTTCTGATTGGTATAAGAACAAAGTCTGTCTATTTTTTACTATTCTTTCTGTTTATGGCGGTTGTTGACGAGCTGAATATTTTAACAGCACACCGACCGCCAACGCCGCCCGTATCTTTAAATGACATTTCCTTCTAAACACAAGCGCAATCGAACTGTGTACTCTTAGGGTGGTTAAAACTTGATCCAGTCACATTTTTAAAAGCTGACTTTTTCAGAGATCGACCCGGTGAACCGTAATCCATTAGGTATTTTCTTTCTACCATAATCACGTATGCATACATTATACCCGTGGGCCTCATAATCTAGCTTAAGAACAATCGTCTGGAAAACAGACAGAACACCACACTAATACATCAATTGTAAAATAGAGTCTAAAATGTCGTTGTCCGTTCATTACTCCATGGTGATTTGAACCTGCTGAACTAACCGGTTTCGCTAAACCAGGTATGTCGCCACGCCGTACTTTGTGCCACCCATTCCAAATAGGTATGCTCCAAATCGGACGTTTGCCTTCAAGTGAGTCAGATGATGTGAACCCGGCGTCACATAAAACTGCACGCTGGAGACCATCCCTCCAGTACCACAAATCGTGCTGGTGTTGTAATGTGGTAGACGGCTAACAGTCTGGTTGTCAAGGCGAAGTCCAAACGTTTCTGATTGGTCGATGATAATTACTAGATATGTAGCATATATTAAAGAGGCGGTATCTGGGGTGCTGAACATGTATGAATTCTTGAACCAGTCTTTGCTTCGAAGCAAAACCATTGAAGCATCGCCCATGTCATTTATTTTTCCTGGTGTAAAGAGTGTGACCATCGTGGGCTTCGAGGATGTGATGTTGTGAAAATCGTACACGCCCAATGTAAGTTTAAACGTTTCTCCTGGTGCTCCGCTGGTCCAAACCACGTTGCCGTCTAGCATCACAACTGTGTTGGTTTCATTTGCCAAAACGTGGAAATGTTCCGGGAAATCTCCATCCGGGACGTGAGGAGTGAGATATTCGTTGCCCCATTCAGAAACCGGCATTAACTGTTCTGCAATGCTGTCGCATCTCGCAGCAATCATGCGCGCGCATTTGTTGCCACTAACAACAACTACGGGTTTGTCAGAAATCACGTGCACGCCTGTGAAGTCAGAATGTGTAGTTGTCCCTCTCGCCATATACACATCGAGTGAATTCATGTTGATCTGAAACTTGTGCGAAGCGTTATAATTTCTCCCATCGTAAGAAATATAACCGATGAATGATGCTGGGATTTCTAAATGTACAACAGAGGAGTTTTGGGTAGCGATGACAAAGACTTCTGTAGCGTCGCTAGGGTCTGCAACCCATGTCGACAGCCAGTACTCTGTGCCTAGATACTTCTCAGGTAGAGCGGCGTAGAATGCTGACATACCATTATGGTGTATACCAATGTATAATGCTGTCGATGCAGAGGAAGTTACTGCGATTCCTTTTCGCTCAGTAGTACCTTCTGTCGACACCAACGTCCGATCAGCCTGGTACGACCCAACTCCGAATGGAGGTACACTTATTATGTGTTCGTAAGGGGCGACGTATACATTCGAGATTGTAATATTTGCTCCCCTCTCATCAATTGTAGATATCAGGAAGTCATGCGTTCCTGCATTCATAAGATTGTAGAATAACCCAGTGATATAGGACTTGATCTCGATGTTTCCTTGTCCTAATGGAAAGGGTCCAATTCCTTTAAAGCATTGTTGTCGTGCAGGTATTTCGAGAGGTATATCTACAATGAGTGAGAAGAATGAGCATGTTTAGATTATAGAACTTCAAAGTATATTTCGTCAAGTATCTAAGTACTGTACTATCACCTTAGAAAATAGCATAGATATTCCAGGAATATTCCGGCGTGGTTCCGTTGATAGTCCGGAATATCTGGTGGGAATTTTGAAGAAAAAAAAAACACTCCGGAATTTCATCGGAATGTTGTATACGGCGGATGATCAAAAATCATCAATTGGCAATTTCCCCAGATATACTATGATATGACCAGGATCCCGGAATACATTTGGTCCCGAATATATTCCAGTACAATTCGCGAAATATGGCAACCGACACAATAGAATAGCGAAACCGAGCCCAGCACACCATCTGGGATTGTGGCTCTGCATGCGTGTATTTTATTGCTTTATCGTTGGCTACGATTTGATATATCATACAATTAGCATGGGTGTGGGTGGATAAATGGTAATTATATGGCTAGGATAATTCCGTTTTAGATTTACACATTTATAATGTTGTGACACAAATTCCATACTCGTAGTGGGAAAATCCGTCCAATGTTAGATGAACTGTACTCTGTCGATAATTGAGTCCTAACACTCATAGGACATTTTACGCATCAGTGGCGGCCACATGTGCATGTACAGTTAGTATACGGACAATAACATGCATTCCATCGTCGAGAAGAGAATCCGGTGGAAATTGTTGCACCGACTTTGTTTGGGAAAGTACTATAGTGGCATTACTATAAGATATGTCCACACATTATACAACGACACGGTCCAACATTCAGCATTCGACTAGGTTGATATCAGTCTATGTGAACCAACGATGCATTTCTAAAACGGCTTTAGAATTGATACAGTATTCGTCGGTTTGATGGTGAGTATGACAAAGTTGCATGTACATGTACACCAACATTTACCTTCCTGGTGTAAACACCTTGATCCGTTCTCATTTGTCCCGTCTTCCATGTGTACCTCGCAATTACCACACGACGACTTCACAACAGTGACATTCTGAAAAATAGAGAAATCTTCGAATTCAATACGGGACCTTGATTGATGCTCAGTCATCTACGTGCAATGTTCAAAACACTTATACAGTGAACGACACGTGTGTGTTAATGGGTTTGTTGATACGTCACGAGTGCTAGCGCGGACGGATAGAACGCGCGACGCAGCACAAATGTCGTATCGACAAACCCATTAACACACTACATTGTATCCAGTGACACCCCCGGTGTGGTCGCCAGCCGTTATAGAACCCGTGAAAGAAAAACAGACTTATAAGGCTTTATTCAGGCACATTTAGAGATTCTTTGTCATGTGTGTTGATACTTTTGTTTTATAGTTCCGGTTTTATTGTGAAGCGATAGTGATTATCGTCATGTCGCGTCAACTGAATGCGCATGGAACGAGAGTTTCGCACTCTAAATCGCGTTGAGTAAAATTTGTACCCAACACAATGGTACACATAGCACCACGCGACCCAACACAATGGTTCACATAGCACCACGTGACTCAACACAATGGTACACATAGCACCACGCGACCCAACACAATGGTACACATAGCACCACGCGAGCGTTTAGTAACTCTTGACTTTGTTGTTGGGTAAAACACATTACCCAATTTGAATAAATTCTACCTAATGTTGGGCAATATTTTTGCTGAGTAACAATTTATCCAATATTAATTTCCTTTCTGCATTGGGCGATTTTTTGTACCCAACATTGGGTGAATAATTACTTCATTATTGGGTCAAATTAACTAACGTTGGGGAATTTATTACCACTAACGTTGAGTTAAAAATAACTATTTTTGCGATAGTATATTCAGATATATCTGGAAAAAACAGCTAATGAATTTTGATGGACAAACATATTTATTCCAATTGCCTAAATTTGAATAAACTAGCTGGCGTCCCGGCGTTGCGCGGGAAAAGAATGAGTACATTATTAGTGCCCCTTACAGTCATTTAAATTAATTAAGAAATAACTCTTGTTTCTCTTAAGGTTATGCAGTTATATATATAATATATATACCTTTATTTCCTCCGTAATACAGAGAGCTTACATATAATGAACAGGAACACAATACAATGATAATTAGTATTTACAGACATTTAACACGAAGAAAATCAAACGTATATACATGTACACCACGCATAAATAACACACATGCACACACCCTCACACACCACAACCGCTCTCAAATACTCACATACACGCACCTTTGTAGACACAACCATACACACCTACATGTACATACGCACACACATACATACACATATACATACACACGTGTACATAGACACACACACTCGCTCGCAGTACATGCGTGCATACGCTCGAACACACACGCATGTGTAAATGGAGTCATGGCGGACAATTGACATGAAAGATTAGCATACATGAATATTATGGTCAGATACAGTAAGAATTTGAGACAGTTTAACCATTTTGACTAGAATACATGGATCAACGTTTTGTCCACAATATTTTTTTTTTTCAAGCTGCTCGTGTATTGTGGTATAGATCAATAAACATTGTGGTCTTTATATAAGGTTTGTGAGATCCAATCGATATTTGGGATCGCATATGGACGGGGTAGATGGAGAAGGGCTGTGGGTGTTTATATATTGAAAAGTGAAGGGACAATATAGAGATCGTGGAGTAATGCGTCACGTGACAGTGATCGTGTTCGCATCTTTAATTTCTTTAAGGCGTTTATGATAGAGTTTCCACATTTTAACACTACTGCATGTTGTGAACAGGACAAATGAATTAAGGTCACTTATCTTCTCAACAACATGCAATGGTATACAAGACAGAAACACCATTAGTTGATCAATTGTGCACAAATTATCTATTTCAATGAAGCAAGGTATGTCAAAATGTTGAAGAAGGTTGAACCATATTTCATTTCTTGCTTCGTTGATGCTGGAGCAATCGAGGACTGCGTGTTCTACTATATTGTCATATGGTTTGCCACAAAGTTGACACGCCCCCTCCTCCTGGGAGACTGCTTTTGCCAACAACTTTTATGCTTCCAGAAATTCGAATTTATGTTTAGGATAACATCTACATGCGTACCAGAGTGGGGATATGTTCAGAGAGGTATAATTATTTGCAAAGTTGAGCATGGAGTTATCACTGGCAAGACGGGTTTTCCAGTCTTCTTCGTGAACATATGATATTTGGCGAGTCACTAATTGTTTCCACGTGTCCTTCGAAGGAAAGTGTCCTGTTTCAACAAAGGACGATAAATGAGATATAAGATCATATTTCTCTAGAATGGCAGTTAATTCTGAAATGAACGAGGAATGAATGGCTGTGTACCCATTCATATGCCTCTCGGTGCGATATAGAAAAATTTGTTTTGAGGCTTTATCAGAATCTGTTCTACAGAGACAACCAAAGAGGCTTAGTTTTCTTTTGTCTATAATTGATGAGATCGGTGCAGTTCCGAGAAGCCCTAGAACAACATCCGTTCTTGTTCTATACGGGAGTCCCTGAATTTGCTTTAAACAAAAGCGATGAATTTTTTCCAGTGAGTGTGTGTTCGTGGCAGATATACCGCATAAGAATTCGGACCCATAAAGTCCTCGTGGCAGAACGATTGTGTTATACAAGGTATTCGAGCTGAGTGGGGTTAATCCACCAGCATACATTCCAGCATTGCTAAGCATAAAATATGTTGATCTGATTTTATTACAGATGCTCTCGGTTAGGGTGTTTGAAAGATTTTTCTTTTCAAGAGGAATGCCGAGATGGGTGACACAATATGATTCGTGAATTTGTTTTTCGTTTAGCATCCATGTTGTGGTCTTTCTAGATTTCTGAGTAGAACAGCTTTCATTAAAGACTATGACTTTGCACTTATCCTGATTGTATATAAATCTCCATTTTGTACTGAAAGAGCTACATATGTCGCACAAACGCTGTAACCCGGACGGTGTTAGTGATAAAAGTGTCATATCGTCAGCTTGAGTTGGAGCGGTGCAGAATGTAGAACCCAATCGCAAGCCACTTTGACTCCTTTGGAGTTCATAGATCAGATCATCTATGTATATCATATAGAAGAGAGGGGAAAGAATACCTCCTTGTCTTGTCCCCTGATGTATATCTACTAGACGTGAGATGGACCCATTAAAGCGCACAGAGCATTTCAATCCATGTAACAGTGATTTAATTGTGTGCCAAAGTTTTCCATGAAATCCACGCTGATATAGCTTATACAGAAGACCGTCTATCCAAACTGTGTCGAATGCTTTGTGGACATCCAGGAAGCAAGCGAACAGCGGACTGTGGTTTTCTTCTGCAAATGAGATACTCTCGTGTATTATATATGATGAATTAAGGCAACTTATTCCTTTTTGAAAACCATGTTGTAGGGAGTGAACTTTCATTAAATGTGGGCAATTGGTTTCCAGACGAGTGAGGATAATCTTTTCAAATATTTTATAGATTATTGGAAGGAGGGTGATGGTACGGTAGCTGTCAAATCGATTTTTAGGTTTTGAACCTCCTTTAAAAAGTGGTATCATCATTCCTATTTTAGCTTGCGAGGGCACGTGACTAAGTTCCAACATTTTTGTGAATAACCTGGCTAATGAAATTTGAAGATGATCCCCGCCGTAAATAATGTGCTCGTACGCAAGTGTGTCATATCCGGGTGATTTTCCACGTTTTGTAGATTTTAGAATACGTTGAAGTTCGTCCAAATATACCTCGTAGCAGATATCTGAGTCAAGAGATGATGACTCAACATTGTTAGTAATTTGTTCAATTGATGCACTAACGGCGTGAATGTTGTTTTCGTCAAAAGTATTGCTTTTAAGGGGTAAGTATAATTCTTCAAAATATGATGCCCAAGCCTGAATTACTGTGTCTGGTTCTCTCAGTGTAATTCCATCTACTTCGAACAAATAATTGGACGTGAGACCCCTTTCTACTCGTCTTTTATTAAATGCCCGAAAGAAAGCATTTATGTCCATCTCAGCTAATCCATCAAGCTTTTCATCAATTTGTTGGAGGTATCTTTCGTTGGACTTTCTAAATTCGTACCGGAAAAGGCGTTTTGATTCTTTGTAAGCTTTATAGGCAGGGTGTGACTCGTCTCTGGGTCTATCAACAGAAATCCAATCTCGCCTCCTCAGGATCATTTCTTGGTGTAGATCTTTAAGAGTTTCATTCCAGAATGGTCTGAGATGTCGATTGAATTTCTTTGATGGGATTCCTGTATGTGCTGCCGCTTATGCAGTTATGACCGATAAGTATGAAGATAAATTCTATAACGGGCGCAGCGCAGTTAAAGAAAATTTATCTTCAAAAATGTTTGTTATAACTCATAACCTTAATCGAAACAAGAGTTATTTATTATAATTTAATTCACAAGAGAACCACCAAAAGTAGAAGTTGGAAGTATAACGAGCGTACAACATTCAGACTATGTCCGACGAAAAAGACACGTGACGTTGAAATAGACACATGTCGCTCAAAACTTGTGCTTATCATAGATCACATGCATCGCGTCATCAATTCAACTGATCACGCATCGCGTGGCACAAGACAGCTGCTGTTTCATGTGGGATTGATATTCTACCGCGGTGGCACAAACCCTTGTCAGTTTTAATTTCCGTGTTTCATTTCCTTGCAAATGTTCCATCTTGTTGATTTGTCTGGTTACTTGTGCATTGAATATTAGCACGGTTATTGTCATTACAGTAATACCCGAAGGAATTATAATTCTGCACCGAAATTTCATGTTAATGATAGGAAGCATCGAACAGTTTTCATGTACATGTTTTAGGCGTGGTCACTCGGCTCTGTCATATCTGTAGCGGGACTGTCAAGAAATTTAGGTTTTCGATAAATAACCTAAAATGACAAAGTGTGTGGCAGCCAATTGTTTTACAGTATTCCGTGGATGTCAAGCTTATGACCTGATATAAACATCACCTATTGCATGACATTCTCCAGATAAAGTTAACGCTGTCTTTTAAGTTGACAATAAATGTTCTTTATTGCTAATTTTTGGTACACCTTTAAGTCATCTGATGTCACCGGCATTTATCCCAGGATATTTCCGGTGTCAAATTACGTTGCTGTGCAAATTTCCCCGCATATCTTCTGAGCTGATAATAAACTCTTCATTGATCATCCATATTAACAATAATTTATTAGTCCCCTTTTAAGTCATTTGGGATAAAAGGCACACATCCAATTATATTCCCCCGATCAGGAGACCCCTGTGTAAAATGTTCCTACATATCAATTCACCACTCCATACACATTTCCATCGACCAGGGTCCAACCGTTTTGGGTATATGATTAACTTTTCAATTAAAACTGTTTAGTAGTGGTCATTTAATTAGACTGACGGTTGCCTGAGAACTATATTGTCGTAAGTCCATTTTGGCGGTAAAATGATATATTGGTATCGTTGGAATCGACGCGAAATTTTCTTTCGTTTGATGCTCATGAGTCGTGCATTCGCCCCACATTCCCCACGATACGTTCTGTGCAATGTTGTGGTATGTCGATGTGCGCAAAATTTCTCCGTGCTATAATGTCGCATCTCCTTGACCAATAATCATTGCATCACCAAAATCGTCACATGGAAAAACTTTGACGAATGGCGGATTCTGAAATTTGGTTATATAATTGTTTCTATTTTCCCTGTTTGGTGAATTTATTATAACAGTATTCAGTTTTAAATAATATTGTATTAATAATCCATTTCCCGCATGCATTTCGTCGGGCATTTGTATTACAATCAGCTTCCACCAACACATCGATGTTATTGAGTTGCTGATGTTCAACTTTCTGGTCGGTGTTTGTGCTGAACTATTAAATTTTGATTCTCAGTCGGGGGTAAATTTGGTTCTTCTTCCCCGTAGAAATACCAATTATTTTGCACAGTTCATGAGATAGAAAGAACAAAGAGAACGGCACATACGCGTGGTGATACTTTATACAACGTTCAATGTATCTTTAGTCCATTTGTTCATTTGGTAATTGTATTACAAATATCATAAAGCATTTTTGAGTTATATACTTTTCAGTAACAAGTTAAAGTTTGTTTATAAGCAATGACTAGAATCTCCAAAACCTCCAAATTGGGCCAATGAATATAAGAACAAAATATGTCTATATAGTTGTTTTCATTTTCTCTCTGTTGGTGGATTGTACAATATTTAACCATCAGACAATCGCGAAGGTACCAAGTCGCTTTGTGCACTAAACAGTACATGTGTGATCACAACTATGACTTGGTTTTATTGACTAATTTTACGATTTATTCAAACCGGATCGATATGTGGAAGCTAACTTCTGAAAATTTCCAGCTGTGCAATCATTGATGGAATTAAAACCTCTAGTTCACATATCAAACAACAGGCACACATTATATTCTTACACAATTATACATTATGTATGTAGTTTATTTCCGGTGTGTGCACATACATCCATGTGAGACTGTGGTGCTCTTTAGTGCAATTTATTCATATATTATTCTGATAGAATAGATTGGTCCATTACAGTTCTTCGCGGAGCACATAGCGCGGCGTAAATATTTAGTAAAACGGGTATGTATTCTAATGCAGAAATGAACAGAGAATTCAATGAGGTGGGAGTTGGATAGCTAACGAAGATAACCATCATGAACCCCGAGGGAATTCATATAAACAAGCAGCTAGTTCATTTGCGATTCTCATACAAAACGGTAACATTTAGTACACGTTTGTTCCCAGAAATACAGTGTTCCTGTGTCTGTGCACTCTAAATTCGGTTGGGTAAGATTTACCATAGTAAACGGGTGATGGGCAGTTAAGTAAAATAAGTTTAGTAAAATATACCCAATATTTAGTGATAACACACCATGCATTGGGTTAGTATGAAATAATATGTGTAGTAAAATCATTTCGATTTGTATTTAACTAAGTTTAGCGTAACAGTCACGTGGTTCCATTCGGGTCAATTGTTCATCGCGACCTGACCTGAAATTATGCGAAAACCCTGTGCCAATGCATTATCTTATATATTACAATATTACCATCACCTTGTAAGCCAGTGCATTCTCTTATATATGTGAGGATCCCTGTGGTAGACTCGCATATTTAAGAGAATGGACTGGAACAGGGTATTTGCTGTTGCACCAGCGCAGTTCCCACCATGCAAGGGTTAACATAACTATATATGACATATCCATCTCTTACATATTGTTTAAATCTATTTATAACTTATGCAATAATTATTTGTATATAATGTCGTAAGTTTATGGCCCAATGCCAATTATGAAAACGGAAAAAAAAAACATGTTTGTGTGAAAAAGCGCTACCTTAAAGGTACGGTTGGCCTTGGCGGTGGGTGTCCTGTGAAAATATTTCCACCCGTCAAAAACCGCCACAAACAGAAAGAACAACAAAATGTAGACAGACTTTGTCCGTGTACAAATAAGAAATATCACATAAACAGTATGTTATTGTCATATTTTTGACCATTGTTATGTAAACAAAAGCATAAAAAGTAACTTTTATGGTGTTTGTTTATATTATGATGGTAAACATAAAGAGCGTTCTTTGTGGGTGAATTCCTGATATGGAACGAATAAAGAGCGTTTATGCCATTTGTGTGTGATTAGCCAGCAGCATTGTGTTGTCTTCTGTAACACAATCAGGCTCTTGCTTAGGTAAAATATAGTAAATCTTTATGATAACATGCTGTTTACGCGATGGTCATGGTAGATATGAACGAAACTGTATGCGTTTTAATGTTTTTCTGTTTACGGTGATTGGAACAAATATGAATATTTTCGACAACTAAGGCCTCACGTGCCTTTAACCGAAGTCATTTCAAAATCAATATACGTCTTATCCAAAATGATTAGACGTACAATACGTGTTAACAATAATTATTAGCATGACACCTCTGTCAATACTAATCAATGGGGAGGAAGTCTATCGTGAAATATCTTTCAATAGAGAAAAAACTATTTAATATGGTTCGTGTGCAAACTTAATATACGTCGCTAGATGGCGTTTAATGTAATGAAGTGGGGGGAAACTCTATCGTAGAAAGCAATTAACAATTCAGCGCAATTGAGTTGTGCTTCAGGACCTCTCAACATCCACCCCAGCTGATTCGCGACTCCGGGCGCCTGATATGCTGACCACTTTTGAATTCTTTGGTTTGTGTAAACGAAATGAACGTGCACCGAGCTGATAATGCGGCACCCACCCTGATTATCACAAGGAGAAACAATAGTCTAACCCCGCCCTGCCCAACAAAATTGTAACCCACCCACATTGGGGGGGGGGGGCTTCCGATGCCTCTGTACATTTCATTTTAATATTTATCATCATAATTTAAGTGGAATATTTGTCGCTACATGTACATGACAACGACCGTAAAATACGTCAACTCACAGCCAGGATTTGCGTAATGGAGTCTACCGCTCACCGATGTTTACTGTATATACCGTTGACAGGACGATGTTCAAGCACTATTCCGAGTAAACCCACGAACGGACCCAGATATTTAATCACCGGAAAAGGATATCTCTCTTCATGGCATGTAATACTGATAAAAATCGCATTTCATGCCACCTAATGCGCATTCTTTCAATTTTATTGGTGGATCTAATGGCAGTTTATGAGCTCGCTGTCAAGCCGACTCGTTCACAAACTGTATTTATGCTCGAATACCTGTATAACCAACTCAACAGGGTGCATTTATCTCCCAAATGATCTATCCAAACGTATTGTATATCTAGGTAACACATTATTGAGTTTTACTTGACGTATCTTTTTACCAAAAGGCCGTCCATATATTTAGCTATCTGACTTAAATATTGCGCTGAAAGGGAGACTTCCGCTACTAAGAGGTGTGGGGATTTTCAGCTAAAGGGGCGTTTTGTGGTGCGTGTATCACGTGACGTGATAGTGTTCTTTACAATGGACGCGCCGGTTATGAGTTTGAGCGTTGATAAACATGGTATATACTATGAATAGCAGATATCGAGTGAGTCGTGAATCAGCCAACACTGTCTGTTTCCAAAGTATGGATAAGTTCCGGGGTTTGAAATTTGTTTTCATCTCACTTGTCGCTGACATAATTATGTGAAAATAATTAAACTACGCTTAATAAAACACAGTGGTGGCAACAATGCATTTCGGGGTTTATTTCTACATCCATTAGCCAAACTGCATGTTGCCAGAGTCAGAGTATGGATAAGTTCCGTGGTTTGAAATATGTTTTCATCTCAAACAAGCACAACGCTTACATAATTATGGGATTAAAGTAGCCTCCTTCCTATTTGAAAGAAATATTGATATATTAATTCCCAGTGGCATCAACAATGCAGCTTGTGATACATTAATGGCAAAAAGAGGCAACTATGGTGCGCGATACATGCGAAATGCCTGCAAAAGAATTCATGGCAAATTGCGAGTGTAAGGACGTACCCTTAGCTATGTAACCAGTCATTACTGTAGTTAAAGGTACGGTTGGCCTTGGCGGTGGGTGTCCTGTGAAAATATTTCCACCCGTCAAAAACCGCCACAAACAGAAAGAACAACAAAATGTAGACAGACTTTGTCCGTGTACAAATAAGAAATATCACATACACAGTATGTTATTGTCATATTTTTGACCATTGTTATGTAAACAAAAGCATAAAAAGTAACTTTTATGGTGTTTGTTTATATTATGATAGTAAACATAAAGAGCGTTCTTTGTGGGTGAATTCCTGATATGGAACGAATAAAGAGCGTTTATGCCATTTGTGTGTGATTAGCCAGCAGCATTGTGTTGTCTTCTGTAACATAATCAGGCTCTTGCTTAGGTAAAATATAGTAAATCTTTATGATAACATGCTGTTTACGCGATGGTCATGGTAGATATGAACGAAACTGTATGCGTTTTAATGTTTTTCTGTTTACGGTGATTGGAACAAATATGAATATTTTCGACAACTAAGGCCTCACGTGCCTTTAACAAAGTATTTTTGTGAAACTATTGAAATACATATGATGTGAACAGATGTCAAACCACGGAACTTATCCATACTCTGACTCTGGCAACAGACAGTTTAGCTAATGGCTGTAGCAATATACCCCGAAATGCATTGTTGCCTCAAACTGTCCGATTCGAGGGTCCCCATATCATCCACCTACAGCAACAATAACAACTACGGAATTTCACCAAAAAGCCGATATAGTTATCCAAATTATTTATTTCATGTAGAATTGTAGGGTCCGAATTTGGACACATTCGGTTCATCTTATTCGACACAATGATCTGTTGATTATCTGTCTATTAATTGTCGATGCCATGTCCCTTAATGACATTATGTTTGAGCATCCATCTCTCGATCACAATACGTATGTTTCCAAAGAATAATTCGAGTTTAGACTGCAAATGTTATGTAGAGTAAGGCTCCATGTCACTCGGCAATGTCTCCTACATCTTGACTGTTAAATCATCAAGAGAATTTGTGTCGTTGTCCGTTGTTGTCAGCCATTCGCACAAATTGGTGAATGGCGTAAGTCTCTTAATGAGGCGCGCTATTCGTGAATTTTCAAAATATCTCAATTTTTAATTATCAATTTGAAGGACAAAATCATTATTCTTCATAAGCAATGTATTCTATAGTATTATAACACATATTTACCCGTTCTACACTCGGTCTTTTGTCTGAAATCATGAATGTCTGCGAGAAAATAAAAAAAAACAGTTTTCATTGCATATCTTAGTTTTTTGGTGGCCATTTGCAGAACTAGTTTTTGTCGTGTGAAGGACCAAAACAACATAAAACAACATGAATATTATTCAACCACGTTTGCAATAATCTGACGGACAGAAACACTCAATACTGATTCATGTTTTCAGACATTATGTTGTTTTATGGTGACTTTTCCTCCAAAAATAGTCCTGCAAATGGCCACCAAAAAGTAAAAAAAAAGTAGACTTTCTGAATTATGTTCGGTGTACTTCAAAAGATAGAGAACAATGGGTGTTCATATATATATGCATCGATCCATATAATTATATTGTCTTATTTCTGACGCTGCCACTCGTCAGTAAACGCAAAGCTCATCATTTTAAGAGCCTGCGATGTACTCATGTTCGAATTCACATCGTGGAACTCATACAAGTCTAAGATCCATATGTGAATATAAGGCCACTGACTATAGACACTAAGATACATGCGCTGATTCGCCCACCCCCACCCCAGCCGCTATCCAGCATCCCTGTCACACAATAATGTCAACTCGGACTCGGCTCTTTCTCGATAACTGTCCGATAGTACAGAAAATATCGGTTGTTATATATGTTCCCAGTTATTGTAATGCTATAGCATATTGTATGGTAAACACAGCACATCGAAGCACACCGAGATATGCATAATTATCAAGATCATATTCTAAATTGGATGTGACTTGTATACTACCATCTTATATGTTGGAATGATCAGACAACGATCATTCCACAGTACCGATGGTATGATACACGTCACAAGTAGGTGTATCATGATACATCATACTTTATTAGGATGCATGATACACCAGACGTTGAAATAACTACCCGTGCTCTGAAGCGAGATAACCACTTCTCTCTTCGGCAGCCGACCCGACAAGACCTGTTTAACCTATTATCCCGATGCTTGCTGTGTTTATCAAGATAGACTTATATACATATAAAGTTATCAAAAGTTACGGACAGTTTCTGTTTATCGATGTTCCCGATGCGGCCAATTCTACAATTCAACATCAACACCCTAGACGTATCGAGACAATGGTGCCATGAGCTTGGAACCAGAACTTGTGTTTTTTCGTTCATAAGTGAGTACTTACATTGCCAACCTGTACATTTCTTTTGATCTAATAATTTAAAATAAATAAACACAATACCCGCGTTATGTTCTAGAGCAATTCTATAATGCCACAATTAGAATATGCATGTGCCAACCCAACTCAAATTATTAATTTCTTATATACCTGCAATTTTGCCTTTTCTATTCCCAATCACTTTAGAAATTAAAATCAAGATGAATATGACACAAAGTCACCTTTCCCGTCCTTCCCTGTCAGATGACGCTAATTATAGTAGCGCCCAAATCGATGAAGAGATATAGCGAATGCGATCTATTGTGCATGAAACCCATGACAATCACGAGATACGAAACGCAAATGACAGCGTCGTACTAGATCGCATTTCCAAACAATTGGGTCATTTCAATAGTGCAATAGACCAACAGTTGGAAGCCACACGCATTTCGTCAGCAATTCAAATGGCAACTGGTGTGACAAATGTTATCACCCCTTTTTCGGGAGACCCTAAATCTTTTCTTGAATGGACCAACGGATTATATCGTTATGGCCAAGCAGTTGCTGCGACTGATCAAACATTAATTAAATTTGTTCTGCAGACAAGCCGAGGTTCAGTTTTCGAATTTTTAACTCAGTTCACACAAGAACGCATAAATGCCGATGGTGTGATCAGAAGTACATGGGCAGAAATAAAGCAGGAATTAAAAATTCGATATAGCGATGCAAAAGATAAAAGAGATGCGCTCCTTATTTTTCAAGCAGCAAAACAAAAACCAGAAGAATCTGTACAAGCTTTTACTGATAGATTACGATCATTAGCGATCGATGTGTATGGGCTAGTAAATATTCGACAAGAAGTCGCCCAATTACATATGAGTGAACAATTCATTACAGGATTAAAGAGTAAATTATTGAGAGATAAACTTTTGCGGGAAGACACACAAACCTTAAACCAAGCAACTGATCTCGCTTTAAGAGAATATAATATTCAACAACGATTACAGTCTTATTATAGCCAGAATGATAAGAATACTGATCGTAATTATCGATCATTTCGTGATAATAATTATTCTAGTATGGAAGGCAATAATTTTCAAGGACGGAACACTGGTAATAGATTTAATGAGTCCGCCACACCAGAAAGACGATGGCCAAGGTATTTAAAGGGTAGAAATTCATTTAGCTCATTTTATTCGAATAATAATCAGCGCCCACGAATTGGATCATATTCTAAACAAAATAGATATGATAACACGCGAAGTTGGCATTATGTTCAACATATACGAAATTCACAAAATTCTGTGTTTAATCCACAGACTCAACCATTTCCATTAATATGCCGATATTGTTGGAAATCTGGACATAATATCACATGGTGTCGAAGACGTTTGGATGAAATGAATAAACATTATTTAAACTAAAACATTCCACCCAGAGCGGAGCATCTGAGTGGAATCGTGTAAAAAGCAAGAATAATAAGCAAGCTAACGCTCCATCATGGAATAAATTGCATGTACAAAGAAAAAATGGGAAAGAATTATGTTGGAATGAACCGCCTAAAGATAGTAAAAATAATTGTTCACAGGTCGTTTCATCAAAGATTACCGCATATAAGTAAAAATAAAACATCCCGACCTGTGAAAACAAGAGTTCCATACGCATCGCATAAGCCTTACAATCATAAACAAACGCAACAGATAATACAACCCCAGAAAAATATTAAATCGAATTTATCAATTCCGGAATATCAAAATAATTCAAAGTTAATGAAAGGCATAAATGCGCAAGTGGCATCATCGATATTGATTACAATAGGCACACAAAAATATAGAGCCATTCTGGACAGTGGGGCCGACATCAGTTTATGTTCATTAAAATTTTATAATAATTTAAAATATAAACCGCAAATGCAAGAAACTCAGTTTCACGCCACATCTGCCAGTTGGGATGCATTAACCATAAATGGTTTCATCATATTAAATTTCCACATTAATAAACTAAAGGTTTCACATAAATTCTATGTTTGCTCAAACATGCATCGATCTTTATTAATCGGCAGAGATTTTCTCAGTGGAAATGGCGCCAGGTTATATTTCGACCGCAAATAATGAAAATTCATGGAACTATAATTTCTTTAATACCAGATATCCACGTTGCAACCTTGGTCAGAATACAGTCTGCTCACGTGATTCCACCAAAGACAACAATATTAACGAAAGCGCGTATAATTGGAGGTAATAAATTGTTTGCCACGAAATTTCTGCAGGTGGAACCGATAGACAACGGGTTTATTAGTAGTGAGCTGGGATTGACAGCAGAATATTCTACATAAATGCAAAAAGCGAGATCATCCCAGTTTTGGTTAGCAACTACACAGATAAGCATTTTAATTTGCGCCGTGGGTGTGCCGTCGGCAGAGTTTCTGCTGTAACGTGCGTGGAAACATCATCAGACTGACAATGCAGCAAAAGAAGAAATTAATATAGATGATGTACACGTTCCCGATTCATTTAGGGATGATTTAATACCAATAATTCGAAATCATAGTGATATTTTCGCTACAAAATTAACCGAATTAGGATGTATCACGGCTGTGACCATGAAGATTCCCACGGGAGATCACCCACCAATAAGGTTATTGCCTTATCGATGCCCATTGAAAAAGCGTGAAATTCTTAGTGATAAAATTGATGAATTATTGCAAGCAAAAATAATTTCACCAGCCCCAGCAAGCCAATGGTCATTTCCTTGCATGATTCTGAGAGAAAAAGATAATTCATATCGATTTATAGCCGACCTACGCAGACTCAATGCTATCACAAAACCGACAATTGATCAGATAGAGGATATTTTAGCAGAAATGAAAGGAGTTAAATATATAACAGTTCTCGATTGTTTTTCTGCATATAATTGCATTCCAATACATCACGCGGATCGAAGTAAGGCAACGATAACTTGTTTTAGGGGAATTTTTCGTTTAACCGCGCTTGCTTCGGTGTCATTGGAAGTTCTAGTAGTTTTTTTTCAACTCATGAATCGTGTGTTGGAGGGGGTTAAAGGGTGTCGCGCCTATGTCGACGATTTAATTTTGTACTCAGTTGATAATATGTCCCATTTAAGGCTTCTTCAAGAAGTATTTGTTTGCCTTAGGAAGTTTAATGTGAAATTAAAGTTAAAGAAATGTTCATTCTTTAAAACCGAATGTTCATTTTTGGGGCACATCGTTGATCAACATGGGGTTAGACCAGATGCCAATAAAGTAAAAGCAATTCAAAATTTAACACCGCCAACAAATGTGAAGCAAGTGAGAAGTGTTATAGGATCATTTTCATGGTTCCGGAAATTTATTCCTAAATTTAGTGAAATTTGTGGACCTTTGGTAGAATAACAAACAAAAACAAAAAAATTGAATGGACGCATGAATGTGATAAGGCATTTCAAAAATTGAAATCTGATTTAACAGAAGCCACATATCTTGCATATCCAGATAAAAATAAACCGTTCATAATGTATACTGATGCCAGCGCGTATGCTATTGCAGCATTAATTACAGTCACGCGACCCGGGTGACCCGTGTATATCGAGATCGAATACGGAAAATCCTATACACTTTATTTCAGCACGGCTGAATAAATCTCAAATTCGTTCATGGAGTACATTAGAGCGGGAATGCTTTGCTATTTATTGGGCAATAAAGAAACTTCAATTTTATATCAGCGGGTCCCCGTTAATTATAAAGACTGACCACAAGGTGTTAACAAATATGTTATCTGCTCCCATGGACAATAAAAATGTCGCACATTGGGCGGTGTGCATATCTGCCTATAAGCCTCAGATAATCCACATACCGGAAAAGAGAATATATTTGCAGATTATTTATCACGACCTGAAAAATTACAAAATGATTTGTCAGATGTACCAGAGCAATCGAATGTCACAGGACCCGACCTTGAAGTACCAATGGATGTTGACATAATTGACACATCCAAATTAAACACAAAACAATATGCAAATTGTCGCATAGACAAAATTCTACCTGAAAATCAAGAAGCAATTCAGTTAGAGGGGTTGACATACAACTTGAACAAGAACGCGATATCGAAGCAATAGAGATTGTTCAAAAATTAAATTACACCAAACCACCCAGACAAATAGCAGATAAATATATAGTAATTAAAGGTGTGCTATATTTCATCAGTAATCATGATGAAGATCCAGATATACGCCTATTTATTCCCGCAAATATTCGACAAGCTGTACTCAAACAATACCACGACCTTGCAGGACATTTTTCCACAGTTAAGACTTTTGCAATAGCAAAACTTAAATATTATTGGCCAAATATGTATAGAGATATACATAATTATTGTCAAGCTTGCATGATTTGTAACATGAGGAATTTATCACAACAAAAGGCCCCAATACAAGAAATGGACCGCCCTCCATTTCCTTTTGCGACAATAAGCACTGACATACAATGTCCAATAACAAATATATTTTAACTTTTATTTGTTGTCTGACTAAATATGTCGAGGCATTCGCGATTCCCGACAAACGGGCCGAAACGGTGATGATATTTTTAGATGAGGTAATAAGCAGACATAGCTGCTGTTTAAATTTAATTTCGGACAATGGCGCCGAATTCAAAAATAAAAATATGGATCAGGTGTGCAAAGAACTAAATATACATCATATTTATAGTTCCCCATACCACCCGGGTTCGAATGGGACTGTGGAATGTAGTCATGTTGTTTTAAATTCTGTTATATCAAAATTGGTATTACAAAATACACACACTTGGGACATGTATTTGTCACAAGCATTATTTGCAATGCGTGTTCACGTAAATGATACAACAAAATTCAGTCCGTTTTATTTATTATATCATACGGAACCAACTTTATGTCTTGATAATATTCTGAAACCCAGATTGAAATATGTAGGTGAGGACTTTACATCCTTAGCTTTACAGGAACAACATAGAAATTTTCGTTTAGTTCTTTCGCGTTTAAGATCTCAAATCAGAACACAGAAAAAGAATGAAAAACGGAAAGAGGTTTCATTTGAAACAGGCGACCCAGTTTATTACAAATCTGGGCGAAGAACGGGTAAACTGAGTTTATCATGGCAAAGTCATTGGACTATAATTGAAAACAGTAATGTCTCATTCTTAATTAAAGATCAATTAAGTGCTCGAACAGTCCGCTGTCATGCCGACAATATTCGTAAAACAGACACTGCATGGAAAATTCCACCAAAAGATACAATACGTCAATTGCAACGACAGCGTTTTGTTGCGAATACTTCTGATACCGACTCAGAACAACCTGCGTCCTCCAAATGGTCATCTAGTGACGAAATTCCACTCGCTCAGTTAATGAGGCGCAAACAGTTAAGAAGACAAAATTCTTCAAGTGATGATGACATACCGAGATTAGAATGGGCAGATTGATTGCGCACATGTCCCAAACAATAATAATTCAGATGCATTCCTGTCCGCAACTGAAGAAATTGAAAATGTTGCCTCTGATAACATAAACCAATATGATCAAACCACTATTTCTGAAATGGATATCGATTTAAATTCGCGTGCATATGATGCACCTACACAATCATGCGTGAATGATATCACTCGTGTTATAAACATACGGGAAACAAAATAGACGTGTGTCCGACAGAATTCATATCAGGATTTCATTAAAGTCATACTCACCAGTATGAATGTGCAACAGTAATGCATCCGTAAATAACTATATATTGTAGTCCTGACGGAATAACAAACAATGTATAACAAAATCCTGAATGTTCACTTTCCGTATAACAAAGGAATAGAACTGATAAACAATAGAATTAAATAACACAAATATGATTTAAATCATAGTCTTAAAGGCACGTGCGGCCTTAATTGTCGAAAATATTCATATTTGTTCCAAACACCGAAAACAGTAAAACGCATACAGTTCCGTTCATATATACCATGATCATCGCGTAAACAGCATGTTATCATAAAGACCTACTATATTTACCTAAGCAAGAGCCTGATTGTGTTACAGAAGACAGCACAATGCTACTGGCTAATCACACACAAATGGCACAAACGCTCTTTATTAGTTCCATATCAGGTATTTACCAACAAAGAACGCTCTTTATGTTTACCATCTTAATATAAACAAACACAAGAAAAGTAACTTTTTACGCTTTTGTTTACATAACAATGGTCAAACATATGACCATAACATACTGTTTATGCGATATTTCTTATTTGTATACGGACAACGTCTATCTACATTTTGATGTTCTTTCTGTTTGTGGCAATTTTTGACGGGTGGAAATATTTTCACAGGATACCCACCGTCAAGGCCAACCGTGTCTTTAATATTCGTAGTCTACACGTGTATAACATAAATATATCCAACCTTGTGCCACTGCATGCTTAAATAAAGTGCTGACAACACATGCAAACTTTTCTGTATACAAAGCATGAGGTTTCCTTGATTTATGTATCTGGACAACGGGTCCAGGACTATCGTGTACAGCTATTGACATGATAAATTTGTTCATACAATTGAACTGACCAGCATGTGGTATGCATAGACTTCCAAAAACAGCTAACATGCATGTTATGTTGGACTATTGTATAGGTAAGCACCGCGATGGGTTGCCAATTGACTATACATACAGTACAGCGTTCATTAGTAGCTGTAATAATAATATAAATAGATTATCATTAATCGTCATTGACATACATCCTTAGCATCCGATTTGTGAACCCACGAAGCATTACCCAGATGGTATGAATATAGGTAGAGCGGAATTTCGAGTGGTGTGCGCAACCCTCGTTTTCCTGGTTTGACTAGTGATGCAGGGATATTACACCCTGATGTTGGTAATGGAATGCTAAGAATAAGTAGATCAGAAAGGTCGTCAATGGCTTATACCAAGCACAAGTATAATACGATTTTATTCAATCAGTGAACCACATGTTATGTTTCGTTTATAATTACAAATATGTGCATATAATATGATATAGATAGCGGAAAAGTACCTGTAGGTGGTAATGTTATTTCATTATCAAGTGATTGTTTATAAATAGCTGTGAATATTTTAACGAAATCGCAATCATACATTGATTGGTTCTAATTCTACTGGAATGGTGAACTATAATTCACCCGATTTTACCAATAATTTCACACCAACATAATTACACGATTGTTTTATAAATGTAGTCGCGACAGTCATGTTTGGTTATCGCACAGCAATTGTTTTCAGCGACAATTACATTTTTTGGTGAAATTCTATGGCGTGATATACATATATCTAGCGGTTCACTTTAATGTCAGGATTCAAGACAAACAATTTTTAAACCCTACGATCACATTTTATGTATCCTAAACCCAATTCCCCTAATGTGCATATCCCTCATTTATTGCATGACCATTTTCTTTACATTTTATAGAAATGCTCTACGAACACGTTCAAATTATGAAAATGCAAATTGCATTGGCGAGTCACTGATTTTGTTTCATGATTCGTACTTTGGGCATAATTTAGTTTCAAGATGCTCATTAGCTATTGTGGGTCTATTGTGTTCTTATTACAAACACATTATTTCGAATTCGTGTCATTTATGTCGAACAAATGTGGTTCGCCAAACACGATCAATGGTTGGTACTGTAAGTCAATCTAATGACGTCACACGGGATGGACATACCACGCAGACCGGACCAGACATTGGTCTTTCAACCACATCGAGCGACACCGCTGCTGACCTTCGACCGTTCATGACGTTGTCCTCACAATCTTATCGGACAAAGCTAATCCACCGGCTGTCCAAAATGAACACTCGTTACTGCATGTTCTTGTTCGACGTCTCGTCTACAGTCGCCGTCTCACCGCTGACATCGACACAGTTCCTTCGATGATTACCTGAATAACGCATATGCTGCCAGAGTGTTCAAGAGTATCGCTGATGTGATGTTACTACGTTTGATATACATTGGCATAAAATAATTTACATTTGATCTCAACTGTACACTGCTGGTACACGTACATCGATCATTACACGTTACTTCATTGACTCCACGTCTCTTGCTGCCTAAGACCAGATATCTGAAGCTGTGGTTGACAAGCTATATATACAACAAACATTTGCGTCTTTCATTCATCGTATACCGTTATCTAATTATGTACGATGATCTGCTGTGCATACCTGCTTTCATCAATGGATGCTGTCTTGCCAGTTCTCACACACCGCACGGACAATCACATTTATCTTACTTAATTGTTGCTGTCAATTATCACTGTACTTCTTGTGCGAGTTTCCTTGTTCGCACACACATTCTAATGTTATACATACTGTGTTGATTATCCGACCATGGATAGACTTGTTTGCCGATTATATATTGGACATATATATCATGTATACCCGCCAAGCCAGAACTTCCTCTCTCCAAATTCCTGGATAAATAAACTGTTCGCTGATATACCAGTGCTCCAGTGACTTACTGTTCGATGCTAATCCAGTAACCTAGTGACATACTGTTTACCAGACTCGCCATGGATAACTAACTCTAGTTTCGTTTGCTGTTGAGTTTTGTGTATGAATATCCATGTGTTGATTTTTTTTTCATGTTCGCGACTCGCGATTATAATCCTAGATCCAACTATCTTCTGTACCCTCGGATTTTTATCAAACTTTTAGTTCCCAATACTATATATACATGTAGTCTTGCGAACTCTGAAAGGGGGGACTCTGTCCGATAGTAGAGAAGATATCGGTTGTTATATATGTTCCCAGTTATTGTAATGCTATAACATATTGTATGGTAAACACAGCACATCGAAGCACACCGAGATATGCATAATTATCAAGATCATATTCTAAATTGGATGTGACTTGTATACTACCATCTTATATGTTGGAAGGATCAGACAACGATCATTCCACAGTACCGATGGTATGATACACGTCACTCATGATACATCATACTTTATTAGGATGCATGATACACCAGACGTTGAAATAACTACCCATGCTCTGAAGCGAGATAACCACTTCTCTCTTCGGCAGCCGACCCGACAAGACCTGTTTAACCTATTATCCCGATGCTTGCTGTGTTTATCAAGATAGACTTATATACATATAAAGTTATCAAAAGTTACGGACAGTTTCTGTTTATCGATGTTCCCGACGCGGCCAATTCTACAATTCAACATCAACACCCTAGACGTATCGAGACATAACCTCTCAATGCCTTACATAAAGATTGCATAAGCCCACATTTTTTTGTTCCGGACTGTAGAAAATTGTCGATAACCAGTCGAAATGAGCGGGAACTTAACTTACTACTTAAGTAGGACTTAATATTTTTTTGTGAAACGCGTTCTTGAAACGGAATAGTTACATCATAAGATCCACCTTAGATCTTAGATTAAGTCCATCTTAAGATAATTTTATGACTTTCCTTCATGAAACAGGCCCCAGGACTTACTTAAAACTAGTAGTTCTAACAGGGACGCAAATAAAAGGATCTCCGTTGAGCGGTGGGGATGTCAACCTTGACATTTCCAAGTGAAGATCCCGCACACCCAAAACCCTCCCAACCTTACCAAACTTTTTTAAACTGATGCTTCAAGCTCTCCAACTGTTGACACTTTCCAACCTGACATACCATTTTTACCAGCCGATCCCATTTAAATATAGATGCATTTGAATTCCAACTATCATTGGACCTTACACAAACATGGTCATAGTAATTACTCAGGTGGTTCCAGCGCAAATGTTTTAATGAGTTTCATATAACATACTTCATTTAATAGAAACAAGTCCCACCATTTCCCAATCGGTCGACCACCTTTAACAAATGCCCGTCACACAAGGACCCTTTGTACTATATATGAGCTTAATAGGCCTGATAACTCTTGATGAGAACACATTTAAGAATTACAATGGCGGAAAACAGTTATTGTGTCCTTGGCATCGCTCCTATTTGACCTGGTGACCCTATTTGAAAAAAATCGTAATCTCAGTCACCAAAGGAACCTCCATATTAATTATGAGCTTCTTTCCAATGAAAAAAGGCGCATTTCAGCAAGTGGTCCTGATTCACATAATTTTTGTGGCAGATCATTTAAATGAATCCGCATATATGTAACGCTACAAGTAAAATGATAGGCTCCTTCTAAAATAACTGATCATACAAATACCAATACATTCAGCTAGTTGTGTTTAGCCGAGGACTTATAACACTTAATCCCTTTTATTTTGCTATACAACAGAACAGCTATTGGTATTTATGACATCATGACACATAGACGTTTTGCCTGGCCTACTATAATAGTATTGTGTGTCCTGTCGTAGGTTGTGGCACACTACTCTGGCAATCCGCTCTGTCAATGTGTTCTATACCAGTCAGAGAATAACATTTACCAAAATAGTATACAAAAAGCAAAGCAATCAACAGCCAAGTGTATGCGTAACCTTTGTATCATCAAAGTAACCTTTGTATATATTATTACAGTGCATGTCACAAATCAGATGATCTATGCTACTGCAATACATCTGTCATCTTGCATGATTCAAATTGCTGCCGGTTAAAAGTATCCAACAGTGTTATAAACAACTCACTGATATGTGTATTCTGGCAATTAGAGGCATTGCTTGTTATTCGGACTTAGTAATTTGAGTATATCTCACAATACCATGTTACCATAAGACTTAGCAGAGTTACCTACATTTCCCTTGATTACATTTGTCAGAGACATACATTTAGCAAGATAACTCATTACATATTACCAACGAAAACAAAAGCCAGATTGGAAGCAATCCTTTCTCAAATCTATGTGACTACCGAGCGTGTTAAAACTGAGAATAAAACATAAGACATGCGCAGGAACATAGTGCATGTTCTATGGTAATGGTTCAGTACGGTGACATTGATGCTATTTAGGCCAGATCTAAAACCAATTCACAATTTAAATTGATTTTACTCGCAACATTCTCAGCCTCTATTGTTGAATGTCCGCTGCAAAAGTTTTAATCTAAAGGAATTTATAATTGGGGGGAAAAACTCTAAATATGATTTTTTTTTCAAACAAATTAGGCATATAGGTGTCAATAGTTAGTATTTTCGGCAGGAGTTCTACTAAGATATGACTAATGCAAAAAAATAGATTAAAACACACCTAGGTTGTCAAATATTTAAGAAATAAATACACGGTGTAGAGGTGTGTTTGGTCAAGTTGTACCACAAAAAACTGATTGTAGGACGACGCGTAGCGGAGTCCTACAATCAGTTTTTTGTGGTACAACTTGACCATACACACCGATACACCGTGTATTTATTTCTTTTGTAATACGACTGAAAGTTTATGGTCACAATTCGACTGAATAGTCAACGAAATACTGCGCTTTTTCGGTCTCAGGTGAGAAAACATTTCGTGGTGTAATTCGTATTGGGCGTACTCGATTTCTTTGCATTGAGTACTCTGGTAATGTCTTGTCTTGTTATGAAATTCCCCCGTTGACTTTTCGAGGCACCTCTTCTAGAAATAATCGTTGTGATTGGCTAAAAAACGATGTGTTTTCAGCGGCGCCCGTGCGTTTCATTTAAATTGTACAGGTAAAACGATGCGGTCATTTCTGTTTTGAACGTTGTTGGGACAACATGAATATGATCATCGACTATGGACCATTTTCCTTACACAAAGCGATCTAACTAATCTAGTTTACTAAACTAATCTTATTCCCCTTCTGTACTGGTGAACAAACGCATTCATTTTCAACTTGATTCCGAAATATCGAATATGATCGAGATTCGAATAGACGAATGCACAGCCCGGCCCCATGGATTTATTTTGTCATTTAATATACTTATTAAGTAACTTTCTTTGGTCGTAACATATATCAATATACCATAACATCATTTGGACCATATTCATTGGCAACCAAACTAGTTTCAAGCGACAAATCGCTAGAAAATTCGCAAGATTGTCAAGATGTAGCAAAATTCAATCAAAGGGTTACGGGTGCGGGTGTACTCCGTTGATGCCCCGTTTGCGCGAAGTTAGAAAAGACGGGAAAAGTCGCGTGTGGCGATCTGAATAAACCGATTTTTTTGATTTTGTTCGTGGTACAATTGGAAAAAGTAGAATTGTACCACAAAACTGGAACGAGATAACCATGGTAACTCGGGCCACTGGCCAATCAGGACATGGCTTTTAAGCATAGTTAGGCAGGGTCGTATTACAATCCGGAATACACATTATTGGTCATTTTGTGAAAATACTCAAAAATCATGAATTTTGGAGTAGGGGCAGCATCATCAAATATCTTCACTAAACGATTGAGATTTCCAAATTGAGAGTCAGTTCATGTTATATCATTTACCTGGTTTCAGTTTTTACATATAAATGCACAATCCTAGCCCCTTTTTATAAGGTTGAAATGTATGATATTTTTCTCCTAAAAATACGGATATTTTACAATAAAATATATTTTATCTGAAAAAAGAACATAACTGCCCTTTATTAGACTCATATAACATAAATTCTACAACATAAACAGATTGGCATATATTTAAAAAATAATATGTAAATTTCTATGATTTTTTGTGAATTTAAATATTTCAGGAAAATGTTTAGATAACGCAATGGTAAATAGGCTGTGTTGTATGTATATGTTCCCGCATCGCGCTTCATCTTCAATTTTCTAATAGCCGAAGCGAATACCTAATAGGGATGGGGTAATTGTAATTTGTAATTGTAATTGATTGTAATTAATTACATTTTTTCAAGTAATTGCATGTAATTGGTAATTGAGTTTATTCTCAATTACATGTAATTGCAATTGTAATTGGTTAGGATGTAATTGTAATTGTAATTAGGGTCTTAATTTCAATTACTTCAAAATCACAGGTACTTGTTTCTTCTCAATTCAACCAATGGTTTCTTCAAATGTTTTTTTCTCTCCAAATTTCAACGCGTAAGACTGGTGACTGGCTATCACTATGTTGTCACAACACTGAGTCTTTATCCACTGTGTCTCAATTGTGAATTCTGTTGACACCTCCTGTTTGTTTGCTTTATCATTGGTTAAAGGCACGTGCGGCCTTAATTGTCGAAAATATTCATATTTGTTCAAAACACCGTAAACAGAAAAACATTAAAACGCATACAGTTCCGTTCATATATACCATGACCATCGCGTAAACAGCATGTTATCACAAAGACCTACTATATTTTACCTAAGCAAGAGCCTGATTGTGTTACAGAAGACAGCACAATGCTACTGGCTAATCACACATAAATGGCATAAACGCTCTTTATTAGTTCCATATCAGGTATTCACCAACAAAGAACGCTCTTTTTGTTTACCATCATAATATAAACAAACACCAGAAAAGTTACTTTTTATGCTGTTGTTTACATAACAATGGTCAAACATATGACCATAACATACTGTTTATGCGATATTTCTTATTTGTATACGGACAAAGTCTATCTACATTTTGATGTTCTTTCTGTTTGTGGCGGTTTTTGACGGGTGGATATATTTTCACAGGATAACCACCGCCAAGGCCGCACGTGCCTTTAACCTTTGAGGTAGAAGCCTACTAGAAGGCTTGTTTTGATAAATACAATGAGAAACCAACTTCAAATAATTGACAATAGATCACTATAATATATCACTCTTTACTTATGATCATGTTTCGTTATCTCCATCTGTTATGGTAGAAATTCATACCAACCATTGCTAATGCTATCAACATGTCTACACAAAATCTGGCAGCATTTTAATTTGCAGAAAGACACACCGTGTCCTATGAAAGCGAAGTGCAAACTTTGCCCAACTACAATATCCAGTTCCAAAAAAGTTACCTCCAATTTTGTGACACATCTGAAGATAAGTTTCCATTTCTATGTATTAGTTTTGTTTAATTCCATTGACATATAAATTCAGTCATATGGTGGTATTGGTATATGCATTGTTTATTGTCCCTTCTAATTTGCAACTGAATGACAAAGTGGGGACAAATCCCTGTCTCAATAATCCCCCAATTAGCACTGTCTAGTGGCGGCATTGTGTTACCAGTAAGCTGGTGGCCACAAAGGCTAATTAAGTTTATGACTCTAATTAACAATCAGAGTGTTGATTATCTCATTGTCCTTTACAATTGGCCTGGCTGTGTGTCTGACTTACTGAGATAGTCTTATTCCCTTAATAATTAAATGATGGATACATGTGTGTTACTAAAAATTATTTTCATTTTATAGCGAAAGCATCAAGATGTCTATGAATCCACAGTCACACAAGCACCATCAGCAAGTGATCAACAACCTACTAGGATCTTTCAGCATGCAAAAACATCGGTCAAGAATGACAAAGCATTGAAGATAGTTAGCAAAGTTCATAAATCTCTGATATCATTCCAATTTCTAGAAGATCAACCCGACTACAAGCTGCCAATGCAACACGCTGGAATTGCCAGCTATAAATCATGATTCGCTCAGTTCTACGAACACCTACACTGTACCATGTGTGCTTCACTGTGTATTTCATCTTGCTTGTATTACATTTATGTTTTGTTATCAAATAGAGTTTATATAAATAAAAAAGTGTTCCTACTTCAATGATGTGCTGAAATGTAATTGTAATTGTAATTGAATTACATTTCAAAGTAATTGTAATTGTAATTAATTACATTGTGAAATAGATGTAATGGGAATTGTAATTGTAATTGAAAAATGTTGAAGTAATTGTAATTGTAATTAATTACATTCACAAGTAATTGCCCCAAGCCTGGTATTACCTATCAGGAAATAGCAGTCGCAATTTATTCCGTCTCCGTGGAACCTTCCTCCGTCTCAGCCTGCTGTATGTACATACATTTGTATCGGGACGTCGCGTGTTGCCGTGATGGAATTTCACTTTCACACCAATGGAATTATCTAATGTAATTACATTAGCACTTTATAAACCAATGACAAAATACTATACAATATTAAAGGTACTCAATCATACCATCACGATACAACAACATTTATTCAAAATACATTTTAGTTATCAGAATCGATTTACTGCAACAAAATAAAGCTAACCACTGTCAACTATGGTATCAAATGTAAAAACAAACTTGTTATTTATCAACATTTTGTTCAACAAAATATGGCCGTAATATGACTAAAGTATCACGAAATTTCAACGTATTACCACTTGATTTTAGAGTTGTCCACCTTCATCCGCAATTTTATCCGAGACCCTCCGTTTGACCACGTGTTTCTGCGCCACATATTATTACACATCTCGAGAAATAACAAACTTCAAAAATCGATATCTGATCACTCTGAGGTTTGATGGGTGGGTTCCTCGACTCGAATCAAATATTGTTTACCCGCGAAGCCAATGAAATAGTAACTTAGGAGCGTCTGATCGGAGTCAGTACCTTTAAGTGGATACAATTATATGTACGTATATGTAAAAATCCATGTACATTGAAGGCATCATAAATCTTGTATCTCACCTTTATGTGTCTCATGTACACCGACATTGTCTCTACTTCTCCACATCGGTCCTCTGCGCCTCCTGGTTTCAAAAGTAGACACATTTTCTGGAGAACATCGAAAGCAAACGTTTCGCAGTCTTTGTGTCTGTCGCAAAGTTTATCACATCGCAAAATATTGCTGGTATGTGTTCTCAGAATGACGTTAGTTAGTAGTGGTGCAGCCTCCATTTGTTCTATTTGTGAAAAATCACGACAATGCACATATACACTGAATAGGAAAACCCAAAACAACGAAACCATCATGTAAAGCCTAGTATGGCGAATCAGTTGCTATGAGAATTTACTAATTCACATGTAACGTTCTTCCTATTGTGGTCGAGATAAACTGGCTCGCGATCTCCTTATTCTCGGTGAGTATAGTAACAATATCGGTATTGATGCTGGTCTAAAACTCTGGACGGACGCAGTGAGTATAGTAACACTATGGATATTGATGTTGGTCTTATACTCTGGGCGCAGTGAGTATATAGAGTAACACGTTGGGTATTGATGTTGGTTTTATACCCTGGGCGCAGTGAGTATATAGAGTAACACGTTGGGTATTGATGCTGGTCTTATATATCGCGAACGGACAGGACTGTCTGTTCAGAGAGCTATCATATTATGACGTAGGAGCTATCGACCAACACAATGTTTACACCGACACAACACTAGTGACATTGCCACTCATTGGACTGTGTATACGGTGGGAGGTATAGTGATAGTCGGCATGGAATCATCGTGTGATCAATAACTACAGGCATGGTATATGGACACAAATTTATACCATGCACCAACATTGATCCGGAAATGATTCTTAATTCTCACAGAAAATATATTTTATACTTTATCGCACATTCTACGGTTTCTGGTTTTGCGGGTTGTGAAACTCCACATTCTGCTCGAAAACATGGACACAGGCGTGACGTGAAACGTTATAAACAAAACTAGACGTGTTTCAATAAAACTAAAAAAAAACATTCCACGCGACTCATATTAATTTCACATCAACACCCCACGTGTTTGTCTGGATGTCTATTAAACATGCTGTAATTCACGTACTATAAACAATGATTGTGGAATATCTTCCGAATTCGCCATCTCAGGTTTAAACCCCGGAGTTTAACATGGCTTAAACCTATATTGACTGTCCAACCAAACCGCGCCTATAAGGGGGAGTATGTGGTTGTTCAGATGGTGACTGATTCGTGAGATGATTATGCAATGAAATTAGCTTACTATCTGGAGGACCACAGGCATGCTGCATGGTATAATGATTATTGGCACGCCATCAATTAGCGCGACCAAGCGCATGCTATATAACTACTCTCGTGTGAGAATGAATCACGTGTGGCATGTTTATAACCCGCTGGGGGAGTTATGGCAAAGTCAATGTAAGCGAATGTGATTTATTTGGCTAGCATGTAACCCATGCTAGGCACATCAGATATGAACATGATATAGAAATTATCAATAAAGCATATGATATAAGAGTAATAGTATATACATGAACTAAATGCCAGACTGATATTTCTTTTAATGACTGAAGCTTTCACACTTCTTTGCGACAAGAAATTCTAATATATCCTGAGAAAGACACTGTATGATAACAAATCGCAGGATGGAGCTCGACATCGTTATGCTATAATTACTCTTTAGTGTTCAATCCTATTGGTAGGATTACGGTACGACTCATGCATGATGAAGGACGATGCCGAGACTACATCTCTGGATTTCTTAACGCACGGTGCCAAAAATTAATAATACTTGAATATTTTATTTAATGGCCTAAAGGATTATTTCTGGGCAAGAAAAGAGGCCAACAGAAATATTGTGGCCGTTAATGTTAAATTGCTACATGTACATGTATTTTGAAATCATGGACCTACCGGTACATGAACAGATGGTACAAGTATGATATACATGTACATGCCGTCTTAATGCTTGTTTGATTTAATTTAATATTACTGCAAGTGTAAGTCATGTATGACAAATTGTTTATTTGACCTTGTATAAAATAAACTCGACTAAGCATGTATTTATCTCATTTGGAATATTATGTCAACAACAAAACTAAATGCATTATGTTATGTACAAGCACATATTATGTATAGCACTCTTTGGAATCTATGGGGCTCTCGGCTTTAGGTATCTCACGTTGACTGAATAATAATCTAATAGACCCCTATTCTATTGATAAAGAGATAGAATTGAATTCTATTCATTTTTTATAGCACGCCTTTTTTGATACTTCATAATTAAATCCTACTGCAGGGGCTATTTTTGGCTAACCCAAAATACACCAAACGAAGCTGGTGAGAACCAGTAGAGAGCCCCAAAGAAGGATTAACCACCATCGGGGGTACACAATGAGAGATGAAAATGAATGATACATGTTTGGGTCAGGCTATGGTCTTACAATCTCGTCCAAATACGGATACGATAGGCGAGAATCGCATGCGTTTTTATATGTCGATGCCGTCTGGAGAGTTTGGCGGGACCAGCATCCCGTCTCGATTTGCTCAGTCTACCCTTGATGCTATAAAGTGGTAGCCGCGGGCGCTTATATATAGAGTTGTTTTTATGAGCCATCAGGCCCCCGCGGCAGCGGTCGCTGGCGCGACCTGACTGCCTCGATATCAATTTGAAAAAGTTTGAATTCAATAACAGTTTGAATTTTGTGTTTCCTAACAGGTCTTAGAAAAATAAACTGTATTTCCAGGTGTTTCCTGGTGTTTTCAGTATCTAATAACAATAATCAAGCATTGTGTAGGTACACTATATGTCACAAATCGCGCTAGACCCCGTTATAGACTTAATATATCGAGTGTGTTGTGTCTGACAGAGAACACTGGTCGGTGTAAATAGTGGTAAACAGGTCAGGGGTTCCACAATTATTTGTGCATGACCAAAGAACTCTTTAATCTTATCCACCGGGGTGGGCTGGGGTGGGGAATTGTTTTTGGTTAGGTATACACATAGATATATGGTTATTATACCCCCGATATTAGTCGGCGGGTATATAGTTGACGTATCGAGCCGTCCGTGTGTCCGTTCGTACAAACATATTTGCATTATAACTCGAGAGTCGGTTGTCATATTTTGTTGCCCTATGACATGGTGACGGACCAGAAATGGGGAACGAATAAGTTAAAACAGTATACAATTAGTATTTTAGTTTAGTCTTGTTGAGCAGTAAAGCTCCAAGATGAAGTTCGGAAATTCAATGAGAATAGCGTCACCTTCAGTTGGGATTGTCTGAGCAGTAAAAAGTAATGGTCATTCATCATAACCAATTCAGTTTTATTTGGATAATTGTTGCAAATTAACATTACTTGCCATCATTCAAGATGAGAAATAATCAGAAGGAATGAATTTGGTTACATGCCAGAAGAAGACAGTATTTCAGATATTAGAAATTTAGGAGATACCCCTTTCAATTTCATGTTATGCAACAATCAGGTTAATGATATCTAGTCATCATTGAGTATTCACCATGTAGTATCCAATTTGTGATACAGTTTTTTTGTTTTATTACTTTTATTCAGGTAATATATTAATTTTATTACTAAATATTTCTTCCGTTGATCATAAGTTTCCTGAACGCTATTACGGTGGTCCACTGTGAAGTGGGCCGGGATCCTGTGAAATCCAGAATGTTGCTAAATCTGAGGCTAAAGAGTCACTATAGCTGCATATATAGCCCTATACCAACAAGCATGGTACTAACATGCTTACAAACAACATCACATTTTCAGTATTTGTAAATTGTTTGAAAAAAAAACCCATTTTGGAAAAAGACCCCCCTGCTATTTAGTACTATTTTATAAAGTAATATTATGTACATCATGGGAAGTTTCTACCACATGTACGCGTAGATTTTGGATTGCATTTACTGGTATTAACCATATTAAGCATAGTGGCTATATTTCATGTGTATCATTAACTAATAAGCTTATAAGTTGCAAACGTTGATTATTTACATAATTATGCGTCAGCACTATATATGATACTATTGTTTCATCCACATACATTTGGAATAGACATATATATCTAACTAGGAGTCCAGTTTAGTTATATGTTTAATGTTATACATGTATATAGTATGTCAAATGCTACATTATGTTGATGCTGATCAAGGTGCCTCCATATTGTGCAAACACTGTATCTCTTTAATAATGTGCTAAATGTTGGATTGTTATGTGTCATTTCAGGTCGATCCATACCATTGCTTTTTGTTTGTGAATAAATTATATGTATACTGGCAAATACGTTCCTAAATCTGCCCACCCGGACCCTCATCGGTCACATATGTACATCTACATTGCGGTAAACCGCGGTCTGGAAAAGACGGATCCGTCATATCAGGGTTCACCTCCATAAACCGGGTTTAGCTGGACCGCGCGTCGAACGATAGGGTTTATTTGCCGGTTCAAGGTTATAAAACGCAACAAATTATCACAATTAACAAAACACGCATCCGCACACGTTGACTTGTGTGAGTGCTTCTTATTTATAAATTTCCAATCGAAATATGCTAAGGTCCGTACTATGCAATTTTAAAATGTTCTTGGGTCACATGTACTTGGGAGTCACGCAATTGAGTGTCAAATGCCACACTCTGGGTCAGTCGGTATCAAACTAGATGTCAACTAATTGCATACATGAGATATAGGATTTATGAGGTGTTGTCCTTGTGTGAATGGCAGTCAAACGGGCATGGCTCATTCGAGCTTCAAACGTTTGTCTACGTAATTTGGATGGATGTATAAAGTAGGTTGACAAATACACGAACTATTGATATACCGGCCTCATAGATGTATATGCTCTGAACAGTACTTGACATGGTCACAGCCATTTCCTGAATGCTTTAATGAACTCAATTGCGAATTAACACTCGTTAGAGTTAACAAACATATTTACACTATCTACGTATAGAACTGTTTATTTTTTTGCATAGAATTGAACTTAGTTTCTATCATATCAGGAACAGACTAACACGGAACGCTCTTTTCTATTTATGCCGTGCACATGGTTGTTGTTTGTTTGGGATCCAAATACCCTGTTCAAAGTTGTATTTTGTATTACTCCGATGCATCTTTCTGGGACATATACTGCCGGCAGAAAGATTTTTCTAGTATTTATCGACCTATTTCGATACCGGGAAAATTTCAAAAGCGAATATTATCAGGTGTATTTTGGAGCGCAAATCGCCATGTGGCTTTAAGTCAGAGTTATTTTACTACTGAGGGACCCCGATGGTTTAAGGGTAAAACTATCGTTTAAAAAACTTCCAAAATTTAAAAGAAAATGTTATAAACTTTCTGGGTATTGTTGGTTTATGTCTCATATGTGTGGTCCTTTTTAATAGTGCTTTCGAATTTTTTGAAAGTTAAAAACAATTTAAAATGTAAAAAGTTCCAATTTTTCGATTTATTGCTTATTAACAGTGCTTTCGAATTTCCAATAATCATATTTGGGGAGGCACACTGGATTGACTGCGTCAGTCCGTTTGTCCGTCACCCCGCCATGGCATGTGCGTAACGCGGCCTTGCGTTATCGTTTCTGAATTAAATTTGGAATGGAGGCTCGCCATCATGACTGCTTTCAAAATGTGTGGAAATGACCAATGTGCAAGTTCTCGTTGTCCACATACTTTGGAAGGAGGTATAAGATAGGTTGACAAATGCACGAAATATTGATATACCGGCTTCATATGCTCTGAAAAATACTTTCCATGGTCACAGCAATATTCCAGCTGTTTTAAATGTTTCCGCACAGAAGTGGGGAAAAACGCTCTTTATTTCTACCATATTAGGAATAGAATAAAACTGAACGCTCTTTGTTGCTGTTTCATGCCGTGCAAATGAATTTGTTTGGGACCGAACATCGTGTTCAAAGCTGTACGTATTATATATGAATTAAATGCGTCTTTCTGTGACATATATGTGACTCGCCATATCAAATCCAGTCGTAAGTCGGATTTTTTTTACTCTGTGCCAATGCATTCTCTTATATATACGAGACGACCATAGGTCGCCTCGCATATATATGAGAATGCATTGGCCTAACAATTTTTTACAATTTTAATAATTTTTTCTTGTATTCTTTAACAATTTTATAATTTTACTCATACAGAGCCCCAGACAAACATGAGCAGACGACACTCTTCTATATGCTTCTGTATATGTGCGGGGCTCCCTGCAGGGTAATGGATGTTTTTCATTTTATGTCCTAAAAATGTAAGAAACATTTATTAAAAAAATTTATAAAAAATTGTTAGGCCAATGCATTCTCTTATATATGCGAGGCGACCTATGGTCGACTCGCATATATAAGAGAATGCATTGGCATAGGGTAAAACAATCCCGACTTACGACTGGATTTGATATGGCGGGTCACATATAATGCTCGTAAAAAGGTAGTATGTATCGACCTATTTTGATACCGGTAAAGATTCAAAAGCGAATGTTACTAGGTGTGTTTCGGAGAGCAAACCGCCAAGTGGATTTAATCTATTCCAGATATGACATGATAAAGAGCGTTTATCTGATTTGTATGTAAACACTTGAACACAACTTTGAAGCTCAATAACAGTAAACAATTGAAGCTATCAAGCATTTTGCAAATACCATGGGGATGGTTGTACCAGGTTTAAACCAGAGATTACGAATGCGTTACTTAGACCGGTGGTCTCGGGTTTTACCACGGATTTAGCTGTGACAATCATGGTCGTTTAAACATTAAGATTTACGTAAACCATGTTTTAACCGGAGATGACGAATCCGGCAAATTATATTGTGTTGCTGTTAACTGAGGAATCGGAAAGACGTTTGTGTAATTGAGTAAAATCTTAATAGTAAACAATTGTTACAGAATTCCATTGAACATAAGTGAGAGAATATGGGGTAAAACTTAACTAACACGACAACATTAGCTCCTTGGTAAACGTGTCTCAACTTCGAACATTTCGCTCTGGTGCAACATGTGGGTATCTTAGCAACTCGGTATTGGTGGCTCTCTTGTAAATCACGAACGGACATTATGCCATGTTCAGGGAGCTATGATAACGAACCAACGCTATGGGTCGTATACATGTATATCCTACATTGAAAATGAGTATAGAGTTGAAATTGCTGATACAGTTTATTGATGTAATAATAATAAATAATACTCGATTAATGTAAATACATGTAGTGCATCCATACTTTACATCAATTATTTCATCGATCGTATAGGGCGCGTGAATCAGTTGTCACTCCTATCCTCCATTGGGGAAGCAACCCCAACTGCAACAAGTTCGTGCGCATATCAAGGTTAACCCTTTACCCAACAGAAGGGCCCTGTGCCAATGCATTCTCTTATATATGCGAGTCGACCATAGGTCGCCTCGCATATATAAGAGAATGCATTGGCTTAATACATTAAAAATTATAAAATTGTTAAAGAATGTAAGAAAACATGCATGAAAAAGTGTTAAAAAAATGCAATGCATTCTCTTATATATGCGAGGCGACCTATGGTCGACTCGCATATATAAGAGAATGCATTGGCACAGGGCTAACTGTAACTATCACAATGTGGTCAAGGAGCCGGTTCCAATGATATCCATATTTGTATGGTTCTATTGAGACAGACCGAAGATATTTTAGGCTGTTGCAGCTTTATTTGGCCGGTTTGTTGGGTAAAGGGTTAACATACTTACAAGATCCATCGACACCCGCACTGAGTATTCTTGTAGCACCAGATAGGTGCGAAACAGTCACAGTACAAGTGACCTTATTCACGGGTCACAATTTGGCGTGAAATTTGAACCGCGTACAATCCGAAAATTGCACGTGGTTCAATTCCGCCAAGCCACTGTCGTGTGAAACTCACCTTCGACCATCGGCGGGTGGAGAACTCATCTCGCTGTGTTGACAGCGAATACATGTCCGATACGATAACAACTGGACCAATGAGATCCACAAATAGAACGTAAGTACCAGGTCCCCGTATATGTTGATTCATTGCACCACAGAAAGCTATACATTCACAATATGACAAGAAAAATTGCCACCGCGCATCCACACATTGGTACTCACATATCTAAGTATAGCTATATAGTATATTACTGTGTACCCGGATTGCTCTGGGAATGAATGAGTAAATTATTAGTGCTCCTTCAGGTCACTAAATTAATTATTATTCAAACGATAAACAAAACCTATGGCATGACACTCCTGATAAAGTTACCTGTATCTTTTAAGTTGATAATAAAAGCTCTTTATGGCCAATTAGAAATTCCTCTTTAAGTCACCTGAGGTCAACGACACATACAAATGTAGCCCATGACACTTCCCTCGTCAAATTACCGATGTGTGCCAATGTTCACAATATCTTTTGAGCTGATAATACACGCTATTTAATTGATCACATGTGCTAATACGAGTCATTAGTCCCCCGCTAAGTCATCTGAGTTCCAAGGCGCCTATCCAATGATATTCCTCTGGTCAGGTGACCCCATGTGTACCAATGTTGCTACATATAGTATAAGCTGATAAGCAACGCTCGTTATTGCTCATATATGATAATATCATTTTTAAGTTTCCATTTGGGGTCAATGTCATCTATCCAAATTCCAATGGGGTACTCCAAGTGTCAATTCACACCTACATACCAATTTCCAGCGACCAGGCTCCAACCATTTTGAGTATATGATTAATAAATTAATTAAAATTGGTTACTATTGCCCATTTAAGTCGTGAGATCAACGGCACCTATCCCATGACACTACGTGGGTCATTTTACCACTGTGAATCAATTTTCAACGACCATATTACAACTGTATGTCGTACATAATTAATTATTTAGTTAAATTAATTATTAGTGGCCTTTTAAGACATCTATAGAAACAATAAGTACAGAACAAAGGAGATACCGGTATCTCCCGCATGCTTTCAGAATGTTGTATGTTATCAAATTATCAGTGTTTCCGGTACCGAATATCGCGCATCCATAAAAAAGTATAGGACAAACTTGTGCACTTAAGATGTCAATACTGAAATGAAGTGTGGTCTTGCAACTTTGTCTGCAAGGATTTCTTTGCTTCTGGAACCGATTTTTGGTGTATTTTTCCAAGACAATTAACAGTTTAACAACCTCAATTTTCTTACCGTTCCAGGGGGGGGGGGGGTCGGAAAAAATTATCAGGCACGTATGCTGATTTTTTCCTTTCGACCCTTGTTGGGAACGACCCACCCCCCGCGTCCCAATTTTTTCCGTATTCGGCAGGGGAGGGGGGAACACAATTTTTTCCGGGGTGGGTGGGTGGTCGATGGGACCAACAAACAATTTTTTCCGCAACTCAAACTTTTTTTTCCTGCAAGATTTTTGACTGTTTTTGCAATGAGTTTGGCTTAAAACACATTAGAATAAGAGAAATAATGTAATTCTAACTGCTAAACTGAATGCAGGCAGTTATCGTGTTGTATTTGTGGCAAATTTTGAAATCCAAGATGGCCGCTGGCAGCCATGTTTTTTTGGCCGAATGACCTCAAAATGACTCGTTCCTATTTACATGTCAATGTTAACATCCATGACAAATAGTATGCACAGAAATTCATATACAGCTGTTTACAGTGAATTTCCCCACGCAGATCTGTTTTAGTGTTAAAAGGGGGTGGGTGTCCAAAAATGGTCGGAAAAAAACTGCCGAAAACAGAAAATAATGTTGACGCGGTGGGTGGTTGTTTCCCAAAAAAGGGTCGAAAGTTAAAAATCAGCATACGTGCCTGAAATTTTTTTCCGACCCCCCCCCCCCCCTGTTTGGACACCCACCCCACTTTTAACACTAAACCAGAGATTTGCGGGGGGAAATTCACTGTAGAAGCCTGCATATGAATTTCTGTGCATATTATTATTAAATAATGGAATTAGTCTTTTTTCTTCAGTGTGTTTTGTCATCACCAAGATTGCAGGAAATGGTTGAATCAAGTTTGATCAAGATTGTCCTGAAATTATGGTAAGTTTCACAATTATAGACAAGTGTTTTGTTGAAGCTTTTGCGCAGAATAGTAGAATACAATCCCTTACCCCTCTGTGTCGAAATAAAATTGAAACATATTCATGATCTTGCCAAATAAGCTGGATTTACAATCAAAATACTGTCAGATTTAGTTAAGAAGCAGTATAGAGTTATCTATCCTGGATCAAATCAATAACTTCGGTAGGTCCTTGTAAGAACCTACCATTACTTTGCCAGATTATTACAAGACAATAAGATACCACAAGAGACCTTAGAACTATTAAAGTTTAGTGAAAGTGATGTCATCTGAATCATACCTTTGTGATGTGCAAGTATAATCATGCTGATTTACAGTCAGTAGCATGTAACTATATAATTTGATCAATGCAGATTGTTACTGTACAGGTTAATTGCTTGAATGATTATCTTCTGTGTACTTTTGGCATGATTTGATACAGCATCTATGTCATCATTCAGGTGAAGTTATGGCGCTGCACAGGTGTGTAAAGGATGTGAAAATTATGCCAAATTGTTTAACACATGTAACTTGTATGATGGCAAGTTATGATATACATCTTATTCGGCCACTTGTGCAATTTTGTCTAATTTATTCTTTTTTGTTTTCAGGGTATTTCTGTGTATTTTAAAATATTATTTAATAAGCTAGTATTATTGTCATATCCAGCAGGTGAGAGAATAATGGATATTCGCCATATACTCAATGATATACTCAATTTTTTTTATCTTTCTAATTTCAGATACAATGGCTGATCAACGACGACAATGTACAACATGTGGAAAAGAGTTTACTAACGATAATCTGACAAATCAACAAAGGCACGAACAAGCATGTAATCGGAAGCGACCTGCATGCGCAAAGTTGGTAAAGCAGTAAAAAGAAAAAAGTTCCAAGTCATGGAGATCAGGCAGAAGCGCACACTTCAGATACCGTTACACCGACTACGTCGACACCAGTGGTGTATTCACAGGATATTGAAATAATCACACCAAGTCATGGAGGTCAGCCAAAAGCGCACACTTCAGATACCGTTACTCCGACTCCGTCGACACCGGTAAAGGGGTAATGTCGCAAGAGCTATACTCGACCTTCACCTCAGAATTTGCAGTCACGTTATATTCCACTAATTAACGGGTCTTTTTCGGGTGGTTTCTAGAACACCATAGTGTGTGGAACATCTTGATATATAAGTCAAATTGCACATGCGGGTGGAATGGAGTCGATTTGAGATTATAGATGCGCGACCTACGAGTATACCATTTATTGAGGGCAAGGACGAGTATAGCTCTTGCGACATCACCCCGCTACCGTCGACACCAGTGGTAGATTCACAGGATGGTCATGGAGATCAGCCAGAAGCGCACACTTCAGATACCGTTACACCGACTCCGTCGACACCAGTGGTAGATTCAGAGGACGTGGAAATAACATCGGTTCATTATCGTGTTACCTGCCCTGGGCTGGAGACAGAACTTGTACAACTATGTCTCAAAGACATTTTTGACAACTGTTCATTCTTAGATCACTAGTCCATTTGAGCGCAATAAGAACTACGAAGCATCATTTACTTCTGACTTTTTAGTACTTTCGTAAAGATGTGTCATGTTAATTTATAGACACATTGATTATGGTGAAAGTCGGTTTTGTTGAATTGGACATTCGTAAGTTCACCTGAGTCTTACCCATATAAATACAAACTGCGATTATCTTTTCATTTGGTGAGCAGATCTCTAAGTTTGAGGAAGATGGTTACCAGAGTCTATGGAAGTTCTGTTATCATATTTACTTTTTTAACTTATTTACAGTTTTCATACTTCTGTAGCATTATGTCAAGTTCAGTTCTATATGCATCATGACTATAGTGAAGTTTTGTTGGTTTAATCAAACCTTGAAAACCAAACTTGGTGAATTTGACAATCAGAGTCCTGTCTCTATAAATCAATATGCAAATGGTATGGAGCTTCGTATGGCATATCCATGGTTATTGTTGTTACGTTTTATCAAGTCAGCAGATCTAGTCTAATATTGACGACAAGTACTCTATGTGCTGTTATCGTAGTATTTACTTTCTTATTTTAAAGTTATATTTTTAATCAGCCCAGCTGAGCCCAGTTGCTGTTTCCTAGTTTAGTGATGAGCATTCCACTTTTCTTTTATAGTTTTATGCTAAATGTTATTTTTGTTTGTTTTATATGCAGATTATGCAAAACAAGTTATATTTTTATGATTTTTTTTGTTTATACAGCTGGTTTATATGAAAATTCCGTTCAGTGCTGTTGAGTTATTGAATAACACTAATCAACTTAACCCTCCCGTTATACAAAACTGAATAAGTCTTCTGTCAGTATATTTTATTACAGGTGTGTATATTTGATTAGCTTGGTTTAATATAAGATATTAAGACAGCCTTTGTTTAAAAAATTGTCGTTACGAAATTTATGTTTGAATTTACCTTTGACTGACAGCTGGGACTGACACCCATTTGCAACAAAATACAACACGATAACTGCCTGCAGTCAGTTTAGCAGTTAGAATTACATTATTTCTCTTATTCTCAGTGTTATTCTAAGGTGTTTAAAGCCAAACCTATTGCAAAAACAGTCAAAAAGACTTGCAGGAAAAAACAATTTTGAGTTTATTTTTGAGTTTGTTTGTTGGTTCCATCGACCACCCACCCACCCCGGCATACGTTCCCGGACCCCCCCCCCCCCCCTGACCGTTCAAGAAATTTATATTGATTGCATGACTTCGCATGGCCCGGATATCAGCATTGCATGCTTTGAGATTTGGTGGCATTAACTCTCAATGTCCGCGTTATGCACTAGCATGAACATTATACGAAGCGTTTTGTAATTTTCAAGGGGTGTCCGCATGTTAATGTTCAGATGATTATTAATGTCATCGGGCAAAGTCCAAATTGGCACGCCTCTATTTGAATCGCTCATGTGTGGTACGCACCACCCTACTACATCAACTTTGTTGGTTTGGGACCAGGGACATGATATGGCGACATGATATATTCCGAACGTTTGATTTTCAAACAAATATCTAGTGTATAACACAATATGTAGTTTGAGACTGACATTCGAAGTATCCTATCCACCATTTTTAAAATCTGATTTTTATGTACAAACGGCAATCGATGGCGTATTTTCTGACTCCGACAATCACATCTGATTACCTGTTCGCAAATATGACTCAGAATCCGAAATCGGCCATTGTCGGAAAACAGCTTGGATACCACACAATCTCTGCAAGCCGAATCCCATATGTCGTTGGTGTCAATACGTCGCTAAGTGTTGACGAACACTTCTTTAACAAACTTGTTCGCTAAGCCAGGTATGTGGCCACGCCGTAGGTGGCGCTGCCCATTCCAAACAAGTAAGCTCCAAATCGGACGTTCCATTGCGAATGAGTCAGATGATGGGATCCCGGCGTCACATAAAACTGCACACTGGAGACCATCCATCCAGTGCCACAAATCGTGCTGGTGTTGTAATGTGGTAGACGGCTAACATCTTGATTATCCAGCAGAAGTCCAGACACTTCTGATTTGTCGATTATAAGTGATAGATATGTGCTGTATGTCAGAGATGCGGTATCTGGGGTGCTAAATATATATGAATTATTGAACAAATCTTTGTTGCGAAGCAAAACCATTGACGCATCGCCCATGTCATTGATTTTCCCTGGCGTAAACATTGTGGCCATAGTGGGCTTTGATGACGTGATGTTGTGGAACTCGTGTGTGCTTAATGTGAACCTGAAAGTGTCTCCTGATGTTGAACTTGACCAGGCGACGGTCCCATCTATCATAACGTCTGTGTTGCTTTCTTTCGCCATAACGTGGAAATGATCCGGGTAATCTCCAGATGGAACGTGAGGAGTGAGATATTCATTTCCCCAATCTGAAACCGGAATCAACTGTTCTGCTATAATGTCACATTTTTCGGGTATCATGCGCGAGCATTGGTTGCCACTTATAACACTCACGGGTTTGTCAGAAGTGACATGTATGCCGGTGAAATCGCAATTGATTAGTTCCCCTTGCACCAGAAATACGTCTAGTCTGTTCAGGTTTATCTCAATCATGTCCGTGGCGTTATATTTCAACCCATTGTAAGGAATATAACCGATAAAAGATGCCGGGATTTTGATCTTTACATTTGTGTGGTATTCGGTTGCGATGACCATAACCTGTGGACCCCTAAGTACAGAATCTGATATCCATGTGGACAGAAAATATTCATTTCCTAGAGATGTGATGGGTAGAACAGCGTAGAGTGCCGCATTATACTTATAGCCCAAGGCAATATATAATGTAATCGGTTCAGTTGAGTTGACTACGATGCCTTTGTGTTCAATTGTACCCACGTCGGGCACCAACGCCATATCAATTGAAAGCGAAACCTTTCCTAAAGGGCCAACAGTCATTACGTGTTCATACGGAGAAACGAACTCATTTGATATCATTATTTTCGCTACAGGACCATCACTTGCAGTTGTCAGAAAGTCGTGCGATCTAGTGGCTCCTATACCATTCCTAAATAATCCAGCGATATAGGAATTGATCTCGAGTTTAGTTGGTCCTGTTTTCACGTGGCCAATGCCGCTGTAACTTTCATGCCGTACTTCGTGAGGTAGAGCTGCAATGAGAAAAATATACAAGTTCACTATTTAAAAGATTCACGTCAAGTATCAGATGACTTTAATATTCCTTATTCGTGGTGGGGATAATCCGTATAATTAACCAATTACCACAATCGATCTGCAAGTCATTCCTTATAATCATATACCAGTTCATTTTAATAGAATATTAATAATTTTAAAAACCACCAAAACAATTGAAAGTAAAATATTGTTCAAATTCCAACACAGTCTCCCTAATAACAAACACATAACAAGCGCGGGCACACGATTGACATGAATTCACGTAGGTGGTTCATAGTTTTTTGTGAAGTGTACACCATACACACAGCGAGAACGTTCACATGATATGGTTGATATGGCGTAGGTGTCCATCGCTGTTTTTATGAAGTGTCAACTCAGTTATTGGTTTATGAACATCGGAATCGTTCATGTAAATCGTTTGGCGGCTTGTACGGATTCCCACGGGAGATAATCGTATGAATATAGAGGATGTGTGATTGTTGAAAGTTGAATTATAACCTGATAAAACGCTCATCGTACACTCATGCGACTTATTTCGCACCAGTAGAGGCCGCGTATACGTGCAACAAAAGGTGGATGGCCAATCGTCGACCGAAGAAACCAGCGGAAGATGTTACAGGGACTTAATTTGTAAATAAACAACAACGGCGTCGCACCAGGATATTTCCCTGCCACGGTAATAATGTGATTGTCTGCCGATGCTTGAAGTGCGAAGTTATCTAATATATTATTAACAGTAATCTGGGATTTTAGCTTCTATGCCATATCATTACTAACGACAGCATCAGGAAGTAAACAACTATCGTATCAAAGCAACTGTGTATACATGTACAAAGCAGACAGTGGGTGAAACCAATACAATGCGCTGTGTACAAATACAAGTACCCACGAGGACGTATTTCCGCTTGAAGTCAAGAATATAAATTTACGAACTGACCAATGTGATAATAATACAGGTGTATTAAAGGCACGTGCGGCCTTAATTGTCGAAAATATTCATTTTTGTTCCAAACACCGTAAACAGTAAAACAGTAAAACGCACACAGTTCCGTTCATATATACCATGACCATCGCGTTTAACAGCATGTTATCATAAAGACCTACTATATATTACCTAAGCAAGAGCCTGATTGTGTTACAGAAGACAGCACAACGCTACTGGCTAATTGGTGTCTTTCAAAGTTAAATGTTTCTCTCCAATCATCGTGTGCAACTTTTTAAACTCAAATTTCAACCTCTGTTTTTGAGAGTCCAATCCGTGTGTTAATGGCCTTGGGGGACTGGGGCAGAACACCGTGTACATTTGATGTCTTTGTTCTTGACATTATCTTGGGCATGGCCATACTTTAGAAATTTAAAACACCATTTGGATGGTACAAATGTAGTCACTGGATGAAAATATATCCAACATTCAACTGTGGGGGGGGGTGTAATCGAAGGCCAGCACCTGTGGCGCCCACTCAGCCAATATTACAGATTCAGACGAATAATATACATATCACGGGTTATTAACAGTCATGTTGATATTCAAGGTCTTATAGCGAGTAACCAACATAGGTGTTTGTGCAAGAGGTGTTAACCCTTTGCTTAGGGAACAGCACTGGTGCAGCATTAAACATCATGTGCCACTTCACAAAAAACTATGAACCACCTACGTGAATTAATGTCAATCGTGTGTCCGCGCTTGTTATGTGTTTGTTATTTGGGAGACTGTGTTGGAATTTGAACAATATTTTACTTTCAATTGTTTTGGTGGTTTTTAAAAGTATTAATATTCTATTAAAATGTACTGGTATATGATTATAAGGAATGACTTGCAGATCGATTGTGGTAATTGGTTAATTATACGGATTATCCCCACCACGAATAAGGAATATTATAGTCATTTACATATGCCAGTCTCCCATAGGATATGGGCCTAGCATATATAAGAGAATGCATTGGCACAGGGTTTTCACAAATTTTCAGCAACCTCCAGTCATGGAAGACTTAACCGAAGAAGAGCGTCAGATTGATTTATTGACCCATGCAATCCTGATTGGCTTACCATATTTCAATTGTCCAGCTATATTTGCAGCGTTTTGTCACTGACAAACGCAGAATGATTTTGAAATTGGGATGAAAACTAAGAACAAATTACTGATGATATCAACCTTGGCACCCATCACGACGATGTCTCTACATTCAATACGTCTAAATGTGCACTCTCGGTGAAATTGCAACATCATAAAATGCACTTCGGATTCTATGGTTATTTTTGTATATTGTTCTAAGCATAACTAACGCTGAAGGGGTCACTCTCACCAAAAAAAGTGCTGAAGGGTACACAGGATTTTCAAAATGTGCTGAAGGGTACACAGGGTTTGAAATGTCATTCTAAAGGACATTCAGTCTTCGTATATTCCATGATTTCTGTTAGAGAATAATTGTTTACGTTCCAATGAATATCAAAATGTACTGAAAACAAACTGCTAATGGGCGCCAGACTTTCATAAACACAATTTAAGTAATGGTGTTCGTGCCGATCACAAACCTTGTGAACCCTTCAGCACATTTTCAAACCCTGTGTACCCTTCAGCACTTTTTTGGTGAGAGTGACCCCTTCATCATAACTAAAAGCTTACATGTCCTAAGAAAATCTCTTCAGTTGTATTATTATACATAGTTTACCCTGATGTTCCTTGACGACGTGTATATCTGAGATTCAGATGGATTCGAAATAACCTGACAATGGATCTGTGGAACAGTACATACACATGACGACACGAGTCTGTTGATACACCATGAGTGCTAGCCCGGAAGGTTAGAACGAGGGGCGCACCACCAAGTTCTATCAAACCCATTAACATACGCGTCGTTCTATGTTTAACCCTTTACCCAACAAAACGGCCAAAAACGCCAATATAAAGCTTCAACAGCCTAAAATATCGTCGGTCTGTCTCAATAACACCATACAAATATGGATATCATTGGAACCGGTTCATTGACCACATTGTGATGGTTACAGTTATGCCCTGTGCCAATGCATTCTCTTATATATGCGAGTCGACAATAGGTCGCCTCACATATATAAGAGAATGCATTGGCATTTTAACACTTTTTACCATTTTTTCTTACATTCTTTAACAATATTATAATTTTTAATGTGTTAAGCCAATGCATTCTCTTATATATGCGAGGCGACCTATGGTCGACTCGCATGTATAAGAGAATGCATTGGCACAGGGCCGTTCTGTTGGGTAAAGGGTTATAAGGTTTACTCTGAGCTTGTTTCGTCATGTGTGATGATGATTTTATTTTATTGCTCCTGTTTCATGGTTGAAGGGAACGTCATTTACGCCGTGTGAGATCAACTGGATGCGAATATGGGACCAGGGTCCGCGCTGGTAGGAAATTTACTTTTGCCAAATAATTTGCCAGATGGAATTATTTTTTGCTAAATTCAATTAGAATTTGCCAAATGTTATCCCTGATAGTATCGTTTTCTGCAACCTTGATTGAGTCTTATATTTCGACACTCGCGGTTTGAACGACGTTTGATATCGATATGAAAGCAGTCAGTTAATAATTATACTCGCATATCTATTGTGGTTTATCATACAAAATTAAACCAAATCACCGAACAATAAAATGGTAGAAGAGTTGCTACATCAGAAGGGAAAATCACAAGAGGAATAGCTATATAAACATCTCCATCACACTAAATACTGTTAATCCATCCACCCACCGATAATAATGTTACCAGATTAACGGATTAATGGAGGTTTAATAGTTTCCTAAAATTAATGGTATTGATTGACCGATATTTTTCAACTTTATTGAGGAATTAAAAATTTACTTGCCAAAACTTTTGCCAAATGAAAATATTTTTTGCCAAATGTGAATTATTTTTGACATTGGCAAATTTGGCAAGTGGCAGTGCGAACCCTGTATAGGACACACATATTTATAAATATGGAAAAGCAGGAACGCTGTATTCTAGGAACAAGCGTGTAATAAAATAGGAGTACACTATACATAGTCCTATCTATGTTAAGCCACTGCATGGGTGTTACAGACCTGTACTATCTTATCTATGTGTATTCTGGTTGCACGGAAATGCTGACAATGAAGCATACGCGTGCACATTCAAACCCACCTTACTCGCCACTGCCGAACTTCCGACTCGTTTCATCAACACCATTCTGTTGATTTCATCACTGATGTTTTCTTTACACATACATGTACATGCAATATGTATGTACACATTGTGCACGGTTGTGCGCCTTCGGTGTATTGTATCGGAGAGAGGATGGAATTCTAAGTAACTGGGAGTGTCCTCCAATCTCATTGTCATAAATGCATTTATGAGTAAACTAAAATATGTATAAACCAAGAACACTTTTATGTTTTGCCTAATCATTCCCCAATGACCATGCTGCATCGATATTTGCGATTGTCTGTCTGTCTGTGTTCAATAGAAATTAACGGGGACCATCTAGATGTCACGTCACCAAATGTGTCTAACAGGGTTAACGTTTTACGACGAAGATAATGGTGCGGTTTAGAATTTTCTAAAGTGACGCCGTTGTAGGGGCAGAAAAGGGGAGGGACAGACAAATTTTTTTTCTGCCGATATTCACAAAACTTAGACTAAATCATCTCCATGATATGAGGAATCTAATGGTGTGGTTTAAAGATGTTAAAAACATTTCCAGCTCCGATTTCCACCAAATTGATACACATTATTCTCCATGATACAAGGAATCCAATCGTTTTTATTTAAAGATGCCAAATTGGTGCCGTTTGGATGAGCGATAGGGGGCGAGAGTGGCTAAAATGCAAGCTTGGCGCCAAGCTTGGCAGTTTTTAAGGCAGGTGACTAAAAGACAAGCTTGGCGTTTTCAAATTTTTAAAAAGCCTTTTAAACGTTGTTTTCGGGTGAATTATGCGGGAATAGCACCAGTTAATTACTTACAATGTATATGGCCCATTTTCGTAAATTAATCGACAATAGTGGCAGTAATGTCCCCGATTGGTTGGTTAATAGGGGGCGTGGTCACAAAATCAAAACATCGTCTTCAAAGTTTACGCAGATTTCTTGTCGGTTTTTGGTCGATTTCTCTTTTTAAACATCAGTTGGACTAAGTTTTTTATTCGAAACATGTTGAATGGTTATCATTTATCACTCTCATAGTCGAGCTTGGCGGTTTTGAACATTATATGCGAAGAATTTTTGACTTTTAGATGACCGACCACCGAACCGCCAAGCTCGAATAAAAAATAAAAATATTAAGCTAAATTTTCGCCGATTTCTCGTTTCTAAAACACGTTCCATCTAGTTTTTATGTAAAAACGTGTAAAATTATTATCATTCTTCACAAATATAATCGGGCTTGGCGGTTTTGAACATTATATACAAAGAAGTTTTGACATTTTGATGACCGACCACCGAACCGCCAAGCTCGAATAAAAAATAAAAATATTAAGCTGAATTTTCGCCGATTTCTCGTTTCTAAAACACGTTCCATCTAGTTTTTATGTAAAAACGTGTAAAATTATTATCATTCTTCACAAATATAATCGGGCTTGGCGGTTTTGAACATTATATACAAAGAAGTTTTGACATTTTGATGACCGACCACCGAACCGCCAAGCTCGAATAAAAAATAAAAATATTAAGCTGAATTTTCGCCGATTTCTCGTTTCTAAAACACGTTCCATCTAGTTTTTATGCAAAAACGTGTACAATTATTATCATTCTTCACAAATATAATCGGGCTTGGCGGTTTTGAACATTATATACAAAGAAGTTTTGACATTTTGATGACCGACCACCGAACCGCCAAGCTCGAATTAAAAATAAAAATATAAAGCTGAATTTCGGCCGATTTCTCGTTTCTAAAACACGTTCCAGCTAGTTTTCATGTACAAACATGTAAAATGATTATCATTCTTCACAAATTTAATCGAGCTTGGCGGTTTTGAATATTTTATATTAAGAATTTTTGACATTTGATGACCGACCACCGAACCGCCAAGCTCGAATTTTAAATCAAAATATGAAGCTGAATTTCCTGAGATTTCTCGCTTCTAAAACATGTCCCAGCTATTTTTCATGTAAAAATATGTAAAATGATTATCGTTCTTCACATATATACTCGAGCTTGGCGGTTTTTAACATTGTGTACTTAGAATTTTCGACTTTTATATGACCGCTCACCGAACCGCCAAGCCAATGCAAAATGATACCCAGACCAAACCGAGGCAAAATGATACCCACCAAATATTGTCAACGTGTACCCATTAATGATCGTCCATGCAACTAATCAAACTTGTTCAATTATGTTATATTCTTGTTTCGATGTAGCATTGTGATTTAAATGTGTGGAACGGTCACAATGATAATATACATGAATTCCAGAGGGCAAACTGTAATATAATTTAATTCTCCATCCACATTAAATTATTATTATTATTATTTGTTTTTGGGGGGGGGGGGATTTGACCCAGGAGGATTTGAAAGAGCCTGAGACGTCATTTTTTCTTTATTTTTAGTGTAAACATATTTTTATTTCCAACATAACATAATATACAGATGATACAAAATTAATATGCAAAATAGAAGAGAATCAGAATCATAATTCAATTAATCTCAAATCATCGTACATGTTGACATAAATTTGTTTAATCGCGGATCATGACCAAATTTATAAAGAATCATCTCCATGATATCAGGAGTCTAATGGTGTGGGTTAAAGCTGTCAATCATGGCGTCATTCGAGTCAGGGGGCACTGAATGGGAGAGAGGCAGCAAACTCGATAAAAATATTTTGAGCGCCGATTTGCACCAAATTGTTGCACATTCATCTCCGTGATACGATGAATCTAATCCTGCGATTTAAAGACGCCATATTGGTGCCATTACCACCAAACTTATAAATAATCATCTCCGTGATATCAGGAATCTAATTTAATGATGTCAAAGTGGGGCCGTTCGAGTCATGTACGCACGGAGGTGGGGAATGGCACCACAATTGATACAAATATTTTTAACGCCGATTTCTACCGAATTGATAATACATATACTTCTCCACGATTCGAGGAGTATAATTGTGTGGTTGTATATGTCAAATTGGTGCTATTTGTGAGAGATGTGGGCACTAACTTTGATACGAATTTGTTTAATCGCCTATGTTCACCAATATTATATATAGTTGTCTTCATAATGAGTAGAATTGTGTCGTTTAAAGGTGCCAAAAGTGGCGCCGCTTGAGTCAGGGATAGGGAGAGTAGGTCACACAAAATAATTAAAATATGTTAAGCGCAAATCTCCACCAAATTCATACACGTTCTTCTCCAATGATACAAGTGATCAAATCATGTGGGTTAGACGCCCCATTTGGTGCACACATGTATATCTGCGAATGCCTTTGTCTGTCTGTTTTAAATAACTTCACGGGGGACCATCTAGAGAGCACCAAAGGGTCTAATAGGGGTAACTGTTTACGAGGAATATAATGGTGTGGGTTATAATATAATTTTCCAAATTTACGCTGTTGGTATCAGGGCCAGAAAAGGAGGGGCAGCAACAATGTTGAACTATTTTGTCGCCTTTTCCCACCAAACTGATCCATAATCATCTCCATATTGCACCGTTCGAGTCAGGGGTGCAAGGATGGGGAGATGGGCACTCATTGATACATATTCTTCCCTATGATATGAGGAATCTTTAATCTTGTGAATTAAAAACGCAAAATTGGTGTCTTTTGGATGCGAGATGGGGGGGGGGGACTCAATATGATTAGAATTGATTTAGTTGCCTATTACCGCCAAACCTATAAATAATCATCCTCATTGTATCTAATGCAGCGTACAAAGTGGCGCAGTTCAAGTCATTAATGGGTAGTGGCACCAAAAGGTGATATAAATATGTTTAGCACTAATTTCCACAAAGTTCATACACGTTCTTCTCCAATGATACGAGGAATCATTTTATGTGGGTTAAAGACGACACATTTGGTGCCGTTTGGGTCGGTGATGGAGAGAGAAGGGGCACTGACATTTATAAAAATGTTTTAGTCGTCGATACCCAGCAAAGTTATTAGCGCGCACCGCGTGTATACTGTTCTCGAATTTTCTGACTATGGTTTTCTTGTATATAGTAATTCTCCATAATTCGTTCTAATAAGTTTTGGGCGTTAAAATGTCGACAAATGGTGACCACATTAAAGACATATTATGGAATTCGCGTGCGATAAACTTACAAGTTAGTACTCAGGCACTATGCCAACCTAGAGAATGTATCATTCTACTAAGGTCACCGAAAATTTCAAATGAATCGACCATACCACTCCATAGAAAACATCGTCTGAACTACGCTCAATTGCAAATATTTACACCTCAATTCGGGACGCAACAATCGGCGATAAACTAACGCAAACGATTTCGACATCTAGAGTCATTGCACTTAAATAATGTATAATAATGACGGTGTGTGTTGTCAATTTTGATTAATATTCGTAAAAATAACTACTTTGAGCAAGATTATTCTCCATATCTATTTGATCACCATACTGGAGTTTTTCACACCACTTTAAGTCACTTGAACAATTATATCTTCTCAACTGTCATATCTGTAATGGGACGGGTATCAAGGAATTCGTCATTCATATAGCGAGCTAGCAAAACAGATACAGAAGAAAACATTAAATGTCTACTTATCATTCTACTTATGAAAGGCACGGGCGGCGTTCGTTGCAGAAATATTAATATTTGTTCAAATCGCCATCAACAGAAGGAACACCAAAATATATACAGTTCCGTTCATAATCAGCGCGTAAATAGTATATTGTCGTCAAGACGTACGATGGTGTACGTAAACATGAGACTGCTCGTGTTACAGAAGTTGTGCTTCTGTTTACATAACACAGCGCAATTATATTGGTTAATCACACAAAAATGATATAAACGCTCTTATTATTTCCATATCAGAAAACAGTAACAAATAACGCTCTTTATGTTTACCATATCCGGATCTAAACAAAAGCCAGGAAACGTAAGGTTTTTTGCTTTTGTTTACATAACAAAGGGGGAAAATTGACAACAACATACTGATTATGCCATATTTCTGATTGGCATAAGAACAAAGTCTGTCTATATCTTACTATTCCTTCAGTTTATGGCGGTTTTTGACGGAGGTGAATATTTTTACAGCATACCCACCGCCAACCACTACTGTACAAGCATTCCATTAAAATGCCATGAAAATCCCATTAAAATCCCATTAAATTGGCCAAAACCATTAGTTTATACCATTAATTCTTGTAACAACAATTTTAATGGGGCTCCACTGAACCCATTAAAACACCATTAATTTTAAGGCTTTAATGGCCAGTTCACCATTATAAACATTGAATTGGCCATTAAACACACATTCTATTTTTCTAATGCCCATTAAACCCCATTAAAATTTGTATTGACTGAATTTAATGGCAATGATTTGGTATACTTTTAATGCCAAGTACAATTGTTATGAAATTAATGCCCATGATCTTGATGGCCTCACAGGTAATGGCCATGAACTAACCAATTTAATGCCCATTACATTATTATTGCAAATTAATGCCCATCACTCACAACTGTTGTAATATTAATGGCCATGATTTCAATGGCTGCCCAGGTAGTGGCCAACAAATGACCACATTTAATGCCCATTAAATTATTATTGCGAACTAATGCCCATCACTCGGAAATTATTTCTATGGCTGCATAGGTGATGGCCATGAATTGACCATATCCATGGTTTCAACCAAGGAAAGTACTTATATAGTCAGCTACATGTAGTTAACGTCACTTTAAGTGGAAGCTCATAACATGACCTACACAGAGGCACAAACTCAGACAATGATGATCATTTATGTATTTCTTTGCTCTACTTTAAGAGAGACTTTTATCTCAAGCAGTGGTTACTGAAGCCCTATTCTTTCTCATTATGCTAGTCCATGCCTAACCAACTATAAAAGTACTACCATGCAGGGCTCTTGCATGGTGGGGAAAATATAAACAAGAAGATAAATCAAGGAGGTAAATCAATGAAAAAGCCATGTATGCAATTGAGAAGCAAGACAAACCGGAAACATTGGTCATTTGTTTGATTGTCAGGTTGACCCCACCATTCAAAATTTTTAATCCATAAGAATCGGAAGCTTCACTACGATATAGAATACATGTACTCAAAGTTTCACTGGGCCCTCGTGAGAAGAGACCTTCTATTTTTTATTTGTTTATTAACAATACAAGTAGTATTATATTATATTATTTTTTAATTAATATATTGCATAATCTTTTAAAGTTAGGCCATTAAAAACAAGAGATGGACTGTCGTTCGGTACATACTCCCTTGTTACATACCGCCTAGTGTGGGTATATCTATAAAATATGACTGCTATATACTCAGACAGATGGACCCAAAATCTGCATTTTCATATAAACAAAGATGAATAACTATAGAACCAAAAAACAAAACAAGACAAATAGTTGAATGTGCCATTAAATGTCCTCATAATGGTGAACATCCATACCAAATTTAATTGAGATCCGAGCATTACTGTTCAATTTATGACACTAACATATACCAGACGGACCAAAAATCCAACATTTCCAGATAATCGAAGATGTATAACTCTAGAATTGAAAATCCGAACAAAACGATGGAAGATTCTTTTTAATGTCTTCATAGTAGTGAACATCCATTCCAAATTTCATTGAGATCCCATCAAAACTGTTGAAGTTACAACATGAACTGACACCATGCATACATACCAAACAGCCATCATTTCCTGATAAACAAAGATGAATAACTCTAGAATGTAAAATCCGAAAAAAAAATGATGGACCCCTCTATTGCATGTGCCCTCACAGTAGTGAACATCCATACAAAATTTCATTGAGATCCGATCACTACTGTTCAAGTTATGACAAGCACAGACACCAGACGGACCAAAAATCCAACATTTCCAGATAATCAAAAATGAATAACTCTAGAATGGAAACTCCGAACAAAACAATGAAACCCTCTATTTAATGTCCTCATAGTTGTGAACATCCATGCAAAATTTCATTGAGATCCCAGCAAAACTGTTGAAGTTACAACATGAACTGACACCAGGCATACCATGCAAAAGCCAACATTTCCAGATAAAGAAAGATGAATAACTCTAGAATGGAAAATCGGAACAAAACGACGGAACCCTCTATTTAATGTCCTCATGTAGTGAACACCCATACCAAATTTCATTGAGATCCCATCAAAACTGTTGAAGTTACAACATGAACTGACACCAGGCATACCATGCAAAAGCCAACATTTCCAGATAAAGAAAGATGAATAACTCTAGAATGGAAAATCGGAACAAAACGATGGAACCCTCTATTTAATGTCCTCATTGTAGTGAACATCCATACCTAATTTCATTGAGATCGGAGCACTACTGTTCAAGTTATGACATGAACAAACATCGGACGGTCGTACGTACGGTCGCACACACAGACGCATGTACGGACGGATAGGTGCAAAACAGTTTAACCCTCTTTTTAAAGGGGGTATAAGTAACGCACGCATCACTAAAAGTCCGCTCCATGGCTGCAGCAAAACTATTTAGCGCAATCTCAACAAAAAAAAATCCTCCCTCAATACGCTTGTGATAGGGACTTATTTTTGGTTCACCGGTCACATGTTTAAGAACACCGGTTATATTTACTTCCGGTAAAAAGCACGTGGTCTGATATTTTATCGTCTGTCCATTTTTTCAATTTTGGACAAATAAATTGGAAAAAATGAGTTCGTTTTCTATGTGCATTACGTCAGGGATCACAGTTATACCGTTGAGTGTATATGGAGGATTAACCGAAGGAACATCTGTTGGTTGGTGAACTATTTGCGACAATGCAATGCAATAAATCTGATGATTTTGGCGAAATCCGGAAAATTCCAAACGATTTGAAATACATTCATTAAACCGAATGCTATATTGGAAACTCGAGTAGTTTCAATGGGCAAAAAGTGTTTCCTGGTGCCAAAATATGTGATCTAATAGAACAATAAAAATGAAATTATTCACAAATACTTTCTTCTTGTCAATCTTTGAAGTACATGTACGTTCCTTCCAATCATTGAAATTGAATTCAACCAATCTATCAGAACTGTCACTTTGACAGCACATGCACAGACCTTCTCAAAATAAGTGTCCCTTTTAACGCGGTTCTCAGGAGTTAACAACGCGGTCGTACCCCGCTGGACAAAACAAGTGTCCACTGCCACCGCGGTGTACTTGCCGTTCGGCCGCGGTGTCATTGTGTGTAACCGCGGTTTAGCACCGCGGTCGAATGGCAAGTACACCGCGGCCGAATGGCAAGTACACCACGGCCGAACAGCAAGTACACGGCCGAACTGCAGTCAGCTGGTGGAGCCGCGGTGTAGTTGCAGTTCGGCCACGGTGGCAACGCAAACCGCGGTTAAGTGGACACTTGTTTTGTCCAGCGGGGTACCTTCAACACAATGCGGTCGTTGCGTTGATAACGCAATGTTGGTACGTTACGACCGCGTTGAAGTTTAACAGTAACACAGACCGCGTTTATGTTAAATGCGTTGCGTCAAGGATCAACGCAACACGCGAAGATTACAATCACCGCGCCGAAAAATATACAGACGATGAGTCATGTAAGTAGTTTTTTAACCATTAAATTTTTTGTTTTAAATATAATTTATGATCACATATGACTAATTTAGTGTCATTTTCCCACTCTCTGAAAACAGAAAATCACATAACTACGCGACGTGAACTCAAAAGTGTTTTGGTTGTTAGAAATCTCAATTGCATCTCTAAATAAAAGACTCTATTAATTCGTGCAGCACGATCAATGCAATCTACATTTATTTATTAGCTTTTTCCAGAAAAATTCTAATGAAAATGTAAAACATTTAACACCAATCAATCATTTTATTCATACCTCCCACCATGCCAAAATAACATTGTATTATGTTGGCAATGTTCCGTTTCGTTGACGGTTATCTCAACCGCGTTTGTTGCGTTGACAGTCATGCCCACCGCGCTATGTTACATTGACGGTTACCTCGAACGCATTGAGGAAAATCACAACTGAATTGGAGTAACGTTACGACCGCGTTCCGTTAACACGAGAATCGCGTCGATGGTCAATTCTCAACGCGGTTCCAACGTTTGAGAGGGACACTTATTTAAAGTTAACTTTGAGAAGGTATGTTCTCACATCAGCAGCCATCAGTATAAAAGTATAATGATATAAACCGGTGTAACAGTTTATCTCCCCCCCCCCCTGGGTATTTCCCTCTCCCCCACTCATATATTTTTTTTCCCTCACTTATTTTATATTATTATGGTAAGAAATGCCGAGAAAACTATTAAAAAAAATTTGTTTAATTTGTTTTTATTTTGAAGTTTAACTTAACCCCTCACACAATAGCATAAATATGTCAAAATATTACCTTACGATTTTATCGTTTATTTTGCTTTATATTGTCATGAAATGGCGAGAAATTAACTTTATATGAGAACAATTTAATAGAATAAGAATTTGGGGTGGGGGGGGGGGGGATATCCAGGCCTAAGTATCTCCCCCCCCCCCACCCAGTGGCTATATATGACAAAAATTAAACGTATGATTTTATTGCTTAATTTGATTTATATAGTTATGAAATTGCGAGAAATTAACTTTATATGAGCAAAATTTGATTAGAGTTAGAATTTGGGGTGGGGGGAAGATACCCAGGCCCGAGTATCTCCCCCCCCCCACCCAGCACCTATATATGACAAAAATTAAACATATGATTTTATTGCTTAATTTGCTTTATATAGTTATGAAATGGCGAGATAAACTTATATATATATTTTTTTTAATTCTGCTGCTGGGTGAGGGGGGGGGGGATACTCAGGCCTCTCCCCCACACCAAATTCATACTCTATCAACTTTTTGTCATAAAAAGTTAATTTCTGACCATATCATGACTATTTAAAGCAATAAAATCATACGTTTAATTTTTTGTCATATGTAGCTGCTGGGGGGGGGGAGAAGATACTCAGGCATGGGTATCCCCCCACACCCCAAATTCTTACTATAATCAAATTTTGCTCATATAAAGTTAATTTCTCGCCATTTCATGACTATATAAAGCAAATTAAGCAATAAAATCATACGTTTAATTTTTGTCATATGTAGGTGCTGGGAGGGGGGGAAGATACTCAGGCCTGGGTATCTCCCCCCCCCACCCCAAATTCTTACTCTATCAAATTTTGCTCATATAAAGTTAATTTCTCGCCATTTCATGACTATATAAAGCAAATTAAGCAATAAAATCATGCGTTAATTTTTGTCATATGTAGGTGCTGGGTGGGGGGGGGGGGAAGATACTCAGGCCTGGGTATCTTCCCCCCACCCCAAATTCTTACTATAATCAAATTTTGCTCATATAAAGTTAATTTCTCGCCATTTCATGACTATATAAAGCAAATTAAGCAATAAAATCATACGTTTAATTTTTGTCATATGTAGGTGCTGGGAGGGGGGGAAGATACTCAGGCCTGGGTATCTCCCCCCCCCCCACCCCAAATTCTTACTCTATCAAATTTTGCTCATATAAAGTTAATTTCTCGCCATTTCATGACTATATAAAGCAAATTAAGCAATAAAATCATGCGTTAATTTTTGTCATATGTAGGTGCTGGGTGGGGGGGGGGGAAGATACTCAGGCCTGGGTATCTTCCCCCCACCCCAAATTCTTACTATAATCAAATTTTGCTCATATAAAGTTAATTTCTCGCCATTTCATGACTATATAAAGCAAATTAAATGATAGAATCATAAGGTAATATTTTGACATATTTATACTATTATTGGGTTAAGTTAAACTTCAAAATAACCACAAAAAAAAAAAAAATTTAATAGTTTTCTCGGCATTTCTTACCATAATAATATAAAATAAGTGAGGGGAAAAAAATGTACGAGTGGGGGGGAAGATACCCAGGGTGGGGGGAGATACCCCGGGGTATGTTCCCCCCCGGGGGGGGGGAGATACCCAGGGGGGAGATATCGTGTTACACCGGTATATAGTATTCTTGTGGAACACTAGAAAAATTACATCAGTGTCACTGAGAATTGTTCCTGATAGTGGATATCCATGGGCATTGCAGTAAATAAATACATGTAGAGCAATTTATGGCACTGCTACATTTGAATCAGATTTCTCAGAATTCCTAATATAATTGTCAGAAGTTTTTTGTAATTTGAGTGGTGTGTTTCTCTATACATGTATGTGTGGTTACATTGTACAGTTATGATATTTGGTGGGAGACATTGAGTGCTTCTGACTTTATAAACCATATCCCTCACACTATCATGAATAGAACCAGACAAAACTCATGCTATGCCTTTCCTCAATATCCATTTAGAGCCATGCTTTTGGAATTGGGCAACAGAGGTGTCAGAGTATTCCCATGTATTGAGCTACCCCTGTATACATGTGATTACACAGATACAAGTTGTATTACATGAACCTGGAATCATGAAAACAGATTTAATATTTGATTTTGAGTATGTTTTGAAATTTTTTTAATAAATAATAAATATAATAAGACACCCTCCCTTATCAAAACATTTAGACATAATTGCTTGTGAACCCAGACTTGAATTTGTAATGGCCTTATATATGTTTTATTATTATTTCTATCCATTGTAATTAATTTTAACACAGTTGATGCCCCATTTAAAAATAGATCATCTTGAGCTATATTGTACAGAGAAATGAGGAATCGGGGAGTCCATAAATATACACACAGTACTGTACCACTTTAAAGGGACATTCAAGGTACCGGGCCATATTCTGGCTATAAACACCCAATTCCGGTATCATACCCAAGTTTGGAGATAAAGTGTCTAGTCATTTCAGTGAAGCGGGCCAGCGTCGCCAAACTCACCCTCTGGAGACCTCATTCTGTTTATGACCAGTTTTTCATACCCATCATATTTAATGGGCCTTATTATGCCCCATGAACCAACCATTAAATATAGGCTGTATTTAATGGCCATCAATTTTGTGGGCACCCTGCCCCCATAAATTTAATGGGCATCAAAATTTACCTCCCAAAATTAATGCCCATTATAATGACCCATTTTAATGCCCATTATATTTAATGGGCCTTAATATGTAACCTTTCATGGGATTTTAAAGGGGTTTTAATGGCAATTAAACACAGAATGTTGCCATTAATTTTTTAATGGCCTTTAGTTCCCGACTTCATTTAATGCCCATTACCCCAGTTAATTTAATGGCCATACACATACCCATTAAAATAATTTAGCTTTAATGGCCGTTAACTTTCTTATAATAATGGCAATTTAATGGCTGTGAAAGGTTACATATTAAGGGGGTATTTTAATGGGTTTTTAATGGGAAAATCATGGGTTTTTTAATGGATTTGTAATGGTATATCATTAATGGGCCTTTAATGGGCATTTAATGGGTGTGCGCGCAGTAGTGAACGCCGCCCGTATCTTTAAAGATATACTTATATATTCTTGCAAACTGAGGGATTTTGAACCGTCAAAGGACGGCATGTTAGAATGGCTCATGCATTATAACACAATTGAGACGGTCCTATATTCAACATATTTTCGACCAAAAATACAACTTGTCAAGGTAGATGGAAGTGTATAGAAGACATGTTCAAATCTGTGCAATCAAGTGTAGTTTCTGCTGGGGTAAAAGACAACAGTCAGCAGCACGTGGCTTTTCATGATCATCCAATAGTGGCAACTGACAAGGATACATCTGCCTGATACAGAGGATTGTTTTCATTGTTTAGTTCAGACTCGTGGCCTAACATAAACAACTTAAAATCTTGCTCTCTGTCGGGCATATATATAGCTGATATATATAGCAATATTTCTTTTAAACAGAAAATAATTATATAGCACCATGAATAAAGGAGCACCTGGACATGTCTTAACACATATGTATCTTCGTGGAGCTAACTATGATAAACAGTTCCCCTAAAATCTTAGTCTATCTAACCCAATAGATTGATTTATACATCTCTCTATGTAAAACCCAATTGTTGTCTTTTATGTTTGAGAAGTAATGTGTTTAGGACGTTCAACTTTTTGATCCCAATAAAACCTATTAAAAAGAAAACAAATGTCACTTCCATTACATCGATGCGCAGTATGCGCAGTTGTAAATAGATAAATACGTCGGGACAAATTAATCGCGATAAACAAAATGACAATTACTCCGACAAGGTGAGCCACTATACTTATAATCCATGTACATGTATATAAGAATGACGTTGTGATGTAATTTGGATATACAATTTATGAGAATATATGTAACACTTTGAGCAAGAGTATTCTCTATGCTCTGAAAAATATTTTCCATGGTCACATCCATTTTTCAATTTTTTTTTCACATAAGTGAAACAAATGCTCTTTATTTCTATCATACATGTATCAGGAATAGAGTAACACGGGACTCTCTTTTTGTTCCATACCGTGAAAATGTTTGGGACCCAAACATCGTGTTCATGGCTGTATTGTTACGAGTTCAATGCGTCTTTCTGTGACATATAATGCTCGCAGAAATGTAGTTTAAGTCTATAATCTTCATTGCCGAATGACACCACGACGTCGTATGCTGGGTCGTTGACGTTCTTGACATTTTGCAGTGGGAAAATATAATGGAAATGTCGCGAAAACCATACAACTGACTTCGTGCAAAGGCTATTATCATACACAATCCTTGAACATCGTACATGGTTAGAAACTTCGAGATAGACTTGTCCAGTTGTACTAATTTCTGAGTTCCCAATGATAAATGACGTTTTCATAATAGTGCATTGAAGTAGGTCCGTAGGTACAACGGACCATATAGCACACGACGTGCACTTTTACGCCCGTTATAGTTACGGACGTCATAACACCGAAGGGTTTTACATACAAGTTATGACCACTTACCTCACGGTTACATCTCCATAAAAATAGTCAACATGACAGTTAATCCTTATATTTATATACATTTAGCGAAAAAGCCACTTTGTAAATGAATTTAAATCGAAAAGTGTATCGTGACAAAAACAGCCCAAAATACCCAATAGCACCCTTGGCAAAAGTTAATAGGAACAATTTCTCTTCATATTGAAACCCGATGATGTATTAAGTCAATCCTGCGCGAGTCCAAATGCGCCCAAAACATTACGCGCTCGTGTTTCCAAACCCAATGACGTTACGATGGTGTTATGAGCTTGGTGTTACGAGGCGTTGCGCATTCACCGAGAAATAACTGCAACTAGCCACGTGGGCGCCGACCAATCAGAATGCTGGAATCAGTGATGACAACACTTAGTATGTAAATATATTGATTTAATTAGATACCGGGACACATTCAAAAGCGAATATAATGTTATTAGATGTATTTCGGAGCCAAAACCACAAAGTGACTTTAATTACAGTGAAACTGTTGGAGAACAATTTACATTTTGTCAACAGTTACTGCCCTTTGCAGGATGCGATGGATTGGTCAAGAGCAATGTTTGCTGACCTACATTGTATAGATAACACGACACGCACGTGATACATGTGCACTTACATTCTGGGTGGAAACAATTGAATCCGTTCTTATTTATTCCGGATTCCATCACAATCTCGCCGTCGTCACACGAGGACTTCACAACATTCACATTCTGAAAGTTAGAGATAGATAAATATGTACACAGTCACAATAGAGAGGTGTCGAAACTGACGGATAGAGTACAGATTACATTTAGCTATTCGTAGTCATAAAAAAATCATGTCGGGCCAACAACTCGTTTCACAAAAAGACGAAGACGACGATTATAGAACAAGAAAACCATAGTCAGAAATGTTAACGCAATCAAGATCATATATTATAACTAATTATATAGAGTTACGCTTCTTGAATTTGTGTAGGGAAACTCGAGTCAGCATAAAAAAAATCTGGCTGCTGATTGGTTGATTATCATTGAGAGAAATATCCCTAATCTGGAACAGAAAATCCTAGCCTACGTAAATATGGCGATCGTGTATGTTTAGATGTCCAGGAAGAGTCTGGTGGTATTCAGAAGTTACGGAAGGGGTCTGGGTATTTTTATGCTGCTGATTTTTGTGCAGTAAATGGGGTAGTTGTGGAAATGCAAGATTATTGTTTGAAAACAATACCGAAAAGGGCGCGTTTGTTGTCACGGACTGGTGCAGCGGATGACGTTCTAAGGGAAAATTGACCACTTGAAGTTCAAATAGGCTTAACACATGGCCGGCGGGACTTTTAGTTAACACTGTCGCCTATGGAAAATAATTAGTTGTGTGTAACCTAAACATGCTTGTAAATTTTCAAAACATTTCTCAAATAACTCCGGGCTTCAGGTTGTGCCGATGTATTCAATTTTAAAAGCCAAAATGGATGCTGGCTGCTGCTACCATGTCTGTTTTAAAGAATTTCGGGGGGGGGAATCGATGGCTCCCATCTAGATGTAAAGGTCACCCCGAAGATGATCGGATGAGGGATGCGGCCTGTAGGATGACCACAAGGAAATTGTTGACGGACGGACGCCAATAGCCCAAACTTCAGAGTAAAGTTGAGCTAACAAACAAATTATAATTTCGAAGTCTAACACAGGTGCATAACTCCGGCAAAAAATATTAGACCGTTACCAAATTCGACCTTGGCATGTGTAGGACCGTGAGTCCCGTGACTATGCGTAACCAAGTTCGAACTGGTCACGTGTCTTATCAAATGAGAACGTACGAAATATCAAGAACGTCTATTGAGTATTATTGCTCAAGTTATCATCAGGACAACCCCGACATTTCTAAATTTAAACTCCACACAAAATCATCGGATCATAACATGTGTCTTCTCAAATGTGATATATGTGTCAAGTATCAGTCAATTATGATGAATATTGGTCAATATATCATCCCATTGCACTTTGACCATATTATAACTTGTCCTATGTGTTCCAAAAATTTTCAGCTCTATGTACATACCAGAATCCCATGGAATTCAGATTAATGATGTTGAAGTTATGAAATTATGATCCGGTTAACCCGGTCGGTTACACTAACTACTTTGAGCAAGAGTACTCTCTATTCTGGTCAAATTTCCTCAAACAGAGTGTTCCACATCACTTTAACCTACATGACAACGCCGGATCACCCTGCTAGTATTACTATAAGCTTCATTCCAATGTTGAAATGTATAGTTCAGGAAGTAGTCTTGATGTTCGTCTTTTATGAGACAGGGTATGTCAATGAATACACATATATGTAACCCGCCATATCAAATCCAGTCGTAAGTCGGATTTTTTTTTACCCTGTGCCAATGCATTCTCTTATATATGCGAGTCGACCATAGGTCGCGTCGCATATATATATAAGAGAATGCATTGGCCTAACAATTTTTTACAATTTTAATAATTTGTTCTTGTATTCTTTAACAATTTTATAATTTCACCCATACAGAGGCCCAGATAAACATGAGCAGACGACACTCTTCTATATGCTTCTATAATGTGTGGGGCTCCCTGCAGGGTAATGGATGTTTTTTATTTTATGTCCTAAAAATTGTAAGAAACATTTATTTAAAAAAAATGATAAAAAATTGTTAGGCCAATGCATTCTCTTATATATGCGAGGCGACCTATGGTCGACTCGCATATATAAGAGAATGCATTGGCACAGGGTAAAAAAATTCCGACTTACGACTGGATTTGATATGGCGGGTCACATATATGTCAGATGATAGGCACCTTCTGCAATATCGGATCATAAAAATACTAATCAATGCAAAAATGTATGTTTAACCGAGGTATTATAACACGTATTCCACTTTATTTCGCACTACAATATAACTTGGTATTGTTAACAACATAACATACACGTTTTTTCCGGGCCTACATGTACCAGCCTAGTATATGTTTCCTTGTCATTGATTATGACAAACTTCCCTGACGCTCAATGTCTTATATACCAGTCGGTGAATGAAACCGGCCAAAATAGCAGAAAACAAGAATCAAAGTCGTTAACAGCTACAATGAGTGTTCGCGCACCATGTTTATAATCGAAGTGACTTTTGTATATATTCATAGGTCACAAATCAGATGATCTATGCTACTTCCTTAAATATGCCATCTTGCATCATTCAAATTGCTGGCGGTCAGTAGTATCCAACGATGATATAAAACAACTCACTGATGAAACCATTGACGAACTAGAGATGGGCCTGTCCCAGATGGGACTGAGGTATACCCCCAGTATTCAACATGTTATTTGAAAGTAGTAGCCATAACTGTATATTGGGCACGAAAATTATGTGAACAGGTAACCCTAAATCCCATAAGCCCTAACCCTAATCTTGAACATCTTAACCCTTAATCCAAATCCTAAAACCTGTTGACTGAAAAATGTTGGAATAAAAGCATTTTGAGAAGATTTTGTAAGTTGAAAAAATAAAAGCTCGGACAAAATTATACATGTTGCGAAAATGTTCTAAGTCGAAAAAGGGGAATAACTACACAAAATAAAAGTCGGACAGACGTCATAATCGCAGGTGCACAGGTTCCAATGGTACTAAATATCTGTGCCAAGTTTAAAAACAATTGACCTAAAAATGTAGGAATAAAAGCTCGGACAAAATTATACATGTTGCGAAAAAATTCTTAGTCGAAAAAGGGGGGATAACTCCACAAAAAAGTCCGACAGACGTCATAATCGCAGGTGCAGAGGTCCCCATGGTGGTTGATGTATGTGAGAAGTTTCACGGAAAATGATTATAAAACGACTGAGAAAAACTCCGGACAAATTTGTGTCCACGGACGGACGGACAAGCTGATTCCAGTATACCCCCCACAACTCTTTGCGGGGGGGGGGGGGTATAAATACAAAATGTAGTGGATGTAATTATATGCACGTATATGTAAAACTCCATGTGCACGAATCATGTGTATCTCACCTGTATTGGTATCATGTACACCGATACTGCCTCTTCTCCACAAATATCCATCTCTGCGCCTCCTGGTTTCAAAAGTAGACACAATTTCTGTAGAATGTCGAAAGCAAACGTTTCGCAGTCTTTGTGTCTGTCGCAAAGTCTTTCACATCGGAAACTATTGCTGATATGAGTTCTCAGAATGACGTTAGCTGTTAGTGGTGTAGTCTCCATTTTTTCTATTTGTGAAAAATCACAATTCACATATAAAATGAACAGGAAAACCAAAAACAACGAAGCCATCATGCAAAAGTAAACCCTAGTATAGGGTATCAGTTGCTATGGTAATTTGACAATTCACATGTAAAGTACTCCGTATTGTGGTCGAGATAATATGGACCGCGATCTCCTTACTCTGGATAGTGAGTATCGGAACAATATCGGTATTAGTCTTATATATTGCGAACAGACAGGAATATATGTTCAGAGAGCTAACATATTATGACGTCGCAGATATCGATCAACGTTAACAAAATTCACATAGACACGACGCAGGTGACATTGTCACACTCATTCCACTGTGACGGTGTCATCCGGGGGTCCTTGGAAAAATGTTGATGATTGTTATGGTCCATTTGCAAGGTAGTATGCCTCTCTAATATATGATCAGGGATGTGGCTAGAGGGTCTCCGTGGGGGGGGGGGGTGTCCACATTGGGAAATTCCAACAGCACCCCCCCCCCCTTGAGTCGGAATCACACCAACACAACTTTTTGCATAATTCCATTTGCACCCCCTTGTACCTCATGCTCAGGCCTAGTTTCCTATATATTCATAAGCCATGCTTCTATGTTCCCAGTATGAGAACATTAAGATATTTTAACCTGAAAATTGCCCCAAAAAAAACAACTACTGGTCTAATTCCAGACAAATGCACACAGCTACCGACAACAGACCAGGAAACACCGGGCCGACCATGATTGTTCGGCCCGGTGTGAGAAAATTTTGAAAACTATACAAGGAAATCGCAAATCCTAGCATCTAGACTGGCCTCAACTGAAGCTTTCCTAGTGTTGGAAATTTCAAACCTCATGCTCCCCCTCAGGTTGGAAAATTCTTCAACTGATGACCATTTATGTCTACAAGTTTGACCAAATGTAGTAAAATATTGTTTTGATAAACTAATTAGCAGTTTTGTATTGGCCATGTGGATGGGGCATTGAATGACACACCGGGCCGACCCGGTGTGCGAACATTTTGAAATCTGAACAAGAAAATCGCAAAATCCTAACATCTAGACTAGCCTCAAGCCTTCCTACTGTTGGAAATTTCAAACCCTACACCCCCACTTAGGTTGGAAAATTTCCAACTGATGACAATTCCAATGACAATGTTGACCAATTGTATGACAATATTGTTTTCTTAAATTAACTAGAAGTTTTTGACTGGCCACAGGGGAGGGACCAGAACACAAGCTTTCCAAGTGTTGGAAATTTCCAACTGATGACCATTTCTGTCAAAAGTTTTGACCAAAAATGGGAACATATGCAAATATTGGTCGAAAAACAATAAATTCCCCCCAATAAATTGTTTTTACCTGAAATTAGGAATTTCCAACTATTGAAAATATAGCTCTCTGCTGGGGGGGGGGGTGAGACACCCCCTCTAGCCACATCCCTGTATACGATTGACATAGTTCTTATCCAGAGCACGGAATTGAGGCAATGATTTGAGTATGAACTCATGTATATTCCATACGGAACAGCAATAATACTGTACTTCAAGGAACAGTCGTGTACTAATATATAATTTTAGATAAATGAACACGAGCATCGCTAGGTCGCTGACAAATACGCCCGTGGTAATTTCAACAAAGGGCGATAAGAAGTAATACATATGCCAAATATAAAAAACCCAGAATACTAAAGATATCACCTGTAAACCAAAAACAATCGTCAAATTATTAGTAACAAGGACCATAACTCCGATTAAAATAGGTAGACGGGCGGAACACAAAGATCAAACATGATCTGTATTTTCATATGAGCAATCGATATACATTGTACCAAATTTGAAAACAATAAGATAACTAAAACTAAAGTTATCACCGGAAACCAAAATAATCAGCAAATTCTATGTCCACCATAACTCCGGCAAAAATGGGCGGACTGAATCCAAATTCGAACTTGACCTGTATTTTCATGTGGCTAATCTACATAAACATTTTAACAGTGAGACAACTAAAACTACAGTTATCACACAGAGACCAAAAGAATCGGCAAATTCTATGTCGACAAGAACCATAACTCAGGTAATTTATTGGCAGGCAGAATCCAAATTCGAACGTGACCTCTATTTTGTGTTATTTACAAAATTATCATCCGTAAACGAAAATTCAGTACAAATTCCAACAAAAACTGCTGTAAATCTGGTGACAATTGGTGGGCGGAACCAGAATTCGAACTGTATTTTGTGCAAGTAAACCTACATACCAAATTTCATACCATTTAGTTCAGACTTTCTAAAGTTATTATCCGGAAAAAAAGAGGAAAGTATCAACTCAACTTGGGGAGGTGTTAATAATTTGATGCTGAACAGTCAATAGAATGATAGAGGTAGCTCTGAAGATTCATATGAAGATAAGTGATAATCCGATGAGGGATGTGGGTTTTGTAGGCTGGCCAAAGGATTGAGTATGGCCATGTTTTCAAACGAATTTCGGTCCAAATAGGTGTCTGCCTTTTAGAGGTCACCCCGAAGATCCCTATGAAGTTTGGTATTGATCGGATGAGGGATGTGGTCTGTCAGGTGTGCCAAAGGAGTTAGTGCTGAAAAGAATAACATCCAAGATGGCTGCCGGCGGCCACGTTTTTCATCGAAAATTGTTCAAATATGATAGATAGCCTGTAAATTTTCAAATCAATTCTCCAATAAATGCGTGGTGTGCAAAATTTGAAACCAAGATGGCTACTGGCGACCATATTATTTTCCTTAAAATTCGGTCAAAATATGAGGCTCCCATCTAGAGGTCACCTCGAAGATCCGTATGAAGTTTGGTGACGATCGGATGAGGAATGTGGTCTGTAAAGGGTGCTAAAGGATTCAGTCTGTCTGGCTTTAGATTTAGCCGACTGCCCGCGACCATTTTTTTTCATCGAAACTCGTTTAAATTCGATATCTCACATCTACAGGGGATCACAATCGTGCCTGCAAAACTAAAACAATGATCCGGCCATAAATACGGGATGTAGGGTGTGTAGGGTGTAGGATGTAGGGTGTGTAGGGTGTAGGGTGTAGGGTGTGCCGATGGATTCATATCTGAAATCCAAGATTGGCCGGTGATGGCGGTCATGTTTTTCATCACAATTCGATAATTCCCATCTAAAGTTCACCCTGCAACTGAAGATCGGATGAGGGATGCGGCCTGCATGGCGTGCCGAAGGCAATTGTTGACAGACAGACGCCTACACATGGTAATACATGTAGCTCAAACTTTACTTTGTAAAGTTGAGCTAAAAAAGCGAAAGAACAGAGCTGGGTGAACCAATAAGACAATACGTTCCGTTTTATTCAAAACGGGCGTATAAAAGTCGGTTGTTTATTGTCCATGTTGCAATCTCTTTCATAAAAGATTAAGTCTGGTGACAATCCCAGAAAATGTGCGAAACGTGTACATGTACGTTTAGCACCGAGTGCATACATAGTCGACTCGAATGTTTGCCGTCGTGTATTAGAGGTACCATACTGATTGTTGGAGATCAGACGAAACAATACAAGGAATATTAAATGAGAAGCATTAACTGAGGTTTTTGTGACTCGAATCCGTCACGGTTTTACTTTTAGTATTATACATATTTTAAATCAGCAGATTTAAATGGTAAATCATTATCATCCTGAGAGTGATCTAGAGTACATTCCATTAACGGAACTATATATTTCTTTGACCAAACCAAAATGATCGATACATTGGCATATATTATTGAATGATGGCTGTTCTACTAACAGTCTCAGTTAACTATTGGCAGGCAGAATCCAAATTAGAACTTGTATTTTGTATTATTTACAAAGTTATCATCCGTAAACGAAAATTGAGTACTCATTCCAACAAAAACGGTCGAATTTGGTGAAAATTGGTGGCGGAACCCGAATTCGAATTTAAACTGTATTTTGTGCCAGTAAACATACATAACAAATTTAATTCCATTCAGTTCAACCTTACTAAAGTTATTATCAGGAAACAAAAAAAGAAAGTGTAAATGACACTGTAGCTCCACTTGGGGAGGCGTTAATAATTTTATGCTTAGCAGTCAATATAATGATAAACTATAGAGGCCGCCCCGAAGATCCATATGAAGATTGGCGATTATCGGATGAGGGATGTGGTCTGTAGGCTGGCCAAAGGATTGAGTAAATTCCAAGATGGCCGCTGGCGGCCATGCTTTTCAACGGATTTTGGTCAAAATAGGAGTCTCCCCTCTAGAGGTCACCCGAAGATCCATATGCGCTTTGGTGATGATCGGAGAGATGTGGTCTGTCTGGTGTGCCAAAGGAGTTAGTGCTTCAAAGAGTCAAATCCAAGATGGCTGCCGGCGGCCATGTTTTTCATCGAAAATTGTTCATATTGGATAGCTCCACATCTAGATGTGATTATAAAAATGCCTGAACATTTTCAAATCAATTCTCCAATAAATGCGGGGTGTGCACAATTTGAAATCCAAGATGGCTGCTGGCGGCCATGTTTTTAAAAACAAATTTCGGTCAACATATGAGGCTCCCATCTAGAGGTCACATCGAAGACCCATATGAAGATTGGCGATTATCGGATGAGGGATGTGGTCTGTAGGCTGGCCAAAGGATTGAGTAAATTCCAAGATGGCCGCTGGCGGCCATGCTTTTCAACGGATTTTGGTCAAAATAGGAGTCTCCCCTCTAGAGGTGACCCGAAGATCCATATGCGGTTTTGTGATGATCGGAGAGATGCGGTCTGTCTGGTGTGCCAAAGGAGTTAGTGCTTCAAAGAGTCAAATCCAAGATGGCTGCCGGCGGCCATGTTTTTCATCGAAAATTGTTCATATTGGATAGTTCCACATCTAGAGGTGATTATAGAAATGCCTGTACATTTTCAAATCAATTCTCCAATAAATGCGGGGTGTGCACAATTTGAAATATGAAGTTTGGAGATGATCGGATGAGGGATGTGGTTTGTAAAGTGTGTCAAATGATTTAGTCTGGCTTTAGATTTAGCTGACTGCCGGCGGCCGTTTGTTTTCATCGAGAATCGTTTAAATTCGATATCTCACATCTACACGTGATCACAATCGTGCCTGGAAAACTAAAAAAAAGTATCCGGTCATAAATACGGGCTGCAGGGTGTGCCGATGGATTCAGATTTGATAGCCAAGATTGCTGTTCATGTTTCTTTGACCAAACCAAAATGATCGATACATTGGCATATATTATTGAATGATGGCTTTTCGTGTCTCGTACTAAAAAGCAGCTGTTGTCAACAAAAACAGAATGAATAGATTAAAATAACTAATTCAATAACAGTTTTGAATATAATAATAATAATATGACAGAACCTGAAGTTAGAATTTCTCCATATAAAAGTCTATGTTATCTAGAAAACGCACAAATGGCATAATTCGATTTATTACATGACCCGATCAATATTCCATTTATTTTCTGGTCGTTGAGACTCGATTTTGAGGTGAACATAGAACAAATTGTTAGTAGGCTGTTTTTATGTCATTTTGTCAGACAGAATCTGAGGAACAACATATCCAAAATCCGCTTTGGGAAAAATTTTCTACAGCTCTTTGAAATAAGGTACTATTCATGTTTTTTGTTTCATGCTGTCCATTATTAGAACAGTCAATCTGATGGAAAGAAACACCCAACTGTGAACACATTGCTGTGCAAAGTATTTTGGTGTTATATAATGTGATTATACCCATATCCAAAATTCCCAGGAATATGTAAACCAAAATGTTGAAAATTGGAAAAGAACTAGAACAAATTGGTAACATGCTGTTTTTGTGCCGTTTTGTTGGGCAGATTCTAGAGAATATATTCAAAATCCGCTTAGAGCAAAATTTCTTCAGCTCCGGGAGTGTACTACCACTCAATGCAATGCCGTCTAAAGTTATTGTGACAGAAACCCCATTATTCTTGTTGCCGTGGCACATGCCTGCCATTAAATTAATCATTTAAATGTAAAAATATATAATGGCGGACAAAATGGCAACCGGAGTAGTAAAATGAGGATTTTACGCTAATTTTACCAGATCGTTTTCATTTATATGCGTAAATGGCTAGTTGCGCCACAATACATAATGATGTCCAATCCTAATCCGACAATAGTAATTCATATATATCTCGAGGATTTGACAATTCGGTGTCTCATAAGTTTTCAAAATGACGGCAACAATGGCGGTTGGAAGTTAACAATTGAAGTGTTTTATTTTGGTAGATTGTTTGTGTATATTTGCCAAATCGTTACATATGGAATAAATGTATAGCCAATGAGTAGTGACTTATGGCACCATATGAGTTTCCAAAGCCACCAAATATGTTCATAATACATCAAATAGGTGTCCCAAACGATATCACGAGTGCACAAAACCATATATAGAGTTACAAACCACACGCATAGTATCCACAACCAACATGTGAGTATACTAATCCATACGACGGGCGCACCAAATCCAAATATTGTCCGAAACCATCGACAAGATGTCTCAACATATCAACGAGTTTCACAAACCACAGGTAGCCTGAGGTAGGTAGTGCCCCAAAGCATACACAACTGGTCTCAAACCCCACCCAATGAGTGTCACCAACCATCAAATGAATATCTCAATCCACCTGATTAGTGACCCAACTCATTCAATGAATGTTCCAAACCACCAGGCAGTGCCTCAGACTAGGCAATAGCTGTTCCAAACCACAGTGTACCCCATACCTTCCATCATGTGTCCCAAACTATCCAGTGAGTGTCCACATGCATCAACTGGGTGCTCAAAGCTATCCGACGAGTGTGTCACACCCCAAACCACACAAAGTGTGTACCCATCGAGTGTTCGAACCCACACGAAGTGTTAGATGGGTATCCAATATCTACATCATGCCAATTAACTAGTATCCCAGTCAAATGTTTTGTCAGGGTTCAACGGGTCACAACGGCTGTTGCTGAATTTTGGTGTATGGACGAGAAAGAGTTGTCAAATATACTATTTATGGAAACATGTTGTCAAATATCCCACCCAACAAGCAAAATTTCATCAGCTGTGAATCTCATTACTTGCCAATTGTAGTCGCATACTTGTATATATTTATTAATATAAATGTTACATTAACTGCGATAATAGGGGTAGGTCGCAATAAGTAAGACATAGACTACATTTTATGCCAGAGTGTTTGAATGTCTTTTGACCACAATATTGTAATATGAAAAATTGAGTTAAGAACCTGATCTACCCCTTCAATTACTACATACATTCTAATAATGTTCTACTGTAAAAAGACTTGTAGCATCAGTCACTACATAGATTACAAGCCGGAAGCTTCAAGTACGTTGAACAATACCAATGGGAATGGCTCCATTGTTCCAAGTGTTTTGTTACCAGTGCTCGCGTTATCCGCCGACAATTTAGCCATATTTAATTTGTTGTAGCCATAATTTTAGTTTTTTTTAACGAAATTTTCACTGGACCAAAAATAAGAGAGAATACCCGGACTTGCTGTATAGATTTTAGTTTTTTATTTTCAGTCGTGTATGATGTGAATATGCTCCTGAAAAATATAATAACTAACAAATGACGAAAATGCTATTTACAATTACTATTACAATGGGTCTTTATTGATAATAATGAGCTCTTGACTAATTCCTGTTTATTATGGCACAATAGGGCAGGACAATAATTATGTGTCGACGCTGATTATCCTGTTACCATCTGGATAACAAAAGTGGGTCGCTTAGTAAGTGGATCCTTTTGATAATCCGCTGTTGTGCACCCTGTTGAGCTTTTTTTTGGTTCAATAAATTTCACACTTCTGCGGCTAAAGGTGTTGCTAACCTTCACCCACACTACAGTATTACGCGAAATTGCTTCATAGGTACGTTGGTGTGAGTCATGCCACGTTCTATTGAAATCACGCTGGAATTATATTTGGAAGGCAACAATTGTGTATCAACAATTTTAACAAATTGAGATTTTTTTAGCCACGTTTGAGTTTGCTAATATAGATAACAACAGCGCGTGAACTGTTTGTTACATGACACAAAATGTGTCTTATATAATATTTGCAAGCACACATGTATTTCAGAAAGTTACGATGATAAGGATACTGGCTATACACCGGACAATGAAGACGGTGAATCTGAAAAGCAATATTCTGATGATGATAAAGACATCAAATTTGAGAACAAGGTATGTATGTGGGTAGACAGAGTTCTGGTAAAAATTAATTTAGCAAATTGTTTAAGTTTATGCAGCTTTGCCATGCATTTTTATGTATACAATTATAGTTAATATTGAAATTGTCTTATTGATTTGTCCATGTGACCTTAATATTGTATGGAGATTTGTCCTGCTGTGCAATTCATGTATTAACCTAATATCGACATTTTAGGTAACCAAGAGAAGCGTACGATAATATATTAACTTTTTATGCTAACATTGATAAGCATTTTTTAGTTGCCGATATCCACCAAAGTCATATATAGTCACATTCATAATTCGTTCTAAGGAGTTAAAATTAATACTTCATAATCTCCACAAATAGAGATCATATTAACTGTCACATCAGTATGGGACGGGAATCAGGGCATTCATATAGTGAGTTAGCAAAACAGATATATAGAACAAAGCATGCAATTGAAAGTATATTTATCATTCTATTAAAGAGATACATAATTTATATTCTTCTGATGTACTGTTTAATAAATTCATTTTCTATTATGGAATTCCACTTATAATTACAATTACTATTACAATGGGTCTTTATTGATAATAATGAGCTCTTGACTAATTCCTGTTTATTATGGCACAATAGGGCAGGACAATAATTATGTGTCGACGCTGATTACCATTGGGAGCCATTGGGGCAAATCATCACACAGAGAAATCTACAATACCACATGTACGCAGACGATACACTGATTTATACGCCCAGCTCACCATCAGAGTTCGCAAACAGTATCTCAGAAATGCAGCAATGTATAACGGCAGTGAAGAACTGGATGGGCGCAAACCAACTGTGTTTAAAGGCACGTGCGGCCTTAATTGTCGAAAATATTCATATTTGTTCCAAACACCGAAAACAGTAAAACGCATACAGTTCCGTTCACATATACCATGACCATCGCGTAAACAGCATGTTATCATAAAGACCTACTATATTTACCTAAGCAAGAGCCTGATTGTGTTACAGAAGACAGCACAATGCTACTGGCTAATCACACACAAATGGCACAAACGCTCTTTATTAGTTCCATATCAGGTATTTACCAACAAAGAACGCTCTTTATGTTTACCATCTTAATATAAACAAACACAAGAAAAGTAACTTTTTACGCTTTTGTTTACATAACAATGGTCAAACATATGACCATAACATACTGTTTATGCGATATTTCTTATTTGTATACGGACAACGTCTATCTACATTTTGATGTTCTTTCTGTTTGTGGCGGTTTTTGACGGGTGGAAATATTTTCACAGGATACCCACCGTCAAGGCCAACCGTGTCTTTAAATGATGACAAAACCGAGATAATGTTATTTGGAACTGATCACAGAATTAAGAACACCCCTTTGGACTGCATTCGTATAGGTGATTCCGACATAAAGCCATCGTCGTGTGCCAGATATCTGGGCATTCACCTGGACAGTACTCTGTCAATGGAAGTGTACATAAACAATTTATGCAGAAGTCTATTTCTGGATATAAGGAGAATTTCTCACATCAGGCCATTCATAACCACCGATGCTGCTAAAACTCTTGTTTCGTCATTTGTTCTTTCCAAGATTGACTACTGTAACCCACTTCTGGCTGGCTTACCAAAGACAGAAATTGATAAACTTCAACGTATGATGAACATTGCTGCTCGTGTGATTCTTAAGAAGCCTAAATTTTCTGACCTGACACCAATGTTCAAAGAACTGCACTGGCTACCAATTCAAGCCCGCATTGACTATAAAATTGCTGTCTTATGTTGTAAGAAATTTGACTGTCTCTCGCCCCTCCCTGTATATATCGAATCTCTTCTTTCATGCTATGTACCTGGTAAACCAGGCTTAAGGTCAGCTGATAAAATATTACTTGCTGTTCCCAAACGTGACCTTGTTAATTATGGTCGTCGATCTTTTGAATGCTACGGCCCAAACCTTTGGAATTCACTCCCGCTTACACTTAGGAATTTTGCTACTTTGGACTCTTTCAAAACAGAACTCAAAACGTATCTGTTTAAACTTCACTATGGCAACGACGACGACCAAAGCTGAGCACACATTTCCTGCATTGTTTTATACAATACACACAGCCTTCATCCTGATTTGTATATGAATTGTTTGATTTATTTCATTGTAGTTATTGTTTGTGTGTACATGCGTATATGTGTTTAAATGTGCTGGAGCTCGGTCATCTGTTGTATCATTGAGCGCTTTGGGCCTCATGGGATAAGGCGCTTTAAAAATGCTATACATTATTTATTATAGCGATCAAGGAGCCAACTTTGAATCAGAGTTAATAAAGGATATTTGCCAGTTATGTAAGATTAAGACCAGAAGAGAACCACTCCTTACCACCGAATTGAAAATAGTCAAGTGGAGAGGTTTAACTTAACACTTTTAGACATGCTAGGTGCACTTGAACCTGGTGAGAAGAAAGGCTGGAAATCTTATATATCAGCTTTATATATCATTGCACTTGCCATGGAATCCCAGGGTACGCACCATACAAACTGATATTTTAGATAGACACCATGCTTCCTATTGATATACTGTGTGGATTTGATCAGAATAGGAAGGAAGATGGTGAAATTTGTTTTCAGCTTCTGTTGCCAATTTACGTGGAAAATTCAAATATTCTTATAAATTAGCTAATGAAGCAGCACAAAAGGCCCGATTCAAGCAGAAGAATTACGACAAGAAAGCGAGAGGAGCGCTGCTTGCAGTTGGTGATCTTGTTTTAGATATGATCCTTGTCTTTGATGGTAGACGTACAATTGCAGGTAAATTCGAAGAAATATACATGGTTATAGGTCAGCCAAACGCGTATCTACACGTGCATCAGTTTGTATTGTAACTACTGAGTGCTAGTGAGAAAAGTTACATTGGTTCTTTGCCACCAGACTCAGATGTTATATTGATAATATAGACAGCTAGGATGAGACGGACAATTTCTATTCAGCCAATGTTTCTCTTTCAAAGAAATAGTTCTGATGTCTGGTGATCTTGTTTTTTTTAAATTGTTGGTTGGTTATACTTACTCCATAATAGTGGTGGACAAATTATATTAGGATTTTCCAACTGGCATTTCAAGAGTTTTCAGGCTGCATAAGAGCCGATGATCTAGTTTTAAGATATTCCTTTATATCATGGGATACGATGTGGGTAGTAATACATTCCTTTTTAATAGTTGTGTATGAATTACACACTATTACCTGTGCATCATATCCTGGCGGAAATACGCACATAATCGACATATAGTGGGAAATACGTATGTAATGTCGCGGGCCACATTGAAATCACCTGAAAAGTCGTGAGTTGGATTATTTGGTATCATTGTCCGCACATAACCTGCTTAGAATCGCCACATAATGAGTCGATAATGTGACTAAACTATTCGCATTTTCAGCACATTATCAACTCAAAATGAACCTATTCGAAACAGATTATCTACCAAAAACAAGATATAATAAGCAGATAATGTGTTGAGTTTCGGGAGAACAGGCTGACAGGTGATTATCCCATGTTTCAGGTATATGATGTAAATAGATTCTATGTTGTAATCAGTTTCAGGTGCAAGGATTCTTCAGGCTAAAGATCCTTTTTTTGTCTGTTGAAAGTAACAATGCTATTTAAGTGCTATTTGGTTATCTATGAATGATAACATCCAGCTGGTTATTATATTTTACACCTGTGTATAGCTTCTGTTCAGTTGACAAGCGTCAACTCGACTCAATGTTAGAGAAATAGGGGTAAATAAAGATAATGAGGTATCTTCAGCATGTATAACAGCAAATGATAGCATTTACAAGAATGCAAATCTTTCGTTCAGGAGGGAGAGGATGTTGTGGTGGTAAAATGTATCATATTTCTATTATATAAGTTGTAAGTTATATAAGCATTATGCATGTACTGTATGCTAAACAAATAACATAAGTCATTTTCAAACCCATGTTTACCTATTTCTACCCGTCAACTTTCCCGCCATTTCGCAACTAGCCCAATACTAGTAATAGCTCACTTATTAACTTACTACGCTCTGAGTATTTTCCCACCACAGGTAGTTCTAAGATAGTTCATGTACAATGCGGATGTGTATATCTGTTTGGAAATGTTCTAGTCATATATACTTAAGATCTTAGTGTGTTGTCTAGTGATGTGATATGCATAATATAATATATAAATAAAATAATATATTCAAATATAATCTAAGATGTACTTCCAAATGGAAATCTATTCTGGACCTAAATCTATTACGAATTGGTAAGCCTACTTCAACGCCTTCTGACCTTAGTCCAGTTGGTATGTATGCGTACGTCTTTAATGTTTTTTTTATAGTTATATTCATTCATTTCAGTTCATTAAACAATCCTCAAATGTAAGAGTAGGGATCTGTCATGGATATTTTGGATGGCCCAAGTACATATTTGAGTTAAAGTATAAAGTAGGAAGCCTACATACTGGAGCCTTAATTTATTAATTAACAGTAGATTAGCATTATATTAATTTTGCATGCATGTTTATTTGTTTTATAGAGTAGGACATATTTATATTTCAGGGTTTATTGTGTCTACTTCTATGTGTACATGTATATCTATATATATTATCCTGAAATACCAGTCTAATTGAACTGTACATGACTGTGATATTCAATCTGATTAAGTTCATCGAACATACAGAGATAGATAACGTTGGATATTTCCTTTTTCTCACGTCTAAACCCATAGATTGCGGACATAAATTTATATCACTACCATGGTCTACAGACTCGTGCCTATCAATTAACGAACTGTATGTGGTAATAAAAATAAAATGACCCCAGTCAATCTTGAAGTCATTTCTTAATTATCAGACATATATCATAGGACAAGACCATTCCACTTATTTCGACATTTAACTGGAGTTTTAAGACAATTTTTTGTTTACTTAGAAGTTTTATTCAATACCCATTCTAAAATTTAATTATACAATTGTATGATATGCTTGGTTGAATCTGATTAGCTCAACATAACAGAATAACAATAGCATATTAGGTGGTGCTGTCATCAGTTATATGAATAAATATCTTCGACCTTTTTTCGACTATGCGGTCGTTAGTGGACACGTAGGTTACACATGTGTCTTTCTATGGAACACAGATTTAGCAATCATCTCTGAATTAGAAGCGACACTATCATGTCTTTGTGATATTTCGGTAGAGCGAAATAAATCAGTGATATGTCGGTCTAAAACTGGACACTTTATAATGTATAGATTAGATAAACGACAACAGGAATGTCTCAAGTATAATTTGAAAATAACGTAGTAAATAGGCAATGGGGTGGAACTCCATAAATGACACATAACTCATAAATTGAGTACTGGCTTGGTGTTAGCTGTTGCTTCGTAATGTCACATTTAAAACGCCTGTTCTAAAGATGCACTCATGTTTCTATACATCGAGTTACTACAACAACATAAACAAGATGCTGACTTCATATATAGCACCATTTTATTCTTCGTTTTATTTGTGCATCCTGGATAACTGAATAATTTGACATTGCACCAAAATACTCTGAAATCACTTGAAAGCTGCTCGGGTCCTTGTAGTTATGTCCCGTTCTCAGTTTGTCTTGTTCAATGCTGCCGAATTTCACCATGAAACGGAGCATATTTCAAAGTAATTACATTATTTCTCCACATTATCAATTACACCTGATATTCACTCAAATCGTGTTCGATAGAATTGGAGCATAGCTGCAGTGTTGTTTAAAGAAAAGTGTCGCACAAAATTACATATATACTAAATTTATATACAAACAGTGGATTTCTTTTATCGGCATTACTGCAATAGTTTTCACGTTTTACATTGTTGCACGGTGTTAATCTGGCCCAGTCGATTCAACACACAAGATATAAAGTGGTATTTTAATAATTGAGCATTTATTTCAGTCAGAAAATTACAACCCCGCGTTCGGAATGTTCACAACGGTAATGGCATTTTAGGCACAAATAAATGTTCAAATATAGTTGTATGTGTTTGATCCCGAATATGGCGGGGTATGCCAAAAAGATTTGGTCATGCAACGAATTTTTAACAAATGAACAGAGAACGGGACATAGCACCAAACAGCAATCAAGTGATTACAAATTGGTAATAGGTATCTCAAAACATCTATACGCGATTGCCGAACATATTCGCCGATATAGCGCTGAAAATACGTGTTTCGTTTCTTAAATTTTTCTATAAATTTGGGATAATTTCGTTTGTGCCGGCTTAAATTCCTGTCAACGGTCACATAATATTTGCAACTGTAGACCATGGTAAGGCAATCTCGAGCTACCGTCGCCCTGAACCGCTTATGACACTACCTAACTGTTATGATGAATACGAAGAGAAAGCAGTGTGCGAAGTCTTAAAATAGTTTCGTGTCAAGATAACGCAATATGCATTTTCCGCACAGTCGCAGTTATTCTGTTCCGATTCCCCAATTCGAAGAATAAAAGTAGCGCAGCGATTGGTCGGGGTCCGATTTTTTATGCGTTCGACATTATATATTGTATTACCTCAATGCGTCTGTGGGACATATCATGCATATACTAGTTCAGGTATTTAGAAGCCACAAGGAATCACCCTTGTGGCAGTTTATACAAGCTCAACGTCATCGTGCAAGTTGCAAGCCGCGATGAATCCAGTAAATGTTAGCAAATTGGATTGTGACAGCTCAGAGCTACATCATCATTGCAACTAAGCCGGTCATTTCGCATAAGACTTATCCGCCGTTCGAACAGAAAAGCACCGAGCATGCTCCGAGAATTCCCACTTTCGGCCATTCTAACGCCAACTCGTACAGAGATCCAACCAAATTTTTCAGTCCACTACCATTCCACTGCTAGCCGCGGTCGGCCTCGAAGACAACCACAACGGAGAACCCGAACGTTCTCGCCTCATCCAGCGCCTCGCGGTGGCCTGTCACCACACATCCCTATGCCTATGGCTCCCTATGCCAGAGCACCCGGATCGTCTCCGATTCAGACAGCAGCCCGCATCGCTCCGTATCTGAGTGCCCTTCAGTAGCCAGCTACTCATCACGCCGCCATGTTCCTACTCCCGCAGTCGCCCATCAGCGCCGATCCCAACCTTCAGCGACCTGCCGCCGCTCGGATACAACCACCCATCACCGCGGCCTCTGCCAGGTGGCGGGGACAGGCCACCATTATCCGGAGGTAATGAGCTATATAACAACACCGCATTTTATCCTGCCTGGCCGGGCGCTTGGGACCCGCGCCTGCCGCCTTCGACCCCGGACGATTCGCCACCGCATAGCTCGCGGCGAATTCGTTCCTCTCGCAGAGCTCCCACCAGAAGCCGGTGGATCGCTGGCCCCCACACAGCCGCTGTGTCTGCTGCCTTCCGGCCAACTGGGCATCCGATCCCGCTACGTCGATTAATGACGTTGACCAATGGATGACGCGTTCCTGACTTTCTGCACACTACACATACAACATATGTTCGTAATCCGTGCACTTCATTCGAAAAGGGGTCGTTCAACTTCGAATTTCGAACATCGCTTTTGATCCTACCTGGCCGGGCGCTTGGGACCCGCGCCTGCCGCCTTCGACCCAAGACGATTCGCCACCGCATAGCTCGCGGCGAATTCGTTCCTCTCGCAGAGCTCCCACCAGAAGCCGGTGGATCGCTGGCTCCCACACAGCCGCTGTGTCTGCTGCCTTCCGGCCAACTGGGCATCCGATCCCGCTACGTCGATTAATGACGTTGACCAATGGATGGACGCGTTCCTGACTTTCTGCACACTACACATACAACATATGTTCGTAATCCGTGCAGAAAAGCCGTGCACTTCATTCGAAAAGGGGTCGTTCAACTTCGAATTTCCATTTATCATCATATCGCCATCGTCTCCGACATTTAATTTCATGTGGTAACAGTATACAGTTGTCGCCCGTTGTCGAGGGAGACATTGAGATTTGTCACCCGCTCGAGAACGGAATGTCTCCCGAGGAGCGAAGCTCCGAGGGAGACATTCCGTTCTCGAGCGGGTGACAAATCTCAATGTCTCCCGAGAAGAAGGGCAACAACTGTTTTGTTATCCGATTATACCACATAAAATAGCCTTGTCATCCACACGCACGATGTTGCACTGATCGAGTCATGAGTGCTTTCTTTCCCGATTATGGATATTTTCAGTAACTACTTATCGTCCCATATGATTTATGTTCCATAAACGATAGTCAAGCTGTTAAGCGTTTGATAATCCGCGTTTATTTACGATCATTTTGGTGGTCAAATCGTCAATATCGGTCCATGCAATGTAAACCAATAAGCCATATAGGTATGTTCTCGTCTTCTGCAAGGCATATTCAATGTCGTCTTGTGCGCGCAATTTACTCGCGATGTTCATTTCATAAAGGTCTTCCCCGAAAGCTATTGGGAAGTTGTCAATTTCATTAATGTACATTCATATGTGTCAGTGCTCATGGCGATCCTCACATAAAATACTTCTATGATCACATTGCACACATCGCAGAGGATAAGCGTACAGTACCATTCATTCGCGACAAACGTATGCATTACGTTGTCAACCAGCGAACATTTATAACCAACCAACCTAAAGGGATCCTCTCTTTTAATCTTGCATCATAATGTCGACAGGAACAAATTGAATCATCGAGATGTTTCGATGTAAAAAGTAAATAATACGCTTGTCCGATAAAAGTATCAACTTAAAACTTAAGAATATTAGTGTTCACTAAATATATGCAAATTAGCAAACACCACAACTAGTGTCTTTTGCGAATCCGTGGGGTATATAAGATCTATGATTTTTTAGTACGTTGTAGGGATGCGAAGTAGATGAGTTACTGCAGTGTGTGTTTGGAGATAATCTTGCAATATAACATCAGGCGGGCGACAAAAACAATGTCGCGGGCGACAGTGTGATTTGTCGCCCGGCACGTGACAGCACATGGGCCAATCAGAATGGTGGAAAATAGGGAGGAGGATAACAATGTTAGTTGTTTGACGATTAATAAATAACAATATATTCCCCTGGCGTTACATGGAGTTTAACAAAGTACAGTTTTGTGCTATCATAATAACACTGAATCTCAGCTTTCAAAAGATCCTAATATCAACGACATTGATAGGTGGCTTGGAGTTGACACAAAGACCATCACATTATGACATTTGAAGAGGTAATCTTGATGCTGGCTCCAGATTTAAACCAATTAGGCTTTTCGTTTGAACGATTGCTTGGGACTATTGTTTTCGACTTACTTGAAGGTTATTTATGTTCATGATGTAGCGACGTGTGAAATGAAAATTATCAAACTCACATGGCGCGTTTTGTATGTATTTTTTGAAAAGTATAAACTACTCAGATTCTGGAAAGTATAGAACCATTATTGACTGATCGGTCAGTTAAATGTTATGCTGACTACACTTTGGGGTTAGAGTTGTTTAATATGAGTAAAAGAATGCATCCTAGTCATACCTCATGAAGTTGATATCTTGACAACTAAAACATTGGCTATTCAAAACTTTGTGGTAAATACTATGCTAATTGGAAAAAAATATAGTTGGATTTGAGGTGTTAGTATATCAATTGGTAAAATATGGTCCGTCACCACTTCCAGTTGGTGGTCACACACGTAACGCTTTTAACAATGAAGTTCTTGTAACAAATGGAGTGCATTGTCTCTGACTTAGAGTTTGCATATTCTCTGACTGTATAACAAAGCGGAACTTTTTATCAAGAAATTTCAGTGTTCTTTACTATCTTGTTGCTGATACGGGTATGTCTATTTGGTCACACACGTAACGTTACGTGTGTGACATCGCAAGCAAAGAGTTAATATATGGGACTCAGGGGATCATACAGTCTAAGAATTAGTGCTCAGATGCTCATACTGCCAAAAATACATGTATTTTGTTTCATGCTCATAGTTTATGTATTCCGTCAACTGCATTATATAGTGCTAGAGTTTAACTTTTAGTAGGCCTATGTATAGGGGACTTTGGCGTGGTTGTGCACTGAGTTCTATTGCGAACCCCTCCCATTTGTTTGAAGTTTCAAGCTGGTAAGTCATGATTTGTTTGATATTTTGATCAATGTTGGATGATATCAGGCATCCCACCCATCACCTCCACCCCCCCCCCCCCCCCGTTCCCTGTGACAATTGGCCACATGCCTGCCATTTGATCAGATGATTTATGGTATGTTGTGCCTAGTTTTGTTCTTCAGATACAAGTTTTTCTTTATTGTTTTAAGAAGAGACGAAGAAAGGAAATTGGAACAAAGGTATGGTATTTCTTATATCTAAATATCAGTTACCGTTATATCTTGGTTTTTTTGTTTTTAGAAACAGTTACATTTATCAATTAAACTGTTGTAAATACTTATAAAATACTTATAAAATTGCTGCTTGTATCAAAATTAGCGAATAATTATTAACTTATCAGAATTGGCAATAGCCGCACGTGTGTAAGGTAATTCAAGTTGCCGCACGTGTGTAAGGTAATTCAAATTATATTTAAGTGTGTATGACTCTTCATATTGGGGTAAAAACTTTTTTTAATTAAAAATAATCTTTGTTTAGTGAAAATTGGAATCTACATATACATGTCAGACTCAAAGCTCGAAATACCATAAAAAATGATTCCATCATAATGCTCCATTTCACATACATATTATTATTTGGAAGTCTGTTTCTAAGCCACTGACTGAAATGAAACTTCTATCCATAATGTAGGAACTTCATTTTTTGGTAAATAATGTGGTCTTATATAAATGAGTTAAAATTGGAATCAGTCACTAATTTCAAATAGACTTAAAAATAACACAACACATGCCAAAATGTTTGTCTTATAAAATTCAATAACCACTAATGGGAGACAATTCTGATCATTTTTAATAAACCTTGATTTTTTGGTAAAACCTTGTTTTTTCATGTATAACTGAGTGAAAATTGTAATCGGTAACTAATTTCAAATATACGGTGTTAAAAAAAACACAACACATGCCTAATTGTTTGTCGAATAACGTCAAATAACCACTGATGGGAGACATTTCTCTGATCATTTTGAATAAACTGTTTTGGTAAAACATTGTTTTCTTATTATAAATGAGTGAAAATTGGAATCAGCAACTAATTTCAAATAGACTGTTAAAAGTAACACATCACATGCTATAATGTTTGTCTCATAACATTCGATAACCACTGATGGGAGACATTTCTGATCATTTTGAATAAACCTTGATGTTTGTTTTTTATAAAATCAGTGAAAATTGGAATAAGTCACTTTTTTCAAATAGATTGAATTAAAAATAACACAACACATGCCAAAATGTTTGTCTTATAACGTCCATTAACCACTGATGGGATACATTTCTGATCATTTGGAATAAACCTTGATTTTTGGGTAAAACTCTGTTTTGTATGTATAGCTGAGTGAAAATTGGTATTGGTTACTAATTTCAAATAGACTATGTTAAAAATATCAACACACATGCCAAAATGTTTTTCTCCTTAAGTCAAGCTGCCATGAATGAGATGAGAGACATTTATGATCATTTTGAATAAATCTTGTTTTCGGTTTTTACTGTTTTATATATACAAAATGATTGAAATAGGAATATGTCCCAAATTTCAAATAGTTAAGCTAGCTAGTACTTGTTTCAGATTAAAATTATTTGTGTTAAAAAAGCCATATCATTTTATCCTTGGGGTATAATATATCTGTAAGTATACTTTTATATTTTGTTTTTGCAGGAAATGGACCAAGAACATAAAAGACAAGCTATGTCAGGAGCAGAGCGGATAAGCAACTTCATAAAAAGGAAAATAGAAGATCCTGATTATAAAACAAAAACAAATCAGAGAATTGAGACCATAAGGAAGAAGCGTGTTGCCAGCATGAGTACAGAGGAGAAAGAGATATCTAGAAAATATGCAGCGGAAAGAAAACGAAAGAGTAGGAAGAATAGGAAAAGCAAAATGGAACCCGACATAACGGCATGCAATGAATATCGTCCTCAATCAATAGGGAAAGCTATGAGAAGAACTTTAAATTCACTTTCGAGGACACCAAGACGACAACACCTTATTGTTGCCGGGTTGGCAAGGAAGTTTGGTTTAAGACTAAAATGAGAAATGAAAGCGAAAACTCGTGGCAACCCTGGATTTGATGAATTGTTGAAACAGTCAGTATATACATTGTTACATAGGTCTGATGTGGTATATACTACACCAGGTATGAAGGATTTGATTACAATTTGGGAAGACGGCACAGGCGAAAAGAAAAAAGTAACGAGATATTATCTTACAATGTTTGTGAGGGAACCCAAAAATGACAATTTCTTATTCAGTGTTCTGCAGAATGAGACCAGCAAATGTCCTCTTAATAAAGGATACACCAGCGGACCAGGATCGATGCAAGACGCATGACAATTTCTTCTTGAAACTGAAGGGTCTTTGTATATCATATAACAGTTCATTCTGGGATGAAAATCTGTGTTAATATTGTGATCCTCATTCAAATTGCTGGCTTGGTAAATGTGGTAAATTATTCAGGAAAGGATATAGAGAGTCAAACAAAATTGTCAGTTGGTCGCAATGGGAAGGGGATGAGAGCTACCTGCATAATATCATTTTTGTTTGTTTATTATCACCATTGTCATAAGCTTGTAAATATTATACAAATAAACAATCATCATCACCGAATAAAGAAAGTGTTCCATGAAGGAAATGAAAGTGTTCTGTTATGTGAAGTTATGAGCTCTTGGGCTTAAAGTGCAAGAGCATGTCAGGGTAAAGTGGCTACAAACTTCTGAATTTGAGAAGATAAAATCACTTGATAATACCAGAATTGTAGAAGTTGATTTACAATAGCTGTTATTACCAAAACGAAATACAAAGCGCCCTGTGGTCTCGGCACAGTGTAATACTGTTCACCATAGCAGTTTTTCACAGAGGACAGTGTCACACTTATGTAATTTGTTCAGACTCAACCAACAAGAATAAGAATACAATCATAACATTCTTATTCAAATTGTATGACATGATTTGTTTCAGAATCACACACAGATATAATATTTAGTGACGGCCCAGCATCAGAGTTTAAAAATAGGTTTATGGCTAAGACTCTGACACTACTGTCAAGTAAATTTAATAAATCCTTTGAATGGCAATAGTTTGACACTTCTCAGGCAAAGGATTTGTTGACGGTGTTGGTGGAAGGTGCAAAAGCACTTGTAAGGCAGAAAGCAATGAGTCAGGCAAACATTGTGGTACAAAACTCTCTTGATTGTTTTCAATTTGGCCAAGGAACTTATGCCTGCAACAACAATTTTATATATATTTCACAGAATTATATTGATTCTTTTGTTCATTTGCTAAATCCTTGGGAAGATGTACCTGCTATTGTTGGTATTAGTAGCTATCATAGAATGGTAGCAAATGATAATGATGTGCTAAATTGTTATTCAACTTCTGGAGATGCGAGTCATGTTTTTCAGGCTGTGTATGAGGTTGCTGTTGAGTTTAGATCTGTTGATGAGAGTGAGTGTGAGAATGAGGTCCAAGATATTAATGTGCATGAGCATGATTGGGTACTTCTTTCATATGATGGCCAGCATTTTCCTGGAGCAGTCTTTAAAATTGTAGAGCATGACTACGAGGTGTGTGTGGTGCAAGATGTTGGTGCAAAAACATGGAAGTGGCCTGTAAGTGAAGATAAAATATACTATGTCAATAATATTGTTCGGAAGCTAAATACTCCAGTTGTTAATAATAGGGATCACCATCGCTTTCCAGGATTTGATGTCTGTTATTAATTAGTTTCCCCAACCATAATATTTGATCTGCACAAATTTTGTCTGTGAGTTCTTAACATAACAGGTAGGGGAATTTGCATTGATCTAATTTTATCATTTACTTGCACATATCAAATGAAACTAAAACATTTTAATGGACCATTGCACAATGTGTAACAAATAAAATGACTTTTAAAACATCGCCACCAAGAACAACATGCATAAATAGATAAACTTTGTTCTTAAGTTTATATTCATAATTGATAGTCTCCAATAGCGAAATTTCCCCATCTGAAATGATTGTTACATGTATGTAAACAAAACTGTTGTAAAGAGTGATTTGACAACAAAAATCTCTAAATGTGTAGTAAGTTAATATATTTTAGTCTAAATCTGATTTGCAGAATATTATTCAATCCTTTGACCTTTTACAATGTTTACTGTCACATTTTTATTAAATTGTTTTATCTTATAATTAGCTAATTCAACATTTAACTATGGATTTTACATGCCAACTCTTATTAACAGAATGGCTTTGACATGTGAAATCTCATTATTGGAGAGTTATTAATAATGAATATAAGAACAAAGTCAATCTATTTTTTCATGTACCTGTTGATTATAGTCATTATACAGCCTTTTATGGCATTTGGTATGAACCCACTTCAAAGGCCTTGGGTCTTTTAATATCGGTTGTCATTTTAAAACATTTGAAATATACTTTAACATTTGTTTTAATATCTCAACTGATTCTTTTTTAATTATCATCACGGACAGTTCATCATAAGGTATCGCAGTCCCTTAATCATTTATGGTTGCTTGCTGCTAACTAACCATTACCAGATATTATTCCAATGAGTAGTTGTATTGTTGTTCACCGTCACATTGTTCATTACATTTAATACATAGTTAATTTGTTGCCTATTCTCTCAGTTACTTATATGAACTACTTCCGTGCTGGCTTAAAGGCACGTGCGGCCTTAATTGTCGAAAATATTCATATTTGTTCCAAACACCGAAAACAGTAAAACGCATACAGTTCCGTTCATATATACCATGACCATCGCGTAAACAGCATGTTATCATAAAGACCTACTATATTTACCTAAGCAAGAGCCTGATTGTGTTACAGAAGACAGCACAATGCTATTGGCTAATCACACACAAATGGCACAAACGCTCTTTATTAGTTCCATATCAGGTATTTACCAACAAAGAACGCTCTTTATGTTTACCATCTTAATATAAACAAACACAAGAAAAGTAACTTTTTACGCTTTTGTTTACATAACAATGGTCAAACATATGACCATAACATACTGTTTATGCGATATTTCTTATTTGTATACGGACAACGTCTATCTACATTTTGATGTTCTTTCTGTTTGTGGCGGTTTTTGACGGGTGGAAATATTTTCACAGGATACCCACCGTCAAGGCCAACCGTGTCTTTAAGTATGCAAGGCATCAAAATGAGTATGACAAGTTTGTTGTCACAAATGTCTTCCATGCTGTTTTTTTCATTGGATTATACATACTTGATATACATTATAGAATGGCACATGTGTGTGCACTGATCAGTTGACATTATCGCACAAGATTGTTGTGAGTGATTGTAAAAAAAACTGAGGTTTAAGTTGCATCTTGAGATATGACAAACTTGTGCGATAGTGTCAACCCACTCACATGACTGGCTTATTGCTTTATAACACTGACTAGCATATTATATTTTCCTGGATTATGGAAACATTACCAATTACATGTAATTAAATACTTTCCATATTGATTAACATTAATTGATCTCTAAATTTAAATGTCTTAAAGTTGATATAAGTAACGGGAAATTATAAACAAATTACAAAGAAAATCTACAGTTAATATATTTCACATTATATACATGTCTTTATTCCAAATAAAGTTAACAAGTCAAGTATGTTGAAGCTTCAATCCAATCACAATGTATTTCATACAGCACTTGATAACACATGAGTAGCATCGAGTATCATACAGAGGAAATAACCTTTTTTCAGATATATATAAAATGTGACTTAATGTATTGCTTAAATTTACAGCTTGTTGTGTGAGAGTACTAGCAATTTGCACATGTTGTGATGATTCATCAAATTATTTTGAGCTGTCAAATACAAATCTCCGCAAATGACATCTGGAACATGTGCAAATTGTTGCAGCTTATCATACACCTATAATTTTTTAATCTCCAGGTTACCATGTTCTTCGTTCACTGATGGATGTAAATTGCAACCGTGACATAATTTACAAGGGCTAAGAATTGCATGTCAAAATTGATCCTGTGAAGCACTGGGCTTTGTACAGAAAGCTCATTTCTGTTTGTAACAAGCATGAAGTATGACAAGAGTACTCAAAATACCTGATATCTGGATAAAAGTGTAAACTCCAGAATAAATTTTGTGCAGATTGACCCATTTTTTACCAATCATAAATCTGTCACACGTAACAATATCTGGAGACAATGGGGTGCATATGTTTAAAATGTGTCAATATATAAAAGAAAAAGATTTAATTAACTCACAATAATTAGGATCTCCCTGATTATTAATAACCAGCTTCTGGTTAATGTTGAAATTTTGTTCAGAATGTCACACACGTAACAATTTTTGTGTCACACACGTAACGCAGCTAAATTTTGTAATCAGGACACTTCAGTTCTAACATTACAATCATCCCAAAAGTATTATTTTCAAAATTGAATATCCCATCAATAAGTTTAAATAGCTTGTAATGTCTGGTGGTGTAAGAATTCACATAAATTAGGTCTCAAAATAAGCTCATCTAAAAAACAGATTTTTCTGAGGTCACACACGTAACGTTCGAAAAATGTCTTCCATCTCCGTCATGATGCAATTTGGTCAATTATACTCAAATAAATCATAGAAGGGCTCCAGGCGGATATAATGACCATACTGTGTACCAATAATATGTGATACTTCGCAAATTATGTGAACATAAAGGCCTCAAAATTTCTCTGAAAGTCACACAGGTAACGAAATAATGACCCAATAAAATAAATCGGGGCAGGCCTAAAAAATATGTGAGCTCGGGAATGAATACTTGGCAACTACTTTATTCTAGCCATAGTGATTAATTGTTATTTATCTTACAAAATCAGTTGCAATTTGTCTCTGGTTCTGTTTTAATCAAAGAAAAAAATGACTTATGTTGTTCCTGGTGGATGGCTTGTGGGCTGGCTAACTGGAATACAAGTGTGCTAGAACTATTTATATATGGCAAATTTTGGTACGCCGAAAATCATCACAACTTTTGTACCCTGTTGTTACGCCGGGTAGATTGGTTAGATTTTATGAGCACAAATTTTGCAACTTATAAAATATATTTTCTGAACTACTTTCAGGACCATGGGTGCACGGGGTACAAATGGTTACTTCTGGTTACTTTAATGTTACATTTGTTACTTTTTTCTTAGAAATCTCAAAGTACCCTGTTACATTGGTTACAGATTATAAAACATATTTCCTGAACTACTTTCGGGACCATGGGTGCACGAGGTACAAATAGTTACTTCTGGTTACTTTAATGTTACATTTGTTACTTTTTTTCTTCTTAGAAATCTCAAAGTACCCTGTTATATTGGTTACAAATTAGAAAACATATTTCCTGAACTACTTTCAGGACCATGGGTGCACGGGGTACAAATGGTTACTTCTAGTTACATTAATGTTACATTTGTCACTTTTTGTTCTTCTTAGAAATCTCAAAGTACCCTGTTACATTGGTTACAAATTAGAAAACATATTTCCTGAACTACTTTCAGGACCATGGGTGCACGGGATACAAATGGTTACTTTACATATTAGTTAATGTTACATTTGTTACTTTTATTTATTTTTTCTTAGGAATCTCAAAGTACCTTGTTACATTGGTTACAAATTAGAAAACATATTTCCTGAACTACTTTCAGGACCATGGGTGCACGGGGTACAAATGGTTACTTCTGGTTACTTTACCTATTAGTTAATGTTACATTTGTTACTTTTATTTTTTTTCTTAGAAATCTCAAAGTACCTTGTTACATTGGTTACAAATTAGAAAACATATTTCCTGAGCTACTTTCAGGACCATGGGTGCACGGGATACAAATGGTTACTTCTGGTTACTCTACCTACTGGTTAATCCTACATTTGTTACTTATTTTTTTTGTTTTTTTAGAAATCTCAAAGTACCTTGTTACATTGGTTACAAATTAGAAAACTGGTCACTTCTGGTTACTTTAATGTTACATTTGTTACTTTTTTTTCTCTTATAAATCTCAAAGTACCCTGTTACATTGGTTACAAATTAGAAAACATATTTCCTGAACCAATTTCAGGCCCATGGGTACACGGGGTACAAATGGTTACTTTAATGTTACATTTGTTACTTTTTTCTTTTTTTCTTAGAATTCTCAAAGTACCCTGTTACATTGGTTAAAATTAGAAAACATATTTCCTTAACTAATTTCAGGCCCATGATGAATCCATTTTTTCAGAAAGGGAAAAAGGCTATGCTGGAAAGCTATGAAGAATGAAGGGCATTTACACACGCTGGCTCAATTGGTAATTCGTGAAAAATGAGTGATGAACTGTTCTGTTCAATTGAGGAATATGTATGTGAAGTATACACCAGGAAAGAGAAAGATGTAAACCAAGCTCGCTATAATATCTACGAGAACAAACTCAGATCAAATCGAATTGTTGACATGTCGTTGTTACCCCTTGTCGTGAATCCTCATTTCTCCCATGTTTTTCGTTCAAATTACATTGCAAGACTTTGGAAACTCTCAACAAAGTGGAAGATGTTAGTTTCATAGAACATGGGTGGACGGAAGATGTTTTGCCCCAGTGGTATGACAAGATCTTTCCAGATGATATTGAGGAGATTCTTGTGGACTTTGAAGGAGCCGACTATACTGAAAGTGAAGATGAGAGTGATGTGGACTGTTAAAATAATGACTAGTAAGTATCTGACTGTTCAAACTTATAGGAAACTATTATTATTCAATTATGTAATTTTGTTTAAAAAAAATATTTTTAGGGGTAGGGGTAACAATATATTGAATATATGGAAGCATTAAATAAATGGTAATTATTTCTCATTAGATAGTAGCACAAATGATTTGAGCTGTTTTAAAGCTCATTTGGGCGTGATTTAAAGAACGATTTTTATGTTATGGCCATGTTTCGCTGGACGAAAAATTGAAATTTCGTCAAATATAGGCCAAACAATTACAAATTTGAATTGTTTTCAAAATACGTCTACCCTTTTGTGATATTTCTTTTTGCTCATGATAAGTAGACTAATTGAGGTCAGTTAGGTGGATGTTTCGTTTCATTTGTCACAATTTTAACTATCATAGATTGATTTTTTAGAATATAGCCATTTTCAAGCAATTTTGACATGATTTTGACCATTTAAAAAAAAAAATTCTGGGCTTTGTCCCATACACCTCAGAAATTCTGATGTAGAATGGTACCCAGAAATAGAAAATCAACATGGGAATTTCTCCATCTCCGGGTGACACCTACCTCAGCCACAACCCGGACTATATAACAAGATACAATTTTTACTAAATTTTTGGGTTATTCCACTGCTTGGTTAGGCTTGTTTCGTAAACATAATTATTTAAACGGACAAATGCTCATTGGAGCTTCCAAATGTTTCCATAATTTGAAAAGATATATAAGATAGATTGAATACACAAAATGTTGATATATAGGTCTAATATGCTCAGCAAAATACTGCCCAACAGTGTCACCATTTTTGGCTGTTTTCAATTTATTGACATAATTGAAATAAACCCTATGTAATTTTCTATCACAACGTTGCATGTCATTCAAATGGCTGTTTTCTGTTTGGAACCCAAACATTGTGTTAACAAATCAGGCCATTAATATATTTAGTATATCAACCATGGTGCTATAAAACACCTCTCATTTCTCAGTTATGTTCAAACAATATCACATTGCGTAGTACAAAACTCCTGCTAATTACTGCGCTTCCGTATTTATACGATCACGAAGTCATGGCCTCACTTCGCGTTACTCATCATTTGACATACATGTATTATAAGCAAAACAAGTATGTTTTGTTATAAATTTGAACAATTACTTTATGGCCAGTTAAGGTGGCATATTTGAATGTGACAATTTCAGCCAAACTCACGGCTTCAATATGTAAAAATATGACAACCAAACAATCTTTCAATATCTATAATTTATTAACAACAGATATCTGACAAAAAATTATTTCAATTTTTTTTTTACTCTGTTAAAAATAGTCGGATCAAACCCATATTCGATATCGCACGTAAAGTGTCTACGGACAGACGGACAACGAACGAGTCGTCAATCCGGACAACGACACTATGTTCACCATACTATGGTATGGGTAACCACAGGGTAAACATAAAACCTTATAGACTTTTCTGTCAGTGATTTGGTCCTTAAAGACACGGTTGGCCTTGACGGTGGGTATCCTGTGAAAATATTTCCACCCGTCAAAAACCGCAACAAACAGAAAGAACATCAAAATGTAGATAGACGTTGTCCGTATACAAATAAGAAATATCGCATAAACAGTATGTTATGGTCATATGTTTGACCATTGTTATGTAAACAAAAGCGTAAAAAGTTACTTTTCTTGTGTTTGTTTATATTAAGATGGTAAACATAAAGAGCGTTCTTTGTTGGTAAATACCTGATATGGAACTAATAAAGAGCGTTTGTGCCATTTGTGTGTGATTAGCCAGTAGCATTGTGCTGTCTTCTGTAACACAATCAGGCTCTTGCTTAGGTAAATATAGTAGGTCTTTATGATAACATGCTGTTTACGCGATGGTCATGGTATATATGAACGGAACTGTATGCGTTTTACTGTTTTCGGTGTTTGGAACAAATATGAATATTTTCGACAATTAAGGCCGCACGTGCCTTTAAAAATAAAACAAGATAATGCTTAAATGAGTCTCAGTAATTAATATAACAATTTATAATTTTGTTTGTTTGGTAAATTGAGCAAGGAGTTGAAAATAAATTTCTTTGTAATTTAATTATTTTTTTGGAAACAAAGGGCCATAACTCTGTTAAAAACATTTGATCAAACTCATATCCGAAATCTGTATTTTGGACCGAGAAACTCAAGTACCAAATTTGGTTCCGTATAGGATATTCCCCGAGCTGTCGGGCATTCGGAGAAATAATTCACCGAGGCGAAGCCGAGGTGATTATTTGGACGAATGGCCGACAGCGAGGGGAATATCTGGCTTAATCCTCAGTATTTAAAGAATAACAAGAAGAAATTTAATTTTACCTATAGTATTACTTTGAAATTTGTCAATAACATTACAATGTATGATATATTCAACTAAAAGTCAATAAAAGTTTTAACAAAAAATGTGAACACGACCATTAAACAATTTCCTAATCTGTCAGACAAATAAAGAATTGTACGAAAATTCAGTTGCCACTTTAAATAGTGATCTGGAGATTTGGAATTAAAATTGTCATTAAAAATGTGTCAATCGCCACCCCCCCCCCCCCCCGGCCCCATGAAATATGGCCAATCCTGCTATATATCCTACTTAGCTGTGCATTTATAAACCAATATGAACACAATATTTATGACTCACATTATGTTATATCTCAGATAACACATGGGCGGAAGTCTAATTGACACCAGTGCATATGTGCATGGACACCTTCCAGTTACAACAAACATTTAATTTGCTTGGCCTGATACTGCTCGTCCTCGCTGCATTGTCACAAATCAAAATTGTCGCATTGAGTTGGTATGCACTGAGCCGCGTTGACAATCCAGTTATGATGAGTGGTTATCGGGATATCAGTTATAGGTAGCCCCAAACATGATATTGCCTTTGTCGCCGATTAGCTTACCCCACGCTTTAATCTAATTAATTAACACGTCGTTCTCGGGCGCATTTGTAAATTGAATGTGAGAAGAGTGAATTTTGTCAGTAAAACGTGACGTGACCAAACTCCGCATTCGAACAGGGAATGAAGTAATTTTCGAAACTTTCTGTGTCGACGTTATCTAAATGGATATTACATAGTTATATGTTATCAGCATGGCGTTCATTTTATAAGGGAAATAAACATCACAAGCACCCGGAGGTAAATGACAATCCAGCCGATGATCAAACTGATGTTTTCCGTTAATATTGGAATAAAACAATCTTTCGATGAGTCGTTTTCGTATTGTACTGTTTATCTGATTTATTTCCATGAATTCGAAGTTTGATTTACAAGGAGTTCTTGACCAACGTAAGTTATCGAATGAGGTTTATTTACTATAAATATATAGTAGTCGTTACCCGTATAAAACGATCTTCAATTTCAGCATTTTGATATCAAATTCTTAACATTTTATTAAAATCCATGTAATCAACGTAACTAATCCACTTAAGTTATAGTGTGGTGTACCCGACATTACGAACTGATTTGGACTATCAACATTTAAATATTTAGCATTTACCAGAAAATTATATCGTGCGAGTGATTCCGTGTTATAAGAAGGCTCCACCTTCGTAAGTTTTTCATTATTAGAACAAGTCTCAAATACAATGCAAATGTGTCGTTAAAGATACGGGCGGTGTTGGCGGTGGGTATGCTGTAAAAAAATTCCCATCCGTCAAAAACCGCCATAAATAGTGAAATATAGACATACTTTGTTCTTATAGCAATCAGAAATATGACATAAGCAGTATGTTATTGTCGATTTCTTCCCCTTTGGCATGTAAACAAAAGCAAAACATGTTACGTTTTCTGGCTTTTGTTTAGATCCGGATATGGTAAACATAAAGAGCGTTATTTATTACTGTTTTCCTGATATGGAAATAATAAAGAGCGTTTATATCATTGTGTATGAATAACCAATCGAATTGCTCTGTGTTATGTACGCAGAGCACAACTTGTGTGTGTTTACGTACACCATCGTACGAAAATATAGTCGAATTTCATCAACTAATACAACCAGTATTAAACATATTTCGCAATAAATATGTTTTGAATGTTTGATACGCATAATGGCTTTTCGTGGATATGTTCAGATTATCGCAACACCGCGAAAAAGACAAATTAAAACATATATAATGGTAGTATTTGTTATCAGCATCAGTTTGCCCTAACATCATCAGAGAAATTCAGTAGGACCCAACCGCATCATAGCAGATTAGCAGGACCACTTGACCGGGTGGAATATATTTTTTCTAGTCCGAATTGTCTAATTCCGAAATTACCAATTTCACATTCCGGTTTGTAACTGTTTTCTTTATGTTCTGGCGGAATCGACGATTATAAAATAATTTACACCCCCCCCCCCCAAATAAGTGAATTCTTTAACTATTTCTAGGCTACAGCTTCCATACTTGAATGTGGGGAGATTTTTCGACCATTTCTTCGTGAAAATCATTATTATTATTTTTGTTTGTATTGACTTGAAGCTTCCAAGCTTCTGCATAATCGACAAAGGCGAGGAGAGCCCCAGTGATATACCGGCTTTGTGTGCTCTGAAAATAAATGTTAATATAACATATATTTTTCAGCTGTTTTAAATATTTCGCACACAAGTGAGAGAGAAACGCTCTTTATTCATACCACACCATGAATGTATTAACAAGGAACGCTCTTTATTGTTCAATGCCAAAGAAGTTGGGGAACCGAACTTTCTCAATTCAATCTCTTGAACTAGGCTATGTGCGGCATACAGAGGCCTTATACGAATATAACAAACGCGAGCATAATTTAGACCTTCAAACCACTTATTCCCATAATCACACTGGTAACTTAAATAATAAATCTAATAAATATATTGTTTGTTCGCAACCAAATTACGACACTGACTTAGCATATGTGGCGTTGAGCAATGCATTTGCTATGCATATTGTCCAAACTCACACAATTTTAGCTTGTACATTGTTTTAATTCGTTGTGGAACTCACGGTACTATTTGTTAACAGCATCAGTTTGCCCTACCATCATCAGAGCAATTCAGCAGGACCCAACCGCATCATAGCAGATAGGATAGGATAATTTTATTTATAATACACATATTAATAGTACAATAAATTAACACATAACTAGATCATAATTCAGTATATTGCTGGACCACTTGACCAGGGGTGATATATATTTTTCTAGTCCGAATTGTCTAACATTGATGTAAAATTGTTGTTATTACATTAAACAAATTCCACCCACCGTCTTTCTTAGTATCCCTATGATCATTATAATCACCTAAGACTGTTCAGTTTCTTATTTGATTGATTGATTGGTCACACCAATTTTACATTCCGGTGTGTCAGCAAGTGGAGAACACAGCAAACAATGACTTGCGATTGTTATGACAATACCTGGGGAATATTTTAATATTCCACAGTTATTGTTAAAATAATGCACACTTATTGTTTAAATAATCCACAGCTATTGTTACCAGTGGGCAATCGGCTGGATATTGTGCAAGGGAGAACAATAGAAAATATGGCGACTGTGGATTAAAATCGGATAACATTATTTTTAGTTATCGTGGCATGTGTGAAACTCTAAGTAAAAAAGGGCCATAACTACATAAAAAAACTCGGATCAAACCCATATTCGAACTCGATCTGTATTTTGGTCTGAGAAACTCATATACACAATTTGGTTCTGATCAGTTAGAAAATATTTGAGTTTTATCACACCATGCATAAAGTGTCTACGGACAGACAGATGGCTGACGGACTAACAACGAGTGGTCAATCTGTACGTCGACATTATATGTACCATACTATGGTATATAAACAGACTATCGTTCGTGATACAGTTTAACGTTAAACAGCCAAGTGAGGCAGTGAGGTCAGAAACTATAAATGGAGATAATATTTCCCACCAACATGGTAGGTTTAAGTTACTGGCGTAATTGCTTGCGTGGGTTAGCTTGAGATGCCATATATCCGATCTTATGTGGAGATTTGTTCTGAAATGCACATGCATTTTTGTTATGCGATAGTTTCTTTCCCTTTTAATAATAATCAATAATGAGAAATTTCTCCATAAGCACTGAATTTCTATTCTGAAAGACCATACATGTTTATCTATGTTTCTTATTTGGGCTGTTTCTCTGTTGTTTCTTGGACCATTGTACCATAACGTCTTACTTCCAGCTTGTCATACCTGTCACTGACAGAAAACACATCTGCAGCACAATTTCAAGAGGCGCTCAACAAAACCTTCGACCACGGCAACTTAAGCTGCACCGCTAAAAAGACAGACGAAATCTTCGAGCTACTAAATAGTCTAGACAAGAAGATGATCGCTGAAAACACAAACAGAAGCCTTCCAACAACAAAGACATTGGTTACCACTGCTGGGTTGCAGCCTGTTTGTGAACCCATCTCAGGTCATTGATGTTGGAACAGGCGATATTGTAAGTAGAGACCCTCACTCATTATGTGATTCTATTCCCTTGCTAGCCATTTTTAGAACATAACTACGTATCTGTGCCTCGTATAACACGATCAGATTAGAAATGAGATCATCACTAGGGCGTGGCAACATATTCATGTACGTCTGAGATAATTGCAACAAAGGGCCATAACTTTCGTAAAACTGGGCGGGCGGAAGCCAAATTTGAATTATTGTGCAAGTAAACCCCCATGCTAACTTTCATTATATTCAATTGGCACTAACTAGTTATCATCTGAAAACCAAAAAGCGAACAAACAGATCAACAACATCATATGTCCTGTTAAAAAACGGCGATAGAACCAATTGTTTTAATAATACAGCCTGTCATCACTTTCCAGATACAGTCATGTATAGACATACTTGTGGATCTTTAAAAAGTCTTAGGATTTGTGATTTATCTCTTTTGCAGGTACCTCAGCGCAACACCCCTGTGCTGGCCACCTGGCTACTTGACAGAAAGAGACCCAAAATTGGCATATTTGGCCCACAAGGTAAGAGCTCAAAACAAAAGCCTCAAGTTCTCAGATATAATCTGTGATAGCATCATTGTTGCAGCTGTGATGACTGCATATTCTAATATGCAGTATTATTTATATATTTAAAAATAACAATGAGTATAATTACACTACTGCATTTGCTTGCAAGATTGTTTATCACAGACTACTATACCTTGAGAATTAACATGCTAACACTATTATGTTTCTATTTCTATGCTAACCTGACTGAAATACTATATTCATCTAGGAAATACTCATCTGAAATTTTCAATTCAGACCCTCCCGCCAGTTAGTTTATAACCTCCTAATGCCTTCCTCAATACTGCAGAAGAGATCTTGGCAAACAACTTCCCAGCAGCCATGCTTGCCTGGTCATCAATGTATTCTATGAACTTTTACCGCACCATCATGACAGAATTGCGCCATTTCAACACACCAATTTTGTTTGGAGAACCAACTGTCGGCAAGACATTGATAGCCAACTGTGGCGCCTGGCTGCACGGAAGAACAGATATGTTCAAGGTCAGTAAAAGTAGTGTTAAAAAATGTACAACATGTCTAAATTCAATATTTTACTATTTGTTCATTATTATGCTTGAGAAATGGTATGAAGCGTATTTGCAAATGTGAATTATGCAACTATGTAATCTTTCTCAATATTAATGGACCTGATTTGAGTAAATCATATTCAATATTACCAAGCAACTGCTTAACAAACTGAAATAATAAGCGAATCAATCTGAACTTGATTCAAATTAGAACCTTTGTGTGTCATCAATATCAAATCTGACAACTTTCGGAAATTGAAATTATGATAAGTTAAAAAATGAATATTTCATGTTCCCTTGAACAAATTTCTTTGGTGGAAATGTTTGATGTCAGGAAAAAATGTTTTTTTAATTTTTCAGGAGTACCTTGGGACTCCTCACCGCTGTCTTAACCTCGACGACCATGCCTTTTGTGTGGGATGATCCCACCACTGCCGAGGACCTCTACCAGATGGCAGTTGACCTAGGGAACGGTACCATTCGCGTGAAACTGAATGAGGAGTGCAAGCCACCACTGACTGGATGTCTTGTTACAGCAAATTTCGAGACAACAGCTATCTACAAGTAAGTATATTTATATCGCTGTATAATTGTATAATGTGTCACAATTAAAAGATTTAAAGATTGTTTATATTATACAACGTCTGCATAAAACTTATATGATATTCAAACATGGCGCTATCAGAATGCAGAATGGTCATAAACTAGCTTGCATTTTTGGTTTACTAGTACTTTAAACTCAATTAGGATGAACATCATATACAAAGTCTGAGCAAAATATGGGCTCTCATCATTTTATTTCAATTAATGTGAAATTATTTTACCCTAGATATACTATCAAGGTATAGCTTAGCCGTTATAATTTCAGATACTCCAGTCGTCTGGGTGTGATACCGGTCAAGAAAGTAACCAGACAAAAGACAGGAGATGCTAAGAAACTCGAAGAAGCTGCACGTGAGGCATGTGCAGCTTTCCCAATTATCCTTCGAGCTGTGCTAGCCACAATCAACGTGGACACGATTGGCGAGCATGTCGAGACACTGAGGGAATCGTTGCCAGCTGCAGACCTCAGAGTGCTTGAGGGTTTGTCACTGCCCCTCGCTATTGCAAAGAAGGTAGTAAACTTAACAATTACTTGCTATCTAGTTTATTTCCCCCAGACATCATGGCTGATTATACTTATTTCATGCTCATTTCAGCCATCAAATGGCTGTTTGAAGAATGCAACTATTATTGTAAAAAAAATCATGACCATATTTGTTGTAGCATAATGATATCACGAAATACAATATATGCGCTCAGTAAAAAATGCATACACAAATCAATAAGGTTTCCATTAAGACTAGAGTAATGGTCACTGCAAATAATTTACTTATATACAGGAATGGGTTTATCTTTAACCACACATGTATGTTTATTGTTTGAGATGAATAATGAATATTATGATGCTATAGCAGTAACCATTTAGGTGCAGTCAAAATCCAACTTTTGTCTTTCATTTCTGCATCAAATTTCATCAATTTATAGCTATCTTCGTTGCTTAAATTGTATACTTGATTTTTCACTATTTTTGTATTCTCTTTACAGATTCTGCATCTGACTGGCAAATCACACAATGGTCTTGACCAGTACGTGTCCGATACACTTGTTCCATACTATCAACATGTTGTTGACGCTTCCGATACCCCAGATACCATCAGTTGTGACCATGTTGTGGAACAAGTAACGAAGAAACTGGAGACCTTCACAGAAGACGAGGTTGGTTACTATCTTAAATTTAGATCGGTCGACATTTGGTATCTTCATGTGGTTACATATTACATAGAAAATAAGACTTCTTTATTTGGTAATTTTTCATATAAATTTGATTAAATCTTTCAATTGGCACTCAATACAATTCCAATGCTCAATTCAAATCGCAAGTTACAATAATTGTTTCTGTGAAAAATATAATCATAGAAAAAATTTAATGCAGCAAAAAACAAAAATCAATTTTAAAGACTCGGTTTCTCATCCAGTTAATTTAATTTCAGATATTGGAAAATGCGTGTCTGAAGAAGACAAGAACTTTGCTTGCCGTTAAGGACAGTGTGTTTACTCACGAGGAGATGGCAATCATCAAACAAAAAGGACTTCAACGTAATCACTCAAGTCGATTAAATGGCATGACAAAGAAATGCGTGATATTGCCGAAGGTGGCTTGTCAGCCATCGGTATGGAAAGATGTCTCGAAAGGTGAGCCTTAATACTTTGATGTAAGAAGTAAACAACATTGCTGTCATTAATTTGTATACTTTGATTATACCCTCCCAATCGGACAATACAATCACACCAACATCCCAAGGGTCCAGTACCGAGACAGCTGTTAGTACATCAGCTACATTAACTGTGTCATCAAACGGTGACGAAATATTACCAGAATGTGTCAGTGAATACGATTTGCATGACATAGAAACGTCAGCTACCCTGATTTCCGAAATATGCCCGGACATGGAGACCCAGAAACATCAACGTTGCGACCCGTACGAACTAACCCAAGGAAATTGATTTCGAACCCTACCCGAAAACTATAACTTTCAAAACAGGAAAGGCATATTACGTCCTTTCGAAAAAAACAATTCATCAGATGACAGTTCGGACACACATTAAAGATTCACGACACGTGTTTGCTTATGCCACAAAATGAGGACGCACAATAACAAAACGCAATCGAATCCATATCTGTATGTTGAATGGAGTTTGTCCAGCGACGACTTCGTATCGCAAAAGAAACGAAAGGCCTAAACAACAAAACTGAAGAAAAGAGACATAATTGTAAAAAAAAGGTAAGTAAATGTTTGATTATTTTATTCATTAAAGGTACGGTTGGCCTTGGTGGTGGGTATCCTGTGAAAATATTTACACCCGTCAAAAACCGCCACAAACAGAAAGAACACCAACATGTAGAAGACATGGTCCGTATACAAATAAGAAATATCGCATGAGCAGTATGTTATTGTCATCTGTTTGACCATTGTTATGTAAACAAAAGCATAAAAAGTTACTTTTCTGGGGTTTGTTTATATTATGATGGTAAACATAAAGAGCGGTCTTTGTTGTTGAATTCCCGATATGGAACTAATAAAGAGCGTTTATGCCATGTGTGTGTGATTAGACAGTTGCATTGTGCTGTCTTCTGTAACACAATCAGGCTCTTGCTTAGGCAACATATAGTAGGTCTTTGTGATAACATGCTGTTTACGCGATGGTCATGGTATATATGAACGAAACTGTATGCGTTATAATGTTTTTCTGTTTACGGTTATTGGAACAAATATGAATATTTTTGACAACTAAGGCCTCATGTGCCTTTAATTGAATGTGGGTATTCCATCGCAATTCCTTTATAATGGAACCTTCCTCCCCGTCGTCCAGATTGATCAACTTTCACGTGGCCAGACATGCTTTAGTTGTCGCAGGTAATTTCCTTGTTTACAGTGGCTGACGATATAGGTCACCATGACCGCGTTCGCAGATTGCTGCTTCCGGTGGTCAAATCGCTCTGTATAGATTTACTGGAGTGTTTGCAACTGGGGACATAGAGAATAGTTTCTCAACTTTAAGAAGTGAATAACATTGTAAACAAGAATATTCACCACATTGAACAACTTGTACACATTACCCCATTATATTAAAAGATTGCAAATCGAAGCGAGAAAATATATGGCCACCATTTTAGTGATATACAATTTTCTCTGATAGGAACCGGAAACGGAACGAAAAGTTGCACGCAATCGAGATGGTGAAATTTGGTGTTCACGATCCCCAAATATATGTAGCTTTTATCCAGTGAATTATACTTTAAGATGAATTTTCTGAAGAGAAATTATTTATTTTGTCCTTAAAATGTGAGAATCGATCAAAAGACCCGATTTACGGAACATTTCGTTCGGGAATTGAATGATTCCACCATTTGACATTATCATCTGTTGCAGATGACACGCATGCGCATACTTGACAATTTCGAGGAAGTATTTTTCTCATAAAACACGACGAAATAACTAAATAAATTTCCTATTGAAGGAAAATCCAGGCTATATTGTAACAAAATAAACTCACGGAACACAAAGATTTATTTCTGGACGTATAATTGACGTTATTCCTACCACGGTACTTTATGCCTGCAGTCGACTGAACGTAGAAGTATACGCCCTACATTCATGGCTGAAATAGTAACCACACTACTGGGGTCCTTTGTAGAATTGACAGGTATGTTTGATTATTTTATTTTATTCATTAAATAATTGAATGAGTATATCCCATTCAATCCTGTAATTCCTTCGTCACAATGGAACCTGCCTCTCCGTCGTCCAGATTGATAACGTGGCCGGACATGCTCGAGTTGTCGCAGGTAATTTCCTTGTTTACAACGTGTAACGACAGTACTGGTCCCGTTGCAGAATTGACAGGTACCTTATGTGTTTACCTGTCCTGCGCGATCGCATACATTGCCTCGGTTTTTAAACGGTATCGAATATATTTATCAAATACTTGGGACCACCTTTCAGCGAGCAACATTTGCCACAGAATGACACATTCATTGACATAACATAAATACAACTGTGTACACGTTTCGGTCTCAAACAAAACAGCCAGTGCTACGGCATGGAACAGAAGAGAGCGTTTTGTTTTAGTCCATTCCTGATATGGAATAAATAAAGAGCGTTTAATTTACTTCTGTGTGCACATGTATGAAATTTCTAATGCTTGATTTACAAGAAACTAGGATACCACCCGGGATTGGGACTTCAAATGTTATTCAAGTTAACAAGTTAGTATGCTCAGTATAATTAAATTGTTCAATCAAGTTAAACACTTACACATTAGCTAAAATTACTAGTATGAATATAATTCGATGTGAGACAAACACATGAGTGTTATATATTCAACAGTTTACCAAACACAAGCCTTGCATTGTTATTTGTATTAATACATGCATGTAAATACCTCCCTGAATATTATTACGCATTTGTTTTAGTATCTTAAGATATTGTAATAATATTCAATATTTATATACATGTAGCTTTGAACCAAACACGTTATAATTTCAAATGATTTATCATCTAAATGAGTTGTATTATAGTAACTGTAATTTAAGGGCTTTGTGGCTGTTTGTGGACACAATTTTTCAAAACATTTTAGAGTCCAAATAAAGGATTCTGTTCATATATATTAGTAATCATAGAAACCATGCCCACTGATGCACCATTTGAAGAGTATACCTCATTGTGGATTATGTTAGAAGTACCAAATGTGAACTTTATTGAGATTTAAAAAAATAAATTTACAGGCAATGGTCCAAGAAAAACAAAGTCCAAATCTAAGAATCAAATATGGGAATATGTACTGAACAGTGATGAATGATGTACTACAAAAAAATATTATATTTTTTTAGCGTTCTTGGAAAAAATTACTTTGAACCGGTTGTTGACAAATGCTGTACTAACTTCACAATATGGTTGACAAAGAGACAGCTGTTTATTGGTCACATTATGTCCAGTCCAGTGTGAATTGCTTTTACCAGTATCAACTCCACATCAGTGTTATCCTATGAGTGAGTGCTGACCTACATACTAGAAATAGTATGGCATGGTCTGGTTGGGTTTGATTGGGGATTAGCATTCTATTGTAAACAGAGTCCACTGCTTTACAATGGCCAGCTGCTAACCCATGCATGCTGGCATCCACCTAGCCAATGTTTAAGCAAGTATGTATTATTTGTCAACAGCTGGTTCAAAGTAATTTTTTCAAAGAACACCCAAAAAATATAATTTGTTTTTGTAATACATCATTCATCACAGTGTTCAGTACATATTCCCATATTTGATTCTTGGATTTGGACTTTGTTTTTCTCGGACCATTGCCTGTAAATTTTATTTTTTTAAATCTCAATAAAGTTCACATTTTGTATTTCTAACATTTACAATCCACCATAAAGTATACTCATAAAATGTTGCATCAATTGGCATGGTTTCTATGATTACTAACATACATGAACAGAATCTTGTATTTGGACTCTATAAATTTTTTGGAAAAATTGGGCCCACAAAGCCCTTAACTGAATATAACATTGCCTCAGTGTGAATTAATTCATTCTTCTTTAACACTTTCAGAACATATTTTTATATAATATTATTCTTCACTTTATTTGTACAAGTTCTGTAGTCAAGCATCACTCTCACCTATACATGTCTGTTGTATATGAATATGTCATCTGGTATAAAGAAATATAAATTGGTGAAATTGTATTTATATAAATATAGTAAACTCATATATTGAGGTATTATTTCAATTGTACTATATAATTTATAAGGAGACACGTGACATTAACTTAAAATTTTACCTACAAGTTTTGTTTGACTGTCCAGAGTGCTGGCACCAACAGCTGAGCATATGGCCTGTGTAATTGATGGTCTGGTACCAACTATGTTCTTATCTATACACGATAAATGTTTCTCAGCCTTACCTCTTTGTTTCTTGAATTCATAGTCCCACGTGGGACATGAACAATCCATTGCAGCATGTGAACCTTGACAGTTCGATTATTTGTTTAAGGATTTGTACAAACCTTATAATCATGACCAGAAATAGAAAAGCGTGCACAAATTGTTTATGTACTGTTACAATATTCCTGGCCATAGCACTAGCACTAGCAGTTAACGCATCTTAATGAATTTGGAAAAGAAAACAATCGACAACTAGCCCAGCAGCCGCCGCCGACTACCTTTCGAATTCTGGTCTGGCCAAATACTGGTACATAGCTGAAGTGGTTACCCGCTTAGCCACTGCATGTAGCAGCCTCCTGTGGTACCTCCCGATAGTGAAACAGGCATGAAAAATACATGATTCAACACTCAACAATCATCAAGACGACCACAACATAGACAGGATAGTGTAGAAACATACGTGATAAAAAAAACATAAAACACTAATAGACACATCATTTGAGCAATACAACAGATAACGAAAATTTAATTTGAAACACTAGATATGCGTGACTAACTGATTGATTGCGCCGGGTCAACTCAAGGAAATGTCCTGATAATAAGTTCATCAAAGGACTAGTTCCACCAATGCATATAAATCTTTCTGCAACTGTATCAACGTTTGGTCAGTCGTCTGCTTTTACTACATGAACATCTCTCCAGATGAATACTAGACCACGCCAATCCAAAGAATACTTGTATAGCTGATTGCCGAACCCCCATTTAGTAAAAGAGTTGAAGATGTCAGGACAGTTCACATGAGGCTGACTCGTAATTGATCCAGACGTTAATGGCATTATTACGATGCTTGTTCATAACTTTACATTAGGGATGAATCTAGTGCTGATAATTTTCAGTTAAAGACCCGGATGACCTTGGTTGTAGGTTATAATTTAGAAATACAAGTTACCAAATTATGAAAATTTCCTCAAGAATAGTGATAGTATGAATACAATATTATCCACAAAACACTTCGGCGAGCCCCCGTGTGGGCCCGGGTAGAATTGACCTACCGCCCCCCTGCGGGGACAAGAATCCCCTAATGTGGCACCCTGTTTGCCGTGGGATGCATCCCGTGAGGTGAGGTGGAGGTACTAGGGCGGACACATCACGCGATGCATCGAACTGCGGATACGGCTGAGCTCATGGTCCTCTTTGGTCCTACATCTCATCAAGACGGGTGGTTGAGTTGACCCGGCTCAATCAATGGCGAGTCACGCCTCTCCACATTATTTCAGATTATATTTATGCCATCTGTTCTATTATTTCTGTTGTCTAGTTATGTCTTATGTTTTTCATGTATGTTGTTTCTTTCGTGTCGTGTCTGTTTAAAGTTCATCTTAGTGACTTACGTGTTTCAATTTTGTACTGTTCACGCCTCATTGGCCAGGTACCGGGAGGCTGCTATATGGGTATGACAGCCTGTTCTCCAAAATATGCGCACATTATGTGTTTATAATATAACTTGTTTTAGGTAGATAATCCGCTTATAATCGCCCTATTTGAGTCGATAAATTACTGAAAATGTTATAGTCACATTTATCAACATATCCTGGCGAAAATACGCACATATTCGACCAATAATGTGAAATCTGTACATACTGTGATTATTTGATTCTGAAATAAACAGATAATGGACTCTTATCCGTTATTTAGTTTTATGGCGGGGACCACAGTGAAAACACCCGTTAAGGAGCGTACACATAAAAAGTCGTGAGTTGGCTTATTTGTCTAATTGTCCGCACATAATCTGCTTAAAATCGCCTCATTATGAATCGATAATTTGGCTAAAATGTTCTCATTTTCAGCACATTATGGAGTCAAAATGAGGCGATCGTAAGCAGACTATCTACCTAAAAAAATCGATTATGAACAGGCTGACATTATCGACTCACAGTTAGGCGAATTTAAGCAGATTATATGTGGACAATGAAACAAATAACCCAACTCACCACTTTGCAGATGTACGCTCTTTAACTTGTTGTTTCATTGTGGCCTGTGCCATATCACGAAATAATGAGTCCATTATCTGCTTATTTCAGAACCAAATAATCACATTATGTACCTATTCCACATTTTAGGTCGATTGTGTGCGTATTTGCGCGAGGATATATTGTCCAGGACTATTGTAAAAGTAAAGAAATAATATGTTCACGATGTTATATTTCTAGTCATGATCATAATGATTGTACGAATCTTAAGAACTGTTCAAACTGTCAAGGTTCACATGCTGCAGTCGATCATTCATATCCCATGTGGGATTATGAATTCAAGATTCAACGATCTAAAGCTGAGAAGCATTTGTCATATATAACTGCTAAGTTGGTCCTCGACCATCCATTCTACAGGTCACATGCTCTGCAATTGTTTCTACAAAAAAGTGTTTGATGCCTGCACTCAGACACAGACCAAACGCGTCAGTATATCAATAGCAATACAAGTTGAGGAGACAGATATTACTCCTGTTCCTGCCGTTGGGACATTTCCTCCGAAACAAACTAAGCAAATTGATCATATTGTTCCAAAACAAAAATCCACACGGTCTGTCAAGTCTTTTGACTCTCAGAATCATGTGTTTAACTTTGCGTTTTCAAAGTTCGATACGATAGTCAATTTTGAGTGGAGAGCTGGAGACATCCATGCGATTTTATGGAGGGATGCTGGCTTTTGGGTGCGGGATCGCATACTGAGTCATCCACACGATTGTCAAGTTGATGAATTGAGTAACATCCGCGCCAGATTCATTAGATTTTGTACATATCAATCATCCAGGAGGCGAGATTGTAGGCTTACTCCAACTATTTCAATAATCGGAAGTCTTAATAAATTATTTATATTTGCTGAATATATTTCATGCAGGTTTTATTTTTGGTGTTTTCAAAGCAGTATTCCTATCTGTTCTAATATTCTGTTTTATGTGTTTGCACAATGGTCAGTTTCTTAATAGTTCTGACCCTAATGGAGCACTCACGCTCCGATTTGGGTATTTTCTATTTGTATTTATTTATTTTGTTTCGTTTTAGTCTAATTCCCTGTCGTTTCTAATCACAGTTGCTTCACACGATTTTGATAATCGGTTTCTTCTCGTCGTAATATGGCCAATGCTAATACGACGTTAAACCCTAATAAATCAATCACTTGTGCGAGCCGAGCGTTTGTTTATATACAGCACATAAAGAGTGTATGCGATCAGCAAAACACTCATACCGTGGTGATTTTGTTCTGGGAGATTGACTAATGGTGACACGTTTAAAGGTACGGTTGGTCTTGGCGGTGGGTATCCTGTGAAAATATTTCCACCCGTCAAAAACCGCCACAAACAGAAAGAACATCAAAATGTAGACAGACTTTGTCCGTATACAAATAAGAAATATCGCATAAACAGCATGTTATTGTCATATGTTCGACCATTGTTATGTAAACAAAAGCATCAAAAGTTACTTTTCTTGTGTTTGTTTATATTATGATGGTAAACATAAAGAGCGTTCTTTGTTGTGAATTCCTGATATGGAAGTAATAAAGAGCGTTTATGCCATGTGTGTGATTAGCCAGTAGCATTGTGCTGTATTCTGTAACACAACCAGGCTCTTGCTTAGGTAAAATATAGTAGGTAAGTGTGATAACATGCTGTTTACGCGATGGTCATGGTATATATGAACGAAACTGTGTGCGTTTTAATGTTTTTTCTGTTTACGGTGATTGGAACAAATATGAATATTTTCACCAACTAAGGCCTCACGTGCCTTTAACAACAAGATATTGCGTGGCGATAATTATGTATTTTGTAAATAACATGGTACAGTTAACCAAAGTTTACTTAGTGGGATCTCCACGGCGTTGAGTGTTTTGGTTATGACACTATATACGTACTGTAACATAGCGTGGCTTTTGCTTACTAACACTGCGTACGATCTTGACAACATGCTATTTATGCGATATTTATGATTGGTTTATGGTGGTTTAACCAATGTGACAGCAATACACATTGGTAAGGCCATCCGATGACTGATCACACTATGTTTTTTTTTTCCAACAAAAACCACACTGAAAATCTAGCGTCACCTCAAGAGTGAGATTCTTTATAACAAACTCTTCTTAACACTTTGTATATAGATACCGGGGTATAATAATAATAATAGTAATCGGAGACACCTTTCAGGAAATGTTACTAACAGTTAGTATTGATTTTATTTCGATATGTTGGGGTATAACAAATCAACATAACTTCGCGCAAATACGCACATAATCGACCTATAATAGGTATATTCTGTGATCAGTTGATTCTCAAATAAACAGCGCGGGCAATAGTGAGAACACATGTTACAAAGAACGTACACTTGAATAGTCATGAGTTGTCATTGTCCGCACATAATCTGCTTAGAATCGATAATGTGACTAAAATGCTATAATTGTCAGCACATTATCGACTCAAAATTAGGCGAATCTAAGCAGATTACCTACCTAAAACAAGTTCGACTATAAGCAGGTAATGTGCGGATTGTTCGGAGAACAGGCTGAACAAATAAACCCTTCGGGACAGTTTTACGGGCTATTTTTTAGAGCAAACCATTGAGACGATCTCGGGGAAACGTTCAGAGCGATGCACGTACGTGGGGTAACTCTACATTGTTAGCACCCTCCGTCGAAGAAATTTCGCCACCAATGCTTGTCACAATCCGAAATGAATGCCCTGATTGTGCCTTTACTGTCTTGACATAGATTTGTAATAACAAATTATGTTGTAATTGTGGGCCGGAAGAGATGCACTATCTTAGCGATGTCAGGAAAGTTCATTTGAAGTTGACTCGGAATTGAGGCAATACATTTACCACACAGTTCCGAATTTGTATCATTCACTCGCAAAGTCAATCCACAATACATTGCAGGTATTGCAGTGGGTCCTTAAATAATTCCAGAAACTTTCAATCAACCTCTATGTATGCCTTATATAAGTCATGTGAGTTCTGCTTGCCAGCTGATTTGTGTCTTCTGCTACAGAAGAAATGTAATCGTTGCTGGTGGTTTCCTTCTCCGGACACATGAAGTCAACCGGGAGAGGAAGTACTCATAAGTGAGTCAGCACTTGTCCTCCAATCCCATTGTCTGTATACAAATATATGTGTTATTTCCTATGTATTATTGAATTTAGACAAATATGTTTAAGCTAAAACATGATTTGTTTATTGTGGGCCATTTTCTTTTCAACAGAAAGAAACTGTAACAAGTAATTTCTGAATTGGTTGACCATGACTTTCAATCATAGTTGTAAGACTTCAGTCTAAAGTTCACCTGTACAGACAATTCGAATAGTGATGCCGAGAAAACAGATTAGATATGTCACCTGAAGGCAATTATATGCTATTTGTCAACTTCTTCCTATTACATATTTCAAACCATTTGTTGAATAATAAGTTCTATCCTGCAGCTTGTAAAGAATAGCTTCATATAAATGGTCACTCTGAAGTTTCAGATTCTTATCAACTATGTGACTTAAACAATAACGACATAGCTATTTGAAGAAACCAAACACATATTATAGGCTATTTGTCACACCCTTACTGGGAGCGCCACCGATGGAATGAAACACGGCTTCCATAGCACACGTTAAAGATATTGGGCGGCGTTGGCGGCGGGTATACTGTTAACATATTCACCTCCGTCAAAAACCGCCATAAACAGAAAGAATAGTAAAATATAGACAGACTTTGTTCTATTCCAATCAGAAATATGGCCTAAACAGTATGTTATTGTCAATTGCTTTTCCTTTTCTATGTAAACAAAAGCAAAAAACGTTACGTTACCTGGCTATGGATATGGTAAACACAAAAAGCGTTATTTGTTACTGGTTTCCTGATATGGAAATAATAAAGAGCGTTTTTATCATTTGTGTGTGATTAAAGGTACGGTTGGCCTTGGTGGTGGGTATCCTGTGAAAATATTTACACCCGTCAAAAACCGCCACAACCAGAAAGAACATCAAAATGTAGAAGACATGGTCCGTATACAAATAAGAAATATCGCATGAACAGTATGTTATTGTCATCTGTTTGACCATTGTTATGTAAACAAAAGCAGTAGGGGTGTAGTGCGAGTGGAATTTTGGCGTTCGATGGAGTAAGGTCGTTAACGGAGGTGAGAAGAAAGACAGTTTTCGGGTTTCGCGAGAGAGTAACTGACAGTGACAATACAATCGTCAAAGCAATATGCTATTTCAGTCTCATTACATCCTCAAAACTGATTCAACACTGGAATAGTCTTTTATATACATAATTTGTGTTTTATTTTGATTTATTGTTGTATTCATTTATGATATTTCTATAGGCAATCCTGCCTGAATTAAAGGCACGTGAGGCCTTAGTTGTCGAAAATATTCATATTTGTTCCAATCACCGTAAACAGAAAAACATTAAAACGCATACAGTTCCGTTCATATATACCATGACCATCGCGTAAACAGCATGTTATCACAAAGACCTACTATATTTTACCTAAGCAAGAGCCTGATTGTGTTACAGAAGTCAGCACAGTGCTACTGGTTAATCACACACAAATGGCATAAACGCTCTTTATTAGTTCCATATCAGGAATTCACCAACAAAGAACGCTCTTTATGTTTACCATCATAATATAAACAAACACCAAAAAAGTAACTTTTTATGCTTTTGTTTACATAACAATGGTCAAACAGATGACAATAACATACTGTTTATGCGATATTTCTTATTTGTATACGGACAAAGTCTGTCTACATTTTGATGTTCTTTCTGTTTGTGGCGGTTTTTGACGGGTGTAAATATTTTCACAGGATACCCACCGCCAAGGCCAACCGTACCTTTAAATAATAATAATAAAAAGCATAAACAGTTACTTTTCTGGTGTTTGTTTATATTATGATGGTAAACATAAAGAGCGTTCTTTGTTGTTGAATTCCTGATATGGAACTAATAAAGAGCGTTTATGCAATTTGTGTCTGATTAGCCAGTAGCATTGTGCTGTCTTCTGTAACACAATCAGGCTCCTGCAGGCTCTTGTTTACGCACACCATCGTACTCTTTACGACAATATACTATTGACGCGCGGATTATGTTTGGCATATGAACAAAACTGTATATATTTTAATATTACTTATGTTGATGGCAATTTCAACAAACATGAATGTTTCTGCAACGAACACCGCCCGTGCCTTTAATGGTCGCAGTGTAGCTGCATTCACTCTGCTGTAAATGTACGACTTATTTCCGATTGCTGACTTAAACAACTGGCCATGCGTTGACTTATTATATTGTTATATCATTTTCTGTATACAATATATACCAACATGTCTTATCTTTCCACGCTAATTAGCAGCTGCCGATTCATTAACTTCCCTTTCTCTAACATGTGCTGCAAATGGATGAAGCTGTTCTTTTTCTTCCACAATGTGTTCCACATGCCCATAAACAAATTAAATCACACATGGTATTGAACCATATTGGATACAGGAAAAGTATCAGAAACCAATAGCATATAGTTTAAATATCCAAGTCGGATACTTCTGGCAGAAGAGATTTTATTTATCTTGAAATAACATTTGACACTCTTTAGATGATATTTTGACTTCAATAATGTTGAATTGTGTCTGAAACTTTCTTGATATGAAGCACTTAACATGTTCATTAAATCTGAACTTGGCAATGGTCTCTTGAATTCTATCTGATGTGCATTGATGCCATTGGTTTAGAGTTTCTCCAACACTGATTCATTTGCAAAACTCAACATGTGAAATGTCCTCAGATCCATCCATGTGTTAAATCGTATCCCAATTTAAAACAAGTAGTGAGAATTGAGCTAAATTGCATAAAATATAAGAATATTGTGAAACAGCTGGAACAACATGGTTGGTTGCCCACAGGTCCCCAAAAAAAAATTGACCCCCAACAATCTATACCCCTATGTAATTGGATCTATATGACAGTGTTGGAAATGTGGTAACTTTTGGGTTTGGAGACCTATCAGGGTTGCCAGGAGAACAATATCACAAGGCAAGGACAAAACATATCAAATATGGTCTCCCTATTCCGGGTCACAGCATAATGTTTATAAATCCCGATTTCAAGATTCCAAATGCCGGTGGCTATTTTGTGAATAAAATACGTATAAAACTGAAGATTTGGGTATATCATTTCTCTTTAAATAAAGATGTTTATTTCTATCGTGTTGGAATCAAAGGTTGACATGAAACTTGACGTGATTAATGGTGCTAACAATGTTGTCCTTCTTGGCACGCTTTTTGTATGCTCCACTGGTTTTCGTGCGGTTTTGTTCTAAATATAACGCATAAAACTGTCCGGCGGATGAGATAAGAAATTAAAATACAATTTATATTAATTGATAAAAAGTTTCCGGACAGGCGTCCTCGATTCACATGTAGTAGTTTATATCCTGGAATCAAAATAAAACTTTATGGCAAGAGATATGCCAACTTTAAAGATACACTGTCCGATTTATCACATCTATAAATTATATATTCCGTTTCTAAGAATTATTTGATTTGAGTCGAGGAACCCACCAACGCAGAGTTTCGATTTTTGAAAGTTGTTTTCACCTCCTCGAACGCCATGTTATGCCTGTTTCGAACTTGAATTTCACAGCACGTGTCATGTAAACAAACGTCTTCTTTCACATGATATCGGCGGCATGTTATTATAACTTGTCAATTTTCATGAAGAAGACATTACTTAATCGGGAATACTAATGTCAAATGTAACAATATATTGCCAATTTTGTTTCTGTCGACAATTTTTATCGTCTTTTATTTCAAAAATTATTTCAGATTTGTCAAAATCACCGTAATCCGTGACCTTGCATGACCTTCCGTCTCTCGTTACGGCATCCGCGCAGGTCCATATATTTCCGGTAGAATGTTCGCTTGGCTGAGAAAATAAATTGGACAAGTCATCTTTAATAAAGAACATGCCATTGTTATCTGATGTAAAAGTCTCTCGGGTTTAGTCCGTCTTGAAATGTTCAACAAAAAAAAAACAATTGGGACAAAAGTAAGATTGTTTTCTGTCCCTATTAGGGATAAGCTCACGAACGGAAGACCAACCTGATTCAGAAGTTTCAACGGGGGCATATAATTTAACTATACAATTAAGGCACATACCGCTAATGAAGAAGGTGTTTTGAATCTTCCTTTTTCGAAACTGCTCATTAGTTTGTTCCCAATAATAAATAGAAGTACAAAGAATGTATGTGGTGAGAAACAAACTGTTTCCGGTGGGATTGCACTCACAGACAAAATAATCTGAAACACAGAATTCTGAGGAATTTGCCTCAATTTTCAGCTCTCTCTCTCTCCGCAGACTTTAAAGGCACGGGCGGCCCGCGTTCGTTGCAGTAATATTCATATTTGTTCAAATCGCCATCAACAGAAGGAATATTAAAAAATATTAGTTTTGTTCATATGCCAATTTCGCATTGCCAAACATAATCGGCGCGTAAATAGTATATTGTTGTCAAGACGTACGATGGTGTACGTAAACAAGAGCCTGCTCGTGTTACAGAAGTTTTGCTTCTGTTTACATAACACAGCTCAATTATATTGGTTGATCACACACAAATGATATAAACGCTCTTTATTAATTTCCATGTCGGGAAAAGAATAACAAAAACGCTCTTTATGTTTACTATTTCCGGATCTAAACAAAAGCCAGGTTCTGTAACCCTTTTTGCTTTTGTTTACATAAAGGAAAAAACATTTGACAATAACATACTGTTTATGCCATATTTCTGATTTGTATAAGAACAAAGTTTGTCTATATTTTACTATTCTTTCTGTTTATGGCGGTTTTTGACGGAGGTAAATATTTTAACATCATACCCACCACACCGCCAACGCCACCCGTATCTTTAAAATCACCAAGAGAAGTGAAGGACCGTTGGATCTAGTCCAAGTCTTCTCGTACTAAAACCGGCTAAGATATTGGGATGGAGGTGCCGGTCTTTAGTCCAAGACCGCTTGTATACCAATCCTATGACACGACTTACGCCCACGATCTGTGGCGGGAATTTGTGGTGTATTTTACTCGATTTACCTAGCAAATCAATACATGATGCTATATACATCGGAAAGGCTTACATCTTATGGTCATAATGGTGTATAATAATCTAACTTTAATGTTAAATTACACATAGAATATTCCGGTTGATTGACACAAACATCGATTTGTTTATCTGTTTGTTTACGTTTTAACCGAAAGCCGAAGTGGTCCGAATAAGTTCGGCATAATCCGCTGTTTGTTCTGGGAATTCTACTTTCCGTTTCTATATATAGCGCGGTTTTTCCGAACAAAAATGGCGAAAACCGATCGCCCGAAAGTCCAGTTTTCTATGTGCTTTCAGAACAATTCCCGCACTAAAAACTTAATGACATAATGGAGGATCAGAACGGTAGTTTTGTTGACAATTTTCGCAAGCAACTTGTCAAAATTGGAGTAAATTAGAACTCTTTTTTTTTTTTTTTTAAATGTTTATTACCCAAAGATATACATATATAAGCAGTCATTTTACATACATGTGTGCATTCAAACATTTATCAATGGGCCGTGTGGGGGAGGGGTAACCAAACCAACTTACATTTATGCATACATTTGACTGGCGCGCGCGTTCCAGACGACCACATGCATTGTGCGTGTGGGCGTCTGGCCTACTTTCGTACAACTGGTGGCAATATGAATGATGTTGTAGAAGAATGGTTACTGCAATATATCAGTTGCTGGTAACGTTGTCTTGCTCTCGACGTTGACATAATTTAGCTAAATGTATTTGCGCCACGGCAAAATCGAATATCAATCTTAAGGAGGTCACAACAATAGGCCGGTGCAAATGACTTTTTTTTCTTTTTTTGTGTGGAGAAATTCGTCATGGTTGTCGATTGAATTAAGTCGTTTTTGTACCACATTATTCTATAAGTCTGGAGTCTGGATGATTGGACGAAATATGTAGTTATTATCTTACAGATGTTTTTCGGTTTGCCCGGATAAATGGAATGTATTTGTCGGTGGGCATATTATTATGTGAAGGCTAGTGCTTTCTCCAGAATTAACCACTTCTGTTGCATCGTGCCCTTAACTTATCACAGTCATAACGTAATCTGAGATCATTAAAAAATTCGTTCAAGCTGAGTGATTTCGCGGAAAACTTTGCTTTATAAAGATATTGTTTTAAAATAAGTAAAAAATAATTTATCACGCTGTTTGGTTCCAATGGGATAGCTCCAAGTAGCATGGTCTTTTTCGAAACACGTAAGTCGATGCCTTTGTCAGTTCCCCATTTGATCAGTTTGTTTAAGAAAGACTGTACATATCTACAGTCCCAAAATATGTGTGAAATTGTTTCAATTTCTGTTTTGCATCTTTCGCATCTATCATTTTGTCTTAGCTTTATTATATTAAGAAATCGATTGGTCGCAAGGATTCGAGTGTTTATTCGATATTGTAACCATTGCAGTTTAGTGTCAGGCGTCGTGGTGAACGGTAGTTTAAAGTGAGTGTCCCAAGAGTTGATTACACCTAGTTCTTGTTCCCATTTTCTGCATGATTTTGGGGTGGGGGAAGTTGAATTGAGAATTCTGTAAAATTCTTGTCCACCTTTTTGGTCGCGTACAGTAGTTACAAAATTGTCTGGAAGAAATGGGCTAGCAATTCGTCTCAGTGGTTGGTCTAATTTTTTCGATATTTCCAATATTTGTCGAGTTATACTGGTTAAAGTAATAAAGTTTGTTCTTATATTATACGTGCTTAACATTGACTGCGGCGTGTGAAACCTTCCATCGCTCTGGATCAAATCGTTGATGAAAATTACTCCCTTTGCCCTCCATGAGTTGAAATTAATGTATCGCCCATAGATAGTAATTGCTGGATTATTCCATATCGTTTTCGACAAAACATTTTGATTTTTAGAGTTCAATCTTAAATACTCACACCATGATGAAAATACATCTTTCCAAAATGGATTTGACAGCACGCTTAAGTGTTGTAATATATATTTTCTGTCATAAGTGAGGTACAGGGGGTCATCTAAAATAGGAAGATCCGAGATGAGAGGTGCCCATTTGCATTTTTTTGTAATAAGGCGTCGTATCCAAGTGATTTTAATTGATGAATTGAATGTCTCCACATTAATCATTTTCAAGCCACCATCTGATATGTTACTGCAAATCTGTTGTCGACTGACTCGATCTCTTTTCGAATTCCATAAGAAGTTATAGAGCAATGTGTTTAGCTTTTTATAAAATTCGCGGTGCGGATTAGGAAGAGTTAGAAATAGATGTGTCAATTTGGGGAGAATTAATGTCTTGATGACTATTAATCTACCAATTGGTGTGAGCAACCGGTGTTTCCATGATGTGATCGTCTTTCTTATTTCGTCCATTTTGTCGTCATAATTACTTTGCATTTTTGGCAAGTCAATATTAAAATGGATCCCTAAAAAGGTAAATTGTTCAGTTACTGTGATACTTAAGTCGCGAATGAAGTCTGGTCTATCGTAATTACGGGGCCCTACCCACGCCGCCTGACACTTCTCTGGGTTAATTTTTAAACCAGATATCCGGGCAAAAACATATGCTTCGCGTACACTCCTTTCTGAGCCGTCGAGAATAAGCGTTGTGTCGTCCGCGTATTGTGTGATCTTATATTCTGAGCTGCCGAGATGAACACCATTTATATTCACATTCTGTCTTACCATTAGTGCTAGTATTTCTGCACACAGGAGAAAAATATAAGGCGATATTGGGTCACCTTGTCGACAGCCTCTTGATAGCTTGAAAGTTTGTGAAATGTGTCCATTTAAAAGTACAGAAGAGCTCGAGTTTCTATAGAGGATTGTAATCCATTTTTTCATGTCCACTCCAAAATTGAAAAAGTTTAAACATCTTTCTAAAAAACGCCACGATACAGAATCAAAGGCCTTTTCAAAGTCTACGAGGAGCAGGAGTCCCGGTATTTTGCGTTCATTACATTTGTGAATAAGATCGTAAATTAGTCTGGTATTATCTCCGATGTATCGCCCAGCTAAGAATCCGGTCTGATCGTTTTCAATGATGTGGGGCAGTACTTTTTTCAGTCGTTCTGCTATAATCAGTATAACGTTCCCACGCACCACCCCATCCCGCCACCCATAGTATCTTATGCGCCGCAGGCGCCCATTTACAGGCTACTGCCCACATAAATAATCAGTATAACGTTCCCACCCACCACCCCATCCCGCCACCCATAGTATCTTATGCGCCGCAGGCGCCATTTACAGGCTACTGCCCACATAAATAATCAGTATAACGTTCCCACGCACCACCCCATCCCGCCACCCATAGTATCTTATGCGCCGCAGGCGCCATTTACAGGCTACTGCCCACATAAATAATCAGTATAACGTTCCCACGCACCACCCCATCCCGCCACCCATAGTATCTTATGCGCCGCACGCGCCATTTACAGGCTACTGCCCACATAAATAATCAGTATAACGTTCCCACGCACCACGCCATCCCGCCACCCATAGTATCTTATGCGCCGCAGGCGCCATTTACAGGCTACTGCCCACATAAATAATCAGTATACACACGCCGACGCAAGTTTGTATGATGTATTCAATAAGGATATTGGCCTCCAATTTTTCAACAGTTGTCTATTTTTATCCTTTTTTGGTATAAGTGTGATGATTCCTTGTTTCTGAGTAATAGAAAGTTCTCCGGAAGAAAAAGAAGTATTTAGGGATTCGACTAATAAGGGACCTATGTCTGACCAGAAGAATTTGTAAAATTCATATGTATATCCTGTAGGGCCCGGGCATTTTCCGTTTTTTGTATTTTTGAGAACGTATGTTAGTTCCTCTAGTGTGATTGGGCCTTCGATATTTTTGGCCTGAGTATCGGACAAATGTGGATGATTTCCGTTACAAAACTGTTTCAGATTTATTTCTTCAGTTGGCTTCTCTGAGTAAAGATTCGCATAGAAATTACGTGTGTGGGTCATGATGGCATTTTGATCTGTTATTTTGTTTCCATTTTCGTCGATCAGACTGGTAAAAGTTTTAGATATGAAGTTCCGTTTTTCTAAATTCAAAAAGTATTTAGTTGGCTTTTCCCCTTCCTCGATCCATCTGGCTCGAGATCTAATCATTGCACCGCGTATTTGTTTTTGGCGAATTTCGTGAAGTTCAGATTCAATGTTTTCAAGCTCATTCATAAGATTATGCTTTGTTTCGTAGTTTGCAGAGGGAGAATCAATATCTGTCATTAACGTTTCTTTCCTTGCGTTTAAAGTATTTTCGTTTTGGATGGTCTGGCGTTTTTGTTTTGATGAAAAGTGGATTGTAGCCCCCCTTATATCCAAAAGAACAGCATCTAAAAATAATTTCTTGTTTACCGTTGTATCGAATTTGTTATATTTGTAGCGGACTTTATTTTCTTCAATAATGTTTTTAACTATATTTGAGTATTCTTTAATTTGGAGAAGGGAGTTATTAAATTTCCAGAAGCCTCTACCTGTTTTTATTTCGGTAATGTCTACCGCCAGCGAAATAATAGAGTGGTCTGATCGATAACCCGGCAGAATTATAGGCCCTGCTCCAGTTAGGCTTAGCATATCAGATGAAATCATAAAATAATCGAGTCGTGCCATTTTTATTGGAGATTTTCTCCTCCATGTATATCGTTTTTCTTCTGGATTATTTATGCGCCAGACGTCTACTAATTCAAGGCTGTCGACAATTTTCGCCACCGCTTTCTTAGCATTGGGGTTATTTTGGTGTATATAATTGTATGTGTCCAGTGTCTGATCTTGAATAAGATTCCAGTCACCACACATTATTATTTGAGTATTTCCTACTTCTTTCAGAAGTGTATCAAATTTAGTAAAAAAATCTGGACTATCTGAATTCGGGCCATACAAGTTCACTAGGCTTATTCTAAGTTTTTCTATTGTGATGTCTGCTATAATAAAGTTACCATTTGGGTCTCGCATTATGTTGTGAATATTCAATTCGAAATCATTTTTGAACAGGATAGCCACACCTCGGGCTTGAGAAGTGTACGACGCCATAATTACTTTGTAACCCCATTCTGACTCAATGCACTTTTCCATAGTTTTAGTAAAATGAGTATCTTGCAAGCAGTAAATTGACCCATCTAGTTTGCGAATATGTTGAAATAGGTCTCTGCGTTTTTCTACTTGATTTAAACCTCGGCAGTTCATGGATATAATCTTGATCTTAGACATGATAATCACACACATAAGACAGCACAACACGCGGACTTCCAAGTTTATTAGTATGAATTACCAAACTGACGAAAAATATATACTCGAGTATACCTAGTATATATAGAAGTATTTTATGTATATTGCCACAAGCATCATTCACACATGGAGTTTCGGGGGTGGGGGGGATAACAAAAACACATATAACAAATACAAGAAATAAAATTAGAACTCTTGTGTCTGACTTGCCAAGTTGCCATGCGTGTGATGTGCATTTTGACATCTGTGTTGAAAAAATAATCGGAGAACCGAATCACACAGTTTCGAAATATAGTTCTTCCGTTTTAGTGGGACTTTTCAAACTTAAGGTTCATTTATTTAGTGTTTTACATTTATATCTCCAATGTTTAATTAATCTATTTATTATTTTATTTATTGACACACATAATTACGATTACAATGGAGAATTCATCGTAATTTGCGTTGTTGTCCAAAATCTACGGAATATTTTCAACGGAAAATGCCGAACACAGTTCGCGAGGTCAACCGAGTTCGCATACTTTTAAAAAATTGTAAACATTGAGGTAAATGTCTCTTTTCGCATTAAATTACCGTTTTAAATTCACAACTGATGTGGGTTTCAGATAAAATAGCATGTCTTCTGCGGAAAATATCCGTTTATTGTCGCAATTGTGATATTTTATTTCATATAATTGTGGTTTTATTTGAGCGGGTCACAAACGCTTAAGTCGTTTTCTATTGAAAACGGAATATCAGGTACCTGTCAGACAAACAAAGAAAACGGTACAGTAATAATGACACAGCATGCTCACTTAACTTGTCAGCCTGTTTCTCGCGCACTGCTATTATACGTCGGGGGTAAAACCATCCAGTGTCCACTCGCGTTACAATTAAGGACCAAATAAGTTATGAAAACGTCTGATTCAAAAATAAAATAGAAACCGAAAATATCGGTGATTCAATTGGCACTAATCCAACTTAAAGGAAAAATGAGAGATATATATATATATAAATATATGGAGGGAGAGAAACCTACCAAATATTTCTTTAACATGGAAAAACGAAATTTTATTTAAAAAAATTGTAGTTATAGACATAAGCGGTCACAATTTGTGAACCTACGGACATTGTTTAATTACCAAACACTCTAACACAGCGTTGTACACTGGAAATCCGTTATCGGCCAACTATGATGCCAAAGAAATTCCACATGACATTGGAGTTACCCCGCTTACCCCACCCCAAACAGGCGAATTGTCTATCCTACTGTATAACTAACACAAGCTCTTAGAAATATCTTAAAACTGGGACATCACCTGGTCCCGTGTTTACTGTCGACATTTATAATATATGTTGGCAAGAGATAGGTCCATATGTATTAAAATCCTTGACTCGTGTTCTAAAAGGCCATTATGCAGAATCACCTATTTAATCGTTTCATATCACAGGGTGTGGTTCTAACGGAATGGCGTACAGTAAATGCATCATGCATGTACAAGAAAGTATCAAGATCAGAATCTGGAAAGTACAGGCCAGTAAGTCTGACGTGTATTTTAATTTTATGTAAACTTTTATAGTAATTTGTGAGATATTCAATTATGTACTACATGGAAGATGACTTATTTACGACTTGTCAGCACGGCTTCAGACAGAAGAGATCTCGCAATACACATTTGTCAGACTATCTTGAACATGTAACAACACAGCTAAACAAAAACGAACCTAAGGGTGTGATATACATTGACTTTAGAAAATCCTTTGACACTGCCTCGTATACGACTCTTAAACTAATTACAGTCGTATAACAATAACAATTTGGGATGGATCAAGAGTTCTGAACAACATAAAATACAAGACAGATAACTCTATATATCCCGTCTATGCTCACGCTTTCCGAAGACCAGCGCTATGCAATTACACTATAGTTAACCGGCTATTGATTCATGGAAATGTTGGGCCTGCAAAACGCGTTATTTTTCAAACTAGCTGGCGACTTGGTGAATTTTGATAGGCGTAACACAGGTTATTGAATAAGCATAGGAAGGCAGTGTAATTCATAGAAATTTATGACAATGGTGCAAATTTCAACTTAATGCATATTTTGTTGTGTTTATCTTTGGTTAATTTAACGACATAGCCAGTTTGAACCATTCTCTTGCCAAATATCAGCCATAGTATTATCCGTATAAAACCGATTAAATGGAGAGAGAACCGACTCGATCTGGAGAGAACCCAAGCAAATATCAAAATTCGCGGTTTTCGTCGTTGTTATGACACACAATGGAATGTTCGTTGTTATTACGCTCGTTTGCGCCACCGATTGTGAGGGGAATGGAAAACTTAATCGCATTATCGGCTAGATAGCTCCAAAATTGTGTTTTAACTGTCAAAAAGTCGCGAAAATGTATAATTTCCATCATAAGGAACCGTCACAAATCAGTCAAGAACCATCACAAACCGGCGATAGAACGACTTCCGATGTAACTTCAAAAGTCTCGCTCCATACCTATGGGCATGTCCCACAGAACACATTGTGCCTGGCATCTTAGTGAGACGGCGATATAAAGACCATCTATTCAAACTTGTACAAGCATCAAAGTGTGCACTGTAGTCCGCCCATGAGATGGTACCATCATATGTAGATGGCATGACTGTTGGGCGGGTTGGATTCATCCCACTTATTGAATATTGTATTTGGGGTTGCGATATCGGTGAGTAGTCATGTGGTGGTCGGTTCTCACCATTTGGGTTTCCATCACGGCTGCGAAAAAATTTGACTCATAATTTAAATTAGCTGATTTCTTATGTGCTGGTTGGTTCTGATTAAGTCGGTTTTCATCGTGACCATGATAATTTGACACATACCTTAAATTGTCATTTTGGTTATTATGTGTGGGAAATCTTTGAATGAGATTCATTGGTTGGTTGGCTGGATCTTGCACATAATGTACCTGGGATGGCCCACTCATCCGAAACAAATCACCTTGTGCGTCCATGTTATGACCTGAATAGGGTGTTGAAGTCTTCTGATGCGAATTACTTTTAATTTCAAACACAGGATTTTTAGTTGGAGTTTCTGACCGTATGGGAAATTTCTGGGGGAATGAGTGAGGATTAGATTTGTCAGTATGTGGTCTAGCCACATAATCGGCACGTCGTGATTCAGTGGGTGGATATCGAGGGGCCTCTTGGGTTTCTCATCATCGAATCGTATATGATCACTGGGCTGTCTAGACTTATAAGAATTTGCTCTCATTGAATTTAACTCTTGGATTTTTTCAAGTCGATGGGACAGCTCACGCTCTTTGGAAGAAATTGTTGCATCATTGCAACGTTTGAACATATCCAGGTCATCTTTAAGCGTGGACTGTTTTGTGAAGTCCTCCAATGTGGACTTTATTGGGAAATTACTTTGTGTTTGAGTCCTTCTCACAGAGACTTTGTGTGGATGTTGTCTCTCGATGCAATGTGTCATCTTCTGAGTATTTTCTCAGTATTTGTTCGGGCCTTATCTCTTGGGAATGATTCATTAGGTCACAATACTCTTCTGAGTATTTTGTCATTGTTACAGTTGTATTTTTATGATGCATGTCAAAGTTCTGTTGTAGACTTGAATGTTTTTGGTTGAGGTTTAACTGATGACTAAAAGCAACAGTGTGGTCTTAATGGAAGAGTTATCTCTTCATACACGTGCTCTATATACTTGGGGGTTGTTTCTATGGTGAGCTTGATGCTCAAATCCAATTCACTGTCATTGGCACTAAGACATGACTCTGTGTCTTCTCATTGTCTCTCACTAAATCTAATTGTCTATCATTTCCCTCCTTCATCTGTGCAACTTTGGCACGAATGATAGACAAGTTTCCATTACAGGAATTAGATGGGAGGAATTGCTACTACTCCTATCTGACATACTTAATAATTATCAACAAATTATTCAACTTTCAGCAAACAAAAACAAAATTATCTTAGTGAAAATGGATGCTTACCTAACGTCCAATCACTGGCGCTCAAAAATGATGTAATCGTAACCACTGAGGTTACAATGACTAATTACTTCATATATATCTTCAAGACGAAAGAAAGCAATGCAAAGATTACCACACATTGTAAATTCAAGAACATCAAGGCGCAAATATGCACAATAGTCATAACTTTGAGAAGCTTCATGTATTTACCCAAATAACATAATACCTACCGGAATATCAGAAGCCATTTCAAAATTAAATTTCAAGAACCAAATTTCAACATTTAATTATAATTAATCAAAAATAAATCTCAATCTATTCTATCAAGTTCAATTAGAACCAATCATTCCCACCGCTGCCACCACTTTATGTAACATGGAACCGGGGGGTATAAACTAGCCGAGCGGTCTAATGACTGCACGCCATAAAAAAGGAATCTAATTCCGACTCGTGGGTCGCCCAGACGACCAAGGGGATTTTAATGTCTAGGTTGATTCTTAATATGATTCTACTTAAGTAGCTGCCACCACCCTTATTTGTCTAAGTGCTCAAGGGAACACTACGTACACTATATCCCTAACTATGGGACCTGGTCTCGGCCTCTTTACCGCTAGTTGGATGAGTACAGCCTTGGCCTCGCCAATCGGTAAGATGAGACTGACAGTTTCCAGCTAACTGTCTATTACAGTTCTGCCCATGGCAGGACTTGGGCAGTTTTAACCTCGTAAAACTGCCCACTTAGTCTATACACACTTCAAAGGTTTACCACTAGGGTAGTACCTTTATCAAGCTTCTATGCTTCGATTTTTTATCATTCGAGCTCTGCTTCGAGCTGCTTGCTTTGAATTGAGCCTTGACTCAACTGAGGTTTCCCAACAAGTTTGGAGTTTGGGATGATACCCAGGAAGATTTGAAAGGGCCGTCGGCCCTCTCATACAACCCACTTTTGAATGCTGTAATTCCATTGAAGAGCGTTTGTGGGGTTTGTCAGTTTGTAAGTAGATTGATATACTAGTATACCCATGCACAGTAGGTGTTTGCCTACTGTGCATGGGGTGGATGCCACCACAGCAAGAAGCAACGCCCCACCCCATTCCGAACCAGGACCGGCGGAGAAGACTTACCTTGATTTCTCTGTGTGATTTTTATGTGTTGATATATATATTATTTTGAGTTGTGAATAGTTGTAATTTATTGTCCTATTTAGTGCTTGCATAGACTCCAGTTGCCTTCGTTTGTTGTATTCCGGGCTTGTACTACGGGCTCAACGTTAGGAAGAGGGTTGCAATGCCAGCCGCTTGACTTGAGGTCTGTTGGGATTCCTCAACTCTTGATGGCGCAATGCCCGCCTTCCACACCTGTGCGAGTGTCAGAACCGGTTGGTCTTGTTGTGTAGTGCGGTCACGGATGAGGAAGCAGCTGAGTCCAGACTGTTGGTTGGTGTGTCTCTGAAGGTTTGGAGTGCCAAGTAGTGTTTACGATTATTATGTCCCACCCGTCCTCCCATAAGCGCGGGTGAAAGCGTGTATTTGCAAATTTGTATATGTAGTTGTTAGTAGTTTTGAGAGCGATAATTATTCGACAGCTTATACTACGACCACGACAAGCGTATCTACGCCGCCCGAGGACACTCATCAGCGCACAAGGAGCCATCTAGGGCGTGAGCCCGCTAACCTATATATTGATATTGGTGTTAGTCGTGTTTTGTGTTCAAGTTTGTGAGCTTGTAGTTCTGTGCAATGATTTTTACAAGGTTAGCAGGTTAGTTGGTTGTTTGGTGGAGATAATTACTCAATGGCTTATACTATGGTCACGATAAGCGTATCTACACCGCACGAGGACATTCATCAGCGACCAAGGAGTCATCTAGGGCGTGAGCCCGCTACCCTAGCTTTTGATATTATTGTTAGGCGGTCGATATTGCGGATTTTGCATGTAATGGTTAGTACTGAGGTTTTCTGAAGTATGTGATTTGGGGGGGAGGGGGGGGCTAACCCCGGGATGGTCGAAATGGCCAAGAGGCACTCTCCTTCACCCCTCATGTTATGGCCTTTATTTAGAACAACATGGAGAAAAAAAGATAGCAATTTGGAAATTCGTTTAGTGTTCCATTTCTTTTTTCTGGTAGTGGTGGTCGCTTCGAGCAGGTCATCTGAGTCTGACCCTTTGATGTAAATACTGACACGACTCCAGATGGTCTGTCGTATTGGTTGGACCCTCTGTAGACTTGGCGATCCCACAGCAGGAAGAATTCAAAGTTGTTAAGATGGGGGGGGGGGTAAGTCCTTCCTGCTGAGTAGTGTGTCATTATCGTCGATTTTATCCGGGCTATCTCGCTTTCTATCTCGGACTTGCTTAGCGACACCGGCTGTTTTTCATACATCGGCGTCATCGGTGGAGACACTGATGGTGGTGGTGTTTCTGTCTCCATTTCCGATTCCGAGTCGGCGGCAGGAACAGCGGGGTGGTATCATCGTCCCTGTTTCCACTGGCTTCGGCACTGACACCTGGTACTGCTGGCGTGACATCAGCAGTCTCCGTGTAGGTCGGGTCGTCTGGGCGTCTCTCAGACAACTCCGACCCACCGGCTGTGACAGTGGACGTCGGCTGAACCACACGGGGAGGGGTGACCGGCATATCAACAGTCATCCCCTTATTCTTCCGCTTTGCCCGTCTGGTGGCGTCCCTCCCCCGCTTGGATGGCGTCTTTTTCTTCGGAGGCCCCTTCTTCGTCATGTTTCGGGTGGTTTCGGCGTCCCTGTACCGGGCAGAAGACATCTGGGTACCAGCATCCTCTGTCCGAAACTCGACGCAGAGAACCAGAAAGCCCCTACCAGCCTGGAGTGACCAGCTAGTAGTGTACACAATCTGGCTTCTCTGCATAGCAGCCAACGCGGCGTTAGGGATTAGCTCCGTAAGCCTAATCCAAAACCATTTCACCCGGCGCTTGCACGAGGGCAGCTGCTTCCCGAATGTTACAATCCGCTCAGATCACCCGTGCAAGCGTCTGATGGCCGGAACAGCAAGCTCACGAGATAAAATTGCGTGCGCTCCGCTCAACGGTCACCATAATGAGGTTTTCCTTGTCGGAGACCTCCTTTTATACCCATTCCAGGGCACCTGGTGGATCAAGATTGCAACCAATCAGAAACGATGAAAACCAGCCAATCATAGGCTAGCACAAGAGAGCCACTCTGCTTCTACTTCTATATTTGCGATGCGGGGATTTCCCTTCTTGCTCGCAGTCTAATTTTAATTATGGCAATTCCAATGATTTATGGAATTCGGGAAATTCCTATTTTACTTGAATATTTAATTATTGTTATCAATAAACTTCACATGCATAACTAAATTTGGGTTATTGGAAGTATTCATACTTTGGAAACGAGGTGAGCATGACGAAGCGGGCGGCCATGTGATCGTAATGCTAAAATATGCCGTGATATTTTTGGATCAAAACTCGCCTATTTGAATTTTCCTCGGGTTGGCATTTGTTCAGGGTAATATTATGTATGCCCGACAATTGCCTAATATTTTCAACAAATGGGTCCTTGTTGTTTTCTCACTATTTATGATGATCGGGAAGCACCGGGTTTGATTTATTTTATGTGCATCGAAATTTGGCGTGATTTATAATTGAATATAATTGACTTTCCCGAACTTTCCCAGGGTTTGGAATATAGTGGAGCGGTGCATTGATATATGATTACTAAAGGCATAATAATCATATATCATGGGAAGTTATCATTTTGATGTGAAAAATCGTTACTTGTGACTACCGAGGTCGCACGACCAACAAGCTTCCGATATTATGGGAGGCTCAATCGCTTCAATGTTAAATATATAAATGTGCGACCTCAAAACTTCCCAATAAATGCTTCTACATGTGTCCTGATATGTGAGGGAATATAATTTGGGTTAATATAAAATTCATAGCTCATTGGAACGATATTTGTGTTGTGATCTGTGCCTCGCGTGTTTCCTTTCGTTGTCAAGATAATTTTGTCTGCTTGACAACGTAAACAAGAATTGACTTTTAGTTGGGTCTTGCAGCTTGTTGCCGGATCGCATATGCATCCTGTGCTCGTTACACCAACCGCTGTCAATTATAGTATAAAATTGCCCAAAAAGTGTTATATATCAACATTTTGTTCAACGCAATTTCATAACGAGAGTATGTCGGTCGGCATTCGTCGAATTCCAGGCCGCCAAATATTCCTGGTGGCGAAAAATAATATATTTCAAAAATCGGTATCTTATAACGCTGAGCTTTGATGGGTTGGTTCATCGGCTGGTAGGATTTAACAGTTTCAATTACAAATATGATCTTACACTGTCGATGGAACGCGGCTGTCCGCGTTAGGCAATTTCGATTGTTTGACTCGACACTACTGCTGAGCCATGCCTGGTTGAACCGGGTTTAAAATCTAGAGATTACGAATGCGTCACTTACAGAAAATAGTGTTTTAACTAATATAACCGTACAAAAACAAACAGCGTTCTTTTGGCTGTGTATTTAGCTATGGTTTTTGTGCTTGTGGTTGACCGTATATAACATGGTACCGTGTTATTGCTTGAGTGGTAATTATGCCCGGCTTGTGTTGTTAAATTGGTAATGGCCTTAGCGGTTTTTATGTCTTGTGTGTGGTCAGTTTCTATGTTTAAACAATGTCTGAAATAGGCTCACTTTTTATACTAGAATTTGCACAGCAGGAACGCGAGGAAAGAGCACGTCATGTGGGTTTAAGGGTATTTAGATATCGAACTAATCCATTGGAACATTTCGATGAAGAAGATGCAGATATTCCTATTGTCGAAGGAAGTAACGCTCCAGTAACTTGGACGTATAGTCCCTGAAACAGAGAGTGTAACGGAAAGAAATCATGCCGTCCCTGCTGTCTTAAAAATGTGCGCTGCACTGTGTTTTTATGCAACTGGCTGTTTCCAAACAGATGCCGGAGATTTGCATGGCATGTCACAACCCGCCATTAGCAGATTTCTGTGGTTACTGATGCGATTTGCATGAACAAGGGGCAGTTTAGTAAGATGCCAAGTGGAGAGGAATTCAACATAATTAAAGTTGAATTTTTTGAACATGCCGAGATGCCAGGCGTCATTGGTTGTATAGATTGTACACACGTCCCGATATTTAACCCGGGTGGTCCTCATGCACAGCGTTTCATCAACCGAAAGAGATGGTTCAGTTTAAACTGTCAGATAATTTGCGATCATCAGTTGAAATTTCGCAATGTAGTTGCCAGGTGGTATGGCTCAGCACATGACTCGCGCGTATTTTCGGAATCAAGAATAGTGATGAGGTTTGAAGCTGGTGAATTCGATGGAGTGCTAATTGGTGACTCTGGGTACGAGAACAAGAGGTATTTATTGACCCCAGTACGGACTCCAGCAACTGCAGCCGAGAGAAATTATAATAAGGCACACATGGCTACCAGAAACATTGTTGAGAGGAACTTTGGTGTGTACAAACGGAGGTTCCCTTGTGTGGATTTCGGGAACCGGCTTCGTCTAAGAGTGAGTACCAAACTAATCTGAATGACATGGGTCTGATGTAGGGGGCACCTGTAGGTTAGTTCGGAGTCCACGCATGTATGTGGGCAGAGGGTAATTATTGAGGAAAGGGGTTCCGGTTTGGAATTTACAACTGCAGACGCGTGAACCCCAAAATTCCAATGGCATCTGGGGAAATTAATTTGATTCCCTTGGGTAGAAATTTCCAAACCGTTACCATCAAATTACCAACTGTTGGACATTTTTCGATTGAACATCCCGTAATGGTAGACAACTTTGAATAATTAAACCCCTTGAATAATTAAATGATGTGTAACCTAGTGGACACGAACACATTATTACATGAATACGTATACATGTATGCGACATTTCCGAACAAAATTCCACATTTGAATTCAAAATAATATTTGGATTGTTGATGTTATCTTCTTAAATCAGAGCAATTGCTTCATCGACCGCTATGCGACATTCTGTACTAAGTTAACAAATTAACAAAATTGCCTTTAAGGTACGTGCACACACTGGCACTTTGTCTGCAATTTTCTCGGGACTATTGTGCGGACGGTGTGTTCTCTATTTCACTACAAAATGCGATTTTGCCATTTTCAAATCACCAGTAACCTCTTTTCGTCTTTAGTTGGAAAGGAGTATGGATACAGTAATTGCAACTTGCTGCTTACACAACTTGAAAATGACCACACATGACCAAGAACCAGACGACAATGTGGATGCGGTAGACAGCGATGTAGCCGAGGGCCGAACGTTGCCAGATAATCCAGATGCCGTCATCTTTCGCGACCAGTACATTCGACAAGCATGTGAGGCTTGAGTATATTATAACAATTTTCTTAAATGTATAGTCATAAGAATGCACCATTATTATGAGAAAAATATATATTAAGATACAGTATTAAAATACATTTATTGTTCAATTTTAATTCCCAGAAATGCACCTGAGCTTTGCTTCATAATACGCCTTCTTCGCCACTGCAGCTGCTTGCTTTGTAGCAATAAGCTTCATCTTGGCCTGGTGTTCTTTATCCATATAAGATAAAGCCTTGTCCGTCTTCTCCAAAACCGTCGACTTCTTTCGACCCTGGCGCCCCAAAGACGAAGGATGATTCTCTCTAGATGCGCCACATCACTGGAAAGAAAGCATGATATATGGTTATTGTTGCAACCACAACACAATCTGAAATCTGATGTAAAGTACAAGATCTCCAACATCGAAATTAAAAAGTTCCAAATAATTTTTCCATTATGAAATATTGCATATGCGAATTACTTTTTAACTTTTATTATAAATTTTGACGGACGTTGTCTGTTGGGAAAACCTCAGTCCCCACTACGCCATCATATCACCAGCAAAGATAAAATTCCTTACTAGGCTTATCTAACTGCTGGCGAGGTTCTTTCATGTTGAATAACAGATGCATTCCTAACCCAGTCAAGTAGTATATTGTGCCAAAATAATATCCAAAACAGCATGAAATGTTAAAAGCAAAATGTCGATGATGTGGCAATGCGACACGAAGACATAACTTGTGTTGCAGTGTCGAGTGATTCAAGCTGTTTAACTCTAACATTCACTCATTCATCAGTGTGAAGTGATTCAAGGGATTGAACTCTACCGTGCGCACAATCATCAGCGAAAAGAGACTCAATCACGTTCCATCCAAATGGATGCGTATATAATGGTGCCACTTTTCGTAGCCGACTGTAAACCTTTACATCAAAGTTTACCATGCCAACGGCCCCGACACGGACGCGAATGGGGTCTGCCTTGATGGAGACATCCAACTCTCCACTACGCCCCCACTCATGGAATCAGGCATGCATTCCAGGTGTGGGAACCTTCATGTTCATCCCCACAATGGGACGGAATATTTAAACTGGTACTTATATTGGAACATTTCAACCTGGAACCCACCCATTATTTTAAGTCATCAATTGACGACTTAACCAAAATGCCGGATGTTGAACCATGTTTGACTTTATGTCTTGACAAAAACTTATGGCACACTTATTTGTGGTTTAAATAAACTTACATTTGCTACGAAAGTCAAGCTCAACATGTATGAAACAGAGAGACGTGGGGGCATGTGTTGTGGGTGTCTAACCGTCCAACTTTGGTCAAGTTTTTCAACAGTTGGGAATTTCAATTCCAACGTTATGGAGGGTGTAATGTTGTAAATTTGCAACAGTTGGAAAGTTTGAGATACCAATTGGAAAGTTCCAAGAACCAGGGAGTTTATTCTATTCATGCAAGTGGGGAGGGTGCTGTTGGAAATTTCAAGGTGAGCACCACCCCCCCCCCCCCCGACGGAGGCACCCTAGCCATGTCTCTGGTGGTGTTCATATTAGCTATACTAACTATATTACCTTATCGTTGCAGTATCCATTCCAACACTTGGTTCTGTGGTAGACTGGACACAAATCACCCCACTGGGGCCTGCAATTGCTGGTTCTGGAATGGCGGGCTCCTCGTGGTTAGGCACCACACTGATTTGGCTCGCCTGTAGTGGTGTTGCTTGCTGCTCCATCATAACGACTGGTTACTTCTAAACATTCACCAGGGACCATGCCAACAATACGAGCCGTATCATCATCAATGTCACCAAATGTAGGAGAACCTCCACCAGTACCATTAACATCCAATTTCTTTGAGCGAACTGTCTGCTTCGCTTTGCCTTTGATACTTCGCCAGAACTCTCTATACGCGACAGCTGTCCGTTTTGGTTTATCCGGGTGTCTTTCGTGCATGTTTGTGACTATCAAGGGCCCATGCCTGGTTTTTGGCCCCGTGGTTCCTGCTGTCTCGTCTTCTTCTCCAAAGTAGCAATATCACTGCCAACAAAGTCCAATAATGATGCTTTCTCATCTTCCGAGAATGCAATATCGCACCCTTTTCGTGGGGTTCCAATATCCCCAGACTCAACCTAAGGTACCCTCGAGTTTTTGCTTTTGCTTTCGGCATAGTTCCTTTAATATTTGACAATACACAGCACCGGCGGCTTTTTTAAATGGACCGTGCACCAAATAAAAAATGCTTCAGTTGAGATCACACGGTAACGTTGTGCTAATCTATAAGGAGATAATTGTGTTGTCACAATGTTACGGACGACCGATCGTCAAAAACCGCAACATCAAAATACACTGGACAATGATTATCGATCCAATCTGTGGGGTGTATTTCTCGCATATATCCATGTACGTATACAAGCTTTAAACTGGAGATAACTATTTCGGCAGACAGTTGCTCATATTGGTGTTTAGATTTAGCAGGGTTATGGACTGTGACAACACTGGACCGCAGGTGTTTTGATATGGACTATAATCTCCGCCGGCCAAGTCGTTAATGTCTGCCTGCCGGGTAGACAGGATATACCCTAGTCTTCTCAACTTCCACCCCCTTCTGACATTCGCCACTGCCCAGATTCGATGAATAATATTTGAAAAGTATTGACCTATTTATATTACGATCAACGACGCTATAGAAGGCATATTAAATGACAATTTCATCAACACTAGAATGTCAACATTAATATCTTATGAAACTATGGATTGCAAAGCACATTCAAGAAGAAAACATTTACTTTCTCGTTACGATATATTTGCGATCACAAACAGTGACAGACAGATAGTGCGCGGTGAAGACATCAATGCTGGCTCGTTTCAGTTTAATCATTTATAGTGTCCGGGAGTTACATGTATATATATATATCTTGTGTATATATGCTATATGCCTGATGAGAATAGTTGTCTGTGTAACCTCTATGTTATTTCGCATATATATCTCTATGCTATGAAATTGCAAAGAAATTGTGTATATTGTATATATTGTGTATATTTAACTTGTGTATATGAAATTGTGTATATTTGTGTATATTCTGAAGAAATTGTGTATATTTAACTGAGTGGTGTATCACATATCAAATTAATCGACGATAAAGCTATCTCGGCGATATCACCAATTCGATTAATTTCATACTGCATTTTTACGAATGTTTTGGCCTTAGTAAGGCTGAAGGGGTCACTCTCACCAAAAAAAGTGCTGAAGGGTACACAGGTTTTTCAAAATGTGCTGAAGGGTACACAGGTTTTGAAATGTTCTAAAGGACGTTCAGTTTCGTATCTGCCATGATTTCTGTTAGAGAATAATTGTTTACGTTCCAATGAATGTTAAAATATACAGAAATCAAACTGCTAATGGGCGCCAGACTTTCATAAACACAATTTAAGTAACGGCGTTTGTGCCGATCACAAACCCTGTGTACCCTTCAGCACATTTTCAAACCTTCAGCACCTTTTTTTGGTGAGAGTGACCCCTTCAGTCTTAGTAATTCTTGTTAGAATGTCCCATCGCCCTCCTTCAAGCACATCCCTCACGCCTACTAGATTTATTTGACACATTTTATGTCAGGGTTAATGGGCAAGCTACTGGACATACGTAAACCAGATGGTCGAGGCCACAGGTGTGGCTTAAAGTGGTCAAAATTGGTGTCATGCTGGAAATGGGTACCAAAATTTATATTAAAAAAACATTTTAGTCCTGATTTCCATCAGATCAAAATTTATTCACATTCTTCTCCATGATACGAGGAATGTAATCGTGTGATTTAAAGACGCCAAAATCGGTGCCGTTTTGGTGGGAGATAGGGGAGGGGGTTAAATTCGATAACGCAATGCAAATGCAAACTTAAACATAATCATTTCCATAATATCAGGAATTTCATCATGTGGTTTAATGATGACAGTATTAGCGCCGCTCGAGTTAGGGGTGCACGGCACCAATGCCGCAACATCATTGATAAAAAATATTTCCTCCAAAATGATACACATAAAGGAATCTAATCGTGTGATTTAAAGACGCCAAATTTATGACGTTTGGGTGAGAGATGGGGGCCACTAACTTTGAGTAGGAGAGTCCATTCAGTATAGAATGAGTTAACGTAGTGTACTTCAAGATGCACTCATACATATCGACATGTGGCAGTTATACCAAGGGTCTGATGCTGCGGCGTCGATGTGAGAATTCCGTTGGACGATTCGCTACGTCAAATTATGATAGCTCTCTGAACAGACAATGGTGTTTGTTCGAGATACCGATATTGCTAAGATACTCACATACTGCACGAGGATGAGAAGTTTGAAGTTCAGACACTTATAGCAAGAGTCTGGTGGTGCGGTGTCGATTTTTAAATTCAGTTGGTCGATTCGCGACGTATTATGATAGTTCTCTGAACTGACAGCCATGTCTGTACCTTCTGGATGTCCATCAATGCCCTGTGTACTCATATAATGCACCCGATGAGGAGTTTGAAGTCCAGACCCTTATATCAAGGGGCTGTTGATGTCGTACCGATGTGAGAATCGATGGCTTCTACGTCATAATAGGGTAGCTCTCTAAACAGACCATCCGATCTATTCGCGAAATATAAGAGGCATAACTACCGATATTGCTAATATGCTCACACGATGCATCATAGTAAGGAGTTCGGAGACGAGACACTTTTATAAAGGGGCTGGTGGTGCCGTGTCCATGCAAGCATTTTGTCAGTCGAGTGTCCCTATACGTCATAATATGATAGCTCTCTGAACAGAATATCCTGCCCGTTCGTGATATATAAGAGGGCAATCAATACTGATATGGTTACGATACTCACGCAGAGTAAAGAGCTTGTATAGTCCAGTTACTCTCGGCAACAACCCGGATAAACAGGTGAATTGACACTAACACAATGCCCTATACTTGCTGTTACATGATGCCTTCGCTGCTTTTGATTTTCCTATTTCTCTCATATATGCCATGTGGATACGGCAGTCGTGATGTTTTACAACTAGAAAAGATAGAAGCTACACCGTCATCAACTGAAGTCATTCTGAGAACTCACACGAGCAACATTGTGCGATGTGAAAAACTTTGCGACAGGCTCAAAGGTTGTGAAACGTTTGCTTTTGGCGTTCTTCATAATTTGTGTCTACTTCTGAAACGAGACAGTTGCGGCGAAATAGAGACAATATCGGCATATATGAGACCAATTAAGGTGAGATTATAATTGTTCCATTCGGTGTACATGATTGCAGCAGTATTTGACACAGACAAGAATCATATACGTGGATCGAAAGTGTCAACTGAATGTATTTGATTGTATACATAATATGTTAAATAAATGGTTTTAAATGTGTTCACAGTTCCGGAATATTTTTTACGAATTTTAGTTTTTGCTTTCTATTTGGATATAGTGTGTACAATAATATGTTTGTGTCACGTCCTTCTCAGCAAGCACGGAGAAGATGTTCCAAGATAGATGAGACTGAATCAGATTTATTTTTTAAAACTAGCTTAATTATTCGTTTCTGGTATTTCCTAACGACATACGTCAGTTTTACAATGGAGTCATACATGTACGTGTAATATAGAAAAAAGTACAGCATACAGGATACAACGAATTGGCGTTGTTCATAGAATTAAAAAAAAACAAATGGACATCTTTATTGAGAAACCCCCAGAAGTTATCGATGTTTAACCGTTTCATGACTGTAGCTGCAAGTCTTTAAAGGCCCACTTAATTTTCGAACCCCCAGATAACATATAAAATATATACCATTTAAAAGAGGAAGCTCCAAAACATTGTATTATTAACTTACTCGGTGTAATAAACTGGGAACATGTTGTTTTTGTTGAGATACTGACGGGTGTTATGTGCTCAAAGTGTATTTTTGTCAATGGTAGGGGAATATCTCTATATCTTAAATATATTGAGTTGATCCCCTTCCGTTGAAAATAAACAACATTTTGAGTTGTGTTGCATTCTGGGAGCCGCAACGATGGGAAATGTTGCTATGAGTTAAGCTATTTTCTATTACTCCATGGACACCTTCTAAGACACAGACGTTCCAAATGGTGTTGAGTTATAGTATTCTAATCTTATTTATTTTAGGGTATAGTTTGTTATTAGAACCGTATATCAAGGCACTATAAAAAAACAATTGGCGACTCGAAAATAAAAAAATGGGCCTTTAAGGTAGCGCTTTTTCACACAAACATGTTTTTTTTTCCGTTTTCATAATTGGCATTGGGCCATAAACTTACGACATTATATACAAATAATTATTGCATAAGTTATAAATAGATTTAAACAATATGTAAGAGATGGATATGTCATATATAGTTATGTTAACCCTTGCATGGTGGGAACTGCGCTGGTGCAACAGCAAATACCCTGTTCCAGTCCATTCTCTTAAATATGCGAGTCTACCACAGGGATCCTCACATATATAAGAGAATGCACTGGCTTACAAGGTGATGGTAATATTGTAATATATAAGATAATGCATTGGCACAGGGTTTTCGCATAATTTCAGGTCAGGTCGCGATGAACAATTGACCCGAATGGAACCACGTGACTGTTACGCTAAACTTAGTTAAATACAAATCGAAATGATTTTACTACACATTTTATTTCATACTAACCCAATGCATGGTGTGTTATCACTAAATATTGGGTATATTTTACTAAACTTATTTTACTTAACTGCCCATCACCCGTTTACTATGGTAAATCTTACCCAACCGAATTTAGAGTGCACAGACACAGGAACACTGTATTTCTGGGAACAACGTGTACTAAATGTTACCGTTTTTTATGAGAATCGCAAATGAACTAGCTGCTAGTTTATATGAATTCCCTCGGGGTTCATGATGGTTATCTTCGTTAGCTATCCAACTCCCACCTCATTGAATTCTCTGTTCATTTCTGCAATAGAATACATACCCGTTTTACTAAATATTTACGCCGCCCTCTGTGCTCTCCGAAGAACTATAATGGACCAATCTATTCTATCAGAATAATATATGAATAAATTGCACTAAAGAGCACCATAGTCCCACATGGATGGATGTGCACACACCGGAAATAAACTACATACATAATGTATAATTGTGTAAGAATATAATGTGTGCCTGTTGTTTGATATGTGAACTAGAGGTTTTAATTCCATCAATGATTGCACAGCTGGAAATTTTCAGAAGTTAGCTTCCACATATCGATCAGGTTTGAATAAATCGTAAAATTAGTCAATAAAACCAAGTCATAGTTGTGATCACACATGTACTATTTAGTGCACAAAGCGACTTGGTACCTTCGCGATTGTCTGATGGTTAAATATTGTACAATCCACCAACAGAGAGAAAATGAAAACAACTATATAGACATATTTTGTTCTTATATTCATTGGCCCAATTTGGAGGTTTTGGAGATTCTAGTCATTGCTTATAAACAAACTTTAACTTGTTACTGAAAAGTATATAACTCAAAAATGCTTTATGATATTTGTAATACAATTACCAAATGAACAAATGGACTAAAGATACATTGAACGTTGTATAAAGTATCACCACGCGTATGTGCCGTTCTCTTTGTTCTTTCTATCTCATGAACTGTGCAAAATAATTGGTATTTCTACGGGGAAGAAGAACCAAATTTACCCCCGACTGAGAATCAAACTTTAATAGTTCAGCACAAACACTGACCAGAAAGTTGAACATCAGCAACTCAATAACATCGATGTGTTGGTGGAAGCTGATTGTAATACAAATGCCCGACGAAATGCATGCGGGAAATGGATTATTAATACAATATTATTTAAAACTGAATACTGTTATAATAAATTCACCAAACAGGGAAAATAGAAACAATTATATAACCAAATTTCAGAATCCGCCATTCGTCAAAGTTTTTCCATGTGACGATTTTGGTGATGCAATGATTATTGGTCAAGGAGATGCGACATTATAGCACGGAGAAATTTTGCGCACATGGACATACAACAACATTGCACAGAACGTATCGTGGGGACTGTGGGGCGAATGCACGACTCATGAGCATCAAACGAAAGAAAATTTCGCGTCGATTCCAACGATACCAATATATCATTTTCCCGCCAAAATTGACTTACGACAATATAGTTCTCAGGCAACCGTCAGTCTAATTAAATGAACAGTTTTAATTGAAAAGTTAATCATATACCCAAAACGGTTGGACCCTGGTCGATGGAAATGTGTATGGAGTGGTGAATTGATATGTAGGAACATTTTACACAGGGGTCTCCTGATCGGGGGAATATAATTGGATGTGTGCCTTTTATCCCAAATGACTTAAAAGGGGACTAATAAATTATTGTTAATATGGATGATCAATGAAGAGTTTATTATCAGCTCAGAAGATATGCGGGGAAATTTGCACAGCAACGTAATTTGACACCGGAAATATCCTGGGATAAATGCCGGTGACATCAGATGACTTAAAGGTGTACCAAAAATTAGCAATAAAGAACATTTATTGTCAACTTAAAAGACAGCGTTAACTTTATCTGGAGAATGTCATGCAATAGGTGATGTTTATATCAGGTCATAAGCTTGACATCCACGGAATACTGTAAAACAATTGGCTGCCACACACTTTGTCATTTTAGGTTATTTCTCGAAAACCTAAATTTCTTGACAGTCCCGCTACAGATATGACAGAGCCGAGTGACCACGCCTAAAACATGTACATGAAAACTGTTCGATGCTTCCTATCATTAACATGAAATTTCGGTGCAGAATTATAATTCCTTCGGGTATTACTGTAATGACAATAACCGTGCTAATATTCAATGCACAAGTAACCAGACAAATCAACAAGATGGAACATTTGCAAGGAAATGAAACACGGAAATTAAAACTGACAAGGGTTTGTGCCACCGCGGTAGAATATCAATCCCACATGAAACAGCAGCTGTCTTGTGCCACGCGATGCGTGATCAGTTGCGACAAGCCAATCAAAAACGCTGAATTGATGACGCGATGCATGTGATCTATGATAAGCACAAGTTTTGAGCGACATGTGTCTATTTCAACGTCACGTGTCTTTTTCGTCGGACATAGTCTGAATGTTGTACGCTCGTTAAACTTCCAACTTCTACTTTTGGTGGTTCTCTTGTGAATTAAATTATAATAAATAACTCTTGTTTCGATTAAGGTTATGAGTTATAACAAACATTTTTGAAGATAAATTTTCTATAACTGCGCTGCGCCCGTTATAGAATTTATCTTCATACTTATCGGTCATAACTGCATAACCTTAAGAGAAACAAGAGTTATTTCTTAATTAATTTAAATGACTGTAAGGGGCACTAATAATGTACTCATTCTGTTCCCGCGCAACGCCGGGACGCCTGCTAGTTTATTAAAATTAAGGCAATTGGAATAAATATGTTTGTCCATCAAAATTCATTAGGTGTTTTTTTCCAGATATATCTGAATATACTATCGCAAAAATAGTTATTTTTAACTCAACGTTAGTGGTAATAAATTCCCCAACGTTAGTTAATTTGACCCAATAATGAAGTAATTATTCACCCAATGTTGGGTAAAAAAATCGCCCAATGCAGAAAGGAAATTAATATTGGATAAATTGTTACTCAGCAAAAATATTGCCCAACATTAGGTAGAATTTATCCAAATTGGGTAACGTGTTTTACCCAACAAAAAAGTCAAGAGTTACTAAACGCTCGCGTGGTGCTATGTGTACCATTGTGTTGGGTCGCGTGGTGCTATGTGTACCATTGTGTTGAGTCACGTGGTGCTATGTGAACCATTGTGTTGGGTCGCGTGGTGCTATGTGTACCATTGTGTTGGGTACAAATTTTACTCAACGCGATTTAGAGTGCGAAACTCTCGTTCCATGCGCATTCAGTTGACGCGACATGACGATAATCACTATCGCTTCACAATAAAACCGGAACTATAAAATAAAAGTATCAACACACATGACAAAGAATCTCTAAATGTGCCTGAATAAAGCCTTATAAGTCTGTTTTTCTTTCACGGGTTCTATAACGGCTGGCGACCACACCGGGGGTGTCACTGGATACAATGTAGTGGGTTAATGGGTTTGTCGATACGACATTTGTGCTGCGTCCCGCGTTCTATCCTTCCGCGCTAGCACTCGTGACGTATCAACAAACCCATTAACACACACGTGTCGTTCACTGTATAAGTGTTTTGAACATTGCACGTAGATGACTGAGCATCAATCAAGGTCCCGTATTGAATTCGAAGATTTCTCTATCTTTCAGAATGTCACTGTTGTGAAGTCGTCGTGTGGTAATTGCGAGGTACACATGGAAGACGGGACAAATGAGAACGGATCAAGGTGTTTACACCAGGAAGGTAAATGTTGGTGTACATGTACATGTAACTTTGTCATACTCACCATCAAACCGACGAATACTGTATCAATTATAAAGCCGTTTTAGAAATGCATCGTTGGTTCACATAGACTGATATCAACCTAGTCGAATGCTGAATGTTGGACCGTGTCGTTGTATAATGTGTGGGCATATCTTATAGTGATGCCACTATAGTACTTTCCCAAACAAAGTCCGTGCAACAATTTCCACCGGATTCTCTTCTCGACGATGGAATGCATGTTATTGTCCGTATAATAACTGTACATGCACATGTGGCCGCCACTGATGCGTAAAATGTCATATGAGTGTTAGGACTCAATTATCGACAGAGTACAGTTCAGCTAACATTGGACGGATTTTCCCACTACGAGTATGGAATTTGTGTCACAACATTATAAATGTGTAAATCTAAAACGGAATTATCCTAGCCATATAATTACCATTTATGCACCCACACCCATGCTAATTGTATGATATATCAAATCGTAGCCAACGATAAAGCAATAAAATACACGCATGCAGAGCCACAATCCCAGATGGTGTGCTGGGCTCGGTTTCGCTATTCTATTGTGTCGGTTGCCATATTTCGCGAATTGTACTGGAATATATTCGGGACCAAATGTATTCCGGGATCCTGGTCATATCATAATATATCTGGGGAAATTGCCAATTGATGATTTTTGATCATCCGCCGTATACCACATTCCGATGAATTTTTTTTTTCAAAAATCCCACCAGATATTCCGGACTATCAACGGAACCACGCCGGAATATTCCTGGAATATCTATGCTATTTTCTAAGTAGTCCAAGTCTTCTCGTACTAAAACCGGCTAAGATATTGGGATGGAGGTGCCGGTCTTTAGTCCGAGTTCCAGGCCCATGCATTCTTATGACACGACTTAAGCGTTTGTGACCCGCTCAAATAAAACCACAATTATATGAAATAAAATATCACAATTGCGACAATAAACGGATATTTTCCGCAGAAGACATGCTATTTGATCTGAAACCCACATCAGTTGTGAATTGAAAGCGGTAATTTAATGCGAAAAGAGACATTTACCGCAATGTTTACAATTTGTTAAAAGTATGCGAACTCAGTTGACCTCGCGAACTGTGTTCGGCATTTTCCGTTGAAAATATTCCGTAGATTTTCGACTGACCACGCAAATTACGATGAATTCTCCATTGTAATCGTAATTATGTGTGTCAATAAATAAAAAATAAATAGATTAATTAAACATTGAAGATATAAATGTAATACATTAAATAAATTACTGGGAATTACAACCCTCTCAAAGTTTAAAACAGTGTAAACACAACGACCATTAGAATAAATAATATGGTGCTACATTTCCCACATTTGGTGGACTTCAGCGAAATTAAGATATATACTAAGCGAACAGAGCAATATACTGCTCTTGTTAAGCACACAAAAAATCAAACAAAATTTGTATAAATGTTTAACCTTAAAGGCACGTGCGGCCTTAATTGTCGAAAATATTCATATTTGTTCCAAACACCGAAACAGTAAAACGCACACAGTTCCGTTCATATATACCATGACCATCGCGTAAACAGCATGTTATCATAAAGACCTACTATATTTACCTAAGCAAGAGCCTGATTGTGTTACAGAAGACAGCACAATGCTACTGGCTAATCACACACAAATGGCACAAACGCTCTTTATTAGTTCCATATCAGGTATTTACCAACAAAGAACGCTCTTTATGTTTACCATCTTAATATAAACAAACACAAGAAAAGTAACTTTTTACGCTTTTGTTTACATAACAATGGTCAAACATATGACCATAACATACTGTTTATGCGATATTTCTTATTTGTATACGGACAACGTCTATCTACATTTTGATGTTCTTTCTGTTTGTGGCGGTTTTTGACGGGTGGAAATATTTTCACAGGATACCCACCGTCAAGGCCAACCGTGTCTTTAAGTTTGAAAAGTCCCACTAAAACGGAAGAACTATATTTCGAAACTGTGTGATTCGGTTCTCCGATTATTTTATCAACACAAAAGTCAAAATGCACATGGATGAAAATCACACGCATGGCAAGTCAGACACAAGAGTTCTAATTTGCTCCAATTTTGACAAGTTGCTTGCGAAAATTGTCAACAAAACTACCTTTCTGATCCTCCATTATGTCATTAAGTTTTTAGTGCGGGAATTGTTCTCAAAGCACATTGGAAACTGGACTTTGCGGCGATCGGGTTTCGCTATTTTGTTCGGAAAACCCCGCGCTATATATAAAAACGGAAACTAGAATACTCAGAACAAACACCGGACAATGCCGAAGTTCTTCGGAACCTGAGTTCGGCTTTCAGTTAAGTAAACAAACAGAAAAAACAGCGATGTTGGTGACAATCAACCGGAATATTCTATGCGTAATTTAACATGAAAGTTATATTATTATACACCATTATGACCATAAGATGTCTCTCTTTCCGATGTATATAGCATCATGTATTGATTCATTAGGTAAATCGAGTAAAATACACCACAGATTCCCGCCACAGATCGTGGGCGTAACTCGTGTGATAGGATTGGTATGCATGCGGGCTTGGACTAAAAACAGCAAATCGCCATCCCAATATCTTAGCTGGTTTTAGTACAAGAAGACTTGGACTATTTTCTAAGGTGATAGTACAGTACTTAGATACTTGACGCCATATACTTTGAAGTTCTATAATCTAAACATGCTCATTCTTCTCACTCATTGCAGCTATACCTCTCGAAATACCTGCACGACAACACTGCTTTAAAGGAATTGGACCCTTTCCATTAGGACAAGGAAACATCGAGATCAAGTCCTATATCACTGGGTTATTCTACAATCATATGAATGCAGGAACGCATGACTTCCTGATATCTACAATTGATGAGAGGGGAGCAAATATTACAATCTCGAATGTATACGTCGCCCCTTACGAACACATAATAAGTGTACCTCCATTCGGAGTTGGGTCGTACCAGGCTGATCGGACGTTGGTGTCGACAGAAGGTACTACTGAGCGAAAAGGAATCGCAGTAACTTCCTCTGCATCGACAGCATTATACATTGGTATACACCATAATGGTATGTCAGCATTCTACGCCGCTCTACCTGAGAAGTATCTAGGCACAGAGTACTGGCTGTCGACATGGGTTGCAGACCCTAGCGACGCTACAGAAGTCTTTGTCATCGCTACCCAAAACTCCTCTGTTGTACATTTAGAAATCCCAGCATCATTCATCGGTTATATTTCTTACGATGGGAGAAATTATAACGCTTCGCACAAGTTTCAGATCAACATGAATTCACTCGATGTGTATATGGCGAGAGGGACAACTACACATTCTGACTTCACAGGCGTGCACGTGATTTCTGACAAACCCGTAGTTGTTGTTAGTGGCAACAAATGCGCGCGCATGATTGCTGCGAGATGCGACAGCATTGCAGAACAGTTAATGCCGGTTTCTGAATGGGGCAACGAATATCTCACTCCTCACGTCCCGGATGGAGATTTCCCGGAACATTTCCACGTTTTGGCAAATGAAACCAACACAGTTGTGATGCTAGACGGCAACGTGGTTTGGACCAGCGGAGCACCAGGAGAAACGTTTAAACTTACATTGGGCGTGTACGATTTTCACAACATCACATCCTCGAAGCCCACGATGGTCACACTCTTTACACCAGGAAAAATAAATGACATGGGCGATGCTTCAATGGTTTTGCTTCGAAGCAAAGACTGGTTCAAGAATGCATACATGTTCAGTACCCCAGATACCGCCTCTTTAACATATGCTACATATCTAGCAATTATCATCGACCAATCAGAAACGTTTGGACTTCGCCTTGACAACCAGACTGTTAGCCGTCTACCACATTACAACACCAGCACGATTTATGGTACTGGAGGGATGGTCTCCAGCGTGCAGTTTTATGTGACGCCGGGTTCACATCATCTGACTCACTTGAAGGCAAACGTCCGATTTGGAGCATACCTATTTGGAATGGGTGGCCCAAAGTACGGCGTGGCGACATACCTGGTTTAGCGAAACCGGTTAGTTCAGCAGGTTCAAATCATCATGGAGTAATGAACGGACAACGACATTTTAGACTCTATTTTACAATTGATGTATTATTGTGGTTTTCTGTCTGTTTTCCAGACGATTGTTCTTAAGTTAGATTAAGAGGCCCACGGGTATAATGTATGCATACGTGATTATGGTAGAAAGAAAATACCTAATGGATTACGGTTCACCGGGTCGATCTCTGAAAAAGTCAGCTTTTTAAAATGTGACTGGATCAAGTTCTAACCACCCTAAGAGTACACAGTTCGATTGCGCTTGTGTTTAGAAGGAAATGTCATTTAAAGATACGGGCGGCGTTGGCGGTCGGTGTGCTGTTAAAATATTCAGCTCGTCAACAACCGTCATAAACAGAAAGAATAGTAAAAAATAGACAGACTTTGTTCTTATACCAATCAGAAATATGGCACAAACAGTATGTTATTGTCAAATGTTTTTCCTTCGTTGTGTCAACAAAAGCAAAATACGTTACAGAACCATGATTTTGTTTAGATCCGGATATTGTAAACATAAAGAGCGTTATTTGATACTGTTTTCCGGATATGGAAATAATAAAGAGCGTTTATATCATGCGTGTGTGACTAACCAATAGAATTGCGCTGTGTTATGTAAACAGAAGCAAAACGTCTGTAACACGAGAATGTGCTTGTTTACGTACACCATCGTACGTCTTGACGACAATATACTATTTTCGCGCTGCTTATGTTTGTCATATGAACAAAACAATATATTTTTTAATATTCCTTCCATCGATTTGAACAAATATGAATATTTCTGCAACGAACGCCGCCCGTGCCTTTAAATTGAGTAAATATCTTTCCAAAAGTTGTTTTCGGCATTACACATTTTTGAAATTCTAATTCAGAACTTTCTAATGATACGGTTCGTTTTATACGTAAATTTAACCTGTTATTACGGTATTTGAATTATTCTATCAGCGGGAATCGAATGGTAGTTGTATTTGGCATAGGTAAACACATTTGACATGTTCTGATACTATAGCAGTTTATAGTATATGATACGAGTTGACTTTGTTGAGAATATATTTAGATCGATAAGATATAGCAGGCCTAAATAATAGATTTCGAAAGATCGGATTTTAGTTCTTAAGAGAAGATATGAATAGTCTTAGGGTGGATACACACATGCATGTAATCTCTGTAATTATCGTGTATTTGGCGTTTTACATGGATCATACAGACAATGTAATATGTGTCCACTGACAACCCAATCATTGCCGACGTGTTGACCGCACTGAGTTCTAGTTCCAATTAAGTCGGAATGTAGAGAACTGTTATCTTGCATCGAGTCGCCAGGCCACTTAAAATAATTGTTCGTGGGATGACGTTCTATTTAAATAACTACCAGTCCTCTCTTGATATTTATAGCAGTAGTGGATCAGGATTTCCCCGACTTGGGGCTATATACGATCTCCGACTTGGGGCTATATATGATCCCGAAAGCTACCATGCGGGTGTGGCTAACTCTGAGCTATTTAATTAAAACATATTATATTGTACCTTCTTGCCCAGATTATTCCGACCGATACATCTACTATAAGTCCCTTAGCGATTTGAAGCTCATCGAGACCCCACGCCAAACAAGCATCGTGGTCGAAATTGTTCTATACCAGACGTGTCGCTTCTGGTGTTCGTGCATTAAAGATACGGGCGGTGTTGGCGGTGGGTATGCTGTTAAAATATTCAGCTCCGTCAAAAACCGCCATAACAGAAAGAATAGTAAAATATAGACAGACTTTGTTCTTATACCAATCAGAAATATGGCATGTTATTGTTAAAATGTTTTTCCTTTGTTATGTAAACAAAAGCAAACAACGTTACATAACCTGGCTTTTGTTTAGATCCGGATATGGTAAACATAAAGAGCGATATTTGTTACTGTGTTCCTGATATGGAAATAATAAAGAGCGTTTTTATCATTTGTGTGTGATTAACCAATAGAATTGCACTGTGTTATTTAAACAGAAGCATAGCTTCTGTAACAAGAGAATGTTCTTGTTTACGTACACCATCGTACGTCTTGGCGACAATATACTATTTACGCGCTGATTATGTTTGGCATATGAACAAAACTATATATTTTTTAATATTCCTTCCGTTGATGGCGATTTGAACAACTATGAATATTTCTACAACGAACGCCGCCCGTGCCTTTAATAAAATGCCAGATATCACACAGACTTGACTAATTTTCGCATCCGTAAGAGAAGACATGTTTTGGACTGGCCTTAAATGTCCTGATAGCGGACAGTTTGACTTCGCTTATCACTACTCACTTGTCTGGTCTGTTAACAATGAACTGCTCGGGCTCAGGTGATTAATGTTGTCAATTATTGGTGTGGCCATGTAAAATACATGTATTTTACATACAGAAATTACATGCATGTGTGTATCTACCCTTGGGTCTATATGGGTACAGTTCATTAAATTAACGGTCAATGTTGTGTGTGCATGGAGAGTTATTTTCTAAAATTATGTACTTATGTCATTTGCACAGTATAATAATGTTGTTTTATTAATAAAAAAATAAACAAGAGTTGGGTTTTAAGGTAGAAAGAAAATACCTAATGGATTACGTACACCGGGTCGATCTCTAAAAAAAATCAGCTTTTTAAAAATGTCGCTGGACCGAATTTTAACAACCCGCAGAGAGTAGCGGCCGATGTCGCTATAATACAATTGATTGTACAAATCCTATATAATTATGGAATTAATACACTTAGATAAATACATGCATAACGTCACAAGAGAGCTGTGCTACTGTCACATGGCCTTGGTTCATGACATGTGCCATTTGGATTGTCGATATACAGTACATATACATGTAGAATACTCACAGATGATGTAGGAACAATACTGATGTTACCGCATGTACGCATGTATCAAAGCAAAACACGTCACTCATCAACCATATGTGAAAGTCATCATGTTTATTATAGATCAATCGGCAAACCTCGGTGATTAACGTACGCGAACTATTTCGCAAGAACGATAATCCGAGAAGTTGCGATTGCCTGTTAGATATTGACTTATTTGCACCAAATCTCAAAGCGCAAGGCTATTATTGCTCAATAGAAGAATAAATTTATATTTATTTAAGAAATAATTCTTGTTTCTATTAAGGTTATGCAGTTATAACCGGAAAGTTTGAAGATAAATTCTATAACGTGCGTAAATTTTAGTTAATCTACAAACAAAATTAAATATATGAAGATATTTCAGATAGAACAGATGACAATTTTATAGGAAATCTTCCGGAAAACTTTATTGAAAATTAATTTTGCAACTTATGCATTTTTGTTTTGCATTTTCGTGCAATTTTTCAAAAGATTGTTGGATAATATAAATTTGTGCACATCGTTAATGCTAAGCAACCCAGGTGGAATAAATATCTGATATTCAAGTATATTTTATTCGACATTTGTCTTATTTTATTGGTTTCCTGATTATACTAAAATTCGCAGGTCAAAAACACTAAATAGGTCAAACAAATATATCCACCTATTCCGCCCTGAATACCTCAGTGTTTTGGAACCCCATGGGGCAAGGATAATTGGAGATAATACTCACGCGACAACAAAATGGAGATGCGGAAGTGGGTTTTAAATAATTTGATCATAGAGTTGTATTTCTTTTACTGAAGACAAGCGATTATACTGAGTACTTGAACACACCAGTCGATTAATTGCATGGAGCAGACGGTAACAACGCCGATGTATCGGGCTGCGCAGCGCACACATTAATTATACAACCAGGAACGACTGACACAATGTCAGATGCACGAGTCATCGCTTCTAAGGTGACGTTTACACATAGCCGGTGAAGCCGTTACCCGGCGAACACGTTAGCCGGCGAAGGTTGGGCAGAGTGTTTACACATCGCCGGCGAAGATACGCATATATTCATGTGTCTCCTTTACTTTTTAATAGTTTTCGTTTTAGTTCTCACTGAACTGCAATATGATATTGCTGTACACCTGTAAACATCTAGCCGCTTCCTGTTAGAGATATGTTTGGGCAGTATAGTGAAATGAAACTTTTTAGAAATGGAAATGCCGAAATTATTAATATCCAACTCAAACTTTCAGGTATTGCTATTGGTAATTTTATAGATATTTAAAAAACATTGTTAATGGTTTGTTTGGGTTCATATACAGCATGTGAAGTAAGTGTCGCACCAAAAGCATGGCGATTGTCAGTTTTGAGATCTTTTCGTAGCATACATCTACAAATTGGTGTCTAATCATTCGGATTGGATATTATATTATATATATAAGTGTCAACATCGCGAATCAAATGTGACACATTTTCCGTTTGCACATTATACAATCAAATATGTTTTTCATTTTACTCGGGCGTTCACCATGTCCATGTATATAGGGCCGTGGCGATGGAGGTGTCTCATCCCAACTGTAATCAAAATATTCAAAAGGTGGAGATTTCATACCTGACACGGCAATAGTTGGACATTTGACATCAGCAATATGTTGAAATTGTTCTCGTAGTTTTATTTTCAACAATTTGTTATTGGTGATTTCTTTAGGCAACATTTGCTTATTTTTTTTACCAAATTGTTGGACTTAAATTACCATCAGTTGGAAATGATCCAACCTTATTAGAGGTGCGTCAAGTTTTGAAAATGTCCAACAATTGGAAATCTTAAGGCTGGATGCTAGGATTCAGCAATTTTCAGGGTTCAGATTAAAAAAAAAAAATCTCACACCTGGCCATAACCACGGTCGGTCGATAAATTCCAAAGATGAACAGTCCCACACCTCCAAATCAGGCCCTCTAGACCCGTCCCTGTGTAAATATGTCCACGGCGCACTCAGATTTAGATTATTGAACTAATTGTCCATTAAGTTTGAATCCATAGAAACGTGCCATCCCATTTATTCCATATATATATGGACATACATGTACATGAATTAATTCCCTCGAATGCGCAACAAACGTACCATGTACATGCAGAATACGCGTACCATCATCGGTTAGTATTTATAATACTAGCTTATAACCAAGGTGCGTGACCACCGACCTGACAGCTGATTAGAGACACATCAAACTGGCACACTGACCAATATATACACAGGTGAAAAGCGGGCTGGTCTATCAGCGATTGCACAATAATATTGTTCGAGTTAATTGTTGAAAGGAAATCACCCATGACGGCATGACCGCAGATAAACATTTAACTTAACCGCAGAGCGAATTATAATCCATACGACAATCAGGTTCTTGTACTAAATCATTTTATCCAAATGTTGAAAACCGTATAGCTGAGTATCCGGATAGCCGTAATTCTTATCCGGCAAAGTATAAACACTCTATTGTTATCGCTGCCGGCTAAAGCGAATGCGATCTTCGCCGGGTAATGTATAAACACCCCCTAACACATAACACAGATGGAGTGACAAAGTTTGGTTGAAGAATATAGCCAGCCAATAAAAGGCAAACTGTTTATGTGGGGAACTTGAGAAAACTTACCGCTATCTCTTTGAATGTACCAAGAGCCCAGAAGAGAACTATATGACTCCCTACCCAACGTTGCCCTATCTGAGAATACTCCATTGCGGGGATCAAGAGCCCAGAAGAGAACGATATGACTCCCTACCTAACGTTGCACTATCTGAGAATACTCTATTGCGGGGACCAAGGGAGCTTAGCCTTCGCGAAAACAAACAAATGCCTTATTCGTATTTAAATTCTTGAATGCAGTACAGACATATATCACAAAAAGATTCTCATGTTTCTATCACTTCTACGGGTAACGAATTGCTCTGGATTCCGGCCTCGTTATGCGGTTATAATGATTATTTTGTATGTTACTTACTTATTATTATCCTGTATATACGTGAAATGTTTCCACATGAAGGATCCTGCGACATTCACAGTGAACACCCTTGAAATATGAATTGTCCTGTTTCCGGTTAGTGCTGCTGATTATGTTCTTATTATCAAAGAAGATATATAGTCCACGGGAGGGGGTAGTAAAATATTTGCAGGAAGGTATGCCTTTTTTTGCATTTGGCATTTTCGGGGAACAACCACCCCCAAACCTGCAAACAAAATATTTTATTACTCTCAATTTTTTTACACCTACCCCCCAAATTTCACTAAATTTGATCTAAAACCGCATAAAACACTACTGATATCACTCATATGACTGGGGATTATCTCATTTAGTTCAAATAACAGTTCACCCTGTTTCAGAAGCTGTTTTAATTGAAAAAAAAAGTTTTATAAATTGCTGATCATCTGTAAACCTAGGTCATTGTGCAGGATACTCACAATTTTATAATTTCTAACTATTTCCTGATTTGTCTGTCACCCAGCCCATTAATCTAACATATTCCATACCACTTATGTCAGTCTACTGGAGCAACTTACTTATATTGTACTAAACTAGCTGAAACAGGCTCCCTTTTGGGGGCCTATATTCAGCGTCAGAGATGCCTGTGGGCCATTTGTGGGACTTCGCCTACATTTTGATCTTAGACAGAGGATTTATTTAGCGGCGGCCCCTTTGTGCGCTTCAAGCACATTTTGATCGTTGAAAATTTTTGATTTACATATAGTTTAAAAAACAATTTTAGATTGAACTCCTTGCTCAATTTAACAAAACCATTATAACATCCGCCATGGTACCCCGAGTCACCACACCAAATTTGGTTGAACTCAGTCCAGGGGTTTGAGAGAAAAATCCGGACATATCCTACTATATATAGATGACAAGCAGTCACATCACTATACCAGCCTTGGATACTTTAGGTCTTGTGAGAGATCATCTGAGTTGATAGACATGCAAATAATTCACTGATAGGCTCGGGGCACTGATGACAGTTATTTTATAGCCGTTGATAGTCACATTAATGTTGAGACAGTTGCTCGCTCTTTTTCTATCCACATAATGATCTAGGCTTTAGTTACATCAAGACAAGTTTATTTATTTATGTTTTACATTTCTCGAAGCTTATTTCCGAATGGAGTCGGGAAAGAATTTGTTCATCCCACCGTCCCATATACAACATGCCATAGCTTAATGTCATCTCCACTAAGGCCCATATGTGTACACAGTAACATAAATATGGTATTTTTGCTGTTATAAATTCTTATAATATGTTTTAAACTGTTACAAATGTCAAATAAGGGCACAAAAGGTCTTTAGTAACAAATTTTCATGAGGTAAAAAATGAGTTTTTTGCCCCTTGAGCCACCTACCCACCCCGGCATACCTTCCTGCAAATGTATTTGATTATGAACACTCATAGCTGCTTCATCCCCCCTCATGTCTTCTAGTTTCTTACCCCCTCTCTCTCTCTCTCTCTCTCTCTCTCTCTCTCTCTCTCTCTCTCTGCCTCCTGCTATCCCTAACATTATATTCTCCCTTTTTCCACCCCTTACTCATGCAAAGTCAGTTATATATCTCCATTTCTCATAAAACCATTATTTCCAACTCCTTCCTCACGTATTGGGGACGGGGCATGTCGCCAAAGAGGAGAAGACTTCATATGAGCCCTCGGGCTTGTTGTTTGATCCTCGTTTCCATTCATTAACTCTTCAATTTTGCATTGTTGTGTCATCTGTATAATTATATTGTCAGATGTTTGGATTAGGAAATAAAAATAAGTTTACACTAAAGGGCAAACACCATAGAATGTAGAATACGAACTTAGCCGCAACATTTAGATGTAAGAATTAAATTGTTATCTATGAGTTGTCGGTTGAACCAGGGGGGGGGTCTAGTAAAAAAAATGCAGGAAGGTATGCCGGGGTGGTGGGTGGCCCGAGGGGCAAAAAACACGTTTTTTACACCCTCATGCAAATTATTTACTAAAGACCTTTTGTGCCATTATATATGACATTTGTAACAGTTTAAAACATATTATAAGCATTTATAACTGCAAAAACACCATATTTATGTTACTGGGACCTCATATGGGCCTTAGTGGATATGACATTAAGCTATATGGCATGTTGCATATGCTCCAGTAGACTAACAAAGGTGTTAAGGCATAATGCTAGATAATAGGCTGGTTGACAGACAAATCGGGAAATGGTTAGAAATTATGGAATTGTGTGTATCCTGTACAATGCCCTAAGTTTGCATATATAAGTAAACTTGTCCTGATGCAACTAATGGCTAGATCATCGTGTGCATGGAAAAATAGCGAACAACTGTCTCAAACATTAATGTGACTATCAATGGGTATAAAATATCTGTCATCAGTGCATCAAGCCAATCAGTGAATTATTTGCATGTCTTTCAACACCGAAAGTATCCAAGTCTGGTATAGTGATGTGACTGCTTGTCATCCATATATATATACACGAGTAGGATCTGTCCGGATTTTTCTCTCAGACCCCTGGACCGAGTTCAACCAAATTTGGTGTGGTGACTTGGGGGTACCCTGGTGGATGTTATAATGGTATTAGTCTTTCAAAAATTTTAATTAAAAAAAATGAAATAAAATTGGTTTTGTTAAATTTAGCAAGGAATTCAATCTTTAAAAATAAAATAGATATTAAAACTATGTATATAAATCAAAATGTTTCAATGACCAAATGTGCTTGAAGCGCACAAAGAGGCCGCCGCTAAGTGAAGGCTCTGTATAAGATCAAAATGTGTGCGAAGTCCAACAAAGGGGGGGGGTGCACAGGTATCTCCGATGCTGAATATAGGCTCCCAAAGGGAGCCTGTTTCAGATAGTTTAGTATAATAGAAGTTGCCCCAGTAGACTAACATAAGTGGTATGGAATATGTTAGATAATGGGCTGATTGACAGACTAATCAGGAAATAGTTAGAAATTATGAAATTTTTATGTATTCTGCACAATGACCTAGGTTTACAGATGATCAGCAATTTATAAAACTTTTTTTTCTCAATTAAAACAGCTTCTAAAACAGGTTAAACTGTTATTTGAACTAATTGAGATCATTCCCAGTCATAAAAGTGATATCAGTAGAGTTCTATGAGATTTTAGAAATAGGTGATGGGTCCCCAAAAATGCCAGATGCAAAAAAACGACACACCTTCCTGCAAATATTTTACTACCCCCCCCCCCCCCCCCCCCCCGGTTGAACCGTGATATTTCTTTACCGTATACGATCAAACGCAATGTCAGCGTTTTAAACTAAAAGAATAAGCTTAGAAATTGCTCGCTTTGATCACCGATCACCGTGATCAAATATATACATCGATTTCTTAATATGAGTGGTATCGCCGGGGAAACCCCATGCATTAAGTGAACTTTGGTTAGAAATTCCACCAAATTGTTTATAACGTATCAGTATAGCACTAACTAACCCTCACCTTTCAAGATTTCGGTGTTGAATGGGTCACCATGTATAAACAAACGCTCGAATCACACAATTAGTATATTCTTTACAACATGTTATAATTTGGTAACTGTTTTTTTTTAATTATAACCTATAACGAAGGTCATCCGTGCCTTTAACCAACGATGTCCAAATGACATGGTTTCAGTAACAGAGAGTGGCACATACATTTAATTAACATATACCGGTTTACGCTGGTATAAGTCCATGAAATTAAGACCGGCAACACAATAGCATGTATAGTAGCGGGACACAATAAACAAGGTGGTATGAAGGCCAACGTAAAAATAGCATAGCATGACCACCAATGAGGAGTTATGAAGGCCAAATTGTAACATTACATGTGCATGACCATCAACGAGGGGTTAAGAAGGCCAAATCGTAACATTACATGACCATCAACGAGAGGTTATAATCGAGAATTCGGAGAGGCTCGTAGTGAGAAATTAATTTGGCTGGACGGTGCCGCGACCAACTGGAAATTTGTCAATGGACATTTCCAGCCGCACAATAATGCCTTCGCACACAGTGCCCCGCCTATACCCCAGCATGCGAATAATCCATTACCATCACACATAATGCCACACATCTACCCAGCAAACGATGATTCCATTTAATTCCCATCACAAATACAATGACATAATGCCCCACCTGCACCCCAACATGCCAAGAATCCATTACCATGATATATAATGCCCCACCTGTACCCCAGCTTGGGTGTTTATAAACATCAAGGAAAACACTTACAGCACGAACAATGTCTGCTTGTTGACGGGAATTTATTTTTGGAACCAGAAATATTGAGCGTGAACCCCACGAAGCAAGTGTATAGCATATATATTGGAGTGTTCTCTTCCAGCAAAATTTTTAATTTGTGTCATGTATGCGGATACAGATGTGGAGGGGCTGGGCTCATAATTGTTTCAGATGCTACCATTGGTTTGTTATTACTGCAATCACGGATCTGTTTCAGCCTCTTTTCCACCCATTGGTTCGCCACTTCAGAAGTGTTCTCTTCTGCGAAATTCTAAAGTGTGTCCTATATTCGGATACCGATGTGTAGTTTTCTTCCTGCTAAATTCTAAATGTGTGTCACGTAGGCGGATGCCGATGTGGAGGTTCTGGTTACATTTAAGCGTTCAGATGCTACCATTGGTTTGTTATTACTGCAATCACGGATCTGTATCAGCCTCTTTTCCACCCATTGTTTCGCAACTTCAGAAGTGTTCTCTTCCTGCGAAATTCTAAATGTGTGCCCTATGCGTGGTTAGATATATAGAAGTTCTGGGTTCATATGCGTTCAGACGCTACGATTGGTTTGTTGTAACTGTATAATCAACCAATTGGTTGGCAACTTCAGAACCCCTTCAATCTTTGGTGTAAACATATTGTATTTACTATCCTAAACATATATTACACACATTCATACCAAATGCTATTTAGAAGATACATAATTGAAATTAGCAGAGATGTGGCTATAGATGGTTTTGTTATAATTTCAAATTACGCCCATACCAAGAACAAGACCCAAATTCCCATCCAAAGTCTGATGAATTCCATCTCCATCCCCCCCCCCCCGCATGGGTTTTTGTATCACGACTGTTGGAGATTTGACACTGACCAGCCGTTTGATAACATCGCACTGTCATAATCGAGTGTGAAACTTTCTTTTCTTAATTATGTCATCAATTAACAGTTTAGCATCATGCATAGCATAGCTAAAATACAGTTTTTAACATTCTTTTAATTATGTCATTACCTAGCAGTTTATCAGCATAGCACTATAATCAAGTTTAAAACCATCTGTTCTTAATCATTTAATTAATGAGCAGTTTTGCAGCATAGCACAGCTAGAATCGAGTTTGAAACTCCATTTTCTTAATGGCTTCATTGATTAGACGTTTACCAGAATAACACCGCTAGAAACGAGATTGACAACTCTCGTTTCTTAATTCTTTCATTGATGAGCAGTTCAGAAGCATAGAGCCACTTTAATCAAGGTTGAAGCTCTATTTTGTTAATACTTTAATTGATTTGCAGTTTAGCAGCATAGCAGCGCTAGAATCTAATCCAGTTTGAAACTATTTTCTTACTTATGTCACTGTGCAGTTTAGTAGCATAGCACCGCTAAAAGAGAATTTGAAACACCATTTTATTAATTATTTTATTGATTAGCAATTTAGCAGCATAGCACTGATAGAATTAAGTTTAGAAATGCCATTTCTTAATTCTTCAATTAATTAGCAGTTTAGCCGCATAGCATCGCTAGAATCGAGTTTGAAAATATGTTCTTAATTAATTAAATAGCCGTTTAGCAACAAAGAACCACTAGATTTAAGTTTGAAACTTGTATTTTATACCAACACTAGAGTCGAGTTTAAACTCTCCTTCGCTAATTCTTTCATAATTAGCACATAGCACCTAAAATATGATTACCAAAACAACATTGACAACATTTCTTGCCAGTTATGTAGATAGAACACTGGTGATCTCCCATAGTTTTCTAGCACATTCAAAATCCGTTAGGATATAGATAATGTTATGCTTTATCTCGTCTTCATAATCAACCTCAGTTTGGGCGAATTCGACGATTCTTGCGTGAAATAACGGTGTTCACGACATATCAGAACTTAAAACATGGCTATGACGTCACTCCTTTGTTCATCGAGTCCAGTTTATAGGATAATGGTTGGCTATTGTCGAGATCGTACATTATTTTTTCAAACATCGATTCATTATTTTAATATTGGATGCTCAATATCCAATTTAATGAACGGTTATTTTGCTGCGGACGATTTAATTTTATATGACATGCATGTATGGTACCATAATGTATGCATGTAGGTATCTATAGACAACAGTAAGTTGTCAAGTATACTATCGCTCTGATTGATTGCTAGAACAGGACATGACAGACACTCGGTTGGGGTTAAGTGGGGGGGGGGCGTATAACTGTAAATTTCAGCGATGTCGTTTCATGAATAGGCAATGAATTTGCAACTGTTAAAATTTCTCGAATCTGATTCCGTTCCCGTGTGGCATGTTGTAGCACCAGTCACGATAAAACGTAAAATATATATAGTAATTTACATGTAAATGTAGTCCTTCGATCTTCAGTATTACCCGCTATCTCAAACTACAAGATCGCCAATCTCCGATTTTGCACACCATGCACTCACACCAATCTGCCATTCAATGTTTAATTCTCCGCAAAATCCAAAATATGCCGCATAAATAATTTAATGCCGAAATGTAAGGGCAAAACTTCCGATGATATTCGTAAATCTATCGCGGAAGGAACTCAGTGTCGGTACGTCGTGTTCATTCAACGGTCGGAAACGCAATGGTATACTGCCTGTCCGTTAAGTATAGGATAATGGCTGAAACTGTACATTATTTCAGGGAATGGACCGATCGTGGAGACCGTATATGACAATTAATTAATGGGTTAAGATGTCACGCCATCCGTGCAGCCAATGAGCGAGTGGATATGGCCGAACACATGGTACAACTCAGGTGTCTTGACCCAATTTCGGGTTCGGCCATGTTTTAAGTCAGATAATAGCTACAAACTGTATATTATTTCAGCGAATGGACCTATACGGTCTCGATCGATCCATTCAAATAATGTACAGTTTTCAGCCATTATCCTATACTTAATCGGCTGAATTATGGTCTCAGGTCTAGACCACCCTAATAATCACGGTGTTCCAAGTCAGGACTTGGTCTCGTGAAACCACCTGGTTCCAAGCTGGGATCGGCGCATTATTGTACAATCAACGACAATCAACGACAATCTATGGACAAAAGCGCGCTGCGCGCTGCATCGAGATTGGTGTGTTGGTGTCGCCAAATCTGAGCACGTGAAAGCGGCTTATCTCCGTGATGTATACAGGGATCACGGGGCAGAGGTGGTGCGGATTTCTCACCCTCTTTGCGGATGTCACGACGTTGTCAGTTTTACGGGTGGAGGAAAGTCTACGCAGAGAGTAAATTTCACCGTGAAATCACTCCGCTGTGCGTAGAAACTGCCGACCCCGGAAAGGGACCGACAAACTTGCCCAGATACACGAATCAGATTATCCTCACTTAGAGTGGATCGCGAATCCGCGCTTGTCGGCATTCGAACCAGCTTCAGCAGCGTTAGACGGCAAATAGCGGCATAATACCTCGATAATTCTACCGACGGGACCACCGGGGTCCTTTACAATCAATGAATAGTGTAAAATATTGTTTGTTCAGATCAAGAACCAACTATATATTGTTCAACTTTGAGTCAAAATATTACACTGAAATTACATTCATCTCATGAAAACATTTCGAACCATTACTATAGGGGATATCAGGTGGGAATTTCCAACAACTGGAAATAGTGATGTACCTGTTGGAAATTTTCAATTCATTTGGGTGAGGGGGTGACAGGTGCAATGTAATTTCGCGGACTTGGGAATTTGCAATAAGTTGAAAATTTAGAATGATTCTAGAGCTAACTAACTATCGCCGTGATTGAAGTTATTGAAAATAATTTTTCCTGAAAATGTAATGGTCACAACCGGGGGGGGGGGGGGGGGGGGGCGGCTGGTTTATCGAAAAAAAAAATCCAGATGGTGCGTTGTATCACACTCCCGATAGCAGATATTTCCGTTGCCATGTAATTTTTTTTTCAAATCCATGTTTAAAGATAAATTATGACAAATAAACCAATTTGAAATGTCAAGGCTTAAGAAACTCGACCAAAATAGATCATTAATCAAGAGCAGGGATCCCATTTAATTTAATTTAATTCAATTTAATCGGACATTTCCTTATTTTGGTCCACAATTTTTCGTTTTGTCTTAATATAATTTTGAGGGTTTTTGCTGTTATATTGTATATACAGTCCAGCAATATTTTATTCTCAAATGATGAGTTAGTACTTTCAAAACTAGCTCCGACCTCAATTCATTTCAGAAACACGGAACGAAAGACACCCGCATCCAATGCGGATTACGTTCCGATTGCAAAACTACTATCATTCCCTATTTATCCGTGTCAATCACACCCATCGATAACATATTGTGCGTAGATATAATAGCACAAAAATCTGACTTAGTACATCTAACGGTAATATGCTATCAAACAAGGCAAGGATGTTATAAATAAAACTCCACTGTAAAGCCAGCTAAACGCACGCATGATTTTCAATCAAATTAGCAATCTGTATCGTTACTGATAAACCAGAATTCTAATGCATTTAGGCCAATATACCCCCGGAAACACCACATATTTGCGGGGGGGGGGTTATTCATTCAATAACATGTCGCAATGTATAGTCCGGTTCACCGTTTCAATGTTAGATATTCCTACGCGCCAATATTGCCGTTAGCTGAATTCCTAATCTCGGACATGCATGCCCAATCCAGCACCGCTCACTGTTCCGTTTCACTCCATGACGTCACCCTTACGCAATACACACCGGCGACGTTACGGAGTAGATTATAGAGTTGGCGCCCTTGCTACTGACTTCCGTTACTAGCTCGTTGCTATATAAACTAGAATGCACTCAGAGAGATGCCAACGTGCGCAAAAATGTAATAAACAATAATTAAAAAAATAATTTCACTGTATTTTACTTAATTTATTTAATTTAATTTAATGTTAGCAAAAAAAGACAATTACCATTTCTCATTTCATCACAGATAAAAGGCAAATTACTATATTAATCATTTAAGTAATTAAAACCAATTCCATGTTGCCGAAAGGATGAGACTTTAATATCGATTAAATTTTTTTCAGCGGCATATTTTCATTTTCATTTTCCGATAGTCAAAGTTGACCAAAGGAGCAATTATAAGAAATAATTAATACCATTTGTGTAAATATTGATAGCAGCCAATATTCAACAATAAATATCAATAATTAATCAATAATTAATCAATAACGATCATTTTATGTAATAATAAACTGTTCAAACGGTGTTTGTGCCAACAAATGCGTTTTGTTTTGTGTTACGTCATTCGTCGTATTTGACCCGGAACTCGGCTGAAGGTTAGGCTATTCAGCCTATTGCGTCGAATTACGAAATCGCGTTTTTAATGTCTCTCTTTTCCCGCACGATAAAAAGAGGTCTTCGCACGAACCAAAAAATGATAAAACTTCCCAATTATAAGTAAAAATACCCAAATGAAGGAGTCTATGTCATATGTAGGTCTATGTAGGTCCCGAAGGAGTCTATAGACTCTTTGGTGTAGAGTTCTGATGGAGAAAATATAGGTCGATCTATTTTTGTCATAACTCTGACGTATTTTGACCTGGGAGAAAAAATCGAAATCGAGGCTCACTACGAGCATGCCAGTTTTAAATATAGAAACAGGGAATCCGGACAAATGGCGATATCGGCGACAAACAAATAATCGAAAACAACACATAAGATAAACATAGCAAAAACGCGGCACAGTAAAAATGTCAGAACGCCACGAGGTTTTACGTCGTTTTTTGTGATGTCATGGAGTGAAACGGAGTAGGGTGACACCAAGCTACGTACGAATCTGTCTGATCGCCATACTGTTGCGCGAGCGCACGTAACAAACCAGCGATGCCTCTTTTGTCGAAAATTGACAGTCAGTACATTCGCCCTGTATACATGTACTTTCAGAAAATCCAAAACACCACACCGTTATATTCCACCAATGTCAGTGTCTCGATATCATTTTGACCAAATTTCTTGACATGAAACCGCGAGACACGGCGTGAAATACAACGCATTGAGTAAACAATTTCCCATTGTTTCAATTCAACTTCAAGTTCGCGGTAAAATCAAAACTTCAATTTGAAAGTGGTTAACATCTGAAAAAGACATCAGGTACATGCAGAAACTAATTGTTGTGCATATTTATTTCTATTTGAAGTGGCAATTTTTCATGTTTATCAGCATTTTAACGATAAGAGCGATGGTAATTGAGGGACTATATTTTATCTAGCGAATTAAATTTAAAATAAAAAGTCGTGAATTGGCTGAGTGTTTTCTATGGCCGCACATTTCGTTGATAATTACGAGGCATTTGTTTGTCTAAATAACGTTTTAAAGTTCGAAGAGCATTAGAATGGGGATAACAGTGTGGTGTTTTGTGATTTCAGAAAAGGTACATGGCGAATATACTGTGGCAAATACCCGTTAATGGGCTCCGGCTCCGCCATCGCCCATTAACTAAATTTGCCACAGTATAATCGCCATGTACCTTTCCGAAATCACAAAACACCACACTGTTATTCCCTAAATAGGTATTCTCGTCTCAGGTTCAAGTGTCGTTTATACAAACATCTCAGACCAGGGGGGTACTAGGTCTCAGTTGTAGACTATTACATATAACACACATAATTATCGATTGTATTAAATTGTGTCCAGTTCATATATAATTATAATCTTTCCTCTACACGGCATATCAATAAAACACAACTCCTATTTGGTTAACATAAAGATAAATGCTTCCAAAATATACTTACGTTTCTGTTACCAGAACTTGTTAGTTACCACATGGTTCGAATTATGAACAGACCCGACACAGGCTTGAATGACAATAAGAATGCAAACCTTTGTTTTCGTAAACCTAAGTTTCAAAAAGACGAGAATAAGGACCAGTGCGGACCAATAATCCCAGCTTATTCGCTCCGAAGCTATGTAACACATCGCGATCACCGTGCTCTGGGCCTGATCTAGACTATAGTTTACGCGAAACCTGGTCCAGACCAGAGACCAGAATTCGGCCGAATGTATTCCTTCTGCGAATATACAACCTTCGTACGAAATTTCGGAATTAAATGTTGAACCACAACAACGATATACGACATTTTCACGATTGCAATTGTAGTCTCATTAACAGTTATATAATGTTATATCGTGAATCACGAATCCGCGCCCGTCGGAGTTAGAACCAGCGTCCCCATCGCTGGGCGGTCTATGATCGACGTCGTAATGTACGGGACAATCACCGGGGACTCCCTTACATGGGCTGCGAACCAATTAAATACAAGAAAACCATAATCAGACATGGTAACGCCCTCAAGATCATATCATTAGCCAGATATACAATATAACAACTTTAATGTGGTGATTGTGAAAAATATGTATATAGGTATCGCCTATGTAGTTGATTATATGTGACATTCATTTCTAATTTCATTTGAAATAGTGGTCTGAATAGCGCATACAATAGCAGCATAATAATCGGGCAAAAATTTGCGATCTTCGTAACATGGTTCAAGTACGCAAACACCGAGCACGTTTCTAAACACATTTAGTATCCAATTACGCAAATACCAAGTATGTTTTAATCACATTTAGTCCACCACCTCTTGCGACAGGGTCAGATATATTTGCCAATATACACCCTAGGAGCGCGTAATGCTGATCAGGCAATGCACTACTGATATGACATCTCATAATGATTAATTAAAACACATGTATGGTTCCATGAGGATAAATTAAAATATGGTCACACCCAGAGAGGGTAAATTGAAATATGGTCCTATGAGGGTAAATTAAAATATGGTCACATCAGGGTTAATTAATATATCGTCCAACGAGGGTTAATAAAAAATATGGTCTCATGAAGTTAACGAAAATTGTACCTTGATTGTTAATTAAAATATCGTCCCATGAGGATAAATAAAAATATGGACCCATTGGGGGGTAATTTAAATGTGGTCCCATTAAAGTCAATTAAAATATGGTAACGTGACTTAATTAAAGAATAAATATATGGTCCCATTATGAGTGTTAATTAAAATTAAAATATGGTGTCATCAGTGTTGATTAAACTACGGTCCCACTGGGGTGAAATACAATATACATGTAGTCCCATGAGGTCAATTAAAATATGGTCCAATGAGGACTACTTATAATATACCCCCTCCCCCATCAGGATCAATTAAAACATGGTCACATGAAGGGGGGTAATTTCTTAACTTTCTTCAATTCATATAGCATTCTGATATATCATCGGTAAACATAAATAGAAATTCTGTTTAACAACCAATGTGAAGGGTTAGTGTTGGAACTTTTCTTAATAACATCTCTATTCATAGCTCCGATATATTCCGCACACAAAGAAATGAAAAGTCAATATTTACAAACAGCACGAAGGAGTAACGTGGGAATTGGTTAATAATTATCATTTAGAATATGAACATGCCGATATTCAATAGAATACACACAGACTTATGTATATCTTATGTTTGGCGCCTATGTAAATCGCATCCAGAAGACAAGACCATTTATCTAACGAATGGCAAATTGATAAGCCAAATAGGAATTAACAGAAACCCCGACCCCGACCTGACCATGGCCTTCAAAATGATCAATTCGAGGTCAAATCGGGTAAAACCGGATGGATTTCGACGGGTAGTTTTGTCGGGTACTTTTGTCCGGGCAGTGTTTTGGACGGGTGAAATCGTGACCCCACCTGACCTTGACCTTCAAAATGGACAATTCAAGGTTAAATCGCGCAATTCGCCGAAAAGCAGAGGGGGAAACAGCCCGGACGAAGTCGGGTCCACCTGCTAGTTATATATATAATATATATTACAATCTTAACAACTTTAGGGAGACTCTTGAAACAATCTGAAATTATGGAGACAACTCGATATATCTGTTTCTATGCAACGCACAGCTTCTGTGTGTGGTGAGTGCATTTAGTATTTTAATGGAAAAAACATATCTGATGTCATTTATTATGAATATTATAATATTGAAAAATATATCACAAGTGTCCCCCTGATACCGTCTCCATATTGTTTGCTCATTTTTGCATACAACATAAACCATACCAGGGAGACATATGCAGTAAATAACACTGCATGCGGTATTAGGGGGGGGACACCCGGACACAGGTTAAAAACCAAAGTTATGGAGACACATAATATGTACTTTATATTCTGGGGCCACATTCTTGAAATGGTCTTATAATATGACCGTTTTAAGGCGTATTCGCTATACATGTAATCAAACACAAAGGGTCACACCCGAACCCCCTAGCCGTGTAGTGTACTATTTGTAAAGATATAGACATGACTTGCGATTGAGATGGTATATCGTATAAATTAGCCTTTCTAAATCTTACTTCATTTAAACATGCACACCACAGGAATATTGACGAGAGCTGCTGAACGGAAACAAATTGATGCCTTTAAATTTTGCCTGGGCGATGATGGGAAGACGGCCATAAGGTCACATCACCGCCCGGATTATGAGTGTTCACTGTATTTGTATTTCTATTGTTCACCTTGTGTTTTATATGTACATGCTTCATCCAATAAATTATTCATTCATAATCACGCATCGGTTACCTATCTGCATCGAATTAGTATTCAAAATTCAGAATATTAACCCTCAAGATACGGCTGTGTAGACCTGTGTGAATCTCTGTAAGATGCTATATCAGTACATGGCATTGGTTATAATAATTGATATAGCAATACAATTGTTATCAACGTACGATATGTTCATTCAATACGTCGTTTATTTACATTTCAGCAAGGCATGTATATGAGACTTTCCAAGAAGTAATTTAAGCAGAACTCTAATGGGATAATGTTTTCGTGTGAAATTTGCTATAGGGGAGGGCTGGGGTGTCCATGTTCATTCATACTTATGTGTGTGTTATCTCACTCGTGGCATCATCTTTATAAATATTAAATACCATCGACGTGTATGCTTATTCTAGCAAATGAGCACACACAGCTGCATATGTCGAGTCATATGTCGTAGATGCGGTCACGAAGGCGAGTGTAACAAATAATGAATATTTCATAAATACCATCTAATTTCGTTGTTATGAAAATAGACAATGACGATGTGAGCTGAGATAACTTATCAGCCAACGAGTCACCGCTGAACGCTAAACGTTTTAGTTGATTGTTCGATCTTTTTTAATTATATTGTAAGTTGCATGGATGGGGTGGATTTTCGAAAACAGGTGGTAACATTGTTTGAGACACCTCAACCTGGATTTTTGACGCTGTTGGGAGCCAATATTCAGTGGGAAAAGTTTTGTTTAATACTATATATGCTATGGAGATGGGCGTTTTGGCATGCATGGTTTTAATTGAAAGAAGAATCCTTCGCCGACCCACCTGTGGCGATATCGATGCCATTGTTGGATAAATGGGCTAAATTTTGTCAGATTTCAGAGTGATGGTAAATGGGGGGGGGGGCATTGTGTGGATCCCCTTGTTTTTAATATACTGTACTAATAACGTAAAGCAGGCGCGTATATATGGACGGCGAATAGAGGCAGTGCAATTTGGCAATGTAGAGTGCTATACGTGGAACGTCTCGGTCAAAGAGCGGACGTGATGTTGGTATTTATCCATCTTTTTATCAAATTAAATACTCATTAGCGAGTAGTTCCCTTAGGAAATGTGCACATAATACATTTAGCAAGCGACCGTTGAACTTATTATCTGAACACTTCCCGTCTATGGAAATATACCATTCTGTTCTTGTATATATTAACTGTGTATCTGCCTGTCACTTATGCCTGTCGTCTACTTTTATTAACTGAACAACCCTCCAAATTAATAATAGACCATTCCAATGTATACACTTATAAGTAAATGGGACAATCCATTCATTATAGACAGGGTTAGTTTTGTGTGTTCAGAGTTGCTCCAGTAACCTGAACGCACAAAATCTAATTTAGCACCACTTTTCGATTTCATTCGTTAAAATGATGAGTAACAAATTCGTGTATATAATCTAAAGGAATGCGTATAAAAGAAAGCAATTTTGTCATTATTATAACTTCACAAAATAATTATTGTTGTGTATGAAAGGTGAAAGTGAAAGGTGAACACATTACGCGTGCGCAGCCTTTTCCTGGATTAAATTCCACGATGCAGTTAACAAGTTTGATCCCCTGCAAACTGCAAAGTTTCATAAGTATTATCTATATCTTTATGCATTGAGCATTTATGTTTCATCAAAACTATGATCGTAATAGAAGAACAAAGATGTATTTTTCAGTTACGAATACTACTAGTTTCTACCATTCTAAACCATATGAATCGTAATGCTTACAGGGAAATCATATTGCTACGGTAAATTAGCAAATTAAGAGCAAAACATTGGTGTTGACCCATGAACAATACCATTGTTCTGACCCTTATTAGTTACGGTCTTGATATTAATTAAACGGTGTTGAACCGTAAAAAATACAACGGTCTGACAGTTACTGGTTACAGTCTGCCAGATACTTAAACGGTGTTGTACCATGGAACATGCTATAGCCTAACGGTCCAAGGTTGGCAGCGATGTTGCGCGGTATGACACTGTTAAAGTGACGGGCATTTTTCTAATATTGTAGTTTTTGCTTATCATATAGTCAGCTATGGTACAGATTAATTCTATAAGCATTTTGTGCAATCGGTTTCTGACACATTGTAGATTTCTAAAACGAAATGCCTGGCAAATTTGTGAAATAAACAGATACACAATTTAGTATAAAATTGCGGATTTCTCTTGGCACTGCGTGTCACAAATGTATTATTATTTACAATTTAATTTGAATAAATAGAGAACTACGATTCGTAAAAACAGTTTCGGAACCTTGAATAAATCTTTAGCAAATCAGACAGATATCTGCGGTAAGTGATAGTCACAATAAATGTTTTATAGTTAACGCAGTGGAACGATCATAGAGATGTTCGTAGTTCGGATGGCGTTTCCCAATGTTTTGTCTTGAATACTTAGCAAATGGACAAATACAGTAATGCTCTAATTAATCGACTCCCTAAACACAGCAGAATTATGGGTAACTTTTGAGGATTTAGTCGGAAATATGGCTTGTTGCCATTCATCGGAAAGCTCTCGGGGAGAGCTTTCCGATGAATGGCAACAAGCCATATTTCCGACTAAATCCTCAAAAGTTACCCATAATTCTGCTGTGTTTAAGGAGTCGATTAATTAGAGCGTTACTGTACATGCTTTGTACAACGTAAAATAAGTGAATTCAGCCGCCCTAGCCTGTACCAATTACATATATAGGGAATGAAGGAATACATATTTAATCCTTAGACTACTTTAATGTTGAGTGCTTCCGGTCGTACTTGCGACCTTTTTCGATTTAATGACAGTTCACATCAATCCGATAACGTCTCTTGCAGCCATGCACATCACATATATGCGTCGTCGTGATTCATCTGCGTATATATGTCCATGCTGAGGTGTTGGTAGTGTGATGAAACATTCCGATCTACGTTGAGGCTAAGTCCAATGGTGTCGAGTTTGTTTTTGAATTTAGGTACTGTTGTTTTGCGTTTTCCGGCGTCTGTCAAACCTTCGATGACTGGCTGAATGTCCTGGTATGTTAAAATGTTCAACATCTATAGTATGTCTTTATTGCTTGATGTTATGCTGAAACGATGCCCGCTCAGACTTGTGCGCATATTCGGGGATATTTAGCAACTTGGTCGTGCCGAAATCTAGATAAATAAACTATTTTACTGTTCATTTATCTAAGAAGTGATTTTTGCAGTAAGTGATCTGGCGTTTCGAGTCTTCAAAGCATGCTACTTACTTCTTGCTCGATAATTTGAGTCTATATAGTCCTTAAATATTTTTCACTGTCTTTGGTGTGTTGTCCGTATGTCTTTTCCAATGTCGATTCCGAGAGTATCATGTTAATATAGAGCTGCATTACCAAGTTCAACATAATCCAATAAAACCACAAATTATTGTTGGGTCGATGATACCGCCGAGAATACTGCCTACGATAAGCACACAGATCGGGCATAGAAATTCTAATTGATTCTGGTGTCGGTGTTCGGATACGTCGGATCCAGTTCGGTGTCTTGTGAGAGATAGATCGACTTTGTCATCCATTATGTTCCTCAGCAGGCCATTGTCAGATCGATCGACCTTGTCATCAATACTGTTCATCAGCAGACCAGTCGGAGTTCTTTTCCAACTTACACCGGCTATGAGCACTGGACAGAAAACCGCAACGAGAAACAGACTGGCCTTCATTTCGGCCAATTTGGCCGGTTACTTCATGTGACTTTTTCATCTGACGTGTGTGTCGGATAATTGATCTGGAGGATTTATGTAAATGTTAGCCCAAACTACATTTCCAAGTAACGATGGTTTTGTTGTTTATTTTGAGGAATAATACCGCGTCAGATGAATTCAGCCCAAATATGTTAACAGTTGTCGTGTCAAACATTCGGCAGTAGGTTAGCGTTATTTAGTATTTGTGGATGTCCTTTAACATTGGGAAAATAGACTAACTGCGCTTGAACGAGCATGTGAATTTGTCGTTTTTAATGTACAGCAACTTGATAATCAATAACAGAGGCATTCTCTGTCAAATAAGGTCGCTCTATTTACGGTATTAATTTCGGAACTTTCTAAAGTAAACTACGCGTAAACGGATACATACGGTAAATTCGAGAATGTGCCGGAATCGGCCTAATCGCCCCAGGGCCAACTCGCCCAGTCGACGTGTGTCAATTCGGTACCTACTATAACATGTACCCGAGTCCGATACGGAATAAAAGATGTATACGGGTGTTATATAGCGTTTGGTCCGTTGTTTCTCAATGAATATTATTGAAATTTGGTGTATATGTCCGGGCTGGGACATGGAATACAACAACGTTTGAATTGTTTTTAAATTTACAAATTTGTTGATTTTATTCAATTTGTTTTCGTTCTGAAAACACACTATAAAGTGTATATAATATAATAACGAACACGAGACATACATAATTTATAAACTGTTAACAAAAGATATCAAATTCAATACATGACAAAGATGACTCAGTGGAGTTTATAAAGTGAACATAAAAACATTGAGGTAAGAATCTTTTTAAGGAATGCAACTTTATTTAATGATAATAAACACATAAATTAAAATAACAAACATGAGACATACATGATTTATAAACTGTTAACAAAAGATATCAAACTCAATACATGACAAAGATGACTCAGTGAAGTTTATAAAGTGAACATAAAAATATTAAGGTAAGAATCTTTTAAAGCATTACTAACCGTTTAGCACAGACCACAGTCCACTTCACTCATCCGATCATCACCAAACTTCATATTTATCTTGATATTGATCTATCAGATGAGAGCTATCAAATATTTTTTTAATTTCATAGGAAAAAATGGTCGCCAGCGGCCATATTGCATTTACGTTATATTTTATCGCGTCATGTCGATATCTAGTATTACTTAGAAATTTCACCTTTCCAGATTCATAATTGCTCCATTGACTGTAACAGATGAAATTATTCCCCTCTTCGGATAGAGTGTCACTGAAACTTTATTTTGTCAGACTGTCTGTATAATCACTGATTATATATGGCAATAATCTGTAATAAGATGTAGCACTATTTTATTTTATATTTACATGCAGTGCTGTTTTTATACATCAATTCTAACCCCCCTAGATCATCATGTGATCGATCATACATCGCGCGAGGACCTGGTTGAATTAAGGGGGTTTTATGGATCACTTCTGTCCTCAAGCTAGATTATACTTATGACATTTAATGGCATGTTTCTATCGTGGAGGGTTAGATATGCTTGAGAAACCACCACTCTTTAATTCACACCAAGTTCTCAGCTGTCATGTTCGGATATTAGAACCCATAGCCATGATATATGGTTTATTTTGTGTATACTAGTAATATAGTTATTTTCAGTACCTTTATATACCAGTACTGTGTATAACAATGCATATAAATTAATCCATGTATACATGTATATTGATTCAACGGATTCAGTGGTTTTGTCCATCAGTCTATCAAATTTGCGGGGAAAACATGGCCACAAGTAGTACACCCTGCTAAATTTCGAATTTGAATCAATTGGCGCACCCTGCAGCCAGCTTTTATTGGAGAACTTTTTCTTATGTGGATATTTTGGGTCACCGCTAGATGTGAGCCATATTTTGTTCTCAAACTGTCCTTGTGAAGACATCACTGCCAGCGGTGATCTTCAATTTTACTATTTTTATGGCTAAATAATTTGGTTGATCCTACAGACGAGACCCCTTGTCCGATCGTCATCAGATTCCACAATTATCTTCTGGATAACCAGGGTGAGAGTAATCTAATTTTCCCGAATTTCGTTAAAAAACATTACCACAGGCAGCAATTTGGTATCTTACTCTTTGATCCTCTTTTGCATGACTGAATTGTTTAGCAACTGTACAGACATATCCCTCATCTGGTTTTTATATACATGTATATCTCTTCATGCGGATAGCCAGTATTACGTAGGTACTTCAACTTTCTGCATTCCTGTCATCATTTGAAATATAAAAATTTACCTGATTCATGCACCCTTCAAAATGTGTTTCGTCGTATCTATTTTAATGACCCGTATGGTAATATTGATACAGATATATTTGTCAAACATTTCTTTGTACAATATACAGGTATTTAGTTTGTAACTAAATCTAGAAATATATAATAGTAGCTCGTGGACCCCACTTCGTCCGGGATGTTCCCCTCTGATTTTCGGAGAAATGCGCGATTTAACCTTGAATTGACTATTTTAAAGGTGAAGGTCATGTCGGGGTCACGATTTGACCCGTCCAAAACACTCCCCGGACAAAAGTCACGACAAAAGTACCCGTCGAAATCCGCCCGGCTTTATACCCGATTTGACCTTGAATTGACAATTTTGAATGTCAAGATCAGGTCAGGGTCATGATTTGACCCACCCGAAACACTCCTGGGACAAAAGTAACAGTAGGTATCAAATTTCGTTGAAATACTTCCGTTTTACCAGATTTGACCTTGAATTGATCTTTTTGAATGTCAAAGTCAGGTCGGGATCAAGATTTGACCCGTCCAAAATACTCCCTGGAAATAATTTCCCCTAGGTATCAAATTTCGTCAAATCTGTCCGGCAGTTTTCCCGGCCATAGCTAACAGACAAACAGACAGACAAATGTCCAAAATATATATTAAACTAGCTGATGTACTCGACTTCGTTCGGGCTAGTTAGGGATTTTTTTTGTGATCGCCTCCATCTGGACAGTACCCAGTATATACAGCGTCTGGCCAAACTATTGTTCAATTGGTCCAGAAACATGTCTATATCAGCACGTTCGAGAACATGGTCCCACGTGAAATTGGACCCGTCCATATTGCTCCCGGGATCGAAGTAGTCCTACACACAAATTTTTAGTCGGATCGGTCAAGGTCCAGAAACATGCCTATGAGCGAGGTCAAGCTGACACGTTAAATACCAAATTCGAGCAGTGTTAGAGTCTATAACACATACACACATGCATTCACGCATACACACATACATACATACATACAGACAGGTGTTTCAAAATGTATAATCGATAGCTACAACAATTCTATGGTAGATAGTTCACGGCCGACCTGATGCATGCATCTTAGTTTTCTTGTTGTTATTTGTCGTCGGTAGAAAATATTCGTATAACTCAAGCCAAAATCACTGGGTATTTATATTGTATTTGCCTTTGCAGTGAGTGCACATACGCCCACAGGCCGGGTGTAAACATTATCGCTGAATTTCATTTTTGTATCCGATCAAACTTAAGTGAAGTGTCAGTTTGTTATTTGCATACATCTCATGGGATCATTTGGAGTATATTGTCGAACTTTGTGTTTCAAAACAACTCAGATGCGACGACGAAAGTATACGACACACCGCGAGACTTTATTGGATGGCGATTAGTCTGGTACTGCGATTATACAGTTTGTGTACATTTGTGTTTAAAAACAACAGGACAATTTTGATTGGTTGAGAAATGTGTCAGATGCAATTAGCAATGTGTGCAAATATCCGATCCAGGGGAGAACAGACTTGCTCTTGATGGCAATTTGACTGGTACCCACACCCAACAGGTGGCGCTGCTGAAGTGATTGCGAAAGTGGTTTAGGGCACGGTGACAATATGTCTATCACTTGACAGACATCTGGCGCGGGTGAGTGATAGCCATCTCAAAATAAGTAAGTTTCCATCTGATATTATTGCACTAAATTTCAAAAACTCGGCCCAAAAGCGAGGTTAGTTATCCGAAATAATTATGTCTACATCAGATTATCCACATATCTTCAAATTCACTTCTATCTCAAATCATACAACTCAAAATCACGTGCAAATTCTATATGTCCTCTGCTCTCAAATTATGTCTGTCATGGGTATATTGTCGGTATTATTCGGATTTCTGGCAAATCAGATATTTATAGTGGAATATATTAAACAGAATAATCACTTGATTAAAGTGGTGACGTGAAATAATTCATTCGACGATGGGAGCAATGCGCTCTCGTGCATGTTTGTACAACGTCCCTTTCTCTCGTTAATTATATCGCGTCACCAGTTCAATCAAGAGATTATTCTATTATATATACCACATCATGCACATTTGATACTCATCATTAAAGTGATGTTAAATTAAATTATATATACAAACGCGTCCGGTATTTGAGCGCACGTGTAGATGATTCCTATCCGATTCTTGCAAATACACCATTATTTGCTGACAAGGCAGCTATCTCTCAAATGAGGTACATGGGCCACCAAGCCACTTGTGCATCATTTCTCTTCCAATCGTCCAAGAACACCCTTAATTGCCCACAAGGCAACTATCACTCAAATGGGATACATAAACAACCAAGGCACTTATAGAGCATCCCTTTCCGCTGCCTGCAAGAATATCATGATTCACTAAGGCACTTCCATGCTTTAAAGATTAACACAAGCTATATCAACCTCTAACGAGAGGCACAAAATCACGCATAATTATAGAAATCTTGAATGTATTATACTTTCCTGAATGAACAGAGGCTGCAGAAGTGCCGTATTTTAGAAACTCTAGATCACATTGCAATTAACTCGGAATTAGCGAGTTAACGCGTACATATCAAGATGTTATCACTGAAAATCAAGCCACGTAAACGCAATTCCTTTGTTTTTGTCGCGTATAAAATGTGAAACGCATTCTGAACACGAACACTGAGTGTATAGTATACCCGTGTTATTCTCCTGCAAAATAGCTGAGAAAATATCCCGATAGCGATTGATAATATGGAACAGTAGCCTCGTAATCAACACGTGTGCATGTTACGGTTAAATTTCAAGCTAATCATGGCTGTGACGGTTCTATACATGAGATTTATTCGAACGATTTCTGCACTTTGGGCCGAATATTGTCTTGTGTAGCTGACGTTTTAAAGCAAATAATGACTGTAGCTTATGCCATTTACATAATACAACAGGTATATTAAGAAATAATACAATAAGTACCTAATAATAATAGTAAGTGACATTAATTGGCAGAAACCAAATATTGAAAGTCCCGAGGGGTATAATATCATAATCATGCCCGCCTATATCAATAACCTATGATAATAGAAATCTATCAGGAGATTATGAGATGTTACTAATTTAATTAATACAGGGCCATTATTGAAAGATCCAGTTTGGGACAATGTTTCGATGCCAGCACCAACATATTTCTTCCTCGAAAGTCCCGCCCAAGGGACATTTACGCATGTTTGTCGCCCAGACATGAACATATCTTATGAAATCACGCTCAACTGAATCATTGATATGTTATGGCGTAGCCGGGTGATATGGGTGGTGGGGAGGGGCGGGGATTGGGCGAGGAGGGGGTGCTTAATTTGTGTCTGCCCCCAACTTTGATAAAATTTTTCAACATTTACAAATTTGATACTTTACACTAGATTGGTTGGAAATTTCACACCAACAATATGTTGAAATTTTTCCCTCAGTTTGATTTTACAACAATGACTAAGGAAAGTCCCTACTTATGTACATACACACATTGTAATAATAATGTGTTCCTTTAAAGTGTAATTGTCCGCCGCGCTCATAGTCGTCTTCGTATTGGGCCATCTTCATATGGGGTCGACTTCACATGGGCCCGACTTCACTTGTACTCTTTTGGCCAATGGTTACTTGATTGTGTAAAACTTCCATTGGCTGATTGAGTTACTTTTAAAGGTTTACTATTCGTACCCGTATTTACATACCGGAATATCCATGAGGATGCGTGACTACACATGCCCAAGACCAGTTGCCCCGGGTGATATTGGATGTTCGCCGGGGCGACTGCTATAGTAAGTCAAAGGCGGGTGACCAAATAATTGTTTGCTTTCACTTCATCCAATTTTAATTTATTTAATGTTACAAAAGATAGCATTTACCAGAATAAAACAATTATTCCCTCTTACAGGCGAGTGGATACAATTAATTGCGTGATTGCATGGCTGTGATCAGGTATTTCTTAACAGGAATCTGAGTGGCATGGGTTCACTGTCTAGAGTCTTAGAAGTTAGAACAAACCCTGGTGATTGCCGGTCAGATTGTCGCGAACAGCAGAACAAGTGCGATAAAGAAATAACGAATGCTAGCACCTAACCTATATAATCAGCATACAGCAAGCGAATGCCCAACATAAGCTTCATCAATTGTGTAATCAGAACAATAGCGAGTTTGCGATACCCGTCCGACGGGAACGGGTACGGGTAAATCTGTGAACATCGTCACGGTCACTTGGGTACTTTCAATGCAGCACATAAAGCGATAGCGAATTGAAACGGGTAGATTTGTCCCATTGACCGGTAGCCTTTCACTACGATTGTCTCACTCAAAGGTCCATGAATTCCATGAAATTCCAGTCAGCTATGCGTTAACCTATTTATTGAAAGATTTCATGGGCAAATATTACTGATAAAGTTGTCATTTTAACCCAGGATTTGTGTTCAAATTCTCGAGGCGGCTTCTAGCATTTAGATAAATACGGAAAGGCCATTTTTTTCCACTTACAACTTTGTTCACTGCATTAATGACAGGTTGTGATTAATAGAGTGAGTAGATGGTGCTATAGACTCAGTCTCGGTCCTCACAAGTTTGCGCGTAATTCCATTTGCACACCCCCCCCCCCCCCCCTTGGCTGGCATCAAGCTTTCCAATTGTTGGACATTTTGAGACCTGACACCCCCCCCCCCCAAGATTGAACAATTTCCAACTGTTTCTGACAGCCATTTCAGTCCAAATTGTGTTACCAAAAATAGGGAAAATGCAAATGTTGGTCTCAAAACTACAAATTTTCCACTAATAAATTGTTCGAAAATGTAACTACGAAAACAATTTCAACCTATTGTTTGTGTGAAATTTCCAACAAATGTTGTGTCAGGTATATCAAATTTCCAAATGTTGAACATTTGATCAAAGTTAAACATTTCAACGTACCTCCGGGTTTAGATCCCGACAACAATCTCAATTCTTGGGATAAATATTCCCTTGCCACGACGGGCCGACCCTTCGATCTGTTGAAAGATTCCAAACAAAGGTTTACTTAAAGCTACTCAAACCCGATCAGACGGTCCCCATATCATAAAGTTACAACAAGAACATTTCTTCAAAATACGCTTTTGTTATCAGAATCGATTAATTACAACAAAATAATGCTAACTGCTGTCAACTAGAGTATAAAATTGTGGCCACATTACCACTTGATTTTAGAGTTAAGCATCTTCATCCGCAATTTTGTCCGAGACCGTCGGTTTGATGACTCTTTTCTGGGCCACAAATAATTACACAATTCAAGAAATAACAAACTTAAAAAATCGATATCTGATCACTCTGCGCTTTGATGGTGGGTTCCTCGATTCGAATCAAATATTTTGTTTTACCACCGAAGCCAAAAAAATAGTAACTTGGGAGCATTAATTCGGATTATGCATCTTTAATATGACTAAATATTCCCCAACTAAAATAAGGGACAAATGCAGGGGGCGGGGTCGGAAAAAAATTACAGGATACAAGGACCGGGTGGGTAGGTGTCCCCGAGCCCGGAATGCAGATTATTTCTGATGTCATGCAATTTTTTTCCAAAATCATTTCTAAGACAAATTACAGCTTCAAAATGAATTGAAACAATCAGATTCATATAGTAGTGCATGCTATAGCCTTATACAAGTGAGGGGGCTCTATATTTTAATTTTTTGTCCACAATTTCTCCCTTTAACAGTTGAAACCATGGGGTGGGTCCGGTTTTGGTCGAGGAAAAACATTGCAATGAAAAAAAAAATCCATTCTCATCTTTTCTCATAGTTCATCATGGTTTTTTTTTAATTTATTATAAATAGTGGATACCTGCTTGTTTTGAGTGAATACCGGAAGTATATCATGGGTGGTCACTGTGACCACGAAAGAGGTAATTCCGGTATTCACTCAAAACACGAAGGTTTTCTTTATATTATATGCGCTATTTACTAAACTAGATCGAGGAATTAATTCAAATCGAACTGATTCCGATTCACATCGGCAATACAATTTCTGCACAACAAACAGAGAGACCACGTGGTTCAATAAAATACTGTCGATAACTCAGAATACACATGCTTCACATGTGCGTAATATATCAGATAACTTTATTTCGATAATACCAACTTACTTGCTTGTGTACTATTAACAATGTGGCATTGCATTGTCACTTTTTGACACATTATCGTTATTTGAACAGTGGTTGGAGCATTAAAAGGCTCCAGATTCAATCTCATAGCATCTAATTTTCAAAATTTTCCGGGGGAGGCCCTCTCACCCTCCCATACTCTCCCCATCAGGCCTTCGGATATATTACTCGCCTCGACATTTTGTAGGAGAGCTACTCGCCACTCGCCTAGAATGATTTTAAAGGGCGCTCCTCATTGCTCACATGTGACTTCCCACATGGAGAGGACTGGAACTGTGTTTATTTAATCAAATTGATGGTGTTCTTACTTTACACATGCACATATTTTAGCCTATTGCTAATAAGGGACACTACTACCTGTTAATGTGGGTATTTTACCTTTATAACTAAATATTTGGTGTTTTAAAGGTTTTGCCACTGGTTTTGTTGGCATATTTTTCAGCCATGTGCTTTGTTTGTTTATATTGTGTGGGTGTACTCGATCAGCGTTCACTCAGTTCCGGTGCAGACACAATGAGAGACCCTTACCCTGCCAACAACACATTATTTAGTAGAATTTACAAGATTTTCATCAATTTTGGGGGTGGGTGTCCCAGACTTGGGTGGAAAAAACTTACGGTCCCGGGTGGGTGTCCCAGACCTGGGTGGAAAAAACTAACGCTCCCGTGGTGGTTGGTCCCCAAAACTGAAAAAACACTAAATTTCCACCTTGTAATCGTGATGTTTTTTCCTGACCCCCCCCCCCCCCCCCCCATGGACAAATGCGGTGTTATATCGAACTGAAAGTACATGTAGGACAAAATTAGACCCTTGGTCTAAAACAATACATTTTACACCGAATATTGGTTGGACATTTTAAATATATATAACGTAATTGTATATTTGAGCTATCATAATCTATTTTCTAAGGTTAAAAATTCCAACCGATTTATTGTCAACACTCGATTATTATTATTATTATAGATACATTTAGAACGCATTATACAATAAATTAGTTTCAATGCGCTTACAATACAAACATGGCACACATCCTAAAATAATAATGCACAAATGGATAAAATTATATACAAACAACCTAACTAGATAATACCAACTTAACCTAATAATCAACCGCGGTAAGGCAATAATAACAGCTAGACCATTTAAAATACACGAAGATATACGATTGAATCACAGCTAAAATTATATGGTGAAAGTAAAAGCTAATATATGGGTTAAACGGTCTAGACTCGCACGCACATAACAGACTCTGGTAAACAGCTATCGAAGAACACCTTTTTTTGGCAGATTGAAGCATATCTCGAACAAGTGAGTCTTAAGTTTTGACTTGAATTTGGGGAAAGTAGCACAATTCCGGATGTCCATTGGAAGTCTATTCCAGTTGTTGATCGGTCTATGACTTGTAGAATCCACTTGTTGAAAATGTTACCAATATGAGTGAAAGAAAAGCAACATCCTCTTCTAACTGCCACCTAGCTCGTCCTTGATGAAAGCAACTGATTATCCTGGGGCTCATCTAATCTAAATACAAATTTCCAACAACCCATACCGCTAAGTATAACATCGGCCAATAACGCGAATAACAATATATATCATAATACCTTTTTTGTTGCAGTTGGCTCACCATACATAACCAGTCGATGTGATGAATTCTACCGGTAAAACAGTTTGCGATTTGAAAACGTGTACCGGTACGGGTAGCTACCCGTACCCGTACCCGACCGGTTTGAAATCGCAAACTCGCTAATGTATGGGTGTCGACGAACTTTTAACGTCTTATTTTGTTTTTGCTTTTTCCTGATTAAAATGCGTCTACGAAAATATACAACATAAAATACAAGACAGATAACTATATCCTCACGCATCCCGAAGTACAGTGCTATGAAATACCACTATAGTTAACCGGCTATTTACTAATGGCAATGTTGAGCGTGCAAAACGCGTTATCTTTCAAACTAGCTCGCGACTTGGTGAATTTTGATAGGCGTAACACAGGTTATTGAATAAGCATATAGGAATGCAGTGTAATTCCTAGAAATTGATGACAAGTAGTGCATATTTCAACTTAATGAATATTGTGTTGTGTGTATCTTTGGTTAATTTCACGACATGGTCAGTTTGAACCATTATCCTGCCAAATATTAGCCATAGTATATATATTACCCGTATAGAACCGATTAAATGGGGAGAGAACCGACTCGGTCAGGAGAAAACCTAAACAAATATCAAAATATCGCGGTATTCGTCGTTGTTATGACTCGCACAATGGATGTTCGTTATTATTACGCTTGTTTGGGGCCACCGATTGTGAGGGGAATGGAGAAAGTATATAATCGAATTATCAGCTAGATGGCTCCAAAATTGCGTTTTAACTGTCAAAAAATAAATATGTTTTTGAATGTTTGATACGCATAATGGCTTTTCCTGTTCGGAATATCGGAACACCGCGAAACAGACAAATTAGAACAAATATAACTGTACTTTTGTTAACAGCATCAATTTGCCATAACAGCATCATAGCAAATCAGCAAGAACCCAACATCATCATAGCACATTAGCAGGACAACTTGACCAGGGGTGTGTTCTATTCACAGCGGAAGCGTTTCACCATAGCAGTGAACGTTTGTTGTCCAGATAGCTGGCATTACTGGGAATATGAAATGTTCAACGTCACGACATAACAGAAACGTTACATTGCAACGTCATTAATAAATGGGTGTACTCGATTCGCGCAATTTTGTGGCTTCGAAACTCATCTCGCGAGTCACGACACAGTTTGCAGGCAACGTTCAATCCATTGACATGAGTCAGATTAATTCGAGTCATCTATTCGGTTCATTTTCCACCTTGGATCTACACCATGCAAATTAAATCATGTCTGACATCATGACTCAATGACAAATTGACGAATGTGACGAAGAGTTAAATTTTTCAGACTGGCATATATATAGATATATGTTTATTGCCTCCTCTTTAAGGAGAGATGATGTGATATATAATACAATGTGCAGTGTATATGTACATAATATATCGATACAATGAACACACACACATAACGTAACGTACTACTGTATGTCACTATTGGGGAATAGTGAATCGTAATGATCATATGTAATTCTGCTTCGATCGCAGATAACACCAACGTTTCCATTGTTATGGTTGGTGCAATCGACTGGGATTGGCGTTTGTTGTAAAATTGTAATCCGCAGATAGTGGAAACGATTGTACAAGGACGGCGAGATATCAGTAGTATGTTACATTCTGGTGTTCAGGAGACTGTATAACAATTAATTTATCAAGTGTAAAGTGTACACTAAAATGAAGATGTGCGGAATTAAACATCGGGTCATTCGCATCTGGAAGCGTGATTTACACTACACATTTCCGTATAAGTCGACAAGAATTCAATAGGAAGGTTGCTGTGTCAACGATAACTGCGTCCATCAGGTCAGCGATATTCGGTGGCATTGTTACGGGTTCACCACCCAAAAGAACGGCCATCAGATGTTGCAGAGATAGGTTATCCAGAAACATGAACATGGCGATACCATACACGTTGACAATATGATTCCAGTAGTTATATCGTAGCATGTGCATTATATCAGAATTACACGACCAAATGATATGGAACAGTTCGTTACTGTAGCGAAAGTTACACAAGTGACACAAAGCATTATTGTCATACGTCGATCTGTTGAGAAGTAGAGCGAGGTTCTGTAGTGGGGTCGCGCGTGCGAGGTTTTTCTTAGCTATGCCCCATATTTTCCACAACATAGTCGGAGAAGGGCGACACTGTGCGAACAGTGATAGCTTATTATTGTTCTCCATTGCGGAGTGCCATTCCTCTTGGTAATCTGATTCAACATGTTGACGCACTAAATTCTTCCAGACAGCATTGGACGGGAACTGACCGTTTTCTAAGAAATCTGTCAAGTGAGAGGTCAGGTTATACATATCCAGTATTGGGAATATGTCGGCAACGAACCCCGATGGTGGTCGATTAAACAACAGGTACTGATATGATTTAAATAGAAACAATTGAAGTGCGATTTGGTGTCCAATAGGTAGATGAATAAGTTTCTCAAGGAAGCACAGTTTCCGAATATGGACTTCTCTTACAATGGGCAGCATACCCAGCAGTCCTAGTGCAATGTGTGTTGGTGTCCTTGTCGGAAGAGATTGGATGTGCTTAACGCATGTTCGAACCGATCTTTCAAGAGTGAGTAGCGCTGTACCATTGTTCATAGGTAGCAATTCGCAGCCATAGAGGGCCTTCGGTAGAACTACACTCTGTATCAGCTTCGACATCACAGCCGGTGAACACGATCGCAGTACGCGTTTTCCGGCAAGACCAAAGTAAGTTCTCCTGAGTTTGTGAGACATGTCTTCATAACGAATCAAGGCGTTGTTAGATTTGGTTTGGAGAATACCAAGGTGGGTATATTGTGAGGCTTCCTTGGTGGAGCTTTCGCCTAGTTGCCACTGTCTAGATTCATCTTGTTGACGGTCCGTTTCGCTGAATACAACAACCTTGCTTTTAGCATTGGAGAATTCAAAATTCCACTCAAGGCTGTAATCATAGCAGATTGCAACAAGTTTATCGAGGCCAGCTTTTGTAAATGACATCACAGCAATATCGTCAGCAGTCGTTGGGGCAACACACGAAATATTGTGAATAATCGCGCCTTCTCTTGTAGTTGAGAGATCACTCAGCAGGTCGTTCACGAACACCAGGTAGAGAAAAGGGGAACTGACCGCCCCCTGTCTGGTTCCTTGTTCGATACGGAGAGGTTGCGAGATGTTGCCTCTACAGAGAACCTGGCTGGTGCAATCCACGTGCATCTGGAGTATAGTGCGAAACAGTTTCCCTCTAATACCAAAGTTGTGAAGTTTAAACATGAGACCCGAATGCCACACTCGATCAAATGCTTTCTGCGAATCTAGAAAGCAAACAAAGGTCTTTGATCCCAAGTCTGATGCGTATGAAATGGTTTCTTGTACGATGAAGGCGGTCATCAAACAGCTGATGCCTTTCTGGGACCCATTTTGGAGTTTGTTGGGAAATTTGGACACAAGTTCGCTGGATAATATACGATTCATGATTATTGTTTCGAATAGCTTGTAGATGACCGGGAGGAGAGTTATGGCACGGTAGCTGTCGTGTTTGTGTCGAGGCTTCGGATCGCCCTTAAAGAGAGGCACGATCAAACCGACCTTGAGTTCTCGTGGTACATGCTCTAGTCTGAGAATTCCATTAAAGAAGCCACACAGCATGGTGCGAAGAGATTTTGGGCTGTACAAAAGGTGTTCATTCACAATGTTGTCGATACCTCCTGCTTTGTTGAGTTTGAGTGAACGAATAGCAGAGTTTACTTCCGCGAGGGAGATTGGCTCAGAAAGGTAATTTGTCGAGAAATCCTGATGCTCTGGGTCGAGTATGTCTGCGAGATGATTCTCAATGTCGCGTTCGAACGATGGGTCTTTGTGTGGAGTTTTGAAATATAGCTTAGAGAAATATTCTCTCCAACTAACAAGTATGTCTGAAGGATCACGAACCATTGTACCGTTGAATTCCATTTCGTGTGCAAAAGAATCACGTTGTTTATCTGAATTAACTAACTTCCAGAATTTTGTTTGATCAGAACTTGCATAACGGTCAATATTGTTGCTGATTCTCGTGGTGTAGGCACTTGTCTCACGACGAAGTATGCGACGGAAGTTGCGTTTGGAATGTTTATAGGCAGTGTACGATTTAGAAGCAACAGATCGAGGTTTCCCTGCAATGACCCCCAGTTATATCTGCACAATCTGGAGTGGTTACGTAGAGACCACTGGTAAAATTGTATTCGGAAAAAAGAATCGAAATGATTGATTTTCAGTTGTGATTTTCTGAAGACAAGATAAAGCTAAATGCCCGATAATACAAGAAAGATGAATAAAGAATGACGCGAAACATTCCGGAATGCGTGACTGCTTGGTTACGAATTATATATAATCGAGCGTACGGTTAAAATTACTTGGATTATTAAATATTTTCTGACAAATTCGTCAGCCATTATTACCAGCGGCAAGGAGGGACACCAATCTTATTGGTTGAAAATTGCCACGTGGTTCAAAGAGAAGCAATTTTATTGGTCTAAAAATTTAGTTACTAAAATTTATTTTAAAAACTTGATTGGATTGATAACCCAATAAGGACATGTGCTCTTTCATGGGTCTTCGGTGGAAAACTAACTAAATTCATTAACTAAATCTAACTAAATAAATATCGACAATATATAATTAACTACTTTTAGTTCAAGTGTAAACAGTTTTACCGTGTTCGCATAGCAGGATCGGTCACGTAAGTCACGTGGTTGTCGTTGGCAATATTAACACACGTTACATACTTGCATGATGTGGCTGAACCTGACTAATGTCATGTGATTTCCATGCCATGTTTCGTTATTGAGATATAACAACGGTATGGGTATAATTATGTCTTCGGAAGCAAGGTGGTTATTATACCAAGTCTTCTATGTCTACAACAGCTTGGAATGTCGGTTTGGTTGATTCTGTTTTGGACGATCCAGTTACTCTTCGATAACGGATTTTACGCCCATAATCGTGGGCGAGAGTTATCTTGCTTGTATGTCTTAAGGGTGAGGTCAAATGAACAATTTGCGTATATGATAATATAGGGCACCCTGTCCCCAGAATGATGTTATCAAACATGCTTATATCAGAGGTCCGTTGAATGTAAAAGAAATGAGATATATAAGTAAACAAATTCTAGTTGTGCAGAGAATTTCGATTTGATGCGCTATCAGAAAATGCATGTAAACAATATATTAAAGGCACGGGCGGCGTTCGTTACAGAAATATTCATATTTGTTCAAATCGCCATCAACAGAAGGGATATTAAAATATATATAGTTTTGTTCATATGCCAAACATAATCGGCGCCTAAATAGTATATTGTCGTCAAGACGTACGGTGGTGTACGTAAACAAGAGCCTGCTCGTGTTGCAGAAGTTGTGCTTCTGTTTACATAACACAGCGCAATTCTATTGGTTAATCACACAAAAATGATATAAACGCTCTTTATTATTTCCATATCAAGAAAACAGTAACAAATAACGCTCTTTATGTTTACCATATCCGCGTCTAAACAAAAGCCAGGAAAGGTACCGTTTTTGCTTTTGTTTACATAACAAAGGGAAAAAATGACAATAACATACTGTTTATGCCATATTTCTGATTGGTATAAGAACAAAGTCTGTCTATATTTTACTATTCTTTCTGTTTTGGCGGTTTTTGACGGAGGTGAATATTTTAACAGCATACTCAGCGCCAACGCCGCCCGTATCTTTAAACGATCTTATCATCACTTTACCTTTTTCTATCACAGTGTATATGATTGTGAGGACAGATCAATCGCGGACATGTGAGATGAGTAATCACATTCAGGGGTTAGTGTGCAGTGAATGCCTGGGCTTCGTGTATAGATGTAGTAGGTCGTTTCAATGAAAGTATGTCATAGAAGAGTAACAGGACGGGACTCGGTCAAAAAAGCGCCAACCCAGCCGATATCCCAAACTGTTGTGGACCGAGAATACTTGGTCAATGTGGTTATAGGTCTAATTGACTCAATGGACGGTTTTCGTTCCGATACTTTATAACGGAGAAACGCAAGAAAGATACGTTGAACTAGGATACAATACCCACATGTATAATGTGTGTGAATGGGCAATCCCATGCAGACTTTTCCTGAATCTTATCGGATTTTTCATTCCAATTCAATTCAATTTAATAGTAACTCTGGTCATAACAAAAGACATTACAGAGAAAATACATATGACACAATTACGTATCATCAATACATGTACATATATACATACACAGCAAATCATTATGACAAATATTATAATACATCGATGTCGCGTTTAAATGGGTGTATACTTGTTTACTCATCATAATCAGATAATATATTTACCAATATATGGTCTATGGTGTGTGTCAACGAATTTATATTTACTTATATACATGTGTGTACTCGAGCACCTACAAGTATGAACGCGCACACATGCGCGTAAACCTCAGGAGTTTCTGAAAATTTCCAAAATCTTTTTAATAATATCGAAAGGTTTTTTGTTTTGCGCTCGCTATTTTGATTGAGTAATTGGTTCAACTTCAAAGTGTTTGGTCTATTGAAATAGTATGGTTTGATGTATCTTACTCTCAAGCTCTTTAAGTTTTCACACTTCAAGATAACGTGGAGTTCATCTCCTAACTCTGCATTACATAATGTGCACTTTCTTTCCGAGTAGTCTCGATTTGTCCATGATCCTTCTTCGATTGGTAATTTATTATTTCTTGTCCGGAATCTCATGAGAGCGTGTATTATAGATGTATCGCTGGATGACAAATATTGTTCGCGGACAAAGTTATCTTTCACGACTCTATAAAAGGTAAATTTGTTTGACACAGGTATTGCGGTTCTCCATTGTTGTGAGTATATATTGGTTAGTCTCATTCTGACAGAGTCGCGACATTGATTGAGGTTCTCCTTTCAGGTTTCTGTACAAGCTGAAATAGTCCCCTGGCAGACGCTGTGTTGGATTGTTCTATCGTTGTCGGATAGGAGCTCACGCACGGCAGTGGATCACTTCTATGGCAAGCATCAAACTCGGATAAAATGTTATACGAGTTATATCTGTGTTCACCAATTCATCTGGTGCTGCAATAGTCAAAGATACAGAACGGGGGTTCTGTATACCGGTATGTGTTAAAAGACATATTATGGACTTGTTTGTGTGCATAAAATTGATAAGTTAACTCTCATGCGTTATGACAACTGGAGGAATGTAGTATTCTACTAACATCGCCGAAAGTCTCAAACAGATCGACCGTACCACTCCATATACAAAACATCGTTTGAACTATACGCTCAATTGCAAATAGTTACATCTAGATTCGGGACGCAAATAACGCACTAACTAACGCAAACAATTTCGCCGCTGCGAGTCACTGCATTTAATTAATATGTAAAAATGACGGTGTGTTGTCAATTTTGATATAATATTTGTAAAAATAACCACTTGAGCAACATTATTTTCCATTTCTATTTGATAACCCTATCGGAGTGTTTCACATCACTTTAAATGTTCACGGTCTGATATAAAGCAACCATTGGTACGTTTCATAAACAAATAATTCACCCTGCCATAACTTGAGCTTCCTGAAATTTTGCGAAAACCCTGTGCCAATGTGTTCTCTTATATATGCGAGCCTCGCACATATATAAGAGAATACATTGGCCTAACAACATTTACCTTGACCTTGTAAGCCAGTGTATGCTCTTATATATGCGAGGCTCCATGTCGGAAACTCGCATATATAAGAGAATGCACTGTCGCGTGTTATTTAATGCTGCACCAGCGCAGCTCCCACCATGAAGGGAATAAATCGTATCAATGAACCCATTAATAGGGGGTTCTGATGATCGGATATTGACTTTATAAAAGGGGGAGTTTTAATAAGTTTTGAATTTATATAATGATCGTTCATGATAAATACCGTTCATGCTTTCGCATCGGAAAAGCAGTCTGTTGTAAAGAGCGTTCTCAATTATGCTATTTTGTACCAGTTTTCAAAGTGAAACTGGCGGATTTTTTTTTTTATGGATTTTCGCTATGCCCGTGTCATACACATTGTGGTGATTGCTTGTATTTTCTTTGTGTATACTTTTGTCTGGTAAACTTTGGAAAGTGTGACTAATTTGGTGTCAAATTGGACCGTGGATCGTCCTAAGAATATATATATTTCTCAGTATTTGTTTTTCTGTTAGAATTTGACACACGTAAAGTGATGGGAAACACTCCGCTGAGGTGTTCAGAACGGAGAAAACAAAGAGTCATTACAAAATATGTCATTTTCATAACATTGATATATCAATGGGCAGAAAACAGCGTCATGCACTGTCAACGAAAAACATGCAGTGACTATTGTTGTATATTTACATACTAAGTGGTGTCATCACTAAATTCAGCATTCTGATTGGTCGGCGCCCACGTGGCTAGTTGCAGTTATTTCTCGTTGAATGCGCAACGGCTGATAACACCAAGCTCATAACACCATCGACACGTCATTGGGTTTGGAAAGACGAACGCGTAATGTTTTGGGCGCATTTGGACTCGCACAGGATTGACTTAATACATCATCGGGTTTCAATATGAAGAGAAATTGTTCCTATTAACTTTTGCCAAGGGTGCTATTGGGTATTTTGGGCTGTTTTTGTCACGATACACTTTTCGATTTAAATACATTTACAAAAGTGGCCTTTTCGCTAAAATCGCTAAATGTATATAACTATAAGGATTAACTGTCATGTGGACTATTTTTATGGAGATGTAACCGTGAGGTAAGTGGTCATAACTTGTTATGTCCACTTACCTCACGGATACATCTCCATATAAACAGTCCACATGACAGTTAATCCTTATTTGAATCATTGCAGTAACGTTTATTCCCAAAAAATTCGTTCCGAACGAAGTAGTAAATATTTACATTTGTGCGAAGTTCAAACGTCGTGATCTCTGAAATGATATAGTCGATATGGTTAGTTTGTTTTATAAAAGTATGGATAACTCCACCGATTGATGGGGAATTTGAAACATATCTGATGTGCATTTGAAGACGTAAATGCATTGATACTTCACGACTACTCGCGCGGGATATTATGAAAGTGACAAAATATATATCCCACTGTGGGATTATAACACATTTGAAACATATCTGATGTGCATTTGAAGACGTATATAAGTGCATTGATACTTCACGACTACTCGCGCGGGATATTATGAAAGTGACAAAATATATATCCCACTGTGGGATTATAACACATTTGAAACATATCTGATGTGCATTTGAAGACGTATATAAGTGCATTGATACTTCACGACTACTCGCGCGGGATATTATGAAAGTGACAACATATATATCCCACTGTGGGATTATAACACATTTGAAACATATCTGATGTGCATTTGAAGACGTATATAAGTGCATTGATACTTCACGACTACTCGCGCGGGATATTATGAAAGTGACAAAATATATATCCCACTGTGGGATTATAACACATTTGAAACATATCTGATGTGCATTTGAAGAAGTATATAAGTGCATTGATACTTCACGACTACTCGCGCGGGATATTATGAAAGTGACAAAATATATATCCCACTGTGGGATTATAACACTGATTATCATGAAGCTTCAAGTTATTGACGTATTTCCCCTTAAAGTGACGTGAAACACTCCGGTAGGGTGATCAAATAGAATAATCTTGCTCAAAGTAGTTATTTTAATAAAATATTTTTTTCAAATGGAGAACACACACCGTCATTCTTATATATTGATTAACTGCAGTGACTTTAGATGGCGACATATTTTTTGTTCGTTTACCGCTGATAGTTGCGTCCCGAATCGAGAAGTAATTTTTTGCAATACAGCGTAGTTCAGATAGTGTTTTCTATGGAGAAAAGTACGGTCGATTTGTTTGAGATTTTCGGCGATGTTAGTAGAATGCTACATTTACATAGTTGGCACAGCACCTGAATACTAACTTATCAGTTCCACGCACCCGAACAAGTCCACAATATGTCATAACACTCTTCGTTATATTTTGCGAGAAGAAAACATGGACGCTCTTTATCAGAGACAATCATTGGAATGTTTTCTCTGCTGTGTCTGAGACTCTCTGGAGTTCAGTTGAACAGATGTCTGCGTTATTTAGACACGAGCCATAGAGAATATACATCGAGTCCCCAGTTTATAGCGGAATTTACAAAACGAGTCCAGTAAATTAGGTCTGAGCCGAGCCTTAATTTTAAAGTTTGGCGAGGTTCATACCCATTTTACTGGACGAGTTTTGTAAATTCCGCTATAAACTGGGAACAAGTTATAGATTATATTTATTACATGATCCAAAACCTCGACAAAACATACTTAAATCAATAAATGGGCCTTGAAACTAAAATCGGCCTCCACAAGGCATGTGATGACGTTTCACGTAACTATGCGTTGTTTGACCGCGTAAAGAAATAGTCCTGAATAAATAAAGACTCTTTGACGTACTTAATGGCGTAAATGTAATGAAATAACTTTACACACTCTTCATTCGTTAAAGTTTGTTGTAAAACATACTGGAAGTCATGGTATTTTTGAGACGTAGCGTACGGAATATAAACGGACGACAAACCGGAAGTCAAAGGTCACCTGGCACTATTTCCTGTTATGCAACGAGCGTTTAATATCACAATGTATAGAATGGGTTTATTGAATGGAATACGGGTAGGATCGTATAATAAATTATATTGTAATACGACCCTGCCCAACTATGCTTAAAAGCCATGTCCTGATTGGCCAGTGGCCCGAGTTACCTTGGCTATCTCGTTCCAGTTTTGTGGTACAATTCTACTTTTTCCAATTGTACCACGAAAAAAATCGGTTTATTCAGATCGCCGCACGCGACTTTTCCAGTCTTTTCTAACTCCGCGCAAACGGGGCATCAACGGAATACACTCGCACCCGTAACACTTTGAATTTTGCTACATCTTGACAATCTTGCGAATTTTCTAGCGATTTGTCGCTTAAACCAGTTTGGTTGCCAATGAATATGGTCCAAATGATGTTATGGTATATTGATATATGTTACGACCAAAGAAATTTACTTAATAAGTATATTAAGTGACAAAATAAATCCATGGGGCCGGGCTGTGCATTCGTCGATTCGAATCTCGATCATAATTCATATTCGATATTTCGGAATCAAGTTGAAAATGAAAGCGTTTGTTCACCAGTACAGAAGGGGAATAAGATTAGTTTAGTAAACTAGATCATTTAGATCGCTTTGTGTAAGGAAAATGGTCCATAGTCGATGATCATATTCATGTTGTCCCAACAACGTTCAAAACAGAAATGACCGCAATCGTATTTCCTGTACAATTTAAATGAACGCACGGGCGCCGCTGAAAACACATCGTTTGTTAGCCAATCACAACGATTATTTCTAGAAGAGGTGCCTCGAAAAGTCAACGGGGGAATTTCATAACAAGACAAGACATTACCAGAGTACTCCATGCAAAGAAATCGAGTACGCCCAATACGAATTACACCACGAAATGTTTTCTCACCTGAGACCGAAAAAGCGCAGTATTTCGTTGACTATTCAGTCGAATTGTGACCATAAACTTTCAGTCGTATTACAAAAGAAATAAATACACGGTGTATCGGTGTGTATGGTCAAGTTGTACCACAAAAAACTGATTGTAGGACGACGCTACGCGTCGTCCTACAATCAGTTTTTCACCCACTGACCGACGCGCGAAGCGCGTCCAGTGGGTGTCTATAATCGTAGGACTCATGCGTTTCTGCTGAATTGAACTAGTGCCTATGCGTTTCTGCTGAGTTGCACTGACGTTTGATCGCAAAATAAAATTATAATCACTATCAAAGCACACCTTTGGATAACACCGCCCTAAAAAGTGACATATTATGATGTTGAGCTCGTATCATCAATAAAATTAGAGTTATAACTTATAAAACTAAGAATTACTGCTAAAGTATTTCTACCAATTGAGTAACTAGATTCAGGTTGAGCTGGATTTTGAGAACTTTTTAATTTCAGCCAATTGAAATGTCGTTGAGAGTGGAAAGGGTTAAGGTTGGGAAGCAACGCAAATGACGTCATCGTAAACAAGGCGCATCAAAATCAAATCGTACACATTTACATGTCTCGCTTCGTCTCGGAAGCTGATTTAAATTAATTCATTTTGACTGTTTCTGTGTCCTAAGATATTAAAAACTTGCAAGATATCTTTGAATGTGCTTAGGGAGGATTGTTTTGATATCTAATTTATTGGATTTACCTCCCAAAAAGGTGAGTTTCAGGCCTGCATTTGTTCAATGTGTTGTCAATCTGATTCTGACAGTGACAGCGCTCGTCTGCAACTGGCTGAATTCGCATGTTTGGATCAAACGTTTTCTCCACTAAAATTCTCTCAAAATGCACCACAATCTGTCAAATTCTCTCAATAATTCTATCTAAATACATCTTAGCTTTTGTTAGGATCAGATCTCTCCGTCGAGAAAGCGATATTTTGACCAAAACGACACTTGGGAAAATGATTGTTAAATTTGTTTACGCTGGTTTACGCTGGATTTTTATCATCGAAAAAAATCAAAATCTTCCATCTAAAAGATAATTACGTGCTGAACCCTGCCGTTTTAGGAATATATAAGTATTCCACGCAGAAACACCGACTCTCAGCTTTAAATTTTGAAAAATAACAGTTTTATCGATATAAATAGATTTGAATGGGACAATCCCATGTTAAAATTTATCATCGAACAAAATTCATTTCTTCCATCTAAAACATAATTACGTAATGGACCCTGGCATTTTAGGAATATATATGTATTCCACGCATATATACCAAGTATCAGCTTAAATTTTTGAAAAATAAGAGTTTTATGGACATAAATCGTTTTGAATGGCAAATCCTATATTAAAATTTATCATCGAAAAAAAATTCTTTCTGCCATCTAGAACATAATTACGTGCTGGAACCTGTCATTTTAGGAATATATAAGTATTTCACGCAGACACACCAAGTCTCAGCTTAAAATTTTGAAAAATAAGAGTTTTATGGACATAAATCGATTTGAATGGGAAATCCTGTGTAAAATAAATTTTAGGGCCCTACGAATGTTCTCTGATGTGCTCCATATTGGACACCAGGGAACATATTTGAGAATTTATACCTGATAATTGTGCGACAGTACAGTCGCATTACTTTTTACGTCAACATTGGTCACTATCACTCGACAAATTTATTTCGGTCTATTTATTTCGGTCTATCGTATCAACCCCTATCTTACTTACTTACTTACTTCTTCTCTACGCCTGTGTACGAGCAACCTCAATATGAGTATTAAAATAATCATCACCTTCCAATTTAGTGAGTTTATATACAGTAGTTGATCTAAAAATACTAATTGACATTTTGTTGCTGTGTATATGACTGGGAACTGTGTTGTAGTTTCATAGAATTCTTCTGCTCTTTCATAAGTAACAGCTTATTGTACCTCTCGATATGTAGCGCATAGCATAACCTGGAAGTATGGAACTGCAGCTGGGTGGTGTCTTTGGAGTTATGAATATCTTCAGATAGATTGGACACATCTAGTATGACATCCATCTTGAAGTCTTCAGACAAGTCGGTGTAGTTGACAGCAACACACTCCCTCAATTCGTCCTCAGTCTGTGGTAAAGTTCGATTTCTGACTTCATTCAGGGCTGGACATCTTATCAGAAAGTGCTGTCTATTTTCATTTATCGTATTAACTGCATATCCAATTATCCACATGTAACCAACCCAACCTCTAATCCTGGTCCAATTTATTACTTTTTTTCATCGGTATAGTCGAGTTATGTACATATTTTTATCATGTGATCAATACTTATGTGTATGGTATTACGTGTACTATGCCGCATACGTATATCAATTGCTATTCCTTTCTATATAATTCTGGTGCCATCTATACAGATAGATATAATTTCAGACCCCCCCCCTTAAATTTTATACAATTGTCGCTACAGTACAGTCGCGATGCATTACATGGCAACATTGATCGCTATAGCTCTACTAATTTATGTCAGTTCATCGTATGAACTCCTTTTACTCCATATAACCAACCCAACATCTAAGCCCAGCCCAAATTATTATTTTTCTTTTCATCGGTATAATTGTGTTAGATACATATTTTATAATTTGATTCTAATTTGCATTGTTCCACTATAGAAGTTGATAAATAACTATTATGGCACTATATAGAGATAACTACTAGTAAGTTTCTGACACCCCCTCTATTTTATAGCCTTGTCGCAACAATAGAGTTGAGATGCATAATATATCAACATTGGTCATTATCGCTCTTCAAATCTATATCGGTATCAACCCATATTTCCCCGATTTGTATTCTGTATTTCTCTTCTGTTCAACAATGCCAAAATCATAACGGTGCAATGCCTTGTAACTTTTGCTTCAACATGCCGAGTTCAGCTGCAGACGATACAAAATTGACAACATTTCTAAATGTAAACAGGCTTCAAACTCACCAAAGAACAAAGGTCCCAAGTCAAGGTCCAAAATCCCCAACACACTGATGTGAGGTATAATGATAACTCCATCTAAATAACCAATATAAGGATGTGAGGTTTAATGATAACCCCATCCACATAACCAATATAAGGATGTGAGGTTTAATGATAACCCCATCCGCATAACCAATATAAGGATATGAGGTTAATTATAACTCCATCCACATAACTAATAAATATGTCTGAAAATTAAACAAAAAAATTAAATTCCATGACGGCGTCCAATATGGACTACCCGGTACCTAATTCTGCTCCAAAAACATGTATTTTGAATATATGGATGTTTATGGGGAGAAACCGATTATTTCAATGACATTTTAATTCACTTGGGGCCAAAACCCGACCTACATGTACGGGATCGCGTTTTGTGCGCGACTGTATCTTCAGCACATGTGCATCTTTAATAAGCTAACAATTGGAATCCCAACAGAGAAGATTGGCGTGTGTCCCTTGCGCATAGACATCATTGATCTCTATGGGAATCAAAATTGACATTTAAAGGTACTCAATCCGTAAAGAGGGTCCCCATCTCAACAGATTCCAACAACAACAATCCGATCAGAGGGTCCTATATTACTATTTCTTTGGCTTTGGGGGTAAACAATATTTGATTCGAGTCGAGGAACCCATCCAACAAAGCTCAGAGTTATTAGATATTGATTTTTGAAATTTCTTATTAACTCGAGATGAGTACTAATAACTGCCGTAATCTGCTCTGGATGTGTACTCCAAATCTATTCAAACAGACAAGGATGGATAACTCTAAAATCAAGTGGTAATTTTAACGCAATTTTGACTGAGTTCTGGGCCAGATAGTATTCCCGATAATGAAAAATAATAGATTTCTAAAATCGATATCTAACAAATCTGAGCTTTGACGGGTGACTTCCTCGACTCGAATCAAATACTTCCCATTGCACTTAAACACAATTAATATCTCTCTCAATAGATCACCCTTCTGCAAATAGTAGAATAATCCTATATTTGTTCCACCCATTGTGCCATGATGATGGACTACACCACCTGAATTATAAGGAGTTTATGTACTATATATAATATATTATTCCTTATTAAGAGATTCATTATTGGGCTTTATCAGCGCAATTTGAATATTCTTCATTGCATTAAGCGCAATTAAATATTCCCTTAGTGTGCTTAAGCACAATAGAGAGTCCCTTATTGAGCTTATAAGCGCAATAAGGAATATCCCTTATTGTGCTTAAGCCCAATTAGCTATTCTTGCGCTTAATTAAGAAAAAGTTATAACTGTATTGTAACTATTGGTTTGTCCTTTAATATTTCCATACATCATGCCCACATATATTATAAAAGAATAGTACTATTATTATTAATAGTGCTCGTAGTAGTTAATACCACCTTACCGTCACTATTCTAGCATGGTTAGTTTCAAAATCACAACGTTAATTGTTATTACTATTTGTGTGCAGTGTATATGTACATCAGTCATCAATTGAGAAACTTAAGCACATCCTGGTTGAATATCAACCATATATGGTGGGTTATTCTCACATTCAAGCTGTTGGTGTCATTCATGTTATTTTGCAATGCGAAGTGGTAGAACCCCCAATAGCTTATCAATACCACTCAATTCAATTCTTTAATCTCAATAAATCAATACTCATGATATATGAGATATACAAGATTCAAATACAAATATATGACAAAAGCACATTTAACAGGTACATAAATATATTTTATAGTATATGTAATATTAATGTTAATGCATACATTGAAGGCACATCCACCCAAAAACAGGGTGGATGTGCCCGATACTATATATAAGACTATCTATTTATTTGATACTTTGATACTCGCGTCATTCACACAGGAATACTGTCATAGCGACATGCATAAATGTTGGCTTGAGACGATGGGGCACATGAGCCACAGATATAACTTTGAATTTGGAAAAGATAAAAAAAAAAAATCGTGCTCAGGTCAACTGAGTGGCACGCGTCAGGTACTATTTCACGCATTCGATGGACAGTGGGTGTTTTTCCTCAATTAATTGAATTTCTTGTTTGTGGTACAACTTGACCATACACACCTCTACATCGTGTATTTATTTCTTAATTATACACGGATGCTAATTTTTCGTTGATCAAATGTGAGTCGATCCCGGGGTTGCACTTATTTGCGAACCGCTATAAACGAGTATGCACATGTGTGAATTAGCAGATATATGCACACCGGGGTGCAACAATGTATATAAATGTATACACCACCACCATATCATCGTCATAACCGTCACCATAATCTTCTTCATAATCGTGTCACTAATTATTTGTTTGTTAATCTGCTAATGCGCTTATTTTACATATTAACTTATGGCAAAGACATAATAAACATTTCCAAAAAAACAAATGTGAAAACATGTTCAAACTTTTTGATTGTTTGAAAGTCAATATCTGATCATAAACCACAAACCACCCCATTAATTGGATAATGGAACGATGGTTGTTTGATATATATACGAAACATTTTGTTGGGCGTTTGGTGTCACATTGGACGAGGCATTGTTAACCCTGTATATGCTGTATGGATTAACCCATGCAGTTATAAAAGAGAGAAATTCCATGGTCTCCTATCTCTTCAAAATATAAGCCTCATAAAAAGACTATGCATATTCCTAAGGTGTGCCTTTAAGAATGTGTCTTATTCTATATGAGCGAACTCATTTATTGTTATGGGTGAACACATGTAATTATCATACTTGTTAAGTTTATCGCCTATTATTGTGTAATCTATAAACATGCATGTGTTTATGGAATGAACAATGATGAATGTGATATCCGAATTTGTGTACATAGTGTATATACATTTCGCTTGTTTCACTGTTACACTTGTGACTTGTGCAATAAATAAATCAATCAATAAAAGTATACATTGGAATTTGGAATGGTCTATTATTGATCGGTATGTATGTTCATGAAAATGAAGCAGACGACATATAATACAAGTGCAGAAGGAGTCCTACTGATTGGAGGAAAATTCAAAATGTTCAGATAATAAGTTATATATGGTCTGATGGTTGTTATTATTTGAACATTTCCCAAGGTGTTACTAGTCACCAGTAATTTCGAAGTTTACAATGAATGTGATTTAGCGATTTAAACGGTGACAAATTTTCTAACTTCATATCGGACAATCCAAGCTGTCGTTGTGGTCATCCGGCTAGAGAAGCAAATCATTATTGTTTTGTTTGTCCATTTTATACAGATCAACGATGTTTGTTGTTTGACCAACTTGCTACCCTGCTGGGTGTATAAAATATTAACCTCGAGAAACTCGTCCTTGGAAATACTACTATATATGAATAGTACACAAACCCGGAACATATTTAGGGCTGTCCAATTATGCATAACCTTGACATCGCGGTCTAACTTTAAGTAAATACCTTAATGAGCAAACCTCAATACGAATGTAACTACATGTTGTATTATCACTAAATAGAACGCGAAAATTCACCTGAACCACCAACCAATGAGACGATCCACCCCCGCCCGATACAATAAAATACCCGCCGTTATGGTCACACTCAAGATTATCTCATATATCGTTTTAAGTGAAACGATGTTATACATTATGAATTAACATGTTTGTGTATAATTTGTATTTTATGTTCTTTGTGTAAAACAATTATGTGGGGAGAGAGACCCTTTGTAAGTTGCAAAACTTGTGTCTCAATCCCGTTGCGTCAGTATGCAATAAACTAAGTTTGCACTAACTAGTCACCAATATGTACTCGGTATAGAGTATATTCAACTACGATATGGCCCTCTTTTCACCCACATCTACAGACTACAATATTTCCTCGTCTTCTCTTATTCTCCGTGCTCTACGTCAATGTCCGCCTCTTTTCAATTTATGTATAAATATAAAGTTCTTACTTGTAAATATCTGCTATAGACCAGATATCATGGTCTCGTTACCATACTATACCTTATGTATACTGACATGTATATGCTCTTCATAATTGGAGGTCATTAAACAATGTAGAGTGGGAGTAGTAATGGTGGGCACTATGGCCCAGTACCCCCCAGACATGGGCACTATGGCCCAGTACCCCCCAGACATGGGCACTATGGCCCAGTACCCCCCAGACATGGGCACTATGGCCCAGTACCCCCCAGACATGGGCACTATGGCCCATGGGCCATAGTGCCCATGTCTGGGGGGGTACTGGGCCATAGTGCCCATGTCTGGGGGGTACTGGGCCATAGTGCCCATGTCTGGGGGGTACTGGGCCATAGTTCCCACCCTGAGGATAGATGTTCCTGTCATTGATGTGACATTTCTGATCGAAAAAATGAAAATGGACTTAGACATTTTTTCATTACTAATTTAAAGTTTGTATAATTCTGACCAGAGATGACACATCGACACGAACAGAATCAATTGGTGGGGGGTCCTACAGTGAAAACGATTTTGTTGAAATTTATCATTTATTTTTCAAAAACAAGAACAAGAACAATGAACAATAATATATTATTATACATCAATAATATTAACAAAGAACAATAATTTATGTACAAAAACAAGGTCTCAGATTTGAAGAAACTTAATTGAACATCCTACAACATCCTACGCTGAATCAATAACAAAAAGAGTCTATTTTGTGGAGTTGTTGACACATTCGTTGTTATCTGGTCGTCGTCTTCTTTGCGTTGTATGTATATCAGCCGTCGATGTCCTGGTGAAGTTTAATTCAACAGCAAATTTGCTTTTCTGTATATTCGACCATAGTGCTTTCCAAACCATCGAACTATTGTTCTGTCATTCTTGAAGAAATCCCGAGAATTGAATAATATTTTCATCCTCTTTCCTTTCATCATGTGGTGGAGTGCGAATATACAATATAATCCACACACATTTGTCGCACGATGTTGATATCGTGTTGTATTCATAGTCCATGCTGATGAGTTCCTTTTTATGAATGGTAACATATATCGTCTCGGTGGTGGTAGTCCAAATGAGTCGAAGTATACAGCTGATCTTCCCTTGAATAACATCAATGTCCAGTGTTCTCCTGGCTGATCCGATGAGTGCGTGTTCACAATATATGCTTGAATATGTTGTGGTTTCTTCTCTGGTAACAGATCTCTAGCACAAACATGTGTGTTAAGTTTACACAACCAGGAATTGTCCAGAATATATTGAAGTTCGGCTGTCTGCATCGTTGTAATTCTCTTTGACTCGCTGTGACCACATCAGAGTCCACTCTGCGTCGAATTTTTTGCGGTTGAGCTCCAAACTGTTTCTCAGATGATCATACATGATGAATGCTTCGAACTTCTCCTTGCAGTGTGGGTTTAACCCCATCAGCTTCGGGAACCATCTTTTCATAACATTGTTTATGTCAAGTTTAATCAGCGCTAAGTCGATAAACTGGTTTGTCCAATCATCAGTTGTAGAGAACAAACACAGAACATGTTCACGTTGACTAGGATGTTCTATTTTACATCCTTCACAGTTTGCTGACACTTCCTTGCGAATAAGTTCTTGTAGTTCTTCAATCATAGCGTTGTTGAGTGTGTCCAAGATCAGGTTCCATCTCGGAGCAAAGTTTTGTGAACGTTGGTGTTCTTCATAGTAGTTCCATAGCTGTGATGTGAAATCCATCCTAATAGTCAGTAAGCACTTCTCTCAAAGCTGTGATCTCTATTTCACTGTCGAATTCAGCATACACCAAAACGTTGACGGCTGTAGTGAGAGCTGTCAAGAACTGAAGCTCCAAACGCAGGTTCCCTGTCTTTATAGGATGTAGATGTCCCTCGTCACTTCCTTGGTCCGGTGTCAAGTCGAAACCCCACAAACAATATCCATTCATATATTCTTTTAAATTAATGCCAATTGATTTGTTAACACCAAACATTCCTAAAGATTGATACAAAGATAAATATGATCTGAGACATTGTTTTGTTGCGAAGTTTGGTTCAAATGGACGGTTATGTATTGTATGACCGTCTTGACTAACTTCCAATTTATTCAAACTGAAATGTTTGAAGTGGAATGGATTGGTACCCAAATCTCCATTCATATCTTTATTTTCGACCAACGCAATAAAAATTCTCTTTGGTAATTGTCCTTGAAATAAGTGGTCTTCAATTTTTGATCTAAGTCCAGTACTAATTGTGAAAGTTTTTATTTCTACTCGTCTGATAGGTATTTTCATTTTTGACTGGACAATTTCTTGATTTAATTTATTTGAGACCGCTGGAAAGAGACTAACTGTTCTGACATGGAACACTGCTGATTCGAAAACAATTTGTCCATCCTCGGCGCCAATGAGGCAAAATTTTGATGGTGATCTGTTTAATCTGATACGAATTTCAATTCCATTTGGTAAATATTTTTCTTGAAGAAACAGATCAGTGTGTAAGCGTCCACATAGTTCAACAATTTTACTACCACCGATCAAACTTTCTCTAGAAGTTAATCCAGCATTGCCACCACCTTTGGTATTCTCTTCAAATTGTTCTGCTGTATCGCCATACCACATTTCTAAATTTGCTAATTGATTATCTTTATATTCTGGAGAGTATCCCAACAGATTTTCGAAATATGCTCGGTATGGGTAAGTGTCAGAATTCGAAGTTATCAATTTGTTGTTCAAGTAAACATCGATACTGCTGAACATGCTATGAAAGAAATTGTTAACAGGTGCTAATTCCGTACCAGCTAGCAAATTAGTTCCATCTTTTTTTGTAATTTTGAATTTCACATAAAGATAAGATTGGTTAATATCTGTCCACTTTTCGGTTTGAGATGGTATGACAAACTCTATCGGAGCAGAATTATTCAGCGGTGCAATCGGATGATTTTCGATCCACTGCGATTCTGACATTGTAGCCACCGTTGGTGGAACATGTGTTATATCAAGTTCCGATTTATTGCATTCGCATGATCCATTTACCATTTGTGCCATGATTAATCAAAAATATCAAGAGCTCGACTGCTAGGATGTTTTTTCGACTGACTTTTTCGGCGTTTGACAGCTGAATGATTCATTTTTGAATTCGCTACTCTTTTTCTAGGTTTTTGTCCCGAGTTCAAAATTTGATTTTTAGCTTGTGTGCCAAAAGATTTTAAAGCTTTTTTACCTTCAGACATCAACGCTTCTTTCGGACTTTTACCTTGATTAATAATTTCATCTGCAACACCAAAAGTGTGTTTTTTCGCAAGTTGTAAAGCTGTCCGACCAATCGGTTTTAGAAATGGTACAGCAGATCTCATAAGTGATTTGAAAATTGAACCAATACCGTTACCATATTGCCGTGGTACACCTCTATACACGGGAAACATTGTTTTTAGAACTCCTCTCGTTTTCTGAAATGCAGCTTCGCCAAAGACTTACCACCAATAAACTGAATTGATTCTCCTGTGTCGCCACTTATATTTACACTAATTTTGTCAAAGTATGACTTTGAAACTGGAACATAATGTAAATTTAAAAATTCATGTTTTACATGTAATCCGTCGATATCTCTTTTAATTCTGAAAGAAACAACTCGTAAAATTTGTACTTCAACATTTCCAACAATTGTGAAATCGGAAATATCAGAATAAACAAACATTTGATTATGACCAACAAACAAATCTACACCAAACGGAAATCTACTATTTGAATAAAAATCTTCAGAAGCGTTTTCAGTTTTGTAACCCAACTTGTGCAAAAGACATTGTGGTAATTCAATTCCTAGTTTTGGGATACTTAAACTCTTGCGAATAATTTTCACACGTTTTGTAACTTTTGAGTACTTGATGTGAAATCCGTATTCGTTTTGCATTGCTTCTCCAAGTGTTTCATCAATTACATCTTGCATTGTATCAAGTAAATCTGTCGCAGAGGTATACGAACCTTCGCGTATCTGTATTTCAATTGCACGAACGCCATCAGGTCTCGTAAATATCTTTTCTTCAAAACGATTTTGAAGAACAGACAGTATTATTGCATCAGTTGTAATCAAATTGAATTTACACGAATCCCCTGTAACATTGTATGTTTCTGAAGGTGTTATCAGTTCGACTAATGCAACTTCCCATTTTTCTTTATCAATTTGAATTGGTTTTGGTAATTGTACAGTAAAACAACATTGAGTATTGTTTGGATACATTACCATTGAACTGTCGCTCGGAATTGTAATGTAGAAAGAATTCATACTTTCAAAATTTCTGTCGACTGATTTTTCAAATATTTCAAACGCGGTGTTGGTAAAATGTATCCCAAAGAACTACTGAGTAAAATTAACCACAGTTCGTTATTTTCACTTTGTAAACTTAAATGAACAATTGCTGTAGCGATTATACCAACAATTATAATAATTTGTGTAAAATATGTTACTTGATTTTTTGCAATTTTTTCTCCACAGATTTGAAATTGTGATGGAACATCCAGATCAACTGAACCATTTTGAGCCATGTTAAAAGTTTTATACCAAATTTGTGGCAGGAATCCAACTGTCAAATTTGTTAGGATAACCAGCCCAATGAACTTTAATTTCTCTAACTGATTTACCAGCAACTTTTCTTGAACGTTTACCAACAACTGATTCAATTTCGTAAACTTTATTATCTTTTATATGTTGAATTTCTTTACCATAAAATGATCCTGCGATGTTTTCACCATCTAAATCTACTAATTTGTAAGTTAATGGTGTACTTTTACAAACTCTACTAATTTTGAAAATTTCTTTTGTCCAATTTGGAAGATATCCTTTATCAAAAGTTCTCTTTGTTTTATTTATTCTAACAAAATCTCCAACTTTCAAGATCTTATCTTTTTTCGTTTTTAACTTTCCATAAAGATTTCTGGAAACTTCAATTTCATTTTCTCGAGTTACTAAAACTGGTGCCATCTTAATACTTCTATGAAAACTTTTGTTGTAAGAATTCACAAAATCGTGCAAAACATCATTGTATTTCAAAGTTTGATTATGTGTAAAATATTTCCACATCTTTGTTTTCAATGTCCGTTGAAAACGTTCAACTATACTTGCTTTTGTCTCTGGATTCTGTTGTGAAAAAATGAATTTTCTTAGATTTCAAAAATTGTAAAAATAATTTATTTTTGAATTCGGAACCTTTGTCAGATTGAAATGAAACTGGTTTTCGTTTTGATGATTTGAGAATTTTCTGAAATGTTTTAACTAAAGTTTTACCAGTTTTGTCTTTAATTTTTTCAACCCATGCAAATTTTGAGAACACATCAATAACACAAAGTAAATATCTGTAATTGTCATTGTGCTTTTGCAAAGTTTGCAAATCTGCCAAATCAGCTTGCCACTGAATATCAATTCCTGCAACAATAGTTTTACGTCTGCGAAATTTCCGAACAATTGGTTTGTGCAAAGTATATGTTTTTTGCCATTGTAACCATTTTTTAACATCTGAAAGTTTAATTTTGTTATTTGTTTCTTTCGCATTTTTAAAAAGTTGATTTGCTCCACTGAAACCACCAACTTCTTTTGGATTGTAGTAAATTTCAGTTAGAAGTTTGTCAAATTTTATGTAAGTGGGGACCATTCTTTCAAAATAGATTTTCTGGTTTTAGGAAAACTTTGAGGTGTGAAAATATCAACTGAACGTTTTCTTGACTTGCCACTGCTAGGAGTTGCATGAGGTGTATGAAACTCATCACCAGTGTGACCTTTTAAATGTCTTTGTATCCACAACCATCGATTCCTGTTACCTACATAATCTTGTGGTACATTAAGTTCCCCCAATCCACGTAGGAATGTTTCATAACCAACTGGGTCAAAACCTTTTCGGTGACGAACAACATCGTTTATCAAATCAATTATATTTGATCCAGTAACTGTTTCTGTTCCATAAATTAATTGTCCACGATCATCCCATCTAAGTTTAGGATTAGTTGACAACAATGTTAAAATTTGTTGTGCTTTACCACGAAGTTTAGATGGAACACTTTCCAATATATGTTCACTCATGTTCCCAAAGTTTTCAGATAACTTTTGTTCAGGTAAACTGAATTTTGAATTTAAAGATTTTTGTGAAGTTTTCAATTTGTACAAATTTTCTCCAAATAACTGTGACTTTTCTGATTCAGAAATATTTTTATCATAAACTGATTTCAATTCTTTGTAAGAATCTGAAACATTTGAAATTGCAGGATCAGGAGGTAATTGAGGTTTATTCATTTCTGACATTTTCCATTGTTTGAAATCTTCCAACATTCTGAATGGTACAATAACCATTTTCTTCATATTTATTTGAGATTTAGTTTTTACAAAATATTTTTAACAACTGCACCTAATGTTTTGCTAATCAATGGAGCAAGAAATAATAATGGTAAAAAGCCACCTTTTTTATTCAAAATTTTCTTCTTTTGTTGCAAAGGTTTGTTCTTGTCTGCAAGATATCTGATATGTTTACGCTTCGAATGTAACTTGCGGTTCTGAGCTTCATTCAGTTTTACATTACCTTTTAAAAGATTTTGACAACATTCTGAAATGCAATCCATCACTTGTTTCGGAGCATCGTTGATCATTTTCTTTTTATATGCAGATGGAACTTTACTCATTGCAACAATCAACTCCCCATATTTTTTTATCAGCGGTACTTTCCGGCTCTTAGTTTTTGAAGGCATCTTCACAGTCTAAGTAGTTGTCTCAAAATGAGCAGAAAAATTATATGTTTCATCTTTTATCTTTTCTGATTGAACCATTCTAAAGCTTCGAATGCCGATTTCAATGGATCAGACAACGGCATAAATTTAGAAAATTCAAGATCAATAACTGGTTTTTTTTGTAACGGTTGATGTTGAGGGTTCTGCTGAGAAGGTATAGGTGTAAATTTAGAATGTTGATTTTGTTGAGTTTGCATCGGTGTAAACTTTGAATGATTTAGAGAAAGCTTTGTTTTACGTTTAGATTCTTTTTGATTACCCCTTTGTTGTGTTTTCATCAGTGTAATCTTTGAACGTTTTGGAGAAACCTTTGATTTACTTTTAGATTGTCTACCAGTTTGTTCAAATGAATTTTTCAAAAGACTTCTAATTAAAACTCCCCCAAGGAACCCACTACCACCTCGTTGTAAAATTACTTTGCGTTTTGTTTCCATATCAGTTGATCGATCAGAGATTTTTTTAAGAACATTTTTATTTCTCTGAAAAAACTTTTTTGTCTGTGATGGTAATTTCCAATCATGTTCAAGAAATAATTCAGCTGCAAAAGTGAAGAAATTTATAATTTGTGACAGTTCATCATGACTAAACATCTCGGTGGACGACATGGTTCTAAAATGAAAAAAGTAACAACAACTGAATTTATACTTTTGAATAAATGACAGGACCTCGGTCATTAGCTGTTCTAGGATGAAAATCTACTAAAATATATCCATGATTTATTGAAGTTGCATCTTCGTATGCTTGTTTCAAATGATTGGTTTGCATTTGATGAGCCAAAACTTTTATTTGATTTTTATCTCGAACGCTTTGAAATAAAACCATGTAGTGTGCATTCAAACTTATAGTTCTGCTACTTTTTGATTTTTGGAACATGTTTTGAGTAATGTAAATTATTGAAGCGTTTCGATGATGACCTTTTCTAGTAAACCAAAGCATTATTTTGTCTTCATCTTGTTCCCCCATCATGTCATCGAAAACAACAAGATGAGGAAATGATTTATCTGATACAATTTCCTCAGCGTCTGGAATACCATCGATAAACTCAACGTTATCAATTTCTTTTATACGATTGTATGTGTCTTGCCATTCTTTGTAACACCAAACTATTTTCTTTGGTGGTGTTTGGAATAAATCGTGTTTAAATTCAATAACTTTTTTAACAAATTCTGTTTTACCTGATCCACTAGGTCCGCTGATAAAGAAATTACACGGATGTTGGAAAAGTAAAGATTCTTCCATGTTGTCACTTTGATGTCTAATCAGAGAGTGAACTTAACGACGTGTGAATTTAGTTCTTAAAGAGAAATCTCCAAAGCTGTAAATATTTCCATACATTTCAATAATCCAATTATTATAGTCTTCTATTCTTCTGTACTTTGTTCTGTAAATAAAAAAATCATCCCCCAAAATGTTTTGAATTTTTGCATTTGTTGACATTTCTTTTGTTAACAAATACCCATAGATCCTAGGAACTGATTCAAAAGTTCCCCCAGCAAGAGGAAAATGATCTTCATACTTTGTATAATGAATATAGTCATGTTCATCAAAAGTTCCTAAATCTAAATCTAAATGGTGTTGATCACCACCAAATATCCAAAAATCAGATATTTTTTCAATGAGAAAAAATGTTTTGAATTTAATGAATGATTCAATATATTTTTGAGAGAAATGAGAAGATATACTTGACTCAAGATAGGACAATCTCTGTAAACATTCGCCGACATCACAGCATCGTAGTATTGCTTTCTTTTCTCTTTCAAACCAGACTTCTTGTAATTCCTTCTTTATTTCTGGAATAAGCGTTGACTGTGCCACCAAATATCCATAAATCTTCTCAGCAATTTCTGGAGGTACTACTCCTGCCAACATCTTGACATGAAATGACTCAACATCTCCATCCGTATGGATATGTATGAATACCATTGACGAGTTTTCGTTTTGTGTAAACCGATCTGAAAGTTTTGGTTTGACACTCACTAATTAGTTGATGGTTCTTTTGTCTTTTAATTCTGGAAGGATACTCAACAACAGTTTTGAAATTTTCACGATCATTAACACATTGTACCATTGTTTCAAAATTAACTTTTTGACTTGTGCTGTAATCAAGAGTGATACCTTTTACCTTACATTTGGTGTATCTTCTCCCATCTTTGATGTATTCATATCCGTAGTTCTTTGGCCCAAGTCCAACAAATTTGACAATCTTTGCATCTGGATGTTCGTCGCTCCATTTCCCCAATCTTCCTTCGATAGTTTTGATGTTCTTCTTTGATGGATCACTGACATACATACAGCTGTCTGTATCAAAATACAGCACTCTATCTCCAAGTTTTTTTTAAACTTTATACAATTGTAATCTTGCATACGCTGTAACAAAAGAAGCAACAACAACATTTGCTGAATGATGAGGTTCAATATTATCTAAAATATCAACATAATTTACCAGAATGAATTTGTCACCATCAAGAAGTGTAACATTTTGAACAATTATATTGTTACTAGTAAGCAATTCAAAATAACGTGATGGTTTATCCACATACTCTGTTTTTGACATAAGATTTCTTTGTGCATTCTTACCCCATATACAATTAATCATAATTTTAGATATTTGGCGTTTTCCTGGATTCTTCTCGATGTTCTCCAATTTTATACCCTCAGCTGCATAATAATCCTGTACAAACTTTTGCTTCTGTTCTTCTGTCTCAACACCAAATGGATAACCACTACATTCCTGTTTGATCTTTAGATGTTTGTCGATATAGGATTTGTATATTTCATCTGTCCAATCTGTCCAATGCCAAATTTGGTACACATCAAGTATTTTGTAGCCAACATCCATTGCTTTGAATAATTCTGGCGTGGTCCACACTCCGGTTATAGCTCGATCTTCTTCTGAATGGTTACATGCCTCGTTCTCATTGATGGCACAAGTGTTGCACAGAGTAAAAACGAGTTTTCTTGTTACACTGAATCGGTAGAACTGGAATATACAATTTCGATGGTGGTAAAATTGTACATTTAACAAGCCCCGCATAGTCTCTAATGTGTTCTTGATCGATCTGCTCTTGGCTCAAAATTTCTGGATGTCCAACAGGGTAGAATTTATATTTGTTGCAAAATGGATACAACGAACACACATCGATGAACTTGATTTCTTTTGTGGAATCTTGATCAATTTCCTCGTACAATTTGATGGCATTTGTACGTCCACCAAACAATGCTTCTCTTGGCAAAATGGGGTCTCGATGTTTGTAGAAAGATTCCATTTGTTGTTTGAATTTCACATCCGATTTCATTCTTTCGTCGATCTGATGCCCCCAAATTGATTCAACTCTGTAACCAAGACTTTCCAGTTCATCTTTCTTCTGTTGAGTTCTTGTATATAATTCTTCCATGGTGAGCATCGTATAGGGATTCTTGTTTTTATCTGTTGTTGTAACATTTTGGACATCCATGAAACAGACATCCATTCATCTCAAAAACTGTTCTTGTGGCTTCCTCATATCCATCGACGTAGTGTCCACCAATCTTGATTTCTCCTCCATTCAAAGCATGCTTGATTGTTATCATACGTGACAATGATATATGTTGAAGCCAACGTATCGCTTTCATGGAATAGTTTTTAGCACATGGGTATCCACCATCTGGAATGATTCCAATTGTTTTCTCTGGCATTGAATTCTTCCTCCATGCCAAATTGCAAACTTGCGCCAATGTTATTGACTCAATGAACGGGTCAATCTGTTCTGTTTCCAATATGTATTTCCTGAATTTTCCATCATCAGAAAACTCAGAGAATCAATAACTTTCACGCTGTTGCATTTTAAACTGAGAATCTTGTTTCCATTCATGATCAGTTCTGGTTTATGAATTCCACTTTGTATGAGTGCTTGAAGTAGAAACTGTGCATCGTATCCCTGAGCATTATGTGCTATTGCAACACATCCTTTGTGATCGTGGTGGAATAACCAGTTTGTGAAGTCTGTTAAAACGTTGTCACCCTTGAATACAAATTCTCTGGAATCCGGTCCGCATGTTTCACATTTTTCTTCGATTGGTTTGCACATGCAATCTCCACAAGCGGTATGTGCAACACAGAAGTTTGAAATATGAACACCTGTGTCTTGTATGCATTCAAAGTCAAAGAATACATATGGAATCTTTGCAGGTTTCTTTTCCGGTGATTCATATTTTGGAATGTAGCACCTGTGATCTGCTTCAACGATTTCTTTGCAATGTTTGCATTTCTTCAACCCCGCACATATATGTCTGCTTGATTTATTGATGAGAATTTCTTCATCACAATTGTTGCATAGTTGAACCAAATCACATATTTTTCTTTTCTGTTTTCCTTCCGTCTTCAAATGGTTGTCGAAACATGATTTACTTCTGAATGATCGTCGACACGTTCTACACTTCACCCAATTTGTGAAATTACACGGTGTCAATGACCAGCATGCACAAACAAATCTGCATCGATGATCGCCACGCATATGGAATCCAATGTCGCAGAATTCGCAGTAGTAGCTGGTGCCTAGAAATCCTTTGATTGATGTTATGGTGTCGAAGTGATTGTTGTTGTAGTAGATGTGTACACATTTGCTATCCGAACACATTTCTGCAGGTTCAAATAGAAATCCAGCGCCAGCAAATTCATTGTGAATTTTCACAACATATTCTGGATACTATATTTCTTGAATCTTGTGGAACTCATTGATACTGCAAACTGTATCGTGTGGAATGCCAGCACGGTTGAGTAGATTTTTTGCTGCATCTGTTTGTGCTGTGTATATTGATTGTCTTATTCTTTTCCATATCTTTGACCAGCACGCAGATCCATCACTATCTGCCTTACACATTCCGACGACAATAGATCTTGCCATACACATAACATCATCAGCATTTTCAATCCGGACAATACTTCTTTTTACTTTTGTCAGCTTGTTCTTGTCTGCAAATGGTCCATAATGTAGTGAGTGTCGTGTACCACCTTCCGGAATATCAGTAACGAAGATTTCGAAATTGAGTGCACCGTCATGAATTGTAAAGGCTGCATTTGATTGAACCACATTTTGAATATTATCCATGAGTGTCCCACCATTCAATTCACTGGCTTTTGTGAATGGAATGAAAATGCTCATATCAAGTCCTGGATGATTTATCGTAACTCTGATTCTTGTCTTCTCATTTGCTGAACATTTCTGTTTCAATTCTTCTGTCAACTTCTCAAATATCTCTGGAATGTTTTCGATTGGATCTGTAAATTTCTCGAATTTCACACCAAATTGTCGTGATGCTGATTTAAATTTTCTGGAAAATTTCTCCGAGTTCAGCTCCATTTTGAAATATTTTGTTGGATTGAACACAACACGCTCTCTAGCCAGACTTCTCTTTCTCTTCCCACCAATTTCTCTATTCTGTCTTCGACCGCGTCCAATCTGCCCATCACTAGAACTTTCTTCACTTTCTGCCCTATCAGTTTCCATATCGCTCTCTTCACTTTCTGCCTCATCAGTTTCCATATCGCTCTCTTCACTTTCTGCCCTATCAGTTTCCATATCGCTCTCTTCACTTTCTGCCTCATCAGTTTCCATATCGCTCTCTTCACTTTCTACCTTATCAGTTTCCATATCGCTCTCTTCAATAACTGCAGGCCTTGGTCTTTTTCTAACAATATCTTCTTCGCTGGCGGCGTCGTCTGAAACAGGTCTTTTAATTCTCTTAAACATTTTTGTCTTGAGTTTTGTCAGCAAAAAATATTGCGACTGGCTTCTTCGGAGTTGAAGTGTAAAGTGTAGAATTACACCTGCTTTTATAGCTTTTATAGCATTCGCGATGAAAATGCTATAAAAGCAGATGTAATTCTACACTTTACACTTCAACTCCGAAGAAGCCAGTCGCAATATTTTTTGCTGACAAAACTCAAGACAAAAATGTTTAAGAGAATTAAAAGACCTGTTTCAGACGACGCCGCCAGCGAAGAAGATATTGTTAGAAAAAGACCAAGGCCTGCAGTTATTGAAGAGAGCTATATTGAGCTACATAAGGAAGATTCAAAAAAATCTACACAGCCACAGACTAGAAAAATTCAAGATAATCTTGTCGAAATGAGACAGATCTCTGCCAATTTGTTTAAACTTTGTAACAAAATGCATTCGCGATGAAAATGCTATAAAAGCAGATGTAATTCTACACTTTACACTTCAACTCCGAAGAAGCCAGTCGCAATATTTTTTGCTGACAAAACTCAAGACAAAAATGTTTAAGAGAATTAAAAGACCTGTTTCAGACGACGCCGCCAGCGAAGAAGATATTGTTAGAAAAAGACCAAGGCCTGCAGTTATTGAAGAGAGCTATATTGAGCTACATAAGGAAGATTCAAAAAAATCTACACAGCCACAGACTAGAAAAATTCAAGATAATCTTGTCGAAATGAGACAGATCTCTGCCAATTTGTTTAAACTTTGTAACAAAATGCAATGGCAAGAGAAACAAGAGAAAAACAAAGCTGATAAAAATTGGAAACCGCCATATGGTTACTGTTACAAATGCGGACAAGAATCCCATTGGTCCTTCCATTGTAAAACAGATTTCGGCGACAAAAAAAATGTGAAAACTATACAAAAATGTCTACAAGCAGTAACAATACAAGAACAAAATGCAGATATCAAAACTGAAGAGATGTCTACAACATCAGATGTTTTCAAACAACCCCGACCTGTTGATCCTACGAATGATTCACAGAACAAATCTGAAGATAAACATCCAGATTTTGAAAATTCCAAGAAAACTTCCAAGAAAAAGAAGCTGAGACCATTCTACATTCCAAAAACAGATAAACGAATCGATACAAACATTTGAAAATTATGTTGTGTGAATAAATTATGAATTGAACAATCGTGTTTTGTTTTTTTCAGCTATGAAAGAGTAACCTTTTGGGGAATGTGGGTGGCTCTGAAAAGGGCCGTTTTTTCTTTTCCAGAATTCATAAAAATTCTGCCAAATCAGGATATATCCCGTTGGGATTAATTGTCACAGACCAAGTAGGATTTGATCTGTGCGCCGCAGCAGCCTGAGCGAAGCTGTCAATTGCTGCATTGCACAGATCTTTCTTCGAGATCTGTGACAAGATCTCCACGAGATCAAGATTGCTTGATTCTTGATTCTTGATTGCTTGATCGCATACTTCAGGCGATGGTCGTCGCCGAGCCAGAAAATCTCTTAGCATCTGTTTCTGTACCACCTTTTGTTCAGGAGAATCCTGCCATTTCCTGTATGTTCTTATTTTCGTCTCCTCTGAATCTCTCTTCCTCCATAACTTCTTGATAAATTTCTTTAACGACGGCATAATGAATGAAGTTCACTGAAAAAGTGAAAATATTTTTATACATTTGACACGGGCGTCAATGAAATCACATGTCGCGTTGGCGTTAAAATTGACAAATATTTCCTGACGTTGTGTTTTTTCAGAACCGGATCAACATGCATATTTTTCTTGATCATTATTGCATAGCGATCAAACAAATGTTTTTAATTTCGTTAGATCATTATCTATTATTTGGTACACATGATTGATATATTTATTACCTCGTTAGGCAAATATGGAATGTTTTTCTAGTTTTTGTTTTTGGAATTGTACATATTTTATACATAAAACTGAACACAAGATTGTTACACGGGCGTCAATGAAATCACATAATACTTTGGCGTTAAAATTGACAAATATTTCCTGACGTTGTGTTTTTTCAGAACCGGATCAACATGCATATTTTTCTTGATCATTATTGCATAGCGATCAAACAAATGTTTTTAATTTCGTTAGATCATTATCTATTATTTGGTACACATGATTGATATATTTATTACCTCGTTAGGCAAATATGGAATGTTTTTCTAGTTTTTGGTTTTGGAATTGTACATATTTTATACATAAAAACTGAACACAAGAAACATACTGAACATTTTTCTTCATCATTACAATTGATAACTTTACTTGGTCATCGTTTATGAACGAAGATGAATTCATATGTTAAAACATCTTAATTAATTGCATATTCTATCATGAATTTAATCTATAACATATCGAAATAGTAAAACTAACAGATAATGCACTGTAAAGAAACACAACGCCCGGAAACATTTGTCATTTTTAATGCCAACGTGACATGTGATTTCTCTACCGCCCGCGCAATCGTGATATATGTTCAAACACGGCCGTGAACAATTTTTATTCTGCATTCAAAGATGTCCGAAATCCCCGAACCGTTGATGTCTATACTAAGAGGAACGATAGGGCTAACACCCCAGATAATGCGGGCCGGACACGCAAAAGAAGTAACCGCCAGTGCAAAACTGGTTATGCAAATATGCAAAAAACAACAGCGTTGGAACAAAAGCAAAAGTCTCAAAAGAAAATCGTGGCGTGAACTTTGATGCCATACAAAACGGCCCTTTTCAGGGCCAAAAACAAAAACGGTCCTTTTCAGGACCAACCAATTTTTTCAAAAAGAAAAACTTTTAGCATTGCTTAAGAACTAATAATGTTCTTTGTACCCTATGTTTTGTTTTGAAAAAATCACGCCACGAATAATTTAAAACAAAATATACTTGCAAATATTTGTTGTTGAATAAAATATAAATTGAACAATCGTGTTTTTGATTTTTTTCAGCAATGAAAGAGTAACCTTTTGGGAAATGTGTGTGGCCCTGACAAGGGCCGTTTTAAAATTATCATCTGACTTTAACATCGTTTTGTGTTTTTCTTATATCTTGACATATCTTTCCCATGGGAACCAATAGCTTTTGCGAATTCATCACTTTTCTCTGTATCTTTAGATTCTTTACAAGGAAGACGAAATCTGACTTTTGTCTCAGTAGAAGGCTTCATGATACTTTTAGGTTCTTTTTTCTTTCGCCGCCAATATTTTTTCTTTTTTGATCTGTTTCTGTTCTTTCGATCTCTGAACATCATGAACCCTGATTGGTATATCTATCTCTTCTGCAACGAAACGAAGATTCACTTTTACTTCTTGATGCGTTACTTGTGTTTTCACGTCAATATCCCTGCGAAGACATCTCAGTTCATCTAAAATCGCTTTTAAAATTAGTGTATCACCACCTATAGTCATTGTCGTATTAGCTTGGCCTGTAGACTGTGGTGCCGCATATGTATTCTGTGCAACAGGATTACTGTATATCTCACTCTGAAGAAATTCTGTTAACGGATCCATCTTTGATAGCAATGCAATGTAACGTTGATCAAATTCGAAAATATTTTTATACATTTGACACGGGCGTCAATGAAATCACATGTCGCATTGACGTTAAAAATGACAAATGTTTCCTGGTGTTGTGTTTTTTCAGAGACGGATCAGCATTCACATTTTTCTTGATCATTATTGTATAGCGATCAAACAAATGTTTTTAATTTCGTTAGATCATTATCTATTATTTGGTACACATGATTGATATATTTATTACCTCGTTAGGCAAATATGGAATGTTTTTCTAGTTTTTGTTTTTGGAATTGTACATATTTTATACATAAAACTGAACACAAGATTGTTACACGGGCGTCAATGAAATCACATAATACTTTGGCGTTAAAATTGACAAATATTTCCTGACGTTGTGTTTTTTCAGAACCGGATCAACATTCATATTTTTCTTGATCATTATTGTATAGCGATCAAACAAATGTTTTTAATTTCGTTAGATCATTATCTATTATTTGGTACACATGATTGATATATTTATTACCTCGTTAGGCAAATATGGAATGTTTTTCTAGTTTTTGGTTTTGGAATTGTACATATTTTATACATAAAAACTGAACACAAGAAACATACTGAACATTTTTCTTGATCATTGCATTTGATAACTTTACTTGGTCATCGTTTATGAACGAAGATGAATTCATATGTTAAAATATCTTAATTAATTGTATATACTATTATGAATTTAATCTATAACATATCGAAATGGTGAAACTAACAGATAATGCACTGAAAAGAAACACAACGTCAGGGAACCTTTGTCATTTTTAACGTCAAAGTATTATGTGCTTTCTCTACCGCCCGCGCAATCGTGATATATGTTCAAGACGGATCTTCAGACTTATTCTACATTCAAAGATGACTGCTGTAAACATAACAGATCTTGACGAGATAATGAGCGGTGGGGTATACTGTAAAGCAGTGTACAGTGAAGAAATATCGCTGTTTTGGAGGGCACTCAGCCTCGGGATTTACGGGACGACCGATGGATGGATGATTCTGAGAGATGCGGCAGTTGACCTGTACTACGCAGAGAGTGACGAACTTGGTGCGTCGGCACAAGATTTACGGCGCACACCACTTTTGGCTGAATCAAGATTGATGGTTGAATTAGCGGCGACTGTTATACAGCGACCTATCGTCATGTTTGATGCTACCAAAGGCGGCTACAAATCAACACCAAGATTCAAGTCATCAATAACTCTAGTGTGGATCCCACACGTTTGCCACGAGCATTATTGTGAATGCGAAATATGGATGAGGCGAGGAGACAAATCAATTGAAGTTTTGGCGAACAAAGAAGTTCAATGTGGCGGATTCTAAACTATAACAAAAATAAAACGGCCCTTTTCAGGGCCACCAAATATTCGAAAAGAAAAACTCTTGATTGCTAATTGATATTTTCCAAAGTGAGATTTTCCTTTTGAAAAAAAATAATTCTAAGTCCATTTTCATTTTTTCGATCAGAAATGTCACATCAATGACAGGAACATCTATCCTCAGGGTGGGAACTATGGCCCAGTACCCCCCAGACATGGGCACTATGGCCCAGGACCCCCCAGACATGGGCACTATGGCCCAGTACCCCCCAGACATGGGCACTATGGCCCATGGGCCATAGTGCCCATGTCTGGGGGGTACTGGGCCATAGTGCCCATGTCTGGGGGGTACTGGGCCATAGTGCCCATGTCTGGGGGGTACTGGGCCATAGTGCCCACCATTACTACTAGTGGGTTAATGGTCGAGGGTATCTGCATGTTGGTGTGTCCAACTTTGAAATTGTAACAGCAACCCATCGGTTTTGAATGTATGTTGGAAAACTTCATTTGCAGCCATTGAGTGCAAATTAACAATTGCTACACCGATTCCTCAAATTTTACAACAGTTTTCTGAACACACTACGTGACCTCTAAACTGTTACTCCAGACGTTCGGATAGCCGCTATTTGGAGCTAATGTAAAAAAAAAATTACCCTGTGCCAATGCATTCTCTTATATATGCGAGTCGACCATAGGTCGCCTCGCATATATAAGAGAATGCATTTGCCTAACAATTTGTTACAATTTTAATAATTTGTTCTTGTATTCTTTAACAATTTTATAATTTCATCCATAGAGCCTCAGACAAACATGAGCAGACGACACTCTTCTATATGCTTCTATATATGTGTGGGGATCCCTGCAGGGTAATGAATGTTTTTTATTTTATGTCCTAAAAATTGTAAGAAACATTTATTTAAAAAAAATGATAAAAAATTGTTAGGCCAATGCATTATCTTATATATGCGAGGCGACCTATGGTCGACTCGCATATATAAGAGAATGCATTGGCACAGGGTTAAAAAAAAAAATTAAAAAAAAAGTATATATATATATACAACAGCTGGAGATAAGTTACAAACAGTGAAATTCTTGTCTACCGATGAGTGCATCATGCACGAAAGGCCTCTAGACAACACTACAACATTGCCATGGCTTTGGAAAGTGGGCCCGACCGGTGTATTCGTAAGATGCATGATACCTTATAGGTCATAATAAGCTGACCAGCAATTTCATTTATCCGCGGTTCCATGTATGTGGGTAACTGATATGGGCGTCTCGTAATGTTGGCCAGATACTTACAGAGGGTCGGCATTTCCAACGTGTAGTTGATCAATCCACAGGAGCGTGGAATTTGGTCAAAACCACTCTTTTATTGGCGGAACCACCACCCGGGACCAAAGGTCACGGAAGGAACGAAACAGAAAATTGTCGCCACCTATTTTGAACTCAACTGTATTCCTACAAAAAATATATTTTCACTAAAAACTTTTGGTACCTCTTACACCTTAGATGCCAATCTACAACATTCCATAGGTATATTTTTCCAGTTCTTCGAAAACCTCACTTTATTTCGGTAATGTATTGTAAATTCACCAACGAACACAAATCTGCGACACCTACATCACCCGTTCTAGAATCTGAGTAGCGGAACTGGTACCAAAATATGCGGAAACTTTAAAACTATGATCCGGAGACGGATAGCATTAAAGTACCGTTTATAATTTCGAACATAGCTGCTGATTACATGTTTATTACATGACCGTACCGATGCGCTGATCATCATGAACTTTTTGATGGATGATAACATTGGCGTCTAGATGGGAACGAATTATTTTGGGCTCATTTGCATAAAAACATGGCCACTTGCACCCATCGTGGATTTAAGTGATAACACTAGATAAATCTTAATCAATTACACAGCCTAGAGCCTGTGTCGATGCTCCTATATCATCACGAAATTGTTCATCGATTATGACATTGATATATAGACGACACCGAGCATTTTGGGCTTATTTGCATGAAAAAAATGGCCGCCAACAGCCATCTTGGATTTCAAAATTGCATCATTTAGCACCGTGGGCAAGAGGTCGCAGTGTTGGTCCGATCATAATTAAATTTGTCACGGAGGTTGACATTGACATATAGATGGGAACGAGTCATTTTGCTGTGAATTCTCAAAGAAACATGGCCGCCGTCGGATTTCAGCGACAACACCGCATATATAATTAAATCAATAACACTGTCTAGAGCCTAGGCCTATGTCGATGAACCGATCATCGTTAAATTGTTCATGGGTCATGACATTGGTATCAAAATGAGAACGAATCATTGCTAGAGACTGTAACATTGGTGCGATCGTCGTGTAATTAGTCATAGAAACATGGCCGCCGTCGGATTTCAGCCACTCGTTTCATCGACCATGAAAGTTACGCCGATGGGGTCATTGTCACAAGACTCCGGTCAGTGACGGTCACATTCGTAGCCAGTGTAGCCAGCTTATTTCACCGGCGATCACATTCGTAGTCAGCTTTTCTAATTCGTGGTTTATATTGCCCGAAATATGACGTCATCACGTTCGTGACTAAAATGTCGACGTCATGCTCCAAAACTGACTTCGTTTATCAACTTATATTGGAATATAATTCGAGCATTCCAACGACATTGATCCGAAACATCAGGTTATAAATGAACTTATATCAAAACTAAATTCAAGTTGTTTTCATCCATCAACTCAGAAAAATTAGATTAACCTGATCGTGTTCATTGAGGCTCGCCTGAATATGAAAAGCTGGCTACAAATGTGATCGCCATAGAAAAGCTGGCTACATTTGTGATCAATTAAAAAACCTGGCTACGAATGTGATCGGATCGCGGAGCCTTGTGACAGTGACCCCATCAGCGAAAGTTACATTAAGTAATGTTTTTAATATTTTTTTGGTATTTTTGATTTTGATTAAAACAATGCCGATGGTGGCTAGCTGTCTTGAATTTAAAAATTGAATTTCCAATTCATGAGCACAGGCTATATAATCATATGCATAAAGCCATTCTTTGAGAGTTTTGGTGCTGATTCGTTACGACACACGAGTCACGAGTGACGTATACTATTTATAGATCCTGGTACCGGTACAGTTGACAATACTTATAGTTGCTTATTAAATAAAATTTATGTTAGCGAGTTTATCACTAACTCAAATTTATAAACTAGTTATTCGGTAAACCAGTTTGTATTATATGCAACTTGCAAACGCACAAATAAAACGTATACTGTGAAGAATACGCAGGTTAATTTTGTGCTCTTACATTAAAGAATCGTATTACATTTTGTTACTGTATTTGGCATATTAATGGCGAGTTTTGTACCCTACATTGACAAATTTGAATTTCGCGAAACTAAACACTCGTTCTATATATGCATGGCCAATATCGTTACCTAACTCAAGAAAAATGTCTTCTCTCATCAACTAAGACATATATTTGTTCGTCAGAACTAGTAAAAAACAGCATTTGATGTGGAAATAATTAAGATATTCTGGCAACGAATCTGCACCAAAACGCACAAAGGAATCGCTTCATGCATAGGCATATATACCAGGCCTCCCCGTGAGTCTATATATCTTTTTCTTCTACTTCGTGATATTCGACCAGTAATCAGTTGGTTGATTACTATTACTATTATATGATGGATATTTTAGGCCTATACAACGGAGCGCGACACAAGCTCCTATGAGAGAGAGAGGGAGCTAGAGAGTTTTGGTCCCTGTATGACCAATCATTGCAACCAGTAGCATTACAAAGTCAAGTAGTACATATAGGCCTACCTGTACATAACGAACATAAAACAAGAAGAAAAAAACAATACCAGGTGGTCGTGCCATAAATAGAAATAAATTAAATATGAAATATATGTACACATTACCATTCAGTCTAATGAAGAACAGCAGACACAGAAAAATACAGAAATTTTCAGGAAAATGCACAAAACATCAGGATTAGATCTTCAAAAATGAGCATAGTATGACGCAAACATAAACAGATTTAAGTTTTCTGGCGCCTAAGTTCGAAAACCGCACGCACTTTCAAATATTTTTGAATTTCGCGGGCTTTAAATTTAGGTTTCGATTTTATTTCGTTCCGACTTTGTTATTCCGGAAAAATGGTTTTGTGCCATTTGTCATTCAGATTCCAGAACGGGTGATGTAGGTGTCGCAGATTTGTGTTCGTTGGTGAATTTACAATACATTACCGAAATAAAGTGAGGTTTTCGAAGAACTGGAAAAATATACCTATGGAATGTTGTAGATTGGCATCTAAGGTGTAAGAGGTACCAAAAGTTTTTAGTGAAAATATATTTTTTGTAGGAATACAGTTGAGTTCAAAATAGGTGGCAACAATTTTCTGTTTCGTTCCTTCCGTGACCTTTGGTCCCGGGTGGTGGTTCCGCCAATAAAAGAGGGGTTTTGACCAAATTCCAAGCTCCTGTGATCAATCGTCCTGTGAAACTAACGTCTATATATGACATTTCTTTCCCGCTGATAAGTTTGCATCGTTATGTTCGACCATGCATATGGTCCATCTTGTTTTATGGCTCAACGCTGCTCCTCATTATGTGTATGATGCTATATGATGTAACCTGTTAATGTCCGGTTTAGTCACTGATTAGTACCGCGTATATGATACATGTTTAAACTACACGTTGGCAAGACAACCGCTTTCGAAAAAAGGTGCACTTGGTTGGTCTTCTTAATGCCTGGCCCTAATATATAATACCGATGATCTTTGATCCGATAATAGGATGCATGCTTCGTTGTTTTCGCTCGTTGTCATAATACGTGAACGATAGTATCATAGTTTGTATAGTTGATTCTGAAACAATCCATACATTTACCGGGCCATAACTATTGTGTATCGTTGAGTCTGAAATAATACATACATTTACCGGGCCATAACTATAGTATAACTATGAAGAAGGCAATACAGACTCACATTAACCAACGTGTACAGTTTATCTCGTTGTCATGTTCCAGAAAAATCTCCCCAATCTTAGCATGTGCATTTACTGGACCATAAATATGTGAACGTGCTGCTTTATTTTTGGTGGTCCAATTGAATAATAGTAACATTAATTAGTCTCTAAGAGCATGAAATAATTATATCAGCATCATCATGGTCATAGCAAACTAACAGGACCCACCAGCATCATAGCAAATTAACATGACCCACCAACATCATAGCAAATTAACAGGACCCACCAGCATCATAGCAAATGAACAGGTCCCACCAGCATCGTAGACCATTAACATGACCCACCAGCGCCATAAGAAATTAACAGGACCCACCAGCATCATATTTAATTAACAGGACCCACCAGCATCATATTTAATTAACAGGACCCACCAGCATCATATTTAATTAACAGGACCCACCAGCATCATAGCAAATTAAAAGAATCCACCAACGTCATAGTAAATTAACAGCACCCATCAGCATCATAGTAATTTAATATTACCCACCATCACCATAACAAAAACAAACAAGCACCACCAGTATCATAGCAAATTAACATGACCCACCGTACCATAGCAAATTAGCAGGATCCACCTTAATCATAGCAAATTAACAGGACCCACCAGCAAGGTAGCAAATTAGCAGAACCCGCCAGCATCATAGAACATTAACAGGACCCACCAGCATTATATAGTATTAACAGGACCCACCAGCATCATAGAAATTAACAAGAACTACAACTGGCCACCAGCATCATAGCAAATTAGCAGGATCCACCAGCATCACAGAAATTAAACAGGGCCCGCCATCATCATGGAAAATTGACAGGATCCACCAGCATCATAGCACATTAACAGCACCACCAACATCACAGAAAATTAATAGGACCCACCAGCATCATATCAGGACTAATTCATTCGTTTTCCTACCACTATCAAGTTATGAAATTTTTCGCTTTTAAAAGCATAAAATTCGTACATTTTCATAGTTTCGGTAAATTGTTTGGACTGAAATCGTTTGGGACATTTCTTGCTATAATGGGTGTCAGGTTAGAAGTTTACAACATGCAGTTAAGAAAGTTGCAGTATCAGTTAGAAAACAAATCAAACGGGTGCGCGGGTGCAAACGGAATTTCCCAGTCCAGACTTGGTGGTTTTGGGTCTGGCTCAGGGGGGGGGGGGGGGTTCAATTGGAAATTCTAACGGAAAACCTTCTTCATGTTTAGGATAAAATATGTTGATAACAAAGGGTTAACCCTTTACCCAACAGAAGGGCCCTGTGCCAATGCATTCTCTTATATATGCGAGTCGACCATAGGTCGCCTCGCATATATAAGAGAATGCATTGGCTTAACACATTAAAAATTATAAAATTGTTAAAGAATGTAAGAAAATATGGTAAAAAGTGTTAAAAAAAGATTTTTTTTAGGCCAATGCATTCTCTTATATATGCGAGGCGACCTATGGTCGACTCGCATATATAAGAGAATGCATTGGCACAGGGCATAACTGGAACTATCACAATGTGGTCAAGGAGCCGGTTCCAATGATATCCTTATTTGTATGGTTTTATTGAGACAGACCGAAGATATTTTAGTCTGTTGAAGCTTTATTTGGCCGGTTTTGGCCGATTTGTTGGGTAAAGGGTTAAATGATTCTGATGTTGCTGAATGAATACATGAAAAGAGGCTGAAGTACCACAACACAGATCCGTGATAGCAAACCAATGCATGGTACATCTGTACCGGGAACCTCCGAAACATTTAGAATTTCACAGGAAGATGACACTCCAGTATGTATATATATATACATGTAGGTCTTAATGCCTGTTTTGAACCCATCGAGGGATGATTTGTTCGTGCATGGTACGGGAGAGAGTTTCATACATTGCTGGTGCGCTCACTCTGAACGCCCTATCCCAACAGTCTTCAGATTCCCGGCGGACTGAGCTAGAAGTCCTTGGTCGCCAGATCGTAAGGAATAAGCAGATCATGTAGATACACCGATATGATAGGATAGGATAGGATAATTTATTTACAATATACATGAATTATACAATGGCAAAAATACATAATAAGGTAAAGCAGTATATTGTCGGGGGTAGCCTATAGCCCTATCGGGCTCTCTTCCTGCTACCCACTAAAACAGGTATCAGTATAAATAATAGAATATATGCTTGTATTCATATCCACGAACACGTACAGACTATAATCATATATACAACTTTGTAGAATCCAGTACTTAGGGCATATCAAAAACAAGTATTGGTGTGGTTGTGAGCCAATCCAGACGAGTTATAAGATCGAAAATGTATTATCTTTCCATATGAATGTTTTGAACTGTTCAGATTTTCTAAACATATGACAGTTTCGGTTCCAGTTCCAGTTCCATGGGTTTATTAGGAACAAAACAGTTAGTTTTTTGTTGCTACAATGGATCAGGCGAGATATACTACCATCTTTAGTTCGGTAAACACAGTGAGGATCTATAAAGATCGCCGGAAAGTCTCTTTGTTGAGTGAGGTTTTGGGATAATTCAGATTAACAATATTACATATATGTAATGTGATATGTGTGTCTATCGGTATAGGGTCATAGCCACGTTAGAGTAATCATAATAATATACGGTGGCATCTATGATGTATGGTAGTGTATGGGCATGCTAGGGACGAGAATGCGATGTGTGTCCACTTGCAGGCTTGAAGAACATTATTCGAGTAGAGTTAGGATTGTGCATCTCGTATGACAATTAATGTTCGTAGTATTATAGGTTACACTGGTGTAAATGTTTTCCATAGGCCTCAGTGCTAACGTTTTAGCGTATAGTGTTGGCAATATAAATGTTGGGTCCAAAATTTTCTTTAAATCTGAAAAATTGACATTTTGGGAAACTTTTTACACAACAAAATCATGTCTGTCTAGCAGGGAATTCGCCTTTAAATCTTATGTTTTCGTAACTAGTGTCAGAACCGCATAAAAAAATACAGTCATATTTTAGACCACACCAAAAAATTCAAACTTCACTACAAAGGGTTAAAGGCACGTGAGGCCTTAGTTGTCAAAAATATTCACATTTGTTCCAATCACCGTAAACAGAAAAACATTAAAATGCATACAGTTTCGTTCATATATACCATGGCCATCTCGTAAACAGCATGTTATCATAAAGATTTACTATATTTTACCTAAGCAAGAGCCTGATTGTGTTACAGAAGACAGCACAATGCTGCTGGCTAATCACACACAAATGGCATAAACGCTCTTTATTCGTTCCATATCAGGAATTCACCAACAAAGAACGCTCTTTATGTTTACCATCATAATATAAACAAACACCAGAAAAGTAACTTTTTATGCTTTTGTTTACATAACAATGGTCAAAGATATGACAATAACATACTGTTTATGCGATATTTATTATTTGTGTACGGACAAAGTCTGTCTACATTTTGTTGTTCTTTCTGTTTGTGGCGGTTTTTGACGGGTGGAAATATTTTCACAGGATACCCACCGCCAAGGCCAACCGTACCTTTAATTCCCGTGCCAATGGTTATTTTACCTATGGGAAATCATAGGGAAGAGGTGTGATGATTTTTTTATGTGAAAAGCACACAAGGCTATTGACCAACAGGGCCCAGTGTCTATTTTATTCTCTCCTATATATTCCTCCCGCATCCACTAGATGTCACTCGGAACCTTATTTACACCAGTGTAACCTATAGAGCACAATCGGGACATCCTTTGTTTTTACAGCGTACATTTTCTGGGTAATTTGCATGGCTATCTGTAAGCGCTTCTTCAATGTGTGCCTGCTTTGGCAAGAAGTATAGACTTTTTCCATATTCTTCCATGTTGTGGGGAAGGCGTGATGGGGTAGGTTTCCTGACCAATCAGTTCTAGGAAGTTCTAACAGTACGGGATTCGGGTGTCTTGGGGTTGATTTTGCTCGTTTGTTGTACATCATTCCAAAAGACACAGGCAGGCGGTTATAACACCAGTCATGCGTGAACATTGAGGAATTGAGAGTGTGTAAGTCATATATTTTAAAGATATTCTCTCTTTTAAAGAGTGGATCTGTGTGACTCCTGTACTTCTTATTGCATATTATACGCAATGCTCGTTTTTGTAATAGGAATATTTTCTTGACTTCCGGAACATGACCCCATATTTGGATACCATAAACTAAGTGGCTTTGAATCAGTGCATAGTACAATGTTTTCAATGCTTTACTTGGGAAACAGTTTTTCACCTTATTGATGCAGTAGATTGCATGTGATATTTTGGAGCAGATTACAGATATGTGCTTTTTGAATGTCAAGTTCTCATCAATGTGGATACCTAAGAATTTTGTCGAGGATTCACGCCCAAGATTCCCTATTCGGTTCAATTCAATGTTATTTAGCTTTAATTTCAAAGTATTCCAGTTTTTGTCATTGTTTTGTGGGTGTAAAAGCATATAATTGCTTTTATTAATATTAATTGAAAGTTTATTGCAGCAGCACCAATCGGATACATTGGCTAATTCATTGTTGACATAACTTTGTACTAGTTCGCCATCTTTACCGCTTGTGAACAGTGTCGTGTCATCGATAAAATGTCCATTCTTGTAGAATTTACCATATCATTCACGCATATTAAAAAATAATCGGCCCAAGCACAGGGGTATTCATTAGGCTATAGAGGTACTTCCACTATATTCAACGTATTGCCTCCTCTCATTCAAATAACTATGGAACCATGACATTGCTACACCTCTGATGCCATAGTGGTCAAGTTTCGATATAAGTATGTTGTGGTCGATCGTATCGAATGCTTTAGATAAATCAATAAATACAGCTAAGGTGGAATCCCGTGACGGTGTATCATTATTTTTAACGACATGATCTAGAAGGTGCATTATCGGATGAAATGTTGAGTGATTTAGTCTGAATCCATATTGGCGTTTATACAAGATTTCTTGTTTATTTAGAAAATCTACTAGTCGTTTTTGCATTATTTTTGCAAGCAGTTTAGAGAACGATGGCAGAATACTGATTGGGCGATAGTTTCTCATTTCCTTAGAGTTATTTATTTTAGGAATGGGGACTACTTTGGACATTTTCATTTTCCTTGGGAATATTCCCTCTTCAAACGATAGGTTAAATATATGCTTAAGTGGTGGGGCTATTATGAGGATACTCTATTTCATAAGTGCGGTCGATATTCCGTTGTGATCTTTGCTCATTTTCCCTTTCATAGTATAACATGTCAATATTATTTCCTGTATCGATGTAGGTTCAATTTCGAATTCCTTTGTTCGCCTATTTCGAAGGTAATCAGTGAAATTTGCATCATTTCCAGTGTGTATAGAGTCGCTGGTGTTTCGACCGATATTTGAAAAGGAGTCATTGAATTTTTCGGCTATTATGTTCGGGTCAGATAGCTCTGTATCGTTATCTTTAAATGTCTGTGGGTAGTTACATGTTTTTTTTAGTTTTATTGATAGCGTTTTTAATAATTTTCCATGTGTTTTTTATATCATTCTTATTTTTTTCTAGACTATCGCAATAATAATTTTTACATTTCCTTATTAGTTTATTATATAGTTGACGATAATTTAAATAGGCGATTTTATTTGTTTCTGAATGTGCCTTCAGTTTATTAGAGTATAATTCTTGCTTAGTAATAGAGGATTTGATTAGTACAGATGTCATCCATGGTTCGCGCTTTATATATTGTTTGGGTACATTTCGTGTTATTAGTGGAAAAGCTAGATCATGCGCGTTCATATATATGTCTAAAAACAATTCATATGACTTATAGGGGGAGTTACAACTGAGAACTGAGTCGAATTTACATGATTTTAACAAACTTTTGAAAATATTGACATTATTTGGGTTGTAGTTCCTATACGTGACTTTTTTATGATAGGGTTTTATGGGTTTGTGTTTGTTTGATTCGGATTCTGATAAATCTTCAGCCTACATGTGTGAGACCAGAATCTCTGGCTTTATTTTGGGTATAAGTGGTGGCATCCTTTATACCCGCTTGACGTTACGGCTTCGCTAAGCCAGATACGTTGCTACGCCTCTCTTTGCGTTACCCATTGCGAACAGATATGCTCCAAATCGGACAGTCGGCTTCACATGTGTCAAAATATGTGTCCCTGGTGTTACAGAAAACTGCACACAATATACCATTCCTCCAGTCCCATTAACCTGGCTTGAATTGTAATTTGGCATAAACATGGAGGATACAGTTATATTGTCCAGAATAAGCCCAGACGTCTCAGATCGGTCGATTATCAGTGAAAGATAAGTTGTGTATGGCAAATCTGTACCCGGGGTACTGAATATGTATGAATGTTTGAACAAGTGTTTGCTTCTGAGCAATATCATTGATACATCGCCTTTGTCATCAATTTTCCCCGGCGTGAACATTGTGACCATTGTTGGCTTCGAGGTGGTGATGTTGTGGAATTCGTAAACGTCGGTCGTGAGTTTGAAAGTTTTCCCTGGTTCAGAACTGTTCCAAACGACCTGCCCATCTACCCTTACCACGGTGTTGATATCCTTCGCTAATACATGGAAATGTTCCGGGAAATCTCCGGTCGGAACATGCGGAGTGATATATTCATTGCCCCATTCAGAAACCGGGAGTAGTTGTTCAGCTGTACAGTCACATTTTAAATTAATTTTCGCGCATCTGTTACTACTGACAACAACGATGGGTTTGTTAGAAATGACACGCGTACCTGTTAGATCACAACTCGTACCCATTCCATTTGCGCGATAAACATCGAGTGTCTCCATAGCTACATGATACGTATCTGAAGCATTATAGTTCTGCCCGCTGTAAGTAATGTAACCAATCAACGAAGCGTGAAGTTTAATCTCAACATTAGTTGAGTCCTCGGTTGCTACTATCATGAACTGTGGATTGTCGTTATCTATTAATTCCCATGTTGATATCCAGTATTCTGTCCCAAGATAATCCACGGGCAGAGGAGCGTAAAGTGCAGACGATGCAGCGCGATCGAACCCGATATATAATGTTATCGAATTATTAGAGTTGATAACCATGCCTTTGTGTTCAACGCTATCCTTACTGGAGACCAGTGAGCTGTTAGCTGAATACAAGCTAGATCCCATGGGCGCCACAGTCACGATGTGTTCGTATGGCAAGACGTACTCATTCCAGATGGTAACATTTGCCCCTGTCCAATCAGGTGTAGATATCAGAATATAGTGCGTTCCCCATCCTCCTCTGAATAACCCAATCACGTATTTGTTGTCGATGTGTCTATACCCTTTGCATCTTATGTCGTGTTGTAAGCCTGCAAGACCAAAATAACAATTAAAACCCTTTACCCAACAAACCGGCCAAAACCGGCCAAATAAAGCTTCAACAGCCTAAAATATCTTCGGTCTGTCTCAATAAAACCATACAAATATGGATATCATTGGAACCGGCTCCTTGACCACATTGTGATAGTTACAGTTATGCCCTGTGCCAATGCATTCTCTTATATATGCGAGTCGACCATAGGTCGCCTCGCATATATAAGAGAATGCATTGGCCTAAAACAAATATTTGTTTAACACTTTTTACCATTTTTTCTTACATTCTTTAACAATTTTATAATTTTTAATGTGACCTATGGTCGACTCGCATATATAAGAGAATGCATTGGCACAGGGCCCTTCTGTTGGGTAAAGGGTTAAGCATAGGTGCTGTACACTAGGACTGTTGTTTCTAATCACACCCTGGACAAAAATAGGGAGCGGAACGAAGAAAATGAACGAAACGATAGCAACAAACATATCAAACTATAGGTTTAGCACTATTTCAATTTCCAACATTATTCTCATATCTAAATTGCAGTACATTTAGGTGATAACGGTTTGGTCTTTTGTGATTTCTGAAAGGTACAGGGCGATTATAATGTGGCAAATTTAGTTAATGGGCGACGGCGGAGCAACGAGCTAGTAACGGAAGTCAGTCGACCTGACGCCAACTCTATGCATCTATACTCTGTAACGTCGTCGGCATGTACCGCGTACGGGAGACTTCGTGGAACAAAACGGAACAGTGAGCGGAGCTGGATTGGCCATGGACGAGATTAGGAATACAGCTGACGTCAATATTGGCACGTAGGAATATCTAACATTGAAGCGGTTAACCGAACTATACTTTGCGACAGTTTATCGATAATGACCCCCCCCCCCCCGCAAATATGTGATGTTTCAGGGGGTATGTTCGCATAATTGCATTAGAATATGATTTGACAACAAACACGTTCTTTGAAACAGGCAATATAACACATAGTGTATGTTCGGATACAAACATTATATAGGGAGAAACAAAGAGTTTTCATTGCAGAAAGCTACCGGCTCAGTCGCTGATTGGTAGACAATAATTTCTTCCAATACTTTTGATTGAAAGCTGTCGAATGGTCATAAGTAGGAAACCGACGAATACCCCAATAAAGTGTTTCAACGTGTAGCTGGCGGACACATCGATGTGACGACGAATATGGATGGAAAGTCAATCCCTTTTGTATTATTCGATATACAAATAAAATATGTTTAAAGAAAAGACAGTCAATAGCCGTTCATGTATATACAGCGAATACAATTTAGAAAATGTCGACATCGTAAAAATTGGTGATCCATAGATACGTGCTGTGTACCTACGCATGTGCTTACCTTCCAAATCGAAACAGTTGGTTCCGTTCCTGTTTGTCCCGTCGTCCATCAGAATCTCAAAGTCACTGCAGTCGGACTTCACAACTGCGACACTCTGAAACAAGAGAAACACTGCATAGTGGAGGTCTGAATTATTTAGTAAATAGTCAGTTCCCTTATATAGGAACTGTTCACCTAATATGTTCAGCAAACGGTCATATAGGCCGTTTGTTGCAAATATCTTAACATTCCCCAACACTGAGCAGGCATCTTTAAAGATACGGGCGGCGTTGGCGGTGGGTATGCTGTTAAAATGTTCACCTCCGTCAAATACCGCCATAAACAGAAAGAATAGTAAAATATAGACAGACTTTGTTCAAATACCAATCAGAAATATGGCATAAACAGTATGTTATCGTCAAATGTTTTTCCTTTGTTATGTAAACAAAAGCAAAAACAAAACGTTACGTTTCCTGGCTTACTGTTTTCCTGATATGGAAATATAAAAAGCGTTTATGTCATTTGTGTGTGATTAATCAATAGAATTGCGCTGTATTATGTAAACAGACGCAACACTTCTGTAACACGACCAGGCTCTTGTTTACGTATACACCTTCGTACGTCTTGACGACAATATACTATTTACGCGCTGATTATGTTTGGCATATGAATAAAACTATATATATATTGTAATATTCCTTCTGTTGATGGCGATTTGAACAATTATGATTATTTCTGCAACGAAATAGGCCAATGCATTCTCTTATATATGCGAGGCGACCTATGGTCGACTCGCATATATAAGAGAATGCATTGGCACAGGGCATAACTGTAACCATCACAATGTGGTCAAAGAACCGGTTCCAATGATATCCATATTTGTATGGTGTTATTGAGACAGACCGAAGATATTTTAGGCTGTTGAAGCTTTATTTGGGCGTTTTTGGCCGTTTTGTTGGGTAAAGGGTTAAACAATCGTATGACATATATATGTCGTCTGCTTATATGTGTACTTCCTGGAGATAGAGACCTCATGCCTCACACATCATTGTCTTATATGTGTACTTCCTGGAGATAGAGACCTCATGCCTCACACATCATTTCTTGGGCATTTTACACAAAATATAAGTTGAACTTGTTCTCATTGTTTGATTTTCCAACAAATAATTACTTATTTTTATTTGTAATAAGAGGAAAGCTTCACGAGTATTCATATAATTTGGGCGCCGTCACGATTATTCAAATTAGTTCCCGTGTGCTTTATATACGTTACAATCATGGCGTCCGTTTTATAAGCGAAATAAAGATCGCAAGCCGAGAACAAATTACAATCAGTAATGATTTTCGGTTGCTTTTGCGGCGACAAAGACAGTGCATGCTTTTTGATATTGCAACCGGCGGACAACGCCGATGATTGCACCCATAGAGTATGACGTCAAATATATACATTCAATGTCCAGATTCTAGAGTAATCTTGCGAGAATCCACTTTCATGTAACAATAATTACGAATATAATGACGATCCGGTATCTGATCCAACTGAAGTTTTCCATTAATATTGGATTAAACAAATAATAGCAATTCTTTGCCGTTATCTTTTGAGCAGTATTCCTGCTTTCCTTTGAAGTCGGATTTATAATACGAGAAGCCGCTCTCGACCAAGTTATCGAATGAGGTCCGGTTACCGACCTTTAGTTACTGTAACTATCTTTTATTGGTCTCCTGTGTTGTAAAATGTGTTTAGTTACATGTATCAAGGCAAAGACATGCAAACACGGTCAGTGGGAACTCATTTGAAAGCAGTTTTAACGCCGAACATCCGTACCAAATTTCATTCAGATCTGATAACTCATGACTGAGATACAAGTATCCGTGCGGACGGACAAAAAATATGTATTCCAGATAAACAAAGTATGATAACTCTAGAACACTAACAAAGTAATTTGCCCCTCTTTTGAAAGTAGCCATGATACATGTAGGAAACATCCACAGGGACGTGGCTAGAGGGTCTCCGTTGGCGGGGGGGGGGGTTCCACCTTGATAATTCCAACTGCACCCCCCTTTAATCAGACCAGAGACAAGGTTTTGCATAATTCCATTTGCACCCCGCCCCTTGAATAAAACCAAAACACCCCTTGAATCAGACCAAAGGTTTTGCATAATTTAATTCCCTCCTTGCACCTAAGTGTTCACATGCCTAATAGCTTATTTATAAACCATGCTTCTATCTACCCGGTATGATAATATTCATATATTTTGAACCTGAAAATTGCAAAAATCCTAACATCTAGTGGTCTAACTCCAGACAAATGCACACGACTATACGGACAATAGACCAGGACACACCTGGCCGACCATGGTTCGGCCCGGTGTACGAAAATTTTGAAATCTGAACAAGAAAATCGCAAAATCCTAGCATCTAGACTAGCCTCAATCATTCATAGAGTTGGAAATTTCAAACCTGACACCCCGACTCAGGTTGGAAAATTTCCAACTGATGACAATTCCAGTGACAATTTTGACCAAATGTAGGACAATATTGTTTTCTTAAATTATTAACTAGAAGTTTTTGACTGGCCATGGGGGAGGGACCAGGACACAAGCTTTCCAAGTGTTGGAAATTTCCAACCTGACACCCCTTAAGGTTGGAAAATTTCAAACTGATGGCCATTTCAGTCCAAACATTTTACCAAAAGAAGGAAAATATGCAACTATTATTGGTCCAAAAGTAATAAATTGTTTGAAAACCAAACTACAAGAACATTTTCAACCTATTGTTGGTGTGAAATTTCCAACTATTGTTGTGTCAGGTATGAAATTTCCAACTGTTGAAATTTTTGACCACAGTTGGTGGGTGAGACACCCCCCTCCCAAAAAAAAAAAACCCTGTCGCCATCCATAGCAAATCATTCAGATATGATAACCCAAGGCTGAGATACATGCCATGTTCTATACTTACGACGATACACTTAGGGTTGTCTTCTTGTGTTGTCCGACATGTGGGGTACATTATGGCTCTCAAGCTAGATAAAAGGAAACATGTTGGCGCCTTCATTTTGGACTTCGATAACGCTTTGTACACACTGCCCCACGGACTTTGGAAAGCATAGATAATTTTAGAAATGATAATCAGCTATCCTGGGGTTACATTTTGAAAGTATTGGGCTATTTAATGAGAGAAAATGTTGAATAAAATGGGATTTGTTTGGTTACCATTTGATTTGTGATAAAAATGCAATTGAGAATGCTCATTTGTTGGATCTATTCATTGTACTATGACCCGAATGGAAGGGAACATATCACATGTCTATAACTGACTGGATAGGCCACACAAAACAATATTGTCTGTTTCGGCACGTACGCCGACCCTTAAAATAAACCGTCGACCCTAAACATGATATTGGATTTCCTTTATGTTTTGTTTTACATGAGTTTTGGGCTGGGAAAATGGTACTCCGATGTCTGAGATATATATGGCTAAAATAAAAAAAGAATTACCCGTTTTGTGATCGCGTTAATAGGTATAACCCTGAACTGATATACTCGTCTACGGAATTATCGGCGTATAATCGGCGGTATTTAAAGGTATTCAATCCGATTAGACGCTCCTAAATTACTATTTCTTTGGCTAAAAATATTTTATTCGAGTCGAGGAACCCACCCTTCAAATCTCAGAGTGATCAGATATCGATTTTTGAAATGTGTTAACTTTTGGAGATGTGGGCCACTTCCACGTCTCAAACGGACACATTACGGACAAATTGCGGGTGTAAGATGGATAACTCTAAAATCAAGTGATTATTGTTAACAATAATAACCACTTGATTTTATATATAAGAGAATGCATTGGCCTAAAAAAAATCTTTTTTTAACACTTTTTACCATTTTATAATTTTTAATGTGTTAAGCCAATGCATTCTCTTATATATGCGAGGCGACCTATGGTCGACTCGCATATATAAGAGAATGCATTGGCACAGGGCCGTTCTGTTCGGTAAAGGGTTAAAGGCACTCAATCCGATCAGACGCTCCTAAATTACTATTTCTTTGGCTTCGGGGGTAAAACATATTTGATTCGAGTCGAGGAACCTACCCATCAACGCTCTGAGTGATCAGATATCGATTTTTGAAGTTTATTATTTCTATTGTTTGTGGCACATAACACGCCGTCAAAAGGGGGGTCTCGATCAAAATTGCGGGTGAAGATGGATAACTCTAAAATCAAGTGGTTATTATCACCACTTGATTTTAGAGTTATCCATCTTTATTCGCAATTTGTCCGTTTGACCGCGTGTTTCTGTGTCAATTATTAGTACACATCTCGAGAAATAACAAACTTCAAAAATCAATATCTGATCATTCTGAGCTTTGATGGGTGGGTTCCTCGACTCGAATCAAATATTTTTTACCCCCAAAGCCAAAGAAATTGTAATTTAGGTGCGTCTGATCGGATTGAGTACCTTTAAACATTAACCCTTTATCCAACAGAAGGGCCCTGTGCCAATGCATTCTCTTATATATGCGAGTCGACCATAGGTCGCCTCGCATATATAAGAGAATGCATTGGCTTAACGCATTAAAAATTATAAAATTGTTAAAGAATGTAAGAAAAAATGGTAAAAAGTGTTAAAAAAAGATGTTTTTTAGGCCAATGCATTCTCTTATATATGTGAGGCGACCTATGGTCGACTCGCATATATAAGAGAATGCATTGGCACATGGCATAACTGTAACTATCACAATGTGGTCAAGGAGCCGGTTCCAATGATATCCATATTTGTATGGTTCTATTGAGACAGACCGAAGATATTTTAGGCTGTTTAAGCTTTAATTGGCCGGTTTTGGCCGGTTTGTTGGGTAAAGGTGCAGCTACTATTCACCCTACCACCTAAAATGCAAATGTTTTTTAATTTTACGAAAATTATTAAATCAAGAGAATGTGGTTGTTTACTATCAGTAAATCAACATAAATGATATTCCATGACGTATACCCATCAGCGAGTATCAATTAGCCTGAAATGGTACAAAAGTTTACAAAATCCTCAGAATTTTACTTTTTTCACGAGAATGAAATTGAAAAATGACACAAAAACATATATATGTAGATCTTTTCTGTGAAACCCTGTTCTCAAAATTGCAAGAATGTCAAAAATAAACTGAGAAGACTGTGAGGTAATCAATTTTAGAGCAGAAACATATTTCAAAATCAACGTAGGATCAGTAAATTGATCCTAATATTCCTTCAATTCCTCGCGATTGTGGGGAAACTGCCTCTGGCTTCATAGCAGCTACTATTGGCAGCTACTATTATACGAATCATGACCCAATAATTATAAGTAATTTAGTTATATTAGAATTTTATACATATATAATTTAAGTGCAACTGGTGGTTAAAAAGACAAATCGGCAAAAAAACCGACGATAAATCTGCGTCGAAACGCATGGTTTTCGTGTCGTGACCACGCCCAATATAAATCTGCTAAATCGGCATCATAGATGCAAGAATTGGCTATTAGTGTACGAAACTTTGCCATATAAGTAATTGAGTTATATTAGAATTATATACATATATAAACTAAGTGCAACTGGTGGTAAAAAAGATAAATCGGCAAAAAACCGACGATAAATCTGCGTAAAAAACTTGGATTTCATGTCGTAACCACGGCCCATATAAACCTGCTAAATCCGCATCATAGATGCAAGATTGGCGATTAGTGTACGAAACTTGACCATTTAAGTAATTGAGTTATATTAGAAGACGTTCGAACTAAATAAGTCAAAACTTCCAAAGCCACTTTTGCTAGCGAGACAATATTGTCAATTCCTGCAACTTTATTTGCAGTTCCCTATGTGAACGTTCAGACGCGTCCACGATACAATCGTAAGTGGAGGAATCGGACCCGATAAAATCGTGGATAGTTTGTTCACACGACTGCGATGTCGTAGATGATGACATCGTGGGTTGTTCGTAAGCATGTGATTGACTACACAACGATCATTCCAGCTACGATTTTTACGTACACACGACTGCGATTATGTCGCAAGTGGAGGTAGCCAAGGATACAGCACGATTTCGCAGCTGAAATCCAACAGTGCTTGGTATTATTTTTTGACATGGGATATTGACGTGAGCATGCGCAGTCCAACTAGCGGTTACTTCCTACGACGGAAATCTTTCCACTTACGATTGAATCGTGGTCGTCTGAACGTTGACTATAACTGCGGTGTGCCTTTGGCGGTGGATTAGCTGATTTTAGTTAAGAGGTATATATATACACTTGGTTGGACAGGAACCTTTATTATTCTGAAGTCAATAGGATCGGGATGCGATATAAAGTAACATTTTATGGTCAAAATAACTTTTGTTCGATGAATATTTGACTCGCTGCTGCAATACGTCTAGCTGTACGTAAATGTTAGCATACATATTCAATTATGGGGGACAGAAATGAAGCAGCCATTAAGAGGGACCAGGAAACGAAACGGTCTTATGTGTAATTAATTATTAAACGGTGTTACTTTACACATGAAAGACATGAATTTGCAAGTTGGTCAATCTAATAGAAAAATATAGCATGAGACGCTGTCAGCATCAATACCCATCCTCGTTAAGTGTTATATTTGGTATGATCCGTGGGTAAATTGATTGATTGTCACGGTCTTTGGCTAGTCAGAGCGTTTCGAGGAAAAATAAAAACTGCGTGAAACATTCAGGCATTGATTATGGTCGCTTTATAACAACAAACGCCAATATTTTAACACATATTTTAAATATATATGTTCTTTCGAGGTTGTTACATTGCTTCTTGCGACTCGACGAAGCATCACATTGTCTCCATAGCTATATCAGAATCGTTTTTCGCCCCACCATAAACCGTGAGAGGAAAGCGACGCTGGGGGAGCTTGACTGTAGCTGTTAATAACTATAAATCTTCAATCTCAACTTTCAACACGCGTTTGCATGGAAATAACCTCTCCCAGAAACGTACACCATATTCGCGTAGTACTATACAGTATGGTCATGGTGGGTTTTTTTTAAACATATATGTTACCAATAAGTATATTGTAATACAAATTGGCATTGGGATTGGAGGACAAGTGCGATCCACTTATGCATAACCCCCTCTCCCAATTGCCGTTATAACAATGATATATAATAATTTGGGTTGTCAATACAATAGGTATAACATATTTACATTTATTACATGATCCTACCCTTATTCCATTCAATAAACCCATTCTATAAATTGTGATATTAAACGTTCGTTTAATACCAGGAAATAGTCCCAGGTGACCTTTGACTTCCGGTGTGTCGACCTGTTAACATTCCGTACGCTACGTCTCAAAATACTATGGCTTCCAATATTTTTCCAACAAACTATTACGAATGAAGAGTTTGAAAAGTTATGTCATTAAATATACGCCATTAAATGCGCTAAAAAGTCTGTATTTATCTGGGACTATTTCGTTACGCGGGAAAATGACGAATAGTTACGTGAAACGTCATCGCGTGCCTTATAGAAGCCGATGTTAATTTCGCGTCACATTTGTCGATTTAAGTATGTTTTGTCGATGTTTTGGATCATGTAATAAATAGAATCTACAACTCGTCCCCAGTTTATAGCGGAAATTACAAAACTCGTCCAGTAAATTAGGTCTGGACCTCGCCAAAGGCTCGGTCCAGACCTAATTTACTGGACTCGTTTTGTAAATTCCGCTATAAACTGGGGACGAGTTGTAGATCCTCTATATATCATTGTATATTATTTGAAGTTTAATTTGTAGTCTCACCACCCTACCCAGTTTACATAATTTCATTAAGATTATCGAGTAGCTATTTTAAATGTGATACATGTACCTCAATGTGTATTGATAACATTTTACAATTTGTATCTTGATGCAGCGTCTTACTAGAACTTTGTCACTGATTTTCTGCATGTCATTATTTATCGACGATTCTAAAGTTTGTAGATCAGAGTTTGCATTCATGAGACATATCGTCGACCAATAGTCCAGCTCGGGACTTTAAATTGTCCGCAATGTCATTTATATATAATAGAAACATAAGAGGCCAGATTACGTATCCTTGAGGGACTCCTGGTGCTATAGGTGCGTATTTGGAAAAAACTGGACTTAATTCGTACTCGTTGTTTGCGATTTTCAATGTAATTGACAAACCATTTAAGAATATTCCTTTAATATCATATTTATGTATAAGACCACGATGCCACACTTTGTCAAAGGCTTTGGAAATATCACTTAATACTACACATGTCGTATCACCTTTATCAAGCGCTTCTACTATATTATGAATAATCAGTTGTATCTCCGTTCCATGACCATGGATAAACCCAGACTGTTGCGAATATAAGAGATCTCTGGAATGCAAATGTGTAAAAAATGTTATTGTGAACGAATCTTTCGAGAACTTTCCCAACACAATTGGAATTAAAATTGGTCTATAATTATTTGGATCTTGTGCTTTTCCTTTTTTGAACAATGGTATGACATCAACACGTTTCCATTTGTCCGGAAAACAACAGCTCTCAAGCGATTTAATATTGATTAAAAATTATTTTGAGTGGTTTGCATACTGAGCTGTGATTTTCCTTTAACATTTTGTTACTGATACCATCCGGACCATTGGCTTTATTTGTGGATAAGGATTTGAGAATTATTATAGTTGAAATTTCATCTTCGAATGTTTCTATCGAGCTTATATTTGATGATGTTCTATTTGCGAAATTGGGGTTTCAGATTCCGACCTGTCTATGGTGCTATTCATTATAACATGTTATTCAATAGTTCAACCTTTTCTTCATCAGGAACATAAAATGAGTTATCATACTCGAGAGTTGGGATTTTACTCTTATCAGAAAAATTGTTAAGCAGCATGCCAGAATGCTTTGGACTTGTGTTCAGTTTCACATCTTCATCCAGATTTAACATATATTTTTCTTTTGCAAATTTGTTCATGTTTATCTTATTTCGAATGTGGTTATACTTTTCCAAGTGCGTTTGTGTATATGATTCTAAAGCTTTCCTTCTCAAACGATCTCTTTCTCTTATATTTAATCTAATAGAGCTATCAAACCATGGCTTATCATTTGTCCTAATTGTAATTGTTTGAAATGGTATATGCTTTTTTGCTATATTAAGGAACATGTCTGTGAAAATTGGTACCGTTGTATTAACATTGGTGTTTGTGCCTCTTTCAGATAAATCATCTGTCATATTTGTTGCATCGATCTCTGCATTCATACTTAGGCAATCACCTTTTGTATAATTCCATACCTGACGAATGCATGTCTCTGATTTACGATTGGGTGTAAGTAGATCTTTGGTGGTCGCGTAATGGTCTGAGTAGCCCAAATCAATAGTGGATGCGTAAACGAGTTATAGGGTATCACTGATCGGAATTGGGTCTATCAAAGTCGAGAAGCTTCCAATCACATGAGTTGGGTTAGTGATACCGTTTGTTAGAGCCCTTTTTATATCGTGCAATTGTCCTGATTGTTTCAAAAGGTTACAATTTAAGTCACCAACAATAACCAGGGAAGGATTTGTCGAAAGAGTGCTTTCAACAGATTCCAGGTCTTCCCAATATGATTATATACATTCCTTCTCATACATAGAAATTATTTTTGTTTCGACCAATTTCGAACCAAAGTATTTGATCATAAAAATCGAGTTGGGGATATGTTTAAATACGCGAGACCATCAGCAAATTAAATTGCTAGGCCACCTCCTTGTTCGTTTCTATCCAATCGTATTGGCACTTAATAATTAGGAAGCAACATTTTTTCGCTTAGGAAACCAACATTTAGATGGGTTTCTGTAAAACAAACAATATCATATTCATCAATATGCTCAGTTAGTTTGTGTCTTAGACTTCGGACGTTATAATGGAAAATTGATAATGTCATTCTACAAATTAACTGGCATTGAAATTCGAAGAGAGTGTCAACCGCATTATTTAATTGTAATTTATTTTGAAATACTTAATGTTTTTGAACTGGTCACAAAATTTATCGATTAAGGACATTTGTAGAATAAATTGTGTTTCTCTTGAGCAAATAGAGTTACCTCCTTGATCTATACATTTGAGCCATAACACTCAGACAACGGTTCTTATAAATGGTTCATCGTTATGAGACTCTTCCCCAGTCATTTCATAGCACAGGGTAGGATGGAATACTAATGTCATCAAGATAAAGGGGTACACCAAATCCGGAAATTCACGGGACCACACCCTCCACACTCAACAGAACGCATGCAACAAACGAACGAATTCGAGCCATGGACCAACGCAAAACACATCCATGCGCCCCCCCCCCCCCCCATGAACGATGCAAACAACGTGGCAATTACAATGCAAACAAACGTGTGACTCCAGTCATAAATTCATCCACACAACAACCACCATGCCGCCCGCAACGCATACAGAGCACACGCGCGCACCCAGCACCAATCCAATCGATCCAGGATTGACTCGATTATGGAGCATTTATTCAGCGTCAGAGGGGACTGTTGCGCCTTTTTGCGATAGGTGGCTGCGACATCTTTGCGCACATTTTGATTATTTGAACATTTTAATTAAAAAAAACAATTTAAAACAAACATCTCTTAATCTCAATTTTAAACTTAGATTCAACTCCTTACTCAATTTAACAACACAATATTTTTGTTTTTGTTTTTAAATTAAAATTTTTCTTATTTTTAAATCAACATTTTTTTAAACTAACGCCGTTATACCATCCGAGTCACCACACCTAATTTGGTTGAAGTCGTTCCAGGGGAATGGAGAACAGACAAACATATAGGCAGCTCCTATACCCTTTAATATAAAACATATACATGTAAATACACCAAATTGTGACTTTGCGGGTAAAGCATCTTGTAGAAAATCTATCACAAACAAAGTGATGAACAGCGCGCGAAACTCGTGTTGAGAGACATGCCCTTTCTCAGATTGATTTAAACCCAGAATGGGATCGGATGAATGGTCCATGAGCGATATTCTCGATAAATAAATCCAATGAGCGTGCACGCGTTCGCGACAATGCATGACGTATCAAATACTATTATATCGGCCTGTCTTTTGGTCCGATTGGTAAGATGATAGATTGACTGCATGCTCATATCACTGAATCGAGGTGTAAATTGGCTGGAAACTGAACGACAAAAACGCCCCCCCTTAATACCGGTTTGGCTGGACCGCCAATGTAGGTTTAAACCAGGTTTAAACTCGGAGGTTTAAACCGGAGATGACGAATCCGGGCAATATGTTTCATACCTCATTAGCATCCGGTAAGATATATATAGACAGAACACAACGCGCATCTTAATCGAGAATCTTTTATCGAATGAGTTGCGGAGTTGCGGATTCCAGGGGAATGGAGAACAGACAAACATGTAGGCAGCTCCTATACCCTTTAATATAAAACATATACATGTAAATACACCAAATTGTGACTTTGCGGGTAAAGCATCTTGTAGAAAATCTATCACAAACAAAGTGATGAACAGCGCGCGAAACTCGTGTTGAGAGACATGCCCTTTCTCAGATTGATTTAAACCCAGAATGGGATCGGATGAATGGTCCATGAGCGATATTCTCGATAAATAAATCCAATGAGCGTGCACGCGTTCGCGACAATGCATGACGTATCAAATACTATTATATCGGCCTGTCTTTTGGTCCGATTGGTAAGATGATAGATTGACTGCATGCTCATATCACTGAATCGAGGTGTAAATTGGCTGGAAACTGAACGACAAAAACGCCCCCCCCTTAATACCGGTTTGGCTGGAACGCCAATGTAGGTTTAAACCAGGTTTAAACTCGGAGGTTTAAACCGGAGATGACGAATCCGGGCAATATGTTTCATACCTCATTAGCATCCGGTAAGATATATATAGACAGAACACAACGCGCATCTTAATCGAGAATCTTTTATCGAATGAGTTGCGGATGGCGCAATGATATATTTCGCGAGAGCGAAATGTAACTATGCGCCGTCCGTAACGAGTTCGATAAAAGATTCTAGATTATGATGCACGTTGTGTTCTGTATTTTTATTCAACACCCATCGACACCGTTGTGTCAGATAAATTAAATCCATTAATGTCACCTTCATTGATACCATGACTACCTTTATTGTGATTTAACTCTGATGAATAACCAGTAATGTTCGGGGCATCACCGAATCTGATCGGTGACGTAATCTACGTCATCTTTCAAGAATAGTTCCGGCTTGTATTCCACTAGGGGTATACACTAATGTGTATTCAATGGCTCGTATTCCGTTGAATACATGTGCCTCGCGTCGATGGGTGTGGAATAAATTATGTTACCGACCAATATTATATTACCACTATATTGTTTTATGTGAGCAAAACAAATGAAATGTTGTTATGTAACTCATTATATGTATTCAACATCTGGCAACAGGAAATTATTGTGATGCATTTTATATTCTTCTGTTTAAAATATGATATATCAGTATTGTCATCATTGCTCAACCTGAGCATTTGCATTTATAACTGGTATATTTATGAAACGCACTTAAGCACCAAGAAAGTAAGACACACAAAACATACATTTGAAATTAATTTAAGTTGAATTTTTCATATTATTTCACACATTTTATTTTTAAATAAAGAAACATGCTCTACAAGTTTTTAATCTGTTAAGTTTCCAGTGAGTATGCATGTATTGGCATGAACAAATATATTGAGAAAATATTGTCCAACGTATGAGGAAAAAGTATTGAATTGGATGGAATGAAACACCGACCAATTATTAAAGGGGAGACGCACGTTTTGCATAAATCACAGTAAATCAAGCCAGAATGGCAAGTGATTTTCAACAAAGAATTTCTCTGGATCTATCTGGTGAAAAATCTTGAATTTTACATATGATAATTTTCATTATATATAGAATCAGAGCAATTATAAAGAGACAATAACAATAATGGATTTTAATACATTTGAGAGGTTGAAAATATTTGTTTCGTTTCTGTCCCTTTAGGTACCGAGAACTGCCAGAAAAATTTATAATTTCAAACAACATGTCAACCATCAAATAGCTTATTGTCTTGACTCCATGAGAGGAGGCTTCATTTGTATCATAACGTTGAGCTAGCTTTTTAATTGCATAGTATAGCATCATACCCATGTATTATAATGAAGAATAAAGCAGTCACAAATATGCCAGCCCAATGAAAACAAATGTTCAAATGTGGTGCTGTCCACTCAAGCAGGGAGCAATCAACAGAAATTAGGCCACAGTGTTAAGAGATATGGTGGTCATATTTAACTTGGTTATGAACCCATGACCCAGAACTCAACTGAGCCCAATTTTTCAATGACCAACAAGCATGGCATGAAAATTCTCAATAATAAAAATATTATTTATGGTAGTTGTCTTTCTGAATTAAAATAATCATTTAATTTCATGAATCAAGAACAATTAAGTCTCCTCTCATGATCTTCAGATATGATATCATGTATATATGAAATGCACTGTTTTACAGTAGTTCTCGGTACCTGAACACAGTAAAATTTTAAAGATTATTCATGCCATAAAAGTAAAGTAAATGAGATTATAATAACCAAATGTCCAATGGTTCTTAATTATGGTACCACAATAATCTCTTGTACAAAATTTCACAAAGATATTCCTGATAGATTTAGAGAAAATACATTTTGAAATACCAGGAAATTTTGGCAAAACGTGCGTCTGACCCTTAACCTGTGTTTTGCTATGGCAACATTCTTGTTTGTCAGCGAGATATTTACCAAAAACACCCACGGATCGTTTTGCCAATATTAGCAATGCCAGCCATGTGATTTGGATTGAAATTGCGGTGGGGCAGTGGACCCTCCACTGAGAACCCCTCCCCTGTGTGCCACAACATCCCAGTTACTTCACAGTATAATGCTGGCATAAACTGGTAAATGATTCATCAATAACCATGTCATTATTAAATACTCATTGAAGATTAGTTCCATTAGGAAATGTTCAGACAATAAGTTCAACAAACAACCACTTATATGATATGTTCGTCAGTTTCTCGTCTGCTTTTGTTACCTGAACATCTCTCCAAATTCATAATAGACCATTCCAATGTATGCTATTATAACTGAATGAGAGAATCCATTCAACATAGAACGGGTTAAGAAATTGCGTCAAAAATTACTTGTAAAATGTAGGGTTGGTATCGGTTCGATCGGGTTAGCGGAACCAAATATGTGTTTATGTTTAAATAATATAATCAATCAATAAAAGAAATGATAAATTCTCACCTTCTCGGACCTCATATACACCGACACTGACTCATTGTTTACTCCACATCTTCTATTAACTCCATCTGGGTTTAGAAGATTACATAATTTGTATCTCACATCGAATGCGAAAGTTTCGCAGTTATTGTGTCTGTCACATAGATTTTCACATTGCAGAATGTTTCTCGTAGATGTTCTGAGGATGACATCAGCTGTTTGTGGTGGACCCTCAATCCTTACTGTCGGCATATCCCGACCTTCGATTCGACAAGATAGAAATGCGACAAACAGAGAAAGTAAATACATCATGTAATGTGTTAGCTTAATATCAGTCCATGTATGAGCAACTTAAAGTTTGCATGCTTCGATTTAAGGTACAGTAGAAAGAAACTGAGTATCCTTTTCCCGGCTGATGGTGTCAGTGAGTGTCTTTATACGGATATAGATGTCGCAATATGGCATGTCCCATACTATTGGTCTGCTCGGATATAGGCAGTATGACACGACGTATCCAGTGGAACCATCGATCCTCACCCTCCTCGCGACTACACGTCGCACTCAATACATGAATAATTTCAAGTTTGAACTGCTATATATTGTATATCAACCTGATCTGGCTTAGGGTACGTCCATACAATGTAATATTTGAAACAGGTTGTTTACTTAAGAAATAGATGTTGACTTGCTTGCGTTCCATGGAGTCAGAAAACGTCAGATTCACTTGCACCTATCCTGTTCTCCCGACAATCTGCCTGTCATGGGCTTATAATATTATTTGTTTTAGGTTCATAATCGGCGTAGAATCGACTTATTTTGTGTCCATAATGAACTGAAAATGAAAGTGTCTTAGTGCCATTTATCGACTCATAATGACATATTATAAGTTCACAATGGGCTGACAATAATACGAATAAACTCACGACTTACCAGATGTACGCTCTTTTAAATGTGTTTCCACTATGGACCGCGCCATAAAACTGAATAGTTAACGTGTACACGTCCGCTATGGGCTTATTTTATAATCCAAAATGAACCTATGTTAATATAATAGGTCGATTATAAACCTATTTGCGCGCGGATATATTGTGCATCCATATTCCATGTAACGCAACAAAATCAACAAGCATTTATTATATTTACACCAGCCTGTTCTCGTGAAAATTAGCACCATACTGGCTTATTTTATAATTGCGCGAAATAAGCTATGTAATGGGACTATTTCAATTTGAAATAAGCCAGTACTGTGCTTATTTTCATGAGGAACCAACTCACGACATATACCAGATGTACGCCCTTTTTACAATATTTTGACTGTGGTCCGCGTTATCAAAACGTACTAACGGGTATAAGTCCTCTGTGGGCTTAATTCAGAATCAAATAAGTCCAAAATGAACATATGTGAATATTTAGATAAAAATGAACCTATTTGAGAGGATGTTGATTTACACTGAACTTGTAGATTAGAAGAGCATTTAACGCCAGTCTTGAACGATATGCTAGTATCACGTTGTAAGTTGCGTCCATACAAAATGAAAACTACATGTACATGTAGTTGTGGCCTGCGCGAGACCTCACACAATGTGAGTTACGAATGCATGTACATAAGGAGTAGATAGAGTGGTTTGGTGGGGCTTGCCCATGGACCTGGTTAGAGAGTCTCCGTTGGGGGGGGGGGTTCCACTTTGGGTTGGGAAATTCCAACTGCACTCCCCCCTTGAATCCGACCGAACACAAGTTTTGCATAATTCGTTTGCACCCCTTGCACTGCAGTGCTCAGGCCTAATAGTCTATAAATTCATCAACCATGGTTCTATATACCCGGTCTGAGAACATTTCAGTAATTTGAACCTGAAAATTGCATAAATCCTAACATCTAGTGGTCCAACTCCAGACAAATACACACAGCTAGAGACCAGGACACACCGGGCCGACCATATTCGGCCCGGTGTGAGAAAATTTTGAAAACTAAACAAGAAAATCGCAAAATCATAGCATCTAGACTGGTCTCCAGCTTTTCTGGTGTTGGAAATTTCAAACCTCATACTCACCCTTAGGTTGGAAATTTCTCCAACTGATGACCATTTCAGTCCACAATTTTGACCAAATGTAGTAAAATGTTGTTTTATTAAAACTAATTAGCAGTTTTTTATTGGCCACGGGGAGCAACCACCACACCGGGCCGACCAATATACATATATGATTATAAATATAGGAAACTTATAGCTTTGTAATTGTGTACTTTTATTCCACTGACATCCAAACCATGTTTTCCTGCGTGGGGTAATCACGCCAAGCCCTTATAACATTGGAACGTAGATAAATCCGCTATACATAATCATGTAACCATAAAACTACATAAAGTTTTAAAAGATTAATTAGTATTAATGCAGCGGCCAAATCGAAAAAGAGCTCTAGTTTTAGAAATAACCCTACCCAAGGTAGAACAAGTTGAAACCAACTTTTTTAAAGAAGAAATATATATTGTTCACGAAAATGACAGTGCAAAATAACGGAATTGGTGGTGGCTATTGTCAAATCGACGATGAACGATACCCACCAATGACTTTTTCCAGAAATTAACGATTTTGGTAAAGTGTGCCCTGTAGCTAAGTCCTAAATTAATTGCCAACATTGTTGGTGTTAAAATTACTACATCCTAACATAACTCTACTTTATGAAAAAAGTGTTGGTTAATTTGGATTTTCCTTCGATTTGGAGCCGAAACATTTATTTTTGCTGAAAAATCTCTTTTATATTCACAAAAATAATTGTTTCCAAACATCATTCAAACGAATATTACCATAATGCCAAAATATTGTATAGATATTATGTAGTTATCTGTCAAGCATATGTTAAAAGAAGTTAACAGAAAGTTTGAACTGTTTGCGAGATACTGGATTTTAGCTACCTCTCCCCAAACACGTTTTTGGTAAAAACAATTACATATCTTTTATCAGAACTTTACCAAGTTTCCTAACTCATCATAATGGAAAATTGGGCTCGGAGACATTGTTTAAATGATTAAAGGCGTGTTGTTTCTTCCAGACCACAATTTACAACAACAACATATTTATTCAGATAAACATGCATCGACTTCGACATTGTAGGACTGAAATATTGGCTTTAAACAAAATATGACACATAATGTATACGTATAGTCTCACAAATATCAAACAAAATATTTTTGTTGCCAAAGTGATTGTTAGTGTCCCTCTAAATAATAAGAAATATAGAACATAATTATTATGTTCAGATAAATTCCCACTATATAGTCTCACCAAGATGGCAGTTCGTTCAGTTTTATATACCAGTGTATCTAAATAAAAAGCAAAATAGTGTGATGTGTAGCCATATGCGTAACCTAAGGCGGGTTCGTCATGTGATTGCAACGGCGCAGTTGATGCGGGAGCGCAATTGATGGGGCTATATTAGCACAGCATGACCTGGTGACGGACTCATCGCACAACAAAACGTTCAGACTTCTTGATGGCGAACATTATGAATCATTATTAACTTTCATTTCTCCCTTCCATGAGCTATGATCGAACCACTGCACGGGTGGTTCGTGTGTGACGTATGTATATACTATGCAAGTATTGTCTCAGTGGATTAACACCAATAGTTCAGTACGAACGGGTTTGGACACATGCCGATTCTTCAGTTCGAGAACCAAATAGCCCGATCCCCAACTAAGCGCAAGCATCACAAAAGTAGACTCCAACTGTTCTAACTTGGATATCTTTTTCCCAATAGTTCACTACGAAAGGTTCTGGACGCCTGTCGATTCTTCAACGCGATTCCCTACTGAGCGTAAGCGTCCTAATAGAAGACTCAAACTGCTTCGAACATGATTTGGATAATGTTTTGTCTCTTCTGTAAATTGAAAATATGTCACGTGGAGCTCAGTGTGTCTTCGCTGTCAAGACAGAGATCAGTTCGCAGCCCGCCTGTGGTTTATTGTGAATTTTCACACAGCAGTGGCTTGGCCGCTTTGATCGACGTGTAAGGTCGCTCGTGCTATGTCGACTTCGCACCATGCATTCGTGCATTAATCGAGTACCAGTACCAGTCAGCTTGTCGTATTGGTGAGTATCAGATCTCGTACTGATCAAACAATAGCAGCACATGTACACAATAGCATGGCTGCAGCCGGTTCATCGGTTGGTTTGTACACATGACTGGGATAATAGTGTAATGTTTAAAAGCGTCTTAGAACAATGTTAAGCGCTATATAAAACCGCCATTTGGAAACGAATGTAGAATTATATTACCCAATTGAGAGTCACTATACCGGGCCGGCCACAGCCGAAAACACTGCCTTTATTTGTGAATATTCTGGACACTCGGGGCATATTTATGGAAAATTAAAACAGCATCGTCGGCTCGTGTTTTATAAGCTTTATTTTGTATTATCTATCCCGCTGATTCGGCCTTCTATATTTTTGTCAAAAAATAAACTTGCAATCAGCACTTATCAATGTACCGCGTATGTATACACAATGTCATTGACATGCCCCGCAGTAATTTCATTACACTCACGCGCACATGTCGATTCCGCATTTTACATCGCCACTCGGATGACGTCATATAGGTAGACATAATTAACTCCGATTCGGTGTATTTAATTTGTCTACTCATGTGACGTCATTTGAGGATTTGCGACGGAGATAGCCGGATGGTGGAGGTATTATCTATTTATTTTCGGCTTATTTATTACGCGATAGTTATGGGATGGATCATTGTGTTCATAATAGGGGTGGCTTTCCGATAGTGTTTTGTTGTATACATCAGGAGAGCAATAGTTTGAAGACTTAAAATAGGGTAGTTGATCTCCAAACCATCGAAAAGATTAAAATTGTCTTTCTTATTTATCGCTTGCTTTTTTCGTAAGGTGCCGCAGGCTTTCGGGAACGAGCCCATCCATGGTAATTAATTAGTAATTGTATATTTCCTGATCGAATAGCATTTTCTCCACACACTGTTAAAACGTATAGCGTATCATTTTAGTTCGTGGAGTATTCAAGACTTCAAATATGGTAGTTGGTCCCAAAACAGTGAACATTCGCCACCCATATATATTATGTAGTCCCTGATAGAAAATCACACCATCGGTTACTATAGAGAGCATATATGTTCAGTTCGTATTGTGTTCAAGACTTTAACTCGGGTAGAGTGTTCTTGGAAAATAGAAATTTAGACTCTCCTATATGCCATGCAGTCGTATTTTGTAAATTGCCACCTGTGCTATTTCGGAAACCAACCCATCCATACACTGCGCATTTTCTTACATAACTACCCTTTGTCCACACCTTCAGTTAATATTGAGATACTATCATTACAGTGAGATATAATACTGTAGGGGGACCTCGAAATATAGAACATGTTTGAGCTAACGCTTGCCACCTTGGTCAGACTAGTTTATGAGATATAAAATAAGATATCCAGACCATATTTTCTATATATTGTCGATTTAGAGATATGGTATGACGTAGTAATATTAACATCAACAGTGTTGGCAAATAAGTTAGAACTTCGCCACATGGTTCGCCTGACCAAAATCGTAATTTTTTTGAAAAAGTCACTGTTGGGTATCGTTCATCGTCGATTTGACAATAGCCACCACCAATTCCGATATTTTTCACTATCAATTTATTGAACAATATATATATATCCTTCAAAAAAAATTTGATTTCAACTTGTTCTACCGTGGGTAGGGGTACTCGACCACTTTTGGCGTTTGGCCGCTGCATTATAATTGGGTTCATATTCTAGATTATGCAGTGTGTTTTTTGTTTTGAAAATATCGTCTGTCAAACTCTCTATCGACCTATACCTAAAAAAAATCTGGGTTTTGTTTTAAACCCAATTTTTTTTTTCACATAATTTGAACAAATCTCTCATATTACAAAGGCGAATATGTGTTGTTATTATAGTACTATGGTATACGTTTGTTATAGAGGATAATGATTTTCCCCTTCACATTGATAGCTTGAATTGAGATTGTTTGAAAATACACGAATTGGGCGCCTCCTTAATATGTAACAATTAAAAAACTTCACGCGCGACTTTCTCTTTGTTTTTGTCGTCAAAATTATATAGAACAATAACCGTTTCCGAGCGAAGACAGCTGTAGATGTTATTCCCATGATCTACATGACTGTGCATTTTTTACGCGACCAATGATTAAACAATTCGTACAGAAACAAACGTAACTATCTCAAATTTATCGAAAAATATAGCAAAAAAATACGTATATTCAACGCTATATCGACGAATTTGTTCGGAAATCTTCCGCGTCTGTATGCTGATGGCTTATTATTCATCTGGGGGATGTTCAGGAAATATTAGCAGACGACCCGGCGGGCGACGGGCAAACACATAATACAACTGCAGAATGATTCATTTTTTTATAGTGGAAAATTATCAGACAACATTACGAATACAGAAGTGCAGAAGGATTCAATAGGCTTGTTGTCTCATCTCATTCCAATCACCCATAATCATCCATTAGCATTTTGTTAAAATATTAATCTTGTTTTTGTATTGGGAATAAATATTGTTTACACCAAGGATTCATTTTTGAACATGTTTGACATGTTCAGATGGCCATTTGTTGAACTTATTATCTGAACATTTCCTAAGGGAACTATTCATCAGCCAGTATTCAGTGAAGAAATGGTTACTACATGTATCTACGAGTAACGTACAGACTACCCTTATTTTGTCGTCGGTCAATCTGTTTCACACTAAAACCTTTAATGTGAAGATGTTGCTTTGATAAATTCTGCTCTTCGAGCATTAAATACAATGTAACATCCACTTCACGTCGATTTAATGTTTCAATTATTCATACATGTATCATCGACAACAATGTGCCAAACAAATCACTTAGTTGATTTTAAAACCCACCGACGAGTTATCCATTTTTCCCGATACGGCTGTTATCTGGAAGAATGCATTTTTCATGGGTACTATGGGTGTTCTTATAACGCCCACGGGCATTCTTCAAGAATACGCAAGGGATTATTATATGACGGATACTCCCGTCGAGAGCAGGGGGGGGGTGAAGAAAAAAATTCTTCCGGCACGTATGCCGGGGTGGGTGGGTGGTCAAAGCCACCAACAAGCAATTTTTGCGCAACTAAAAACAAAATTTCCTGCTTGTTTTTATAGTGTTTTGGCAATGAGTTGGGCTTCAAACCCACTTTGAATGAGAGAAATAACGTAATTCTAACTGGTAAACTGACTGCAGGCAGTTATCGTGTTGTATTTTGTTGCAAATTTTGAAATCCAAGATGGCCGCTGGCAGCCATGTTTTTTTGGCCGAATGACCTCAAAATGACTCATTCCTATTTACATGTCCATGTTAACATCCATGATAAATAGTATTCACAGAAATTCATATACAGCTGTTTACAGTGAATCCCCCCCCCGCAAATCTCTGTTTTAGTGTTAAAAGGGGGGTGGGTGTCAAAAAATGGTCGGAAAAAACTGCTGAAAACGGAAAAAAATTTGGCGGTGGGGGTGGGTTGGTACAAAAAATGATCGAAAGGGAAAAAATGCCATACGTGCCTGAAATTTGTTTCGACCCCCCCCCCCCTGTCGAGAGTGTAATAAAATGAAACGATACACGACGTGGCGATCCAATCTTAGGGGCGTGTCCGGTTAGAAATGTCCAGCACTTGCAAAGCTTTAGGCCAGTCTATATATAGATGTCAGGAATTTGCAGTTTTCAAGTTAAAATTTTAAATGTTCTCCCACAGATCCGACTATGGGCCAGTCACAAACCGCCAACCAATTATAAACAAAAACAAAATACAAACAAACACAAACAGGCCTGGACATTCTATAGGAGTGTGCAGTGTTCGGTCAGGTTCGAATTTAAATGAAAGTGTCAACGACACTGTAGCTCAACTTGAGAATCAGTTAGTTTTTGCTGAGCAATTAACAGAATGATAAAGAATAAGGAACGTAAACTAGAGGTCACCCCGAAGATCCATATGAAGACTGGTGATAGTCAGATGGGGGATGTGGTATGTGGGGTTCGCCAACGGATTTAGTGATACAAAGAGTAAATTCCAAAATGGCCATTGGCGACCACTTTTTTCAACGAATTTCTCTCAAAATAGGATGCTCCCATCCAGAGGTCATCCCGAAGATCCATATGAAGTTTGGTGATAATCAGATGAGGGATGTGGTTTGTAGGGTGTGCCAAAGAATTTAGTCGTGCAAAAAGTAAAATCCAAGATAACTGCCAAACGGCCATGTTTTTTTCATCGAAAATGTGTACAAGTTTGATAGCTCCCACCTAGAGTTGATTCTAAACATGCCTATAAATTTTCAAATTCATTCTCCAATAAATGCGGGCTGTGGGGTGTGCCGATGGATTCAAATTTAAAATCAAAGATGGCTGCTTGTGGCCATGTTTTATAACACATTTTGGTCAATATAGGAAACTCCCATCTAGAAGTCACTCCGGAGATCCATATTCGGATGGATCTTTCAAAATTCAGCTTGCGAATAGTCATGTAACATCGTGGTCCTCCTTACGTAACCTAGGAGCGTACTTTGACAGTACTATGGAAATGGATGCTATGGTCTCGAATGTTTTACGCTCGAGCTACATGAAGTTGAGAGCCTTGAGACGAGTGAAATGTCATCTAAGCTAAAGTGCGATGAAACATGCCGTTCTATCTCTGATTGTTTCTAAAGTTGACACTTTTAGTCCATTATTAACACACCTTACAACGGGAAGTGTCCGGGGGATTGATCTTTTATTGAAAAGCTGCGCTCGTCTCGTTTCTAATGTACCAAGATACAGCAGAATAACACATGTCATGAAAGAACTACACATGTTGAAGTTTGAGTACCGTGTCAGATACAGATGTGCCCTAATTGTTTTCAAGTCTCTGCACGGAGATACACCATCTTACATTTCTGAAATGTTTACCAAACACAGCTCAGTTACTCGAAATGGCCGAAGTGGAGTCCAACTGTCTCATATACCCGATAAACTAAATGTAAACTATGGAAAGTGCTCATTCCAAAATGTCTCAGTTTCTATTTGGAACAGTCTATCCGTTGATATGAGGAATATTGACTCAGTATCATCTTTTAAAACAGCTCTTAAAACTCACCTGTTCAGAGTGTGTTATTCGTTATAAGTGCACCATCTGTTATTTTAACTTTTTTAGGCTTATCCGTTATAGTTGGAAATTAATATTTAACTTAATATTTTAATCAGGTCGTTTAATCTAATGGATATTTTATTGTTAATTGTAGGTCCAATTTCAGTCACCTTTCCGAGTTATCTGCCATATATATCGGTGAAGCTTGTTTTGCCTTTTTATGTGTAAATATGCTCGATGTTATCTTGTTTGTGTATATTTGTGTATGTAATTGCGCATTGAAACTAATTGCTGTAGAATGCGTTTCTTAAATGAATATATAATAATAATAATAATGCAGTTTGGTGACGATCGGATGAGAGATGTGGCCTGTAGGGTGTGCCAAAGCATTTAGTCATACAAAGAGTAAATTCCAAGATGGCCGCTGGCGGCCATGTTTTCAACAAACTTCAGTCAAGATATGACGCTCCCATCTAGATGTCACCCCGAAGATCCATATGAAGTTTGGTGATGATCGGATGAGGGATGTGGTCTGTAGGCTGTGTCAAAAAGATTTAGTTATGCAAAGAGTAAAATCCAAGATGGCTGCCGGTGGTCATATTTTTCATCGAAAATCGTTCAAATTCGATAGCTCCCACCTACATGTGATCTAAATCATGCCTGCAAAATTTTAAAATGATCCGGCCATAAATACGGGCTGTAGGATGTGCCGATGGATTCAAATTTGAAATCTAAGATGGCTGCTGGCGGCCATTATGTTTCATCGATAGCTCCCATCTATGTGAATCACTGAACTAAATGGTTTCCCATAGACGACAGTGTTAACGTTTCAGCCAAATTCACTGAATTGAAGCATGCAGGCCACTCCCGTGATGTTTACCCAGCTAGTTTGACACCAGCTAATCATTAAAATGCAAGAAAACATCATATATATATAGGTCATGTGTTTACTTTTTTAAATAATTCCCCGAGTTAACATCAGGGCTGAAAATACCCAGAACTACAGCAGCTAGTTAAATAAATTTCCCGCTCACAAAATTCCATTCCCCCATTAATTCACCAGTTTAAAATATTTAGACATGATGTACAAATCAAATAAACAAGATTTCATCCTTTGATAAAGTGTCACATGTATCAGGTGAAGGCCATTCTTCAGTTGCCTTCACCTCTAGCATTCCGCGGTGCACTCGCTCCCAACTCAGGAACACGTTTAGCTATAGATCACCCTGAAGCTGCATATGGAGTTTGGTGAAGATCGGTTGTGGGGTGCGGCCTGTAAGGCGTGTCGAAGGAAATTGCTGACGGGCGCACGCATGCACGTATGCGCGTACGGAAGGACGGCGGACGCCAGCCGATGGCAACAAGTTGTCCTACTTCTGGTGATTAGCCATTGACTCAATGCGTTGACGTTCATCGCACATGGCCGTCACTGTGACGTTACATAATATATCGCCTGTACTATAACTTAACCCTTTACCCAACAAACCGGCCAAATAAAGCTTCAACAGCCTAAAATATCTTCGGTCTGTCTCAATAGAACCATACACATATGGATATCATTGGAACCGGCTCCTTGACCACATTGTGATAGTTATAGTTATGCCCTGTGCCAATGCATTCTCTTATATATGCGAGTCGACCATAGGTCGCCTCGCATATATAAGAGAATGCATTGGCCTAAAAAAATCTTTTTTTAACACTTTTTACCATTTTTTCTTACATTCTTTAACAATTTTATAATTTTTAATGTGTCAAGCCAATGCATTCTCTTATATATGCGAGGCGACCTATGGTCGACTCGCATATATAAGAGAATGCATTGGCACAGGGCCGTTCTGTTGGGTAAAGGGTTAATGGCCATAGACAACATACATCGACGATTAATTAAAGGGATATGCTGGATTTTGTCCACTGACATAATAAATACGGGACCCTCAGTTGTCGGATATGGTGTCATGTGAGGCTCAGCGAGATCAATATTAGGCTCGACCTACGGCCTAATATTGATCTCATTTCGGCTGACATGACACCATATCCGACTAAACGTCCCGTAACTTATAGTATAGAACGATAGGCGCTATTTACATGATTGTATGCAGTATATGTGATGGCACAGCAAAGCAAAATGGCACACGTTAAAAATTTGTGCACTGAATGGCCAAACATTTTTGTTAACATTTCAGTGTGATTACTAATGGCACATAAGATCGTCGTATATTATAGTTTGGAATCATAATGCCATTGATGACAATTTGTCAACCACGGGGGATTGTTGTCGTGTGCGAATTTTCCAATAGCCATGCAGTTAGAACAATCTAACCCGAAGGGGAATGCGTCTGCGAAATGAAATGTCCTACTGATCGGAACATTTGTCCCTATGCCGAACGAACACTTCCAGAAATATGTGTTATGCGCCAGAAAATAGTGAGAAAGAACAAGTAAACCCACCCATGGAAGCTTCTCGTGGGCAGCTGTCGACTTCTGAATGAGGCAGTTCTACCAGGTTTCGAAAGATTCATAGGACATGTCATACCAAATATGAATGGCATTGGTTGCTGCTGTTTGTTGCAAGTCATCGCGATAACAAGCTTAAAATTGCAACAACAAAAATAGACAAACTAAGGGCCGCAAGTCAGGTATAAAATCGGACAAACCTTATTTTATAGATATTTAAACAATATTTTAAGTGTCTGTTCACACGTCGCCGTTTAGCGATGTAAGATGGGCCACGCGTTGCCCGGTGTAAGTTACTACAGACCGTTTTCACGTACGAGTGGATAAGCATAGACATATATCAAAATTATGTTCATTGGTCACATATGCTCGTTAATTGTTTCCCCTTTAGTTCTCATCCAACTGCAGTAACGTATTGCTATATGCATACGTGTATGGCGATATGCACAGACTAACCATGAATTAAGTAGATTATCATAGGAAATTGGGCTTCAGTAAAAATACACATATAGCTTTATAAATTTTAAAAGATCAAGGATTAACCCTTTGAGTGCCAGGTCGATTTTTGTATCAACCCATATACCCTGTGCCAATGCATTCTCTTATATATGCGAGTCGACCATAGGTCGCCTCGCATATATAAGAGAATGCATTGGCCTAACATTTGTTTGTTTTTTTTTACAATTTTTTACAATTTTAATAATTTATTCTTATATTCTTTAACAGACTTATTTTGTAGGTTTAGGGCCGATGAGATCGGCCCCTGGCACTCATATGGTTAAACAGTCGTGTTGCATAAGTATGTGAGTATCGATATGGAGTGCGATGTTATATGAATGTACATGTATAACTACCCGTTTCCTTTTATATGTTTAGTGAAGTGTGGTGTTTTGGAAATGAAAATGCCGATATTTGGAGTATCCAATAAAACGATTCTCAGAAAGTAGTATTTGAAACTAGTTTTATTCAACACGGAAATTATATGTCGCACTGTCAGGTATTGCTTTCAAATTGTGCTCCAAAATTGATTATTTATATAGTTTTTCATTTTGTTATGAATTTCAGAACAAATGTATAATTCTGCACCTTAATGTGAATTCCATGCCGGATTCAATAATGTGGAAAATCGTAGGGGTACCTTTTTATATCCAAGCTGTATACAGCCCCGTTAACAACGGAGGCATCTCCCTCTATATAATATGATAAAGAGTGGGGCATGAATTGCAACGATATGCGTGTGTACACATCCTGTTTATTATTTGATTTTAATCTCAAGATGCCATCTCGAACCACCGGGAAAACGGGAAATCCAAAGGACTTCATGTCGTTTCTTCAAGTTGATCATCATCCGGGGAATTACTTTCAAATTGGACATGAAATCTTCAACTATTAATAACCACTATAGCTCACATAACCGGCATGGTTATATCATCGTGTAGGCTTAATGTTTGTAGAATCCGTATTCTCGTTTGTTAACGTTGGCAATCCGAACGCAGTTATCAAGATGTTCAAACTAACGACCACCAAGATGAGAAACATGGAGATGAAGTCAAGGACGTCTAACATATTCATCCGCCGACGGTACTTGAGGCTTGTCTTTCTGGTGGTGTTAGCTCTAGATGTGAACCAAGCGATTACGATCATGATGCAGCTGACGAGAATTTGGGATATGATGCACGTGACGACCATGGCTAGAAGCAACGCGTAGTGCGGGTACGTCGCCCCGGCGCTCACCAAGATTCGTAACTGTGAGGCGTTCGCTGTTAGCAGCGCGACGTCCATGAGGAAATAGACGGCCTTCTTCCGGCTCTCGTATGGCTTGAGATTAATGATCTGTGGAAAGCAAAATACGATTGGGTGATGTCTAAAGAACAGACAAATATTACATATTTAGGCTAGCTACATCAAAAACCATTGTGAAAATAAATGTTCGAATCCATTATTCGCAGAAATCAAAACTTCATTCAATTTGGATATTGTATAGATCGAGACAAATATTGTTGAATGTTTCACAGAAACGTCACGTCCAATATTGCACATAACATGTATATAACAAATGTTGCTTCTGTCACGCCCCTGTGGCCAAATATGTCCACAAATGCAAATATACTGATATTTGAATTCTATATTCTCTGAAAAGACTGTACAAGTGAACTATTTTTATTTGCGGTTTCCGCGTTTAAAATACTATTTGCTACCGTGTCCGGAACAAAAAGCTAACAATATTTATGAACGCACTTAACTATTACGTGCTGTAGAAAATGCAATATATTATACTTGCTCTCACAATCTAATATGTCTTAAGGCGCGTACACATGAAGCTGCAAGAAAATATCTGCAAGAAAATATCAGGTAAAATTGCACACTGATATTTTCTTGCTGCAAAGATTACGCCCGTGAGAACCCGGCGGTTTAGACGGCGTTGATTGCGCACAATCAGAACAGTATTAGTCATTCTGGTTCAAGTGAATTGCGTCCATTTTGGCAATTCATAGCTTTGTGAAATTTCCAACTGTTGACATGTATTACCGAAGTCGGTGGGATTAGGCACCCACCGACCTGTAGCAACGTTGCTGATCTCATGAATAAAGACCTTCTGCATAATGAAAAAGTGATCACGTTATTTGGAAATTTGGAAATGTTATAATTTCATAGTGCATGCATATGTGGGGTGACAAATGTTATTATGGTTTTGTGGCAAATCGGATGACCCCACCCCATTGAGACCCCATATGAAGTTTTCAGGATATTGTTGATTGGTTCATGGGGCTGTGGTGTACATTACGTTACCGAATTTACGTTGGTACATGCGGAGACGTGAGACCCCCGCCAACTATGGTCAAAGTTTTCATCAGTTGGAAACAATATTAGTTGAAATTTCATACCAACAATGGTTTTAAATTGTTCTTGTAGTCTGATTTTTCAACCATTAATGTATGTGGAATTAGTGGTTTTAGACCAACATTTGATTTCTTCCTACTTTGGTCAAAATATTGGTTTGGAATTTCATCTAGGCCCCTCCCTCACCGGTGTCCAGTCAAAATTCAAGTCATGTGAGGTATCAGATGGGAAATTCAAAGAGGTGTGCAAATTAAATTATGTGATCTTGAGTTGTTTTGCCTGGTTCAAGAGGGGGTGCAGTTGGAAATCCATGGGCATCCTCCGTCAGCGGAAACCCTCAAAAGATATATGTCCACACACACATATCCATGTAATAGCTCAGCGATTATGTCAAACAATTCAAAATGGAATTACGAAGTCAATTGTTGAAACAGGCGATAATATTGATGGATCATAACTCGAGTGCATGAACGGTTACCAGCGTGTCCCTTATAAAGATTAGTTAACGGATACCGATGGCCACCAATCAAGGTGAACACATATCACCAACTGGCAATAAAATATCAGCGCGCTGTCTTCGTCGGATATTTTCCGGTATTAGAGACCTTTCGCATCCTCACGTTTACGATTACGAATACGGATAGCTATTCGTAGTCGTAAGTCTATCCGTATGGCCAAAAAGTCCTTTCGCAAAACGACTACGCATAAGAGTTTTGACGAACACGTACCATCATTATTTCGTACCACTTTTACAACTCAAAGCGTGTGTTTGGTATATAGTCCCTTAATACTTCACTTATCGTCTCATTTGCAACAATGCGATAATCATGACCTGTTTATATTGTCAATAATTCGACCAGTCACAACGTACGACCCGGGATTCTCGTGTATATTATGGCAATACAGGTATAATGCCAGGTCATATGTGGTGGAAATTCAGTTCGTTGTTATCATGGATGACATGATAGACGTTATGCTGACGGGGGGAGAGGGGTTCCTAAATTTGGACCTCACATCAATCACGACGCCACCACTTCAAGGCCCTTTCAGTCCGCAATTTCATTTCAATGCGATTTCGACAGGAAGACAGTCTTGCCAGATTATGCCATCCCCCACAATTTACGACAGAATCATCCATAATTGTCATCATTATTATGTAATATGTATGTGCAAGGACGTGGCTAGAGGGTTTCCGTTGGGGGTGTGCACACGACTACGGGCAATAGACCGGGACCCACCGGGACGACCATGGTTGTTCGGCCCGGTGTGAGAAAATTGTGAAAACTAAACAAGGAAAATCGCAAAATCCTAGCATCTAGACTGACCTCAAGCTTTCCTAGTGTTGGAAATTTCAAACCTCATACTCTCCCTTAGTTTGGAAATTTTCAGTCAACGATTTTAACCAAATGTAGTAAAATATTGTTTTCTTAAAGGTGTACTGTACACAGAGATAGGCAATTTTTTTATTTACTCCCATTGACATAACTTTCAAGTTAGATTGTGTTCGTGTTATATGAGTTTCGTATAAACCTAATTTAGCGACGAAAATATTGATCTTGTAAATAAAAATATTACGATTTCAAACTACGCGCCATGTTTTTGACCTTCACCGGAGAAGACGCAGGTTGCAGGGTGAACCGGAAGTTCAATTGATGCCTGCAATATCTTCCATCGAACAATCTCACCCCCTATAAAAATACTTGACGCTTTATGAATCTTGTTTCTTCTCTTGTTTTCCAAATTGGTTATAGCGGGACTTCCTTTTGCATGTAACATGTTTTGTTCGCAACTCAATAATGTTCGTCGTAAACGGCCGTCGATAAAAGACACCCAACATGTGAAATTTCAAGAACGGTAACTCGTAATGGCATAATTCTCCATTTTATGACTCCAGCCATAAATTCATTTATATTAAATAATTCAATTTGACTCTTATGATAGCCTGTTAACCGGAACGTTTTCAGTAGACATCGTCGACTCAAATACGTTATTTTAAAATATAATATTGATATTAGATCGCAATTGTTACCGGGAATTTATTGAAATTGGCGTACAGTACCCCTTTAAACTCATTAGCAGTTTTTTATTGGCCACGGGGAGGAACCAGGACATTTTAAACGTGAACAAGAAAATCGCAAAATCCTGGCATCTAGACTAGCCTCAAGCATTCATAGAGTTGGAAATTTCCAACTGATGACAATTCCAGTGACAATTTTGACCAAATGTAGGACAATATTATTTTCTTAAATTAACTAGAAGTTTTTGACTGGCCACGGGGAGGGACCAGGACACAAGCTTTCCAAGTGTTGGAAATTTCCAACCTGACACCCCTAACTGATGGCCATTTCAGTCCAAAATTTGTATCAAAAGAAGGAAAATATGCAAATATTGGTCCAAAAACAATAAATTCCCCACAATAAGTTGTTTGGAAATCAAACTACAAGAACATATTCAACCTATTGTTGGTGTGAAACTAATGTTGTGTCAGGTATGAAATTTCCAACTGTTAAAAATTTTGACCAAAATTGGAGGGTGAGACACCCTCACCCCCCCCCTGTCGCCACGTCTCTGTGTATGTGTATTGGAAATAAAATATCCTATCCTATCCTATCCAGGCCTATCACCTCTTTGGGTTTAGGAAATCAGACATAAGATTGCTGTGCTCGCTGGTGTGCATCACTTCTGATTTGGTCCTATCAAATCGAAACAAAGTCGACACGGTGATGTCGGTGGGTGTGCCAAATATTATTTTAGTACCACCAAATCCATGTCAGTCGTGTATTTTTGGCGACTGGTTTCATAGTGCACTTCTATATATTACTGCAAAGTGTTGTGTCGCACCCAGCGATTACTATTCGTTGTGAATAGCGATCTTATTTCGCGGGAAGCTCGAGATTCACGACGACGAGTACAGCGATTGCCAATCTAAACAGCATATCGAGGTCGTAGCTCAATACAACTGGATGATTTACATGATATACATATACAGTCTCGAACGGAGTAAAGTGATATATTGCAGAAAATAAATTTCAGGTGTTATTTGAGCTTATTAGAAACCATGAAATCGTAACCGTTATTGCGGATAGTAAAATACGACAACGATTAGAAAGTACACAAATGTTGGTGACGTAGTACCCTATCCGTATCCGTAATCGTAAACGTGAGTTTTGCGAAAGGTCTCTATTATTTATTTCATTGGTCAAGTAAGTCACATGGGGCATACCTGATATTTTCTTGCCCGTCATGTGTACGCGCCCTTATAGTCCGCATACAAGTTATTTACAGCTTTATTTTGATGCCCGGAGATTGACAAATCCCATGAACTTAAAAAACCCCTACAAGATTAGACGGCTTCCCACTGGTGGCCTTTGGAGTTCAAAAGTAGAAATATATGCTAATGTTGGTCTAAAACACCAATTTCCTCACCAATTAATAGTTAGAAAATACAATAATGAGAGCAATTTATTTTTGGAGTGTAAAACTTAAAATACTCTTTAATTTTGCCGTGTCCGGAACCAAAACTAGCAATAAACGCACTTGACTGTTACGTGAAATATATTATACTTGCTCTCCCCATTTAATATGCCTTATACTATAGTCCGAATAAAAGTTATTTACAGCTTTATTTTGATGCCCGGAGATTGACAAATCCAATGAACTTCTAGGTTTAATTTGAGTCGAAATGGTCTTTATCCCATTGTTCTGGGTACTAAGTTATAATGGTATTTTGTTACCAGGTTCGCTGAATCTTGCCTTTTGTTACCCAGGTTCTGCAGAATAAACTGATGTCGTCTGATTTGCTTATTAGAATGTTGTCGTTCCCTTTTGAAAATCATCACATACAACCATGTTTTTAACATGATTTATCATGATCTATTAAAGGTACGGTTGGCCTTGGCGGTGGGTATCCTGTAAAAATATTTCCACCCGTCAAAAACCGCCACAAACAGAAAGAACATCAAAATGTAGACAGACTTTGTCTATATACAAATAAGAAATATCGCATAAACAGTATGTTATTGTCATTTGTTTGACCATTGTTATGTAAACAAAAGCATAAAAAGTAACTTTTCTGGTGTTTGTTTATATTATGATGGTAAACATAAAGAGCGCTCTTTGTTGGTGAATTCCTGATATGGAACAAATAAAGAGCGTTTATGCCATTTGTGTGTGATTAGCCAGTAGCATTGTGCTGTCTTCTATAACACAATCAGGCTCTTGCTTAGGTAAAATATAGTAGGTCTTTATGATAACATGCTGTTTACGCGATAGTCATGGTATATATGAACGAAACTGTATGCATTTTAATGTTTTTCTGTTTACGGTGATTGGAACAAATATGAATATTTTCGACAACTAAGGCCTCACGTGCCTTTAAGATATATATAGAAGATCTCACATGAGTTTCTATTTATACGGAATGTATCAACCGAGTTCACTAAATTCGATTTGAGTCGACGTTTACCGAGCCTCCAATATAATTTAGTGGACGAGGTTGATAAATTACGTATACAATAGAACGAGTTTGAGATACATTTTATCACATGATAAAATAAACGCGAAGCAACGCGAAGTATTCACCGAAAACAACAATCATAAACTTCAGCAATCACAAGTCATTTAAATAATGATGTGATGTCATCGCACGCGCTAATATTACACGTGTGTCTTACCAATTATGAAGCTGGTTTTGTGGGTTAATTATGTGATAAAAGGAAATATGTAATGGCTTTTTAAGGATATAATAGGGTTATATCATGGTTATAACAACATTTACCATGATATATCATGATTATAACAGCATGTAACATGATATATCTCGATTATAAATTTATAATTGATTATAAAGGACAAAAGGAAGTATTTCTTCCCAAACCGTGTTATATAAGACAGGAACTCTCTCACATAATGTATCATTTCAGATGGAAGCCTAGACCAGTTTATATCTTACATAGACTCCTACTTTTACGACAGAAAGTATGCGTTTGATGATAGATTGGCTTGATAGATATTCACGATGTACTGGAAGGTCATATTATTATCTCTAAATGTAAAACTTATTCACTGCTTGTTATCGGAACTAGAAGTCACAAGATGACGATGATGATGGTGATGATGATGATGATGATGATGATGCAAGCCCGAAAATGCGACGCAGAGACTTGTCTCCATGTGCTCATTGGCAACCCTCAAAATAAGAAAATGTTAATTAAAGTACGACTAGAAAATCCCATATCTTATGGGAATACATTACGAAGATTCAGAGGTGGAAACCCGGTTGAGTTCCCTGTATTGCCACACCCACCTCCTCCGATATGTTATCTGGCGAATCCACGTCGTCTCCATTTGATGTCGCTCTCCTCTGGGAACTTCCATGTCCTGTAAATTTCGAAACATATACATTATGTTCGCTGTCATAGTAAAATAATTTATCGTATGCACAAAATACGTGTGGACATTTACCCCTTTACATAGTAAATACTCACTGACGAGTAGTTCCCTTAGGAAATGTTAAGATAATAAGATCAAGGAACGAGCTGAACATTTCTCACCGATGAATAGGAATCATTATTCACTTCCCGAACACATTTCCAAATGAGAAATATACAGTTCCAAACATATACTGTTATAACTGGGTAGGAGAATCCATTTAGTATAGAAAGGGTTAATTACTGACCCACTTCGAAATCAAACCAGCCCAACAGTGCCAGATTTTATGATAACAAATATTAAATTTGTCATGCGTGATATTTTGCCGTCATTTTTTAACAAATCATTACGTATGATGACTGAGCCAAAGCAACGAAACGGCGTTATCAAATTGCAGATCACACTAATATACTTTGGTACGCATACAATTTCAAAATACATGCCGAAGTGACAGAAATTCGTAAACATTGTTTAACTCTGCCCACAAACGCTCTGTATTAAAGGTACGGTTGGCCTTGGCGGTGGGTGTCCTGTGAAAATATTTCCACCCGTCAAAAACCGCCACAAACAGAAAGAACAACAAAATGTAGACAGACTTTGTCCGTGTACAAATAAGAAATATCACATAAACAGTATGTTATTGTCATATTTTTGACCATTGTTATGTAAACAAAAGCATAAAAAGTAACTTTTATGGTGTTTGTTTATATTATGATGGTAAACATAAAGAGCGTTCTTTGTGGGTGAATTCCTGATATGGAACGAATAAAGAGCGTTTATGCCATTTGTGTGTGATTAGCCAGCAGCATTGTGTTGTCTTCTGTAACATAATCAGGCTCTTGCTTAGGTAAAATATAGTAAATCTTTATGATAACATGCTGTTTACGCGATGGTCATGGTAGATATGAACGAAACTGTATGCGTTTTAATGTTTTTCTGTTTACGGTGATTGGAACAAATATGAATATTTTCGACAACTAAGGCCTCACGTGCCTTTAATGCCATATCAAGGTAAACTGAACGACGAACGCTCTTTATCGTGACATGGTGTTGAAACAGAGGATCCCTTATCCATAACAGTGAGACCGTACACATCTCGTAGACATACTTTATATATTAAATAGTCCTATGTATACGTCACAAACAAGCCTGAGAGGCTGGAATAACAATTATGATAATACAGTTTGTGTATCATATGCTCTGAAAAATACTTTTAGTGGTCACAGAAATTTTCCAGCTGTTTTAAATTTTTCGCACAGAAGTGACAGAAACGCTCTTTAGTTCTACAAACATCAGGAATAGACTAAAATGGAACGCTCTTTCCTGTTTCATGCCGTGCTAGTGGCTTTATGGGATGTCGTTTGCGCATTTATTAAATAATTTGACTTAACGCAAAGCGCAATTTATTTGCGTTTAAGTTAAATTAAATGTGCATGCGTGGGCAGTAATTGCGCTTGAGCACAATTAAATGTATGTAAGTTCAAGCGCAATTGAATTGCGATTAAGCGCAATTATTGATCACCATAAAGAAAACCCCCTTAACTCTTATAGAATAGTCTGCAGGAGAAATACAAGACAAAATCTTATTAGGAACCTCATTTGATCTTGGAGTTGTGAAAACTTATTCAATTGCGCCATTGGGTAGAGATGTAAGCGCAATTGAATTAAATTCAATTGTGCTTAAATCCAGTTATTAATAAATGTGAAATCGGCCTCCCATATTTTTTGGTTTTTGACTTTAATAATGTATTTCACAGTTATGATATGTCCCTGCTCGCGATCGCATTAATTTGGTGACTGGTGCAGATTTTTCCTGACACATGGCGGGTGTGGCCATGATATGTCCGGGCTGAAAAAAAATGAGAAATGCATTTTTTGTTCCTACACTGAAATTTACTCATATGTGTCCTTTGCCAACCTTAAATATCCTCTTAGCAACAGGAGCATATAATTTAGAACACATTTAACTCCATGTAGGGGGTTTATATATGTTATTATATATGTCGAAATAATACCTGCATGTACTATAGATAGCTTTTCTAACTTGTTATTTTATATTTTCAAGTGGCGATATAATCTGTTTTTTTTCTTTCTTCTTAAATAATAATAAAGGTATGGCTTAACTCAGTCATCGTTGTCATGGAACCTCATCGTCATGTTTTAGCCCCGTAAAATGATTATTACACAAACATATAACTCAAACTGTATATAAGCACGGGGCTTAACCCATGTAGTGCCACCACACCCTTCCAGACTTCAAACCATAGTTTCTCAAATATACTTACTGGCTCTGGACCTCCGTTCAGTCACCACATTGCTACACAATACACACAGTACCATTTCACAACCAAGGAATGGGCCTGGAATTAACCTGGTTTGTACAACAATATCACGAGACTAGCTGAAATAGACTCACTTCGGGAGTCTTTATTCAGCGCCGGATGGGGGCTAGCCGCCCCTTAGTGCGCTTTGCGCACATTTTGATCTTAGACAGACGCGGTCGTTTGAACAGTTTGATTTAAAACCAAAAAATAATAAACATAAATTTTGTTTTTAAATAATTATTTTTGTTATAGATTGAGCTCCGTGCTCAAATTAACAAACATAAATGTGTTTAAATCAACATTTTTTCAACTAACGCCGCTATAACCTACGGCGGGGTAACCCGAGTCACCACACCAAATGTGGTTGAAATCGGTCTATGGGTCTTGGAGAAAAATCCGAAGACAGACAGACAGACGGACAGACATATCCTACTCTTTTACATTATGTAGATAACACACTCAAAATTATGTTGGGTTAGATTTTGTGTTTAGGAAGGTTTATGCGTTGTTTGTTTCACATAACAAAGTACCTATATTAATATTATAGAAGCAGATTGTGATATAATTGCTTTACGCCATTTATTTTGACCAATAGTCAGTAATAAGGCTAAATGGTATGCATGATAGGATGGCACATATATTTAGTTACTTGTACAATAGACATTGGAACAAGATTACAAACAAGAGCGAACAAGGATGGAATTCCTAAAAACAAACTAGTAAAACAAAATCATTAAAAATGTCAAATATGGGATAAGGGGGGTGGGTCCCAAAATTTGCCGAGGAACAAATTATTTTTGTTTCCAAGTAGGGGATGATGGGTTCCTTGAGGCCGGTCAAAAATGTTTTGGTCCTCGTGTCTGCAAATTTGTTCATACCACCCCCCCCCCCCACACGACTGGTGAGAAGATTTTGCTTTGCGTCGCTTAATTGTATACATTCATGAAAAATCACCCGGGTAATCAATTCAGTGTTTATAGCGATAACGGCTCACAAAGTCACCATATTCATGAATACGACACCGAGCTGGGACCACGCATGCACACCATATATACAGTGAGATATGTCAAATAGTTCCAAGAGTAGTAGAGATTCGTGACATGATCTAGGGGTTTGTCTTTTTTTTTTTCACCCCAACTTTTGCCAAATCAACAGTTGGAAATTTCATGCAGTTGAAAATTTCAAAATAATAATATGTCGAATTTGTTGCGATAGTTTGATATTCAAATACGTGATAGTTCCAAGTGAAGGCGGTATTTTTATCAAGAACATGAACGAGAGACAAGCGACCACACTTTACGGACGACGGGTTAGAGGTATATCATGCATGGCGTATTACGACCGCTGGATACGGTATTCCGGATGACGGGTAGAGGTATATCATGCATGGCGTATTACGACCGCTGGACACGACGTATTCCTTATGACGGGTTAGAGGTATATCATGCATGGCGTATTACGACCGCTGGACACGACGTATTCCGGATGACGGGTTAGAGGTATATCATGCATGGCGTATTACGACCGCTGGACACGACGTATTCCGGATGATGGGTTAGAGGTATATCATGCATGGCGTATTACGACCGCTGGATACGGTATTCCGGATGATGGGTTAGAGGTATATCATGCATGGCGTATTACGACCGCTGGATACGGTATTCCGGATGATGGGTTAGAGGTATATCATGCATGGCGTATTACGACCGCTGGATACGGTATTCCGGAAGACGGGTAGAGGTATATATCATGCATGTCGTATTACGACCGCTGGACATGAGGTATTCCGGATGACGGGTAGAGGTATATCATGCATGACGTATTACGACCGCTGGACACGAGGTATTCCGGACGACGCGTTAGAGGTATATCATGCATGGCGTATTGCGACCGCTGGACACGGTATTCCGGATGACGGGTTAGAGGTATATCATGCATGGCATATTTCTACCGCTGGACACGAGGTATTCCAGATGACGGGTTATAGGTATTTCATGCATGGCGTATTAAGACCGCTGGACACGATGTATTCCAGGTGACGGGTTAGAGGTATATCATGCATGGCGTATTACGACCGCTGGACACGAGGTATCCGGATGCCGCCTCTCTGATTCCGAGTATATTGTGGATGTCAGGGTATGTTTTAACATAAATGTCAGATTTCAGGGAAGATGCGTCGTTAGTCTCATATAAATGTTTATATTTACTCCCAATATTCGTTATAAGCCTTCACACTGTACGTGTACATACATTGATATATTTATATAAATACCTACCCAAATCGTCCAACGTTGTCTCCAGCCTGTTTAAGGAACGAGAAGCGTTTAAATCCGACATGATAATTTTATTCGAAGTAAACAGAACTAAACGTGGAAAGAAGTTCTTTCTCCGACATATGCATGCTTTAAGACATCCCGCACTGTACCGCGTACGTTAGAAAAATCAACACGTGTATTGTTTCCGTGAATCATGCCATGCAGTAGAAGCCTGGCCTATCATTGTATTTCTTCTATTTTACACATATGTCTCGCTGCCCTTAAATCATTTCACGATATTTATCTCCTCCACTATCCGATTATGATACAATTAATAACCTTACTATAGCATTGCGATTGTTGATGTAGATCCAGATGGTAAAACAAGCTTATGCTTACTGAATGTCCATTATAATACGGCGAGTAGGGTATACCGGTTTTATCTATTATGATCTATTATAAACTGACTCATGTATACACGGATGCCGGAAGAATGGGGACAGTCTGAGGGCAGAACGTGCCTTTCCAGTATCCACATAATGGCAGAAAAATCCCAAATTGTGAGGAGAAAAGGAACCTTTATAAATATTTATGTAAGTGTATGTATTATATATAATAATCAAACTCAGCATGAATTATATCAGTTTGTGTCCCTCAAGCCAATTAGAACATACGTTTTTTTTCGACTGAGTGCAGGGGGGGGCGAGGTCTGCAGAAAACGTCCTGCCGCAGGGAGGGGGTGGGTAGGTTAATCGAGGTCGGAAAATCAACATATTTATCAAAGATTAATTAGGAAACATTAAGATAATAGAATTATATCACTTGGTTGTGTGCTGTGCTTACCTGTTGCATCATTTCTGAGTACGATATGCCCACATTAGTGATTGGCTGGTTTTCAAGCTACTTCAAACAACAATTCATATTATTTAATTGGAGAGGAACCGATATTGAACACCCTATAGATCCACGTGGCCAACAAGGTTTTTATTCTTTCTCAGTGTTTCTGCTAGTCGACATCCAAGTCAATAAGCATGTACCAGTAGTCCTATGTTCATGTCTACATACATAAAACATAAACTCAGTTTTAATGACAAAATCTGACATCCATGTCAAGAGCATAACATTATAACAAAATGTTTGCAAATATCATCTTGACCTCTGTTACTTTTACATCAGTCACTGGTTACCCAAACCATTTTGTTTTGTATATTATTGTAGACCACACATACGCAATCAAACAATCACTGACATATTGGCCAGTCCAATAGGATGTCACATGGAGTGCATCGACCAACAAACATGAACACCGTATGTGCACATGCACCATTATAATTGTGAGGTGAATGTTATAGGCCTTTAAATGATAAAATCCATATACATAATGCATATCTTTATATATTCAGTCAGGTTTTGTGTTGTATTAATGTGTTGGAATATGCTAAATATTAATAGCTGGACAGAACCAGGCTGATATAATATTGTTTCAAGTGATATATTTTATTAATTTCTGGGGGGGGGGCCAACATGTTGGCCTGGAAAAAAATATATATCACACAGAGATTGGCTGCGGACACACGTACCACAGAAGCTATGGCATATTAGGTGTTACAATTTATTATGGTGGAGTTTGGTGACAATTGGTCGTCACAATTAATATGCCATAGCTGGCCATGTCGCCCGCTGCATATTCGCACACTGAGTCTTCCAATGTTTTATTCAACCCGATATGGAGCGTATTTCAAAGTAATTATTTATCCACTTTATCACGTATATAGAGCAGGTAGATCTTCAGTCATAGTGTTATTGATATAAATGGAGATAGGTGTCGTGTTGTTATGAGAAAAGTGTCGCACAAAAGTACAACTCTACGAAATCCGCAGACGACTGCTCAGTTTTTTGGTCCGTAGCGATGACATGATCCTTTGTATACTAGGTCCAAATAGAACGAATAATGAGCGTTAAATAATGCAAATAAGAGCTTATTTCGTGCATTAAAAATAAGCCCGTTATGTGCTTATATTTTCATGAGAACAGACTGTTCACAGGTATGGATTTCCATTGAACATGTTAGGGAATGTATGGAAGTACAATCTACTTATTTGTTCTATATACATTGCGTCTAGGAAGCCTCCTCTCGTAAAAAATAAGTACGTAACGGGCTTATTTTAATGAGCGAAATAAGCTCATGTTGGCATTATTTAACCTCAATATATATGGACATAAACGCCGGTTTTTAAAACAGTCCAATTTGGGACTATTTCCATACGAAATAAGTCGACATTGGATATTGGCTTATACTTAATCTAGAAGAATGAAGTGATTCAATTTAAGAACAATTGTCAGTGCCGTGTTCTCTTAAAAATGATCTGCATTTCCAACACGCAGATTAGGTAAAATTGTGAAGATATAAATATACTGTTCATTGTTAGATTTTTTGGGCATACCTTAGTATGACCTAATTATTTCATATAACATTTTGTTTATTTAAATATTTGAGGATAAACAAGTGTTTACAAGAATTGGTAACGACACTTATAGATAGATAGATAATTTTTTAATGGCTAAAAGATGCAAAATTGCCAACGACCATCTCTATCATTTAATGACGTCGTACTGCCTGTGTCTGTGTTTCTAAATGCTGTGAATTGAGAAAGCCTTTATGGGCGTGATATGCCACATAAAGGCTTTCTTAATTCACAGCATTTAGAAACAGAATTGTTTCTTCGGCACGGAACAATAAAGAGCGTTCACTGCTGTTCCTGTTATGGTAAAGTAACGAACGCTTCTTTCGCGTGTGCGCGTGAATGAAGCGTGAAGGTGTGTATCGCCCTATTTTTCCTCCTTCCAAATTACGTAGACTTGGAGATTCAAATTAGCCATGGTCATTTGGAGATGAAATATTGCTTACAATTATTATATTAATGGGTTAGACCAAATTTGACCCCGATACCTTATCCCTGAAATAATTTCTACATGAACTTGGTGAGAAATACCGCTTTGAGAAATATATTGCACTAAACAGAGATATCCTTAACGACTTCGAGTTGGAATGGTGTTAGATATACCTTGCCCTGTCAAGTACTTTGAGGACAAATAACTATTTGTGATTCTGTTCGTTTTTCACTTGTTGATGATTGTCGAATTAACGTTATATAAATTCCTGGCACGGATAGAGGCAATTTTTGTCATATCGGAAACTATAAATTACATGTATATTTAAAAATCATACTAAAATATTTCTGGTGACACTTCAGTTATAAACATAGTCTGTGTAATACAAAAACACGCATGAGGTGTCCTCTATTTTGAAAGTGTGTAAAGCGTGTGTGAGTTGCGAGCGATAGTCCCCCCTCCAGAAAACACCAGGACAGTATGTTTGTTATTGTGATTATGCTATATTTTAATATATGAATATGTCCATGTATATATTGTCAATAACGAATTAAAAAAAACAATATTAATGGGTTAGGAAACCGATTCGGTACTAATAAAACCTTAACATTAATCCTTTCATGGTGGGAGCTGCGCTGGCGCAACATTAAAGACCCTGTGCCAATGCATTCTCTTAAATGTTGCTATGGTCGACTCGCATATAAGAGAATGCATTTGCCGAACAATTTTGTATCATTTTTTATAAATTTTTCTTACATTCTTTAATAGTTTTTATCATTTTTTATCATTTTTTCTTACATTCTTAACAATATTTATCATCTTTTATAATACTATCTTAGATTCTATGACAATTTTTATCATTTTGTCTTATATTCTTTAACAATTTTATCATTTTTTATTACATTCTTCAGCAATTTTTATTATTTTGTTTATAATTTTTTCTGACATTCTTTATCAATTTTGTTTATATTTTTTCTTACATTTTTTAACAAATTTGTAATTTTGTATCATTATTTCTTACATTCTTTTTTATCATTTTTTCATATTTTCTTACATTTTTTAACAATTATAAAAAATAATATAACATTTGTTAGGCCAATGCATTCTCTTATATATGCGAGGCGACCTATGGTCGAGTCACATATATAAGAGAATGCATTAGCACAGTGTTTTAGCAAAAATTCAGGAAGCTCCCGTCATAGGGAGCCTCACATATATAACAGAACACATTGGCCTAACATTATTTACCTTGACCTTGTACGCCAGTGCATGCATTTTCGTGTATATATATGCGAGGCTCCCTATGTGAGACACGCATTATACATGTAGGAGAATGCACTGGCACGTGATCTTCAATGCTGCACCAGCACAGCTCCCGCCATTAAAGGGATAACTGCCATTAAAACGGTGTTGCGGCTTCAATGACATCGGTACAAAGTACAAGCATACGTATTGGAAATACAAGCATTCCTATTGGAGTGATGCAGGCGCTGACGAAATTGCGTTTACCGTGGGAGACAACATTACTGTGAAGAGATTCGCCGAATAGCAATCAAGACAAAGTCATAGCTATTATACAATAGCATATAATACCACTTCAATCTGCTTCAGTCATAAATTGTCGTCGGAACAATATAAATTTTATGAATCATTTGTTCATCATTCGCTCGCACTATCATATAAGGTGGTAAAGAAATGGCTTATTTAAGAAATAACTCTTGTTTCGATTTAATATGGTCGTGGTACGCAAAAAATGGGGTTGACCCAGAAGAAATTGGTAAAGAAGCGATCTTGGTGTCATTCAACGCGGGATAATCTCTGGTACAACATATCCAAAATCCGCTAAAATCCGCTCTGGGGAAAATCCAGGATCCAAGATGGCGTCCAACATGGCCGCCCTTAGTCAAAAGAGACTCTGACAGATTAATTCGATTATAGTGAGAACAAATGTTGCCATATGTATACAAATGTAAACATTTTTGTGAAGGTAAAGTATTATGCCACCTATCTATAGAACAAATGGAACCCCTCGCCCCAGATGGCCGATAAAATGGCGGCCTAAACTCGAAAATTTGAAGTTTTTGCCTAATATCTTAAAGATCAGTTCCTGTTGTTTGATAATGGTTCGGACTGTCGACTTTGATTAGTCTTATTCATGTTATAGTAGAGATTGGGAATACACATAGGTGTCCGCCACTGAGCGAATTTATGCCACTATGATTTTCTTATAGGAAAATGCCTCTAGTTTCAGGATCTGGTTGGTGCACTAAGAAAATGTGGTCCAAAATAAAAAAAATTCATGCCTTTTCTATGAGTGCCCACCTCATTTTTAAAGCTATTTTCCGAAAATACTACAATTTTGTAAACTTCATTTTATTACGAAATTTATCATGCCAAGAAGTCAATATACGATATGGGAGATGAATTAGTATGATAGAGCTGAAATGTGCTTCAAATGTCTACGAAAGATATTCGTGGTGACGCCACGAGGCGCCTAACTCTTAGTGACGCTGCACTATTTTCGTCGATTCACCAAAGTGACCTCGTTTCGTTTTCACTGACCAGAAATCTATACGGAAAAAGTATAACATATTTGGTGTTGTAGTGACCAATGGCATACTGGCTATCTGATAAGCCAAATAACTTGAAAATATTTTGCCCATGTCACGTATAGTACCCTAATAACCTACCCCTACCCCAAAACGCAAATTCTAGCATGTCGACTACATTCATGTAATTTTCGTTTTATTGCGACATAATACATTGATAATCAAAGTAGTATCATGTATCATTTTCTTTCTATTAAGTTATGCTTAATATTTCATAGGAAAAAAATCACCATAATCCAAGATGGCCGCCAATAATATGCAAAAAATATTGCAGAACGTCATGAAAATGGATATTTTAACTACATATCTTCATCATTCCCCAAATGTGTTATTAGTGAATAACTATTAATATGTTGAAATGTCTTAGTATAATATTATCCTGTCATTGTGTGATCTTCCCCACTGACGTGTGAACCTTAATAGGCGGAAATTATTAGTTTGGAAAAGTGAGGTAGGAATTAGAATGGCTATATAGAACATACACACAACACACGTGTATAACTGTATGGGCGAATATCAGCCTTAAATTGAATTTAGAAACGCTCTTTATAATTTCTGACCATTAAATAACGCTCTTGATAAGTTATACCCTGCACCGACCAAGTGTTAGATACACGCACCAGAGCTGTTTTAGACATCGTTGCGCGAGCATCGTTTTTTCTACCTTAGCATTATCTTATCTTTCTCTTGTTCTCTTGATTATTATTCGTTGTTGTTCTTCGTTCTTTGTACTATAATCTGGTACGTGTATAGGCGAATAGGACAGTGCCCTTTGTCGAAAACTTACGGTGACAATATACACAAAGGGTCACTGTGGAATTCGTGCTATTTATATGCTTGTATTTTATTATACATGTATGTTGTTCTTGTCGTTTGAATTGTGGATGCATTGATCGCAAGTGTGCGTGCCAGAGCTCCCATCTAGTTCGGTCCACGGTTATCGCTTCGCACCCAGCATCATATTTGTATATGGAATAGGGCAGGGTTGCTGTCCGCTTTGCACATCGTTTCGCTTCGACACACACACTTCGATATAATAAGTTAACCCATTTGCAAATTGGATCACGACAGGAATGTCACGAAAGCGCAAACGCACCGAAGACGTCCCAATATGTGTAATACATTACCCAGCATTGCACACCGAGGGCGCACATATCATCCTGTTAAATGGTGGCAGTTATACTAAACTGATAGAATGCAGGGACAAATTGCGTGCATTCGCTGCAAAAAATGCACACAGTGAACAATGTGACACAATTCCTGCAGAATACGACCCTTGCAAACATGGATATCACAGTCAGTGCTATAAGAAATTTACACACTGCCGAAATGTAAATCCTAGTGCATCAACCAGTTCTGATAATGATGGCGTGTGTCACACACCAAGGCAGCATGCAAGCGGGAGTGATGGACGAGGCAGGTTTCCCGAATCATGTGGTATATGTGGGAAAGTAGTTAAACTTAAACAAAAGATGGAACATCCAACCAAAATTCTCACTGAAACTGCATCTATTAGACTTAAACAGGCTGCTACTTTGAGAAATGATGGCACGATGTTGACCAGAATCGGCACCGATGACTTAATCGCAAAGGAATTTCGAAAGCACGACAGTTGCTACAGTGTATATACGAGGATATGTTGGCCTGCTCGTCCTGGTGACAATGATCCCGATAACGATGTTGTTGATGACGACGGAATAACTACAATTAAGAGTGAAAATATCACAGACGTGTGCGATTTTATCGACATGTATGTCTTGCAGCAACTTCGTAGTGTATCTATGAATGTTTTGACTGGTATGATGGGTTATACAGTTGATGTTGATACAGTTGGTGTTGCAGATAGACGCTATCGCTATCGGTTGAAACAACGAATACAAACGAAATATGGTGATGCTTTATTATTCGTAACTGTTAAGACAAATAAATCACAGATAGTTATGAGTAGTCGAACTCTCACAGAAAATACAAAAGAGGTATTTAAAATAGACGACGATGACGTTGTTGATCAGGCGGCCAATATTATTCGTAGGATTATAGAGGAGTTTCTTGACCAAACACCCGATCTTTCGTGGCCACCCTGTGCTGAGTCGCTGGCTGTCAAGAGCAGACAACCCCCTAGCATGGTAACGTGTTTCATTGAGAACATTCTGAAGACGCATAGTTGGCGCAAATCACGCACAACCAAGAAGATTCAAACCGTTGCTAAACCGATTGCTGAAGATCTTATCTTCGGAGTTTCTCGTGGCGCCTTCTTAACAGAAAACCACACTATGCTAGGTGTTGTGGTACATAACATGTCTGGACAAAAGGCTCCAATAGAAATCCTGTCGAAATTGGGCCACTCAATTAACTATGATACAGTGTGTCAAATTGAGGCTAGTTTGGCCGAGCAGTCTCAGCAGTTCTTCGAAAATCCGCAGATGTTGCCTCTGCAGCCCGCATCTGATTCTGCGACAGTACTGACACATTTCTGGATTGATAACTTCGATTATAATGTCGAAACAGTCACTGGTCATGACACTATCCACAGTACCCATGCCGTTGCTTATCAAGAATGTTCCGACGACACCGTGCCAAGAACATCGGAGATTATACTACCGAGACCGAAACGAAGGTCGATGTGTGTCTCGGTGGACACAGAACTGGAACACCGCCGTGTTAATCCAAAACGGGGACCACCTAAAACACCTAAACCGATTGGATGTTGTAGACCACCGGTGGATCAGGCAAAAAAGAAGCTAATGGCATGGAAGATCGGCCGAGAGCAACATGACAAAAGGAAAACGATTCCTAGGTTTGGTGGTTGGATTTCGTCAGTTTCAGAAGAAAATGTGCCCACAAAAACAATGATCACATACCTGCCACCCATTCACAAACAAATATCGGAATACGAAACCGTTGCCGAATATCTACAAATGGCACAAAAGTTAGCCCAACAAGCGAACATGCCCAGTGTTCATATCACACTCGACGTTGGAGCAGCAGCAAAAACATTTCAGATGATCTGGAACTATCCGAAGGAATTCAGTAATGTCATCGTCCATTTAGGTGACTTTCATTTGATGCAGGAAATGTTCGGTATTATCGGTAAGATGGTTTCAGCGAGTGGTTTCGAGGACATTGTCTTTCAAACCGGACTGTGTGCGTCCGGTAGTTTGAATGATGTGCTTAAGGGTAAACAGTACAATCGTGCCTGGTTTGTTCACGAACATTATGCAGACGCATTGGAACGATTGCTTCTCAATCCGATTCTTCCAGAGCACCAATGACGGTGAGCCAATAACTATTCCTAAGTTGCTAAGTGATCTGTTTGAATCAAAATCACCGGCAACTGTATGTAAGCTGATCATGACAGACACTGACGAGTTCTCGAAGTTCTGGGAAATGTACGAAGCATACAAAACAACAATTCGAAATGGAGCTTTAGGCAAGACACCCAAGTTCTGGTTAATGTACCTCGATGTGATTGACATATTGCAAATGCTACATTGTGCAGTGAAAGAGAATGATTATGATTTAAGACTTCACAGCTGGGAATCTGCACTTCCATATTTCTTTGCGTACAACAAACCAAACTATGGGAGATATGGCGCATATTATGCACATTGTTTGAAGACGTTGGAATACACGAATCCGCAAGCGAGGACTGTGATAGAGGAGAAGGGATTGTCTGTATGCCGTGGGGGGATTAAGTCAGGTAGACAAGCAGTTGATCAGTCTGGTGAACAGACATACAGTCGACATGCGAAAATGCCAGGTGGTATCAAACAGTTCGCATGGAATCGTGGCAGTTATAACAAGTGGGTTTTAAATAGACCACAAGTGGCGAAGTTCAAAGAGGTGTTATTCGAAATTGTGGGTATGAGCATCTCATCTGACAATATACATCCGACCTGTAGACAGAGCATGATTAAAAAATCGGAGGATCGAGTCCAATCAATCTTGAATGTTCTGAGAAATGAATTTGTCAACCCTTTTGATGCCGAATTGGACAAGACGAATCTGTACAATCTGTCGTCTGGAGCTCCTGTCAAAGCTGATGTGGCAGATGGAATACTGCATATGATAAATAATGTTGAACGAAACATTCTAGGTAGTTTGTTAGCGTCCAGTCATCTAAAAAAAAGAATCTGTCGATGTCGATAAAGTGTTATCGTACTGCCTTGGTCCAGTACCGATTGCTTTGGCACATCCTGACGGAACGAGAAGACAGACAACTAAGAGTAAGTTGATTGGAATAATAACTGATAACTGTGAAATTGTTGATTCCGCTACACTACCGCCTCGAAATAACACATCGGCCTATGTGATAGACTTAATGGCGTTAATTCGCACACTGCCCCAAAAACCCAAACCTTTTGAGGAATTGGCGCTGCAAATTTTCAGTTCAATTCCCCAGGGATATCAACGAATTGACGTAATTGCGGACTCAGAAACAATCCAGGACCTGTGATTGTTCGTTCCCCATCAGGAGACACTGACATATTGGTCGGTATGCTTGGACATTGCACCAATCTGACCCACGATGTGAATTTAGATACTGGTCGTGGCAAATTCAGAATAATTGTTAACCTAAACAAAAGTTCTATGAATACCTTATTAAGACAATCTATTATTGGACTTCATGCGTTTACAGGGAACGACTATGTATCCGCATTCTTCAAGAAAGGCAAACAGGTGTGTTACAACCTATTACTGAAAGATTACAGGTATATTGAGGCCTTCGCCACACTGGGAACACAATGGTCTACCGAATGTTATGACATGAACATAATTGAAGAGTATGTATCTAAGCTCTATGGGAAACGACGCCCTGTTACGGTCAACCAAACTCGAGTGCAACTCTTCTGGGAAAAGTATTTGGATCACGGCAAAGTTGTTGATTTGTCATTGATACCACCATGTGCTGATAGTTTGAAGCTGCACACATATAGGGCAAACTACGTTTCACTAATATGGCGCCTGGCATCAGTTCCGAAAATATGCACCCCGGATCCATCTGACTATGGATGGGAAGACGACAGTAGCATCAAATGGATAACGAAGGCATTCCCTGACGATATTTCAAACTTATTGTACAGGCAGAACGAGAAGAGTATTACCGAAGATTCACAAGATTGCAATATTGATATTTGGACAGACGAAGAAGATAGTGATGACTATATGTCGGATGATGACGATTGTAGTGATGTTGATTTTGGATAGAACACCATTCACCTTAGTGCATATACATACACGATACCAACTCTACGATACATATGCAACATGTATCAATATCTGTAATATCATTACTTTCTGTCAATTCGTATTATATATAATCAAATGCATTATATCCATATTATACCAAAATATTCTATTTTCACCCAAAATTAACCAAAATATGTTGTTTTCACCCAAAAATACTAATTTCTGACATTCTCTTTATGTCAAAATACTACATTTTAACGTAAACCCACAACAATTAGTTATAGAAACTTAGTAAACTCCGTTGGAGTAACTGTAACAAGAATGTAGAAGTTTTATGGTTTATGCCATTATGGCAAAGGGGATGTCAAGGCCTAGTAACTACAAACTGGGTGGACAGCACCACACCGACCCACCGGACTAGCAGGAAAATACTAGTATGAAGGATCGACTGGTAACCGAGAGTGACCCCTCGGCTATCTACAGGTCAACAAAGGATACAGGATAGTATAACGGCCGATCACTCTGTCGTCATATATGAAAATTTTCACGGGATATGTGTATAAAACAAATGTATGCATACCATGACGGAAAAGGAACATAGCACCAAGATTTATTAGGGATATGGGAATATCTTATTGTTATGCTGCCCAAATTGTAGTACAGGTACATGTTACCCCGTACACCGTGATATGAAATTTACGAGGCATGATTCGGGAAGTGATTTAGTCAACGCTCTTCATTTTGCATCAAGCTATGGTATTGTGTTATTAGTAGCTGTGTATCTTAAAAATTAAAATTTCTTATCTGATCCACTAAGCTATAATATGTTATAGTGTATATAGTCCCTGAGTTCCCGCTAATGAGGGGAGTTGGCTATACTAACATAGGGTGAAAACAGTCAATGATATATAGTAGTCAACAATAGGTACAGATACATATATGGTTTATTGTTTAAATAAAAGTAAAATTACAGTGATTCTGATCTGTGAATGTCGCTAAGCTTTTTGAGAGCGTACAGTGAAATGTTTACTACGACCAGGCCGAAATATGTCACAATTACAAAGTTGGGTATGCCAGAAAATAAAACTGGACTACGGTGGTCATCGGAAGCGCGCATGAGTTATATAATGGACGAAATGAGTCCATTATTATGAGATGGTTTCGACGAGATTCTGACATTCTCTTTATGTCAAAATACTACATTTTAACGTAATCCCACAACAATTAGTTATAGAAACTTAGTAAACTCCGTTGGAGTAACTGTAACAAGAATGTAGAAGCATATGTCACCGAATTCCCAAAATATCGATTTTTTTTTATTTCGGGGTAGGGGTAGGTTATTAGGGTACTATACGTGACATGGGCAAAATATTTTCAAGTTATTGGGCTTATCATATCGCCAGTTTGCTACTGGTCACTACAACACCAAATATGTTATACTTTTTCCGTATAGATTTCTGGTCAGTGAAAACGAAACGAGGTCACTTTGGTGAATCGACGAAAATAGTGCAGCTTCACTAAGAGTTAGGCGCCTTGTGGCGTCACCACGAATATCTTTTGTAGACATTTGAAGCACATTTCAGCTCTATCATACTAATTCATCTCCCATATCGCATATTGACTTCTTGGCATGATAAATTTCAAAATTGCAGTATTTTCAGAAAATAGCTTTAAAAATGAGGTGGGCACTCATAGAAAAGGCATGAATTTTTTTTATTTTGGACCACATTTTCTTAGTGCACCAACCAGATCCTGAAACTAGAGGCATTTTCCTATAAGAAAATCATAGTGGCATAAATTCGCTCAGTGGCGGACTCCTATGTGTATTCCCAATCTCTACTATTAATTCAGCATTGGAGCAATGAAAGATACCATAAATGGGGTCCCAGACTCATCCACACCCTCAAAAATTTGATTTTACAGAACGCGGTATAAAATTTCACAAAAATCGCCATTGGGATTCCGTCATATATCAACAAGAAATGGACAGAACTGTACAATGTAAGTTGGGCATACAATTATCTATGAATACTCCAATTCAATGACACCCAAATTGGCGCTTTGTCTCAAAATGGCTGCCAAAATGGCGGTCAAAATATGGAAAATGGCGGATATTTAGTATGGTCGTCGGAGGGTTAGACCCAGAAGAAATTGGCAAAGAAGCGGTTTTTGTGTCATTCGACGCAGGATAATCTCGTGTATAACATATCCAAAATCCGCTAAAATCCGCTTTGGGGAAAATTCAGAATTCAATATGGCGTCCAACATGGTCGCCAATAATAATGAAAATAGAAAATAGGTAGTTATTCACGAAAACCCACACGACAAAACGCCAATTCGGCACCAATATACATCATTGATTGAAGTCAATATGTTTTTGTGGGTATGAGTAGCCAATCACGATTCAAAATTATACGATGGCTACCAAAATGGCCACCGAAATTTGTCGAAATTTAAGTTCTGCTCAGAGGAAAGCCGAAACAACACTTCGGTTGTGAGCTAACGATGCCAGACTCCATTAAACATGTTGCCAATAATATATACTACCACAATCATTTTAGAGCGTAATGTTCCAACGAAGCAGTATCAACTGCAGTACCCAACACCATGTCCGCTTATTACGAGGGACTATCTGGAAATTAATTAGAAAGAAATTAAATTGCGCACGAATCTGGATTATTTGAAAACACAGTGTCAATAATTCTACTTATAACGACTATTCGGAACGTTTCCAGCAACTATATGGGCATCGGTAGTTTAGTCCGGAAGCATCATGATATAATGGGTCACCCAGTGATGGCAAAGCTGGAAAGTGGAAAGGACAGAAAGGAAGAGCGAATAATCTGGGGTTTACTTAATGTGTGGGCAAGTTGGTTATCGGAGCTAGGTAGATTCAAAGTAAAATTATTTTCTTCAATATCAAGAGGAAAAATGAAAATTCCGCACGTACATTGTATACCCTTCACACTCCATGTGACAATTCCGTGTCATGCGACTGAGGGTATATACATGTAGGTAGAAACATTCCAGTAAATATATAGACACACCGATATCTACTACACATTGAGTGATTTCATCAATGATATGTAGACACAATCTACGGCTGGATCTGACCCGTAGGCGTAAACGTATCAACCATTTAGCTTGATGAACTGGTATTTCAATGTTGTCATTGGATAGAAATGCCACATGGACATGGTGATCAACAACATGTTTGTCAAAGAAATGTGAACAATGAACATATTCTTTTCCGGATGCTAGACAACCAAACTGCCACATAAGGCTTTCATCCATGCTGATCAGAGCACGAAATATGTGCAAATTAATGACATGAAAACTATCTCATGCAGACGACGTACTCTAGACATACATCCAACGTCATTTTCTATTAACTTTTACTGTTTGTACAGACGGTTTCGAGTTTTGAAAATCACGCTTGTCCAATAAGACCTCCACATACTTACTGATTCGATGACGATGTGTAAACAATGTATGGGGATAGTTTCCTCATATATATATATGTATTTGGCACACGTATTTTCTAGGAGATAAGACATCACCATTCACCGGAGAGTTGATATCTGGGAAGAGATAAGAGTAAACCCACTTTTCGTACATGTCGAAATGGGGAATCCATGGGCTACATTTAGTTCCAGCTAGTTCCAAAAATGTGCATTCACAATCTGTTGAGCGGAAATTTATAGTCATTATGTTTGACTTTCTATGAAAACCGTCCAACTAAAGAGTTTTTTTTAGTGTATCTCAACCTAGCTATAAATCGGACACGTTCCTGTTTTGGCAACCTTCTTAAGAGGTTGGAGAATATGATTTTTCATACATATTCCAGATTAAAACAATACTGTATTCAATAAGAGATATAATTATATGCACGTAAAAAAAAATCCTATTTATGACTTCTATTGTTGTCGGGGGGGGGCATATTGGATGCCATCTCGGATCTTAGAGTTTCCCAAAGCTCATTTGATCAGATATCCGATAGGGTATTCTGATGTCAAAATCGCTCTCTGCTTACCTATTCTGCATCAACCTCTTTTGCGACTATCGAGACCGCCTACCGCAAGTGAAACGAAATGACGACCGAGCCCGAATATTTAATATTTGCCAACCCGCGGGAAGCCACCAAAAGATAGAAAATAAATAGTTTTGATGTATATAAGCCACATAGATTAGCCAACTATCAACTGCATCCACCACTCACAACTTCCATTATATGACAAGCTGGGCAGAGTCTACCATTTTCGGTTTGGAAGCCATATTAGATAAAATTTATTGTTTATTTTTGGTCCATTTGAAATGGAATGTTCACAAATAAAATAAACTTATATTGTAGACAAGATCTGCTCATCCCTAAATATCCAATGTGACCAGAGCCCCAAAGCCCATTTTGGTTAAATTTCATACCGCATTCGTTAGAACTTATTAGTGAAGGACCGGATTAAACTATGACCTAAACGATTACACATGTCATTGCTCGAATGATCAGTTGACACGACCATTGAAAGAGTATACCCATTGTTTCCAAGTTAAGAGAGCAATAAGTGATAGAAAATAGTATTATTCACATCGGGTGGCCATTTTGGGTTCTGATTTTTTAAGTTTTTCCATAGAGCTAGCATAATGGCATCATAAAGAGGTATACATTCGTATTTATTTATTTAGTCAATTTTATTCATCAAACACTACTTATAATCGATTGAATGACACTGTGAGCAATATTCGCCATTTTCCATATTTTGACCGCCATTTTGGCAGCCATCTTGAGACAAAGGTCTATTTGGGTTTCATTGAATTGTAATATTCATAGATAATGGTATGCCCAACTTACATTGTACAGTTCTGTCCATTTCTTGTTGATGTATGACTGGAATCCCAATGGCGATTTTTGTGAAATTTTATACCGCGTTCTGTAAAATCAAATTTTTGAGGGTGTGGATGAGACTGGGACCCCATTTATGGTATCTTTCATTGCTCCAATGCTGAATTAACATGAATAAGACTAAACAAAGTCGCCAGTCTGAACCATTATCAAACAACATGAACTGATCTTTAAGGTATTAGGCAAAACCTTCAAATTTTCGAGTTTATGCCGCCATTGTGGCAGCCATCTGGGACGAGGGGTTCCATTCTTGCCATAAACAGGTGGCATAATACTTTACCTTCACATACATATGACAACATTTGTTCTCACTATAATCGAATTAATCTCAGTCAGAGTCTCTTTTGACTAACGGTGGCCATGTTGGACGCCATCTTGGGTCCTGAATTTTCCCCAAAGCGGATTTTAGCGGATTTTGGATATGTTATACACGAGATTCTCCCGCGTCGAATGACACCAAAACCAATTTCTTCTGGGTCTAACCCTTCGACGACCATAATAATTAAAGCAATGCAGTTATAACCGGAAAGTGTGAAGATAAATTATATAACGCAGTAGCAGGTAGCGCAGTTATAGAAAATTTATCTTCAAACTGTTCGGTTATAACTCATAACCGTAATCGAAACAAGAGTTATTTCTTATAATTTAATCCTGAGAACCACCAAAACGTAGAAGTTAGAAGTATAACGAGCGGAGAACATTGAGGCTATTTCCGACAAAAAAGGACACATTAAGTTGAAAGAGACACCTGTCACTCAAAACTGGTGTTCATCGAGTGATGAAATCGCGTCGTCGATTCAGCGTTTTTTATTGGCTAGTCGCAACTGATCTCGGATCGCGTGCCACCGGGTAGCAGCTGCTGTATCTTGTACGTGGTATCACTGTGTATATCCGACACCTGAAATTATGCAGGAAAATGTCATTAATTTTGTTTACACAATATGCCGATATTTTTTACCAAATATTCGTGATTGTTAAAAACCAGGACACACCAGGAAGATAAAATCCCTCTGAATAATAGTAGAGTATAATATACTTCTAAGATATGATATTTATACATTCTGGATATAAAGTACGCCCTCAGAAATTACGATTATTAGGCTAAATTATACGGATCGTCTGCAACTTGGTCTGATAAACACCGATTTTCTTATATCTAAAAGGTCTGTGTGTTTACATATTGCTATGCACATGACGTAATAAAGTTCAACAATTACTTACATAGCACCAAACATGAGTTTTTCGGCTGTTTGTCAAAATTATTAGCCAAAGACATAATTATTTGGTGTACGGCGAATTGCAGGAGGACTGTCGTGCAAATTACAATTCGCATGTTTTGTTACTGTACGACATAATGCAAGCCCAAAACAATATCTGCCAATTGTAGGCAAATATTTGGGTCAAAATGGGAGTCGTATCATTAGACATCATTATGATGGCGATTGCGTCATTTTGTTGTTTTCCAGCTCATTGGAACACCGCGTGTATGCCAATTCAACTGTGCCTTATTTTTTTAGCTTTAAAATCACATCAGAGGTGGGTATCTATCAGAACTCTAGTTGGCATGATACATTTGAAGGTCCTCTATGCAATTTAACACAAACTATCATATTTGACGATGGTTATGATACATATTTGACCGAAACGCAAAACATTGAAATGAGCATTAATGATTATAGACCTCCCATTTACTAATGTTCGAAGTCAATCTTAGTTTACACCAAGTCTGACTTCACATACCAGCACTGGTTAGTAACTGCACGCCAACAATGGTTTTATAATAAATATATAATAAAATGTGCTGCGAACTATGTGAATTATGTCTTGGTGTCATGATAAATGTTATCATTGTAACATCTGCATTATGCATGTAGTGCATTATGCATGTAGCTCGATAAAAGGAGCAAGCATATGTTCATTTTAAATTTATAAGTTGCCTGCAAAAGGAGAGAAAGTGAAAATGCAAAACATATGTATTTGTGATTAACCTCACTTTCAAGTTTATTTGTTGCCACCCCCCCCCCCTGATAATTTTGGAGAACTATTGTAATCAGCGGCGTCAGTTCATTTTCGCGTCCGTTCGTGTGTCAGTCCCATTTCTTGCAGGCTGTTAACTCCAGTTCAAATTATCCGACCGAAATGACACTTCGTATGATGAATGACAAATACATTATTGAGGTCAATCTAGTCCGATGATATTTTTCTCTGATTTGTGACTCTATTTTCACTTAGAAATTGCTATGTTCATGTTGACCGGATAATAACTCCGGTGAATAATATTCGATCGGAACGAAACTAGGCATTAGTTATAAACATTTTCAGACCTATAAATTGCCATTTTGGTATTGTCCGGATAATTCCAGTTAATATCAACTAATCCCAACTAAACTTGGTATCAGGAATATCCATCACATTGTTCAAGTCAACTTGGAATGTGGTTCAGATCTGGTGATTTTTGACGGAGCTATCTCCCTTTTTCGACTATAAAAATATAAACTGATTCCACTCAGAATCTGCCGATTATTATTCCACCATGTACAAATTCCACACACATTGTGTTTTTCTGAGTTTGTGTCCCATGTGGTTGCTGTAACACACTTGGCGACATGGATCCATGACGTCTTGATTTATGTATATTCAGGTTATACTTGTATTTAGTTTTAAATCCGCATATCTCACATGTTGTTTCGTTGTCCACCCGAACAGACTCTACTACGGGTGCGATCTCAAATGATCACATTTTGGGCAGAATTAATACCTCGTTCGCAATTTGTGCCATTTGTACACGCAAACGGCGCGCTGAACGGATATTACGATGTGGACATGGTGTTATCAGATCTGATTACTGACCTGAATTGCAAATAGGACGGCCATTATAACCCCAGTGCACGAACGATGTGTAAGGCCATTGCTGGTGAAATTATTTTTCGGCGAATATTTAAACCCAACACCACAGCGCTCCATATAGAGGGCATTTTGGACTATTATATTAACGTATGTGGTCGTTGCCATCCATGTGGTGAAACGAGTCGCAATGGCAAAATTATGTCACTTGTTCTTGTAGGACAACTCCATGCAAATTCAAGAACCAACCCATTAATCTACATGTATGTCCAATTTAAACAACTGACATTTGTTCAGGGTGCAGCGGCCCTGGCTGTTTGAGAACTGCAAAAGAGTCGCATTGCTGAAACCCACCCCTTGAATCAACCAAGGGGATCCATAATCCCATATCTGCAGGAATGATAAGAACAATTTAGGGAATAACATATTTATATAGATGAATAATTATGTATAGATGAATATCTTTCATGCTCACAAGTTTATGATCACAACTAAATTTATTGGAAAATGAAAACAACAATATTTTTCATTAGTTGAGCAAAGATGAACAACGATATTGTATTGATGCTTATATTTGTTGACCAGTATCTGTAATATGAAGGAAAATATTATACTTACATTGAAATGTTAATTGAGAGGAGCCAAAATTAATATGTAACCCGTGCAGTGGAGCAATTGCCACCCTCCTTATTTGAATTGTATATAGGAGTTCCGGGGAGCTGCAGAATCAAGGAAGGGCTTAGTAAGTTGTATATTATATAGATATCAAATAAATTTAAAGTCAAGCTGGAGCAATTGATCTCCTTAAAACACCTGGCCTGACTTCGTTTCGGCATATTCTATTGTAGCGAATAACTACCAGGGGATCGCGGATTACAAGTTAGTTCATCTTAATTGTAGTCAGTCGACCGTATTTATCTCGTTTGTTGACGTTTGTCGAAAAACAAACACAGTATGTGTCGATTTCTGGGCTGCAAAGTTGTTTCTTTCTTGAAGGCGACAGTGCCAATTCGCACGACAGTAAATATATTGTGATTTGTAATTTGCCGTACACTAGCATCTAACATTTAAGTATGATTGTGTGCGGATGCGCTGCCATACAGATTACCACACTTGCTTCGTTGGTACAATCTCTTCGGGAACACATTGATGGCTCAAGAAAATTGAAGAGAGCGTATTAAATAAGAGGCGTTTCAGCAGTTGTGAACTGCGCATGTATCATATTTATACACCGGCCCGTCCTTCCCGCCGTAGAGGCTTACTGTATAGTGTAATTGTGATGGATATTGGGGTCGGGTGGGTCGGTGGTTTCATGTATATGCTCAAATACCACAGAAAGTAGTGAAATGGGTTAATAAAGATTTGATAACTCTCATTATTGATATTTTCCCGTGCAGTAACGCGCTATCATTGAAAAGTACTCCGAGTGCGTTGCCATCCGTTTAACTCATCGTTGATAACCTACCAAGGTCATTGTATTGCGAACGTATTCAGGGAGATACTTTGTTAAAATTATGACGCATTATAAATGAAATTGATAAAATTCTAACAGTGGTATACTATCAAGAAGACAAAATTGGCAAAATTCCTGCATAATTTCCGGTGTCGGATATATACAGTGGGTATTGGTATATTCGATCGCGGTGACACAAACCTGTGTTGGTTTTAATTTCAGTGTTCATTTCTTTGCAATGTTAAATCTTGTTGATTTGTCTGGTTACTTGTGCACTGAATATTAGCATATAGTATGTTTATTGTCAATACAGTAATACCCGAAGGAATTATGATGCAGCACCGAAATTTCATGTTAAATCGTAGGAAGTATCGAACAGTTTCCAGGTACATTTTTTGGGCACTCGGTATAGGCGTGGTCACTCGACGCTGCTGTAATTTCTGTAGCGGGGAAACTAATCAAGAAATTTAGGCTATCGAGAAATAACCAAAGTCGCAAAGTGTGTGACAGCCAATTATTTCACAGTATTCTGCGGATTGACAGTGTGCGCTTAATCGTTTGTGCTAATCAAATCACCGATTAAGATCCCAAGCATAAGGACTTATTGATATATGATTTGAAGTTAATATATATATAGACTCGTGGCAGTATACAAGAATATATATACATAATTATGTTAAATTATTCATACACATCTGCGGATGCATGTTTGTTTATATTGAATGTATTTGACGTTATATCACTTATATATAGTGACGATAATTGTTCACCGGAAGTCCACATGCTATTGTATATAATGTACATATTGTAAATGTGTTTTCTCCATACCATTATTATAAGGTGATGAGAATAAAGAATTGAATTGAATTGAAGAAAGCATGTGACAAAATTTAAATCGGACGTGCCAAACTAAAGTTATGATAATTATGAAATATTTACATACCATACGTCATCTACGATATGTGTTTACAAAGAGCAAATAAATACGTCCCAATGTGTTGAAAGGTTCATCGCCACACATGCAACGGCCATTGCGTTGATACGCCAATAACCACACACCCATTGCCAAACAAAAAGACGAACGTTATTTTCTAATTTCTATTGAAACAGAGGTCTGAAATTTACTCACATAAACCAATTTACGGCGGCTGAATACTGATTGATTTACAAACAAGCTCGAGACTCATCAATAATTTCCGACAGGGTTTCATTCACCGCCTGTTATTAAAACAACTAAATGGTTGAGAAAATCCATGGCGTCCGATTATGGAGAATAATTATTCATAATTCATTCAATGTTTCACGAATGCACCACCTCAGAATTCCGTTAATGCAACTAATTCATCGAATTATTACAACTACGGTCTCACCCCAGAAAACCTCTAAATGCGGACAAAATATTTACTAATCGGATTAAATACACCCCCGATACTTAGCAATACGACATATATAGTTTTAATTCCATCAGCAATTTTACCTGTTATATTATGCATTGTGTTCCCGCAATAAAATCATCAAGAGCGTTCCAGTCATGGATGACTGTGATCATGAAAAAGATGAAATGGAGTAAAATTAGCCGTTGCCATCAAATTGATCTGATGTAATCCAACAGGTACCGCAATTGAACGTCAAGTAGATAACGCCCTTAACGGCGACCAAACAATATAGCTTGCGATATAACACCTAAATATCGAAAGCAATTAACGCGGTCATAAAAGTTACATAGTGCAACAATGAGACATCCGCGAAGATACATCCGCACGATTGCACGATATTTGTGACTATAATATGAATAAATATCGCAATAAACATTGAATAATTAATTAGTTTAGTTCAAACATATTTAATTACCAAAACTATATGGTGACATGATTGGAGGACAAGTGCTAGTAACTTATGTGTACCTCCTCTCCCGAATAATAACCCGTGGGAAATTCCATGATTGTGAGCGATGCAAATCGAAATCAGCTCAACAAAGTCACACGAATCATGCAATATCGACCGGGATCTTCACTGTTGCACTGGTTTTTTTTCAACATCAAAACGTTTACAGGTTTTTAATTGGTAGAGTGTGATCTGTACGGGCGTAGCCAGAGTAGAAATTCATGACTAAGATAACCTGATATTTCTGCGAAGGTGATAGATTCTTCACATCAGCGTCACCTTAATGGCTGACGAGTTGACCGAGATTTCCTCTTTTCGTTGAAACCATTTGTGCGATATGCGAGCTCTCTTTCCGGTGTTAAGTATATAAGTATATATACTCTCTGATCATCTCTGCCTCATTTACACACATCAGTCTGCTTGGTTAAGTGTAGCTCGTTAGAAGGTTGTTGTGATGTAGTGACCTATTTCACTTGTTAAAACAAAAGCACACTCACACGCTGACATCCCGCTGCAATTCGTCTTTAAGTATACTGTCCAAAGCCGGTAGCTGGTGAGGGACCATGACGGTGGAGCAGCATATCAGATCACCTGATTCAGGTAAGTGGAATAATAGTACACCACCACTAACTAGTACCAACTAGTAACACAAATTTCCAACATGATAAAATAATTAACCCCTATATGACTGTATGGAATTTGTTTAACTGATGGCGGTACATATATTTTTTCCATTGATATTCGTTAAATAACCACTCTATAAATTAATGTTTTAGTGCATATTTTCCTGTATTTGACACATTAATGACAAGTTTAGCTATACCGATTCGTGTAACAGAATCATGTAAGCATAACCTTGGAGTGGAGACCATGATACTGCTATTGTGTTGCTGTTTTATTATATATCGAAGCATTAACGAAGTTATCATCGAAAACATTTTTTGGAGATGGTAACGTTTGTCTTGTTCGAAGATGCAGGCTACACCTGTTTGAAAATTACAAGCGGTAACGTTTACAGCGGACCTTTCTTATGTACTTATATAATGCCCCATATGATATCGCCCTTAAATTACCTCACTCTCTCTATATCGTCAGAGTATGATATGCAGACATGTATCTCTTCAAGTGCTATACTATTGTGTTTTATAAATGAGGAACAAAATAACACGTTTTAATCATACGAACACAACTAAATAATAGCGAGTTTGCGATTTCAAACGGGTACGGGTACCGGTACGGGTACTGGTAGCTACCCGTACCGGTACACGTTTTGAAATCGCAAACTGTTTTACGGGTAGAATTAAGCATATCGACGGGTAGTGTATGGTGAGCCAATTGCAGCACAATATATATGATGTAGAGAAATTGTTATCCGCTTCGCTTTCTTGGCCGACGTTATACTTGTTGTTATGGTTATATGATGGACATCTGCGTGGATAATGGATTGCATTAACCAGGGACGAGGCGAAAGTGGAAGGGGTTGGCGTCTTTCTTTGACTCATTTTGGTAACATTTTCAATAATTAGCTTTCATAAGTAATTTCCCAGACCGTTCGAGTGTCGTCTAGAACAGATGGAATTTTCTGACTGAGAAAATATGTTATGATAGCACAAATATACGATTACGCTAATTTAATAATCCAACCATTATTCGGTGTAAAATGTGTTGGTTTAGACCCAGGGTCCAAGAATGTCCTACATGCATGCACTTTTAGTCAGATATAAGACCGAAAATGCCCCTTATATTAGTTGGGGAATATTTAGTCATATAACTGGTAATGGGTTGGAATCTTTCGAAGGGTCGGGCAAGGGAATATTCATCCCAAGAACTTGGATATTTGTCTGGGTCTAAACCCGGATGTAGGTAGAACAAGAGCTACACTGGGCGTGCAAAATACCCCCTCTCTTGGGTCGGCGGAAACTGGTAAAAAAGGGGCATAACTCTGGTAAAAATTGGCGGACGGAACTCAAATTTGAACTTGACCTGTGTTTTGGTGGGAGAAAGTAATATACCAAATTATCATTGAATCCGATAAGCTCTAGTAAAGTTATCATCCGGAAAACAAATTTCAGGGATTTTCTAAGTCAAATTACGTCAAATAAGGGGCATAACTCCGGTGAAAATTGGTGGACGGAACCCAAATTCGAACTTGAGCTGTCTTTTCTCCTAATAAACCCACATACCAAATTTGATTGAAATCGGTTCACTCTAACTAACTCTGCCAGAACCCAAGTTCGAACTTGACCTGTGTTTTGGTGGGAGAAAGTAATATACCAAATTTTGATTCATTCCGATAAACTATACTAAAGTTATCATCCGGACAACAAATTTCAAGGATTTTCTAAGTCAAAAAACGTCAAATAAGGGGCATAACTCCGGTGAAAATTGGCGGGCGGAACCCAAATTCGAACTTGAACTTACTTTTCGGCTAATAAACCCACATACCAAATTTTATTGAATTTGGTTCACTCTAACTAAAGTTATCATCCGGAAACCAGGTTAACGGACGGACAGACCAATACTATAATGCGGCCGTTTTTTTTCAAACGGGCGTATAAAAATCAAACTTGTTAAATATAAAGGGTGTTTAATGGTACACTATTCATTATATGGTTCGAATAAAGAGCGTTTGCTTCACGTCTATGCGAAACAAAGAAAACAGCTAAAAGTCGATCTGATGACGGTAAGATTGTGCCGACTATGAGGTGTGTATATCAGTATTTGGTGTCACTATCGGCCACTACAATATACAACAGTCTTGTGGTTCAAATGCGCCATGTCCGTTCAAAAGTCAAATATCTATATTAAAATGAGAAATCAGTCACCACCACATAAGGTACAATAACTGAACGGTTGTATTCAATCGTGTAACACATTCACGGTGTACTATGCACAAAGGGTCGATAGGGGACGTGGCGAGAGGGTGGGGTGTATCACCCCAACTTTTGTCAACAGTTGGATATTGCATATACCTAACACACCAAAACATACGTTCAAATTATTCTGTCATTCAGTTTGATTTTCCAAAAATGTATTAGTGCGGATTTTTTTTTATAGTTTTAGACCAACATTTGCAAATATTCCTACTTTTGGTAGAAAAACATTCGGGCTATATGGTCAACAGCAGGTTGGAAATATCCAACAAATGTAAAGCTTGAGGAAAGTCAATAATTTATCAATTTTCATGTTCAGATTTCAAAACGTTCTCACACCAGACCGAACCATGGTCGACCCGGTATGCCCTGGTCTAACCACATTCAGTGGCTCGTCAATACTGATCATTGATTTGTGAAAAACAAACCAGTGCGTGAATTTGCCTGGTGTTAGACCACTAGATGTTATGATTTTGCAATTTCCAGGTTCATATCTACAAAACTGTTCTCGTACTGCATGGTCGGCAAGGTGGACCCCCCCCCCCCCATCACAGGACTTCTGCAACAAGACTACTGATCCATTTAGAACAGTCCACACTAATATTCAGGACAGTGAAGGATCAGTTGGGGGGAATCAGAGCCCAACGGCGTGCACAATTTGAATTACGCACAAACCTCTGTTTGGTGTGGTTTAAGGGGGTGTATAGTTGGGAATTTGAAGGTGGACACACCTTCTCAACGCGGAGACCCCCTATAATTACGTCCCTGTGTCGAGACTGCGTATAGCACCGCCAACTCACTCTCTTAATCATAACATGTCGAGAATCCCGGGGTTAGCCCCCCCCCCCCCAAATTACATTCCCAAAAAATAACATGTCATTACTTGAGTGCATGAAGACAGTTGTCAGTAAACAAATCGGCGTTCCATAGTTATCTTAGTGTTAGAAGCCGCCTCGATACTTTGAACATAAAACATGGCTTAAATGACAAATGTATCAATGAGATTTGGCAATTAAATCGTGCAATAAATAGATTAATGCATAGCTGACTGTTATTTCGTATAACTAATGTACTTTTGAGTGAGAAAACTTTAGCGAAAGACTACCAGTCAACGGGATACATCTACCCGTTCCAAATCCCTATCGCTTTATGTGCTGCATTCAAAGTACGCAAATGACCGTGACGATTTTCACCGATCTACCTGGATCTACCGGTACCCGTACCCGTCCGACGGGTATCGCAAAATCGCTATAAGCGATGCTTGTTAGGACATGTTTTTTTTTATATATATATTATGTTCACGTGCATGTGTCTGGTCTCTCTCCTGTGGCTTGAAAGACCCGACCAGTGAGCATAAGTTTTGCCACATGCGCAGACAAAATCAAGACCACAGTTATGGTTGGCTTTAATGTGGTCCATCAGACTTTGATTGTGTCTATATTCAGAACCACACACATCACATATGTGACTTCACATGTGTCGCATATGGGACGTCCGTTGTGCAAAATTTGCCTTGCAAAGGTTGCAACTGTGCGGCCGGGTGTTTAGATGCACATTCATATGGTCGACTAATTGGAATTTACGAATGAATGTATTCTCACATGCATGCGGTTCTGTGAGTTCGTTTTTTTTCTCTTTTGGTGCATATAAAGTCAAATTTGACCTTGTTGAACAACTCTTGTCGCATATTTCACAAACCATTTGTTGGTGATGATCTTTGTGAGGGTTAGGCTCTTCAACGGTACCAAATGAGCGGGGACATTGGTCGCACCTGGCTGTCTTGAAGGATGTTATGAACTTGTGTGACGGCTGAGCGAATGTGACCATTTCGTTTTAAAAATACATTGATACACTGATAGATCCGCGTCGCCTTAAGTTACATGTATACTTTTCATTTGGGCATATATATAGATGAGGGCTTCTCCGCAACGGTGACATCATCAACGTTGCCATCAGCGATGGAGCCGTCGACTGCCGATAACTGAATATTGCCGATAACTGAATATTGTATTACATGATAATTATACGTATTTATCATATAATGACACGAAGTAACGCGAGTTAATAATCATGGGGTGAGGCGACCGATTCGAATGAACACTGCTACGGGTACAGTACATATGCGGACGCCTTTTTGAGTTCGCTATCCCACCACGCACACACAAACATACATGTACATTTACGGTGATATTGATCATATTGTTACCATCTCGTTATCATTAAACAACTCATCATTTTAACTCCTCGCTGCCACTTCCGTTGACTCCCACGTTACCACAGTCAGAAATAGGCCAACCTTCTAACAAATTACAAGCCTAGAAATCAGATTTTCGTTTAATAATTACTTTAAACATAATTTATTTGTATATAATTATACAAAAGGGATCGGGGCACAAGTTATTTCAACTTAGGTAGCCCCTCTCCCGTACAAAATTGACAAGGCGATAACAGAAACGTTTATACATGGTGAGAAAACAATTTGAGTTCGCATTATATCGAATAATGCTTTATATTATGGAGAGTTTCGTTTGCATAGCTTGTACATATATGCGGAAATTATTTATCCTTGAACCATTCAAATTTGAATGCACACCTCAATTATCGAATGTGTACGCAGTACTGCGGTCTGTACATTGATTGTACATGTACACAAATACCACAGGAAGCCTCGCACATATAATAGAATGCGCTGGATTAGGCATACAAGGTGAAGGTAAATATTTTAGGCCAATGTGTTATGTTATATATGCAAGACTCCCTATATGGAACTCGCAAAGTTTCAGGATGCTCCAGTCATGAATAGGGTATACGGTTATACCCCTTGTGGAACATTTAAGGTAATCAAATATATTCCATTCTAGTTTATGGCTGTGTTGAACATAAATATTTACCTCCTGCTAACGTCAGTGTTCACAATTATTGCCAAAATCTTAACACTAGTGTTCAATATTGTCCATTTGAACGCTAATTTAGCGTCTAATATATGTTTCATGTGTTCTAAACACAATTATGCATTCAAATGCTGAACACTATTGTTAACATTATTGAACACTGGTGTGTTGATCACTAGTGTTATAAGTTGAACACTGGCGTTAAGATCTGAACACCAGTGTTGCAGACAATTTGAACGGTAGTGATGACATATTTGAGATTGAATACATGAACGCGTTCAATATATGTTGCAATTTTAGCGTTAAAAAACGAACATATGTTTTTGCAGTGTATTCACGACTGGTTGTTTTTGTTCACAGTCATATACGGATGCACACTGGTATATAGGATACAGATGCATGCTGGCATCAAATTTGATCATGTTAAATATGGTATACACCAACATGCACCCGCATCCTATAGCAGTGTGTGTCCGTATATGATTATGAGCACAAACAACTATAGCCACGAATCCGTACATGCCAGTGTATATCCGGATCGATCGCCCCCACCCGCACATGTCTGTCTGACGTCATTACGTATAACGCTAGAAAAAAACATCTAAAAGAATATTTCTTTAAGAATTTACTTTTGTTGTGTGGCTTTTTTAAAGCAAAGACAGTGATTTTAAAGGTAGTAAACATAATATGGAATTCGTGTTTCTCTTGTAAATATTAATGAAGCTCGAGTTTTCTGTTTTGCCGATCCTCAGGCAATTTCTAAAACTCGTTTCATAAATATAATATGAGAGAAACACTTATTTCATGTCATCTATTATTATTATTTCAGACTAGAAATGCATGTTGGTGTATACCATATTTAACATGATCAAGTTTGACTAATGCAAACACATTTATTACAAAACATGATAAGTTTGATAAGTATGTGTCCAGTCTACTGTACACTGCCATGTAATTGCCTCAGATCTGTTGAGAAGTGCAAAGCCATTAAAATTATTCCTTCCACAACACAGTTCCTGGGCATATACGCTATACTGTGTCGTAATGTTGTACTTTTATAGATTATTTATAAACGAAAAGCATATATTTCTTATATTATTCCGATAAAGTAACCCAAACTGGAATCATCTGGAAATAATATGATGACTAATCATTATTTATTTATTAAGTGAGATTTATTTAGGGTTTTTAACCTGAATTATAACTGATCCGATTAAATTGTTTCACTGTAATATGTATGGGTTTGTGAATAAAGGTTTTGTGGTGGAGCTTTTGATATTGTGTTGAAATTTTAATGCTGATGAAAATCCTTCTGAAAGTGCATTGACGCGCGTCAAGTATATACCTTTATAATCTCGCTAGAGGGGCCATATACGCAACATTGATACATTATTGTATCTATAATCCATTGACATTCACTTTGTAAACTGTACCTGAAACGGATGTAGACTGGACATCGTGTCCAGACGGTCAGATGTAAGTTGTACCCTAACTATTTCTCCGCGCACGTAAAACATATATACGTGTATAGCACGAGAGTTGATTCGGTCGTTTTGTTGACAAATTCATTGAACAGTTTGTCGTCGATGATAACTTATGGCTGTACAGCCAACCATATATGCAAAATAACGATGTTTGAAGGAATGTTTGTACGAGGCGTATTTTCTGTACTATATGGTGAATTTCTGGAGATATTTTACTCCAATCTTGAAATAATTGACATATATTTATCTTGTATATGCAAGGTGTCAGATAATGGTGCAGAGGGGTACCACTGGAACTCTTCAGTCTTCTGTCATGAAAAGTGCGACTGCGTCCTAGAATAATTAATTCTGTCGCGTATCGGACGGTCAGATGTACTAATCGATTTGGCTAGGATCCAAACAGATGTAAGCGTTTCTAGCAGGACCGGTTCCCAGGGGGTGGTGCAGCGAAATAAACAGTAAAGAGTGGTTATTTTATCTTTAGAGAAAGAAACGTATTTCTAACGTATGTACATCATGTGTGCAATTGTCTGCATTACATATCAACTGCATAATAAGGTTTATCCATTTGTTCCACTGTATTTAGTATTTATATAATAATGTCCAATTGGAACATTGCACCTTATAACGGATTTATGTTCGTGGTAACGCCATTTATATAGAGTGCTTTAATTGCGAATTAAAAACAACAATTATGCAAATTAGCAAACACCACAGTTCGCGGTTGTTACGAAACGGTGGGGGTTATAAAAAGAATGTTTTCGGAAATTGTTAGAGAGCTCTGAGGTAATCCCCTTTACTTGAAATATATAACAGTATATATATTGGAATGGTCTATTATTCATTTGGGGGATGAGTTCGGTAAAATGAGCAGACGACATATATATAATGGAAGTGCCGAAGGATTCCTATTCATCGGTGGGAAATGTTGATGTCATTTATTGAACTTAAATATTATCGGAACTTTTCTTAAAGGCACGTGCGGCCTTAGTTGTCGAAAATATTCATATTTGTTCCAATCACAGAAAAACATTAAAACGCCTACAGTTTCGTTCATATATACCATGACCATCGCGTAAACAGCATGTTATCACAAAGACCTACTATATTTTACCTAAGCAAGAGCCTGATTGTGTTACAGAAGACAGCACAATGATACTGGCTAATCACACACAAATGTCAGAAACGCTCTTTATTAGTTCCATATCAGGAATTCACCAACAAAGAACGCTCTTTATGTTTACTATCATGATATAAACAAACACCAGAAAGGTAACTTGTTATGCTTTTGTTTACATAACAATGGTCAAACAGATGACAATAACATACTGTTTATGCGATATTTCTTATTTGTATACGGACAAAGTCTGTCTACATTCTGATGTTCTTTCTGTTTGTGGCGGTTTTTGACGGGTGTAAATATTTCCACAGGATACGCACCGCCAAGGCCAACCGTACATTTAAGGGAACTACTCGTCAATGAGTATTTAGTATGGAAATGGCAAAATATCCACACGTATTTTGTGTATACGATGAATTATATGACAGCGAATATAATTTATTTCGCGCTCCGCGTGTATAATGTTTCGCTGATTCTTGGTGTACATGGGCCATGGGCGTTTTATTTATAGAAATGGGAATTTTTGGGACGGATTAAAATTCGAACTGCGACCCGGAGGCCTAGTCCGGTAAAAGGTGTAGTTGGGCATTCTGGTGAGATGCATGAGAAACCTTCAGTGATAAGCCGTATATATAGTTGTTGTAATAATTTGAAGGATCAGTTGTTTTAACGGAATTATGAGTTGGTCATTCGTGAAACCAATATATTTTATATTCTATAATTACAATCATGGGTATATATAATATATGATCTTGAGCGCGTTACCATTTCTGACATTGGTTTTCTTGTATACATATATGTTTCGAAATTTTCAGGACCGATAAGTTTCGAGACGACTCAGACGAGTGCGACCTCAAATGGAGACGACGTACATGATTCACCAGATAACATACCGGATGAGGTGGGTGTGGCAATTCAGGGACCTCAACCGGCTTTCCACATCTGATATTCTAACAGCCCAACTACCCCAAGCGCCGTAGTGGAAAACTTTATGTATCCTCATATATAAGATATGGGAGTTTCTATTGGTATACTTTTAACATTTTCTTATTTTGAGCGTTGTGTCGCCAATGGGCACATGGAGACCAGTCTCTAGTTGCGTTGAATTTTCGGGCTTACATGTAGTTAAAGGTATTCAATCCGATTAAGCCCCCTAAATTACTATTTCTTTGGCTTCGGGGGTAAACAAATATTTTATTCGAATTGAGCAAACCACCTATCTAAAATCAAGTGGTTATTATTTTTAATAGTAACCACTTGATTTTCGAGTTATCCATCTTACAACCGCAATTTGTCCGTTTGAGCACGTGGTTCTGGTCCACATCTCCAAAAATTAACAAACTTCAAAAATCGATATCTGATCACTCTGAGCTTTGATTGGTGGATTCCTCGTTCCGAATTAAATATTTGTTACCCCCCCCCCCCCCCCCCCGAAGCCAAAGAAATAGTAATTTAGGGGTGCTTAATCGGATTGGGTACCTTTAACGTTGTCTGCAAGTTTCTTGATATAACTGCATGATAATGGATGAGATAGCATTTAAATCGGGTCATTCCATCAATGTGTATGCCATACATATGGTTATACCACAAACATAAACTAGAGAGGGTGTCTTATGCAAAAAAGTCGAATGACTTGTTCCAGATGATGATGATGATGATGATGATGATGGTGATGATGATGAACTTGAAACAGACGCGAGTTGGTCTTGCCTATAATTGCAATGAAAACCCAACATCAAATATGTTTGGGATTATTCCTTTCCAATATTATCTATTTTAATTTAATCCATGAAATACGTTTTGACAAATATTTGAATACTTTATTATTTCAAATATTCAAATTTCGAATTCAACAACAGTTTCTACCAACTGCATGATATTGGCAGCATTTATTTAATTCTTAAAGTAGGTGTTTAAAGGCACGTGAGGCCTTAGTTGTCGAAAATATTCATATTTGTTCCAATCACCGTAAACAGAAAAACATTAAAACGCATACAGTTTCGTTCATATCTACCATGACCATCGCGTAAACAGCATGTTATCATAAAGATTTACTATATTTTACCTAAGCAAGAGCCTGATTGTGTTACAGAAGACAACACAATGCTGCTGGCTAATCACACACAAATGGCATAAACGCTCTTTATTCGTTCCATATCAGGAATTCACCCACAAAGAACGCTCTTTATGTTTACCATCATAATATAAACAAACACCATAAAAGTTACTTTTTATGCTTTTGTTTACATAACAATGGTCAAAAATATGACAATAACATACTGTTTATGTGATATTTCTTATTTGTACACGGACAAAGTCTGTCTACATTTTGTTGTTCTTTCTGTTTGTGGCGGTTTTTGACGGGTGGAAATATTTTCACAGGACACCCACCGCCAAGGCCAACCGTACCTTTAATAATAACTGTCGCTCTCCTGACAGTTGTAGTTTGGTTCAATCAATTTAAGACAATATGATGGCCATTCACCAGCACGTTCGTTAAATATGTCTTCGTAGTTTCAGACCTCCAGTTACAACAACAACGACATGCATACAACATATAATCGAACACTGTTTTCTGTTTTGTTCTGCTGAAAAAAAAACTACATAAACCAAATGTGACCTTTAAAGGTACTCAAACCGATCAGACGCTCCTAAGTTACTATTTATTTGGCTTCGGGGATAAAAAAAATATTTGATTCGAGTCGAGGAACCCGGGGCACCAAAGCTCAGAGTGATCAGATATCGATTTTGGAGTTTGCTATTTCTATTGTTTGTCGCCCAGAAGCACGTGGTCTAACGGACGAAGATGAGGTTGAAGATTGATAACTCTAAAATCAAGTGGTTATTATTACCACTTGATTTTACAGTTATCCATCTTCATCTGGTCGATTTCGTTGAGATTTTCGGTGATGTTAGTATTCTGCATTCCTCCAGTTGGCACAGCGCCTGAGTACTAACTTACCGGTTTCGTGCATCCGAACAAGTCCATAATATGTCTTATAATCAAATTGAATGAAGTTTTTCTTGTTACGAATCATGGTGTTGAACGTTTGTTTGCAACATTTTTGATGTACGCCTATGTGTAATGATATTTGTCTGATCTTTCGACGTCATTCAAACACATTTTGCTTTCCACAGATCAATAATATCAAGCCATACGAGAGCCGAAAGAAGGCCGTCTATTTCCTCGTGGACGTCGCTCTCCTGACAGCGAACGCCTCCCAGTTACGAGCCTTGGTGAATGCCGGCGCGACGTACAAGCACTACTCGTTGCTTCTAGCCATGGTCGTCACGTGCATCATATCCCAAATTCTCGTCAGCTGCATCATGATCGTAATCGCTTGGTGGACATCGAAAGCTAATTCCACCAGTAAGACAGCACCCAAGTACCGTCGGCGGATGAATATATTAGACGTCCTTGACTTCATATCCATGTTTCTGATCTTGGTGGTCGTTTGTCTGAACATCTTGATAACTGCGTTCGGATTGCCAACGTTAACGAACGAGAATAAGGATTCTCCTGCAAACATTAATCTTACCGGTTGATATAACCATGTCGGCTACATAAACCACCATATATACCAGAAAATAATCAAATCTGACCCATGAGCCATTAATATGCTGTTTAACCATTTATATAATAAATGGATTCTCCCAGTCAGTTACAATGTGTACTTCGGAATAGTCTATAATTCATTTGGAGGGATGTTAATGTGATAAAAGCAGACGACAGCTAAATTAAAGTGCGATATGCTCGTGTGATACGACTGATAGCGATTGCAAGTATAGTTGTTTACCGTAAGAGGCAAATTGTCTTAGGCAATCTGAATTATTTGGAGTGAAAATGGTTCATCGAGCTTAAAATGTCTTGCAGAAAAAACATTGACTCTGACAGTTGAAATGCCATCAATATAGGAATCAGCTTGTCCGGCTGTCCGTTCGTGGCCGCAACTTTGTCAGAGCTTATATTCCTACATTTTCCGGTAAATTTTGTTGAAACTTGGCACATATATTTACCACTATGCGAACCTGTGTACTTGCGATCATGAGCTCGACCCGGCTTCATATATAATGGAGTTATCCCCCGTTTTCGACTTTGAATTTGTCGCAACATGCATCATTTTGTTCGAGCTTGTATTAATTTTTTATTTTTTTTTAGATTCAGTGGCTTTTTTGTGTCAGATATTTGACAAACCTGCAAAATTACGTTGATGAATAACAGGTTTTGGGCAATTTTATACTACAGTTGACTGTGGTTAGCATTATTTTTGGGCAATTAATCGATTCTGATTACTGAAGCGGCATTTAATTTTTTATTTTTTTTTGGAATCTGATGATATGGGGACCGTCGAATCGGATTGAGTACCTTTAATAATGGCTATCCTTAGTGTAGCCCAGTGCACTGCGGGGGTTATATATCCTTAGTCCCACTGGGACAGTCCCACCTCCAGTTATTTCTAACTTGACAATTTACTTGTGACTTATTGTGGTGCAAGTGCACTATTATGCGGATTGATATACTTGCTCGAGTTATATGTAGAGTGCGCAAAATATATCTCCTTGTTTTAAGATGACTTCATGGATCTGGTGACACTGGTCGTCTTTGATCCAAATGAAAGTGTCAATGACACTGTAGCTCAACTTAGGTAGGGGAATAATTTAATGGTTGACAGTAAATGGAGGAATATGAAAGGTGCTACATGTAATTGAAATGTCTAACCTGTGCCAAAGGATTTAGTCATGCAAAGAGTAAAATCCAAGATGGCTGCTGGCGGCCATGTTTTTTGGCCCATTGACCCCAAAAGGACTCGTTCCCATCTACCGTGCCATTGTTAACATCCATGACAAATTTCATGAAGATCTGACCAAAGCTACGACCTACAATCATACAGTACGACATGTAGCCCGCGCCAATGGATTGAATTTTTAAATCCAAGATGGCTGCCAGCAGCCATATTATTTTGCCGAATGACCCCAAAATGACTCATTCCCATCTACATGTCATTGTTAAAATCCATGACAAATTTCATGAAGTTCCAACCACAGCTACGACCTGTAGGCCGCGCGAAAGGATTTAGTCATGCAAAGAGTAAAATCCAAGATGGCTGCTGGCGGCCATGTTTTTTTTACCAAATGACCCCAAAAACCACTCGTTCCCATCTACATGTCATTGCTAACATCCATACTAAATTTCATGAAGATCTGACCAAAGCTGCGACCTGTAGCCTACGCGAAAGTATTTAGTCATGCAAAGAGTAAATTCCAAGATGGCTGCTGGCGGTCATGTTTTTGGCCAAATGATCCCAAAAAGACTCGTTCCCATCTACATGTCAATATTAACATCCATGACAAATTTCATGATGATCAACAAGCAGTACGACCTGTAGCTCTCGCCAATGGATTGAATGTTGAAATCCAAGATAGCCGCTGGCAGCCATGTTTTTTACCGAATGACCCAAAATGACTCGTTCCCATCTACATGTCATTGTTATCTTCCATGACAAATTTTATGACAATCTGACCAAAGCTATGACCTATAGCCCGCGCCAAAGGATTTAGTCATGCAAAGAGTAAAATGCAAGATGGCTGCTGGCGGCCATGTTTTTAGGCCAAATGACCCCAAAATGACTCGTTCCCATCTACATGTCAATGTCAACATTCATGACGAATGTCATAAAGATCAGACCAAAGGTACGACATGTAGTCCGCGCGAAAGGATTTAGTCATGCAAAGAGTAAAATCCAAGATGGCTGATGGTGGCCATGTTTTTTGGCCGAATGATCCCAAAATGACTCGTTTCCATCTACATGTCATTGTTAACATCCATGACAAATTTCACGAAGATCTGACCAAAGCTGCGACCTGTAGCCCGCGCGAAAAAATTTAGTCATGCAAAGAGTAAAATCCAAGATGGCTGCTGGTGGCCATGTTTTTTTTTTGCCAAATGACCCCAAAATGACTCGTTCTCATCTACATGTCAATATTAACATCCATGACAAATTTCATGATGATCAGACAAGCAGTACGACCTGTAGCCCGCGCCAATGGATTGAATTTTGAAAACCAAGATGGCCGCTGTCGGCCATGTTTTTTGCCGAATGACCCCAAAATGACTCGTTCCCATCTACATGTCAATGTCAACATTCATGACAAATTTCATAATGATCAGACCAAAGATACGACCTGTAGCCCGCGCGAAAGGAAATTGTTGACGGACACACGCACACACGGACGACGGACGCCAACCCATGGCAATAGCCCAAACTTACAAAGTAAGTTGAGCTAAAAACGTGGATGAATTAGTCTATCAACATCTCCAAAACGTGAACCAGTGTCTCCAAAACGAGGAATCAATTCGTTGTAATGTTCAGCTTCCAACTACTAAATTTGTCTGATGAACTTGATAACATAGATGCTTTGCACACGTCACAGAAGGTAGATTGCGGTCGCATGCCGTTGATCGATGTTAACCAAAACCTTCCGAATCATCTTCATATTTTTGTATATCCAATATTAAATTGTTTATGTAATGTGTGGTCGTTTGATATCGATGGTTATAGGTGTGGGTTAAACATCTGCCGATCGTGATTGGCCTCTAAATTATACATGATAGCCAATCAAGACTTTAGAACAACAATACTAATTTTAGAGTACTATGCTGTTCATCATTGATATGTGTATGGTATTCTTAATAATAATAAATTTCTTTTTAAAGGTTCACATGTTGGTCCCCGGATTTTTTATAAAGATAGCCTACATAGTTTTATTCATGAACTGAGTCATAACAAATTCGTGATCTAGATGGTTAAATCCATGGCTTACAGGTGTCCAATAATGCTCACTTCAACTCAAATCCGTGGCCTAGAGATGTCCAATAATGCTCACATCTACTTAAATCCGTGACATAGAAGTGTCCAATAATGCTCACTTCAGCTTAAATACACGGCCTAGGGTGTCCAATAATGCTCACTTCAGTTTAAACTAATGGCCTCGAGGTGTCCATTAATGCTCACTTCAGCTAAAATCCGTGACCTAGAGGTGTCCAATATATAATGCCCACTTCAGCTTAAATCCAGAGGTGTTTAATAATACTCATTTCACTTAAAGGGGTACTGTACACAGAGATAGGCGATTTTTTTGATTTACTCCCATTGAAATAACTTTCAAGTTAGATTGTTTTCGTGTTATATGAGTTTCGTATAAACCTAATTTAGCGATGAAAATCTTGATCTTGGAAACAAAAATATTACGATTTCAAACTACGCGCCATGGTTTGACCTTCACCGGAGAAGGCGCATGTCGCAGAAAGAACCGGAAGTTAATTGCTCACAGTTTCGATTGATGACTTCAATCTCTTCCATCGAACAATCTCACTCCCTATAAAAATACTAGACGCTTTATGACTCTTGTTTCTTTCTCCTTTTCCGAATCGGTTATAACGGGCCTTCCTTTTGCAGGTAACATGTTTTGTTTGCACTCAATAATGTTCGCGAACGGCCGTCGATAAAAGACACACAACAGATGCGATTTCAAGAACGGTAACTCGTAATGGCATAATTCTCCATTTTATGACTCCAGCCATAAATTATTTTATTTTATATAATTCAATGTTACTTTTACGATAGCCTGTTAACCGGAACTTTTTCAGTAGACATCGTCGACTCGAATTAGTTATTTTATAATATAATATTCATATTAGATCGCTATTGTCACCGGGAATTTATTGAAATTGGGGTACAGTACCCCTTTAAGTATGTGACATCGATGTGTCCAATGATGCTCACTTCAGCTTATTTCGTGGCCTCGATGTGTCCAATAATGCTCACTTGAGCTTAACTCCATGGCCTAGGTGTCCAATAATGCTCACCTCAGCTTAAATCCGTAGCTTCGAGATGTCCAATAATACTCACGTCAACTAAAATCCATAACCCATATGTCCAATAATGCTCACTTCGGCTTAAATCCGTGGCATATATGTGTCCAATAATGCTCACTGCAGCTTAAATCCGTGGCATAGTGGTGTCCAATAATGCTCACGTAAACTTAAATCCGTGGCCTATGTGTCCTATAATGCTCACATCAGCTTAAATCCGTGACCCAGGTACCAATAATGCTCACTTCAGCTTAAATTCGTGGCGTCGAGATGTTTAATAATACTCACTTTCGCTTAACTCGTTTAGGACGGGAAACGGATATATCCGTTTCCCAAAACATTACACACAGGACGGGAAATGGATATATCCGTTTCCCACTTCATGCACTTGTTATCAGCGAATGAATATCTTTTATAATTAAATGTTGTTGCGCATAGTATCATGTATTCAATATAGGCCGATCACTCAGTGAGGGGTCCATGAAGATGTAACCTATTTTTGGCGTCACGTGGGGGTAGCGTGCCGAGATTCGTGACGTCATTGTTCCAAAATGGCGGCGCCCAGTAGCCTAAACCGTAGACGCGTAGACAATGTTTTCGGTTGGCAATCACCATGGCAGGTGAATCTTGACCCCTTCAGACTACGGTGACATCGGCTACTTATTCCCAGTTCCTTATTCCTTATTCGGAAACATTATATATTGACCAAATAAACGGTGCGGTAGGGTGGCCCACCCCAAAATTAGATATAAAAACCAAAAACCGCACCCCTCTAGCCCATACGGTTGCCACAGTAGGTGGCCAAAGTGGCAACCATAGCCGTTTCGGTATTTATGAACCGATTTTGACCAAATAAAATGTTCGGTAGGGTGGCCCACCCCAAAATTAGATATAAAAACCGAAAACAGCACCCCTCTAGCCCATACGGTTGCCACAGTAGGTAGCCAAAGTGGCAACCATAGCCGTTTTGGTATTTATGAACCGATTTTGACCAAATAAAATGTGCGGTAGGGTGGCCCACCCCAAAATTAGTTATAAAAACCGACAAATAGCACCCCTCTAGCCCACACGGTTGCCACAGTAGGTGGCCAAAGTGGCAACCATAGCCGTTTTGGTATTTATGAACCGATTTTGACCAAATAAAATGTGCGGTAGGGTGGCCCACCCCAAAATTAGATATAAAAACCAAAAACCGCACCCCTCTAGCCCATACGGTTGCCACTGTAGGTGGCCAAAGTAGCAACCATAGCCGTTTTGGTATTTATAAACCGATTTTGACCAAATAAAAGTTGCGGCAGGGTGGCCCACCCCAAAATTAGATATAAAAACCAAAAACCGCACCCCTCTAGCCCATACGGTTGCCACAGTAGGTGGCCAAAGTGGCAACCATAGCCGTTTCGGTATTTATGAACCGATTTTTACCAAATAAAATGTTCGGTAGGGTGGCCCACCCCAAAATTAGATATAAAAACCAAAAACCGCACCCCTCTAGCCCATACGGTTGCCACAGTAGGTGGCCAAAGTGGCAACCATAGCCGTTTCGGTATTTATGAACCGATTTTGACCAAATAAAATGTTCGGTAGGGTGGCCCACCCCAAAATTAGATATAAAAACCGAAAACAGCACCCCTCTAGCCCATACGGTTGCCACAGTAGGTGGCCAAAGTGGCAACCATAGCCGTTTTGGTATTTATGAACCGATTTTGACCAAATAAAATGTGCGGTAGGGTGGCCCACCCCAAAATTAGTTATAAAAACCGACAAATAGCACCCCTCTAGCCCACACGGTTGCCACAGTAGGTGGCCAAAGTGGCAACCATAGCCGTTTTGGTATTTATGAACCGATTTTGACCAAATAAAATGTGCGGTAGGGTGGCCCACCCCAAAATTAGATATAAAAACCAAAAACCGCACCCCTCTAGCCCATACGGTTGCCACTGTAGGTGGCCAAAGTAGCAACCATAGCCGTTTTGGTATTTATAAACCGATTTTGACCAAATAAAAGTTGCGGCAGGGTGGCCCACCCCAAAATTAGATATAAAAACCAAAAACCGCACCCCTCTAGCCCATACGGTTGCCACAGTAGGTGGCCAAAGTGGCAACCATAGCCGTTTCGGTATTTATGAACCGATTTTTACCAAATAAAATGTTCGGTAGGGTGGCCCACCCCAAAATTAGATATAAAAACCGAAAACAGCACCCCTCTAGACCATACGGTTGCCACAGTAGGTGGCCAAAGTGGCAACCATAGCCGTTTTGGTATTTATGAACCGATTTTGACCAAATAAACGGTGCGGTAGGGTGGCCCACCCCAAAATTAGATATAAAAACCGAAAACAGCACCCCTCTAGCCCATACGGTTGCCACAGTAGGTGGCCAAAGTGGCAACCATAGCCGTTTTGGTATTTATGAACCGATTTTGACCAAATAAACGGTGCGGTAGGGTGGCCCACCCCAAAATTAGATATAAAAACCGAAAACCGCACCCCTCTAGCCCATACGGTTGCCACAGTAGGTGGCCAAAGTGACAACCATAGCCGTTTCGGTATTTATGAACCGATTTTGACCAAATAAAATGTGCGGTAGGGTGGCCCACCCCAAAATTAGATATAAAAACCAAAAACCGCACCCCTCTAGCCCATACGGTTGCCACAGTAGGTGGCCAAAGTGGCAACCATAGCCGTTTTGGTATTTATAAACCGATTTTGACCAAATAAAAGTTGCGGCAGGGTGGCCCACCCCAAAATTAGATATAAAAACCAAAAACCGCACCCCTCTAGCCCATACGGTTGCCACAGAAATTTGCATATTGGGTGGTTAACAACATTTTAGGGCCCGTTGAATTCTAGGCTCTACATACGCCCAATGTATGGCCGAATATGATGGGCTAGTCGGATAGTTATTATTTACCTCTTGTGTGGCTACGAACGAAGTCGCACCAAAAGGGATTAGCAATGACATAGATCTCTCACAATCTGGAATTTAGCAACATTTTAGGGTCCGTTTGGAATCCAGGCTTCACTTACGTCCACTTTGTGGCCGGGTATAATGGGCTTTTATGACACAGATTTGCCTCTATGGTGGCTATGCACAACATTTTATCATCCTAGCCGCCATTCCGTCGAATTTCTCGAATCGGAGACTGAATTTGAATAAGGAGCTGAATAAGGAACAGGGAACTAAAAAGTTTTGAATGGGGAGCTGAATAAGGAACTGGGAACTGGGAACTATATTATATTCGAAATATAATTAATATTAATCGATAGAAGCATGTTCGGACAGCTGTCTTCGATTCATATCTAATATCTTATACCACGGTAACGATATAACACATGTTTACAAAGAGATAGACCTTCTTTAATGTACCCTGCCTTTAACAGGATATCCCTTGCAATATGTATTAATTAAAGCTATTAAGGATGGATTATCTCTTTATAAAACACATTTTTAAAAGTTAAATAGTTTCCTTGGTACCGAAAACAATGAATCGTCCAATAGAGGGTTACGATGCAACGAACCATATAATTAGTTTGAAAGTCGTGACTCGAGCGGTGGTTTGGATGGATTCGGAGAATTTGTAATTAATAAAGCGTTGGTTTACGTAATTGTTCATCTTTGTTTTATCGTTGTATTATATAATGTATGTCCACCATATTTGACTGTTGGTGTCTGGTGTCTATAAATACCAAACCGGCTATGGTTGCCACTTTGGCCACCTACTGTTGCAACCGTATGGGCTAGATGGGTGCGGTTTTCGGTTATAATATGTTATTTTGGAGTGAGCAACCCTACCGCACCGTTTATTTGGTCTAAAATCGGTTCATAAATACCAAAACGGCTATGGTTGCCACTTTGGCCACCTACTGTGGCAACCATATGGGCTAAAGGGGTGCGGTTTTTTGTTTTTATATCTACTTTTGGGGTGGGCCACCCTGCCGCAACTTTTATTTGGTTAAAATCGGTTTATAAATACCAAAACGGCTATGGTTGCCACCTACTGTGGCAACCGTATGGGCTAGAGGGGTGCGGTTTTTGGTTTTTATATCTAATTTTGGGGTGGGCCACCCTACCGCACATTTTATTTGGTCAAAATCGGTTCATAAATACCAAAACGGCTATGGTTGCCACTTTGGCCACCTACTGTGGCAACCGTATGGGCTAGAGGGGTGCGGTTTTTGGTTTTTATATCTAATTTTGGGGTGTGCCACCCTACCGAACATTTTATTTGGTCAAAATCGGTTCATAAATACCGAAACGGCTATGATTGCCACTTTGGCCACCTACTGTGGCAACCGTATGGGCTAGAGGGGTGCGGTTTTCGGTTTTTATATCTAATTTTGGGGTGGGCCACCCTACCGCACATTTTATTTGGTCAAAATCGGTTCATAAATACCAAAACCGCTATGGTTGCCACTTTGGCCACCTACTGTGGCAACCGTATGGGCTAGAGGGTGCTGTTTTCGGTTTTTATATCTAATTTTGGGGTGGGCCACCCTACCGCACATTTTATTTGGTCAAAATCGGTTCATAAATACCAAAACGGCTATGGTTGCCACTTTGGCCACCTACTGTGGCAACCGTATGGGCTAGAGGGGTGCGGTTTTCGGTTTTTATATCTAATTTTGGGGTGCGCCACCCTACCGCACATTTTATTTGGTCAAAATCGGTTCATAAATACCAAAACGGCTATGGTTGCCACTTTGGCCACCTACTGTGGCAACCGTATGGGCTAGAAGGTGCTGTTTTCGGTTTTTATATCTAATTTTGGGGTGGGCCACCATAGCGAACATTTTATTTGGTAAAAATCGGTTCATAAATACCGAAACGGCTATGGTTGCCACTTTGGCCACCTACTGTGGCAACCGTATGGACTAGAGGGGTGCGGTTTTTTGTTTTTATATCTAATTTTGGGGTGGGCCACCCTACCGCACCGTTTATTTGGTCAATATATAATGTTTCCGAATAAGGAATAAGGAACTGGGAATAAGTAGCCGATGTCACCGTAGTCCCTTCAGCAGAAGGAACAAGAAGCGAGAGTAATTTAAGTATATTCCTGGATCCAATTTTTTTGAAATTAATTACATTTGAATAAAAATGTCGCATGTAGACATATCGTATAAGGAAATTACAGCCTCCAAACGCATAATTTTCCGAGAATCGGTTGCCATGTAAAGTTGTCAACCGATCGCAATTTGGTGGTATCTACGATCTACTCAAACAAAATTTTTTGGAAGATTTATAGATCATGGATGATCACCCATATATTACGAGGATAATTATGTCATGACAAATGGTCTGACCTGTCATTAAATTAACGCATACAGTGCTGTCAAATGATATGAAAGAAGGCATTTTAACGTTAGAAAACGGGGGTTTGGTGGCCATTTTGAATGGCGCCCTCTGTCGGTGGGGGAGCTCATAAAAGCCGAACACAACCGAACATAACCGAACACAAGTCCAAATAATGGGAAATTTCACGAATAAAGTTCATAGGCATATGTATTCATGTTCACACTATTACTATACGAACTTTGGTGGAGTTCGGGCCAATAATAAGTGTTTTATTCGATATTTTGTAAAACGCGTTTAGTGTTCGGCATAGAAAAGCCGAACACAAGTTTATGTTCGACACTCAGTCACCGGTAATTAATTAACACATAGATATGCATAGATGTGGCGTTAGCTGGCGTTTGAGATATATAACTCTATATACAGTCTACTAAATATAAGACCACCTTGTAAAGTTCATAGGCATATGTATTCACGTTCATACTATTACTATACGAAGTTTGGTTCAATAATGAGTGTTTTGTTGGGTGTTTTGTATAACGTGTTTGGCATAGAAAAGCCGAACACAAACTTCTGTCTCATGGATTAGATTATCCGCTGATAGGTGATAATTAATATCTGCCAGAAGGGATTTGGCAGGTTTAATTCGCGAGAAAAAACGTGTTTTGTTGTCCATTTTCGTCTGCATGCTCACTAAAATGTTACCCCCCCCCCCCCCGTTATTATTACAAGTCATTTCGTACAATGTGGTAGTTTAGATGGATCATACTGGACAAATGCGAACATATCAGCACGCCCCGGACTTCTAAGAAGTAGTAAATCGGTTGTCGAGTTAAGATACTCATGCGGAAATGGTTCGGAGAATATAATATATATATATATCTTTTAATTCCTCCTTAATAGAAGATCATATAATATACAATATATCATTGAAACAAATTAAAGAAATATAAGCAAAGTGAACAACCCATAACCCAAAAGTGTTGTAGAACAAAAATACGGAAATGAAGACAAAAGCACCCCATCACATATATGCTAGACACACTGTAAAAAGGACTGTGTGGCAGCTTCCACACAATGACTGTGTGGAGGCATTATCTGAACATAAATGTGTACACAATACACACATATGTGTGTATCACCCAATATCCACACATATATGTGTACATCACCACACATATTTGTATGTGACGTCGGTTTTTTTAAATTTCACGTGGTGGTCACGCGCGCGTCGTTGTTTCGTACAGGCTCACAGGCTGCCGTAAAGTGTACACATGGAGTCTTGTTGATTGTGGTGGATCTCGAAATTCGATATATTGGTCGGTCTCTTCGATTATTTCTATAGTTAAGGTAAGATTATATTTAAATTGGCAAGATATTCACCTTTGTGAGAATTTCCGTATCTATTTTGTATAAAACATGATTGAACGAAATAATAAACTTGATTTGGATTTTCTGATTCATCAATTCCCTGTCGCATAGTCATATATTTACATTTTAGAGTTGTGCGTTTATCTGGGTTTATCTGTTGTTTCTGTGGTCTATATGATACACATCTTTCCGAAGCACAAAACCTGCTCGAAAATTGTCTATGTAAATTGACAAATTCAACTGTGTGGTGAAGACATTTACTGAACAAATGTGTGTTCATCACATACACACTATATATTATACAGCGTGCTTTAAACCAGAACCACAATTTTATTATTTTGCACGGTAAGGTTCTCATGTTGATAAAGTAACGACGTTTTTTGTGTTTATATGGAATGCAGATGAGAGGAAATATATACTGAGACCAGTGACGTGGCGACAGGGCGGATATTGGGAAGGGTGTGTCTATAACCCTATCCCAAACCTCGGTAAAATTTACTAAAAATTCCAACAGTTGGAAATTTCATGCCTGACGCAAAGTTACAAGTTTTACACCACATGCATTATAATAGGTTGAAATTATTCTCTTTGTTTGATTTTTCAACCAGTAATTAGTGGGAAATTTATAGTGTTTTTAGACAAACAGTAGCATATTTTTCTACTTTTGGTAAAACAAAAATGGCCTCAAATAGCCATCGGGTGGAAGACTTCCATTTGGTTGGAAATTCTAATAGTTGGAAAGCTTGAGGTACCAATTGGAAAATTCAGAACGAGAGGGGGGTGTGCAAATATAATTCTACAAATATGGTTCAAGGGGGATGGTGGGGTGTACTTCGACATTTGAATGTGGACACCCCCCCCCCACCAACGGCGACCACTGAGCCGCGTCCATGAATGAGACTTGTGGCTGTCACTGAAATGCCCTAGTCGCATACTACGAAGTGACATGTGGCACCCGGAATCACACAAAATGTGTGAAATTGGTGTTTCAAATTAATTTAATTTGAATATGATGAGCATCACTGTTGCAATAAACCTTGAAATACCACAATGGACGATCAATGTACCAAGGGAAACAAATTGTTGGGTGGGTGGGTGGGGTATTTATTTGTCAATTATATTGGTGGTTTACCAAGACGATGTGAAAAATTAACATGCATAATTTGGCTCCTCTGCTATGTATAACTTGCGTAAATTTGGTTACCGAGGGAGGGGCCCGGGGGGGGGGGGGGGGGTGATGTCGTATATCTAATACATATGTAGCCACCGTTTGTGTCCAAAACTTTAAATTGTGAAGAATATTATGTCATTCAATAAATGTCATAGCAAATAATGAACTTAGAAATAATCTAAAATTATAAATACTGCAGAATAGTGAGATGTGTCATTAAAGTATTATTAGCATTTGGACTAAGTGACGTACATGGTGAAGAGTTATCGTTTATACTATAAAAAAGGGGTGGGGGGGCTATGAATGTATTGTGTTATATATAGCTACAATTCCTTATGTAAAATTGCAAATTTCCCGTGTCAAGATTGCGCTTAATGAGGCATCGATCTGGCCATATAGATAAAGTAAAATATATTTATAAATTGTCCGAACATTCATTATGTGAAGCTATAATGAGTAGTACATGTATATATTTAGTATCATTCAAAAACTATATTCCTTTCTGAAAATGCGCTCTTTAATGTATGAATTATAATACTGTTATAGATGTACATACAATGTATACTGTAAATAATATTCCCAATGGCATGTTATAAACAAAATAACTTCTCTGCTTACAGGTTCAATGGTGAAATCATGGCGGTCACGCGGTGTAACGTCGATGTAAATAACAAGATATGGACATGGCTGCCTTGGCAACGACGCAGATAAACTATAATCAACCAACCAAGAACCACGGTGGAATGTATGAGTTAGACACAAATTCCACAGTCAATGATTTTGGTATACATATGATGTCATGTGCTGTAATTTGGTTTCTGTGCAAGAGGCGATTACATTCAAAAAGACTATCCTCTTTGGAGCCCTTAATTTTCTTGTATAGTTCAAGGGATCTCAGAAAGCTTCAGTTAGTTTTAGAGCTTGTTCTTCTACACACGTGAGGGTGAGTCTGATGTAAGACAGCCAACCAGTAGCAATATATATGTATATATAGCAGAGACTGACTTTCGAATTGTTCCAATACATTCAAGTTGAAGGAAAATTCTAGTTATTGATGTGAAACCCATTAATGGAACTGAAACATGCACGCTTATAGTTTAAAGGATAACCAAAATATTACGTGAATGTGTTAAACGGCTGTTTGTTTTGTGTCTTTGTATTATTGAAATTAAAGACTATAGCTATACTATATCATTCGACAATCACGATTTCTGCTGTGTACACAAAAGAAGGCCGCGGACCCCCGGGATATGCATGTTTGCTGTTTGATAAGTTAATATTCGAAAACGTCCAGCGCAGCACGTCAATCATCAGTAGACTATAACATTTCATATGTATGGCGGGAAAAAAAGGTCCAACGATAGCCGAACTATATGTTTGGCCAATAAATATCGGTAAACACTCTTCGTTGAATATGATTTTTTTTTTTGCAGGATTAGCAGCCTATTGTTTGGATCGACCACACACTTTTGTACACATGTAATGAACACATATGTGTTGTCTTGCCCAACAGCATTGTGTACAAGAACAATACAAAATAGTGTAATGGCGGTGAACACTATTGTTTGGATCAACCACACAAATGTGTACGCATGTGATTAACACATATGTGTAGTCTCGCCCAACAACATTGTGTACAATAACAATACAAACGTGTGTGGTAGCGGCGAACATATTGTTTCCTTAGTGCAAACACATTTGTGTCCATTCAACGAACAAATAAATGTGCTGGACCCAAACATCTTTGTGTGTGTCAACTACACAACTTTGTAGGTCAGTAACCACACATAAACTGTTCATCTGCATCCACACAATCTTGTGCGCAACTTAGCACACATTTAATGTGTGCCTACAAAGAACAAGTTGTTTTGGTCGATCCACACAGTATGTTCGCCACCACCACACAACAGATGTGTGGTCATTTGCCACACAATTCACCACACAATGTTGTTGTCGATCAAATGGCTACACAAACTGTGTGGTAACTGTGTGGATCTACCACACAGTCGTTTTAAGAGTGCAGTCATCCTTAACGCACAACGTGTACAGTCGCGCCATACCAACACAAAACCACATTCACGCCAATTAGGTCAAAATAGAGACATTACCTTAACATAAAACACTCATACACAAGCATACACACACGCACACGAAAAGAAAGGAAAAAAAAGCTCAACTCAAACAAACTTACACACCAACACCCTTCCATACAGAGACTTGCAACAAAACACGCATAAATAGACACCTATATACATACTCCTGCAGGCTTGATAAGTGCAGTACGGCACATGTGTATTGTACTCGCCAAATTAGTTACATTTCGACAGATGGACGGACAAACCTAATTAAAACAAAAACAAACTAACACCAGAACACGTGTGAACCTATGTAACTCGACTAAAATCTACATACACGCGATCAATCCACAATTAGTTTGTTAAACAAATGGTTCCAATTAGTTGACTGACTAGTTGATAGTGATTTTATCCATGATAAAAAAACAATTTTGGTGGAGATTCCATATAGGAATTCCACTCGTACCAAAGACATTTAGTGGCTTTAATGAAAAATCGCAACAAGTGAATACTCCGTATAGGAATTAAGTCTAGAAGTTGATGTGGCATGTGGCCAAGAAACAAGGCAATTTGCTGATCTATGGGAAGATTGTCAATGTACTGATAAGCAACAACTGGAAACCTGTCAATGAATAAGTACCAAAATTTATTTCGTGATTCTGCGAGGGCAGGACAATCTATTAAAAAGTGTCGAGCGACATCAGTATACATAGTGTTACATGCACAACATTTGTTTGGATTGGTAGATGCATGAGTACACAACAACCACACAGCCAAATGAAAGTCCTCTTTGTCGTCGGGATATTTCCTACAAACATACCATAAGTATGACATATCTGGCCTAGCATGTACTAGTCGAAATCTCTGAAACGACAAATCGTTATAAACCCTTTCTAACCATTCTTGCTTCCAGAACAAGGATCCACGTTTAACTAAGAGCTTCCAATTAGATTTTGTAGGGAATGTGGCGGTTGACGCATACTCAAGCGATCCAAACCAAACTGTTGTAGAATCTGCTTCAAATCCCTGAAAAATGTACATGTATTTATGTGTGGATAAGGTTCGTTATGAACGAACTGTGTCAACCTGGCAATAAAAAAATTCTTAGTGGTCTTCTCAAGCGAGAGGTTACATAATGAGCATAACAGAGACAGTTTACGGCGATATATGTAATGCACCAGTGGTGAAGTACCCAACAAACCAAGAACAAGTCATTTCGTACAATGTGGTAGTTTAGATGGATCATACTGGACAAATGCGAACATATCAGCACGCCCCGGACTTCTAAGAAGTAGTAAATCGGTTGTCGAGTTAAGATACTCATGCGGAAATGGTTCGGAGAATATAATACTAACCACAAAACAAATAGTTTATTGCAATCATAAGTAAACATTGTAAAATTATATATAATAGTGTTCTTGTTGGCGACATAACATCTCTTGGTGGTGGTGCAGGGAATTCTGGTGGAATTGATGTCAATCATAGTATATGTTCAAAGTACTATACAATATACTATACAATATACTTATATGCAAATTCTGTCCTCGGCGGAACGGATTTGGGCAGAGTTTGTTCTCCTTGAAGTCAGTGGATGGAAATGGCTCTGATGCGTGCCTAACATTTGTGTATATATCATGCTGTATGGTGGAAGCCGATATAAAGCCAGTGTTCAACTTGTCGTAGAAACACATGCATCGAATACCGATTGAATTGAAATGAATTGTCTGAATACGAATAAAGAGCGTTTCGTATTGTATCTTTTTAAAAGTCTGATATGCAGGAATTTAAGATCGTTTTCAAAAATGAGCCTGATATGACAGGAATGTGATATGAAAGGAATAATTATTTTGCGCCAAGATACCTTTTGACGCTTGCTAGGGTTGATTGATCTAGTTTTGCATGCCTTTACTCTTTTAGTCTGACATGGCTTCTTGGCAATAGCCGCGGTTTTCGGTATCGTCAAACGTCCGTCAGTCGAAATTTGCCGAAGATCCTGGCATAAATTAAATTGGTCACCAAGCGATGACTTAGTAAAAAGTCATTGATTTTCAATTGCTGGCACTCTACATGAAACCATCGGTCACACATATCGCAGCCGATGCTGCGTATCTCGTGACATTCCTGGGAACAAACACCACATGGGTAATATCATACCACATTCTTATATAGAACTTCTCGGATATTGCACCATGAACTCACTTTCTTGTCACTCAAATATTGTTTTTACAATCTTACGTTGTCTTTCATGGCGGGGCCCACCAAAAGCATGTTGTTTCCATAATAGTAGGCGCCATCAAATACTGATTGCAACTAACTGTCAAAACACTACAATAGGTGAGAGACCGCCACCAACAACAATTAAAGCCTTTCGGCTTAGTGACCATATATCTGATATTAATTATCACCTAGCTAGACAGCCGTTATAGACTAATACACGAGAGAAGCTTGTGTTCGGCTTTTCTATGCCGAACACTGAACGCGTTTTACAAAATATCGAATAAAACACTTATTATTGGCCCGAACTCCACCAAACTTCGTATATTAATAGTGTGAACATGAATACACACGCCTATGAACTTTATTCGTTATATTTCCCATTATTTGGACTTGTGTTCGGTTGTGTTCGGCTTTTATACGCACCGGTCGGGGATGGGTTATTTTTGAGCAAGGCTAGTTCCGGATGTTGGCAAAATATTCCTGGATCATTTAACTTTGGAAATAATTTATATTTGATTCAAAATGTCGCAAAGGTATCGTCATATAGCGAAATTACAGTCCCGAACGCATACATTTCCGAAGATATGTTGCTATGGTAACCGGTCGCAATTTGGTGGTATCTACCCAAAATGTCTAGACTACGGATGATCACTCATATTGTATGAGTTGTCACGCGGAGAATTTTGCCATGGCAAATATGGTCTGACCGAACATTCAATAAACGTATAAATTGCTAAAAAATTATATAAAAGTGAGCATTTCTGCAAACAATCTCGTCTGTGAGTTATGTTTTCTCAAAAGAATCAAGTCCCAAACGAGTTAAAGGTACTCAATCCGATTAGATGCTCCTAAATTATTATTTCTTTGGCTTTGGGGGTAAACAATATTTGATTCGAGTCGATGAAACCACCCATCAAAGCTCAGAGTGATTAGATATCAACTTGTGGCCCACATCTCTGAAATTAATAGATTTCAAAAATCGATATCTAATCACTCTGACCTTTGATGGGTGGGTTCCTCGACTCGAATCAAATATTTGTTACCCCCAAAGCCAAAGAAATAATAATTTAGGAGCGTCTAATCGGGTTGAGTACCTTTAAAGGCACGTGAGGCCTTAGTTGTCGAAAATATTCATATTTGTTCCAATCACCGTAAACAGAAAAACATTAAAATGCATACAGTTTCGTTCATATATACCATGACTATCGCGTAAACAGCATGTTATCATAAAGACCTACTATATTGTACCTAAGCAAGAGCCTGATTGTGTTACAGAAGACAGCACAATGCTACTGGCTAATCACACAAAAATGGCATAAACGCTCTTTATTTGTTCCATATCAGGAATTCACCAACAAAGAACGCTCTTTATGTTTACCATCATAATATAAACAAACACCAGAAAAGTAACTTTTTATGCTTTTGTTTACATAACAATGGTCAAACAAATGACAATAACATACTGTTTATGCGATATTTCTTATTTGTATATAGACAAAGTCTGTCTACATTTTGATGTTCTTTCTGTTTGTGACGGTTTTTGACGGGTGGAAATATTTTTACAGGATACCCACCGCCAAGGCCAACCGTACCTTTAAAGGCACGGGCGGTGTTCGTTGCAGAAATATTCATATTTGTTCAAATCGCCATCAACGGAAGGAATATTAAAAATATGTAGTTTTGTTCATATGCCAAACATAATCACTGAGCGCGTAAATAGTATATTGCCGTCAAGACGTACTATGGTGTACGCAAACAAGAACCTTCTAGTGTTACAGAAGTTTTGCTTCTGTTTACATAACACAGCGCAATTCTATTGGTTAATCACACACAACTGATATAAACGCTATTTATTATTTCCATATCAGGAAAACAGTAACAAATAACGCTCTTTATGTTTACCATATCCGGATCTAAACAAAATCCAGGTTCTGTAACATTGTTTTCCTTTGTTTACATAACAAAGGAAAACATTGTACAATAACATACTGTTTATGCCATATTTCTTATTGGCATATTTTACAAAGTCTGTCTATATGTCACTATTCTTTCTGTTTATGGCGGTTTTTGGAGCTGAATATTTTAACAGCATACCCACCACCAACGCTGCCCGTATCTTTAAGTCAGTGACAACGATGTGTCCAATAATGCTCACTTCAGCTTAGTTCCATGTCTTTATGTAGTATAGATGTGTCCAATAATGCTCACATCAACTTAAAATCAGTGGCCTTTGTGTCTAATAATGCTCACTTTAGGTTAAATTCATGACCCAGAGGTGTCCAATAATACACTTCAGCCTTGAACATACCCGAGTGAGTCTTCTTATATTATATCTGGTATCCATTACACTTGGAACTGTTTGTTTTATTTTTCCCCTATGGTTGAAAACGGCTAATAAAATAATGTCAATGGTGATTGGAGTGTCTTTTCATAGTATATGAAGGCTGTGTAATTAATATTAACTTGTTTTCATTTGACATGTGTTTTGATTGCTGGAATGTCAGGGAAGCGATATTACTAGGTTGAGCCATGATCACCATGACTGTTATGCCATTAGGGTCTCTGACTACTCACCCTATCTACCGTACCCACCCCACCAATTTGGTTGAAATTTCCCAAATGGTAAGCCTCTCGAAAGCCTTTTAAAATCTAGTAGTAGCCGCCGGAAGGCATTCACTGTTAGTAAAATAACAATTGTAAAATCATACCAGGTTTATTTGTTTAACCACTACAATTGTGTATTACCAAGAAGAATGAAAGTGTCAATGACACTGTAGCTCAACTTGGAGAGAGATAATTTCATGTTGTTACAGTCAATGTATAGTGTTTAGGAATGCGGAAATTTTAAATGTCTAAATAATACTAGATCAAATTGAAGATGTGCTAAATGATTCAGACATGCATGCAAAGAGTAAAATCCAAGATGGCTGGTGGTGGCCTTGTTTTTTAAACAAATTTCAGAAAAATAAGATGACTCCCATCTTGTGGTCATCCCAAAGATCCATGTGAAGATTAGTGATTATCGGACAAGGAATGTTGTCTGTAAGATGTACCAAAGGATTTAGTCATACAAAGCGTAAAATCAAAGATGGCCACTGGCGGTCATATTTTCCAGCAAAATTCAGAAATTTATGGCTCCCATCTAGTGGTCACCCAAAAGATCCATATAACGTTTGGCGACGATGGACAGCGAATAAAATCATGGCTGCCAGCGGTCATGCATTTCATAACAAAAAAAATTAAATTCGATATCTCCAATCTAAAGGTGATGCCTGTCAATTTTCAAAACAATTCTTTGATAAATGCGGGCTGCAGAGTCTGCCGATAGATTTAAATTTGAAATCCGAGATGGCTGCTGGCGGCCATGTTTTTTTAAGATAAAATTTCGAAAAACATTGATGACTCGCATCTAGAGGTCACCTTGAAGATGCATATGCAGTTTGGTGATGATCGGATGATGGAGGTGGTCTGCAGGGTGTTCCAAAGGATTTAGTCATGCAAAGAGTAAAATCCAAGATGGCTGCCTGTGGCCGTATTGTTGAGAGGGAATCAGTTCTTATTAAAATCTGACTCAAACAGCTATACACATCAGTAACGGCTACACGTCAGTAACGGCTACATGTCAGTAACGGCTACACGTCAGTAATGGCTACATGTCAGTTACGTCTACACGTCAGTAACGCAGAGCCATTTGAATCTGATTTTAATCAGAACAGGAAGTCATTGCAGGGCTTATTAATCAATTTGGGATAAATATTACCAAAAAATATATATATTTAACCAAAGGTTTAATGTCTGTTCAATTTATAAATATAAATATTCAATGCATTATATACGCAAATACTCTTTATCAGAAACGTATATACAAACATTCTGTATCATTTCATCATATATACAGACATCAATACACACGAACTGATTGTTAGTGAAAAATATCACAAGTTTCAAGTACAGATATATAAAAATAAATGACGACAAATTCAAACAAGGCATAAACACAAAAATTAGCAACTCAACAAGTTTTGTTTTCTCAACCAAGGTCTGAATCACGGCTATATATGGGGAGGACTATAGTTCTGTGAAATATATGAGCTTTGACTTAATATTAATCGCTGCCTTCATGTCCGAACTCAATTGATCAGATTGCCAGATATGTAGTGATGCCTGATCAAGACGTAGTGATGCCCAAAGACCCATGCAGATATGTAGAAATTTCTGCTTCTGCTGCTGAATTAGAACAAATTTAATATCATGGTGGAAGTAAGTAGTGATGACCAAAGACCCATGCAAAAGGTGTTTGCGAGCGATATGTCAACTGAAAGTCCTGCTTCTGATGCTGAATTAAAACAAACGTAATACCATTACGGCATTCACGTGGTACATGGAATGTAGCTGAAATAGCAATGAAAAACATCAAACTTAAGAATAGGACATTTCCTTTGCTCAGCAGTTTCTATCATCTCAGACACAATCTATTTTAATTTCTTATTGGCCATGAAAATTCATTTCTTTTGATGTACAATTCGATAGTCTCAAATGAAGAGAAGTCGAGATATCATACTGAAAACTTGCCAAATCTACTGGAAATTTGGGAGTAAAAGGGTCGTAAGAATCTCTGTCTGCCTAAATTCTCAATAATTCAAAAAAAATTGTCAACTCAGCCAACATATGCCCCAGTGTATGTTGTAGGGCATAAAATTTCATTTTGTTAAAACTTGACAGAGTCAATTGATGCGAAGTCGACATATTGTACGGGGAATTCACAAATTTGGCAATTGTGATCATAAAAGATATCTCGACTTATCTTCAATTGATACTATCGAGTTATACATCAAAAGAAAGGAAATGTCATGGCCAATAAGAAACATTGAAATATATTGTGACTCAGATGAACGATTTTGAGAATCTATGAGGTACATGATAGATGTTGTGTTTTTTCCAAAACTTGAACTTGTGAACCTTGTTGCTGGTAGAGTACTATGATGTAATGGTATAATCTGGTATTTTCCTCCAGGGGCCTGTGCCGATGACCAAAACTAATTCACACCTGGCCGACTCCGAAATGTAGCCTGATCAATGTCATTGGTCCTTAAAGTTATATATTGTATTTAATAATGTGTACATATCAAATAAGAAAATGAATACAACCAACACAGTTTTTTCAGAAGTTATACATTGACCCTGTATAATCTTTTCATATAGTTCTGGTAATCATGAGAAATCGTTTAAAAGATAGAGCAATGGCTGGGAAAAATATTTTAGTTTGACTCATTACTATAGAAGATTTGTAATATTTTTACAAGACATAATAAATTGCAAGAAAATTCTGTTTCTTTAGAAGTTTCTTTTTTAGTTTAGTTTCTCTATATCTCAAAATTGGCAGACAACACAATGAATAATTGAGGTGCCCACTGGGTGCAAATAACCTTCTTCACAATCTGGGAACTTAAATCTGAGTCTAGGTCTCCCACAGCAGATGAGGCCATGCAGAATGAGGTCCCCAGAGGATTAATTTGGTGATGTGCTAGCCCACTGTGTGGTAGTGTCACTAAATTCACCCTCTGGGGACCTCATTCTGCAAATGTTCAGCACCATATATTCAGGCTTGCCGTCAAACTCAAATGTGGGCCAAGACAAATTTCCATCCGGCCATGTCTCTCCATTTTATATCTCACTTTCTGAAAACTTTCAACTGTAGGAAATTGTAGGATGGGAATTTTTTTAGACTATGGACTCTTACCTATAGAGTCAACACCAAGTTTGCAAATAGTGTGTCTGTCATTTACAGAATGAAGTTTGAATTTAGTGATGCTATCCCGAATAGCAGGCTAGCATCACCAAGTTAACCCTGGGGACCTCATTCTGCTTAGGACACAACTGCTATCAGAGACCTAGGATCAGATCGAAGTTCCCCAGTTAAAGTTTGTGATGTTCACCCATTAGTCACTTCTATTATGCATTTTATCTTCTGCAAATTAGGGGATATTGTTACTTCCCAGATGGGAAAAGGTAACTAAAAAAAATTTAAATTGAGACTATAGATACTTCCCAGAAGATGAGGAGGCCTAAGCAGATTGAGATCCCAAGAGGGTGCAGGCTTGGAATATGCACTCTTACCAATAGAGTAAAAACATATAAAAGTGTGAAACATTCCAATGGTTGTAGCACTATCATGGACATGTTTTTTGAACAGCTGATCTAAAAATACAGTTACTTCCCACCATTGGGCCTGGTGCAGACTATGTTACATCTGGTCTATTGAAACAACTGTGGTCCAGTTTGTTCCAAGTGACATGGAAAATGATGATAAAGTAGGATAACCTTCAAATTAGGTGTATTTGTATTCATTTGTTGGTGTAGACAACATTTTAATTCACAAAAATTCACAAAACATGTCATATTATAAAAACTTCCCACCATTGGGCTTGGTGTAGACTATGTGATAGTTACATAATTGTTTAGTGTTCTTCGAAGTCATTAAAAATATAAAAACATATTGCAATGAAATAATTTTCAGACTTTAATGTAAAATGGTGCTTAATAATAAAAAAAATAATGACTTCATTTTCAATTATTCAGCTTGATAAGAATCAAACTGACTGCGTGGTTAGAATCACCAGTGGACTACCATTTGATTTCTATTGAAACCAGAAATTTTATCAGACATATCCCATAATTTTCAGACTTGTACATAACGTGTTGCTTTAAATTAAAAAATAGGTTATTCATTTGCTTTCCAAAATTGAAAACCTGAGAAATATGAAATTAAATTGCAAACCGGTGTGGATAATCTGAGTTCTCACAGGTCAAAACTAATAAAATTCAAGGCCTGTTCTTGACAATTTTCAATATTTTCAAAGCTCTCAATTCTAAAATTGAAGTCCATTTAACCCTTTCAGTACCAGGTCCGATTTTTGTATCAACCCATATACCCTGTGCCAATGCATTCTCTTATATATGCGAGTTGACTTATTTTGTAGATTTAGTGCCAGGGAATCTTACGTTTTTCATGAGCATCAAAATTATTACTATGAAATTTTAAAGTCCCCCCCCCAAGACACTCAATAATATTAACCCTATCTATACTAAATGTATTTTCCCACTCAGTAAACCCTTCCATGACTGGAGCTTCCTGAAATTTTGCGAAAACCCTGTGCCAATGCATTCTCTTACATATCTGAGTCTCCCATTGGGAGCCTTACATCTCTAAAGAGAATGCATTTGCCTATCAATGTGTATCTTGACCTTGTAAGCCAGTGCATTATCTTATATGTGCGAGGCTCCCTATGGGAGATATTGCATATATAAGAGCATGAACTGGCACATGATCTCCAATCATGAAAGGGTTAAGGTTAATTTGCAGATTTATATACAATTATGAAATTTCCAGGTGTTACTTAACATACTCTGAAATTGCCATATATGACCAAACTACCTGAGCTTATTTGCTAGCCAGACTCTTGCCGGTATATGTTCTTGCTGAAAAGTTGAATCTACGAAACACTTGGCGATGAAATCAGATCTCTTCTTTAGTAATCACATCCGATGACTTACAGTAAGTCAACACAAGACATTCACGTGTCTCGCAGTTCAGGGCTAGATTTATAGCACATCAATTATCCATGGAATGATTTTTAGATCACTTTTTCTGCTCTTCGTTTTTCTTGCCGAGTAATTTCATCAGTTGTTTGCACATGAAGTAAGGTTTTTCTGCTGAGCCGTCGTTACGCTCCAAGTCCTCCACTAAAATATGAGAAAAATAAATATCTATGACCAGTGGCAAATTTATGGATTTTAAAGTTAACATCTTAAGCCTTCGTTTCTATAAGTCTATACTGACTATAGACCAAGCCTTATACGGTCCACACCCAGTTAGCCAAGGTCCCAGTTAGCTGGCTACCATATTGAAGAATTATAAGAAATAATTCATGTTTCTTCTCAGCAATATTAGTTTAACTAACTTGGTATGATTTTTTGGAAAATGACTCAAGAGTTTAGGAGTAAGCCAATGCTCTCTTCCATCTTTTTCGTTGCATGATGTCAACAGCGATGTATGAGTTATATATATTGTATATCACATGAAAAAAACAAGAGCTTTATGCCTTTTTGACAAATCAAAATCCTTAAAAATGCACCCACTATCATTTACATTGTTGGCTGAGATGCTTCACAACCATTTATGAAGTATTGCACACTCAAGTTGCCGACAGAATATATAGTCCCCCAATATGCCTCTTTGCTTTTGTGTCTATTTTCGTTAATTAGACAAAAAAATTACTTTAATAATGGAAAAAGCTTGACTGTTTTTAATAAAACACTTACAGAAGCAGAGGAATATGGTATCGACAGCCATCTCGTACACACTGAAGAATACTGTGACAATGAGGTATGATGCCAAAATCAGGATCTAAAAAGAAGATATATCAAGATTTATAATTATTTCACATATAAACAACAGATTTACAAAATACGGTACATTTAATTCCCTCAGGAAATGTTCAGATAATAAATTCAACAAACGATTATAGGTAGTCATTTGTTGAACTTGAATATTATTTGAACATTCCCACTAAAGAATAACTATGAAATCTTCTGCACTTGTTTTAGCTTTCCATCTGTCTGTCATCTACTCTTATTACCTAAACACCCCTCTTGATGAATAATAGACCCATCCAATGAATACTATTATAACTAAATGGGAGGATCCATTTAGTAAAGAAAGGGTTAATGTACTCACTAAAATTATTACTACAAAAATTAGGGAATTTCTTTTAAGTTTATATCTTTAGTTGTCAATGGATTTATAAGACATTATTCCCGTCAGTCATTTACCCTTTACCAGGTAGAACGATATTTATGTTGTCCTACAGTTGGTGGGTAGAGTGACATTTATGTCGTTATGGCACCTCTATAGTCATGTCATGTTACTGTTAAGTGTGAAATTAACGACTAAAAATTGTGTCCGAAACAGGAAGTATTTGTAGGTAGCTAGGCCTATTATGCAAGGGATGGATATTTTAGCGTTCTAATTTTACACAATGTCTTAGTTTTAAAAAGACAACTAACATGCATTATAAGAAATAGTACGTGCTGTGTGCAAGTTTGTGAGTGCATGATGCTGCCGTCCAAATAAACCAATATGGTCGCACCATAGTCGATATTCAATAAACAAAATTTTATATCACCATATTCACTGACGAATGAATGAATTAAAAGCTAAATCAGAAATAAATATGATCCACTCACCACAACTGGAACTATGTAGAAATTTAAAGTTGGTTTATAAGCATTGAGGAATTCTATTCTTCCATCAAAGAAGAAAAATGACATAACACCTGGAAAAATAAGAAATGGGTACAGATGTAATATACAGACACAACAAAAGGTTGCACCACTGGTGCTGGCATACCTCCAAAGTGGCAATTTACATATGTGGCTGGTATATTAACATATTGTAGTTAAATAATAAGTACTATAACAAAAGTATAACATCACCAACACTTCATATGTAAAAATTATTTCATCCATGACCGAGACAAATGTTTAGTTTTGTTTACAGCAATCCACTCACAACAAATAAACAATTGTCTGGGTCACCCATTAGATTTCTCGATATCCACTCAAACACACAAGATATCCTCGATGTACTTTGCCAAAACATCAAAAATGTTAAAAAATTTACCATAATAACATGTGATTTCTGTTTTGCATCAATTATTTCACATGTCAAATGAAATATCAAGACCCAAATATAGCCAACTGAATACCTGTCCATAACATACTTACCCATTGTCCCAACAATGACTAGTTTGCCGATGAATAACAAAAAGTCTGTTACTTGGTTCAAGACAACCACCCTGTAATAGAAAACAAGTGAATTCTTTCATAGAAGAAATAGGCTACAACGAATTGCGCATTTTTCATCGAATCAAACCTTCAATAAAATCAGGGGGTAAGATTTCGCATCAAATCAAACTGCGAATCAAGCTACCTTAACCCTTTACCCAACAAAATGGTCAAAAACGCCCAAATAAAGTTTCAATAGCCTAAAATGATATTTTTAAAAATATAATATATATTTCCTTAAAGGTACGGTTGGCCTTGGCGGTGGGTATCCTGTGAAAATATTCCACCCGTCAAAAAACGCCACAAACAGAAAGAACAACAAAATGTAGACAGACTTTGTCCGTATACAAATAAGAAATATCGCATCAACAGTATGTTATTGTCATATTTTTGACCATTGTTATGTAAACAAAAGCATAAAAAGTTACTTTTCTGGTGTTTGTTTATATTATGATAGTAAACATAAAGAGCGTTCTTTGTGGGTGAATTCCTGATATGGAACGAATAAAGAGCGTTTATGCCATTTGTGTGTGATTAGCCAGCAGCATTGTGGTGTCTTCTGTAACACAATCAGGCTCTTGCTTAGGTAAAATATAGTACATCTTTATGATAACATGCTGTTTATATGGTATATATGAACGAAACTGTATGCGTTTTAATGTTTTTCTGTTTACGGTGATTGGAACAAATATGAATATTTTCGACAACTAAGGCCTCACGTGCCTTTAAAGAAAGCCTGAACACTGAACTATATGGATAGATGTCCTGCGTTTGTAAACCATAGCAGAAAAGGGGTTAACTTTTTGTGGTCGCCTACGGTCACTCACGGTCTTCACTCTTCAATGGCTTGCCTCGGAATCAGTCACGCATGCGCAGTCCCAATATAATTCACTGTACAGATTGAATTAGCCAGTTTATTTTCAACTCAATCAGAAGATTGGCGAGTCGCGGGGTTGGGAATGACACCGCCATGGGAGGGCCCTATGATAGTTCAGTGTTCAGGCTTAATTCTTTAAGGAAATATATATTATATTTTTTTAAATATCATATTTCCGCCAAAGGAAGCCCTCACACTGAACTATATGGATTAGAATGCAAGCCCAGGAGGGGGCACGAGCAATAAAGTTAATAGCCAAATTTTGAGTAAAGGTACTCTTCTAAAACAGATTTTACCATATATGAACACTTTAATGAATCTGTTAGGATTATTTACGTGAAATAACTCATATAGTTAGAGTGCTATATTGCTCAAATGTGTACCGCCCCCCTTGTTTTGAAATAAACATCCCATGAGGTGCCATCCAATGCATAGTTGCGAGCGAACCGAGCAAGTATAACGGAAGAAGAAACTCTTCGTTCTTCTCTGTGTCGTCTTCTTCAGCTGTCTGTTCTAAGGTCCCACCCGTCAAGGTCCCATGATGCAGGATTATGAAGGAAGGAGACTAACTCACTCTCCGCCTTAGCGACAGAACGACCTGCACAGACGGAGGCCCACTCCGACGATGGCGAGACAACCAAAGTTAACTAACTGCTATTCGCCAAAGAAAAAGCCAGAGAACCTGATGCCAAATTTGTGGCACAGGGATTGAGTTGAGAACCCATTAGGCCAAACAGGTTGTACAACGATAATGGAGTCAAGCCATCTGAACAGAGGGAGCCCCCCACCACCGCATCTTGCAAGGTGGTCATGCCCCCTGTCGTTCTTAGAACAGCTTCCTTGTTTTTCTTCTACTGATCACATGTCTCTGAGGTACCTATATATGCATCACAAGATATCCGACAGAAATCCTGTGATACAAATCTTACGCGTATATAAATATATAAAAATGATATAAAAAATATATATCAAGGTGATCTATAAGTCAGCAATGAGATCATTGCAGAAGGCCCTTTGGCTCTTTGACAACTGAAATCAGTTCAAATGATGTACAATGTAATCAGATGATAACCACGGGTAAATTGTCACCTCTGCCCAGAACATCATGTCACTTTCCCCCCCAAACATGCAGCAGAACGACCTAGGTGTGTGATAGGTATGTTAGTGTGAGGCATGCAGCAAACTAGGGGAAGACCCCCTCCAAAATGGCTCGCTGATTAAGGAAACAAATGAAATTATCATCCTCCTAGTAAAGGACACACATCCCTTTATAATGTTGTTACTTATTGAATTTTAAGAGCCATGATAGAGAGGAGCTCCCCCGACCTAAGTGGTCCTGTTGAAGGCATGTTTAAGGAAATACCGCCATTCTCAAAGCAACCGACCAGAAAAACGGGGTGACACCCCGGTCATGACCACGGTGATACCGGCAATAAACGGTAGCGGTATCGAGACGGTCACGGCGTGGAGTTACGGCACTGGGCGACAACGACACCGTGGCCCCTTAGCGGGCACCGCATTAATTTTGCCGAATACCGCGGTGATCTCCATGGAACCCCCTTAGGGGAGGCATTTACTCACACATACTTGTTCGCGTTAACAAGCGTTATCAGTACCGTGGTATTGGAGGATACCGCGGTATAGTACCGCCATATTAACGGGGTGACACCACGCTATTGGTGGTCAATCACTTTAAGTATAGCGGTAGGACAAATCCAGCATAGACCGAAGCGAGCAGAGTTGTCAGCATGGTTTCAGGCCCTTATGATTGGGCGGCTGGTGCCATGTGGTTGGGATCCCCTCATATGGGTTGGTCCCTGCCTGCAAGGAAAGGTCTGATGGCTAGTCAATGAGCTTCCTCGAAAGCTGAGCTGGACAGCGCAAACGTCTTTGCCTGTTTTATTGTCGAATGTTGATAGGACAAATCAGGCATATACCGAAGCGTGCAGAGTTGGCAGCATGGTTTCAGGCCCTTTTGATCGGGTGTCTGGTGCCATGGGGTTGGGATCCACTCGGTACTGGGTGGTCCCCTGCCTGCAAGGAAAGGTCTATAACGCTAGTCAATGAGCTTCCTAGAAAGCTGAGCTGGACAGTGCAAACGTCTTTGCCCGCTTTATTGTCTATAGGCGTGCAGTGCCCTGTTAATTTTATTACCATGTGCCAGATAATCAAATTGATATTGGTAATAGGAGTATGAAGAGCCATGAGATGTACTCTTGTGTCTGTAATAAACGTACATGCACGTTTATTAAAATTTGGAAGATTTTCCACCCTGCACAAGGCTTTATATTCCAGTCTGTTAATTGTGTGCATTTTTGGAAGACATGTCTTGACAGGCCAATTTTGCCCCCCCCCCCCCCCCCCCCCCCCACTTCAAATCTTAAGAGGGTGTTTATAAATTCCGAGTAAATGTCAGTATACTGTAACAATATATTGATATTGCACCACGTATCAGGTTTTAACGATTGCTGTTATATTATTAACTCACAATAGGCCATGCCAAATAGTTTATTGGTAAATAGAATAATAAATTTGTTTCGCCCTGTACTTATATTCCAGTCTGCACTTGTATTACATTAGGTCGGATTTTCAACCCTGTACTTATATTCCAGACTGCACTTTTATTCCGGACACGAGAGTACTCTGTCGGTCAGGCCATTGGCAGGGTCGTTGTGGCACGTGACAAGAGAAATGCTTTCCATGTAAATGTGCTTCATTCATGTGTGAAGTCTATTGACCAGTGTGTCAGTCGTGGGTCGTGTACCTTACCTATGAAATGTATATCACAGGTAAGATAGATCGAGTTCTCGATGCATTTTGAAGACGGTGGTACGAGTGCGCAGGGCGTGCCAGGAGGGCTTGAGAGTTCATAGTTCAGAAGGAAGAAGCCTATAGATGAGATAATCCGTGGATAGGAAATCACGATCCGCAGCTTCTGCCTTACCGATGCCAGACTGTGACGACCGAAAAGACCCACAGTCTGACGTATTGAGCGCAGACGGGTCGTCATCGAAAGCCTCAGACGCCTTGGGGTGTAAGGATAGCATGTCGCTCCCTGCCCTAGCGTCGGAACGACCTGCAATGTCCATAATGGACGACAAAACACTAGAGGGACATTCCGGCGAAGGCTCAATCGAGGTGTAAATACCTCCCATGGAATTTTTACACTACGGCCAACTGCTTGAGCAAAAGGCTGATAAACTGAGTTCCAATTTTGGAGTCCAGTGTCGAAATGAAGAATCCCATAGCCAAAACTGGTTTCTTCTGATAACTGGAAGGAGGTGGAGCCATCGGACCGGGGTGAGCCCCCCCCCCCCAAATGCAGGTGGTCCCGACCAAGCTGAATGTCCTGTCCAAGCAGAACGATGGGTAGAGGCCATTGCAGCAGAAACCCCAAGACGGCTGAGAGGCAGGCAAGGCCGTGCCTTTAGAGAGATCGTGACCAGGGGGACCGGACTTGCTACCTCATGGGTAGGGCCACTGCCCTATGCCGAAGTCGCCGTAGGCCGCCCAGCCGGTGTCGTTACGTTCGCACTCGATTTGGCAACTTCAGCACACAGAACCGCTCGCGCCGGTGTGGGACTAAATGTCCTGGGGGTCCCAAGTACCCCGGCATCGCCACCGGACGACTCCCCACTAATTGATTGAATGCCGAGGCATAATCTGGGGAGCGTGAACTGTTCCTGCCCGAGAAGAGATCCGACCGAGAAATACTACCTGGGAAGGATCCAGAGATGGTGCAAATAAAGGCTCTATATCTTATCCGATTTTCATGTTTAGTTGTTGAATTATAGAAAATTTCGTTGAAATAATGGAGAACCAACTTGAATAATTACTATCCCCAGGGTCTCCAGAGTTTGAGCGCCCAAACCTGTAACAGGTAGAAAAACATCCCTGGATCCTTCTCAGAAATTTACAAGCCCATCGGTTCAGACCGGCTTGCTGAACCGGCTGGTGTATAATCGCAGCTATTGTTCATTTAGACCTATATACAAGGTAGCTATTAATCGACATACATCTATGACATGGTTGAGATTTTATTCGTAGCACTACGGTACTACTGTCATATGAAGTTATTGTTATGCATGTGACATTGATAAACCAAGATCTAATCAACTGTCAGTATTCTTGTGTAGATTGTAATCAACTTCAAGGTCAAACGTGATTAACACATCTGGATCATTTGTATTGAAACATAAAACAACATAGTATTATGTGAAAGCACGTTGTTCATAACATGACGAGAGATAGCGTCAGTAGCGATGGAATTATTGCTAAATAAATTTCCACGCATTAAAACGTCAAAATAATTCCCACGAAATTAGGATACTTCCGGCGGCGAATCACGTGGCATTTTTGATATCTGACAAATTCTATCATACCTTATAGGTGCTATAATAATTCCATAGATGTATTTCTCACAATAATCTGTGCGCCTCGTAAGGCCTTGAAATGGCGGCTAATTATGGCGAAATGTTGATTTCCATATTCGATAAATTGTTTTTAAGTTCGCCGCCTGTTCGAAAAACACGAACCATTATATGTTTTAAACGAAACGGTCCGTGAATTCGAAACGATAATTATAAAAACGAACGCGTAGGTAGGCGACCAGTAATTATTGTATCGATAAATTGAATTTGTCGCTATTGTTAAACGACAAATTCGAAAAAATACTCCCTTAGATCCGTTCGGTTGGTAGCAGAAAAATAAACTGGCTAATTCAATCTGTACAGTGAATTATATTGGGACTGCGCATGCGTGACTGATTCCGAGGCAAGCCATTGAAGAGTGAAGACCGTGAGTGACCGTAGGCGACCACAAAAAGTTAACCCCTTTTCTGCTATGGTTTACAAACGCAGGACATCTATCCATATAGTTCAGTGTGAGGGCTTCCTTTGGCGGAAATATATCTTCGGTCTGTCTCAATAACAAAATATGGATATCATTGGAACCGGTTCATTGACCACATTGTGATGGTTACAGTTATGCCCTGTGCTAATGCATTCTCTTATATATGCGAGTCGACCATAGGTCGCCTCGCATATATAAGAGAATGCATTGGCCTAAAAAAATTCTTTTTACAGGGGGGGGGGGGTCGAAAAAAAGTGACATGACATTAGGCTGAAAAAACTTTTTTCCGGCTCTTGGGTACCCACCACCCCCCTATTTGAAGGAAAAAATATTTTTTCCAATTTCATGCGGGGTACCCACCCCCTTTTTACCTCCAAATCTGTAATATCACACCATTTAAGCTTGATGGTCAGTATTACAGTTACCCTATTTCCATTTCTGGTTCTTCTAAGTCATTCCAACTTTTGTAACAACACGAAACAGGTTCTAAAAAAATACCTGGAAAAACCCAAAATAACACACAGAATACATGTGCTGATCAGTAAATTATTGATTGATTCTTCCCCAAATATTGTCTAAGGTAGCTCATAATGCTCATTATACATGTAAACAAATATAAAAGCATTAGTGTACCTTTTCATCACAGAAAGTGTAACTTTAGATGTGTCCCATAGTATCACATGAATTTATGTCAATTATGATTTTTGAAAAAAATTATTAGGGCAACACCACCTGGCAATTAACTCTCCAACAATACAGGTATTCAGCTGAAATCCACTATGTATCACAAAACTAATTTTCATTTCCATGAGCTGAGTTCTTGGGCTAGGTACTGTGCTAAGGCCAGACCCAGGTCAAGCATTCATACAAATACATGTACTGCGTGTAAATAGAAACTTGAAAATAAGACGGTCATATGCAGTCTGCAGAATAATCTCCATGACCAAGGAGGGTGAGTTTTGTGATGCTACCCAGCAGAGTGGGCTATAGCATTACCAAATTCACCATATGTGACCCTCATATGTAGCTAGTTCTCCATGGTTGGTCGAGACCAAAATAGAATGAGGTCGTTAGAGGTTGAATTTGTTGATGCTATGCCGGGTAGTATCGCCAAATTCGACCTCTGCAGACTTCGATCATTTTGCTGATGAACAGCACATTATTTTTAGACTTGCATATTATATTAAGTTATATTATATTTTCTTTCCCTTCTTTTCACTCATCTGTTCTGATTTTGTTTATTCCACTTAGCAACCTTCTCCATATCTACACATTCAAGGTCTATGTATGCTCGCCCAATCTTTTATCTGGGTCCCACCATCTCAAGATTATTATCTCAGTGATATGTGTTGTTGCAGTCTACAGTCCCATGCCAAGTTCCGATACAATTTTGACTGAGTCATCTGGTCTGATCAGGTATAATGAGTAAATATTAATGAGATAAATGAATAGCTTTTTTCATTTTATTTATACACACCTTAACAATGATGCTGAACACTTTGAGGCATTTATATTGAAGAAATGTTGTAAGAGGAAAAAATTGCGACCACTGAGGAAAAAAGTGACTTTTTCGCAGCTGAACCACCCACCAACCCCGGCCTAGTGTATGGAAAAAAGTGGATGACCCCCCCCCCCCCCCCCTGCTTTTTACCATTTTTTCTTACATTCTTTAACAATTTTGTAATTTTTTCTTACATTTTTTAACAATTTTTATAATATTTTTCTACATTCTTTGACAATTTTATCATTTTTAATATGTGTTAAGCCAATGCATTCTCTTATATATGCGAGTCGACCATAGAGAATGCATTGGCACAGGGCCGTTCTGTTGGGTAAAGGGTTAAAGGCATGGATGGCCTTGGTCGTAGGTTTTAATTTAGAAATAAAAGTTACCAAATTATGAATTTCCTCAAGAATATACTAACAGTATAGTATAATGATAATATGAATGCAATATTACCAGTTGTGCGGATTGTTGGGTATATATACACCACTTTATATAAAAAAAAATACATTTGGCTAATAAAACGTGCCCTTTCAGGATGTTGTGCCCATTGTACTTGGTTACTTCTGGCAACACACGTACCTACCACTTCTCATTCAAATTGTAATTGTTACATGCTATCATTCGCTCTTAATATTAAAAGCAAATTTATGATTTATTACCTGACAACATTCCGCAGCAGTAACATAAAGGCATCTTTAGCAGATGAGCAGAAATTCTTGCCATGGATGGCAATCTGCAAATTAAAATGAAGATGTTGTTCCATGTTTCCTGTGATAATCTGATATTATATATACTCTATATAGAAGTACAGTAATGCCCTAATTAATCGACTGCTTAACCACAGCAGAATTATGGGTAACTTTTCAGGATTTAGTCGGAAATATGGCTTGTTGCCATTCATCGGAAAGCTCTCCTCGAGAGCTTTCCGATGAATGGCAACAAGCCATATTTCCGACTAAATCCTGAAAAGTTACCCATAATTCTGCTGTGGTTAAGCAGTCGATTAATTAGGGCATTACTGTAATCTCCATGATCATAAAAATGAGAATACACAGGATCTGTAATTTCAATGCATTTACTAGACCAAGTCTTCTCGGTTCAGCTTGGGATATCGGTTCAGTTTATGCTGTTTTGGACCAAGTCCCGTCCCATTAATCTTCTATAAGATACTTTATACCCAGAATCTTGGTTGCGAGTTATCTTGCTTGTATATCTTCAGATTAGGTAAAATGGAAGATTTGCATATATGAATACAGAGAGCAGCCTTTCTCCAAGCATGATGATATATAACAAATGTCCGTTGGATGTCAAAGCAATGCGATTTATAAGTGAACAAAGCCTTGTTTTCCAGAAAATTTTGATTTGTCACACAATCAGAAAATGTATGTAACAATATATTAAACGATTGTATCATCACTTTACCTTTTTCTATCACAGTAAATTATTAAAATGATATATCATTTTGAAGATAGATTTTATATAGAAGAGAAACGGGACGGGACTCGATTCAAAACAGCATCAACTCAACCGATATCATAGCTTTTGTGGACCAAAAAGACTTGGTTTATAGATACCAATGATTGGGTTCATATTCAATAGTATTAATTTATCATTTTGAGTAAATATGACAACCAAATATCTGTTGTGAATATACACTGGCAAATATGAGGAAACTTTGCAAATACTGCTAAGTATTTGTCTACCACATACCCGCATTAGAGTTTCCAGGTCTGTGTGTGGTTAGAGAAAGCTAGGTCAACGTTTGCAGTCAAATTTCATGCCGCTAAATGGAAATTCTAATGCATCGATGCAGTGGACAAATACATTAACAAATCAGAAGCTGACAGCTGCACATACTAGCAATATTAATACTTATACTGTGTAATCTAATTTAATTACTGATGAAAATACTCATGCATATTTCAACGTACATTGTATGTGAAATGACCAACAAGAATGTGATATCCAAATTTGTAATTACGGTTTTATTGTTTCAATGTTATATGTGACTTTGCAATAAATCAAAAAATTCTTTAAAATATTCTGTCTTAGCACCAACCTAGTCAATTACTAACCATAATATAAGCATTTTTATTGAGAAATCTCAGGAATTTCTCTAGACACCAGAAGCAGCACTTGAGGCATCTGAAAACAAATGAGGATTCAGGTTAGGGAAATAACACAAGACACGATAGTATACACTAGTATACAGTATTAGTATATCTCTTTAATAATAGTTTTCTATAAAAGTTAATATCTGTTTGATTCAAAAGCATTAAATTTAGTTCTAAAGGTCGTATATCCACCCAAAAGTTCAGACCAGAATGGATCTTGTACTCGAAAACAGTTGCGCGATATTACATTCGAGTGTGATAGTGGAGCAACAAGTTTGTAGAAATAGAATTACTTCCCTTACATCAAATAGCTCCCATTTGAAGCATTGAACCAAACAGGTAGCAGTTCAATTGTGGGTAATTCGGAAAAATGTGCATGTGCTTCATTACAAAAATAATAAATTTAATGTTATGAAATTACGCGAATGTCCTACATGAGGTTAAGAACTTAGATTTTGGGTCCCGGTGTGTATGAAACTTCCATACAGGGCTCGAAATCGTTCATTTTTTGGCCATTATAAATATAATGTATGACGTTACTATGACATATTTCTATTCTAGTTGCAAACTGAGTACTCTACAGTTGTTGTAAATATACAAACACGTGCGTTATATCTTCTGGGAATTCATGGGTAGTGACAAGATGTCACCACCTGATTCACACCGCTCTGTTCCGATATGCGGGAGTCTGGATGGCACTCAGGTCCATGTAATCTGGCATGCGGTTCACTTCATTGTATGCGGAATTATAAAAGCCGCGATCATTGGTTGTTTGCAGAGTTGGTCGGTGCAACTCACGGTTATTTTCTAACAGCCGACACCGAGTTGTGCCCTCGGTTAACCTCCAAGCTCTAATTTTCAAATAGATGTCTAACATAACTGCTGTATGCAGGCCTGAGTTTAGTGTGCCTGTCATTTGCAGAATGAGGTCCCCAGAGGGTGAATTTAGTTTCTAGAGAAATTTGATAATAAAGAAACTTTCCAGAGAAGATGAGGCCTAAGCAGAATTAGGTCCCCAGAGGGTGAATTTAGTGATGGTAGCCTGCTATGCGGGATAGCATCACAAAATTAACCCTCTGGGGACCTCATTCTGCAAATGACAGGCACACTAAACTGAGGCTTGGCTGCATAAAATGCCTGCCTGAATGTATCACTTGCTGCCAGGCAATTAAAGGACATTATATATAAATGTCAAATAAACTTACTTTATAAAGAATTTTGCCACCTCGTTTTCTGACTTCTTCAACTTATGATCGAGATATTCTAAAAATACTCGGATGAGCTGCACAACTGCAATGATGAACGACCCGAAGGCTAGAGATCCAAGATGGTACCTGTAATGTAACATAAATATGTACATGTATACGACTGTAATGATGAATGATGTGAAGGCTTGAGATGGTACCTGTATTAATGTAATGTAAATATAAATGTAGCTACATGTAGGAATTTATCTGATATATATGTCTGTGACTCAACAATTGACTTGGATTCAAATTACAAGATAATTGTTTTGATTGAATCCATTTTCCATCAAAGACAAGACGCTAAAATAGTTGTATGTATGTCGTAAAATGGGCGCCCAGAAAATAACCTAAGAGGCATAACCCATCCAATATACTCATGAGTAGAAATAATAAACCAAAATAACCCATTTATGATGGGAGCTGCGCTGATGGAACATTTAAAGGCACGTGAGGCCTTAGTTGTCGAAAATATTCATATTTGTTCCAATCACCGTAAACAGAAAAACATACAGTTTCGTTAATATATACCATGACCATAACGTAAACAGCATGTTATCATAAAGATTTACTATATTTTACATAAGCAAGAGCCTGATTGTGTTACAGAAGACAACACAATGCTGCTGGCTAATCACACACAAATGGCACAAACGCTCTTTATTCGTTCCATATCAGGAATTCACCCACAAAGAACGCTCTTTATGTTTACCATCATAATATAAACAAACACCAGAAAAGTAACTTTTTATGCTTTTGTTTACATAACAATGGTCAAAAATATGACAATAACACACTGTTTATGCGATATTTCTTATTTGTATACGGACAAAGTATGTCTACATTTTGTTGTTCTTTCTGTTTGTGGCGGTTTTTGACGGGTGGAAATATTTTCACAGGATACCCACCACCAAGGCCAACCGTACCTTTAAGATCCTGTGTATGTGCATTCTCTGATATATTTGAGTCTCCCATAGCGGGCCTCATATATATAAGAGAATGTACTGGCTTACAAGGTCATGGTAAATATTGTTAGACCAATGTGCTGGTGCAACATTAAAGATCCTGTGCCAGTGCATTCTCTGATATATGTGAGTCTCCCATAGCGGGCCTTGTATATATAAGAGAATGCACTGGCTTAAAATGTCAAGGTAAATATTGTTAGGCAAATGTATTCTCTTATATTTGCGAGGCTCCCTATGGGCGACTCGCATACAATTAAAACAATCTAAGAAACAAAATTCATGAAAAGAAATTTGGTCAGGATTGCATGGTTCTCGGAGTCATCTGAGATATTCCTGTGTAGATGCCGTGAACTATATCTGGTCCAAACCAGGGTAATGTTTGTTGGGGATATCATGACAACATCATGACAAATCTAGGCAGATAGAGGCCAACATTCATTCAAACCATTCAACATTCAAGTTGAGTTTTGTTACATAATTTGACCAAAAAAAATAGTTCAAACATGACGTTTCTCTTTAAAGGTACTCAATCCGATTAGACGCTCCTAAATTACAAATTTTTTGGCTTTGGGGGTAGAAAATATTTGATTCGAGTCGAGGAAGCCACCCATCAAAGCTCATAGTGATTAGATATCGATTTTTGACATCTATTAATTTTCGGAGATGTGGGTCACAAGCTGGCAAAACCACGTGCTCAAAACGGACAAATTGCAGGTGTAAGATGGATAACTCTAAAATCAAGTGATTACTGTTAACAATACATTTTCTTATATATGAGAGTCTCCCATTGGGAGCCTCGCATATATAAGAGAAGACATTTGCCTAAAAATACATGTACATTCCTTGATCTTGTACGGGAGACCTGCATATATAAGAGAATGCACTGGCACAGGATCATTAATGCTCAACCGGTGCAGCTCCCGTCATGAAAGGATTAATACAGCTAGTGGTCTAGCTTACCTGAGACTCCGCCAGAATGCAGAAAGTAGAGGGAATGTTGGAATGTCTTTAGGCTTCTCGAATGCCCAGTAATACGAAGCAAATGCTCCCGCTAAAGTCATCTGGCCAAGAGCGATGAAGAAATTCACGAGCCAGAACAACATGAACAAGTTATAGATCTGCAGGTACATTGAATATCTGTGGATGGATAACAAAACAAATGAATCACAAACTGAAAACATAAAATATGATCCTTGTTATCATATTTCCATGATAACAAGGATTTGTAGTTTTTTAGTAATTTTTTTGGCAATTGATCATATTACTGACAACAGTTTAAACTAGTGAAGATTTAACCTATATTTTCTTAATTTTTACTCAACATTGGATAAATGTTGTTAAGGGGTTTCCACACCTGAGCTATGTCAGGAGGTGGACAGTTTAGATGGACCTACACAGAAAACTATTTAATTGTTAAGCTAGCACATCACATGAAAGAATCTATACTATTTCAAGTTTTTGGAGTCTTTTTTTCGCCTTCCATTCTATTCTGCATATATACTGATGACAACAAAATCCATATAAATTACAACTTGAAAGGAAATTCCACCTTGCTTACGACGATGATTCTCAATACATAATGGCAAGGAATTACATCATTGGTTATATCACTATAAGGAAGAAATACCACCCTAGCTATACAGTCAAAAACGTCAATCCAACCATGCCAAGTTGTCATTCAACGGCAACGGATGAGCACATGTTAACATACATATAGAAAACAAAACACAGTAGTTACTTCCATATTAGCAAAAGCTAGATCAGATCCTAATGAAGCTTGTAGCAGTTTGGTGGGGATACGAGGGGAAGGCATGTGCGAATCAGTGCCAAATACATTCAACCCTCAACTTATAATTAGTAAAAAGGAATATTCCATCATCGTAAGAATTTTAAAAACAAACTATACTGTGTTTAATATATAAAGTGAAATTTATCCGCAATTGGAGTTGCATCATTTGATTTAAAACTATATATTGTGTTTTGATAATACTGGCTTATATCAAGTTTTATCCAAATCAATGAGCATGACATATGTTGTTATTCCTATATGAGACACTATTTTAGTAACTGTTCTTTAGGTCTGAACACTATAAACCTTTCATGACAGGAGCTGCGCTGGTGCAGCATTAAAGATCATGTGCCAGTCATTCTCTTATATATGTGAGTCTCCCATTGGGAGCCTGGCATATATATAAGGTTGCTTACAAGGTCAAGGTAAATATTGTTAGGCCAATGTATTCTCTTATATATTCAAGGCTCCCTATGGGAGACTCGTATATATAAGAGAATAAATTGGCACAGAGTTTTCGAAAAATTTCAGGAAGCTCCCGGCATGGAAGGGTTAAAGTCCATATCAATAGAAAATGAAGGGAAAATATTATTATTTCTTAGAAATCAAGATTCGACTCCAGTGATTCAATTTTCAAACATAGATCTCACATTCAATGCTGAAAAAAAATAGTCAGGTTTTGTACAACCACCGATGTATAGAGAATTAGAATCTTAATCACAAGGAAACCATGCCAGTTAGTATGACATACATCAAAGAACTGAGTTTTAGAGTTATCTCTCTTTTATTAGGACAAACCCACACAGTGATAAAATACAGACATCAGGCACCAGAATTTCTATGTCAGAAGTGATCAAGATGCTTGAATTTGTTGCTATGGATACGCTAATTAACTCTTTTGCTGCTGAGGTGTATTTCTTTCAAGAAATTTAAGTAAATATTAAAGATGGATGAAGATTAACACAATGGTACCACTGCATTGGTATATATCTTATGAATATTCAATTTAATACTCAGAAACTAAATGGCCATAGCTGTATGTTTACTTCGAAGGACCAAGTTTCCTTTGATGTAAACCAGCTAGTGAAATCAGTTGGGATAATACTAGTTAAACCACTATCATCCCAACCGATTTCACTAGCTGGGTTCCATCGGTAGAAACTTGGACTATTCACACTGCATGTAGTTGCCATACTATCAATATAATAAGATAGGAGCCTTCTTCGCCGAGTAAGCACCTTCCAAAAATGTAACTCTGATAATCTTGATCAATGTTACAAATAAATATATCTAAACAAGGCACTAGCTATTATAAATGTCATTAATATATTAATTGTTAAAATCTGATGTTCTGATTTAAAAAAGAACAAATATATTGGTTGATCAAATGTTTGTAACATATTTTTAATGTTAACATCAAAACTGACAAAACAACAGCAGTATTATTTATGTTACTATAACTACACTTGGCGTATCACGATACCAAACATTGAATTGCTCTAAGTCATGTAAAAATCATTATTGCAACAAAATTATTTCATATCAACAAAACATTTAGTCCAAGTCTTCTTGTACGAAAACCAGCTAAGATATTGGGATGGAGATTTGCTGTTTTTAAAAACAGCAAATCGCCATCCCAATATCTTAGCTGGTTTTAGTACAAGAAGACTTGGACTACAAAACATTATGAAAAAGGAATTTCCTAATTTGAGCAACACTTGATTGAGTGCAGTATTTTGATTTTGTTTGCTGAGAATTTGGTCACGGCAGCAGAAGAGTTAATTACAGCAAGAGATTGGAGGATGATGATGGTTGGTGACCAGAGGTTGTATGCAGCAATCCATGTAGGATGATAATCATGTTGCTGGGTGCTATGGTATGTTCGTTATTAACTTTAGGCAATTCCAGACAGAGTGCATTGCTTTTAGTATCACCTCAAGACATTAGACACCTCTCATGAACTACTACTGTACTGATAAGAATTACAAATAGGGTCAAGCCTACGTTAAGTGAAGCTATCCCGCATCACCAAATTCACCCTCTAGGGACCTCATTCTGCATGGCCTCATCTGCTATGGGAGACATAGACTCAAATTGAAGTTCCCAAATGGTGAATATTTTGATATACACCCATTGAGAACCTTGATTATGCAATGTGTCATCTGCCAATTTTGAAATATAGAGAAACTAAACTAAAAATTAAATAAAATCTTTGTGAAGATGTTTTTCTATAGAAATTTTATAATAAAGATACTTTCCAGAGAATATGAGGCCTAAGCAGAATGAGGTCCCCAGATGGTGAATATTTAGTGATGCTAGCCTGCTATGCAGGATAGCATCACTAATTCACTCTCTGGGGACCTCATTCTGCAAACGACATGCACCTTATTTTCAGGCCTGAAATGGGTACTACTATCGCATTCCACAACTTGCATACATACTCAACATAATCAACATCCATTACTTTTCAGATATGGTATAACTTTTTGGCAATAAAATTGATTGTTAGCATATGTAATAACCTTTCCCACTAAAGACACTATATATAAGCATCATTGAAGCAATTTTTATTGCAATTCCCGCTAAAACCAGTAATAAACTAAACATATATACATGGCAACTGCTACACTTACAATTTATAAAGCAATATACCTAAGAAGCTATGGCGTAGGGATAAAATGTCTCCAAAAATGGCCATAACTCTGGTGAAAATTGGCGGGCAGAACCCAAACTTGAACTTGACCTGAATTTTGGGCTAGTTAATTCACATAAATTTCATTGTGTGCAAATTCCAACAAAAAGGGCCATAACTCTGGGGTAAATTGGCAGGCAGAACCAAATTCGATCTTCACCTCTATTTTGTGCTAGTAAACCCACATACCAAATTTAATTCCATTTGGTTGAGACTATCTAAAGTTATCATCTGGAAACCAAAACCGAATGGATGGTTGGACGGCTAGCTATACCCCGATGGACCAATAACATAATATTCAGATTTTTAAAATGGGCGTATAAAAATTGTGCTTATTTGATAGATGGCTAACCTTCATGAATTTTGTAAAAATGTATTTTATTATATGCTCAACAGAGATTTTACGAAAAAATTGCCATTAAATAAATTGCGATATCCCCACAAAAAGGGATATAAATGTTTTCACTTTCACACTAGCTCGCACATGCGACCCATTCACTTGTGTATACCAACTATTTCAAAATCCACGCGAATAAGTAGAGTTATCCTTTAGTGTTACAGTGATGCCCTAAATAATCGACTCCTTAACCACAGCAGAAAAATGAGTAATTTTTCAGGATTTAGTCGGAAATATGGCTTGTTGCCATTCATTGGAAAGCTCTCACTGAGAGCTTTCCGATGAATGGTAACAAGCCATATTTCCGGCTAAATCCTGAAAAATTACCCATAATTCTGCTGTGTTTAAGGAGTCGATTATTTAGGGCATTACTCTATAGTTACACGTATAATACATATTTATTTTATGTTGAAATTTAACATAATTATGGGAGAAATAAACGGAAGAATATGAGAACTATATTTCTCTATGCTGAAGATGGGAAGTGATCAGCTGTTGGTGTTGATACATTGATTTAAGGATATTGTGAGATTATTTATCTTCGTGAATTGAACATTTCTCAGGAAATACCTATAATGAAAAGAATATCTAGATATCCTCTATTTATCTAATCTATAAACTGACATGCCACGATGCTCACTCCTATTCATACCTGTGACAGTAAATCCAGCTCTATACGATGACAACATGACAGCAAGCCTCATTGCGATTTTAGTAAAACAGCCATTTGGAAGATATTGATGCTGTAATTTACCCTTTCTATACTAAATGGATTTTCCCACTCAGTTAACCTCTTCGCTGCTATGACGTCCGTAACTACTACGGACGTAAAAGTGCACGCCGTGTTCTATATGGTCCGTAGGTACTACGGACCTACTTCAGCACACTAGCAGTAGGCCAATATACATAACTGGAACTCAGAGATTGGTTCATCGGAATGACTGTATCTCGAAGTTTCAAACAGTGTATGATGTTCCACGGCTGTGAACGATAATAGCCTTTCAACTTAGTCAGTTTTATGGTTCTTGTGATATTCCCGTTACATTTTCCCACTGGAAAATGGCAATAACGTCAAAAGCCCAGCACACGACGTCATAACGTCATTTAGCAGCGAAGAGGTTAAAATAGTATGCTTGGAATGATCTATTATTGATTTGAAGGGATGTTGTAAGGTGATAAAAGCAGACGACAGTTAAATAAAAGTACAGAAGGTGCCATATTTATTGACGGAAATGTTTAGATAATAAGTTCAACAAACTGGTCGTTTGCTGAAATTATTTTCTGAACATTTCCTAAGGGAACTACTCATCAATGATGCTTTAGTATAGCATGGGTTAAAACAATGGTTGACTAAGAAATTTAACCCTTTCTATACTCAATACTCATTGACGTGTAGTTCCCTTAGGAAATGTTCAGATAATAAGTTCAACATAGGTTGTTTGTTGAACTTATTATCTAAACATTTCCCACCAATGAATATGAATTCTTCTGTACTTGTATTATCTTTTTGTCTGGCTGTCATCTGCTCGTTTATCCTTACCATCCCTCCAAATGAATAATATACCATTCCTTTGTATAATGTTTTAATTGAGTGAAAAAATCCATTTAGTATAAAAAGGGTTAAACTATCGAGTATGAAAGTGATCTGTAGCTGTTCTGTAATTACGTTATAACCCAATAAGGATTTGATTATTCTCAAATTATTGAAATGTTGTAAATATATATTTAAGACCTTTGAATTATTATGCCTCTTTCTGATGACCCACAGTCAGAAACTAAAGTGGGAGTTCATGTGAATTCATGCTAGTTTTTCATTGATGTTTATCTCCTGGTTTTATACACACTTGGTTAAAACACACATATGACGATTTCCGATGACCCTGGACCTAAAATGGCTGTTTTAATGAATTAGCGATGAGGCTTATGATGACTATACACAATCTCTACCAGAGTCATTAAGTGCATTGACTCGCTTTGTCAAAACAACAAATGTAGCAGACAGAAATTCCAAAAGTCAAACTGAACAATTTTGTGAGCATTTGAAGAACCACAAGGAATACAATACACAGTGTCTGTCATGATGATATTCAATCGGCCATTTGTTGAACTTATCATCTGAACATTTCCCACAAATGAATAGGAACAAAGCTGAAAATAGTGTGTCTGTTATTTGTAGAATGAGGTGCCCGTTGAGAGTGAATTTAATGATGCTATCCCGCACAGTGGGCTAGCATCACCAATCTGATCTTAGGTCTCCCAAAGCAGTTGAGGCCTAAGCAGACTGAGGTCCCCAGAGGGTGAATTTAGTGACGCTATCCCACATCACAAAATTCACCCTCTGAGGACCTCATTCTACATGACCTCATTAGTCCAAGTCTTCTCGTACTAAAACCGGCTAAGATATTGGGATGGAGGTGCCGGTCTTTAGTCCGAGTTCCAGGCCCATGCATTCTTATGACACGACTTAAGCGTTTGTGACCCGCTCAAATAAAACCACAATTATATGAAATAAAATATCACAATTGCGACAATAAACGGATATTTTCCGCAGAAGACATGCTATTTGATCTGAAACCCACATCAGTTGTGAATTGAAAGCGGTAATTTAATGCGAAAAGAGACATTTACGCAATGTTTACAAATTTGTAAAAGTATGCGAACTCAGTTGACCTCGCGAACTGTGTTCGGCATTTTCCGTTGAAAATATTCCGTAGATTTTCGACTGACCACGCAAATTACGATGAATTCTCCATTGTAATCGTAATTATGTGTGTCAATAAATAAAAAATAAATAGATTAATTAAACATTGAAGATATAAATGTAATACATTAAATAAATTACGGGGAATTACAACCCTCTCAAAGTTTAAAACAGTGTAAACACAACGACCATTAGAATAAATAATATGGTGCTACATTTCCCACATTTGGTGGACTTCAGCGAAATTAAGATATATACTAAGCGAACAGAGCAATATACTGCTCTTGTTAAGCACACAAAAAATCAAACAAAATTTGTATAAATTTTTAACCTTAAGTTTGAAAAGTCCCACTAAAACGGAAGAACTATATTTCGAAACTGTGTGATTCGGTTCTCCGATTATTTTATCAACACAAAAGTCAAAATGCACATGGATGAAAATCACACGCATGGCAAGTCAGACACAAGAGTTCTAATTTGCTCCAATTTTGACAAGTTGCTTGCGAAAATTGTCAACAAAACTACCTTTCTGATCCTCCATTATGTCATTAAGTTTTTAGTGCGGGAATTGTTCTCAAAGCACATTGGAAACTGGACTTTGCGGCGATCGGGTTTCGCTATTTTGTTCGGAAAACCCCGCGCTATATATAAAAACGGAAACTAGAATACTCAGAACAAACACCGGACAATGCCGAAGTTCTTCGGAACCTGAGTTCGGCTTTCAGTTAAGTAAACAAACAGAAAAAACAGCGATGTTGGTGACAATCAACCGGAATATTCTATGCGTAATTTAACATGAAAGTTAGATTATTATACACCATTATGACCATAAGATGTCTCTCTTTCCGATGTATATAGCATCATGTATTGATTCATTAGGTAAATCGAGTAAAATACACCACAGATTTCCGCCACAGATCGTGGGCGTAACTCGTGTGATAGGATTGGTATGCAAGCGGGCTTGGACTAAAAACAGCAAATCGCCATCCCAATATCTTAGATGGTTTTAGTACAAGAAGACTTGGACTAGACCTCATCTGCTATGGGTGACATAGCATTTGAACTGATAATAAAGATACTTTCCAGAGAAGATGAAGCCTAAGCAGAATGAGGTCCCCAGAGGGTGAATTTAGTTATGCTAGCCCACAGTGCGGGATTGTGTCACTAAATTCACTTTCTGTCTTGGGACCTCATTCCGCAAATGTCAGACCCACTAAATTCAGTCTTGTTTAGCGACTGACATGAATCATTGTATTTCCCTGTATTTTTGAGCATCTTTGTGTTTAGAGAGTCCGTGAACGGTATCATGACTCTGGTAGAGCTTGGATATATAACCCAGCATGATGATTGGTTAGGATAGCAATGAGATGTGATGAGATCATACTTAAGAATTGTTTTGATGGTGTCAGCTAAGCTACAAATTAAGGAACAGTTAATGATATACACAAGTATTATACACAGGACGGGTGGGAAATATAGGAGTTTTGCACACAGAAACTCAAAAGAGACAACAATAACCCTTTCTATATTAAATTGATTCTCCCATTCAGTATATATAAAAGTATACATCGGAGTGGTCTATTAGTCATTTGGAGGGGTGTTCAGGTAACAAAAGCAGACAACAGACCGAAAAACATATAATACAAGAGCAGAATAATTCATATTCATTAGAGGGAAATGATAAGATAATAAGTTAAACAAATGACCAATGGGCATTCATTGAACTTATTATCTGAAAATGTAATTTTAAAGGGAACTACATGTCAGTGAGTGTTTAGTATAGAAAGGATTAACCTTTTCTTAACTAAATACATTATCAGTTTAGAGAAAAGTACCAAATGAAACATGATTTTAACATGCGGGCAATACTTTGCTAATTATTTCTTTTCTATAGTATTACTCATTAACCCTTTGAGAGCCAGGGGCCGATCTCATCGGCCCTAAACCTACAAAATAAGTATGTTAAAGAATATAAGAATAAATTATTAAAATTGTAAAAAAAATAAAATTGTTAGGCCAATGCATTCTCTTATATATGCGAGGCGACCTATACTCGCATATATAAGAGAATGCATTGGCACAGGGTATAAAAAAAATTGACCTGGCACTCAAAGGGTACAAGTAGTTCCCTTAGGATATGTTCAGTTAATGCGTTCAGCAAATGGTCATTGGGCGTTTGTTGAACTTATTATCTGAATATTTCCCAGTTCCCACCAATGAATAGGAATTCTACTGCACTTGTATTATCTGTTCATCTGTCTGTTGTCTGCTTATATTTCCTGAATATCCCTCCAAATTAAGAGTATACACCATTCCAATGCATACTATTACAAAAACTGATGGGAGAATACATTTAGAAACAATGAATATTTTATATTATGCCTCATAGAAGCCGCTATTAGTTTCACATCACATTTATTGATTTAAGTATGTTCTATGGAGGTTTTGGATCAAGTAATAAATAGAATCTACAACTTGTCAATTGTTTATAGCGATATTTACAAAACTCATCTAGTAAAATAGAACTGAACCTTGCCAAAGGCTCGGTCCAGACCTAATTTACTGGACTCTATTTTGCTATAAACTAGGGACTTCTTGTATATCCCCTATTTCTGTTGCCAAACTTCACTACTATATACTGACATAGGAGCATTCATTATGATATTATGGATAGGAACAATTATTAGATATTACATAATATGGCTGAAGGGTTCAATTTCACAAGGCACCAATCACAGTTGTAGCCAGCTTTCCATGGGTGAACACTTTCATAATCAGCTTTTTAAATCTTGTTTCATCACATCACAGAAAATATGCTGATGATTGCAACCAAAATGACAGCATCATTTTTGACTCGAATGGAAGAGTTTAAAGGTACTCAACCCGATAAAACTCCTCTCAATTACTATTTCAATGGCTTCGGGGGTCAAAAATATTTGATTCGAGTCGAGGAAGTCACCCATCAAAGCTCAGATTTGTTAGATATCGATTTTAGAAATCTATTATTTTTCATTATCGGGAATACTATCTGGCCCAGAACTCAGTCAAAATTGCGTTAAAATTACCACTTGATTTTAGACTTATCCATCCTTGTCTGTTTGAATAGATTTGGAGAACACATCCAGAGCAGATTACGGCAGTTAGCAGTACTCATCTCGAGTTTATAACAAATTTCAAAAATCAATATCTAATAACTCTGTTTGATGGGTTCCTCGACTCGAATCAAATATTTTTTACCCCCAAAGCCAAAGAAATAGTAATATAGGACCCTCCGATCGGATTGTTGTTGTTGGAATCTGTTGAGATGGGGACCCTCTTTACGGGTTGAGTACCTTTAATCTTTAAAATTGAATCTGTTATTTATGCAACAAATCTTTTTGTAAATTTGTTCTGCTCACAATAGAAACAACTAGTCTTGTTGTATACACGAATGTGAAAATCTGGTTACAGATGTGATCAAAGCCTTATGATAATAATGAGTAGGACAGACTGCGATAATAACAAGTAGACAGACCAATTATATTACCTGGTTTATAAACACATTTGACTTTGGAAATATAAAATTAAAATTGGAAATAAGTCAAGCTCAGTAATGCAAGGATTCCAAATGTTTGCAGCCTTGGATAATATTTGATACATTCCCCATATTTAAATTTGCACAGTATTATTTATTGCTGAGATTTCAATTCGCGCACATTGAATTCATGCACCCTGAAGCGCGAATTCATAACTCACAAAGTACTTGATAAAAATACATTTATCCGATGGAATAATGTAGTTTAGCTACAAATCGTTCCTACATATAGATTTGAAGACCATTACGATATAAATGTACAACACGTGTATAAATTGATTATTTAGCTGTGAAGAGATATAATTCTACAGCAATTGGTCCAATGATAATTATAATATTTTGATAGTAAAATATGGGCATGACCGCATCACTGACATGGCGTGATATACATCTAACTAAGTAAATTAACCGTAAAATACCATCGATTTAGTCTGCTGACTTATGAAATTCCATAATTTACATGTATCGATTTATACACAAACCAATTATTTTTTCCTTTTGTTCACAAGAATCTTTAAATGTACTATGTTTTGCTCAGTTTTAAATTGATGCATTGACGGGTGTGCAGAACTTAGTACTGCACCAATTTAAATATGAGTAAGGTATATAAATGAGCTTCACCAAATTTTTCTGACCTTTACTGAGAATTCCACTGAAGTTTCACTTGTTTTTGGAATAGGATGTATATAGACTGTTTATAAACCACTATACACAATTGGTCTGGCTTTGAAAAGTGAAAATATTCTACTACTAAATGTGGAAACTTTCACAAATGTCTTGTGCAAACTAGACTAAATTTGCTCTAGATAATATTGAAGTAACCCATAATTTTCAAGGATAGTTGGCACTTTCCGTTGTTGAATGAGCAGATAAATATATTTTGTTCATCGACAGACTTTAATTATAACCTCGGGAAAGATTTATCAAGGAGGTAGATATTAGTCCATCATAACTATTCTCAAACAGGTACCAAAAAGTGTTCTGGTTATTTTTCCTCAAATCGCAAGATGAAAGACTTTTATGATTTGAAAACAGGTACTGTCGAAGCCAAAGCAAACTATGAGAAAGCATTGATTATCATTGTTTCTCGTTTATTATATATTTTTTTCCCATACATTAGTAGTTTTAAGTATATGAACTCCCTATTTTAGGGGTGTATATAATCTATGACCGCATAATTTAAAGCTTGAAAATTATAGGCAACTTGGACATGCAGACAAATACAGTAATGCCTTAAATAATCGACTCCTTAACCACAGCAGAATTGTGGGTAATTTTTCAGGATTTAGTCAGAAATATGGCTTGTTGCCATTCATCGGAAAGCTCTCACTGAGAGCTTTCGGATAAATGACAACAAGCCATATTTCCGACTAAATCCTGAAAAATTACCCATAATTCTGCTGTGGTTAATAAGTCAATTATTTAGGTAATTACTGTATAGCTCAACTTATTTGTGGGGGATAAAATCGCAAAGAAGTTTCAGAATAATAATTTTTTTTAATTATATTTATTTATATCTCGAGTGAAGTTTGATTGTCAAGAGTTTATGTCTTCTTAGAAACCCACAGATAATATGAATAATTAATATCTTCACAGATCCTGTATAAACAGCGTAGGCTAAAATATAATTGTTTAAAGGGCTTGAATATATGCTTACCCCTTTTCATTGTATTTAAGATATCCGCAAACATCGCCGATGATGGAGGTGTCCTGAAATATATGGCAGTATGATATTAGCGAAGATACGAACAATAATAATAGACTTGTGAAGACATAGACATTAACCCTTTCTATACTAAATGGATTAAAGTATACATTAGAATTGCCTATTATTCATATGGAGGGGTTTTCAAGATATATGAGCAGACGACAGACAGGCGAAAAGATAAAACAACTACAAAAGGATTCATTTTCATTAGTGGGAAATGTTCAGATAATAAGTTCAACAAATGACCTACAGCTATACTTGAAGTAATTGACCACCTCTAACATGGTGTCATCCTGGTAATACTGCGGTAACCTCAAACACTGCGATAATGTTACCACTTCAACACTGCATGTCCTGCGGTTACACCATGATGCATACGGTCACGGTTAGCAGGCATGAAAATAAAATGCAATGATTCTCCTTATATCTGTGACAAATTATTTTCTTCAACTTTTGGTGTGACGACTCACTAATAGACTGCAGTATCATAACCGTATGGCGCCGTAACTCCACCGCAGTGACCGTCTCGATACCACAGTGGATACCGTATACTACCGATAATACTGCGGTTATTACTGGGGTAACACACCATTTCTCAAGTTAATTACTTTGAGGATAGCGGTATGGGGAAAACATTCATTTTGTAAGGGAACTACTCATCAGTGAGTATATAGTATAGAAAGTGTTAAAAAGATAGAGTTATATAGGCATGATTTCCACATGATGGGAAGTCCTTTTTCCTTTGAAAGAGAGGATTTTTGCTTTTATACCCTAAGTTAGGGTCCTAAATGTCTTGAATTTGATCTGCTGAATTATATTTACAAATATCAAATCCTCAAACCTTAAAACAAGCTGTTTGATACTTCAATGTTTAATGGTTTCCAATATAGGCCCATACTCCTAAGTTTTTTTTTCATGGGTTACATTGGGAGAAATCAAGATAGCTAAGTTTCTGAAAATTTTCTTAAAATATTCACGAATGGCCGAAATTTGCCAAAAAGTATTTTCCTATAGCTGCTCCATGGAGAGTACATATACTGGAGGTTATTTATTAACATTGCACTCTAACAGTTTTGAAACTCACATTGGCATCACATGGTATTTCCTGTAACATGTCCTTAACTTGGTTCTGTATGCTCGCTACATCTAACGTCCCATTAGTGAATGTTATGTTGTTAGCGGCAAGGTTCTGTGTTCGACCCGTTGATGCAAGATAGCTTCAAAATGTCAAGGAGTTCATAAAAAACAGTTACATGCATATTAATCCTTGATTTGTTTCACGTGTAAGCTTCTATTACTCGGAAATAATTAATTTTCCCCAAATGTTTCCTCGAAACGAATTGAGACAGAAAATATGGTTATCGTTAGAACATTACTTTCGCTGCTCATCTTGTGTGTTTTTCAATTGAATGTCTTTCTTTTAATTTATATGTCCATCGTTTTAAAATTCATGAGGTCAAATCATGTTAATATGTTTTATTTGTTGATATCACTTTCTTTGGGTTTTTCAAAAATATGAAAACAATATTCATGATTTTTAGCTAACATAATTCACACAGTCATGCAACAATGATCAATGTAACAATAACATGATTTTTTAGAGCATTATGGTTTATTAACGGCCGACAGGAATGATTAACAGCCCAAGGGCCTATTAGAGGCCCGAGACGCAGTCGAGAGCCGCTAATAGGACTGAGGGCTGTTAACCATTCCTGGAGGGCCGTTATAAACAAAGATGCCCAACAAAATCATGTTATTACTATTATTAGCACTCCGTCTTCGCATGATCACGCGGTGACTTAACCGGAAGCGGGCGGTGGACGTTATGAAAAGAAAGCTTCATTAACGCCCGCCGCCCATTTCCGGTCAACTTCGCCTTAAAAAAATGGAATCTTATCGCGCGGGTAAAATACTCTTAATCTACTAGAGAACGCCATCTAATGTGAGAGCTTTCCGATGAATGGCAACAAGCCATATTTCCGACTAAATCCTGAAAAGTTACCCATAATTCTGCTTTGGTTAAGAGGTCGGTTAATTAGAGCATTACTGTATAATTATTTCCAAGAACATTTTAATTTAATATAATATGAACACTAACTCAATTAAACTTTAACACTTCATGTAAGTTAACAATCATTTGTAGCACATGAGAGTTTGACAGCTAAAGTTATTAATGCATATTTACATTTGAGACAATAACTCAACCATATAGCGTGTTTTCCAATCATAAAACGGTAATATGATACATCTTTCAATTATTTTCTTGAAACAAACATGTAAATCCAACTTGCATGATAATAAATGAGATCTACCTTCCAGTCAGTTCCCAGGCCGTAGGCTGATAATGAACACAGCTTTTCATTATCGGCCCGAGGCCCAGTATTTTGGTAACAATATGCTATTTGGAACGCCCCGAAAAAAATTATTAATGGCCTAGAGGACGCCCTATAAAGTGGTAATAATCAAAATTATTGCTGAATACTACTCAAACAGGCATCAGGTGAGTATCAGTGAGCTATCGATAAACAGTGCCAAATTAAAACATGGGCAGGACAGCACCCGAATTTCAAATTAGCAAAAATGGATAACTTTAATGGTAATAAAAGGTCAGCTGACCACAGTGTCCCCCGAAAAAGTGGCAAGTCGATGCCGCTTTGTTAAAGAATTTTTTTTAAATGTTGAAATTTTCTAAGTCGAAAAGGGTTAATAACTCTGTCAAAAAATAATTTTTCCGTCATCTATATACATGATGCACATCTTCAATATATGGGCAACAATATTATTAAGTTTCAAATCTCTAGGATGAAAACTGTGGGAGGAGTTGATTACACCATGAAGGTACTCAAAAGTGTGACGGACGGACGGACGAACGAACCAACAAATGGGTAGATATGTGGCTTCGACCTATGTGGCTAGAAATGGTAATGTGGCTTTAGTTTTTATGTGGCTTCTCAAGTAGCCATAAAATTTTAAGTGGCAATCAAGTAGTAGATAGTGATAAAACTCCAGATTATGGATTCATAACATGTTGGAATTATAGCAGAAGAAGCTGATTAAAACTCAAAAACTTGCTCACAGCAACTGGGACAGTGGAATAGGATAAACTGACAGGTCCGTGATTGGGTGGCTAGCCACATAAATGTCTTGTCAGTGTCCGACATCTCCTATTGACAGGTCATGGATGTCTAAATCGATGGACTTTTTTTTCCCAAATTTTGAGCGACTACAAAATTAAATAAGCTGATTAGGCCAAATAGATCATTTTAGAACGTCCATCTGAAAGCTGTTACGTGGCTAGCCACGCAACGGAAGTTATGCACATAAATATCCATTTTACACAATCTTAGCCACATAAGTAGTCATTAGTAAACTTGGCTCGATGAACGGACAGACGGACGGACAGACCCCGTTTCTATAGTCCCCCGAAAATAAATTTTTCGGGGAACAACAAGGTCATTGAGCACTCTTTTGAAAGCAGTCATGATAGCTAACCTCCATATCAAATTTCATTCAAACCTGATAACACATGGCTGAGATATATATGCCTGGAGAGACAAACAGTCAAAACAAAGTCAATCCAGCATAGATATGTGGGGGTATGATAATTAACTACTGTTCAGTCAGCCTGAGAAAAGGATACACAGCTATGGACAGCCACATGACAACAACAACAGCCTGAAAAATCCATGGTATGATTGGCCAGGCTAATGTGAACATCATAGCACCTACTGCCCTGAAACATATAAAAACATCATGTTTATAGTGTATGCTACAGTAATGGCCTAAATAATCGACTCCTTCACCACAGCAGAATTATGGGTAACTTTTCAGGATTAAGTCGGAAATATGGCTTGTTGCCATTCATCGGAAAGCTCTCAGTGAGAACTTCCCGATGATTGGCAACAAGCCATATTTCTGACTAAATCCTGAAAAGTTACCCATAATTCTGCTGTGGTTAAGGAGTCAATTATTTAGGGCATTCCTGTAAGGTGACTAACAGCCTTGAAAGAAAACAAAACCATCATATTAGTGTATGCTAGCATTCTAAAATACAACAAGCAGTCGCAGACGGCGGTATCCCCCGCCGAATTGTGCAGTTGGGGAAGTGCATTCTCAATAATGTTTGCGTTCTCAGTATGTGCTAAACAAGAGGTGGGATTTTGTCAAAAAACCTGGTTTGCGAACTCATTTTAGGTACTGGTCATGTGAACTAATATACCAAAAATCTTTGAAATCCGTTGACATTTGTGGATTTGAGCCCTGTGACGTCGTCTATTTGCTATTCGGTAAATTCGACAAAAATAATAAACAAAGTCCAATAACTCCGGTAAAAATATCTGGCCAGACATGACTTGCGAACTCATTCTAGGTAATGGTCAGGTGAACTCATACCACAAATCTTTGAAATCCATTCACATTTGTTCAAGTTATGACTCTTACAAATTCGGGACAGACGGACAGACGGACGGACGGCACGACGGACGGACGGAACCCATTACTATATCCCCAGCAAATTATAAATTTGGCGGGGGATAATTAAATAGGCAGATACCAGTCAAGAAAGTTTGTGTCACTAAAAGTATTTTTTCTTAGATTACACTCATATACTGGTATTATTACTATGGCAGGTACCAGCTTAGAGGTTTAAAATTGGGAGAAGTAACTTCTCTCTATTTTATTATTAGGGAGAAGCTGACTGTTATCAAGGAGAAGTCATAATGGCTCAACTTCAATATACACCCAAAATCTTCATTCTATGGCCCTGATCCAATACAATATTATAATAAATAAGGACACCAGCAGAGACAAATGCATACTGGTATATGAGAGAGGTCACTTCTCCCTAGGACAAAAATAGGGAGAAGTGATACAATTAAGGGAGAAGATATATCCCAAGTTGCCCTCAAGCTATAGGCTGGTTTCTAGACTATATATATGGACAGCAACTATTACTATATTTAGAAAACTATTCTGTTCCATCGTGCTCAGAGTGTGGCTTATTGAAAATCTCTCTTTTAAACCCAATCATGGTGGGAGCTGAGCTGGTACAGCATTAAAGATCATGTGCCAGCAAATTCTCTTCTATATGCGAGTCTCCCTTGGAAGCCTTGCATATATAAGAGAATGCACTGGCTTACAAGGTCAAGGTAAATATTGTTAGGCCAATGAGGCCCCATATGGGAGACTCGCCACAATTGAAATTATGACTGACTGCAAAAACAAAGATGAAGTGGACGGTTCTATGGCGACTTCTCTGCCAATGTCGCCCTCTCAGCTGGTACCTGGATATAGAGCAATTGCATGTTGTGTGTCATAAATAAAGACCCAACTTACTTGCTTCCCTGCTCGATCATGCAGATCGCAATCCGTATCCTCTTACACAGAATGAAAAGCAGAAGCAGACTGATCCCTAAAACAACAGCGGCAATTATACCTGAAATACCGAGAAAAAAAAGCATCAAACAACAGCGGCAATTATACCTGAAATGCCGAGAAAAGAATGAGTCAACAGCGGCAATTATACCTGAAATACCGAGAAAAGAAAGAGTCAACAGCGGCAATTATACCTGAAATACCGAGAAAAGAAAGAGTCAACAGCGGCAATTATACCTGAAATACCGAGAAAAGAAAGAGTCAACAGCGGCAATTATACCTGAAATACCGAGAAAAGAAAAGTCAACAGCGGCAATTATACCTGAAATACCGAGAAAAGAAAGAGTCAACAGCGGCAATTATACCTGAAATACCGAGAAAAGAAAAGTCAACAGCGGCAATTATACCTGAAATACCGAGAAAAGAAAGAGTCAACAGCGGCAATTATACCTGAAATATCGAGAAAAGAGTCACATATAAGGTTCGCAAATTTAATTGTCAAAATATGAGTTAGACATATCAGTATAAAATACTTTAAATTCAGTTGCAGAAATAAAGTTCTGTTAGCTAGTTAGTTAACTGAGTTCTACAGTAATGCCATAAATAATCGACTCCTTAACCACAGCAAAATTATGGGTAATTTTTCAGGATTTAGTTAGAAATATGGATTGTTGCCATTGATCGGAAAGCTCTGTGAGAGCTTTCCGATGAATGGCAACAAGCCATATTTCCGACTAAATCCTGAAAAATTACCCATAATTTTGCTGTGGTTAAGGAGTCGATTATTTAGGGCATTACTGTAATGTCATTTTCAAAAGTTATTGCCATATCGTGACATACATCTAAGAGGAGACCTTAATTGAGACTCAAGCCTGCAAATAGTGCGTCTCTTATCCCCAGAGGGTGATTTAGTTAGTGATGCTATCCCCAAACATCACCAAACTCAACCTCTGGGGACCTCATTCTGCTTTGGCCTCATCTTCTGGGAAGTATCTATAGTCTCAATGTTAAATTATAGAGAAATAAATAGGATCTGTGTTGGTTCAAGGATTATTTGTCTTAATTGTTTGCACTCACCGAACGTCAGCCAGAACTTGGATTCAGCAAATGAGTATTCCATGATGACCATGTAAAAAGTGAATGATTCGGTGGTATCCTTGGTATCCATGTAGTTCATAAAACAATAATAACACGCTGAAATGAGATGAAAATGGTTAACACAATCATGTCGCAATGATGCCCTTAACCCTTTACCCAACAGAACGGCCCTGTGCCAATGCATTCTCTTATATATGCGAGTCGACCATAGGTCGCCTCGCATATATAAGAGAATGCATTGGCTTAACACATTAAAAATTATAAAATTGTTAAAGAATGTAAGAAAAAATGGTAAAAAGTGTTAAATTTTTTATTTTTTTTAGGCCAATGCATTCTCTTATATATGCGAGGCGACCTATGGTCGACTCGCATATATAAGAGAATGCATTGGCGCATGGCATAACTGTAACTATCACAATGTGGTCAAGGAGCCGGTTCCAATGATATCCATATTTGTATGGTTCTATTGAGACAGACCGAAGATATTTTAGGCTGTTGAATCTTTATTTGGCCGGTTTTGGCCGGTTTGTTGGGTAAAGGGTTAACCCTTTCATAATAATGGGAGCTGCGCTGGTGTGGAATAGCATCACTAAATTCACCCTCTGGGGACCATATTCTGCAGATGACACATGCCTTATTCTCAGGCCTGTGTGTATATATAATTAGGTGGTTGACCAGTGGTTTTAACACTTTCATGACGGGAACTGCGCTGGTGCAGGATTAAAGACCCTGAGCCAGTGCATTCTCATATATGTGAGTCTCCCATAGGGAGCCTCGCATATATAAGAGAATGCACTGGCTTACACGGTCAAAGTAAATAATGTCAGACCAATGTATACTCTTATATATGTGAGGCTCCTTGTGGGGGACTCACATATATAAGAGAATGCATTGGCACAGGGTTTTCGCAACATTTCAGGAAGCTCCAGTCATGGTAGGGTTAAGTTATCTTGGCTACATAAAGCTAATCATTAATTATTAATAACACAAAGTTAAATGACAATACCCACTGGTATTACAACATTTAGTCAATATCTTATCACATGTTAAATAGATGAGTAACTAACATGGGTACCAAACTAAAATAATCATTTGACACAAAATATATTAAATGTTGGTGTGTAATTAATGAAGAACCACACATGCATATGATGACAGTGAACATTGTAGCACATGTTTGTTATGTCGCAAGTTACAACTCAACCCAGACAGCTCACATTGTAAGGGTGTGGCACCCCCTTGGGATTGACTCTGTGATAGCTATACAGTGTTATGGTGTTACATGTTTGTTGTGACCAACATTTCATTCTGTCTGTCATTTCCATTTGTCTGTAGCCATGTAGCATTATATTACTATTTGTTTAAACTAGAGGTGTGACTGTCCCAATGGGACTACGGATACCACCCTGTTCTTAAAATACTAAGATGTGTCACATGTCAGTAAACATTTAGTTAAAATAATAAAATAACAGTTCCCATTGCAGGTGTACACCATAACCCTAATCTTAAACATATTGACCGAAAAATGTAGGAATAAAAGCTTGGACAAAATTATGCATGTTCGGATAAATTTCTAAGTCGAAAAAGGGGAATAACTCCACACAAAAAATGTCGGACAGACGTCATAATCGCAGGTGCACAGGTTCCCATGGTACTAAATATCAGTGCCAAGATTAAAAAACATTGACCGAAAAATGTAGGAATAAAAGCTCGGACAAAATTATGCATGTTGCAAAATAAATTCTAAGTCGAAAAAGGGGGTAACTCCACCAAAAAATGTCAGACAGACGTCATAATCGCAGGTGCACAAGTTCCCATGGTACTAAATATATGTGCCACGTTTTTTTTAAATTGACCAAAAAATGTAGGAATAAAAGCTCGGACAAAAGTATACATGTTGCGAAAATTTTCTAAGTCGAAAAATGGGGGATAACTCCACCAAACTTAAATGGCTAGAAAAAATGGTGTGACCTATGTGACTACTTGTTTTTACGTGGCTTCAAAAGGGGTTCTCACGAAATGCTACTTGCGAGGCTGCAAATCAAGTGTCAATGTATTCTGTGATTTAAGGTTGGCGGATGTGAAGTAGTCAGCAGATTGTATTTATTCAACCCTTCATTCACAATTTAGAGAGTTCATTAAGAAATAAAGCGCGATTAAGAAAAATATTGTATATTTGTAAATAAGGTTGCTAATGTTGCTAGCCACTTAAGCCGTCTGTCCGTGTCCATAGAACACTGGTTGGACATCCATATTGATGGACAAATTGTTTCCATTTATTTTCAAGTGACTTTCTCAGGCCACTTAGATCACATTTCAGCTGTCAAATGAGGTTGCTTATGTGAATAGCCACATAAGCAATAATTTGAGTCCAAATGGTATTTGAATGGCTTCGAAGACACATAAGTGGCATTTTGTGGGAACGGACGGACGGACAAGCTGACTCCAGTATACAGCCCCCTAACTTTGTTGCGGGGGGGTATAATGACTAAACTGTTTTATGAAATGATCATAAAGTTTCTTTCCCCAATTCCTACGTTAAAACGTAATGAAAAGATAGAGATATTTGATGATGTTCACTTCATTAATGAAACAACAGGTTAATAAAAGTTCTGAATGACGTCAGATACTTCAGGGGTTAACATCGTTTATTATCAGACCTGAAAATAGATCAGGATTTCGCAGCGACATTCAACATCAAAACATCTTGTCTTATCAAAGCGTTTTGTTTCATATAATAAAAGTTATTGCATTGTTTTTTGGTTGACACAAGGAATTGTCAGCCCTTGGAAGTCAATAATCACCTCAGCCTATGGCCTTGGTGAATATTGTCTTCCTCGGGTTGACATTCCTCGTTTCAACCTTGAAACAATGCGATAATTGTATAATATCTGCTGGATTTTCCTATAATAGGAATGATGGGTTAATAAGAAGCTCATGCGACATCATGAGTTATAAATAGGAATTGTAGGTTCATATAAATCCCTGGGTTAAATTTTGACTTCTTGAATTACATTGTTGTGCATTCGATGGATCCATGTAAATATTTAGATGGGTCAGTAAAGTATTTCAGGCCTAATGGACTTGATAACATAGATAGATCATATAATAAAACACTTATTGCATTGTTTTGAAGTTGACATGAAAAGTTATCAACCCTTGGTAGTTAATATTCACCTCGGCTGTGGCCTCTGTGAATACTAACTTCGTCAGGTTGATAAATCCTCATGTCAACATCGAAACAAACAATGCAATAAATGAATAGTATTTCCTTGTCCACTGAGGAATCCCTAGACATTCTACACATGTAACTTTATCTTAACTGGTGGTGTTATGTGATAATGTTCACAACATGAACACACCTGTCTGATTCTGTCTATTTATTCGGCTGTAGTATAAGTTTTAAATCTCACCGAATCCAAACAATCCGAGGAAGGCAAAAATGGAGAACCACACCATCACGCCAGCAATCCATCGCATCAATATAATCCAGACAAACGATACCACCATACTCAACACGAGGCCACTGAAACAGATCATAATGAAGTCTAGAAATGTTAACCCTTCCATGACTGGAGCATCCTGATATTTTTTTAAAACACTCTGCCAATGCATTCTCTTATATATGCGACTCTCCCATAGGGAGCCTCACATATATAAGAGAATGCATTGGCCTAACAATATTTACCTTGACCTTGTAAGCCAGTGCATTCCATTATATATGCGAGGCTCCCTATGGAAGACTTGCATATATAAGAGAAAGCACTGACACATGATCTTTAATGCTGCACCAGCACAGCTCCCGTCATGAAGGGGTTAAGGAGGGGGCATAATGTTGCTGAGAGCCATTTTCTACCCATTTTGGGGAAGGGTCCCAGACCCATTCCATTGGGAAAATTAGCGCCATAGAGGCTCATAGTTTGGAATCAATACAGAGAATTTAGGAACAAGCATTTTCCTTGTGATACTCAGGGTACAGGGAAATTTCCAGGGCTGTTTTGATACCTGTCACAGGTATGGGCGCCCAAACTCGAGAAGCCCAAATGTCCCCAAATTCCTTGTTGACAGTATTAAGTAAACCTGAATGTTTCAAGGCAATTCAACAATATGCTACATGTATGTAAATAAAAAATCTGCAGTCGCAATAGAGCCTTTATTTGCACGTTTAATTTTTAAATCAGAAATATTATGTCATATTTATAATACATGTGTATGTACATGTATCTGTGTTGGTTCGGCGCAGAAGCCTTATTAAGTTATATGGGGATACATCTATTCTCTGCTGGAAACAGGTGTCCCCAAATTATCTCTGGATTCTTCCCTGTCAGGGTAATCAAACCATTTAAAAATATATATATTTCTATAATCACACACCCTCTGCATTCACACAATTATCTTCCGCAAGAATCAGACCAAATCGCAATAAGATTACACTAACATTTCAGATGTTCATCAGGCAATAATTGCATGAAGTCGCCAGACTCGCCACTTCATAAAAAGCGATGAACCATGGAAGCCTCTTCAATTCAAACATGTGGTTTTAACATGTTGTTAAATTGGGAGCACTTTCAACTCCATTTGTGGAGATTTTCCAGTCAGCTGTTATGACTTTGGTTTGTTTATGTTCGTGCGTGAACACGTATTCGCGTTTTGGGCTCATTTGAATAGTGATATGAATTAACTCTGTTGATGCTGGTAAAAATCATAGAGTTATTTCAGGAAATGTCCAGTTTTATTTGCAATGATGCTAGTGAATATACTAGTATATGATTATAAGAAATGACTGGCAGATCCCTTGGGGGTCATTGGGTTTTGACCAGGCAGGTCAACCGGTACCAGTACCAGTACCGGTACCAGTACCAGTACCGGTACCGGCGGTACTTGGCCGTTTCAACGGTACCGGTTCTGATACTCAGTACCGACGGTTCTCGGTACTCGCCAAAAACAGTAAATATATCAGTATACATCGATTAAAATTGAAGGAACTTTGCTCTTTTAAGTGTACCGCTTGCATTATGGTATGCTACTATGTGTCCAGGGATCAAACACGCGGCCGCGGATGCCGAGTCTTGGAGCTGTTATCATTTTATTCAACGATGTATACATGTGTTACATTATAACTTACATATGAGGATTGCAGTTTAAATTGTCATTCACCATATATATATACCCATCTTTCCGATGTATGTATTTGAGCGCCTGAAGCCCTAAACATAAAAGTTCTAACACCTATCAGGCTGCCTAAATTATGGCACATTTTAGGTGATTGTTGTGGGTGATAAATCCAACTATTTCAGACTATACTAATGCATGTACGTCACACATGTATGTGTGGCTGCTGTGGCATACGTACATTAGGATAGTCTGACATGGTTGTATTTGTCATCCACAACAATCACCAAAAACTGGCACAAAGTGCCATACATTACCAGTAATTACCACATTAGAATATACTCTTTAAATGTGTGATACGTAGTGGAATAAACAATACAACACCAGTACCGGTACCGACTACCTTGGTACCGGCGGTACTTTGACAAGCCTGGTTTTGACAGGCAGAGTAATTAAGCAAACTTTGTTTAAATTACTCTGCTGGTCATCACACAATGACCCAATGAATCTACCAGTCATTTCTTAATTAAACAATTAAAGCCGCTATCTACTGAACTTGCATGTCATCTGTGATGCCATTTATTGTCTTATTGTTTACATGTGTGTGTCATCGGATTACAACATTGTGTTATCTGAAAATGCATTTTCAATGTGGTTGAAATTTTCGACAATTAATATCAGTTGATTGCCACATACAGTAATGCCCTAATTAATCGACTTCTTAACCACAGCAGAATTATGGGTAATTTTTCAGGATTTAGTCGGAAATATGGCTTGTTGCCTATCATCGGAAAGCTCTCGAGAGCTTTCCGATGAATGGCAACAAGCCATATTTCCGACTAAATCCTGAAAAGTTACCCATAATTCTGCTGTGGTTAAGAAGTTGATTAATTAGGGCATTACTGTACTTCTACCGGAGATAGATTCTGGGTACCATCTTAACCCTTCCATGACTGGAGCTTCCTGAAATTTGCGAAAACTCTGTGCCAATGCATTCTCTTGTATATGCTAGTATCCCATAGGGAGCCTCACATATATAAGAGAATGCATTGACCTAACAATATTTACCTTGACCTTGTAAGCAAGTGCATTCTCTTATATACATGCGAGGCTACCAACAGGAGACTCACATATATAAGAGAATGCACTAGCACAGGATCTTTAGTGCTGCACCAACGCGGCTCTCATCATAAAAGGGTTAAGGTAAGGACAGTGCCCCAGTGGTAACATGATGCAAGTTAAATGAACATGAACTCACATGAGTAACATCCACCATGCTGCAACAACATCCAATATTATTTTTTCGCTGTATTCTTTTGCCTTCAGGAAAACCTCAATAGCACTGAAACAATGGAAATAATGAAAGTGTCAATGACACTGTAGCTCAACTTGGGAAGGTGTTAATTTTAAGCTGAGCAGTCAATAGAATAATAAATGAAAGTGTCAATGACACTGTAGATCAACTTTGTAAAGAAGGTAATTTTTTTGTGATGAGCAATGAATAGAGATTAAAAAGGAGTGTAACAAGAGCTACGCTGGGCGTGCAAAATACGCCCTCTCTTGGGTCGGCGGAAACTGGTAAAAAAGGGGCATAACTCTGGTAAAAATTGTGGATGGAACTCAAATTTGAACTTGACCTGTGTTTTGGTGGGAGAAAGTAATATACCAAATTATCATTGAATCCGATAAGCTCTAGTAAAGTTATCATCCGGACAACAAATTTCAGGGATTTTCTAAGTCAAATTACGTCAAAAAAGGGGCCATTACTCTCGCAAAAATTATCGGATTAAAACGAAATTCGGACTTGAGCTGTATTTCGATATATGTAATCCACAAAAAAACGGGTTTTGCGTATAAACATTCCAAAATCGAGTTATCTTCCGGAAACCAAAAAACATAAGAAAAACTGAATTTTCTGAGTCGAAAAAGGGGCATAACTCTGCCAAAAATGGTCGGACAGAACCCAAGTTTGAACGTGACCTGTGTTTTGGTGGGAGAAAGTAATATACCAAATTTGGATTCATTCCGATAAACTATACTAAAGTTATCATCCGGACAACAAATTTCAAGGATTTTCTAAGTCAAAAAACGTCAAATAAGGGGCATAACTCCGGTGAAAATTGGCGGGCGGAACCCAAATTCGAACTTGAACTTACTTTTCAGCTAATAAACCCACGTACCAAATTTTATTAAATTTGGTTCACTCTAACTAAAGTTATCATCCGGAAACCAGGTTAACGGACGGACGGACGGACGGACGCCCGGCTCGACGGACCAATACTATAATACGGCCGTTTTAAAATGGGTGTATAAAAATGAGCAGTAAAGGATTTAGTTACACACAGAGTAAAATCCAAGATGGCTGCTGGTGGCCATGTTTTTTAGCTGAATGACCCCAAAATGACTCGTTCCCATCTACATGTTAGTGTTAAACATCCATCACAAATTTTATGATGATCAGACTAAAGGTACGACCTGTAGCCTGTGCTAAAGGATTTAGTCATACAAAGAGTAAAATCCAAGATGACTGCTGGCGGCCATGTTTTTTGGCCGATTGACCCCAAAATGACTCGTTCCCATCTACATTCCAATTTCAACAGCCATGACAAATTTCATGATGATCAGACTAAAGGTACGACCTGTAGCCCGTGCTAAATGATTTAGTCATACTAGGGTTGAAACGATTAATCGACTAGTCGTAGAAGACGCTGAAATGTCAGAACGTCGACTCTGGATTTTGCCGTCGACTAATCAGAACATAGTGTATTAGTTCCATGTATAACGTTTTCAAGATCGATTCCGACATAAACGGTGTTAACTGCGTGTAAGTTACAGTAAGTTTTACGTTTGGTGACACCCGGAATTGACAGTGTTACTAGTATAGACACACACAGTGACCCGACTATTAATCGAAAGAATGAAATTGACAACACAATGTCTCACTCTTTTGGGTCTCGACTAGTCGACTCTGAAATTCACTAATCGTTTCAACACTAAGTCATACCTAGAGTAAAATCCAAGATGGCTGCTGGCGGCCATGTTTTTTGGCCGAATGACCCCGAAATGACTCGTTCCCATCTACATGTCAATATTAACATACATGACAAATTTTATGATGATCAGACTAAAGGTACGACCTGTAGCCCATGCTAAAGGATTTAGTCATACAAAGAGTAAAATCAAAGATGGCTGCTGGCAGACATGTTTTTTGGCCGAATGACCCCAAAATTAATCGTTCCCATCTACATGTCAATATTAACATCCATGACAAATTTCATGATGATCAGACGAACAGTACGACCTGTAGCCTGTGCTAATGCATTGAATTTTGAAATCAAAGATGGCCACTGGCGGCCATGTTTTTTATCCGAGTGACCCCAAAATGACTCGTTCCCATCTACATTCCAATTTCAACAGCCATGACAAATTTCATGATGATCAGACTAAAGGTACGACCTGTAGCCCGTGCTAAAGGATTTAGTCATACAAAGAGTAAAATCCAAGATGGCTGCTGGCGGCCATGTTTTTTGCCCGAATGACCCAAAATGACTCGTTCCCATCTACATTTCATTGTTAACATCGATGACAAATTTTATGATGATCCGACCAAAGGTACGACCTGTAGCCCGTGCTAAAAGATTTAGTCATGCAAAGAGTAAAATCAAAGATGGCTGCTGACGGCCATGTTTTTTGACCGAATGACCCCAAAATTACTCGTTCCCATCTACATTTCATGACGATCAGACAAACATTACAGCCTGTAGCCCATGCTAATGGATTGAATTTTGAAATCCAAGATGGCCACTGGCGGCCATTTTTTTCTTCCGATTGATCCCAAAATGAATCATTCCGGTCTAAATTTTGATGTCAACAGCTATGACAAATTTCATAATGATCCGATCAAAGGTACGACCTGTAGCCTGTATTGTTGACGCATCACACACACACGGACGACGGACGACAAAGCCATGGCAATAGCTCAAACTTTACAAAGTAAAGTCGAGCTAAATAGGAAAGTTAAAAAGTTTCAGTAAAGGATTGTATTGGGTAAATGAAAGCCATGGCAATAGCTCAAACTTTACTAAGTAAAGTTGAGCTAAAAAGGAAAGTCAAAAAGTTTCAGTAAAGGATTGTATTGGGTAAATGAAATTAATATAATTTCAATCATATTTCCACTAAATGTGGGCTGCAGCATGTGCCGATGGATTTGAATGTGAAATCCAAGATGGCTCCCATTTTTTAAAACTAATTTCAGAAGAATTGGACAGCTTCCATCTAGAGGTAACACCAAATGAAAGTGTCAATGACACTGTAGCTCAACTTAGGTAGGGGAATAATTTAATGGTTGACAGTAAATGGAGGAATAGGAAAGGTGCTAATTGAAATGTCTAACCTGTGCCAAAGGATTTAGTCATGCAAAGAGTAAAATCCAAGATGGCTGCTGGTGGCCATGTTTTTTTGGCCAATTGACCCCAAAAGGACTCGTTCCCATCTACTTGTCATTGTTAACATCCATGACAAATTTCATGAAGATCTGACCAAAGCTACGACCTGTAGCCAGCGCCAAAGGATATAGTCATGCAAAGAGTAAAATCCAAGGTGGCGGCTGGCAGCCATGTTTTTCAGTCGAATGACCCCAAAATGACTTGTTCCCATCTACATGTCATTGTTAACATCCATGACAAATTTCATGAAGTTCCGACCAAAGCTACGACCTGTAGCCCGTGCCAAAGGATTTAGTCATGCAAAGAGTAAAATCCAAGATGGCTGCTGGCGGCCATGTATATTGGCCGAACGACCCAAAATCACTCGTTCCCATCTACATGTCAATATTAACATCTATGACATATTTCATGATGATCAGACGAACAGTACGACCTGTAGCCCGCGCCAATGGATTGAATTTTGAAATCCAAGATGGCCACCAGCAGCCATGTTTTTCGGCCGAAAATGGTTGGTTACAATTAAGGACCACAGTGGAAATAAGCAAGCTTTCGTTTGCTTTCCTGTGCACTCCTTGATGGCAATCGATGGCATGACTTGTCAGACGAGCATATTCATATGTATATTTCTCTTCTACTACTCTATCTTTCTCTCTATCTTTCTATGTACGATGACAGTATTTGGCCAGCTGCATATATTGTCACTGCTGCCTGTATTTCGGGTTACCATCTTTCAGTCATGGACATGCCAGTCTAAAGCCGGCCATACATGGCAGCAGTGTGTATATGCAGGTGGCGAAGAGCTGTTTGTTCTCTTACTAGTATTTCTTAAGCAACATGACAGTCCTGTTGAGGGAGGAGGGTGGGATGGCACGGGTTGATTATTCATGTTTGTATATATATATAACGGTATGAGTATCTATTTAGTAGTCATTACTAAGCTAGGTTTATTCACTATCTTGTCCCTCTACAGAACTGTCAAGCTGCATTCTTGTTATATTTATATATCTGTACTTTTTAAATTTATACTATATGAATGTCACACTCTGTGTTACTCTTTTGTATATATGCTTATGCTCAATTGTCTGCAAATTTTGCATCTTATAGCCATTAAAAAATTATCTAACTATCTATCTATCTAATGACCCCAAAATGACTCGTTCCCATCTACATGTCATTGTTAACATCCATGACAAATTTCATGAAGTTCCGACCAAAGCTACGATCTGTAGCCCGCGCAAAGGATTTAGTCATGCAAAGAGTAAAATCCAAGATGGCTACTGGCAGCCATGTTTTTCGGGCCGAACGACACCAAAATGACTCGTTCCCATCTACATGTCAATATTAACATTCATGACAAATTTCATGATGATCAGACGAACAGTACGACCTGTAGCCCGCACCAATGGATTGAATTTTGAAATCCAAGATGGCCGCCAGCGGCCATGTTTTTTGGCCGAATGACACCAAAATGACTCGTTCCCATCTACATGTCAATGTCAACATTCATGACAAATCTCATAAAGATCAGACCAAAGTTACGACCTGTAGCCCGCGCCAAAGGAAATTGTTGACGGGCACACGGACACACAGACACACGGACGACGGACGACGGACGCCAAACCATGGCAATAGCTCAAACTTACAAAGTAAGTTGAGCTAAAAACTATGTGAAGTTTGGATGAGGGATGAGGGATGAGGGATGAGGCACGTAGGTGCACTAAATGATTTAAAGAGTAAAATGCAATATGGCCGCCTGCAACCATGTTTTTTAACAAAATTCATAAATATTGTTGGCTCTCATCTAGAGGTTACCATGAAGATCCTTATGAAGTTTGGTGATGATTGGATGAGTGATGTGGCCTGTAGGTTGTGCCAAAGAATGTAGCCATGCAAAGATTAAAATCCAAGATGGCTGCTGGTAGCCATGTTTTTTAATGAATTTTGGAAAAAATCAATGGCTCCCATCTCAGTAGGGTCGCCCCGAAGATTCATATGAAGTTTGGTGATGATCGGATGAGGGATGCGGCCTGAAGGGTGAGCCAAAGGAAATTGTTGGCATACGCATGGAAAGCAAAGTTGAGCATAAACATGGAATATCATCTTCAGGGAAACCTATATTTGTTTGCATAAAGCCATACATGTTCTAACAATTAATATATATTAGTATCTGCATGATCTGTATGGAGCTAATTAATGATCATCAAAATAGTCATGTCTCCTTCGAATTACTAATAAAAATCATTTGTGCATGTTAGTGACATCAATGGGCTGCTCAGAGCAAGGCTTAGAACAATTGTACTTACTTTTTCGCAATATTCTTTGCATCTCCCGTGATGGTGCCATTGCTGGCGTCTGTCCATGTTATATTCTGGCTGTTAACGATTGTCGTTATTGCACCCAGTGCTTCAGTAAGGGCTGATGGAACACATCTATCCAAGACTAAAATGTCAACAAAATTTAGATACACAAATGCACTGCTGGTGTGCGACTTAATACCTCCATCGTTTGCTCATAGTAATTGACTTACAAAAATGTAAAAACAACTGATATCTGAAGTGTTTTTGCACAGACCATATAAAAAATAAACGGGGATTTATTATGAGGAGACCGACAGATGTCCCCAAAAAATATTCAACTAAGGTTATAACTCACATTCCAAGTTTGAGTCAGTCGAAAATTTTATACTGAAGTTATCATTTGGGAATGAAAAATTTGGTGTACGGTAATTGTTTCAGTGCGCTTGACATTATATCAAAGCCCAAATGTCTGGGGTAATATTAAAAAAATATATAAAGATTTTAAAAGAGCTTTGAATTCATCTTATTCAGAACATTTGCGGAAGTTCAAAGCGGAAGCTATAAAATGTGATATGTCCAAAACTACTATCAATCTTTGGGTAGACAAAGAGCATTAAGTACTCTTAGAGGCCTCGGCGATACATACACATATATTTTGTCACTATGGTACTGTGGTGCACTATTTTTAAAGTCGCTGCTAGCATCTGAACTTAATCAGATCAAAAACCATCCAGTGTAGCGTGCACAACGTATGTATAATCACACTGGGCGAACGGCACCCAAAGTAACCCAGACAATGTCTACATGAAGCTCGGATTGTGACTACATGAAGCACGGATCCTGACTACATGAAGTTTGGATCATGACTACATGAAGCTCAGATCATGTCTAAATGAAGCTCGGTTCGTATCTACAAGAAGCTCGGTTCGTATCTACAAGAAACTCGGATTGTGTCTACAAGAAGATCGGATCGTGTCTACATGAAGCTCAGATGGTGTCGACATGAAGCTCGGATTGTGTCAACTTCAAGCTCGGATCGTGTCTACATGAAGCTCAGATTGTGTCTACATCAAGCTCGGATCGTGTCTATATGAAGCTTGGATCGTGTCTGCATGAAGCTTGGATTGTGTCTATAAGAAGCTCGGATCATGACTACAAGAACCCCAGATCAGATGCTAATATAAATCAGGTTTCTTGTGGACAATGTTCCAGGGTTCTTGCAGACATGCATCCCTGCAAATAATGTGTCTGTCATTTGCAGAATGAGGTCCTCAGAGGGTGAATTTAGTGACAGAGGCTAGCGTCACGAATTTCACCCTCTGGGAACCTCATTCTGCTAAGGCCTCAACTGCTATGGGAGACCTATGATCAGATTAAAGTTCCCCAGTTGAAGTTGGTGATGTTCACCCATAATCACCTCGATTATGCATTTTATCTTCTGCAAATTAGGGCCTGAGCAGAATGAGTTCCCCAGAGGGTGAATTTGGTTATGCTAGCCCACTGTGCAGGGTAGCGCCAGTATATTCTCCCTCTGGGGTCCTCATTCTGCAAATGATAGAAATGCTATTTGCAGGCTTGTAAACACGGTGCTGTTCACCCAGTATGACCTATAATTAAATCAAATACATCATTTACCCACCTGCTTCACTCGCGAAGTAATAAGCAGGACAGTCTTCATCAGCAATCAGATCATCTATACTCTAAAAAATAAGAAAAGACAGATTGTCTATACTCTAAAGAATAAGATAAGGCAGATCATCTATACTCTAAAAAATAAGATAAGACAGATCGTCTATACTCTAAAAAATAAGATAAGACAGATCGTCTATACTCTGAGAATAAGATAAGGCAGATCATCTATACTCTAAAGAATAAGATAAGACAGATCGTCTATACTCTAAGAATAAGATAAGGTATCTTATACTGAACCAGTCATACCTCATACCGTTTGTAGAGTTATCTTTCATAAGTCATGTTAACTTATGAATGTCCCTTCACAGCCTTTATAAAATGCATTGTGTAATTGAAGATGCATTATTTATTTCAGATTTATCTCACCGTTTATACATGTAATGTTGACCCTGCAAAAACTCTGTGCCAATGCAATTTCTTATATATATATGCGGGTATCCCATAGGGAGCCTTGCATATATAAGAGAATACATTGGCCTAATAGTATTTTCCGTGACCTTGTAAGCCAGTGCATTTCCTTATATACGTGAGATTGCCTATGGGAGACTCGCATATGTAAAAGAATGCACTGGCACAGTATATTTAAGAGCTGCACCAGTGCAGGTCCCCATCACGCAAGGGATAAGCTGAACAAATATTGAACAAATATTCAGAACTTTCAGAACCATGGATAAATATTGCCCAGTGCTTTTTGTTGATAATTTGTGTTTTCTTATATATATTTATTCTATAAGGGTTCATTGAGATGACAATTGTTCTTGACATTTATAAAAAAAATTATAATGGCTTTTTCCCCCAAACATTAGGTATAATCTAGTTTGAAACCAAAAGAAGGGCAGGTAAAAATGTTGATCCCAAGCGGAGTGTTTCACATCACTTTAATAGACACAACAGCATTTTTACCGCAAACTCACCTTTGAGCTGGTTACAGGATCCACGTTATAATTACAGAAACTCAGCTTGGATTTATCATTCAAAACTTTGGCCTCCAGAAAAGCAAAATTTTCTGTCGGACATTTGTCAACACATATCTGGAAAACAAACAAAAAATTCCATTAATTTTTAAGCAGATCACATTGTCGATACATTACTAGAACGTCCCTTAACCGTTTGAGTGCCAGGTCGATTTTTGTATTAACCCATATACCCTGTGCCAATGCATTCTCTTATATATGCGAGTCGACCATAGGTCGCCTCGCATATATAAGAGAATGCATTGGCCTAACAATATTTTTTTTTTTTACAATTTTTTACAATTTTAATAATGTTTTCTTATATTCTTTAACAGACTTATTTTGTAGGTTTAGGGCCGATGAAATCGGCCCCTGGCACTCAAAGGGTTAATGTGACCAAGTCTGAGTTTAGTGAATTTGAGGGTGAATTTGGTGACGCTATCCCACATAACTGGCTAGCATTACCGAATTCACCCTCAAATTCACCCTCTAGGGACCACATTCTGCTTGGGCCTCATCTTCTCTGGAAAGTTTCTTTATTACATGTAATATCAAATTTCTATTGAAACTTCTTCAAATAAGATTCTATTTCTTTTTTAGTTTAGTTTCTCTATACATGTATCCCCAAATTGGCAGATGACACATTGCATAATCAAGGTTCCCAATGGGTGTACATCACAATATTCACCATTTGGAAACTTCAATCTGAATCTATGTCTCCCATAGCAGTTGAGGCCTAAGCAGAATGAGGTCCCCAGAGGGTGAATTTTGTGATGCTAGCCTGCTGTGCAGGATATCGTCACTAAATTCACCCTCTGGGGACCTCAATCTGCAAGTGACAGGCACACTAAACTCATACTTGAATGTGACTCAAAGCCTTCGAAGTGGGTGCATGTGAAATGACATAAATAAAATTAGAGGTGACTAAAAGTCATTATGTTCATTGATCCTACTGCTTGTAGGGTTCGGAGAGTACACAGGAAACAAACCAACATCTCAATGTTTGTAACGTGAAGTGTTATAATCACAGTCAGTGTTTGATTTCAGTGTCCGTTTTATGTGGAAAGCAGGGTAACTGATGTTTGAGAGTAGTGCGTTTAGTGCCAAGCCTGCAAATAGTGTGTCTGTCATTGTCAGAATGAGGCCCTCAGAGGGTCAATTTAGTGATGCTTTCCTGCAAAGCTAGCTTAAGCATCATCAAATTCTCCTTTTGGGGACCTCATTCTGCTTTGGCTTCATCTTCTGGGAAGTATCTATAGTTTCAAATTAACACTGTTTTTCCCTTCTTGGAAGTTTCTATATCCCCTAATTTGCAGAAGATATAGAAGGCATAATCGAGGTGACTAATGGGTGAACATCACCAACTTCAACTGGGGAACTTCAATCTGATCCGAAGGTCTCCCATAGCTATTGAGGCTTAAGCAGAACGAGGTTCCCAGAGGGTGAATTTGGTGACACTTGCCCACCATGCGGGATAGTGTCACTAAATTCACCCTCTAGGGACCTCATACTGCAAATGATAGACACACTATTTGCAGGCTTGTTTAGTGCCTTATATGTTAATACAGGCGTACACAAGGGCCCTCCGTGTGGGTTCCCCGACAGCATTTGGAACAAGCCATGATTAAATGTACACAGATGAGTCATATAAAGATGTATATAGTAATGCTCTATAAATAATCGACCCCTTAACCACAGTGGAATTAAGGGTAACTTTTCAGGATTTAGTCGGAAATATGGCTTGTTTCCAACTAAATCCTGAAAAGTTACCCATAATTCTGCTGTGTTTAAGGAGTCGATTATTTAGAGCATTACTGTACATGGGTTAGCTAATTCTTTATTACATGATTGTTCCCAGAAGTACAGTGTTATTGCTGTTCCATATTTGCAAATATGTTTCAAACTATGTTCCATACGGCTGACTTAAAATTATTTACTTGAAGTGCAAATAAACAATGATACTGGAACTATAAAATAAAAGTATCATCACACATGACAAAACAAGCCCTGTGTGTGTCTACCGTAAATAAACCTTGTAAGTCTGTAATTTTTAGACGGGGGGGGGGGGGGGGGGGGGGGGGGGGTGTAATAAACATAGAACAATGTGTTAATGGGTTTGTTGATATAGCACTTGTGCCATCGCGAGGTGATAGAACTCGAGGCTGCGCCCCTCATTCTATCCTTCCACGCTAACACTCATGACGTATCAACAAACCCATTAATACACTCATGTCATTTACTAAATACCCATTGACAAGTAGTTCCCTTGGAAAATGTACAGATAATAATTTCAACAAATGATTAGCTGAACACTTCCTACGAATGAAAAGGAATCAATCTGCACTTCTATTATCTTTTCATTTGTCTGTCGTCTGGCTAGTTTTCCTGAAAACACCTCCATATGAATAATAGACCAATCCAATTTATTCCATTATAACTGAGCGGCAGATCCCATCTAGTAAAAAATGGGTTAAATGCTGCGGAGGTTGTAGCTTGTTCCAAATTTGTAATTGCTAAAAGTGCCTTAATGTGATTCATCCTAAGGCTGTGGTGAGAGACATATGTTAGACATTGTTACATTGCTGTCACATAGCGATGAGTTGAACAAGACGCTTGTGGCCATATATTCACGTAATTGAGTGAAATGGATTAGATTTAAGGGTACATGAGGATAAACCTCCATGGATGAACTCGATTACTCCGAATATCATTTCCGGTCTAGCACTTTCGTTAAATGTTTAATTTCTTCAGGACCAAGAGCGCATATCTCTATAAAATCTTGATCAATATCAAAGCACATTTTTTTATTCTCTTAGTAGTCTAGAACTAATTTTGTGTCTAGAAATTCTAGATAGGGCCACTGTATGAAATTATTGTGTAATATAACCTAGATCAAATCTTTGGAAAATTGTCTTCCATTTGCAATATTTTTAATATGACTAAATATACCAAGCCATCAACAAAATAAATAATGTCAATGTTTAGCATTTGTGTTATGTTGGATTTGCGATAATTTTAGTACATAGCGTGGTTGGTGGAACCAAAATTACAATTTGTAATTCAAGTTGAATATTTGTCTCTGAAACATGCACGAGAGTTGCTAATTTCAATTTTTGACTCATCAGTATTCTGACCAAGGCACCTCTGGGTACATGATAATGCAGTGTATGGGGGAACCCTTGTTTTGGGTAGAACTGTAAATTGGGTATGAATATACTGACCCTGAGGGGATGGACAGCCATTCACGAACACACCAGGCCCCATTCGGGCACACTTTATCAGATCGAAAAAGAATACATTCGGCTTACTCCTGAAAAAGCATGATAAAATAACATGAGATTGATGAGACAGTCAACTGGCATCAAGTCTTCAAATAGCATTCAATCATTTAATAATGAAAGGGTTAACCCTTTCTATTGTAAATTCTCATTGACAAGTACAGTAATGCCCTAATAATTGACTCCTTAACCACAGAAGAATTATGGGTAACTTTTCAGTATTTAGTCGGAAATATGGCTTGTTGCCATTCATAAGAAAGCTCTCCCCGAGAGCTTTCCAATGAATGGCAACAAGCCATATTTCCGACTAAAACCTGAAAAGTTACCCATAATTCTGCTGTGGTTAAGGAGTTGATTATTTAGGGCATTGTACTGTATCTTAGGAAATGTTCAGATAATAAGTTCAACAAATCACCTTGACAGACTTATTATCTAAACATTTCCCACCAATGGATATGAATTCTTCTGCACTCCACCAAATTAATAGATTACCATTCTGGTGTATACTTTAACGCTTTGAGTGCCAGGTCGATTTTTGTATCAACCCATATACCCTGTGCCAATGCATTCTCTTATATATGCGAGTCGACCATAGGTCGCCTCGCATATATAAGAGAATGCATTGGCCTAACAAATATTTTTATTTTTTTTATTTTTTTACAATGTTTTACAATTTTAATAATTTATTCTTATATTATTTAACAGACTTATTTTGTAGGTTTAGGGCCGATGAGATCGGCCCCTGGCACTCAAAGGGTTAAAGGCCCACTTAATTTTTGAATGCCCAGATAACATTATTCCATATTATATACCATTTGGAAAAGGAACCAAAAAATATATATTCCACCAGAATACGAAGCAGCTTTGGCCTAGGACTGTCCATCAAGTGATAGAGATTCATTCCAAGACTTCCCCCCTTGTCAACCCAGAATGCATCAGAATTAAAACTAAGAGATAGAGTTATTCCCCTTCCATTGAGTATAATAGACTTTATTGTACAGTCCAGATCAAAATTAATTACAGTATACACCTTGGTACCTCGACAAAAACAACATGTTCCCAGTTTAATCGACCCGATCAGTTAATATAATACAATGTTTTGGAGCTTCCTCTTTTAAATGGTATATAACATGGAATATAATGTGATCTGGTGATTTGAATATTAAGTGGGCCTTTAATAACTGGGTGTGAGAATCCATTTAACCCTTTACCCAACAGAAGGGCCCTGTGCCAATGCATTCTCTTATATATGCGAGTCGACCATAGGTCGCCTCGCATATATAAGAGAATGCATTGGCTTAACACATTAAAAATTATAAAATTATTAAAGAATGTAAGAAAAAATGGTAAAAAGTGTTAAAAAAAAGATTTTTTTTAGGCCAATGCATTCTCTTATATATGCGAGGCAACCTATGGTCGACTCGCATATATAAGAGAATGCATTGGCACAGGGAATAACTGTAACTATCACAATGTGGTCAAGGAGTCAGTTCCAATGATATCCATATTTGTATGGTTCTATTGAGACAGACCGAAGATATTTTAAGCTGTTGAAGCTTTATTTGGCCGGTTTTGGCCGGTTTGTTGGGTAAAGGGTTAAATGCTATAGAATGGCCCAGGGTAATGTAAATCTATATGGAGATTGATAAGCGTTTGTTCTTATGGACTAACTTAGCTGATGTCACTTTAACCTCTTCTTTACTAAAACTCATTGATGAGTAGTTCCCTTGGGAAATTTTCAGATAGTAAGTTCAACAAACACTGCCAAACAGCCATTGGCCTCCAGATGAATAATAGACCATTTGAACATAAATCTACTTTTTAGCTTCCAAGTACAGTAATGCCCTAAACAATCGACTCCTTAACCATAGCAGAATTATGGGTAATTTTTCAGGATTAATTGGAAATATGGCTTGTTGCCATTCATCGGAAAGCTCTCAATGAGAGCTTTCCGATGAATGGCAACAAGCAATATTTCCGACTAAATCCTGAAAAATTACCCATAATTCTGCTGTGGTTAAGGAGTCGATTAATTAGGGCATTACTGTAGAGGTAAAAAATTATAATGCTGCTGATAATGAACACAATTGTGTTTTGCACATGTCACTATAAGTATTTATACCCAGTCAGATTGGTCTAACAAGCTGCATGTCAACGGGAGAGTTGATGATTATTATGTACATACATGCATATTCCATGATTCACTCTATCTATCTTGTGTATACTATCTCCATATATATTTCACAATATCTGTTTATGTACATGGAATACAGAGAATAAAGCATATCACAAGATAATCTATTTAGTAAACAAAGGGTCAAATGTTGGAAGACTATAATGAATGGTGTTATTTAAGTTAATATGACAACTTCGCTAAATTAAGTATGCTAGAACATGCAATTATATATAAGAATGTTATTATGAACATAAATCTTACATGAAGAATGTGAGAATAGATTCCCAGATAAGACAACCTTATGTAATGTGCTGCTACAGATATTGTGGTCATAAGATATGTAAAATATTTTGCTAAATGTTACTGTGAATACAACTGCTGGTGTTTATTCTCTTGCTTGACAAGCTTAACGTTTTGTGAAAACCCTGTGCCAATGCATTAATTCTCTTACAAAATTATATTTCTTTTTTAGTTTATAATTTAGTTTCTCTATATTCCCAAATTGGCAGACGACACATTCCATAATCGAGGTTCCCAATAGGTGTACATCAAAATATTCACCATTTGGGAACTACAATCTGAGTCTATGGTTGTTCCAACTCATCAGTTTCCTTTGCCTTTTGTTTACGTACAAGTCGATCTTGACTTGAGCGGTGAAGAACTTCTTTTAACATGCCTTTTCTAGGCGAAATCGGCCAATAAAATTTCATCCAATTGTTTGAACTGGATAGTCAACTAATGGAAATTGTGAATTTTTACATTTACAACAAACATATTTGATATAATTAATTCATTCAAATACATGTATGTCAAAATAAATTAATGTCCTGGGCGTAATTATAAGCAAAGTGAAATTTGTTGCTGTTTGTCCACTTACAATTTTATTTGCCCATAAATGCAACAATAAAGACATTGATTGTATACATATGGATGTTTAAAAATACCAAAAAAAAAATATAATAATGCCCTAAATAATCGACTCCTTTACCACAGCAGAATTATGGGTAATTTTTCAGGATTTAGTCGGAAATATGGCTTGTTGCCAATCATCGGAAAGTTCTCAGTGACAGCTTTCCAATGAATGGCAACAAGCCATATTTCCGACTAAATCCTGAAAAATTACCCATAATTCATCTGTGGTTAAGGAGTCAATTATTTAGGGCATTACAATATATAAAAGAACAAATGTAATGTCCACTGTCGCCTCTACTTTTTTCCCTATGTTAACCGAAACATCACTAGCTATTATTGTTTTAGACCTTATTGTATACAAACACATCCCCCATCAGTAAAGTACCCGAGATAAATTATAGTGTCATTATCTTTTACAAATATTCAAATAAACGGATATTCGGGTTAGACACTGTAAGTTTATTGATTGATTGATTAGGGTTTAATGACACTTTCAGCAACTATGGCCATATCACAACATTGCCAGTTTTAGTGGTTGAGGAAATCCACACACTTAATTATGGCTGATCTAACAGTGATTTCAATGGCTGATAAACTCAACCATATGTGTGGCAAACAACAGGCGAGTAACTGGCAACTCCACCAGATAACATTTTTGAGTCCATGATGGAAATATGTGGATTTTAACCCTTATCGCGCTGGAGGGCGAGACAGCTTGGAGTTGCACCCCTTACCTACTGAGCCACCGAGGCCCCTCAGACAATATGAGATACCTACTTCATATTTCCCAGTCCACACAGGTTTCCATCAGAGTCAGCTGGGTAAATCAGGAGCTCTGGATCTCCAAATGCAAATGCTGCAAAAGAAATATAAAGCAATTACAGTAATGTCCTAAATAATCGACCCCTAAACCACAGCAGAATTATGGGAAATTTTTCAGGATTTAATATGGCTTGTTGCCATTCATCGGAAAGCTCCCACCGAGAGAGGTCCAATATGAGGTTATGTTGCAGCACCAGATGTATGCTCTTTATATATGTGTTTTCACTGTGGTCTACGCCATCCAACGGAATAATGGATATAAGTCCACTATGGGCTTAACCATAGCAGAATTATGGGTAATTTTTCAGGATTTAGTCGGAAATATAGCTTGGTGCCATTCTCACTGAGAGCTTTCCGATGAATGGCAACAAGCCATATTTCCGACTAAATCCTGAAAAATTACCCAAAATTCTGCTGTGGTTAAGGAGTCGATTATTTAGGGCATTACTGTATTACAGAATCAAATAAGTCCAATATGGACCAATTAATGTCAATATTTAGGTCCAATATGAACCTATCCTCAAGAGGATATATAGATATTAGCTCTATACATGTATATAAAAGGAATAGGATCTGTCTGTCATGTGCGCGAAGTGCACACAGGGGCTGCATGCAGGCCCCTCCCATGCTGAATAATGGCTCCCTTTGGTAGACTAGGTGTTTCGGCCAGTCATAAATAAAACACTAACTTTGATATGTATCAGAGTTGAGCAGAAAGCAGAAGATAAGGGTAATAACAATGACAAGGCAATCTCCATTTCCCTCCATATATTACAGTTAATTTGACTATTTATGCTAACTGCTCCCATAAGGCCATGAAGCACTTACAGTAATGCCCTAAATAATCCACTCCTTAACCACAGCAGAATTATAGGTAACTTTTCAGGTTTTAGTCGGAAATATGCCGCCGCTGCTTGTCCGACTACATCCTTAAAAGTTACCCATAATTCTGCTGTGGTTAAGGAGTTGATTATTTAGAGCATTACTGTATGTTCTAGATAATCATAGTAATTGCTGTGATATAGTCTGGAGGAAATGGTTACATTAGCATGGCAACAACCCATAGGAATAACATGTAATTATAATGACTCTATTTCAAGCATGCAAATAGTGTCTGTCATTTGCAGAATGAGGTCCCCAGAGGGTGAATTCAGTGATGCTACCCCCACACAGTAAGTATCTATTGTCTCAAATTAACATTGTTTTTAGTTACTTTTTCCCTTCTGGGAAGTTTCTATGTCCCATAATTTGCAGAAGATAAAATGCATAATCGAGGTGACTAATGGGTGAACATCGCCAATTTCAACTGGAGAACTTCATTCTGATCCTTGGTCTCCCATAGCAGAGAATGAGGTTCTCAGAGGGTAAATTTGGTGATGCTAGCCCACCGTGTGGGATAACGTCACTAAATTCACCCTCTGTGGACCTCATTCTGCAAATGACAGACAGGCTTGTAGGCTTGCTCTTTTTCCAACAAATAATTCCACCATTAGGCCACATAAATATTACTAGTATTAGTTGGTTTACGAACATATCAGGGGAAAAAATCTCAAGATGAAGCGGAGAACAAAATATTTAAAAAAAAGTCTTGACACACTGATTGGCATTTATTCCATGCAATCCTTTTTATTTAAAAAAACAAATTTATCTCTCAGTCTCAATTATTCTCATTTCCCCATGATATTATAACTGTAGTCTTACACAAACTGAACACCATTTTTGTTTTGTCATTTTTCGGGGAAAAGAGTACTTTGGGAATATATAGCTCTAATAAATTTACAACAATACACTGTACATGCACAATTATGTAAATATTTGTAAATATTAAAGAAAGTAGTCATGCGTTTAACCACTTGGTTGTTATATGTCCACACGGACCTACTAGCATGCAGTTAGCCATTATTCATATTAAACTGGAACTCAGAAATTAGTGTATACAAAATGATGTATCATGTCGTTTTCCAGAATGAGTCCCTAGAGGGTGAATTTAGTGATGCTATCCCACACAGTGGGCAAGCATCACCAAAATCACCCTCTGGGGACCTCATTCGGAGTCAGCATGGCCTCATCTGCTATGGGAGACATATAGACTGAGATTGAAGTTCCCAAATGGTGAATATTGTGATGCGCACCCATTGGGAACCTCGATTATGCAATGTGTCATCGCCTGCCAATTTGGGGATATAGAGAAACTAAACTAAAAAGAAATAGAATCTATGTGAAGAAGTTTCTATAGATATTTGATAATAAAGAAACTTTCCAGAGAAGATGAGGCCTAAGCAGAATGAGGTCCCCAGAGGGTGAATTTGGTTGCCAATGGGTGTACATCACAATATTCACCATTTGGAAACTTCAATCTGAGTCTATGTATCCCATAGCAGTTGAGGCCTAAGCAGAATGAGGTCCCCAGAGGGTGAATTTGGTGATGCTAGCCACTGTGTCGGATAGCGTCACTAAATTAACCCTCTGGGGACCTCATTCTGCAAATGACAGGCACACCATTTGCAGGCTTGTGTCCGATAGTACAGAAGCTATCGGTTGATATATAATTATGTTCCCAGTTATTGCTATCGAGATATAACTAATAGAATAGATACAATCATAATTATCAAGATCATATTCTAAATTGGATGTGACATGTACTACCATCTTATATGTTGGAAGTATCAGACCACGATCGTTCCACCATACCGATGGCATGATACACGTCACATGGTAGGTGTATCATATACATCATACCTTATTAGGATGCATGATATTATACACCATACGTTGTAATAACTACTGGCGTCGAGAGATACGAGGAACTCTCTCTCCATCAGCCGATCAGACTAGACCTCTTTTACCGATGCTCCTGCTGTGTTTATCACTATGACTTATACACATATAAAGTTATCAAAAGCTACGAACAGTTATTGTTATCAATGTTCCCGACACGGCCAATTCAACATCTAAACCCTAGACACCGGGACACTTGTCCAGAATTGTGAATGATAATAGCCTTTGAACAGAGACAGTTTTAAGGTGACATTCCTGTTACATTTTAAAATGGCTGTAACATAAGCCCAGCACATGATGTAATTACTCATAATACAGTAGTGATGAGGTTAATTCTTTGATATTTGGGTATACAAGGTTATTTTAGCTCTTGTCTGCAAAATAATTCAGAACATAGGGCTGAACAAAATTTCTTCACAAGCAGTGACACAACACCTCTCTACAAACAACAAATATTTTTATTCGCTGACAAATTGGGGACTTAGCCATATTTTACCAAGTGTTTTTGCACATTTTAGTACTAGCGCTGTTTAGAATAAAATCATTCTGGTATGCATTCTGTGTATGGTCAATGAGAAGAGAGTCTCTTGGTGTACAGTAATGCCTGAAGTATATGACCCTTTAAATTAACCACAGTATAATTATGGGAAATTTTTCAGGATTTAGTCGGAAATATGGCTTGTTGCCATTCATCGACAGCAAGCCATATTTCCGACTAAATATAGAAAACTTTCCCATAATGCTGCTGTGGTTGTTTAGGGGTCAATTATTTGGGAAATTTCTGTAGTTGTTATATCAGTGTTCAGAACTTAACCATTTCTATACTAAATGGATTCTCCCATCCAGTTATAAAAGTATATATTGGAATGATCTATCATTCATTTGTGGTGTCCAGGAAAATAGCAGACAACAGATAGATGAAAATATAATACAAATGCAGAAGAATTCTTAAACATTGGTGGGAAATGTTCAGATAATAAGTTCAACAAAACGACCTCGTTTGTTAAACTTTTTACCTGTTTCTAAGGAAACTACTCATCAATGAGTGTTTTAGTATAGAATTGGAAATAAAATTCAAGGTCATTGAAGCATTGTGGCAATCTTCATTTTTAAAGGCCCTCAAATATAAAACTCAAGACCAATTCTCGAGAATATTAATTTTTTGCAAGAGCATCAATTAATTATAGTCGAATGTGATTGGAATCAAATATCAGTTTGTTCAGAGGTGTAATATTTCCGAATTTCCAGGCCCCCTTAAATGAAATCTTTCAAGGCACTTCTTGTGTCTTGAATGGTCATTTGTCAGATTAAAAACTAGTCCACATGCATCTTCAAGGCCCCACGAGAACCCTGAATATGTACAATCCAAACAGATATACAGCCCAAACAGATGTACCGCCCAAACAGATATACAGCCCAAACAGATGTACAACCCAAATAGATATACAGCCCAAACAGATGTACAGCCCAAACAGCCAAACAGATGTACAGCCCAAACAGATGTACAGCCCAAACAGATGTACAGCCCAAACAGATATACAGCCCAAACAGATGTACAACCCAAATAGATATACAGCCCAAACAGATATACAGCCCAAACAGATGTACAGCCCAAACAGATGTACAGCCCAAACAGATGCATACTTAAACATATTCTACCCAGAAATACTCACCAAATGCAGCGACCACACCGAGCCCCGCGACGAACACGATAAATATGAGACAACATATTATATCTGTACATGATCTGCAAAAAAAGAAGAATTAACCCTTTATTACTTTATGCACAAATGTCAATACATGTACTTAATAATTTGGGACCTATTTCGCTGATAAACAAATGGCAACGATTCTGAGAACCGAGACACATATAATTCATATATAGGAATGAGTTTACCTGCTGTTAATTTGGTTTTAAAATAACTGCTTTATTCTGTATCACCCCAGCCGAGTGTTCAACATCACTTTAATAGCAGAAATCACACAATTTTTATTTAATACATGCATAGCTTGCATCATCTTTGAGTTAACTGTGGCATACTTTGTGGGGCACCAGGGTATAAATGATGGGTTTGGATTGGTTTATTGAACTTTATCGTCATTATAGCTGCTAGCTAGGCTATGTCATGTGGTCAGTCAGAGAATTGATTCCACAAGGAAATCACCCAACTGCATGTAGAAACCATGCATGCAGCAGCTCCCAAAAGCCAACTGCCCAGATATGTGACTTATCAGAATGCCTTTCCATGTGTCATAAATCTGTGCTCACCTGCTTCGCCACCACAGGCCACACATAAAGGGTTAAAATCTCAAGATTTCATGGACATGGAGTAATGGACCTTTATTCTAAGGGGAATATCTCCCCAAGACCTTTGAATATGTTCAAAATCATAGCTCAATGTGTGGTGAGAAAAGGGCAGAAATACACAAAATATGCACATAATCTGACTTCAAAGTGTGGCATCTCTGACATCTAACATAACTCCAAATAAGCATACATCATCTGACTTTAAAGTGTGAAATCTCTGACATCTAACATAACTCCCAATAAGCAAATGGAAATAAAAGGTCAGCAGACCACAGTGTCCCCCGACAACATGGCAAGTCAATGCCGCTTTGTTAAAGAAATTTATAAAAAAATGTTGAAATTTTCTAAGTCGAAAAGGGTTAATATTAGCTATATAGATGTTGCAAATCACCAACATGTTAGGAACAATATCCCAGAGTTTCAAATCTCTACATTTAAAACTGTAGGAGGAGTTGATTACACCATGAAGGTACCCAATCTCATCCAAAAGGCAAAAATGTTCAAAATTTTCTAAGTCGAAAACCCCCCAAAAATATGGAAAAAATGAGATTTTTTATTAGCTATATAGATGTTGCAAATCACCAACATGTTAGAAACAATATCCCAGAGTTTCAAATCTCTACATTTAAAACTGTAGGAGGAGTTGATTACACCATGAAGGTACCCAATCTCATCCAAAAGGCAAAAATGTTCCAAATTTTCTAAGTCGAATACCCCCCCCAAAAATATGGAAAAAATTATATTTTTGATTAGCTATATAGATGTTGCAAATCACCAACATGTTAGGAACAATATCCCAGAGTTTCAAATCTCTACGTTTAAAACTGTAGGAGGAGTTGATTACACCATGAAGGTACCCAATCTCGGACGCACGGACGCACGGCTCCACGGACGGACACACGGACGGACGAGGGTCATTTCTATAGTCCTCCGTCGGAAACGTCGGGGGACAATTAACTCATACAACTACAAACTCAACCATTAAAAGTTCAATTCCCTAGATATTTAATATTATTGATATCCATGCAGAGATATATGCACGCAATCAACAACAAAAGTTCAGTTCTGGAAGATTATTGAAAAAGTGGAGTCAATACAGATGCACGAAATCCACTACAGAAAGTTCAGTTCCCTGGAGACGGATGGAAAATTGGATGATATTAATGCACAAAATCAACAACGAAAAGTTTAAATCCCTAGATATGGGTGGAAAAAGTGAATGATATTATGCAGCGAAGTTCGGAGTATGGCACAGTGATGGATAGTGCGCTATTAGTATAATATCAACCCGGGCTCCCTGTGACATGGGAAATCAATTGTTTGTTCAATTAGGCTTGCTGGGTTTGGCATGACATATGATCCAACATCAATCTATCTTGAGTTGCTCTGTGTCCAGTGTTATTATGTCTAGGGAATATGGTTGATTATAGAGCTGAATCACTTGTAATTTAGAAGACCACACAAGGAACATGGAGGTTGTGGATGGGACCGGGCGGATTCTACTATGACCCTAGATAATGCAATGAATCTCTACTCTGTCTATGCCCATTGAGATCAACTCAGATCATAATCCACCCGAAACCTTATAATATTGAACAAACAATGCAGGGAATATATTTCTTTGTTAATACTAACGTTCCTTTAAATAATCAATTTCACAATTAGGGGTGGTCCCACCTCGAGATTGTATGATTTTTGTGAGTCCATATAGCAATAAACATTGGTTTGATTACCCAGAAGAATTTCCATGATTGTAAGAAACACGAATCACAATCGGCTCAACATGCAATATGTCACATAAATCATGCAATCTCGAGCTAGGATGTTCACCTACTGTGAAATACATTATTAAGGAACAGGTACGTATTCACTAAGAAATATATTACATGCAATGTTTTTTCAATGTAATTCCCTGTCAGAACATCAAAAGGTTTTGAACTACAGTAATGCTCTAATTAATCGACTCCTTAAGCAACAGCAGAATTATGGGTAACTTTTCAGGATTTAGTCGGAAATATTGTTTGTTGCCATTCATCGGAAAGCTCTCCCCGAGAGCTTTCCGATGAATGGCAACAAGCCATATTTCCGACTAAATCCTGAAAAGTTACCCTTAATTCTGCTGTGTTTAAGGAGTCGATTAATTAGAGCATTACTGTATATATTATATGATCTCTATGTGCGTAACCAGAGTAGAGATTCATGACATGGTCTACTATGACCCAATTGTGTTGCATCGCCCAGAATTGAAAAACTTGGAGTTTGTGGATTTAAAGATTGGAGAAAGTGGAAATTGATATCGAACAACCAGAGATAGATCCAAAATATATGGACTCTAGAGTGTTGTGACAGGAGGGGTTTAGAAAGGTGTTTCAACCAATATCTCTCTCCCCATCTACTGAACAAAATGTTCAACAATTTCATGCATCGATCGATAATAACAGTTGAAAATTTTAAACTGGCAAATAGGTTATAGACAAAAAGTGGAATATATAAAAGTTTTGACAATTTTTTTATTTTAAATATGTGACTTGCAATTGCCATAAAATGAGATGTCCTGTTCACAGGTGCGTGTCGTTAAATGAGTAAACTATAAATTAAAAAAATATATCAGTTTAAAACGAGCGCGCCACTTTAAAAAGTTCATTGATATGTATTGTTTATCGATGCACTTTTTAAATTGGCGCGCTCTTTTTAAACTGTTATATATTTTAATATATATTTCACTTGGATTAACAACACCCCTGTTTGTCCTGTTCACCAACCTTTCAATCTTAACACTTCCCATTCCAGAATGAATGTATCAACTTAATTTGAAAACTTGATAAATTTCACATCCAAGCCAAAGAATCAATTACTTGTGCCACCAAAGCCAAAACAAACCACACAAAATATACTTGTAGGTGTACCGAATGTTTTGTTTCACTGTATATGGGTACACTAGTATAAGAGCACATTATGGTCACATCCCATGAGAGGGTGAAAAGGATTGCGGACACAATGGATATCTAATATATATATACAGGTCTGCAGTCAGGTGTGCAAGGTGCATAGCCGATTATATAAGAGACCTGACTGCATGCATGGGCCCGAGGGGGTAGCTGTTAAATAGGGGTGCTATACCTCACACATTGTTACCAACCCTGTCAATGGACATGGTTTGGACACCTAGAGCAAGGTGTTAATCTCACATCAAACAAACCAGGTATATTTTAAGAAACTAGATTGCTTCAATTATGGAAATCTAATGATTATAGTCTTAATCTTGGTTACATGAGTAAATTATAGGCAAACAACCAGGGGAAGAAAAATTAATTGTGAATACAATGATGCCTATATTCTAATTCGGACATTTTTACAGTCATACTGTGATATTAATAAAAGGTTGCCGACCATATGTCTTCTCCGAAAAGGTGGCATTTTAGTAACTCAGCCTTTTTTTTAACTCTGTCAAAATTAATTCATCACAAGAGCTGTGAATTAAGGCTTCCTGATAGATAAATGACTCAATTCTGCAATAAAATAACCTATTAACAGAGGGTCTAGAAAGAGATTATTGGGCTAATACTATACATTTTGAAATTCATTTTTGTGCTGCCTTCTTTCTTTGAGACTCAAATTCTGACTACAGAATAAAAATATACATGTACATTGGACTATTTGCTCCGATAAACTCATCAAGGGACACAAGCAATTAATTAATGAAACTAAAATTTATTAAAATGTAATATAAATGTGAAACCGTTTGATCTTTTCTTTTCAGCATCCAAAATACTTAATATGAGCTAGGAATCAAATTGTAGTTTTATGAACGTATGAGTGAGTGATGGTCAAAAGAATGGTAGTGTATGTGAGGGAATTATTATAATATTTACACTCTTGTCTTGTGAAGCATGTATTTTGATATGTGTGAATGTCATCATTTGAGTAGCATCCATTTTCAGTGACCTCCCTAAATATATTTCTAGCCCCTTCTATTACATGTAGGTGAGAAATTATTAATGGGAAATAGAATCCTAAGATAAATGGGGTATATAGTTTAATTTAATATTAATACATCAATAAAACACAAAACAAGTCCTGAATGATACTTTAATTTCTCTTGGGAGTAAAAGAAAATGTTTTTATGAAATCATCTTATTTTATCCACCTCCTACCCTTGTCTACTACACATATAAAGCCCATCAGATAAACCATGCCTCTATCAGTCCAAACTCCATGCAGGGTTTACCTCCCTTGATGACTTGGTAAGATGACAGGTGGGCTCTGGTAGAGATTGCTATCCGTATACAAGACAGATAAAGCATCCTCTACTAGAATATAAATTTAATAATATGCGAGGAAGAAAGGTTACAAGAACTTGAACCAGTTAACCTCCAGCAGTTCGTGAGTGACATCACTGGGTCGTAACAACGTTATGGAGCATCATTAGAATGGACCATGCTGGTTTCTGTTGTTAGCGACAGCGTCCTTAGAAACGTCAACATCCACAACGTATTTTCAGGCAATAGGTGGCAACACCTTTCTAAAAGATCAAACGATATGTGCCCCAAAACGAACTCACATAGAATTTTTCAATGTTCAGTTGGTGAAGTCTATAACTTGATTAAGCAATTGGCAGTTTGTTACTATAAAGTATAAACCGAACCCATATCTGAACTCATAAACTCACATATGAAATTTGGTTTCGATCTGATAGCCACCTGCTATTCTATTATATATAGTCTCCCCACAAAAAATTGGGGGGACAATAAAGAGTCAGGATTGTCTTTTTCCAGAAATCTAGAATGCAGTTTTTTCAAAAAACTTTTTACTTTCACATTAGCTATATCTTAAACTAGCCTATATATTATCCATACTAGATCGTTGTTAATATAAGGAATTTATTCAAATTGGCATAGATTCTTCCTTTAACCCTTTACCCAACAGAAGGGCCCTGTGCCAATGCATTCTCTTATATATGCGAGTCGACCATAGGTCGCCTCGCATATATAAGAGAATGCATTGGCTTAACACATTAAAAATTATAAAAGTGTTAAAGAATGTAAGAAAAAATGGTAAAAAGTGTTAAAAAAAGAATTTTTTGTAGGCCAATGCATTCTCTTATATATGCGAGGCGACCTATGGTCGACTCGCATATATAAGAGAATGCATTGGCACAGGGCATAACTGTAACTATCACAATGTGGTCAAGGAGCCGGTTCCAATGATACCCATATTTGTATGGTTCTATTGAGACAGACCGAAGATATTTTAGGCTGTTGAAGCTTTATTTGGCCGGTTTTGGCCGGTTTGTTGGGTAAAGGGTTAAGAGCATCATTTGGAAATTTTTGCCCAACAAAAATCATAGTTAAATCAGCACAACCAGGCTTGCATGAGCTTGTTTACTATAATCCAACAACATAGCTGTATCACAAAAACCCATCAACATTGCAGCAGTATAGCATGCAGTTACCCCAGAGAGTAATCTCTGCCTCAGATGAATATAAGCTAGTGCTTTTTTATATTCTTATGTTTTATCTTCTTTCCCCATGGATTTTGTTACCAAGAATAACAGATATTTCATGCTTAAGTTCCTGTGACCTGGGCATGTACAGCAACAATAGCATGCTTGGTATGCGGGTAATATTTCCTGGTTAAGCTATATACAATTTGTGCATAGTCACATATATTAATAGTGGCCCATAATGAGCTCACAGTATTATAAGTGGAATGACAACAGCAGAGAAAATAACAGTAACTATGTTTAGATCATGCCATGATTATGTAGTACATTATTGTTTCCACTTTATAAGGTTCCCTGTCAAAACTTCAAAAAGTTCCAAGGTGCAATATGATCTCTTAGGGGCCTTAGACAGAGTAGAGATTCATGGCGTGATCTATACTATAGCTATGTGTGATAACCTCTCTCTCTCTCTGTCTCTCTCTCTCTCTCTCTCTCTCTCTCTCTCTCTCTCTCTCTCTCCTTCACATAGTGTTAAAGATGTATTCAGATTTCAAAACCTCCATTAACAAAATAGAGAATTATCACTTGATTGTACATTAGTGATGTGAAATGGCAACAAGCCATATTTCCAACTAAATCCTGAAAAGTTACCCATAATTCTGCTGTGTTTAAGGAGTCGATTACTTAGGGCATTACTGTATACATATATATATTTATATATTCTAGAGATTTAATCTAGAGCCCATCCCTAGCCGCATCATGTAGAGAGGCTATTGTGAGAAGCATGTATACCAAAAATTATTGAAATCGGTTCATATTTGTTAAAGTTATTAAGTCGGAAAGAATTTTCTAAGTTAAAATAAGTCGAAAAAGAGGCGTAACTTGAACACAAAAAGTCGGACCGAACCGCAATTAGCATCATGCAGAGAGACCGTCCTAAGGAGATTGCATACAAAAAATTATTGAAATCGGTTCATAGTTGTTCGAGTTATGAGGTCGGACGGACGGACGGCTCGACGGACAAACGGACGGAGAAAGCGCGACAGACGGACGGACGGACGTGGCAAATTCAACCCGCATTATCCGTAAACTCAACCAAAAAGATTTTTAACTTTAAAGAAAAATTCGGACTAATAATATCGATATGGTGTCACAAGAAGCTTGTACAGAAAAAATTATTCAAATCGGTTCATATTTGTTAAAGTTATTAAGTCAGACAGAATTTTCTAAGTCAAAATAAGTGGAAAATGAGGTGTAATATTACGAAAAACAGTCTGAGCCAATCCCTAGCCGCATCATGAAGAGAGGCTATTGTGAGAAGCATGTATACCAAAATTTATTGAAATCGGTTCATATTTGTTAAAGTTATTAAGTCGGAAAGAATTTTCTAAGTTAAAATAAGTCGAAAAAGAGGCGTAACTTGAAAAATAAAAGTCGGACCGAACCGCAATTAGCATCATGCGGAGAGACCGTCCTAAGGAGATTGCATACAAAAAATTATTGAAATCGGTTCATAGTTGTTCGAGTTATGAGGTCGGACGGACGGCTCGACGGACGAACAGACGGAGAAAGTGTGACGGACGGACGGACGCAGTCAATCCAGTATACCCCCCATTTTCTTCGAAAGTGGTGGTATAATAATATATAGAAATCAGGGACCAAAGCATTTTATGTCTCTCTGCATACTTGACATATTGTATGACTGGACTTCCTGAAACTTAATTAAAAAAGATTACACTTGTGCTAGATTCATCACTATGGCAACAACACAGGTAAAAAAATTGGCAGCATTATAACTAATCACCTGCAGAGGTAACTGAACCTAGCCAATGATCCCTCCAAGCCTAGAAATAGTGTGTCGGTCATTTGCAGAATGAGGTCCCCAGAGGGTAAATTTAGATATGCTATCCCGCACAGCGGTCTATCACCACCAATTCACTCTCTGGGGACCTCATTCTGCTTAGATCTCATCTTCTGAGAAGTATCTACACTGTATTAACCCTTTACCCAACAAACCGGCCACAAACGGCCAAATAAAGCTTCAACAGCCTAAAATATCTTCGGTCTGTCTCAATAGAACCATACAAATATGGATATCATTGGAACCGGCTCCTTGACCACATTGTGATAGTTACAGTTATGCCCTGTGTCAATGCATCTCTTATATATGCGAGTCGACCATAGGTCGCCTCGCATATATAAGAGAATGCATTGGCCTAAAAAAAATCTTTTTTTAATACTTTTTCTTACATTCTTACATTCTTTAACAATTTTATAATTTTTAATGTGTTAAGCCAATGCATTCTCTTATATATGCGAGGCGACCTATGGTCGACTCGCATATATAAGAGAATGCATTGGCACAGGGCCCTTCTGTTGGGTAAAGGGTTAACATAGTTTTGGTTGCTTGTTCCCTTCTTGAAGGTTACTTTTTCCCTTAATTTGCAGAAGATAAAATGCATAATCGAGGTGACTAACATCACCAACTCCAAATGGGGAAATTCAATCCGATCCCTGGAGGTTTCCCATAGCAGTTGAGGCCTAAGCAGAATGAGGTTTCCAGAGGGTGAATTTGGTGATGCTAGCCCACCTTGTAGGATAGCATCACTAAATTCGCCAACTGGAAACCTCATTATGCAAATGACAGACACACTATATGCAGCCTTGAATCCCTCCAGCCTACACTAGCTTCAATGTACATATACAGTAATGCTCTAATTAATCGACCTCTTAACCAAAGCAGAATTATGGGTAACTTTTCAGGATTTAGTCGGAAATATGGCTTGTTGCCATTCATCGGAAAGCTCTCCCCGAGAGCTTTCCGATGAATGGCAACAAGCCATATTTCCGACTAAATCCTGAAAAGTTACCCATAATTCTGCTTTGGTTAAGAGGTCGATTAATTAGAGCATTACTGTAGGTACTTGTATCAACAGAACAGTTTTCACCTAAGAGTATATAACATTGACTAAAGGAAGGGGAAAAAGCTAATTGAGGTTGGCTTACATATTTTATGTAATATCTTCCCTGTTGTCATTTCCACTCTAATACTGTAAGCCCATTATATTGTAATATAAATAGCCAATGGCTTTATACTAACATACAAATGTTGTTATAGTATACCAATGTATATAAAGTTTACCAGGGAATGGTTATAGTTAAAGGTACGGTTGGCCTTGGCGGTGGGTATCCTGTGAAAATATTTCCACCCGTCAAAAACCGCCACAAACAGAAAGAACAACAAAATGTAGACAGACTTTGTCCGTATACAAATAAGAAATATCGCATAAACAGTATGTTATTGTCATATCTTTGACCATTGTTATGTAAACAAAACCATAAAAAGTAACTTTTCTGGTGTTTGTTTATATTATGATGGTAAACATAAAGAGCGTTCTTTGTTGGTGAATTCCTGATATGGAACTAATAAAGAGCGTTTATGCCATTTGTGTGTGATTATCCAGCAGCATTGTGCTGTCTTCTGTAACACAATCAGGCTCTTGCTTAGGTAAAATATAGTAAATCTGTATGATAACATGCTGTTTACGCGATGATCATGGTATATATGAACGAAACTGTATGCGTTTTAATGTTTTTCTGTTTACGGTGATTGGAACAAATATGAATATTTTCGACAACTAAGGCCTCACGTGCCTTTAAGTGGTAGCATGCAGCCAGGGGTGTCAGAAGCAGGGGTAACTGTCCTTTAAGATCTCCAACCAAAAGAGGGGTTGGGGGTATAACATATATACCATATGGAATTGCCACAGTTGCAGAAAAAATGAAATGACAACAAAAACAGGTAAAATGGAAATTATATAATTTGAAAAGTGAAATTGATCCATTCTGATAGCTTAGATATACAGTAATGCCCTAATTAATCGACTTCTTAACCACAGCAGAATTATGGGTAACTTTTCAGGATTTAGTCGGAAATATGACTTGTTGCCATTCATCGGAAAGCTCTCCCCGAGAGCTTTCCGATGAATGGCAACAAGCCGTATTTCCGACTAAATCCTGAAAAGTTACTTGTGGTTAAGAAGTCGATTACTTAGGGCATTACTGTATATATATATATACTTGGGAGAATAACAATTGGAAGATTACTCATAGTACAACTAAATGGATATTGAGTGAAATTTTGATAAAACCCAGTGCCAATTAATGATTTATCTTATATATGCGAGTCTCCCATAGGGACCCTTGCATATATAAGAGCATAAACTGGCATACAAGGTCAAGATAAATATTGTTAGGCCAATGTATTCTCTTATATATGCAAGGCCCCCTATGGGAGACTCGCATATATAAGAGAATGCATTGACACAGGGTTTTAGAACAATTTCAGGAAGCTCCAGTCATGGAAGCTGCTTTGTTTATTGTTGTTTCTTTTTTTTGGGAAGATTTTGACTATTTTTTAGGTAGAAAACCCACTGTAGTAAGAGTTGGAAATATTAAAGAGAGGATGCCAATGGTGGAATTTGTCATTGGCACCCAATGGGGATGTGAAGAAGGAAATTATGAGATGCAATTAATCCCCTCCCCCATCACTGACCCCACACTGCATGAAGTCTCATGTATGTGTTGCAGCTATTGCCTAGACACTATAAGATCACACAACATTCACATTCCTAAAATGAAACAGTTTTATTGCTTAATCAATATGGAATTTCTATGTGAGACCAGTTTGTTGGGAAGCCAATAAATTCCCCATATTATTGACTCACACTTTTGTGATCTTAAACACACATGGCACACATAAATTTTATTATAGATTTTACTGTCTTGCTACCAAGAGTTGTATGTGGGTTAATATATCATAAGAACAGAGGGGGTTCAGGGTACAAGTACCGTTAAGGCCACAGACAGCTAAATGAATAAAAACACAAATTATAATAAATATAAAAAAATTAAAACAAATATTGCTTCTGTCAAATTCAACAATTGGATCATTACAAGTGAGAAACTGGGAAAAACAATTATGAAGATACACCGGAAATTGATCCCTTTCAAGGGGGTGTGGTGCAGCATTGCGGAGCATGGGGGAAACATACGGGAAGCTCATTCTGCTTAGGCCTCAACTGCTATTGGAGACCTAGCTAGGATCAGATTGAAGTTCCCCAGTTGAAGTGGGTAATGTTCACCATTAGTCACATCGATTATACATTTTATCTTCTGCAAATTAGGGGATATAGAAACTGAACAGACAGGAAAAAGTAACTAAAGACAATGTTAATTTGAGACTATAGATATTTCCAGAAGATGAGGTCCCCAGAGAGATAGCATCACTAAATTCACCCTCTGGGGACCTCATTCTGCAGATGATCGAGACACACTATTTGCCACCTTGCCCTGGACTGAAGCTTGCACATAACCATAATTTGATAAGGAAAAATCCCCTTCTTTTGAATTTTAAGAAACATACCGTTTCGCAATTGGTCCCTTTAAGTTTGGATCAAACTTGAGTGGTTCTCCTGAAAAGATAAAAAAAATTTACATTATTAATCTGCACACTGTATGCATATAGAAAAGCATTCACCCACATGATAATTAGTACATAATAGACTACATCACATGATTCAAATGCAGCATACATACACTATATGACAGGCAAGCCTTGAAATAGTGTGTCTGTCATTTGCAGAATGAGGTCCCCAGAGAGTGAATTTAGTGATGCTACCCCGCTTAGCGGGCTAGCATCACCAAATTCACCCTCTGGGAACGTCATTCTGCTGAGGTGTAAAGCATTATGCCTAATTATGCAAGGACAAGAGGGGCACTCAAAGGATAAGCTTGTTCACTGACAACACAACACTATAGTTCAGATTCAAATGGGCTGTTTATTATTATAAAGGTAAACAACCAATAATCAACAAGAACAAAATATTGTCAAGAAGGTGGAGGGCAATAACCACCTCTACCACCTATATAACTAAATAAATGATCAATATAAACAGATATATCAAGCACCAATAATATATTATATTGATAATAAAGATCACAGCTATGATAGTAATTTTGAAACTTCAGGAGAACTAATTAGTGTGAGATGTCACATAAATCTCAAGCTAACAGAAAATTGGGGCGGAAGGGTGGGAAAATTAATCTTGTAATCAAAGAAAATTTGGGATTTATGTTTCCTCAGAAACATTTACATTATCCTTTATAAAAGAAAAACTGGCATAATATTAATCAGGCTTCCGTGCATATAAAGGTAGTATTGATAATTTATTTGTACCTAGCTCAGCAACTACACAAACATCCAACTTAAAGGGATACATTAAATATGAAGCCACTTTGTAGGGGGGGGGGGGGGGGGGCATAGTATTCTTTTATGCCACAACATGGACCAGATAGTGGCATGTGTAGAACAGAAGTAGGTATACATATACATCACTTGAGAAGGTCTCTGGGGCAAGTGTCTTGAACATATCAATGTAAATGGATTCACATGTTTTCTATAAAGAATCATAAGAAAAGAGATTTGATGAATAAACCAAGGAGTAATGTCTGTGCACAATAGTTTGATGTTCACTCCAGATTCACACATGGGAACTACAGATGCCCCAATGGAATCTATAATAAAAACTGTACAGAATTATTACCCACTCACCACTCGAGCACTGTATAATAGAGGGCATGGGGCCTCTTCAGTGGAAGTTTACATATACAGTAATGCCCTAAATAATCGACTCCTTAACCACAGCAGAATTATGTGTAATTTTTCAGGATTTAGTCCGAAATATGGCTTATTTCCACAAGCCATATTTCTGACTAAATCCTTAAAAATTACCCATAATTCTGCTGTGGTTAAGAAGTCGATTATTTAGAGCATTACTGTACAACTGCAACCACTACAGATATCAAAGAGCTGCTGATTCTAAGGGAGTTGAATTTACAAGGAGCAATCATCGATCATACAGTGTATTTGACCATTAGTTTAAACACTGAAAAGTGCATGATATGACTTTAAACCTTTATTCACTATATGGATTCTACCATTCAGTTATAAAACTATACATTGTAATAGTCTATTATTCATCTCAGGTAATGTAGAACACAGACAGCCTTAAATAGAACATTCAAGTGAGAAGGATTTATATTAGTTGGTAGGAAATGTTCAGATAATAACTTTGGTCCTTTGATGAACTTATTATCTGAACATCTCCTGAGGGAACAACTCATCAATGAGTATTTAGACAAGAAAGGGTTAAATGGTGCTAGAAATCACTACATTTAATAGTTTTCAATGGAAACATTCTTCACTATTCAGTGCAGGGACGCTGGAAGCACCGCAAAGGGCAAGGCAGGCAAACCAGTCTGGAGGGCACTTTACGGGCACCAACTGGACTCCCCTGGGCCAGGGCAAGGGGAGGCAAGTACCCCCCACATATGCCACCCTTCTCCGGCATCCCTGATTCAGCATAACTACTAGTACAACAGTGAATTCTAGAGATTCTATAAAATTTCATAATCATACATATTACATCCTGCCAATAAATTAGACAGCTATATGCAGCTCCAGTATACTAAGCACATAATGAGTCATTTAAAGTTTGATATCCTGGTCAGAACACTGAGAGTAAAATTATTGGTTTGAAGATAAACTCAGATCCTATTGGGCTTTGTTCAATATAATGAATTATGTCTGCTATGTTCCGAATTATTCCAGACTGTAAAATTATCTTTTCATCTGAAATCCACTATCAGGCCAGCCAGAAATCTATATAATATTAAAGGAAGTGTCACATTTAATCTACCTCATGTAAGTTTTCTAGTGATTATGATACAGATTCTGATATCCTGGATTGTAACAAATGTAGGTGAATGCCAGGTTTAAAGTGGCGTATATATTTCTAAAGGAAATATTTTTTTCCCAGTCAGGTTGATACACATTTAAATTACTTGAAAAGTAATTGAAGTGTGCTTTTATACCACCTTGAGTGACAGATGTACATAAGATTTTGATACCTAGAAGTAAACTCAGGTTTTTAGATATGAAATTATTGTTATTAAAGCTATCCATTGAACTCTTATCAAGTAAAAAATAAATTACCAACCTACCTACTCGTGAAACATAGGGTAGGGACAGGAGAGAAAATTTATTTTAACAGACAGAAATTGTCTTTTCAAACAGTTTTTTCAAAGAAAAAACAGGTCTATTTCCCCACACTCTTAAATTTCTATCAATATGTTCACATATTTTCAGAAAACACAAAGCAAATACAATGTATATGTTTTATACTGTATATATTAACCTTTTCTACACTATATGATTCTCCTAGTCAGTTAAAAATTGTACATCAGAATGGTCTATTATTGATTTGGAGGGATGTCAAGGTGATAAAAGCAGATGACAGATAAACAAAAAGTAGTTATTATTGTTAATAGTAACCATTTGATTTTAGAGTTATCCATCTTACAACCGCAATTTGTCAGTTTGAGCACGTGGACCTGGAGAAGTTTTGGCCCAGATCTCCAAAAATTAATAAACTTCAAACATCGATACCTGATCACTCTGATCTTTGATGGGTGGGTTCCTCAACTCGAATCAAATATTTTTTACCCCCGAAAAATTTGGCCGTATTACAACTTGATTTTAGAGTTATCCATCTTCGTACACAATTTTGTCCAAGACCGTCAGTTTGACGACTCTTTTCCAGGCCACAAATAAGTGCACATCTCGATAAATAACAAATTTCAAAAATCGATATCTGATCACTCTTGAGCTTTGATAGGTGGGTTACTCGACTCGAATCACATATTTTTTTACCCCGAAGCCAAAGCCAAATGGTAATTTGGGAGCATTAATTCACATTATGCATCTTTAACAAGTTCACTGCCAACTGCAAGTTATCTCATACTTTTGGCATGTAATTGAATGGGTGTTGGCAGTGAACGTGTTAACCACTGATATTGTACATGTAGCTTAGATTGAGATCAAAGATAACTGCCTACTTGTGCAGGATTTAAACATAAATCCATTAATATTTTAACACAGTTTGATTGAGATTTTTTGAGTCATGACTTTGCAGGCAAAACAAACCTTTGTATTCCCCCAAGGTATTTATAATACAGGAAAATATTTTACTTAGCAACTGATGTATGGCCTGTAGCAATAACAAGTCTATAATTATTAATTTAACACCTAATACCTCAATCAACAACATTGATCTTCCATTTTTTTAAAAGGACTGAATGCCTTCCGAATGAGTACATTTGAAAAAGCCAAAAAGCTCTGAAAACCCTGTGCCAATGCATTCTCTTATATATGCGAGTCGACCATAGGTCGCCTCGCATATATAAGAGAATGCATTGGCCTAACAAATTTTATATTATTTTTTATAATTGCTAAAAAATGTAAGAAAAAATTAAAAAAATTAAAGAATGTAAGAAATAATGATAACAAAACCTGACAAAACTGATAAAAATTGTAAGAATGTAAGAAAAACTAATAATATTGATAAAGAAAGTAAGAAAAAATTATACAAAATGATAAAATTGTTAAATAATGTAAAAAAAATGATAAAAATTATAAAATTGTTAATGAATGTCTGAAAAAATTATAAAAAATGATAACAAATTTTAAAGAATGAAAGAGAAACTGATAAAAAAAAAATCATAAAAATTGTTGAAGAATGTAAGAAAAATTTATATAAACTGATAAAAATTGTTAGGCCAATGCATTCTCATATATATGCGAGGTGACCTATGGTCAACTCGCATATTAAAGAGAATACATTGGCACAGGGTCTTTAATGTTGTGCCAGCGCAGCTCCCACCATGATAGGGTTAACCACTGATATTGTACTTGTTCCCACAGGATAGCTTAGATTAAACCAAAAAGCTCAGTAAAGTGATCTTCACGAAGAAGCACATTTAAAAATAGATAGACTTTGTTTTTATTTTCATTATTAATAATTGCCCAATAACAAGATTTTTTTGTTACATATGTTTCAACTGTTACAGTTTTGTCGACAAACATCACCAATGGCAATTTTGATTCAAATATCTCGCTAAACATTTATGTTTTGCAAATTAATTTTACATGTAGCTAATTTTGGCATGATTCTTTGTTATACCGTTCTGAATACCTAGCTCAGCGGAGTGCTTCACTTCACTTTAATAATAAGTGATTAAAAATTTCTGAATTGATTTCCTTGATGGAGTATGCATTACTTCAATCAGAATCATATATGTTCATTCATTTAACCCTTTCATGATGGGAGCTGCGCTGGCGCAACATTAAATACCCTGTGCCAATGCATTCTCTTATATATGGTAGGCGACCTATAATATAAGAGAATGCATTGGCCTAACAAATTTTTATAAATTTTTCTTACATTCTTTAACAATTTTTATCATTTTTGCTGATATTCTTTAACAATTTAACACTTTTATCAATTTTTATCATTTTTTCTTACATTCTGCAATAATTTTTATCATTTTTTATCATATTTTCATCATTCTTTTAAATTTTTCTTACATCTTTTAACAATTAAAAAACATAATATAAAATTTGTTAGGCCAATGTATTCTCTAATATATTTGAGGCGACCATTGGCACATGGTTTTCTTAAAATCCAGGAAGCTGCAGTCGTGAAAGGGTTAATGCAGGATAAAGTTATCCAAACCATCTGGACTCACTTCTGCTGGGAAGTATTCAGAAGTTGAAACCAATAATTTAGTGCCTTCATTCATATGCTCAGGAAAACTGTGCACTTATAATCAGATATAACTGATGAGGAAATCCTTGTATTTTCAAACTTTTATTTGGTAAACATGTGAATCAAAATTATAAAGTGTATACCAAGCAGTACAAGTACATGCAGGATAACTCGCCTACTTCCCATTGGGGAATCCCAGTGCAAACTGAAACTTCCTCTTCACTTCCCTGAATTGTGACCTTGGGACAACCATGGTAGCATTATATACTAATGGTACTACCATTGTAAAGTGAAATTTATCAGTTATACTACCATGGTACCAGGGAATAGATTGCTCATGCTTTATAAACTACAGTATTTCCCACAAATATAGCCTTCACTCAAGACTGCCCACAGTCCATTGAAGTTGGAAATTCCCAACTTAAGGTCAAACTTGAATTGACTCTCAAATTTAATCAAAAGTAGGAAGATATTACATTCTTGAGAAGTGTTTTGTGGCTCACAAACTAATCCATGGTTCTGTTGGTGGGAATTGTCATGGTAGGATCAGTCAGGTTGGAAAATAATTGTTTTGTTTTTTTAACATTTGTTTTTCAGATTTTTATAAACTATGTTGTATAAGTCAAGATGTATTCCTATATACACATAATATATACATAATAGTATTTAATTGGTGACTACCGGTATATTAATTAAAATTATATTTTATCGCCCAATATATAAAATCTACATTTAGAAAGACTGCTAAGTACTGTGGGAAAAAATACCCTGATAGCTCCTGCAGGACTCAGACATGGGTAGGTAGGGTTAGTAGAAACACTGGTAATTTTATTTTTGGCTTGATTAAAAAGACTAAAAAACACATACAGTGTAAGAGTTTACACCAGTACTACCTGCTAATCAGTATGTTAATTGTTGTGATAATTGGCGAATGCTGTTCCACCGGGAATTCCCATTCAAAACGCGGCAGATCAAAGCTGTCGAAGCGGAAGATCAAAGAACGCCGACAAATTAAAGGTGCACATTAAATTTACCATAAGGACCCTTCTCTTTCTTTCCGCGTTTCCCAGGCGACCTGGTCTGCCCATCAACGGAATTCTCCGCACTGATAGGACCCGTTTGGGGACCAGGTCTCTGCTGGGCCCCTGGTCCAGGTTGAGATAACAGTATATCCTGGGCATATTTCTCACGCCTTTCCTTATCACGCCTTTCCTTTTTTCCCATGGTATTAAACAGAAAACAGCGAATATTCCTTGACACAATGTTATGTTAAATCCGTCATAACCGTGAACAAGTATATGATCCCATAGAATGCGCGAATTCGGCGAATGACGCTTTTGAAATTGAATGGAAAACCTAAGCGGAACAGTCCGACATCTTAATCACGTGAACAATGTATTTTAATAGTTCATTTTTAATCGCTCCACTGAGTAACTGAACTTAAAAAGTACAGAAGTAAAACTATAAATAGAGAACATTGAGCACGTCTAGATGACTAAAGACCATTCGGAAATGATGTATACACAGGTAGGTCGGATATCGATCGCCGTATTCACCGGTGTCAATGAATAGCTAAGTCCGTGTAGACTGACGTACACGACCGGTCGAATATAAACATAGCAGACGACTGTGAGAAGCGACAACATAAGTTTACCGCGGCACGCATCACAGGTGAAGCGCGCGTGTGTGTGCGGTTAATTTAAAAATCATGATGAGGTAAGTCATGCATAGCGTAGCAGCAGCGAATAGTCAATCTCAGAGTCTGTGGCGTTTGATGTGGGCGTAAAGATCATAAAGGGTGACATGCATAACATGGGCTCCGACTCGAGGGGTGGTCGCATGGGGGGGGGGGGGGGTAGATCATACCATGAATCTCTACTTTGGCTACGGACGTATAGCCATGCAGAGTAGAGATTTATGGACTTATCGGGGGGGGGGGCGAATTTGACGTTTTCCCAATCTTTTCAACAGTTGGAAACTTCACGCGTGCAGACAAAATTGAGGATGAAGATGGATAACTCTAAAATCAAATGTTAATATACGGCCAACTTTCGTGATACTCAAGTGATCATTCGGCCATATTTCGTTGAATTTTTTTTTTATAATTAACACGTTTTGGGAAATTTTTATACCATATAGTTGACAGTGCTTAGCATTATTTTGTGCGCAAATTAATCGATTCTGATAACTAAAGCGTAGCATATATGCGCGACTGCAGCGCGAATATATGTGCTCATGTATATGAGGATGTATATAGTACATGCAGGTATATACTATATAGAGGATCTCACATGAGTTTCTATTTTATACGGAATTTATCAACCGAGTTCACTAAATTCGATTTGAGCCGAGGTTTACCGAGGCTCAAATAGAATTTAGAGGACGAGGTTGATAAATTACGTATAAAATAGGACGAGTGTGAGATACCTTTTATCACATGATCAAATAAACCCGAAGCAACGCGAAATATTCATCGAAAACAACAATCATAAACTACAGCGATCGCAAGTTATTTGAAGAACGCCGTGACGTCATCGCACGCGCTGATATTAAACGTGTCTATTACCGATAATTATGAAACTGCTTTTATGGCCAAATTATGTGATAAAATATAATAGGCGCTACAAATAAATGTTATATCGTGCAACCAATTGCCATCTATTTATGTGTATACCATGCATGTAAATACCGGTATACCAGTGGTATACAAGAATTATTATAAATCAGAGACTACCACCCCCTACCACTTATAATAAGGATTACCGGAATATATTAATTATTATAAATCATATAGGCTACCACCCTATATCCTTTATAAAAAGGAATACTGGTTTATATGAATTATTATAATTCATAGGCTACTATCCATACCCCTCATAATAAGTAATACCGGTTTATATGAATTATTATAAATCTGAGGCTATACCACTCTGCCCCTTATAATAAGGAATACCGGAATATATTAATTATTATAAATCATAGGCTACCACCCTATATTCTTTATAATAATGAATACCGTTATCTATGAATATTATAAATCATAGGCTACTATCCCTACCCCTCATAATAAGTAATACCGGTATATATAAATTATTATAAATCATAGGCTACCACTCTGCCCCTTATAATAAGTAATACCGGAATATATAAATTATTATAAATAAGAGGTTACCACCAATATACCCCTCATAACAATAATGCCGGTATATATGAATTATTATTAATCAGTGGTACCACTCCTACCCCTTATAATAAGTAATACCGGTATATATTAATTATTATACATCAGATACTACCACCCCTATCCCTTACAATAAGGAATATCGGTCTATATGAATTATTATAAATCAGTTGCTACAACCCATATCCCTTATACCGGTATATATATGAATTATTATAAATCAATGATAATATATCCATTATAAGATGTGAGTCACAAACATGCCATGTTCGTTGAGAAATCAAACTGCCATAATAATTAAAATTTTCACAATGTTACCTAAGCAATTCTTATAGATATATCTTTCTTTACAACAAAGAGAGCCTACGACAAATGACGTCATGTGGGTATTTCCGCAGATAAGGGGAATTCCCTCATTATTATACCATAATCATATCATTATCAGAGCATTTGCATTCGTTATTCGGAAACTTTCGGCTCTTCTCGTCACATGTATTAGATTCGAGTCGACAAAAATCCGTCGTTTGAAACCAAGACGGATTTCAGACGAATCACCGACGAAGATTCGTCTGAATTGGACGGAGATTCGTCTGTGGTCTGTGGTGCGTCTGAGACGGATCTAATTGTTTCAAACGTCGCATTTTAGACGCATTTAATACAATTGTGGGTCTGGTATTAGATTCGAGTCGACAAAATTCCGTCGTTTGGAACGGTTTCAATATTAAAGGAATTAAAAAGTGACTTGCCAAAACTTTTGCCAAATGAAAATATTTTTGGGCAAATGTGAGTTATTTTTGCCATTGGCAAATTTGGCAAGTCGCAGCGCGAACCCTGAGAAAGCTACATTTTCAGTCAATTGTTGAGCAAAATCAATCGGTTGTTGAGCAATTTCACTTTCAGTGTTGAATCAGGGGTGGGGGGGGGGGGGGGTCGGAAAAAAGTGACATGACATTAGGCTGAAAAAACTTTTTTCCGGCTCTTGGGTACTCACCACCCCCCTATTTGAAGGAAAAAATATTTTTTCCAATTTCATGCGGGGTACACACCCCCTTTTTACCTCTAAATCTGTAATATCACACCATTTAAGCTTGATGGTCAGTATTACAGTTACCCTATTTCCATTTCTGGTTCTTCTAAGTCATTCCAACTTTTGTAACAACACGAAACAGGTTCTAAAAAAATACCTGGAAAAACCCAAAATAACACACAGAATACATGTGCTGATCAGTAAATTATTGATTGATTCTTCCCCAAATATTGTCTAAGGTAGCTCATAATGCTCATTATACATGTAAACAAATATAAAAGCATTAGTGTACCTTCTTTTCATCACAGAAAGTGTAACTTTAGATGTGTCCCATAGTATCACATGAATTTATATCAATTATGATTTTTGAAAAAATTATTAGGGCAACACCACCTGGCAATTAACTTTCCAACAATACAGGTATTCAGCTGAAATCCACTATGTATCACAAAACTAATTTTCATTTCCATGAGCTTAGTTCTTGGGCTAGGTACTGTGCTAAGGCCAGACCCAGGTCAAGCATTCATACAAATACATGTACTGCGTGTAAATAGAAACTTGAAAATAAGACGGTCATATGCAGTCTGCAGAATAAGCTCCAAGGAGGGTGAGTTTTGTGATGCTACCCAGCAGAGTGGGCTATAGCATTACCAAATTCACCATGTGTGACCCTCATATGTAGCTAGTTCTCCATGGTTGGTCGAGACCAAAATAGAATGAGGTCGTTAGAGGTTGAATTTGTTGATGCTATGCCGGGTAGTATCGCCAAATTCGCCCTCTGCAGACTTCGATCATTTTGCTGATGACCAGCACATTATTTTTAGACTTGCATATTATATTAAGTTATATTATATTTTCTTTCCCTTCTTTTCACTCATCTGTTCTGATTTTGTTTATTCCACTTAGCAGCCTTCTCCATATCTACACATTCTAGGTCTATGTATGCTCGCCCAATCTTTTATCTGGGTCCCACCATCTCAAGATTATTATCTCAGTGATATGCGTTGTTGCAGTCTACAGTCCCATGCCAAGTTCCGATACAATTTTGACTGAGTCATCTGGTCTGATCAGGTATAATGAGTAAATATTAATGAGATAAATGAATAGCTTTTTTCATTTTATTTATATTAAAGTTTATTCATGTGCTACATAACTGTCCATTTTCATCTGGAACCAGTAGCATTGGTACATGGCAATGTGATCGGATGTAAAAGGCGAATTCCTGAGAGTTGGTTCGTAATCTGGATTTCTGAGAAGCAACATGTCCATATCCACACTAACTACCCCCCCCCCCCCTAAGCACTGCCCTAAGTTTCATACACACCTTAACAATGATGCTGAACACTTTGAGGCATTTATATTGAAGAAATGTTGTAAGAGGAAAAAATTGCGACCACTCAGGAAAAAAGTGACTTTTTCGCAGCTGAACCACCAACCCACCCGGCCTAGTGTATGGAAAAAAGTGGATGACCCCCCCCCCCCCCCCTGGTTGAATAAGAAATTTACTCGTTGAGTAGAAAGAGTTTATATATTCAACACTTTAGTCAATGTTGCTTGGTGGTATACGTACACTTTACGATTGAGTAATTGTTGAGTAAAATTGTAGTCAACGAGATATTCAGTGTATAGTATAGTTACAGTGTATGCCATGCAATCATCTTGAATTTGCTCACCAGTCCTTGATCACTAGCACGCTTTGTCATTATTTTCTTATCTATCCGGAAATCCGTTTAACGTAAACCGGGTTAAGTTTGCATTGCATGAGACGTACACATTTGACAGGGTGAAATGATACGACATGCGACAACGGTTCGCCATAATCCTATATTACACAAATTCTTGTTGGTTTCTTTTGCGTAAACCTTTATTCGAGTATTAACCTATTGATCAGCTATTTTCATCATTGTTGAATCGAATAATCTGATCGGAAATATAGATATCTACATCGTCGTGACGTTCCAGTGTTACATGTACCTATGTATATACATGTATATATCCCTTTCATGTACCTATGTATATATAGATGTATATATCCCTTTCACGGCGGGAGCTGTGCTGGTGCAGCATTAAAGAACCTTTGCCAATGCATTATCTGATATATGAGAGTCTGTCATATATAGGGGGCCTCGCATATGTAAGAGAATGCACTGGCTTACAATGTCAAGGTAAATATTGTTAGGCCAGTGTATTATCTTATATAAGCTCGATCCAATCATGGAAGGGATATACACGTGACGTTTCGACTCTACATTAACATCCCTATATGTAGATGTAAATGACCATGCGTATATGATTTTAGCCGGTTTAAATGCACGTGATACGTTTCTCATGAAGTCCTAGAGGTGTTAACGCGGATATTTATTATGTCAAGCCCAAAAAATGCCAAAATTCTAAGGCGGTTTGGGCATGTCCAGTAAATCATGCGTATATGATTTTACCCGGTTTAAATGCACGTGAGGCCTTAGTTGTCGAAAATATTCATATTTGTTCCAATCACCGTAAACAGAAAAACATTAAAACGCATACAGTTTCGTTCATATCTACCATGACCATCGCGTAAACAGCATGTTATCATAAAGATTTACTATATTTTACCTAAGCAAGAGCCTGATTGTGTTACAGAAGACAACACAATGCTGCTGGCTAATCACACACAAAATAAAACGCTCTTTATTCGTTCCATATCAGGAATTCACCCACAAAGAACGCTCTTTATGTTTACCATCATAATATAAACAAACACCAGAAAAGTAACTTTTTATGCTTTTGTTTACATAACAATGGTCAAAAATATGACAATAACATACTGTTTATGTGATATTTCTTATTTGTACACGGACAAAGTCTGTCTACATTTTGTTGTTCTTTCTGTTTGTGGCGGTTTTTGACGGGTGGAAATATTTTCACAGGACACCCACCGCCAAGGCCAACCGTACCTTTAAAGGTACTCAACCCGTAAAGAGGGTCCCCATCTCAACAGATTCCAACAACAACAATCCGATCGGAGGGTCCTATATTACTATTTCTTTGGCTTTGGGGGTAAAAAATATTTGATTCGAGTCGAGGAACCCATCAAACAAAGCTCAGAGTTATTAGATATTGATTTTTAAAATTTGTTATAAACTCGAGATCAGTACTACTAACTGCCGTAATCTGCTCTGGATGTGTTCTCCAAATCTATTCAAACAGACAAGGATGGATAACTCTAAAATCAAGTGGTAATTTTAACTCAATTTTGACTGAGTTCTGGGCCAGATAGTATTCCCGATAATGAAAAATAATAGATTTCTAAAATCGATATCTAACAAATCTGAGCTTTGATGGGTGACTTCCTCGACTCGAATCAAATATTTTTGACCCCCGAAGCCATTGAAATAGTAATTGAGAGGAGTTTTATCGGGTTGAGTACCTTTAAATGCACGCGTGATACGTTTTTCATGAAGTCCTAGAGGTGCATGTTAACGCGGATTTGTATTATGTCAAGCCCAAAACATTCCAAAATTCTGAGGCGGTTTGGGCATGTCCAGAAGATCAGGACTTAAGACATCCAGAACATCGTCTATAGCATTGGCTAAACCTGGGACTAGTATACACAGGCTAAACATATACACATTCCCAATCAACTTCAATTCAATTCATTTATTTCCAATTTCCTTAACAAAGGCACTGACATAAATATATTAAGTATATACAGATATGTACATATTTACATGTCAACTTTCTAAGAATCAGCTTTCAACGAGAAATGAAATTCACATGGAAACATGTACAGGTAAGAATCGTCAGATGCAGTCACAAAGTATCCGCATCTTTAAAATTCAACAAAACGCGTAGAGAGGAATAACTCTAATTTTCGATAACATCATAGAAGACTCTTCGTTGATAAATATAGAGTTGTTCCCCATCCTCGACACAAATATGTGACCCGCCATATCAAATCCAGTCGTAAGTCGGGATTTGTTTTACCTTGTGCCAATGCATTATCATATATATGCGAGTCGACCATAGGTCGCCTCGCATATATAAGAGAATGCATTGGCCTAACAATTTTTTATCATTTTTTTTAAATAAATGTTTCTTACATTTTTTAGGACATAACATAAAAAAACATCCATTACCCTGCAGGGAGCCCCACACAAATATAGAATCATATAGAAGAGTGTCGTCTGCTCATGTTTGTCTGGGGCTCTGTATGGGTGAAATTATAAAATTGTTAAAGATACAAGAAAACATTATTAAAATTGTAAAAAAATGTTAGGCCAATGCATTCTCTTATATATGCGAGGCGACCTATGGTCGACTCGCATATATAATAGAATGCACTGGCACAGGGTAAAAAAAATCCCGACTTACGACTGGATTTGATATGGCGGGTCACATATAGTATCTCTGGTTATACACTGTACGCAGCTATTCATGAGCATGTCTATATTAATTGCAGTGCATCTTGTTGGCTGCATCATTTCGGCATGCCTTTATCAGGGGGCTATTTGGGTCCAAAAATGGAGGGCTTAATGTTTACATTTTCACCTTATATTCACATGTCGAGTTTTCTTATATATATGTTATGCCCGATGTGGTTTGAGTTTTCGACAAAAATATTATAAATGATGCATAAATGAATATGTGGATCGACTTTGGAGAACAACTAACGCTGTATGACAGTATGCAGTAATTTAAATTTAAAGACATAATTATTATGTACTTCTTCGGGTGCGTGAAACAAATAAGTTGGTATACAGGCGCTATGCCAACTGGAGGAATGTAGCATTCTAGTAAAATCGCCGAAAATTTCAAACAAATCGACCTTACCACTTCATAGAAAATATCGTCTGAACTACGCACAATTGTAAATATTTACTTCTCGATTCGGAACGCAACTATCTGCGATAAACTAACGAAAACGATTTCGCCATCGAGAGTCACTGTATTTAATTAATATATAAGAAAATGACGGTGCTTGTTGTCAATTTGAATATAATAATTATAAAAATTTACTACTTTTAGCAAAATTCTTCTCCATGATCACCCTATCGGAGTGTTTCAGATCACTTTAAACTATTAAGGTCCGTTTTTCTCAACAGTGGACTTCTCGTCTTGAAGTGATCGGATATGGACTAATGGGCACCTTTCACATAATCAACTACTACTGATAAGAATTACACGAATTACGAATAAATAATAGTATGTATAGTCGTAAATTTGTTGGTAGTCCAAAACGTTTTCGTATAAGTAAATAGTGCCGTTCAAACTTATTGCCACTCGCAGTAAGGTGATATGATTCTGTTTGCCGTGATTATTTTGAGCTTAGTTAATTATGTTGTTATCAGGTTATAGTCAGTGGTATATAGGCTCGACGATTTCATGCATATATCGCGTTTCCCTGCACATGCTTGACTTCTCGAAACGGCAATCGTATAACTATACGGATATGGTAAAACGACAACTGATCGAAAGGACACACACTTTAGTGACGTAGTACCATATTCGTATAAGTATTCGTTCATTACATGAAATGTGGTCCAATGTAAACCGGTATTTTGGGAATGAATTATGTTACTTTAGATATATCTTGTATGTATGTGTGTCGCGATGTTCCGATAATCGGAATCGGCAATAGGACGATAATACCCCATCGGATTAACATCGGAACTCGCGCGGTTGAAGATCGGCTTTTACAAATAGTTTCATGTCGAGCACGTGCTATGTTACGTCACCTGCGGTGTCAAGTCTTTCAGATATATTACGAGCACATTGAATTAATTACTATATAATGCAGTCGCGCGATCGGAACTATCTTCTCTCCAATAGCAACCAACCTGGCCGTTACGTTGGATGCATTGCATAATATCAAAATTACTCATGGGGACGTTTGTTTATAAATTATAATTATTGTAAATACCCAGAAGTATCCATGGAACTGTGTCATTTCCAATGTGGGTTGTGGATGGTTTAGTATAAATACGAGGTAATTTTCTTCATATATATATAGTAATATTTGTGTGATAAAAATCAAGGTTTCGTAACAAATTATGAATAAGAATATGAGAAAGAAACATGTTTGACATGTATGATATATCACTGCATGATGATTCGCTGATTTCACACAATGAAATAAACAGGCAACTTTATAGTATAGCGTCCGACTCCGACTCTGTCAAGTACTACATTATAGGCGAAACTAAAAGTGTGCAACTTGCTAAAAGACAACGGGCGTGACCAACGGGAAATCTTGGACAAATATGGCAGCTATTATTATCCACTTCCGTACATTGTCGCATCTAAGAGGTAAGTTGCAAGTATAGTCAACCATTATACTCAAAGACGTTGATACCACGCGTATGTGCTTCGCGCGTGGTAACATATATAATTACTCGATAGTCACCAATTTAAGTCGGCAGATGTGAGCTGTTTGTCAAAATAATTACCAAAGGCAGCGCGGAGTGATGTCGGCGGAAGTAATATCGTGACAGATAGTGTGTACATCTTTCTTTGTTGTATTTGAAAGGGTACCGCGGTAGGGGGTTCATTTAGTGTGTGTATATATATGGGAACAAACACCCAACATACACAAACATCGGATCGGAATCGGACATCGACCGATTGTGCCTCCACGTAATCGGAAATCGGTCCGAGAAGCCTTTTTATTATCGGCACATCATGCACTCGTCGACCTCCGACGCCGAATAAAGGCCCAGAAGGAGCCTGTTTCATCTAGTAGATATCTATATATGTGTATTCGTATTCGGAACCTGCGGAAAGCTTACCATTAATTGATAGTACATTGTAATTATTAAAATAATAATAACTGAATTTTTTTTATAAATATGCTGGAAACGGGATACAGTATAAATGCAGTTGTATACGGCGTACGATAAAGACGGAATCCGACGTAGTTTCGACATTTTTGTTTATTGCTGTACGTTCTTCAAGCGGAGAAAGTGTTTGGTGCTATATATTCACTGAAATAAGTCCACGATATGTCTTTAAAGTGATATGAAACACTCCGGTAGGGTGATCAAATATAAATGGAGAATAATCTTGTTCAAAGTAGTAATTTTTACAAATATTATATCCAAATTGACAACACCCACCGTCATTCTTATATAATAATGCAATGCAGTGACTCTCGATGGCGAAATCGTTTTCGTTAGTTTATCGCCGATAGTCCCGAATCGAGTGGTAAATATTTACATTTGAGTGTAGTTCAGACGATGTTTTCTATGGAATGGAACGGTCGATTCGCTTCAGATTTCGGCGATGTTCGTAAAATAGTATATTCCTCCAGTTGGCATAGCGCATTGATACTAACTTATCAGTTTCACCCACCCGAACAAGTACATAATATGTCTTTAAGATGTCTTTATATCTGTCTTGACATGACAAGCCATCACATGTGCGTTTTAATCAAATAACTAGATCGGACCCATGAGCACATTAACCCTGTCTATACTAAAGCATCATTGATGAGTACCTAACCCATATGAAATATTCAGATAATAACATAATATATAGCCTTTACCCATGTCGTTTGTTGAACATATATATCTAAACATGTCCCCGAATAAATAGGACTCCTTCTGCACTTGTATTTATCTGCCGTCTGATTTTATCACCTTATACATCCATATAAATGAATAATATATCATTCCAATGTACACTTGTATAACTGACTGGGAAAATCCAGTTAGTTTAAAAAGTGTTGATAGGAGATTTTGGTGGTGGTCATATATATATATAGACGTGTTGTCATATATCACATCAAACTATCACAAACACAATAATCTCTACAATGTTTAACGTCGGTAGAGATCATATTCCACCAGTATATATAAAACCTGGGAACCTTTTGATGTTCTTTTGTGAGCCGATATAGCAATAAACATTGAGTCAATTACCCAGCAGTAACTCCATAATTGTAAGCGACTCAAAGCAAAAACGCCCACAAAGTCACTTAAATGTCCATGCACTTTATTTTCGAATCACCAGATCACATTATATACAACATAACAATTCCTTATTGAATACCATTTGAAAGAGGAGGCTCCAAAACATTAAATTATCAACTTATTTAGTCGAATAAACTGTGAACATTTTGTTTTTGTCATGGTATATATCGACGTGTGTTCTGTGCTTAATTTAACTCTGATCTGTACTGCCAGTCTATTATTTTCAGTGGAAGGGGAATAACCACAGGGGGAAATTACTAAAATACCAATATAGACTATACCAGTGTAGTGTATATTGGTATTTTAGTAATTTTCCCAAGGGGCCTGTGGGAATAACTCTGTCTCTTAGTTGTGATTTATGATGCCATCTGGGGTAAATAACAGGGGAAGTCTTGGGGCGAATCTGATAATCTCTATCAGTTGGTGGACACTCCTAGGCCACAGCTGTTCCGTATTCTGGTGGACTATTTATATGTTTGGTTTGGTTTCTCTTCCAAAATGATAGCCTATACAAAATGGAATATATTGTGTATAACGTGATATGGGAATTCGATAATTAAAGGTACTCAACCCGATAAAACTCCTCTCAATTACTATTTCAATGGCTTCGGGGGTCAAAAATATTTGATTCGAGTCGAGGAAGTCACCCATCAAAGCTCAGATTTGTTAGATATCGATTTTAGAAATCTATTATTTTTCATTATCGGGAATACTATCTGGCCCAGAACTCAGTCAAAATTGCGTTAAAATTACCACTTGATTTTAGAGTTATTCATCCTTGTCTGTTTGAATAGATTTGAGGTACACATCCAGAGCAGATTACGGCAGTTATTGGTACTCATCTCGAGAACATAACAAATTTGAAAAATCAATATCTAATAACTCTGAGCTTTGTTTGATGGGTTCCTCGACTCGAATCAAATATTTTTTACCCCCAAAGCCAAAGAAATAGTAATATAGGACCCTCTAATCGGATTGTTGTTGTTGGAATCTGTTGAGATGGGGACCCTCTTTACGGGTTGAGTACCTTTAAGTGGGTCTTTAAATCGTACAATTTCGAGTTGGGACCTTCACCCCACAGTGAAATACATTATTAAGGGTCAGACGCACGTTTTGCCAAAATTTCCTGGTATTTCAAAATGGATTTGCACAAAATGGATTTGCTCAAAATATGTCAGAAATCTCTTCGTGGAATTTGGTACAAGTGAGTTATTGTGACACAACATTTAAAGGTATTCAATCCGATCAGACTCTCCTAAATTACTATTTCGTTGGTTTCGGTGGTAAAAAAAACTATTTGCTTCGAGTCGAGGAACCCACCCATAAAACCTCAGAGTGATCAGATATCGATTTTTGAAGTTTGTTATTTCTCGAGATGTGTAATAATATGTGGCCTAGAAGCACGTGGTCTCGGAGGGGGGGGGGGCCGGTCTCGGACAAAATTGCGGATGAAGATGGATAACTCCCCAAAAATCAATTGGTAAATACGGTCAAATTTCGTGATACTTTAGTGATGGTCATATTTTGTTGAACAAAATGTTGATAAATAGCAAGTTTGGGGAAATTTTATACCATAGTTGACAGTGGTTAGCATTATTTTGTTGCAAAAAATCGATTCTGATAACTAAAGAGTATTTTGAAGAAATGTTGGTGTTGTATCTTGATGGAATGGGGACCGTCTGATCGGATTGAGTACCTTTATGAAACATCGACCCATTCGGTGCACTTCATATCGATGATATCATATCTTATGATCATGAGATGAGGCTTAATTATTCTTGATTTGTGAAAATTAATGATTATTTTAATTTAGAACGGCAACTAATTAACCTTAAATTATTTTCTATATTTGAGAATGTTCATGTCATGCCTGTTGATCAATGAAAAAGGGGCTGAGATGAGTTCTGGGTCATGGGTTCATAACAAAGTTAAAAGACATATTATGGACTTGTTCGGGTGCGTATAACTGACAAGCTAGTACCCAGGCGATATGCCAACTACATGTGGGAATGTATCATATACTAATATCGCCGAAAAACTCAAAGAAATCGACCATACCACTCCACAGAAATCATCGTTTGAACTACGCTTAATTGTAAATATTTACATCTCGATTCGGGACGCAACAATCGGCGATAAACTGACGCAAATGATTTCGCCATCAAGAGTCATTGCATTTAATTAATATATAAGAATGACGATGTGTGCTGTAAATTTTGATCAATATTCGTAAAAATAACTACATTGAGCAAGAGTATTCTCCATTTCTATTTGATCACCCAACCGGAGTGTTTCATATAAGGATTAACTGTCATGCATGTGGACTGTTTTTATGGAGATGTAACGGCGATGTGAGTGGTCATAACTTGTATGTAAAACCCTACATTTAGCGAAAAAGCCACTTTTGTAAATGTATTTAAATCGAAAAGTGTATCGTGACAAAACCAGCTCAAAATATCCCATAGCGCCCTTGGCAAAGTTAACAGGAACAACGAGGCTCTTTATTTTGAAACATGATGATTTATTAAGTAAATCCTGCGCGAGTCCAAATGCGCCCAAAACATTACGCGTTCTTCTTGCCGAAACCGATGACGCGTCGATGTAATTATGGGGCTGCAGTTATGACCTGTTGCGCGTTCACCGAGAAATAATTGCAACTAGTCACGTGGGCGCCGACCAAAAGGAATGCTGGATTTAGTGATAATTACACTTAGTATGTAAATATATCACTTTAAAGCTTACTTACTTATGGTTATTTGTGCTTTTAGTGGACGCTGGCTACTTGGATTGCCACTACAGTATGCTCTAAATAATCGACTCCTTAACCACAGCAGAATTATGGGTAACTTTCCAGGATTTAGTCGGAAATATGGCTTGTTGCCATTCATCGGAAAGCTCTCGGTGAAAAGTTACCCATAATTCTGCTGTGTTTAAGGAGTCGATTATTTAGGGCATTACTGTATATCCACCTCAATTTCCCTCGGTATATCTAGTATTGATATTTCCGATTGGGATTTATTGTTTGTTTGAGTATTTGTCAGTTTGGTCTGCAATTCAGCTTTGAAGTTTAATTTGACTTCTTGGTCTTCCCAATGGCTGTCCAGGTTGTTCTGAAACTCGTTCATTGTTTCTGCATATACTACTTTCTCAGGTAGGTTGTTTCAAATTTCGACCACCCTCTAGCTGAATGAGTATTTCCTTGTATAGTGTTTGATTCCTCCAGATATAATTTATAGTTATGTCCTCTTCTTCTTTTTTCGGTACTTCTTGTTAAGATGTCTGCTACTTCCTGACCACCATATCGCTTATTATTTGCCTAATTCCAGTTGATTGCTCCCTGCTTTGTCGAAAATTTCTAGCCACTTTTGTCCGGATTTATGCAAAACAGGAACAGGTAATAATTGAGAAATATATTCCCCGCATTATATTTTCGACTTTATATGGTTCCCTGTGAAAATTTCAAAAAAGTTCCCAGGTTTTGTACTGGTGGAATATGATCTCTGCGGGCGTTAGCCAGAGTAGAGATTCATGGCATGCCAGTGATCTAAAATCCCAAAACAAGCAGAAATCGAAAGTAGAGAACTTACGTTCAGAGAGCTCATCATAAGTCACCATGCTGTTAGAATATATACACTGCCACTGTTCTATTTGCTCGCGACAGTAGATTTTGTTAAGTACTTCCACATTGAAGAATAGCTTCTGTCACTTTGCCAAGCCGCCAATAATTTCCGATGTAACACCAAACCGTTTATATTGGCAAAATGACACGAGTATTGGTCAACACGCTGTACTGTAAACCATGCGATATTTCACGAACGCAAAACTTGAAATTCGCCGAAAAAAGAGTCGGCGGAAATACTAGGTATAGTTCACATGAGGATAAAAACACGTGTGTGCCTTTTGGACATATTTCTCGTGAAGTTTCATACACCGTACTTCGTCAATACCATTTCAATACAGACCGATACAGCTCGTCATTAGATTAGTAGTTCTATTCACAGCCAAACAGAAGTCTGTTATGTCATCAATTATCGACATAATGTGCAAAGTACTAAGTGGCCTTCGGCGATACTTTGCAGTACGTTGACCCCGGGCTAATGGCCACTCCAACAATCTCCTGTTACGTCATTTATTATTGTTAACCTCAATAATGAGCTGAAAATAAATTACACCACATTGAGCATTGCATGGGATTTATTTATGATTTGATTTTAGATACATGTATAATGAGGCGACGGTCGTCCTCTACAACACTAATTACTCGACCAATTTGTTGGAAGTTGGAAACAGGGACGTAGCCAGTGGTCTTCGTTGGGGTGTCCAACATCTAAATTCCCCTCCCCGTTGAATCCGACCTAAAATTCCAAGTCCGCGAATTCCAATAGCGCCTTAAAGTAGATTAAGGCGGTTGGATCTAATTCTCAAATTTATGGGAATTTCCAACCTATGAAATGGGACTAATATATTAGGCTTCAATGGTTGGAAATTGTCAGAAAGCAGTAAAATATTCCAAATTTGGTCTAAAACAACATATTCCACATTTAATATTGACTTGAAACTCAGGCTATCGGAGCAATTTCGTAAAATTTCCAACTGTCGATAATATTGGCCAATTTGTTTTTGTTTTGTTTTTGTTTTTGTTTTTTTTTAATTTTCAACTTAGAAATTTCATCCCTGACACAACATTAGGTCGAAATTCACAATAAGTTGAAATTGTTCCCGTAGTTTGATTTTCCAACAATTTATTAGTGGGGAATTTGTTGATTTTGTACTACCATTTTCATATTTTCCAACTTTTGGAAAACATTTTGACTGAAATGACCATCAGTTGTAAATTTTCCAACTTTAGGAGGTGACGACAAACCGGAAGTCAAATGTCACGTTGACCGGTGTATAACATTATTATATAATAGTTTTATTGAATATAATAAGGATCAGATCATGTAATAAATAGAGGATCTTTAATGAGTCGCAATTTTATACGAAATGTATTAACCGAGTGCACTAAATTCGACTCGAGCCGAGCATTATCGAGGCTCGAATCGAAATTAGTGGACGAAGTTAATAAATTTCGTATAGAATATTATAATTGCGACGAATTTGATATCCAGTTTTTCACATAATCACATTTTAACAAGGAAAAACGATCTCGAAACGGCTAATGTTAAACTCAATTAATATGGATTTCCTTAATATCACAATAAATGAGGAAGTGAAGACACCTTCAAGAAAATATATAGTTCCATTTTAAATGTGTCTTTTCATGTGGAATTGTTCGACCACCTTTATCACCCATCTTTAACTCACAGTCAACACTTAATAACCCAACGCAATCGGAATTTCATAATTATAGTCTAATTAACATAATAATAAACTTCCGGTATAATTGACATCGACATTACGCTAAGCTATTACATCACTGTGTGTGCCGATAATACACGTGTGTCTTACTAAAAATATATGTGGCCGGGCTTAGGGGCTAATTATGTGATACATATGATTATAGACTACAAGCAAATCATATAAAACTACAATCGACTCCAAAAACAAGCAGAAACCGAATGTAAAAAAAAAATCATGATACTTTACTTACGTTCATATATATCGCCATAAGTCGCCGCGCTGTTAGAATAATTATACATGTCTTTGTCCGACAGTGCACAGTGCAGTTTGTTGAGTACTTCCGCATTGAAAAATAGCTTGTAACTTTTCCAGGACGCCACTAATTGCCACCTAACAAGCTGACGTAACACCATAAACCGTATAATGGTAAAACAAGACTATAGTGAGTACTGGTCAAATGGGTATGCGGAAACAGTCGTATATAAGTTCACATGAGGATTTACTAACTATTTCATTATGTACTGATATAGCTCAGTGGTTCGGTAAACATCAAAACCAAACACATCAATGCAGCCGACTGGGTGAAGGTACACGTCGGTGTCATTCTTGATCCGAATATGTGTCAGGTGAGGGCATACAGTAATTCCCAAAGTAATTGACCACTTAACCACAGCAGAATTATGGGTAATTTTTCAGGATTTAGTCGGAAATATGGCTTGTTGCCATTCATCGGAAAGCTCTCGGCGAGAGCTTTCCGATGAATGGCAACAAGTATGTCCAGCATGGTCTGATCTAAATGTGTTTCTCGTCTTAATTTTTTAGAAAGAATTCGAATTTCTTATACTCCGCTTACGGAAACGCTATTGATGGAACTCTCTCTCTCGTATGCCTGGTATATCAAACACTAACGGATTCTGCGAGAGTATACATGTACCCATATTTATACCATAATTGGCTATGCTACTGTGTGTATAACACCTGTTTTGTAAATTTCATCTTTACACCCTACTGTGGGTATAACGATTCCTACTATTGGTATAAATGTCTACTGTTGTGTAAATGTTTCAACGGCACTTGATGTGTTAAAAGTTTATACCCATAGTAGAACGACCCGTCATTTGACCTCTGGTGACATCGCTGTCGAAATTTAGCCCAATTTTTCGTCACGCCCGCTTCGCGAAGTAAATACACAATTTTTCCGACTCAAAACACACTGAAATGCGATAAGTGGTCTAAACACAGAGATATATACTATCCAATTCCATTTACTGGGTTTAATTGTCAAAAAATGACACATTAAAGTTACATGTAGTTTAAAGATGTTTTATGCTAGGTGCATGCACCGACAAAGTACACGTTTTATACAGGTCGGCGATAGCTGTTGAAAATATAAATAAAACAAACGCACGTGTTCGTCTGCCTTTCCGTGTTTAAAGCGAACGACGGCTTACATTTTGACAACAACGTATAGATTGTTAATAGTATCTGCAATGTGGGAAATCTGAATGTGTGTTCACATCAGCTGACTGATGCCCAAGAAAGTGGCGGATCACCGAATTTCCTAGAAATATGTACGCGTGACCCACATTCATGATAGCTTAACATATTTGGGTCACTCGGTGCACATACATGTTAACAGTCACCAACAGAGCAATACATTTACGAAGCGACCGAAGAATAATAATTATGGTATAAACAAAATACACCCATAGTAGCCGAGAATAAAAAAAATTCACCACTCGTGGAATTGTGGTTTTAACCACAATACCACTCGTGGTGAAAATTTGTTATTCTCGGCTACTATGGGTGTATTCTATATTTATCCCACAGGGTTAGAGTGAAAGACAACAACTGGAATGTGCTAATAGTGCTACCTGTTTAGAAAAACCTAATTATTTACAGGAAGCCGATACAATAAATGTAGTAGTAACAAATACATACATGTGGGTGACAATTTGTTGAGGCACAATAACCACATATAGATGTAGGCCAAAAAGGGGCAGACACCAATCGAATGTGTATTCCCCGAAAAAAACAGCAACAAAAAACGGGGTGGGAGGGAGGGTTTTCAAAATAAGCGACTGCAGGCTTCGCCGATCAATTTATTGGAAAGAAAGTTAACACAACCGCTTCGCGCACCCCTTCCGGCAAAAATATAGTTCCCACGATTCTGCTCTGCGAATTATCCCAATTTGCAAATAAAATAGAATTACTGCCAAAATACCTGCAGTCAGATGCTCGTAGCCCGTTTATATATAACCATGGGTATATGTCAGATATAACCGTACAAAAAAACGCCGTTCTTTTTACCGTGTATTTATCCATGGTGTGCGTGCCTGTGGTTGTCCGTAACATGGTGCCCGGTGTTATTGCTTTGAACGGTAATCATGTTCGACTGGTGTTGTCAGATTGGTAATATGAGATTAGCGGTTTCTATGTCTTGTCTGGTCACATTTACTGTTTGAACTTTGTATATAGGGAGTGTGTTGGGGGCTACCCCGGGATGGTCGAATAGACCGAAAGGTCTACCCCTTCACCCCTCTTGAACTTTGTCTGAAATAGACGCACTTTTTATACTGGAATTTGCGCAACAGGAGCGCAGGGAAATCACACGTCGAGTTGGTTTAAGGGTTTTTAGAAAAAGTATTTATATGATATAGACAGAGACGTGGCGACAGGGGTGGGGGTTGGGATGTCTCACCCCCCAACTTTGGTCAAAATGTTCAACAGTTGGAAATTTCATACCTGCCAAAACATTAGTTGGAAATTTCACACCAACATTAAGTTGAAAATGTTCTTGTAGTTTGATTTTCAAATAATTTATTTGCATATTTTCCTATTTTTGGTAAATATTTTGGACTGAAATGGTCATCAGTCGGAAATTTCCAACCTTAGGAGGGTGACAGGTTGGAAATTTCCAACACTTGGACAGTTTGTGTCCTGGTCCCTCCCCCGTGGCCAGTCAAAAAACTGCTAGTTAATTTAAGAAAACAATATTGTCATTCATTTGGTAAATATTGTCATTGGAATTGTCATCAGTTGAAATTTTCCAACCTAAGTGGGGGTGTCAGGTTTGAAATGTCCAACTCTAGGAAGGCTTGAGGCTAGTCTAGATGCTAGGATTTTTAGATTTTCTTGTTCAGATTAAAAAAAAATTGCCGACTATCGTTGTCATTGTCCATTCCCCCGTGGCCAATACAAAACTGCAAAACAATATTTTACTTCATTTGGTCAAACTTGTGAACTGAAATAGTCATCAGTTGGAGAGTTTTCTAACCTGAGGGGGAGTATGAGGTTTGAAATTTCCAACACCAGGAAAGGTTCAATTGAGGCCAGTCTAGATGCATGCTAGGATTTAATATTTTCTTTTATAGTTTTAAAAATTTTCTCACACCGAGCCGAAGAACCATGGTCAACCCGGTGTGTCCCCGCCTCTTGCCCGTAGCCGTGGGAATTTGTCTGGAGTTAGACCATTAGATGTTATGATTTATGCAATTGTTCAGGTTAAACTATCTGAATTTTCAAACCTGGAATATAGGTTTTTTTTAAATATATATAGGATATTAGGCGTGATCACTGATGTAAGGGGGATGGTGCAAATGGAATTTGTGTTTGGGGTGATTCTGATTCAAGGGGGTGCAGTTGGAATTTCCCATGGTGGACACCCCCTAACGGAAACCATATAGCCACGTCCCTGGATATAGAGAGGCAAAGATAACGATACCATATATATACAATATGCGGTTGCATCTAATTTGGATTTATTGGGATGTCTTTAGTGCACTTTTGTGGTTACGAGAGCTCATTCCCACCTGATTTCTGTTCAATATGTGGTCTTCTTCTTTAAAAGTTTTATATGATTTCAAACATGGGTGGCACCAGGATATCCCCGACAGAGGGTGGGCTTTAGCTGCCGGGTTGACAATTACATAACTCACCGACGGGGAATGGCTATGACTCCCCGACAGGGCTGGGATGTAGCCCCTGACTCCCCCCCCCTCCCCCCGGTGCCACCCAACATAACTTAGTATCGATTATTTAGAATGGGGTGTCAAGTATAGGGACTTGTCGACAGGGGTGGCTATGCAGGGGTCTTACCCACAATTGTAGTCATACCTAATACCCCGAGCAAAATTAATTGAAAAATTCACACTAAAATTAGGTTGAAATTGTTCTCGTAGTTTGATTTTCCAACACTTTCTTAGTGACGAATTCGTTATTTTTAGACCAACATTTGCATATTTCCCTTTCATTTGCAAAATTATGGACTCAAATAGCCATCAGTTGGCAATTTTGAAACCTATGGGTGAGTGTCAGGTTAATAATTTCCCAGAATTGGAAAACTTGAGGCCGGTCTATGCTATAGGATTGTCAAATGTTCATGTTCATATTTCAAAAAATGTTCTCACATCGGGCCTAACCATCGGCCGACCCGTGTGTTATGTGTCCTTGCCAGTAGTTACTCGCTAATTAATTTAAGAAAAAATAGATCGGGGTGTAAATTTGTGTGGTGTTATACCACTAGATATTAAGATGTTTTTATCTCATACTGGGCCGAACCATCTTTTTCACCCCCCCCCCCCCGCATGACAAGTGGCCACAATATTACTGGTTCATTTGGAATAGTCTATACCATCTGGTAGTCTGTGAGGGAACATTTGGGAAAAATCAAAGGGGGGGGGGGGGGGTGCAAATTGATTTACGCAAACTTATGAGTTTGGTGTGGTTCAATGGGGTGGAGTGCAGTTGGAAATTCAACGAAAACCCTCTAACCAAGTGTCGAGTGCCAAATATCCCACACTCAACCAGGGGTGCCTCTCGTAACTTTAGTTTCTGCACTCGGCATATATAGGCTTATTTGTTTCTTATCCGATAACACACTTCACCGGCGGCAATGTATTAACCATACTCTGAAATAAAACGCTTCCGTGACGATCACACGATAAAGTCGTGCTGCAAGTAAGACGATAATTGTGTTGTAGAAATTGTCAAAAAATTCAACATCAAAATACACAGGGCATGCAAGACTTATCGATCCAAACTGTGGAGTGTGTTTTCGTTGTGTATTTTTCGCATATACCCATGGTTATATATAAACGGGCTACGAGCATCTGACTGCCACCTACTTTATAATTATGTTTAAATTTCGTCTAAGTACTTCGCAACATCAGTGTATAGCTTACTTATATCTGAAATGTAATGCGTTATATATGGTGTAGTGATCTATGCCAGTGAAAGATCTCGCTACCAAACATGTTTGCGTTTGTACACAATTTTGGTTTAAATTCGCGCATCTGGTTAACCCTTTGGGATAAAATACGTCGCTCTTATACGACTATGTTATAAGCGATATACAATTTTGAAAACCTGGATATCGTAGCTATACCGCCCACAAATATTGGATAACGACCTTGCGCGTGAAAATTCACACCGTGTGGCAGGCAGCCTGACACGACGTGATAAATAAGTTCGATTTAGAAGGTGAATATACTCTCCTCCATCCAATATCCGAAACAAGCTATACGTCCCTAGCACGAACATAATTATACATGTATGTGGGTCGTTGTGGTAGACATCCGATTCCCGATTGTTAACCATAATTATGGCCAATTTCAAATATTGATGGTCATGACAATTTATTTAGAAACTTAATCTTCCAGAACTGAAGCTACATCCTCATAGTCATGGATGGATGCATCGAAAAGTTGGAGTAGTTATCTAGTACAAGTATTAAAGCATTAAAGATAATATTTAATACATTTTGTAAACTTCCTTAAATCCATGTTCTCTATATATACCAAAGTTAATTTATTTGAACTAAGAATAATAAACAAGTTAGCGTACTTATATATCACAATATATATTAGCTTTCTGTTTTGTTTGTGAATTTCATAAGGATGCATACATACATATAGTTTTATTTAATTTTAGAGTAAGCTTTTAAAGTAAGGGATATCATCATGCTTGTGAAAGGCTGCCCTCTATGTTATGTATACATATACGCAAAACTAAAATTTTACCCAATCCGAAGACATACAAGCAAGATAACTCCCGTCTACGATTCTGGGCGTACCTTCCGTTATAGAAGATTAACGAGATGGGGCGCGGTCCAATACAGCATCAACCCAACCGATATCTCAAGCTGTTGTGGGCCAAGAAGACTTGGTCTGGTGGGACCTTTTGAGAATCGATTTAGTATAGATAGAGTTAAGTCCTTATAACCATAACTTGAGTGCGCGTGTATTCAAAGTTACGGTATGTGACGAAAGTAGATCAAAAGCATGGGACATTCAAATCCTCTATATATCGATCCTCTTCAAAGAGAGTACACATACCGACTTATATAGACGGGTATATAGAGTGCTTTGTCATGGATTGAATCGCCCATGCCGGACGATATGTTAAATCAATAGTCACATGGTTATCGCCAAGTTATCCTATTTGTTCGTTTCAATACAATACATATTTTCCAGGAACTCTTTTAACATGTTCATCGTTTGTTCGTTTCAATACACTCGTGATATTAATTTTTCCAGGAACTCTTTTTAAAATGTTCATTGTTGTTGGAAATCCTTCTCAAAATCCGCTGATAAAGATATACATATCCACCCTGAAGTGACAGACGAGCGTTTTTCATAAATCCAAGCAAATATTGCACATTTTCAAAAAAGAATTTCTCTGGATCCATCCGTCGAAAACTCTTGAATTTCACATTCCATCATCGTCATTGTATATATATAATATGAACAGTTATTAAGAGAAGCCACCACCACCCCCTCCCCAAACAACAATTGATTTTAGCTAATATTATTTGAGAGGTTGAAAATGACATTCCCCACCCTTTTGGTACCAAGAGCTGCCAGAATAATTAATAATTCACAATATATATGCCGTTTTTTTATCTGGCATTTTCGAGGAACCCACCACCACCACCACTTAATTTCACTAATTTTGGTATATCACTTATTTGACGGGGCAATATCTCCTTTAGTTCAAATGAAAGTTAATACTGTTTCAGAAGCTGTTTAATTGAACAAAATGGTTGATACAGGCAAATATGAAGAATTGTTTTCAAATATGGCTGATATTTGTCTACACATGCATGCATTGGTGTTTCCAAGTCAGTGTGTGGTGACAGTATTCTAGGTCTACCTGAGTGGTCAAATACTACTAAATGGAATTATAATGCATCGATGTAGTGGACATATAACCAATCAGAAGCCGGTATGTGCTCATAAAACACTAGTAAAAGGTATATGCATTAAATTTAACATTTTTTTTTTTTTATCCACTGATATCACAATTTCCCCCTGCAAGCTATTACATGAACCGAACATGAGGTTTGGTTATTTGGCTGCAATACATTTAACATCTCTGGACTGTAAACTCAATCTTGACGTTCGAGTCACTTTTGGCATTTAGTAGACATATCCGTGACATATCAGTTGTTAAGCTCCAATTCAACTAGAGTTGACATCTTTTGAAAATAAATACATATATAGGATATTTACCAGGCTGATATTGGAAATATTATTTCATAAATTGCTGATATCTGCAAACCAAGGTCACTGTGCAGGATACACACAATTCCATAATTTCTAACTATTTCCTGATTAGTCTGTCAAACAGCCCAGTATTCCATACCACTTTTGTTAGACTAATTCTATTATACTAAATGACAAGCAGTCTCTTGGCCAGACGTTGGTACTTTAGGTGTTGTGAGACATATATAGTCTCAGTAAAAATCATCTCAGTTGATTAATAGACATGCAACAATTCACTGATTGGATTGATGTACTGATGACACGTATGTTCTAGCCATTGATATAGTCACATGCTTGGTGCAGTTGCTTAATACGTATTCATGCACACCGTGATCTTGGCTTAAAGGCCACATCATTTTCGAACCCCCAAATCACTTCATATAAATATATGCCATATTATACACAATTTTAACGAGGAAACTCCAAAACATTGTATTATCAACTTATCCGGTGAACACGTTGTTTTTGTGGACATACCAACGTGTGTTATGTGCTCAAGTTTCTGCATAGAGTCTATCATTTCCAATCGAAGGGGAATAACTTTAAATCTTAAAGATATAGAGTTATTTCCCTTCCATTAAAAATAAAATATCGGTGACAATTTATTTATTTAAGTTTTACATTTCTCGAAGCTTCTTTCCGAAGGGTGTCGGGAAGGAAGTTTTCCCCATACTAAAAGCATAAAGCAACATAGCTTAATGTTATACTGCAAATGTCAAACATGGACACAAACGGTCTTCAGCAAAAACAAATTTGCATGAAGTTGTAAAAAATGTGTTTGTTGCCACCCACCCGCCCGGCATACCTTGCTGCAAATGTTTTATTACCCCACCCCCCCCCCCCCCCCCCCCCGCTGTGATACAATTTTCTTCGGCGTAGAATGTGGAGCATTTAGTGCTCGTCATTTCGTTAAGTGATGTGGTGAAATGAAGAGCGTTTTATCACTTATGTGTGGACAATTAAAGCAGCTGACTAGCGGTCTTCAACGTCGGTATAAATATGTCTTCTCGTATTGATAATAGTCAGGTGGATGCAATCCGAGCCGCTAATGAGTGCATCATTTTGTTTTACCATATCATGAAATGGCCAGCACGGACGCTCTTCAATGTGGGCACCGAAAGAAAAAGAACATCATTTCCTTTAGAATGATATGCATGGCGCTGGGGTGGTTGCGAAAGAGAGTTACACGAGACTGTATTGTCTTCTGTATGAGACGATACATTCCGTTGTGTCTCATTTAAATTATGTAATGTCGTGTATTTCGGCCCTCTGGGTAACATGGGTTGGTTCACGACTCCGCCCGACATCGCCTTTATTTTTTACCTTATCAGAACAAAGTATCGTAACAATAAACTACCGTCCAAACAAACCTGCACATGTCCCACCTTTGGAAAGCATGCCACAAATACCCCACACACAAGAAATTTTACTTTCTCATTGTGCAATTACTATGCATGTTGAAACTCGTTGAGGACGTCGTGTGCATAAGATGTGGGGCAATTTATAACAAGAAAACCATAGTCAGAAATGGTAACGCCACCAAGATCGTATTATTAGTCATAAATATAAATCATAATATAAAATATATTGGTTACATGAATGGACCGCCTCAGAATTCCGTTAAGACAAGTAATTCTTCAAATTATTACAATGGACTACGGCTTATAAATTGCTGCAGGTTTCTCATTCGCCACACCAGAATGCTTCTAAATGCGGATCAAAGCTAAGAGTGCATGGCACATGCAGCCATTGTTCATAGACATTTTACAGATAGCGAGAATGATGCATGCTGGGAACGAAAGTATCCACAGCAAAGCCATGTGCTTACGGAGGCATGCGTTTATTATAGGGGATTTATGGTGGGCCTATAAAACTAATTATAACTTTGTTATCTGTCATAGTTTATGCGTGAAATTTTAAACATATATACCATGGACATATCAAATAAGGGGCGAAAAATCTCTAAGTCATATGCTATTTGCAGATGATCTGGTTATGCTATCTGAAACTGCTGAAGGTATGCAAAGATGTTTGAATAAATTGGAGAATTACAGCATATAAGGAACAAAGTAGAAGTGAATCTTCAGAAAACTAAATGCCTGATATTCAGGAAACGAGCAACAAAAAAACTAACTGCCTTTAAATTAAGCAACACTCCGTTGGAAACAGTTAAGGAATATACCTATCTTGGTATTAAATTTTGTGCGAATGGAAAATTTTGCAAAGCCCAGATAGATGTTAACAACAAAGGGTTAAAAGCAATGTATAGTTTAATGTCATCCTTGCGCAAACATGAAATTTTCTCAGTAAGCATTTGGTGTAAACTATTTGACAAGCTGATAAAACATATCGTTTTATATGGTTGCGAAATATGGGCATCGCATATTAATATTAACAAGCTCGAATCTATTCCATGTGAAATTACACATGTTAAATTTTGTAAATCAGTGTTGGGTTTAAATAGAATGGCGTCTAATCACGCGACAAGAGCAGAATTGGGCAGATTTCCGATAGCACATGATGCGATAATGAATGCTGTAAGATATATGCTTAAACTGTCTGAAAGAAAACCGAATATGTTACTTCAGAATTCTGCCCAAATATGCGAGGAATATATAATTCCACCGTTTTTGGCAGAAGCACGTCACATGCCAAAAATAAGCGATTTAGAGAATAACCTATCGCTGGAATATCTCAATAAAGTCCGGGAAGAATTAAAATGCGTTCATATTCTAACGTTCAAAAACGAAATATTCGATGACAACAAGAAAAATGGTATGAATATATTAAGAACGTATCGTTGTTTCAAAGAACAATATGAAATTGAACCATACTTACTCCAAATTACTAATTTTTATACGAGATCGTGTTTCAGTAAGCTTAGAGTAAGCAATCATAAGTTGCAGGTAGAGGTTGGGCGACACGCTCAGCCAAAAATACCTTACGAGAAACGCATATGTAAAAAATGTGAAGCAAATGAAATTGAAACGGAAGAACACTTTATAATGAGATGTGAAAAACATAACCATTTGCAGAAGAGATTTTTCACTGAAATAGGAGTTCACCAACCAATTTTCGTAAACTTTGATGAAATAGAAAAGTTCATATTCCTCATGAAGGCTGAACACCCGAGTATATGCAATCTGATCTGTAACATGGTTCGGCAGTTTTCCGCAAATAAATGAGAATATAGTGTTGAGTTACAAATACATGTTATATATATATTTTATATGAAATTGTCTTGACTTGTGTTTAAATTATCTGTATTATGACAACTGCCCCGCGTGGGTGTATTATGTCAATAAAAATGTTATGTTATGTTATGTTATACCCCTTCCAGAATGTTGAAAAACATTTTCAGTTGCTCATCATATTTTTATAGACGAAATAGTCCGAAATTTCAGAAATTGCGCTAACTGCTCAATGTTTTAATGTGTTACAAAACGTCTGATAAAAATAGTTCTATCGGGAATATTCACACCATTTTTTTTTCAGAGAACATAGAGTAAACATAGTCCTATCGGGATATCGTAAAGGAGATTAATTAAAACCCTCAGACTGCCGAAACTGACGACATTAAATTCGCTTTTTCGTGTCCCACGGAAATGAAACGTGTCTGTCCATTGATCACGTTATTTATTTGACATAGTATTTTTTTTTTCTGTTGTATTTGAACACTTGTTGCACGTGCAGGCTGCACGATCATAATAACTTCAACCGATAAGCGCCGACTGATACCCGCGCAACAGTTTGTCTCAAATAAATTGTTATCAAAACGCAGGTTTATGGCCGCGGACATAAGCCGATTAAGTGTAATGTAATTTATCCATGAACTTGACTGAAAAATTGTGATTCTATCACCATTAGCCACGAAAATGGGACCTCTAAACAGGCAAGTTTGATTTTCGGGGGACACAAACAAGCGAATTTATTGTCGGCAGTTTCGGCAGTCTGAGGGTTAATTAATCATGAATTAAACGGAATTACTTTACGATAGTCCGATAGGACTATGTTTACTCTATGCATGTTCTCTGAAAAAATTGTGTGAATATTCCAGATAGAACTCTTTTTATCAGACGTTGTGTAACACCTTAAAACATTGAGCTGTTATAGCGCAAACCGAAATGTGTTGTCTTGCAAGATATCCCACCGCTTTAGCTAAATTTACCTTCCTACAATATCCATAAAGAGGATCATATATTATATACCCACGGTTTTAATTATAGAATATAAAATATATTGGTTTCGCGAATGACCAACTCAGAATTCCGTTAAAATAACAATAACAACCAGCACCTATAACGAACCGTTTTACTGGACTTGGCCTACTGGTCGCGTAGTTCCGACTTTTAAATAAACGGAATTTCCAACTCTATAAATAAATAAAAGCCCCACAATGCATTCGCCCTGTCCACCACGCAATATCAAAATCTCAGCAGCTAGATACACCACAGTTGGCGTAATGATACCGTGATTCATGTTTTTAACGACTGTTCTTTTCTGGTAGACTCAAGAAATGACACATGGTATCGTTTCCTCTCACATTTCCACATAGACTGTTATATGTGCATTAGTAATCTCCCGGTGGACAAACAAATGCTCATGTTCATTGGGTATATCCCAAACTCTCTCCATGGCATCGCTGATGATGTCCTGGAGATTGTCGATTTTATGGTGAGAGAAGCCGCTCAAATCTGGTACCTTTGGATGTTCGGGGATAATAGACATTAGTTCATTATAATGTTCCCCATATTTCATTCCTTCTCTAACCATCACTGTGTTGATATATTCCATCATGTACATGTAATCTTGTACGTGTATATGCGCATGTTTACGGTTTTCAGGCCACTATATATGTGTGTGTCCAATTATATTAATGTCTTGTGTCTCTGTGTTTGTACATAATTGTTTGTGCATGAAATATTTGTGTAATTCCTTATTTATATTCTACGTATTTTGCTATATTATATATTGACTCTTCAGAAATGGAGGAATAAAAGATATATATTATTATCGAAATGGCCATTACATGTATCGATCTTGCAGAATTTCATACCCGCGCCATCCTCGTCTAGCACAGACTGCAATGTATGATCTTATACAATTAATTGGGGGGGGGCTCGGTGGCTCAATTGGTAAGGGGCTCTGTTCCAGACCGATTCGCGGTATGGGTTCAATTCCCGGTGGAGTCATTGCTGACTTTGTACCCCATATCACTGTCGGGGGGGGGGGTGCCGATGGTCGGTGATTTCGCCGGGCACAATGGGTCATTCTTCCAGCCAATGAAATCACTGCTAGATTTACCTTAGTGCACGGATTTTCCCTCAACCAATAAAACTGACAACGTCGTGATATAGCTCTGGCTGCTGAAAGCGACGTTAAACTCCAATAATAAATAAATACAAAAATACAATTAATTGAATGTATTGTTGATATGAAATCTCTAACTGCTGTCGTATCAGGTGCAGTCAATTTATATGATATTTTCAACTGTTTAAAATTTTGACAAAAATTGGGGGGATGTGCCCCCCCCCCCCCCCCCAATGCAATATACCCTTGTCGTCGTGTCGCTGTGGTATCCTCTGCACGCCGGACACTTACCCCATTTTGGGTCTGTTTTCTGTCCCTTCACTTCCTCCGCGGTACAGGGTGGCACTTCGCCCACCGGATCTACCTTCCCCATCACAACAGAATACACGTTTAACTAATCCCAGTGACACACACACATAAAAAATAGCCACTGACGCACACAGACCCTCTCCAACAGAGAATTTACGAGGGTAACTAAAACCAATCGATTTTGATCATATATATCTCCACAATCACCAATCACTGCGTCAGTTTATGTGAATCGAGTCACGACTTATATTGTTATGAATTCACTGAAGTTGTTCCTTTCTTTATATAGTGTTTACTTAATAATTTTAAGGTCCATGCCTGGCCTCCGGTATATATAAAGACAGCGTCACTTAACATTATCCTCGGGTGTAAATATATCCACCACAACAATCCTTTTGTCACTACCAGATTCTCAGAATCAATTTTCCAGGTATCCGTGAATCAATGACAAAGAAAAAGATATAGTATAATGCTGCGACGATCAAACAGACATCAACTGGTCACACACCAACGCAGCTATAGGTTGGTTAGGCCTTTATGTTCACAAAATACATCCAGTTTTTATTCCATAAACACGTTAGTGTCACGATAAAAACAGGGAATATAATGTTCGGCCATCGATAGTTTCGTAACAACGGTGTAAACAGACGTTTGGATCGATAGTTTTGTTTGACATCAGTGGCGAGGGGGCAATACGATTCAGGTATTTCATACAGCGGCTGGTACATAAACATCGATTCCCCAGTGGGTGTGTCGAACAAAGACGGTTGAAATATTGCACAGAGATTTCGCTTTATATATTAGAAACTTAATTGACGTGAACCAAACTGTTCTACCGTTGAACGTCGGAAGTTAGGGTACAAGGTAATATACACAGATGGATGTTTTGATGGTAGTCTTAGTATTTACTGGGATGCGATGAACCAAGGGCGATCGTGGTATCGCATCAACAAGGGCAACTCTCATTTAAGTTTCAATGTGCAGGGTCTGGAAAATATTCGTCATAATGGTTCCAAAATGACGGTAATATGTATCACATCGTTGAGAGTAATCATAGTGTTTTTCTCAAGTATATAAATAGCTCAAACAAAACAGATAGTGCGTGAGCTGTGTATAAATTTTGCTGGGTTACTGTGAAACCCGACCCATAATTATGAATATGACTGTTGACGCCCGTTCAAGTGACTTCGCTCACCATTAAAAAAATTTATGACGTTATGAAATTGAAATTGCCAGCCGTGATATTTTGCCGCAATTTTCGAGAAAAGTATTACGTCGGTTCCTGGCCTGGTGTGGTATAATGAGATTAACCGTTTCATGGCGGGAGCTGTGCTGATGCAGCATTAAATATCCTGTGCCAGTACATTCTCCTATATATGCGAGTATCCCATAGGGAGCCTCGCACACATAATAGAATGCACTGGCTTACAAGGTCATGGTAAATATTGTTAGGACAATGTATTCTCTTATTCACTGCCTTATATATGCGAGGCTCCCTGTGGGAGACTCGCATATATGTAAGAGAATAGATTGGCAAAATTTCAGGAAGCTCCAGTAATGGAAGGGTTAAGACTGCGAGAAAAGTCAGAAAACTGTATGAACCATGTTTACAACGCCATGGGAAACGTTGAATCATTAATACATGTACAGATACATATATGTAAAGGGTCGGAGCCACCGACACAGGGACAAGCCAGCCCGGGCTTATTCGTTTGTGAACGAACTATCAAGCCGGATAATGAGGGACGTGACAAGTAGATTTATGAAAACATCACATTTCAGCTGTTATCCCCAGACATTGCATGCTGTCTGTGTAGAGAATCCCTGATATGTTACTGAGAATGACTGTGGCCCTATCTGCTCGTTTAAATGTATTTGTTTTTCGCGAGATGAATAAAAAAGTACTGATTTCGCATGAATAAATAATTTATTGTTATTTATGTAGCATGTAGTGGTAGTTTTTAGCTCAAATTAGTCCGTGGGCCAAACAAGGTATTTTTCGAGATGGTTTGACCCCCCCCCCCCCCCACTCCAACACATGTTTCTATGTATCAAATTAAAGGTCATCATATTGCGCATCCGATTTTGCTTGTTGCCTCTTACGCAAACTGTCTCAAAATATATATATCGCTGTCTTCTTGTGTCTCAAAATATATTTTTTGTCAGGGAAGACAACTCTCAAAATAAAAATCTCCTCGAGTACAAATAAACATAATCGTTTATATTCATTATAAATGATCATAAAATCACACGAGATTCAACTCTGGACCAATTTATGAGCAAGGTAGAAAAAATATAAATATTTTGAAATTGCGAAAAATCTCTTGGATATCTAAAAAATATGACTTGTGAACCACATGGGCTATTGACCCGCAACCTGGCTCAAAGATTTCCGCAATGACACTAGCAAAACAATTTGGTTGATGGAATTCCAATTATATTTCTGTGAAAATGTGATGTGAGTGTAGACTTAACCCCACCTTCTAAAATATAATTTTCACAGAAAAACGAATTATGTAGTTTACACTTAGAATGATGCATGTAAAATTGGCGTTAGAAGCATAAACTGAAACAGGGTAGAGAGTGATGAAGGAAATTATAAATAACGGTGTCTGAACGTGATCTAAGATCAATTTTTTTGTTAAAAGTTTGTGAAAATGTTACTAATTTCTCTAAATGTAACAACAATGTGATTAACTTTTGATAGGATATGGGGTACCCTGGCGGAGGTTATAGCGGCGTTAGTTTTTCAAAATTTTGATTTATAAACATTTAATTTAATAAATTAAAAAAACACACAAATTAAAATAAGCTCACTATGGGCCTATTTCAGAAACAAATAAATGTGAATATTTAGGTTCAATATGAACCTATTTGCAGACCAGATGTACGCTCTTTATATAGGTGTTTTCACTGTGGCTCGCGCCATCCAAATGGAATAACGAGTATAAGTCCATAATGAGCTTATTCCAGAATCAAATAAGTCCAATATGAACCAATACCAATATTTAAGTCAAATATGAACCTATTTGCACGTGAATATATTGAAATAGCATAAAAATATTATTTATTCGACAATAAGTCTAGGATGGCATCTCACACTTTCCGTCACACAGTTGACTTAAGTTCGTTATGTTGGGACAAGGAAATTGTTAATCAAACCATGAGTTCACTGATATCTGCAAACAAACCGAAGGGCCCTATTATTGTTTCAATTAAATTATTCTAATGAGTAATTGATTCTCTTAAGGACTATAGATACTCATTTTTGGTGACATATCGGATAAATGTCAATTTCAAGTTGCCTATCTCCGGTGAAATATTTTATATAAAAAAATAGTTTTTCTACAGAGAATTTTTTTGTCAATATTATTATACAATGTACCTGTAAGTCCTAAGGAAATTACTTTAGCAGTATATAATATTGGGTTGCTAAACAGTTTTCAAGGCATGATAATACTTCCTGATCTATAATTGGAGTACCTATATTGTCCTTGAATGTTCTCTCACTCTGCTCATCATATGAGTCGTCAAAATTGACACTACTTCGGCCCCTGAATCCATTCATTCTCACATGCATAGTTATATACATGGAAAATCTGCGGTGAAACAAGATTTGCAACCACAGTAGACCGAGAGGAAGTATCATCCGTCTGATGTGTATGGCTCAATCAAAGGGCGACCATCCATGTTTGTCAGGACACGATATACCAAGATGGGGAGTTAATGTATTGTTCCCAGCACTTCTTGCTATGGTTTGCACGAAGATGTTTTAATGTGATTTCTTAACGAGTCTGTGGTTGGTGGTAGAAGATGTGTTCAAGTTTTCGGTTGTACAAAATAAGAACGTGTCTGTTAATTCGTCGACTTGACAACATTACGTCTCACCATAATATAGTCCACATACAAACTCTTGGTAGGATGCGATATTGTCATCGTCAATTATTAATATATTAATAGATTGCCCAAGTTGTTGCAAAATTCGCATCACATTGTACAATACTGTCGGCTATGTCGTTCACGGAAATGACACTTGACATGCGTTTGTTTGGATTCAGTATGAAGAATCATCCTTGCTCTAATTCATCGATAAACATGACATGCTAGTTTCGAACTTTCGATATTAGGGTATTCCGAGACCGCCCCATCACCATCTGGTTGACACGAGTTACGCGTTTGTGACCAACTCACATAAAACCACTAATAAATGTAATCAAACATCACAATTTATTCCGTAGAATACATTATATTTGTTCTGAAAACCACATCACTTGTAAATTGAAAGCGGTAATTTAATGTGAATTAAAGACATTTCCGCAGTGTTTACATATTATAAAAAGTATGCAAACTCAATTGACCTCACGAAGTGACATCGGCATATTCCGCAAAAAATATTTTAGCAAATCGTAAGGTAAACATAAAACCACGTGGTCGTAAATTGAATTAATTTTATCACTTATATCCGTAATTTGTAAATTAAAAATTGCATATATATCGCGAGACGTTTAGTCTAAGACATTTTTAACTAATAAGTAATATAGGATCACTTACAGTTAAAATAAACACATACTAGTGGTGGGATGTTGGAATAAAATAACAGCGCACGTTGTCGGCGATCTGTTGTGTATGGCGTACTTGATTGTTTATGAGTGATTTTGGGTGTACTGGATTGTTGGCATAGAAGCCGAACTTAGCCGAGTAGAGTACATTACGGAACACTTCGGCTTTCAGTTAAGACGTAAACCAACCAATGTTACTCCTAATAAACCTAAATATTATATGTGTAACATAAAAGTTAGATTATTATACACCATTATGACCATAATATGTCACCTTTTCCGATATATATAGCATCAGGTATTGATTTGTTACGTAAAATCGATTGAAATAGACTAGAATTTCCCGCCACCAACCCTGGGCGTAAATGTCATGCAAATGGTAACGGGATGGTCTCGGACGAAACACAGTATTTCGCTATCCCAATATCTTAGCATGTAACAGCATTACCATTCGACTAATATTACTGAAAATTCGAGCCACGCCGATCGTGACATATCAGAAAACACGTCTGAACTCCACACAAATAAAATTTGTACTCTTTTATTCCGAACGAGTTTTCGCCGATAAACAAACGGCAATGATTCTGTTAAATACAGTTGCTGCATATAAGTCAAGGCGTTTTGCGTGTTGCTAATTGGGGAAATGAATTTATGAAAATACACAAATGACTATTGTTTTCTGTATTCCTATTCGATCATCCCATCGGAGTGTTCAACATTACTTTAACCATTTCTATACTAAATGGTTTCTCCCATTCAGTTATAAACGTATTTATACATTGGAATGATGAATATTCATTTGGAGGGGTGTTCAGGCTATATTATCAGACGACAGTCAGACGAAAAGATAATACAACTGCTGAAGGGTTCAGATAATAAGTTCAGCAAACGGTCGTTTGTTGAACTTATTATCTGAACATTTCCTATGGGAACTACTAAGAATGAGTATTTTGTTTAGAAACGGTTAACTGTTTACAAAGTATCCGATTTGTGAATAGAGTATGTTAGAAACAGCAGCTGCCTCATGGAAACGTGAAGTATGCACGCTAATATATATCGATATTTTACCTCACGGTCTCGTCACTTCAATTGACTTGAGTAGTCCTATAAATAATAATCACTGGTCATTAATTACACTCTTTGCCTACACGACAGCACCCGATGCGAGAAGCAAACACAATCAAATTTGCATTGCTGTTGTCCATCAACATTACTGGCGATTTCACGTCCTTATCGAATGTCAGTTTGTTGTCGATATGAACTCCTATACTAGATCTTTTTCCAACCCCGATGGTGTTATTTCTGGGTGGCTTGGATCATCAGACATATAATACTTTAACTTTGGATTGTGTAATATAGGCCAATGTGTATATTCATTTTGAGCAGATGCAGCAAGGCGCCATTCCCATGTCATCGATCCAGCGTCAGCAGCTTGGTGTTGAACTCAATCCCCTCGACTTCATATTTATAACATCGTAGGCATTTATGAACCATTTGTTTCTGTTACTTTAACGAAAAATGACAATAGGAACAATATTGCAGGACAGGGCAACTTGTGTTTTCGGGGGTGCTGACTCGCGCACTATAAACGGCACCTCGCCTCGTCAAAGAGTCGTGTTCGGTAAAAAACAAATGCAGACCCCCCCCCCCCCGGCTATATAAGATAATTTATACCTGTATTTGACATCATCGCCGAAACCAGCAATATGCCCTATGTGTGAATATTCGACATCCAGACGTATGTGAAATTCTTTTGACGTGTGCGATGTCCGTTTTAGGTATAAATTACAATTTCTGTAAATAGACTGCAGCTCAAGTTCTCAACAACCAAGTGCCAGCCGTGGTCACTCGACCGGGAAGATAATATTCTATTTATTTCAAACACGATCGAATGTGTACAGATTAAATTGAGTCAAGATATATAGACTTGCAGTGGCTGTGTGTGTTTGAATGCACATTGTTGACCATTCGCGACCATCAATACTTGTTCCTGGATCGACGAACACAATATAACCCACATGTTCTCCTGGATCGTAAGCTCAATATGAACTAATTTGAGGGTCGATAAAGGTTCAATATGGCTGAATTGGTCATTATCGCATGGTATCACACAAAACGACACCCATGATCCCTCAAACGTGCAAAATGACACCCAGGATATCAAGGTCTCGTTCGTCTGCTGCAGTCAAAACCAACGCGGGTGGAATACCCATCAAATTCGGGCGAAATTTCACTCGAGAATTACAAATAATTATTGTATTAATTATTAACACATGCTACTAATTTAAACTCGAATTTGTTATGAGAATTTCGGACAATAAAAAAAACCCGGCCACAATCTGTTTGGTCGTAAGTATGGCCGTCCGTCTGCCTGCCCATGGACGCATTTTTTTCTGAGCCTGTATTCCCACATTATTCAGTCAATTATTTTGAAATATTTAGTACCTGTGATTATGAAGACCGTTCGACTCTTTTAGTGAAGTTATCCGACTTTTTCGACTTAGAAATTGTTCGCAACGTAGATAATCCATGCATGTTGTTTGAGCGTGTACTCCTTGTGTTGTTTAAAAAAAATATACTAATACATGTATATGTTAAATACGGCTACACTTATGTAGCCCAATTACGGGGGTACCCCTAGTCATATTAGGACAGTGCCGCGTCTATATATAGTTACTTTTAGACCAAAGCTCTAAAGTTTCAACAGAGGTTGAATACATAGACAAAACAAGAGAATCGAGAATCTTTTATCGAATGAGTTGCGGATGATGATGGGTATATGTCGCGAGAGCGAAATGTAACTATGCGCCGTCCACAGCGAGTTCAATAAAAGATTCAAGATTATGACGCAAGTTGTGTTCTTATTTATTCTACACCGTTGTGTCACATACGTTCAATCAATGACTGTTACCCTCATTGATACTATAGCCATCTCTATAGTGATTTCAGTTTGACGAATAACCATGCAGTAATGATCGGGCATCGCTCGAAGCGGATTGTCAACAAAAATAGGTCCGGCTTGTATTCCGATATAGATATATACAATAATATGTATAATTCAATGGCTGGGATTCCGTTGAATACATGTGCCTCACGCCAATGTATGTGGAATAAAACCAAACGAAGACCATCTGTCCACGTCCATAATTTGAAGATACATCACTACTCCCATATTGGACAACACGCATATGATGGTACATATGATTTCGGTTGGTTTATTCTCGTTTCATTCCCAAGACCATAATTATTACGTAATTGTATAGTAAGTTTTATTGAGGGAAGAATGACCACACGGGTGGTTCACTTTACTTGCAAATCACTCCACTGCGCGTAGAAACCAACTGCTCGTGACAAGCTACTATAACAAACATGCCCAGTACAAATGTTCGTGTTTCAGTAATACTGGTCAGGGACATACATGTAGCGGTAGTGTTGTGTGTGCACCCAATGCAGACCACAGGTAATGGGGTCGTTATCTCTGATTCGCTGTGTATATATAAACATGTGCATGGGGGTACTTTAGCGTTCGATCTGGGTCGATCACACATTGGCCCCCTTTGAAAATGAAAGTTTGGAAAATCCGTGGTCAAAAGAAGCAAAACACCTTATCTGAAAACCGACCAAAGTAAATGTACAGGGTATACTACACCAGCTATCTGTAAAGTAGAACGGCTAGGCAACAGCAGCGACAACCTAAATGTTCGCAGTGCTAATTTTGATCAGCCTTGGAAATTATAAATTGGTCAACCATTTCATAAACTTACTTTTTCCTGGTGGTCCGACGTCCACTTTGGTAGGTTTTACTTTACCCATAATCAAGGTTAGTAACTATCAGAAAACTAAAAAGATTGTCAACAGAACAGAAAACGATATGAATTCCACAATAAGTCCGGAATTTAGTGCGTATACGTGTGTTGTGCCAACGTTCTGCTTCACTCTGACTTGGTACCAGTCATAGAATGGTGATGAGTTATTGACTTTTGAAGTGCGTTTGTGCCGAAGTACTTCCTTATTCACAAAATTTATGAAAACCACAGCGATTATTTATCCACCTTTGCCATATATAGTCTTGACATGTCTATATATATGTCCATAATATATTTACATATAAGCACAAGCCAGGAATGACTCAAATCCGAAATGGTTTCTGCACTACCCCTCCAAGGACCACCTTGGACAGAGATAAAACCGTCAAGCGAGTATTTACAGAGTGTTATCTTTCGTGATTTGCATATAATATCGCAGTGGTGCGGGTACCTTCGTTGTCTGGACTGAGTGGCGTGTTCGATAGGGTTTCAAACACGGAAGCTCGGGTAGAACACCCGGGTGTGCCTTGTTATCGATAACAATAAATCGCCAGGTTGACGAGTGTAAATGTTATTGTTAAAAACTCCTAAGAAAACACCATTGGGACTCATTTGGGAGAGTTTTTTTTTCAAAGCTCGCGTGGTCAAATTTCCAGTAATTCCTCTTGAAAGCTGGTAAAGAAAATTGAACAATGAGCAATTTAGCTACACAATTTTAAATATTTGTTGTAAAGTGACATTCTACACAATTTCATCCCTGTTGCACTAAGCCGTGTTCGAAATACTCAAATAGTGGGTGAAGCCATTTGAAATGTCCACTTCAAACGTGTTACAGTTTGTAGTTATGGATACACCTGGACGTGGCTATGCGGTCTCCGTTTGGAGGGGGTATCCACCTTGGGGATTGGAATTCCCAACATCACCCATTTGAACCAGTCCATGAAATTCCACTCGCACCTCATTCACTCAAAATAAAGTTTGGTCAATATTGTTGGGTTATCCAATGTTGGGTTAATGGTCGGCTCAAATTCCAGAAGAAGGGTTCAATTGTTGCGTTAGATTGTTGGGTTATATTAGTTTAGTAAATAATTACTGGTTTTGAGTTGCGCCCCCTTGATAATGATTTGATGGATGTGAGCTCTCTTTGTCATATTTTCTTCTCTTTGTTGGTATCAAACTCAAATAAATACACTATGAATGCATCTGTTATGTTGGAATTATATTATTGTTGTAGTATAGCCGGTGTCTTTGGTACAAGTATTCTTTTCTTGGTCTTTGTTAATGTATTCCCGGAAACGAAGTCACAATATATTTATATATTACACTTCGATTCGGACATAAATATTACATAATATAGGTCGAAGTCAAATTCAATATCTCTCCTCTATTCAGGCGTTATTGTCCGAAATGAATCCATTCATTGGACTTATTTTGAGGAAACATAATAAATGACAAGAATCTCATATTATATGGTCAAAACTCATTCATTTAGATGAAATATAGTTATATATTGACTTAGGTTTTCTCTAACCCCGTGTTTAGTTCAAACAAATTCAGTTTGGTTAATTTAACCCAATGTTTGGTTACTTTTTAGTCTATATTTAACCCTTTACCCAACAGAACGGCCCTGTGCCAATGCATTCTCTTATATATGCGAGTCGACCATAGGTCGCCTCGCATATATAAGAGAATGCATTGGCTTAACACATTAAAAATTATAAAATTGTTAAAGAATGTAAGAAAAAATGGTAAAAAGTGTTAAAAAAAGATGTTTTTTAGGCCAATGCATTCTCTTATATATGCGAGGCGACCTATGGTCGACTCGCATATATAAGAGAATGCATTGGCACAGGGCATAACTGTAACTATCACAATGTGGTCAAGGAGCCGGTTCCAATGATATCCATATTTGTATGGTTCTATTGAGACAGACCGAAGATATTATAGGCGGTTGAAGCTTTATTTGGCCGGTTTTGGCCGGTTTGTTGGGTAAAGGGTTAACAGCTCTAACCCAAAGTTTAGTCTCATTCGGTTGATTAAACGTTGGGTTACAGTTTGACTAAACTTTAGTTATGTTTTGTTGGAATTTCAGAACAAAAGTATGTCGTTCTGATAGTTTGATATTCAAATCAGTACCTATTGTAAAATATTATAGTTTAGAGAAAAACAGACAAGAAATAATGTCCCACTTTCGGTAAAACTTATGGACTGAACAAAATCAGTTGGGAATTTCCAACCACGGGGTGTTAGGGTTAATATTTCCAACAGTTGGGAAGTTTGAGTTACCAGTTGGAATTTTCCCTGACAAACCATAATGCAGGATCGATCTCAAAACTGTACGTTTTTTCACATGTGCTATAAATTCATGAGAATACACGGGCGAACAGACGGTGTGCGCTCACTACGTTGCCAGGGACAAGTTACTGCCAATCGTTTGAGTGGTACGTTTGTGTGAAATTCAGCAACACACGACATGTCTTAGTTTGTACTTCGTTGAGGTAAAAGTACATTTGAATAATATAATTTCAACTCGAAGTATAGATGCTCAGTGCTTATTGTATGAACTTTGCTATGTCGTCTGCCTTTGTAACTCTTCTGTCTGATATTTTGCGCACACTCAATGTTTACTGTTGAATAGACTACATGGTTCATGGACCAAAAACTGCAAAAGTAAAATAAAAACGTAGTAACTGGACCGTCTTTTTAGTTTAATTCTATCAGTTCTTTCAAATTATATAACACCTATAGTCTGAGGAGCTATATTTGACTGAATAAATGTCACCAGATGTCGCAATACTTATGCTATGTTGTTCCAAGTATAGCTATATATAGTGGGATATTCATATTGAGGTATAGGGGATTGATAACAGTCTATTCATACGACTATTCATCTATATAAGGTAAAATGAAGGTTGCATCTTTGCTACCATACTTGGGAAGATAAATGCCGACAATGTTGAAGACTAAACAATAGTAAACATATAATCTTTCAGTCCATACAAAACAACATATCTGACATAAAATATATTTATCATAAATGCATTGACATACTGGTATGTGATTGGCAAGAAAAATGCTTGTTTAACATTGTTAATAATAATCAAAATAGTACAAAGGATGACATTTCAGATACATGTTAAAGATGGTCTGTCTCTTCCTAAATACGTTTTATATAGTTGTGTGGTATATGTGGTTTCAGATAATAAAAATGAGTCGAAGACACCACGTCCTGTCCGGAAACGCTTCTATCAATTAATATTGATTTTTTTATCGATATTTTCTTATATAATGCGATAATCAATTGGAACATTTTTTTCGTTGCCAGTAAATTTAGAACCGCCATGAGACTTTCAGGCAATATCGCAATGTTCTCCCGCTTGCTGCGCCCCGAACGTTTCACGAGGCATAAATTGTCCCAAATTGTTAGTGTATGTATTATACCATGCAGAAAAATCGAAATAAAATCAATATTAAAGCCACATGGTGGTCTACGCTAGAAAATACACTCGATAAATACTTTAACTGGGCATTATATGTCCCAGAAATACGCATTGAAGTAATAAAAAATACAACATTGAACACGGAGTTTATATCACAAACAACCAACAGCCAAGTGCACAGCATGAAACAGAAAAGTGCGTTCCTTGTTAGTCTATTCCTGTTATATATACGGTAGTAATAGTAAAGAGCGTTTGCTTCACTTTTGTGCGAAAAACAGCTGGGAAGTGGCTGTTACCACGGTAAGTATCTGTCAGAGCATATATATATATGAAGCCGGTATAAGGGTACGTTCACACACTGGCAAGTTTGCACGTACGATTTGCAGGCAGTTCGGCGTAGAAAACGATATGGTGCCATCTGGGACTAATATAGACGGGATAGCCATCTTCCTATTTGCCTCTGTATGAACGTCCCAGCGGACCGGACTTTATACTCACCTACTCGCACCAGCGCACCAAGCGGCCATATATCTGTTTGTTGTCGGCTTGTGAACACGGATTGTTTTTGTTAATAATTTTCACTTTTGGATCACGCATTACGGTAAGTTACGTAGACAATTTACTACTTTGCGCGAATAAATATGTTTACTGTTATATACATTACCGATTTGGGTTCACTAAATCTTTCAATACTGTTTTCTTAGTGCTTTAAATTGATCTGAAAATCTGGAATTTTGTTGACATCCACTCGCATCAATTTGCCCACCCATCCACAGCGCCGATTTTGTCGTTTTTCGTTCAATTTTACTGGTATATAATTTATTTTGCGAACACACAAACATTGTGATATGCTACAACGTGGTATAAATTAGATAGAATCTCGCAAGAATAACAGGTATTTGCAGGCAAATCTCAGTTGCGCCTTTACAAGTGGAACTATAGAAATTTTACTTCTCATGTCGTTCGCGTTGGTAAAGATGCATATTATATGCAAGTTTACTTTCATATTATGGCACCATGTGGTTTTCTATGATGAAATGCCCGCAAAAACATACCGTGCAAACTTGCCAGCGTTTGAACGTAGCCTAACAATATTTCGTGTATTTGTCAACACAGGAAGAGATAGACCATTTCTAAAGTACATCAAATGTTCCAAACTCAGTAGCAACAACTTAAACAATATCAATCAAAACATCACATACAAAATTACATATATTTTTTAAATGCTGACAAAAATAACGAATAAATATTCGCATATAATTTGACATAAAAATACTGTATATATATATGATAAAATATCACAGCCAAGCTTGAGCAATAAGTGTACAATCAGAGCTCGTTTTATAAAGATTATATATTCATGGATATCGACTTCCAACAACGCATTGTTTTTGTTCATATAATAATGTAGTTTTACTTCACAGTTGGCTTCAGCCCAATAACGTCATCCCACTAATACCCAATGACGGGGACCTACATCGCAACATTTGCTCGAAAATGGCGGCAATTTTTATATTATTTCTGAGTATTCCAAAGATATCAAAAATACTGGTTTCCAGCAAGTCATCTCGGATACCGCAAAAAAAAAATAGGATTTCGTTAGACATTCTTGGACGGACTTTATTTACTACAGAAAGACTTAATCAAGTCATATAATTTAGAAATATAGAAGTTTTCTTCAATACAGAACAATGAAGAGCACTCATTGTTAATCTATTCCTGATATGGAAAAGATAAAGAGCGTTAGTCGAAAGTGTGTGTAACAAAAATGAATATCACTATGGCTTTGTCAAGAACTATATTACGGAGTATATAAAGCATCAAGATCGACATTTCGTGTATTTATCATTTCCCTCTTTCCAAAATGCGAAAACAGAATGATTCTCTCCTCTGATGTTTAATAATTAATATGTTAAACATTTGTGTGTGTGTGTACATCGTTAGGCAGACGACGCAGACCTTTAACCTCATGTTTTTAAGATCTCCTCTCTTGTAAAGCGCAATGAAACTAATTTGTTGTCTAATGCGTTTTAAAAATTATCTTAACCCTTCCATGACGGGAGCTTTTTGAAATTTTGCAAAAACCCTGTACCAATGCATTCTATTATATATGCGAGCCTCCCACAGGGAGCCTCGCATACATAAGAGAATACATTGGCCTAATACTATTTTCATTGACATTGTAAGCCAATAAGTTCTCTTATATATGCGAGTCTCCATATGGGCGCATATATAAGATGATGCACTGGCACGGCATCTTTAATGGTGCACCAGCGCAGCTCCCGTCGTGAAAGGGTTAATAATAATTGTAGTAAACATTTCAATTGAAATACTGTAATTATATCACTGAATATATATATAAATTCTCCTTTCTGTCCCATTCGTGAAATGCTTGTTGATTGCAGACGACACATCATATCCGCTACTCTTTGGGTACTTTATTTTTCTTTCCCAGCAGCTTCATCAGCCCCTTACTCATATAGTAAGGCTTCGCAGCAGAACCGTCGTGTCGCTCCAAATCCTCCACTGAAAACAATAAGTGCTAAAATATTAAAGGTACTCAATCCGATCAGACGTTATTATTACCACTTGATTTTAGAGTTATCCATCTTCATCCGCATCTTCATCCGTTTGACCACGTGCTTCTGGTCCACAAATAATAGAAATAGCAAACTTCAAAAATCGATATCTAATCACTCTGAGCTTTGATGGGTGGGTTCCTCGACTCGAATCAAATATTTTTTATCCCCGAAGCCAAAAAATAGTAATTTAGGGGTGCTTAATCGGATGGGTACCTTTAACATTGAACATTATCCGTAATAGAGAAGCTAACCCCAAAAGGGTCACATTCTTACGAATCTGACGACTGATTCAAGGGCTAAAACCAATCTAATTCGAGAAATTAAACAACAACTACAGTCTTTGTTTGTACTTCTCCGAAGTACATACATGTACGTTTGAATAACAGACTTTCATCTCAAATTAGATACGAATACTTATACTATGAACATTACTATATAAGCTGTTGTTTGCCATTGTTGTTGATATTCTCCTGTATGTTTGTTTGTGCTTACGCAATGTCTCTTATTAAATTGTCTGCATGGGTCGTGGCAATCTCTACCAAGATTCAAGATTTAAGATTCTTTATTGTTGTTCTAATTGTATGTGTAATATACGCACACAACAATATATAACCAATAGCACAATGGTGTAAACAAATAAAATGGTAAGTATAACATTGAAATTTAATGAAGTCATCGTAAACATTTGCCGTCGTCGCATGCATATAGAGATGGAAAGGTGGTAAGGTGGTGCAGCGGTGATCCGAATGGCTATGCATGGTTGTAAAGTCCATGCATGTGAGGTATACCCCCAGCGAGGATGCAAATTTTTGGGCGTACACACACACACAACTTGTTCTCAATTATTTTTGGGCGTACACCATATAGTTTATTCATTCTTTCAGCCACCACATCAGGTGGTATAAAGAGAAGATGTAATGAATACATGTATACATAAAACAAATTCCGACCATTATACCGTGAGCGAAGGCTGTTAAAGGTACTCAACCCGATAAAACTCCTCTCAATTACTATTTCAATGGCCTCGGGGGTCAAAAATATTTGATTCGAGTCGAGGAAGTCACCCATCAAAGCTCAGATTTGTTAGATATCGATTTTAGAAATCTATTATTTTTCATTATCGGGAATACTATCTGGCCCAGAACTCAGTAAAAATTGCGTTAAAATTACCACTTGATTTTAGAGTTATTCATCCTTGTCTGTTTGAATAGATTTTGAGTACACATCCAGAGCAGATTACGGCAGTTATTAGTACTAATCTCGAGAACATAACAAATTTGAAAAATCAATATCTAATAACTCTGAGCTTTGTTTGATGGGTTCCTCGACTCGAATCAAATATTTTTTACCCCCAAAGCCAAAGAAATAGTAATATAGGACCCTCTGATCGGATTGTTGTTGTTGGAATCTGTTGAGATGGGGACCCTCTTTACAGGTTGAGTACCTTTAAGCAACTGAGTATTCGTGTTTTTTCAATGCACTTATTCTTTATATAGCTAACTTAACCTAACAGCATCGGCACACGGTATATAGTTTGACAAATATTTTTAAAAACACAAGTATGGTGGATGTTGAAAACATAAATATTATACTTAATATCAGAACGAATTGGGTTTTTTGGGCGTAAACGTACACACAACTTGTTCTCAATTATTTTTCTGGAAACTCATTATTTATCAAGCGCCATGGTGTGATTCGACAAATGAATCACTTAATTTCTTTCGGATGGTTAAATCTTGTCCTATGTCGATCTGGAGAGGCTGGTTACTATGCAGGGAACACCCAAAGTACAAAGCTAAAGCTCTCTATATGGCAAACGTCATCTCCAGAACGACATATGACAACAACGCATTATGCAAGCATTGTGGGTGCCAATACTCTGACCTCGTGTCACACGTGTTCCTCCATTGCTTCTTTCCGCATTTACAGGAACTCAGAAATGAATTCTGGTATAAAATCATAAATATATTCGGAATTCGTACATTTTCATTCCAGGATTCCTCACTTATGCATGTGGATGTGGAAGTCATCCTACTCTGGAACTCATGTGTGATGAGAAACGTTTATTTGTTCATTGTCTCATATTTGTGTGTGTGTCATTAATTGCTCCATATGACCAATGCAAAATGTGTGTCCTGTGAAAGAACGCATGATATCACGAGACTCATATGGCGCCTGCGGTTGTATATGAGCTCACAACTTTAAATAACATCGGCTTATAATTACATGTAATAGAAGTATAATTGTCCCGTTTCGTATTACACAATTCCATTGAGATACATGTAGTTTGGTCAGGGAAGTTTTCTATTGTGACCAAGCCAAACTCCATGATGATTTCGCTGTGAATGTTATTTTTCACCCGTATATATAAGTGCAAACAACGAGCTGGCTCGATTGAGCATAAATGCACATGGGTGTGTGTATATGTATGTATATGTCTGTAGATATATATTATGTATATATGTGTGTACATGTATGTGTGCATATGAGTATGTGTGTATACGTATATACTATATACATACAATCTAGCGCAAACGACAATATTATACATGTGTACATATATTTGTATATACTATATGTTGTACATAATATCTTCATTCATTGGAGGAATAAACAATTCAATCTCAATCTCACTGATTTTTGGTAAAGCACACCAATTCCCAAGGTTGGCGAAGGAATAGTTCAGTGAGTATCCCATTGTTAGGCACACACAACTCATAACAGACAAATCGCACGGGGCTTCAAAGTGGGATCTATTCACATTCAACGGCGATCAGTTCATGTTAATCACGTTGTTGCATGGTGTGACTAACAGGCTATTGTGTCCAATCGCGGCCAGCGCACGGATTGTGCGTCGTGGTCAAAACACGCTCAACGGCACATTTCCAGTTGATCGCATTATCTTGGATCATTTGTGCTCTAAGTCCGTCAGAGCACGCGAATAGTCTGCGACTCGATTTATTCTGGTAAAGAACAATTATTGTGCTCTAACCCTTACTTATTGAACACGTATTTTCTCCAATTTACAAGAATCTTGTAAATCCTGGTATCTGGACAGCGTCGATAACGTGAGAGAGGTTAGCGATGATATGAGAGCTCGGGGGTCCTGGCCCAAAAACAGCGAACATCTCAAAAACGTATAGTAACCCGACCCTCTGCCATTATAATACGGAGGAAGTGACGTATAGCGTTGTTAGTACATGTACTAATGATGTCGGAATGTTTCAGACTATCGATTGCGAAATTCATGTTCAAATAACTACAACGAGGCTTGATATGGTACATGTATTTTGCAGCACATTAACATAAGAAATTAGTTTTATTTGTTCATAAACGTTTTCAAATGTTTGATACACAAATATAAAAAATAGAACCGTTAGTCCACGTTTTGACAAATGGGCACCAGAAGCTGGAATCCTTCTCATGCACCGAAGTGGACGGCTTGTCGATCATTCGAAAACGTTGTCACATTTTAATGGGGCATTTAAAAACAAATTCTGCTGTCTAAACAGATGCTAACTGAAGCATAGCTGCAACGAATACCATGTTTACTGCCACATATATGCATATTTTATATCACTCGTTCTTTACTAAATATTCATTGACGAGTATTTCCGTTAAGAAATGTTCAGATAATAAGTTCAACAAATGACCACAGGTCGCTCGCTGAACTAATTATCTGAAGAAAAAAATTCATAATCAATAGGAATCCTTCTGCAATTTTATAATCGGTTCGTCCGATCTGATTAGATTTCCTTTCCTGAAGATCCCTTCAAATGAATAATAATCCATTCCGGTATATACTTTTGTAACTGGGTGAGAGAATTCATTCAGTAAATAAAGGGTAAAACTAAGGACTTTGGTATACTCACGGAAGCACAAAAATATCGTGTCGACTGCCATGCTATACACGCTGAAGAAACAGGTGACAATGATAAAGGTTCCAATGATCAACACCTGGAATATAAAATATGTAGTGAGTGACCAGGAGTGACTGAAGGTATGTTGCGGCGTTTGTGGTTGGATTTGGTTAGTTTAGATTATATTTTGTGATATGTGCTTTTGGTTGGGAATTTGGCCGGGTTCTATTTGATATACTCACGTTGAGTGATTGGTGATGTTGTTATGGGTAAGGCTAAGTTATGGATAAGTCTGGGGTCAATACTTAAAAATTTCGGCACATTTGATTTACATAATAGTGCAATTTTGAATAGTATAGTCGGCGCGGGCACACGTGCTTCCTTATGAGCGAATAAAAAAAACTAGTTGGTCATCATCAATTGACATAACATAAGATATTAACTATTTAATAAATAGAGCATGGCTTGGAGTTGTCTACGCGGGTATAGTGTCCAGTGGGTATAGTTCACGACGCGAAGCCAGATGAACTATGCCCACCCTACAGTACTGGGCACTATACCCGCATATTCAACGACTAGGCATTCCCTATTTATTATCTTCACCGAAATATTCGAACGAACTTGTATCATGCATACTACATAACTGTATCCTACCAACATGCACCAACTGTTCAAATTCCATCATAAGACGTTAAAAGAAATCATGTACAATCACTCGCCTTAGTAAATTGGTGGACACATATATGTATATATGTTTTGGAGTTGTTGCCTCTCTTCATAGCTTTGTGCATGCTAGTTTGGTATAGTATTGTGTTAAATTTAGCACGATAGTATACTAGTATATATAGTGGTGTGCCAAATTTAGCACAACGCTACACAATATAGAACACAGCTATCGACCAATCAGAAGGCGCCGTTTCTGGGTAGGTGAAATATATGTAATGACTAAATTTCTCTAAACATGTATAAGTTATATTTTGTAGTCCTGAATCCATGTGGAGCATTTGTTGGGCTTGCTGAGGCTGGTTTGGGTTATATCCGATAGCGAGAAATACACGCTACAATGAGAGTTCATATATCAAAGACGTATACTCACTATAACAGGGGTAAGGTAGAAGTTGAGTGTGGGTTTGTAATCGGTGAAGATAGCCACATCTCCTTTAAACCAGAAGAAAGAACCGACACCTAGAACAAAATTAAATATGGTAGGTAAGATTGTGTCTAGACAGGTTGGTGATTGGCCGAATGTCCATACAGTGCATACGACTGCATAATTCAAAACAAACAAAAAAGACTTATGTTTCTGATAACCCGCCCACCCCTCTTCAAACTGCCCAGACGGTATTAATTTTAATGATTTTGTAAAAACAAACAAACAATTTTGTTTAAAATGTTTTGTTATGTAGTTTATACACATATCCGTCCGCATTGACAATTGGTGAACCAAATACGTGATATGTATCATTCCAGTTATATGCCATGGGACTGGATCTGCACAGTGTAATATGTAACAGTGACTATTATTTACATGTATACACATACATGTACACAATAAAGTAGATCACTACATATCAGACGACGATATAAATATTTGCTGATCACCATGCTATACATTGGAATGGTATGTTCTTCGTTTCTGGGGATGATCTGGAACAATGAGCAGACGATATAGGCAGAAAAATACCGCTGATATTTCTCATTGGATTCTAATACATTCAACTGTAGGGATGATACTAAATAAATTCAACAAACGGCTAATCAACTAACTACTCATCATTAACTAGTATCCAGTTAGCAAATTGTAAAATAAAGTGCACCAGCATGAATATTATATAGCCATCATCTAAATAATCAATTAAATTACAACGTACAAGGGATATATATGACTATGTTGGAGCTAGGTTAATTCGAAACAAATAGCAAATAAAATGAAAACATAAAATATAATGACACCCCCGCCAATAATTTGTCCATGCTCGTTACCAGAAACACATGAATATTTTTGTTTGGCCTATATAATGGACATTATAAGGTAGAATTATTGAATAGCAGTCCGCATACGATAAACTGCACGCATGTACACCGTTTGAGTATCGACAATGACTACCAAGTCGATGTCCATAATAGGTGGAGTGTATTTCCCTTTATTAGTAATCACCGAAATCACCAAGGCATGTCTTAATTCTGATGCTCGAATTTCTTGAAAATTTCACAACAAATGGTAGGAAATAATTATTTAACTCAAGTAACATGCTAAAATGGTGCCAGTCGTTTTATTGTAATCTTTATGAAACATCAATGACTTATAATTCCATTGTACATTTAATCGGTAATAGATATACGATATGAGGCATGAGTTTGATGAACCTCTCTAATACATTAATTGAAAACGCCGATACTGAAGATTTGCAGAAACCGGTACTGGTACAGGTGTAAGAGGGATTACTCTATATTCACTTACCAACAGCAGCCGTGATCAGCAGTTTGCTCAGCAGAAATACAAAATCCACGACTTTGTCCAGCACCACGACTCTGAAATACAACAGGGCATTAGAGGAAACATTGAATTGGAAAATTAATATTGGTTCTAAAACTTAAATGATCATCGTCCGCTAGATTTGTTTCTGTTTTGTCTTTGTCTTAAGAAGGGGGTCAAGTGACCAATTTTGAATGCGCATTTCCATGCAAATCTCCGCAGAAAAAGTTACAGAGTTGCAAATAATTCTGGGTGTGACTTTGTGGGGTATTGAAAACAATTCATATTTATCTGATGGGTCGGCTTGGATTTTTTTCCAATAGAGAGTTGATGTATTTAGTTTAGAATTTTATATTGATTTTTTAAAACTAGGTTAAGTGTTGTAATTCCAGAAACAAATTCTCAAAAATAAATTTGCAACAAAAATGTCCAACGTGCAAAGCCCAGTCGTCAGTTAAATATAATGTCTGCAATTTAATATTTACGAGGTGGTTTCGCAGTAGACGAAATGTGCGTGTACGTTTTGAAACCATTTTATGTCAGAACTGGTGTGGTTTGTCAAAACGAGAACAAAGAATGGCCCTCCTTGTAATGTACATGGAAAAGCAGACCTGATCCCCATACAAGGCCCTCTATAGTCAGGTTCCCATAATCCGGATACACTGACGAAACAATTCCAATAAATGAGTAAAAGATGGCTTCTCACCTGACTATGTTTCGCAATATTAAAAAGAAGGCCTCTTTGGCAGAGCTGCAGAAGTTTTTCCCATAAACCGCACACTGAAAAGGAAAAGTACTATATTTATGCCTGTTTCAGACGTAGAACAAGGAAATAGTTTTGAGAAAATTTGATAAATCAGTAATGACTGCGAACAAATTTGAGAAAAAAAGAGAGATAATTTGATCAAAATTGAAAGTGTGCATGTATATATCTATATATAGTATATTTATACACTCACCATAATATATGCGTTTTTATTGATGAACCTCATGAACTTTTCCAGGCACCAGAAACAACATTTGAGGCACCTGAAACGAAAATGAAAACGTATGACTATCAAAGTAATATAATAGTAATATATATTATATAGTAATATAATAGTAATATATATTATATAGTAATATTATAAGTTATTGTGGTGGATTGACGGTAACATGGTGTGACATTGACGGTTTGGAGTTTATGTTCAACCGATTCGCGAAGCGACGAGGTTGAACATACGCTCCAAGCCGTCAATGTCACACCATGTTACCGTCAACCCACCACAATAACGTATATGTTCTGCCGACAGTCCTGGTCATTATCAGAAATTTGACATTCATTCCGAAGAATGATCAGCAGAAAATGTCAAAATCGCTCTCGCCATAACGTTGTTCAACGTAAATGACGTCATGAAAAAAGAAGGCCAGCGAGAGACGATGAAACCGTTGTCTTGGTTGCCCTTATGTTGACGGCTCGAGACGTAAACATAGGATATGTTGGCCAATCAACGACGCTGTTTCTTACTGGAGGCGGAACATAATAGTAATATATGTTGTATAGTATAATATAACAGTATAAATATAAGTTCTTTCATGACGATCATGAATGTCAACTTGCAAGGTCTTTTCGTTTACATTTCTCATTAATAGATAGTTTCAAGCGCAGTAACACATTTAATTTAAATGTGCCCCATCGGTCACAGTGCTGTCTCCCTCATTGTGTGGAGGCACTGACTCAGTATGTGTGTCCATTGTTTTAACTGAGCTTGCTTCAGTGAGCGTGAACAAATTCTCATAGAAATGGCCATGTAGCGATGAGAATGGCACATTGAGATGACCCTCAACTCAGATCAAACTTGAATATCGGGCCCGATTTTCGCCCATGCCGGGGTTCGTCTAGCCCAGACTGCAATGATCTTATCCTCGACACAATCACCTCGACTAATGGGTCATCCTAAAAAACAAAGTCCTTTCACAGAAAGTTGGAATGCGTATCAGTCTGAACATGGGTTTCATAGAATTAGCTGAAGTTATTATTCTATTTGCCCCAACATTTATCTGAAGATCATACCATGCCCACTTAAATTAGTCCAATATTCTACCCGCTTCCGATTGATTAGTCTATCGTAACGCGCTTAACAACCACGCACAATGGAGCTTTCCACAGAGGCCACACCCCACAGCGGTAGTACCGCCCACTGGTAAAAAAGACTCTATCCTATAATCCACATAAATATTGTCTGTTACCCGACTGCACCGACATGTTTAATGATTTAGGTCAACAAGTTGTGCCGTCGGTTCGTATTATGATGTGTTTTATTAGGGTATAAAACACATGACCCAATTGTCAGTAATGTTGACCAATCACTGACCATGATTTAGTGTAACACGCGGCCTGTGTAAATATTTATTGTTGTGAGGTTTGGTTTGTGAGTTCTTCGCCGTTTAAGTGGCAGAAGCTCGTTTTGCATAAATACAGTCAAAACTTGCTAGAGATTTGCAACAGATCTCTGGACCTATCTGGTGAAAATTCTTGAATTGCACATGTCATCTTCTTCGTTGTATATAGAATACGAGCACGAAATATGAGAAGACAAAAACAATGGATTTCAATACTTTTGAGAGGTTGAATATATTATTTGTCTTTTTTGTCCCTTTCGTTACCAACATCTACTGGAATAATTAGGAGATGTTCTCACTTGTCCGGCAGGTATTGTATCGGAGGTAGGTGTGATAATCCTCAACATGAAAGAGTTGCCGCTTATAGTCTGTATCTGCAGTTACTTAGGTTTTTAACTGTTTTACAGTTTTTTTATTTAAGCAACATTTTGGCTGATTTACCGGTATTCCATTTGGGGACCATTTGAACAACAGTTGCACTTAACGATTTATTATATTATATTATTTATATATTTAATACATTTATATAATATAATACATTTATACAACATAATAATCATCACATACAATACAATCAAAAACACATCAAAAGCCATAATTAGTAGCTTATGAATGTTATTTGTAGGTATGAATGTTGTGAACATATTTACGAGTAACACTGATGTATTTCATGAGTGACGTGATAACTTACTTGAGCAAAAACTTGGCTACTGGGTTTGTTGTTCCACTAAGCTTGTGATCAAGGTACTCCAGGAAGACTCTTATCATCTGAATGATCGCTATAATTAGTGACCCGAAAGCCAAGGTTCCGGTGTGGTACCTGTGAAATATATAACGTGAACATTATCATCTGTATAATGTTTTGTATATAATAGTTTAGAGATCTGTGATAGTTTACATGTATGATATATATCATGATGTGTTTTGGTATGTTGTGCAGGATACTCGCCGAACATCATCCTCATGGAATTATGGTATTTACAATATATAATATATATATTGTAAATACTTCACCACTATACCTACTGTATCTATGTAGTATTTAGGTGATAAACACTAACAATTGAATTGATATGCTAGAATGACCCCTCCCCCATATACCACATATACATATATTTTATTATTATTTTGATCAGTCTGATAATTTAATAATAAGTGATCGTCCGGCGTTTTAGAGTTGATAATATATCAGAGAACAAAATTTTGAACTGGGTGCAAAGCAAACAATTTTCCAGACATCGAAAGGTCGTCACCATCAGGTTACTCGTGGAAATTCTGACGTCGGTAATCAACAAATCTATAGGTATACATATTTAATAAGTACGACCCTGTTCGCGGTAATGTAAAGTTATCTAACAGCGATCAAACAAGCCATATTGGCCATAATTAAGGATCATTAAGATGACAATACACATTTGTCATGGAGACACAGTTCGTCATCCAAACATGGTTTAACATTTACACCATTGGGAATCGACAACCATGCAGATTACCGGGACGTCATGTGGTCACAAATAAGATTACAATAAGCGAGATCACTGAGTCGCTCCCGTGCATATTGGATCCATCCAGCCCCCATTCTGCGGTTTAAGTTGTACATGTCAAAGTTCTGGAGTAGCATTCCATATATGGAGTTTTGAAATATTTATGAATTCCATATATGGAATTCATGAATATTCAAAAGCTACATAATTATATGGAATGCTACTCCAGAACTTTGACATGTAACATTGTGTGGAACGGGGCTGGATGGATCCAATATGGTAGCGACTCAGTGATCACGCTTATACATGTGTCTATACATTGAGTCAACCTCACCTGAATGTCCTCCACATAGATCCGGCCAATGGAAATGCTGGGATATCGCTTGGTTTCTCCCACGCCCAGTAGTAGGAGGCGAACGCGCCAGCGAGTACCATTTGTCCCAGAGCAACAACGAAGTTCATGAGCCAAAAGAACATGAACAGCATGAAGACGAGCATCGGGTAAATGTATCTGAAAATAAATTAATTATAAGTTTCACGAATAGAAATAGTGTAAAAACAAATTTGTCGTTTATCAAGCTGCCTTCACGCGGCTGACGCACGCGGTCAACCCATGCGCGGCTATCGGTTTCTATGCGCAACGTTTCAAACCATATATGTGACCCGCCATATCAAATCCAATTTTAAGTCGGGAAATGTTTACCCTGTGCCAATGCATTCTCTTATATATGCGAGTCGACCATAGGTCGCATCGCATATATAAGAGAATGCATTGGCATTTTTTTTAAATAAATGTTTCTGACAATTTTTAGGACATAAAATAAAAAAACATCCATTACCCTGCAGGGAGCCCCACACATATATAGAAGCATATAGAAGAGTGTCGTCTGCTCATGTTTGTCTGGGGCTCTGTATGGGTGAAATTATAAAATTGTTAAAGAATACAAGAAAAAATTACTAAAATTGTAAAAAATTGTTAGGCCAATGCATTCTCTTATATATGCGAGGCGACCTATGGTCGACTCGCATATATAAGATAATGCATTGGTACAGGGTCTGTGACAGCAGTTTTAGCCACACAATGGTTATACTTCGATATCCCTGATCGCGATCAATTGATGGTGATGCCACTCTCCCACAAAGCACAGGTTCGCGAACCACGTGTTGCGAAAGAAGCCAGAAGAAGTTCAATTAACCGACCAATGAAAATGAAGTTTCTGTTGCCTGTATGCGTGAATGACAGGTGTTTATTCCCGAATACACATTTATTACTCACAAAGAACATATCTGTGTTTATGGACATATAATTATCATCTAAATTATACTTACTGATCGCCGCCATATTTTACGAACTCACAAACTGACCCTGTGTTTGAATCCTGAAATTGGAATATTCATTTTCTTGATTAATAACAATTCAATTATGGAGGACAATTATATCTACAGTATAACAAAATAATATAACATAACACAATGATATCATAGAGTATATAACAGTTTATAATAAGAGTGCCTGGTCATTAATATCTACGCTATTTGAAAATTAAAGCAGATACACTTTTTATCATAAAATATTATTTTCTTTATTTATCTGTGAAAACGTTCTATTTTGAAAGCTGATACACGATTTCTCGCCATCAAAACCATGGATGGAGCCATTGTCTTACATTGATTCGATTTTCTTCAGTTCGGATAACATAAAAATGGTTATTTGATTATTTCCAATCTGATGGCACATGTACACATGCATACGGGCGTGGCTCTTTTCAATCTCAAAATTTGGTATAAATACAAGTATATAGACGAAGCGCCGATATGTCGACGTTGTATACTCTGAAACAAAACTTAGGACAGTCGTAGTAATTTATCAACTAACTTCATTTTTTCCTCACAGAAATAAAACAAACACTCTCTATTTTTCACCATACCAAGAATAGCTAACAAGAAACACTCTTTATTTTTCACCATACCAAGAACAGCTAACAAGAAACACTCTTTATTTTTCCCAACTGTTCAGCCTATAAATGATATGACTTGAATAACTCATTTCGTGGCATATAAACTCCTTATCAAAATATTTCTATAGTATAGTTATATAGACATATTGTTAACCGGCTCGGAACGAGACAAACGCAAGCAATGATGGTGTCCCCCTTCTGTGAACCACGTGCATGGGTATAATTGGCATACATACGGTTGTAGAGCACGGAACACGCTCCAGGTAGTAGGTAACACCACCGTCTGATGACGTATTCGTGCCGTTGCTATAGAATTCTGATCCACCCATCGAAGCGACATAACTGACATCCGGGTTAAAGAAAAGATATTTTGAATCTGTCAATGTTTATATCCGTATTTTGTAGCTCATTGGTACAGCACAATCTCTACCAGATGGTAAAAGTCATACTTCAAGGCTGGGTACCAGTGAGGTTTTCTATATTTAACGTGGGTATATTACCCGCCTACTCCCCTCCCGAATCTTCGAGTTGTTATAGATCTCTAGAGCTTTCACAGAGAAAGATCAAGACCAATTGATCATGTGCAGCCGAATAAAGGCTTAAAGAAATTACGATAAATGTTTTGGGGATTCACACCCACAGCTAGAATTGTTCGGCTTTCTGCGTGGCGCCAAGTGAGATAACAGTGGACAGATGAATACAAGAAAACCATAGTCAGAAATGGTAACGCCACCAAGATTATAGTATTACATATAAATAGAAATTATAAAAAATACATAAAATATTTTGATAACAATTGCGTTTAAACAAGTAATCCTTCAAATTATTACTAACAAAGCAAGTAAATGACTGTGGGGTCACTCAACAGATTATAAAGACTTGGACTTAGTATACTGTAAATACTGGGACTGTATATTTTTAAATTTTAGTCTAAAATTTAAATGAAATAATTAAAAGATAAAATTTAGCAAGTAGTAAAAGTTAATTTTATCATTTAATTTTTTTTTTTGGTTAAATAAAGGAATAATTTAAATGTAAAATTTGGTTTAAAAAAAAATGATTGACCGTGGCTCTTCCAATAATTGCGCGACTGACCTGGTCAATTGTTCTTAAGAAGTTGTTTTGAGAATTACTATGGAGGGACATAGTTATGGCTGTGGCTTCGCGAGTAATTGACTTGGTGACGTGATGTTAACAATCTGAACTCCAGTAAACCAAGGACGCTCCATACCAAATATAAGGTAAATAAATAATTCTTTATAAGTTGTTTTAATATTTACTATGGAGGGAAAGAATTGTGGTGCTGGCTTCGCAACTATTTGACCCCATTGTAACAAATATAAATATTAGTCACTCAGGCAATAGATGTATCTATTCTGTATATTAAGTTATTGGGTCTTACGTGTCTTGAGATGTCTAAATATGTTTTGATGGACAGATCGCGCAAGCGCAAGGGACCCCGCCAATCTTATTTGTTGTGCTTCGAATTGTTGACTTATTAAATATGCACATATACTTAAGAAACAGTCGTGTGCGAAGCGCGCTCCCGTAGGTCAGTTTTTGGATGCCAGTTAATGACAATATCATTGAAATAATCGGTTTCCCCCCAATAAACATCCATATATTCAATATACATGTTTTTGGAGCAGAATTAGGTAGACCATATTGAACGCCATAATTCTGCTGTGGTTAAGTGGTCAATTACTTTGGACATTACTGTATGTAGATGGAGTTATCATTAGACCTCACATCCTTATATGGGATACAGTAATGCCCAAAGTAATTGACCACTTAACCACAGCAGAATTATGGGTAATTTTTCAGGATTTAAAATCCGGAAAAATTACCCACAATCTGCTGTGCTTAAGTGGTCAATTACTTTGGACATTACTGTATGTGGATGGAGTTATCATTAGACCTCACATCCTTATATGGGCTACAGTAATGCCTAAAGTAATTGACCAATTAACCACAGCAGAATTAAGGGTAATTTTTCAGGATTTAAAATCTTGAAAAATTACCCATAATTCTGCTGTGGTTAAGTGATCAATTACTTTGGACATTACTGTATGTAGATGGAGTTAAACCTCACATCAGTTTGTTGGGGATTTGGACCTTGACTTGGGACCTTTTTTTTTTTAACGCAACAAATGCGAGTACACCTTATACACAAATTTCTGATGTAGCCAGAGTTTTTATTGGATAATATTAGTTTGAAGCCTGCTTACATTTCAATATGTTGTCAGTTTTGTATTCTCTGCAGCAGCTAGAACTCGGCGCGTTGAAGCAAAAGTTATAAAAGAAAAATGTGTACGTAACGAGACTATAATACAAATGAAAAAATAAATTGAGGGAGGGGTGGGCATTACAGGGAACTAAGGGTTGAACCGATATAAATCTGTAGAGCGATAACGACCAATGTTGACATATTATGCATCTCAACTCTACTGTTGCAACAAGGTTATAAAATAGGGGGGGGGGGGGGTGTCAGAATTTTAGTCATCTCTATATAGTGCCAGAATAGTAATTTATGGACTTCTATAGTGGTACAATACAAATTAGAATCAAATGATAAAAAATATGTATGTAACACAACTATACCGATGAAAGTAAAAATAATAATTTAGGCCGGGATAAGATGTTGGTTTGGTTATATGGACTCGGAGAAAAAGGGGTTCGTACCGATGAACTGACATAAATTAGTGGAGCTATGTTGCCATGTAATGCATCGCGACTGTACTAAAGCAGCAATGATATAAAATTGGGGGGGCCCGGGGGGGTCGGAAATTATCTCTATCTCTATAGATGGCACCAGAATTATATAGAAAGGAATAGCAATTGATATACGTATACGGTATACTATAGTAATACCATAGACATATAAGTACAAGTATCACTCAATAAAATATTTCGTAACGTGACTATAGCGATGAAAAAAATAAATAAATTGGACTGGGATTAGAGATTGGGTTGGTTATATGTGGATAATTGGATATGGAATTCATACCGATGAAATGATACAAATTAGTGGAGCGATAAAGACCAATGTTGACACTTAGTCAGGCTACGCGGGGGAAATAGGGGTTGATACGATAGACCGAAATAAATTTGTCGAGTGATAATGACCAATGTTGACGTATAAAGTAACGCGACTGTACTGTTGCACAATTATCATGTAGAACCAGTCAAATATGGACTCTGGTGCCAATATGGAACAGCTCAGAAAACATTTGAAGGGCCCTAAAATTTATGGGATCTGCCATACAAATCGATTTATGTTGATAAATCTCTTATTTTTCAAAATTTTAAGCTGAGACTTGGTGTGTTTGAGTGGGATACGTATATATTCCTAAAATGATAGGATACAGCACATAATTATGTTTTAGGTGGAAGAAATGAATTTTTTTCGATGATAAAATTTAACAATAAGTTAAATTTTAATAACATGGGATTTGCAAATAAAATCGATTTATGTTGACAAAACTGTCATTTTTCAAAATTTTGAGTTGAGAATTCGTGTGTCTGTGTGTAATACTTATATATTCTTAAAATGACAGAGTCCAGCGCGTAATTATCTTTTAGATGGAAGAAATTGAATTTGTTTTCGATAACCATCTACGGCCGTACTACGGCCGGGTTTATCGAGTACGCTATTTTATAAACAAACTTTTGTCAATAGCCGTTTTGGTCAAACTAAACCTTTTTCGACCGGGAAAGCAGATCCGAATAGTAGCTAAGATGTATTTAGATAGAATTATCAAAAGAATTTGACCGATTAGGGTGCATTTTAAAAGAATCGAGTGGAGAAATCTTGGTGACATTTTCATAAAACACGCCGATAATTCCAAAGATAAAAGATGGCGGTTACTACAAAAAAAACAGACATGCGTACTCCAATTAAAATTACCCATAATTCAGTTCACTACACCAGGGGCTCCCAACAGGTTATACAATATTTTCAGGCTATCAGATTATTTATATTTTCGACTTTAAGTTTACAATTTGAGCCTGTCCTCACTCTATCGATACGATTTATCATAAACATATTATACACCAGTGGCGTTAACTTTACAACTTCGGCATCTACGTGATTATATCGGTACGATTCAGTAAGGTACAAACAATCTCCATAAAATACCCACAATTCAGTTCACTACATGCAGGGGCTCCCAATAGGTTATTCCCATTTATTATGGGCTCCCAATAGGTTATACAATATTTTCAGGCTATCAGATTATTTATATTTTCAACAAGATATTATTACACCGGTGACTTTAAGTTTACAATTTGAGCCTGTCCTGACTCTATCGATAGGATTTATCATATTTTCATAAACGTATTATACACCGCTGGCGTTAACTTTACAATTTCGGCATCTACGTGATTATATCGGTACGATTGAGTAAGGTACAAACAATCTCCAAGAATACATTCGCCCTGTACTCCATGCGATATAAAAAAACCAAATGCTAGTAACACCACACTAGGTGGCGTAACAAGAAAACCATAATAAGAAATGGTAACGCCATCAAGATCATATTAGTAGGCATAAATATAAATTATAATATAAAATATATTGGTTACAAGAATTTCAAGGATTAGTTGTTTTAACGGAATTGACAAACTAGTTTAAACAACTAATCCTTGAAATTATTACAAAAAAACTACGGCTTCCTACAATATTCTAACACAATAAATTTAAGCTTCTCAAATCATCGGTCAACAGAACTTTCACGAACATGGACATCGACACTTTCCGATCGCTCTGCATAAGCATGAAATTCATGAAATTCATCAAGAAGAACAAGATGACATAATAAAATGCTACTCTGCATGGAGCCCAAATCACAAATATCAAAGAATTGTGTTTGAGAAAATACAAAGAAAAGCAACGAAACTAGTTTGTCAATTCCGTTAAAACAACTAATCCTTGAAATTATTATAAAAAAACTACGGCTTATTACTGCAGGTTTCTCATTCACCATACCAGAAAGCCTCTAAATGCGGGTCAAAAATCGGAGGCATTGTGTTCCCGCCATAAAATCTTCAAGTGTGGCCCATACATAAACATTGAAAGCAATTAACGCGGTCATAATAGTTACATACTGCATGCAACTATATATATCAGACATCCAGCGAAAAACCGAAATGTGTTGTCCTGTGATATATCCCATCGCTATAGCTCAGTTTGACACGGCCAGATTAGCCTTCCTACAATATTCTAACACAATAAATTTAAGCTTCTCAAATCATCGGTCAATAGAACTTTCACGAACATGGACATCGACACTTTCCGATCGCTCTGATTAAGCGTGATCAGACCTATCATCGAATACTGTAACTCTGCATGGAGCCCAATTCACAAATATCAAAGAATTGTGTTTGAGAAAATACAAAGAAAAGCAACGAAACTAGTTTGTCAAATAAAAACTCTATGCTACCGAGACGGAATGATAAGACTCAATCTGATGTCTTTAAAATATCGAAGATTTAGAGGAGATATAATCGAGGCATATAAACTGTTGAATGGTCATTACAATATCAATGCCTAGCTGTGACCTATTATAAAGAAATTCATCAAGAAGAACAAGATGACATAATAAAAAGCTACAGATGCGCACTTTTAACAAGGACATAGGAGAATATTTATTGACGCAGAGGGTGGTACATAGCTGGAACTCTCTGCCAGACTTCGCTCGATCCAACACTCGATCAATTCAAAATATACAAAGACTCATTCTTGTATTATATAAAATACGAGTTCGACGACAAGTAATATGTTCAAGTGACTCACAAGAAAATATCGAATGACGATACATATATCAAACATTGCAAATAATGTTTTTGGGACGAAATGTCACAAGACTTGTTCCGTATTATGATGATGATGATGATGATGGTGGTGGTGGTGATGACGATGATTATGATGATATAATTGATAGAACAAACCATTATTGTGATGATCGTGTCGTTATTTGTTCAAAATACGTATCAATTGACATATACACACCAGTTCCCTCATTAAAATCAACCTATTTCGACCACTTGAACCGGTTGCTGACTCTGCTGTATCCGACTAACCTCTTTAAAATACGTATCAATTGAGATATACGCACCGTTCCCTCATTAAAATCAACATATTTATACCATTTTAGGGGACCTCCGCGAATTCGAGACCTCCGCAAATGGATGTCCGCAAATAGGGGACTGTAAATTGTCACACCGATCAGCACCTTATTAACGAACCGGTGGCTGACTCGGCTGTCTCTTTACACTCTTTAAAATACGTATCAATTGACATATACGCATTTTACAAATAATCTTTTTCATTTCTTCTATTTGTAATTGGCATAGCTTATAACACCTACACCTTTGACCGGACTCGGGGTCGCACTACAACTTTCAATGCGTCCCAAAAAAAACCCATAATCTATAAATAAAACGCCCAGCGAACCATAGGTATCTAGAATTTGTACATTAGTATACACCGAGGGCGTAACAACATACCATGAGTTATGGCCATGCTCCAGCTAATGCACAAAAAAGTCGTTCTCTCATTACTCTGTGGCAGATAATAGCCACATGGGACACATATATGACCCGCCATATCAAATCCAGTCGTAAGTCGGGATTTTTTTTACCCTGTGCCAATGCATTCTCTTATATATGCGAGTCGACCATAGGTCGCCTCGCATATATAAGAGAATGCATTGGCCTAACAATTGTAATTTTTTCTTGTATTCTTTAACAATTTTATAATTTCACCCATACAGAGCCCCAGACAAACATGAGCAGACGACACCCTTCCATATGCTTCTATATATGTGTGGGGCTCCCTGCAGGGTAATGGATGTTTTTTATTTTATGTCCTAAAAATTGTAAGAAACATTTATTTTAAAAAAATGATAAAAAATTGTTAGGCCAATGCATTCTCTTATATATACGAGGCGACCTATGGTCGACTCGCATATATAAGAGAATGCATTGGCACAGGGTAAAAAAAATCCCGACTTACGACTGGATTTGATATGGCGGGTCACATGTATGTTATCTCTGTCATGGAGTGTCTCACAGTGTGATGTTTCAAAAAGGATACGCTGATGAGACAAGGAAGTGAGCCAGCACTGCTAACTGCAGCACGAACGGTATGATTGGCCACGCCAATGTAAACAACATGTTCCCAATCGCCCTGAAAATAGATATTAAAGTGATATGAAACACGCCGGTAGAGTGATCAAATAGAAATTGAGAATAATCTTGCTAAAATTAGTTATTGTTTACGAATATTAATCCAAATTGAAAACACACGCCTTCATTATTATATATTAATTAAATGCAAAGACTATCGATGGCGAAATCATTTGTGTTAGCTTATCGCCGATGGTTGCGTCCCGAATTAAGATGTAAATATTTACAATTGAGTGTAGTTCAGACGCTGTTTTCTATGGAGTGGTATGTCGATTTCTTTGAAATTTTCGGCGATGTTCCCCAGGTTGGCCGGCATAGCGCCCGAGTATTAACTTATCAATTTCACGAGCCCGAACAAGTCCATAATATGTCAAAACTCTGACCTACATGTACATACAAGCCATATACATGTACGTTTGTGAAAACCATCAGGTGTAGGCGGTGTCATAACATTCGATGATGCTTTCATATCTTTAGAAGAAATTTAGGTTTTCGAGAAAAAAACTTTAATGGCTAAATATTGACGAAAAAAAAATGGTTTTATGATATTCCGTGGATTGACAGCTTGTGATTAAATTATTCTTAAATAATTGGTTTCTGACAACAGATGATTCGGAAATTGTGCAATTGATTAAAATGTTAATTATTAACATATTACAGAGGGAGACTCAACCCCATGGAACGCAATTGAGACCACATGTAGTTGAAACTTAACCCTTGAATGGCGGGAGCTGTGAAGGTGCATCACTAAAGAACCTGTGTCAGTGCATTCTCTCGTATGCAGCCACGCATATATAATAGAATGCACTGGCTTACAAGGGTATAGTAAATAGTGTTGGGCCAAAGTATTCTCCTTTATATGCGAGGCTCCAAATACAAGACTCGCATATATAAGAGAATGCATTGACACAGGGTTTTCGCAAAATTCCAGGAAGCTCCAGTCAACCCTTTACCCAACAGAAGGGCCCTGTGCCAATGCATTCTCTTATATATGCGAGTCGACCATATGTCGCCTCGCATATATAAGAGAATGCATTGGCTTAACACATTAAAAATTATAAAATTGTTAAAGAATGTAAGAAAAAATGGTAAAAAGTGTTAAAAAAAGATTTTTTTTAGGCCAATGCATTCTCTTATATATGCGAGGCGACCTATGGTCGACTCGCATATATAAGAGAATGCATTGGCACAGGGCATAACTGTAACTATCACAATGTGGTCAAGGAGCCGGTTCCAATGATATCCATATTTGTATGGTTCTATTGAGACAGACCGAAGATATTTTAGGCTGTTGAAGCTTTATTTGGCCGGTTTTGGCCGGTTTGTTGGGTAAAGGGTTAAAGGGTTAACTAGGGCGACACCCTGATTTATACTGATATGCGTTACTGACCTGCTTCCTTCTTTGATGATTTCTATTGCGATCCTGATTCTGGGTATGAGGAAGAGAAGTATCAAGAGGAATATTGTAAGCAGCGTAGCCGTGGAGCAACCTGGAACATGAAATGTCGAGAGTCAAAGAGCACATCTGTGTTATTCATGTTCAAACTATCAACACAATCAATCATAACTTCATATTTTTGTCTAAAGTTGGAAACATCCGTATTTTCGGGTAACACATGTTTATTCTGACATTAACATTGGACTAAAAGGGACTTTTACAGACATGGCGATATCACGTATTTTCCATGCAACGAATATACGTCACATTTACAGCATATAAATGTATAAATACGCAAAATCCGTAAACTTCAAGTTTAGTTTGCACAAATATCTCACGTATATGTTACAAATACGGAAAACATTTAAATTCCAATTGGACTCGCCGTACATGTCATTAAATGTCTATAGCTGTAAGTAATGGGCAGCTTATAGAAACTGAACAGAAGGGAAAAAGTAACTAAAAAATGTTATTTTGAGATAAAAGATACTTCACAGAAGATGATGCCTAAGCATAATGAGGTTCCCAGAGTGTGAATTTGGTTATGATAGCCCGCTGTGTGGGGTAGCATCACTAATTTCACCATCTGGAGACATCATTCTGCAAATGTCAGACACACTATATTCAGGTTTGTATAAAATTAATTCAAATTATCGAGTTCGCGGTCATTGACAAATCTGATAAATTCGAGTGACAGACCATGGTACACACATGGTACACACATGGAACAAACGTGCGATATAATATTCCAATAGTGGCCATGGATGCTAGTTTTACTGGACTGAACATTTCCAACGTTTGTTTTGGGTCACGGCGAAAAGACGAGGTCATTTGGTGTATCTGTGCAGAACGATCTGAATCCTCGAGACAATGGTTAGTCAGAGCTGCATGTGGCACATGGAAACAATCGCTTACCTAAAGCCAGCCAGGTCTCCTTCAGGGAGGTGTAGTAATTGAAGTTTGCTGTAAATGACGTCGACACTCCACTGTAAGCCACCGTCAAGTTGGAGTTCTTCAGATCGTAGTATGTCGAGTATGAATAGTAACATCCTGAAAAAAATATGGTGCGCATATGCAATAGTGAAATATCCATGCAGCTTGATCAAACGTTTATCCCATATATATCCTAAAAATCAAGTCATGCGTATCTAACAGTCCGAGAAAGCCTGTGATTGTCATGTGTGTCAAGTTGTGTGGCACCATTCTATGCGAGCAAAGAATCATATCCCAAGTTCGCGAAATCATGTGGTTCTGGAATTTATTTTGTAACCCACTAAATATACATATAGGTATTCTACAAACAATTTAATAGTAAATTAGTGTTGGTGCACGAACACATTTCAGCCATTCTCCTTTGGAATTTATCGCGCTGCTTCTTTACATTTGATTCAGACGGATTAATACAATTTCGAAAAGCCGCGCATGACACCAACACCAGACAATACAAAACTATTGCTTTGTTCATTAAAGTTAAATTCTTGTCTAACGAAAATAAACACAAAAACAAGGAGTCAAATTGGGGGGAACTATATTTTCCGTCGCCAGTCCCCGAGTGCAATACTGTCCCCGCCAACGCTGTAAATGTATGAATTTTGCAGCTACTTTTAAGGAGTTTGATTTAATAAAAAGGCATCCAAAAAAGCTCTAGTTTTTTTCATGAGATATACAATATATTCAACTCGTTATGTTGGGATATCAGATTTTATGAAACTCGTCGATGAATTTGATTTAAAACTCGTCTACGACTCGTTGTGAATTAAATTTGTCAAACTAGTTTCATAAAATCAGAACATAACTCGTTGGAGATCCTCTATATATACATATATACATGTATATTACATCCACACAGTCCAAGAAATGATATGATCACGTGAATATATGATCTATATATGCATGATACTTACCATATCCCCACAGTCCGAGGAATGCTACGATGGTTACCCAGACGATTATGCCAGCTACGACTCTCATCAAGATTATCCATATGAAAGCCAAGATAATACCCATTCCAAGACCACTGAAAACAGAATATAACATGGAGACATGCAACATGTAGATGTTTGCCGGTATATGTCCCTTTCATGGCGGGAGCTGCGCTGGTGCTGCATTAAAGACCCTGTACCAGTGCATTCTCGTATATACTCGAGTCTCCAATAGGAAGCTTCGCACATATAAGAGAATACACTGGCTTACAAGGTCAAGGTAAATATTGTTAGGCCAATGCATTCGCTTATATATGTGAGGCTCCATATAGGCCACTCGCATATATAAGAGAATGCATTGGCACAGGATTTTCGCAAAATTTCAGAAAGCTCCAGTCATTAAAGGTATCGTTTCAGTCCCTACACAATGTATTGATGTTAATTTTATTGTTGGAGGAAAGTGGCACAAATTGTTAAATTCACAATGAAACTATACCCCACCGTAGCCTTAGCATAGCATTCACACTCAGTTCAAACTCCCCACGAACTTCCTCAGATACTCTTATCACATTATGACATCGCTAATCCCTAAAATCTATATAACCTCCAAATCCAGTCTTATCAATATTAGAACCAGTATCTGGTCTGAAATGGCTACCATTTGAAATTTCCAACCTCGGGGTGGGAGGGATGACAGGTTGGAAATTATTTTCCAACAGTTGGATAGCTGGATGTATACTACTATACTGGAAAGTTCCAATTCAATGGGTGAAAATGGAATATTGCAAACTTGGGAGTTTGAGCTGAAGTTATAAAAATATCAAAGTGGACACCCCAACGGATACCCTCTATATATAGCCAAGTCTCTCCATTCGGCGTGCAGGCAACTGGTCGCGTGAGTCAGGTGACGTTTGTTGGCAATGGTAAAAAAAATTGTTCCAGTTGCACGTATATATATGTGGCTAATGATAGTAAATAACTTACACGAGAATCAGCCACCAAGCCGTCACTATGTCTTTGAAGATTAGCTCCCCGTACTCTTTAGCTTTGAAGAACACCGCCAGGTAGCTGAAAAGTAATATGAGATATACGGATGGTCATGTCAGCAATTGCCATATCAGTGCGATATTATGTCTCCCATGGCAACGCAAGTATATATATTTACAAACAGTAGCAATATGGCACTAGATCACTTTATCGGAGAAATTTCAATTTCACTTTCTTGTGACTGTCATGAACATAAAAGTATTGAACGCAGTTGTTCATTGTTTACAAAACATATAATAAGAACTTTATTAAATTCATCAATGGTTTTCATAGTAAACTGAACACCATCTATGAACTGTTGGCACCGTCGTATTTCAGTGTGATAGTCACGTGTACAAAACACTTTTTCTTGACTAAATATTCATTGTCGAGTAGTTCTCGAGTATATATTCAGATAATAAATTCAACAAACCGTTTGTTAAGCTTATTGTCTGAACATTTCGCACAAATCAATAGCAATTATAAGCCTTCGAGATATATACTTGTAGCATATATAGCTATAGCGGGATCAATGGTCTATAAAGAACGTTTATTGAGGGTTTGGGATGGTGTCCCGTATGCCCTCCCCTACAACCCACTTCTCACTATAAGTTTTGTCATGCACCAGCTCCTCACATGCATTGGCTCTCTGAGGACTTTCTCGAAAAACCTCTTTATCTCCGTAGAGATGTCGGAGATACTGCTTGTCTTGTTTTTGTTGTCACTGGTGGAGAAGGAGGACACAGAGATGTGATGGTACCCTGGTGTCTTAGGTGGTAACGTGTCCATCTCTATCACGAAGTCGTCGACAGGAGTGGCTGTGGTGATGTCGGTCTTCCCTGGTCCACTGACTCCGATCTCCATGCACGAAGGTCCATATGGGCTTTTCTCAGATAGATCATGTCTGCCAGCAGCTTCAATGGACGAGTGCTGGTGATCATAAGTCGTCACATCTGAGCGGAAGGGACAGTCGGTCGACCAACAGCTACCCTCTGCTTTCTCCGCTCGACCCTTCTGTACTCCACGGACAGATGCACGACGCACCCCTTTGTCTGGTGCAGAGTCCAGCTAGTTGTATCGACAACGTGCAATCTGTCCAAGGCGGCGACCAAGGCAGAGGGGATTAAATCCCATAATCCTCTGCCAGGTCCGAAATCACTCACGCCGAATCACTAGGGTGGCTAATTTCTTTACAGAACAACTACACAACTTTCGAGTGATTCGGGACCAGTCAAGATGAACACCGACAAGACTCAAAGCATTAATGCGACTTGCCCGCTCCAATCTCAATTGGCAAATCTCAAAGGGACGAACCGACATCATAATTTTATAGCAGAACGTGAAAGGCGTGAGTGATGGAAACACAGGGTGGGCCAACATCACTGCAACACTGAAGTTGTCACCCTTCCACACACACACCCGTCACTTCCCTGTGTTGATTAACTAACCAGCTGGAGCGCGAGTGGGCGGTCAGAGACCAATCGCGCGACAGGCGATCACTGAAAATTCCAGCCATCCCACAATCACTAATTAGGATGTAGCCCCTGCCCCCCCCCCCCAACCGACGAATGACAAGCCGTCGCCAATGAGACGATCCACTCGATTGGTCCAACAATAATTTATAATAATATGATATATCAGAACAAGAAAACCAATGTCATAAATGGTAACGCGCTCAAGATCATATCTTATATACCCATGTTTGTAATTATAGAATATAAAATATATTGGTTTCGCGAATGACCAACTCAGAATTCCGTTAAAATAATAATAACAACCAGCACCTAATTAACGAACCGGCGGCCGTCTCCGACCACAACCCTCAGTGGGCTGCAGAACGAAAAATGTCTATAAAAGTTGAAATATAAGACTTACAAATTATCTTTTTCATTTCTTTTATTTCTAATTGACATAGTTTGTCACAAACCAAAAATCAGCATTATTGACATAATAATGTAAAGGACAATAAACGAAATTGAAATTCCCAACTATACCTTTTACCGGACTCGGCCTCCTGGTCGCGCAGTTCGACTTTTAAATCCGTCCCCAAAATTCCATTGTTCTATAAATAAGACCCCCAGCGTAAACTCCAGCGCCCAGGCGAAATAAAGAATTTGTACATTAGTATACACGCGGCGCGCGTAATAATAATCTGATATAACATTTTTAGTAGTGTGATACATATTAGATTAATAACCGAAAAGGAGGTGAGTCAGCTCCTTTTCGGTTATTAATCTAATATCATCCCTTACCGAACATAATCGCTTATTAAGCGTTTTCTTAGCGTTTCCTTAGCGTTTGGGGCAATTTGTTAGCGTTTGAACGTTATGAGAAGACATTTCTTAGCGTTCGAACGCTAAGAAAACGCTTCTGTTAGCGTTTGAAAGTTAAGCATCCATGATCCTTAGCGATTTTTTTTATTCCTTAGCGTTTAGAAAGTTAAACGCTAAGAAAAACGTTAATATATTTGCGATTTTCTTATTCCTTAGCGTTTAGAAAGTTAAACGCTAAGAAAAACGCTAACATCTCTTCTCTGTTATTATAAGCATTGATAGATCTGAACGTTTCTTTGTATTCCTTAGCGATTTTCAGCCTTTCATAAACGCTAGTAAATGGTTCTTAGTGTTTCTTGCATGACCGTGCATTTGAGAAATAAAAATAAAATTCAGAAATAAACTTAAAGGGGTACTGTACCCAATATGTTGTTGTTGGTTTCTATAATCCCCGAGTCGGAGAATAAGGTAACAACTTTTCCATTTTTTGAAAGTATGTTGAGTACGAAGTATTGTTACGGATGGCAAATTTACCGGAATGCAAAAATGCAAATTGTCGTTGTCGAGTAATTTTTGTACAGTTTTCAACCAAATGAATCAAATAAACATTATAGTATATGCTTAGTAGTCCCATATACTCATTTAAGTTAGTGTATGGTCACTAGTCAATGAGTGGCTTGGGTTTTCTCCCCGTATAAGCATAATGTTTCAAACGATCGTGTGTGCAATTGTTTTATTAATCCAGTATCCCTCAATTATAATTTGATTACGTTTTGTACACGGAAATTCCAATTTTAAGAGACGCCATTTTATGGCTGGAGCCATAAAATCAATTTATATTAAATTATTAACTTTTAAATTATTAAATTTTAAGATAGCCTATTAACCTGAGCGTTTACAGAATACATCTTCGACTCAAATTACTTATATTTCTATATAGTATCGATACTAGATCGTTGTTATCACCGGGAATTTATTGAAAATGGGGTACAGTACCCCTTTAAGTCGAGTTCAGGTAAATTTTATGGAAAAATTTATCAAAACTTCATATCTCCTATATATGTGACTTGTTTTTGACAATCTACATACGAGAATGACCAGAATTCTTTACACTAGAAAATGATGTAGAATTATGAAAATATTTTTTTAAATACATTTTTAATAGGTTTATGTACTGGTAGTTTGCCTTGGAAATAATTTGAATACTCCAGACATGTACATTTAACTGAACAAGCGATAATATTTGACAATTCTGGCAGGTATGACATATGTACCTGTACCTGTACATGTACTACTGTCTAATATCTTCCAACAACAAGCACCTGGTAATTTGTTCCTTTTTGTTTTCATATCTCCTATATATGTGACTAATGTTTTTGACAATTTAATCTACCTACTGTATGAGAATGGCCAGAATTAGTTAAACTGAACAATGATGTAGAATTCAAAAAATATTTTTTTTACAATACATATATTGAGTACATTTTGTTGTCTTGGAAATACTTTGAAAACTCCACACATTTAACTGAACAAGAGATAAATATTTGACATGTCTGGCAGGTTTTACATGTACATTGTACCATACATGTACCACTGTATACCCTTTCTTTAAAAAAAATCACTATATAAGTGTAATATGTTTATGGGATTTTTTTCAAACACTAATATTTAATGTATAGTGCACAGAATACAGAGAATTTTGTTTCTTTCATGCAAGCCAGTGCAAGCAGAGAATCTCTTGTAATTAAACTAATTAAGTCCATGTTCAACAACTATTTCAAGGAAAAAGTGGGGGGAAAATCTATTTGTTGTAAGAAATATTGGCTCATCTGTGCTTTATACATTATCAAAAGAAGTGATTTTATGAACATTATTAATTTTTTTTTTTTTTTTATATATAAAATAATAATTATATTTAAAGTCAGACAGACCAGTCAATATGAGTTTCTATCACTTGAAAATATTTTTCTTTAATTATTCTCTCTGAATACGGACAGAAAATGTGGCTATTTTAGATACATTTAAAATTGTATAATTAATATGAATTGAAACTACCCCAATTCTAAATTAAAGTGCGAGAATATTTGCTTAACTAATTCAAGTAATGAATTTGTCTCACTGTACTTGCTAGTTCTCGACTGCATCCCCTAAAATATTCTAAGAACCAGATAATGCCTATACATAAAATTAAATCACTGCCTTATGCAATCATTGAGTCTGCATGACAATCCCCTGGGGGCAATTTAAAGTTGTTAAGTTGGGAGAACTGGCCCATAAGCTTGGAATTTGATACTTCTTAAACTATGTAACAGATGTGTGGCCCAGTGTTGACTCTTTGTTTTTGGCCAGTTTGTCTCTCACCATCATGAATGATGTACATGTTTATGCAGCTTTATACTCAGATTTTGTTCTAAAAAGCAATGTGAAAAGAGATCATTTTTCTGTGTTTTTGATGGATTAATTTATGAAGTCTCACAGAATCAACAGCACCTGAATGGCCGGGAAACCATTATTTGTGTCTCTGGTAAGTACTTTCATAATTCAAATTAATTTATGTTGCTTATAGCCTCATGAAACTTCAAAATATGATATTTTATATAGAGAGAATGTACAGTACAATTAATATTGGCATGATCATCTTTCATGCAGTCACACACAAAGGCAATATCAAATCTTAGCTACAGGGATCGAACCATTACAAGCTAGCTAGGCCCTCCACAATTCAACTACTCTCTCACAGATTTTTGGATTCCCTTTAAACCATGCACAACCCTGTATAAATGGGATTTAATATATCAATCTCATAAGGATAAACCAATTTGAATAAAAACAAATGACTCACATATCCAGGGTTTAATCTACATATTAATATATTGTAGGGGTGGAATCAGGGGAGGGGTCAATTGTATTATAAAGTAGCCCCTGCATTGGGGAAATGCTGATGCCACCCCTGATATATTGCAATATTTAAATGAAACTTACTATGGGTGTATATATATATATGCATGATGCCCATGCATGCGAATTAACTTTGAAGTGCTAATTAAATTTCTACCTACAATTTTTAAAATAAAAATATGGCTTGAATAACACCAGCATAGCTTTAACTATGACTTATTCTATATCAATTTCAGAGATCACAATTTCTTTTTCAAAGAAACAGTCACAGAAGATTTGAGAAGAAACTGCATGACTACAGTAAGGAAATCTACTTGAAATGTACCAGTGCAAGGAGTCAAAACAATTATCTCTGTCAAATTTAGTAAAGATAGCAATATTAGAAGGGTAATTAAGCTTCATACTTTAAATACAGTACAATTAATAGGTTAATTTACCAGGTCCCCTCAATATAGAATTTCCATTGTGCTAAACATTTATCTGTCATTTATATGCTTTGTTGTATGGGATTTCTACTTATAAATGAATATATGAACTCCATATTAAATTTTGGGTATTACCAAAAAAATTAACTTAACAGCAGAATTGATGAGTTATAAATTTTCTCAGCAGATAATATTTCATGGTTTGACAATACACATAAAACACATATATTCTATAAGTTGGCTGTAGTGCACCTAATAAGAAGAACATATGCCCTATGTTTGACTTTGGAAACAGATATATGCTCAGCCTGTAACCCTGTACAGATATTCTGCATTGTATGAATGTAGCTTCAGTACCAATTATTGGATTGTAATGTCCTTTGGTACTACTATAATATACCAGCATGGGAAGAAGGATATCCACATACAAACTATTTCATCCATTAATTAACATCCATTCAAACTTTCAGCACTGCACCCTTTCCAAACTGCAAATCAGGAAATATGTCATGCTATGCATTACAGTTGTAATAAATAAGCCAATCATGAAATTGATCAATAATCAGGTGATACATGTACGAAGCCTTTAAATAGTTATCATTATATTAATTCTTCAATTTTCAGAATTCATAATTTCGGTCTCCAAAAAAGAGATGTGGGACATCATGAAGGAGACTGACGTTAATGCTAAAATATGCTCAAAGTGTACAAATGACAGAAGTCGGATGAAGATTTCGTATGATAATTTCAAGTCTAATGAAGGGTAAGTTATTCTTGTCTCATATGGATGTCATACTGTCCAGCATGTATGATATCATACCTTTTCATGCGTCATAAGAATGTGCAACATTGTTTGGTACATCGTGTAAGTATATATTAATGGCAAGTTTATGACCGCACAGCTAGACAAATAATTTTGTGTAAAGTAACTCAATCAGAAGACCTGCAGGTGATTGTGCCTGATCGCAAGGGATGTCCTTGAAAATTAGTTTGTCAAATACAACTGTGGGGGACCATTTTGCATAAAACAAAGAAAGCATGCAGAGTAAAGTTGCTTAATTGTGTTAAATTGAAGGAAATTTCATCAATGATTCTTGGAAATCTTAATTTTTTCTTTTATTGTTTTCAGAAATGAATCACTAAAGTAAAGAAAAGAACTCGATCAGGACAGAATGTTATATATTAATTACTGTTTTGTTATAGCCTGAATTTCCTCTGGCCTTCACATGTTATTGTGACCGAGTGAAAGACAGAGTTAAAAAACTTCAAAACCCTGCTATATATGTTTCACTCAATCTTTTATAGCACACCACCAGGTTTTGATGAATTTCACACTGTCCTTCACCCAGTAATTATAGCATATGAAGATGAGAGGAAAATCAGGCTAAGATCATTTGATTATATTTGAATAAATTCTATTGATTCTGAAATTGGAGTAGCCTACAGTTCATAATATTCCACCATGAGGAAGGAATATTTTGGGAGAGTCAACAATCAGTGAATGAGTTAGTGAATCTTTAGGAAAAGAATGTAAGGTACTGTAACATTTAAAAAAATGCATATTCTAAATATGTGTGAGCAAACGGAGAGGCATTTCTAAGCAGCCTTTTAAGTCATAACCAGAAGACTGTACCATTCAGTAACTTGAGGGTTAATATTAGCGTTTAAATGATTATATTTGAACGCTAAGGAAACGCTAAGAAAACGCTTAGGAAACGCTAAGGAAACGCTAAGGAATAAGGAAACGCTAAGGAATTGCAACAGTATATTTGCCAACATACCAACAATATGCAAATGAGGTAAGCGTTCAAACGCTAAGCTTAGCGTTCGAACGCTAAGCTCATAAATATTTCACCCTATATACACGCTAACCAAACGCTAACCAAACGCTAAGATAGCGTTTGAACGCTAAGCTTAACATTTGTTTGCCCCATTCATCTTAGTGTTTATTTTATGCATTTGAACGCTAAGGAAACGCTAAGAAAACGCTAAGGGTAATCGCTAAGCAAACGCTAAATAATGGCGTTCGGTTTTGGTAAGGGATGTGACATCATGTGACGGTTCTATACGCCACCGTACTTACCTACTGGCCGATTCTATGAGTGATCCTGTTACTGACGTTCCGTCTGCAGTCGATATACTCGTTCCATTTGACGTAACCAGCGTGGCGGCCTTGTCTACGACCGTCAAAAATATCGACGGAACGCACCGACCAATCACTGAAGGAAGACATAGATTGGTAGTTAGTAGTCTATATATACCTATATTCGTGCATCTAAAGTGTCTGTCAAATGCATATTCCATAGGTCCACTACAGCAAAGAAACCGTTATTGATACCCATTATCTAAATTTCATATAAGAGATGAGTGATATACAGGTACAGTAATACCCTAAATAATCGACTCCTTAACCACAGCAGAGTTATGGATACATTTTTCAGGATTTAGTCGGATATATGGCTTGTTGCCATTCATCGGAAGCTCTCAGTGATGAATGGCAATAAGCCATATTTCCGACTAAATCCTGAAAAATTACCCATAATTCTGCTGTGGTTAAGGAGTCGATTATTTGGGGCACCACTGTAACACGTCAATTCGTGTTTTAAATTGCACAAGAACGAGTGCATGTATAAACGACGAGCCATACAATTTTGCCGAAGCCGCTTTGGGCGAAAATCGTTTCGGAGACTCCTTAGTCGGATCGTATTTGATGTTTCTCATGACTATAGGAATCACTGAACTAAATGGTTTCCCATAGGCGACAGTGTTAACGTTTCGGCCAAATTCACTGAATTGAAGCATGCAGGGCCATACCAGTGATGTTTACCCAGCTAGATTGACACCAGTTGATCACGAAAATGCAATAAAAATCATAGGTCATGTGTTTACTTTTTAAAATAAATCCCCAAGTCTACGACAGGGCTATCCCACAGCCAAATTCGATCTGGAAAAACCCAGGACTATAGCAGCTAGTTAAATAAATTTCCCGCTCACAAAAATCCATTCCCCCATTCATTCACCAGTTTAAATTATTTAGATATTATGTACAAATCAAATAAACGCGATGTCACCCTTTAATAACGTGTCGCGTGTATCAGGTGAAGGTTATTCTTCAGTTACCTTCACCTTTACGGTGTACTCGCTCCCCGACTCTAGAACACATTTAGCTCCCTGATTCCTATATATATGTATATGTGTGAAACACAGCGTTTCTTATAGTATTTTATCAAAATATAGACCTTACTGAAATCAAAAATGGATTATATCGAGCAGTAGTGGTTTATTTTTCCAATATGATGCATCCTGAAAATTAGTGTCAATCCTCAAAATAAAGCCAAAAAATTAAGATATTTTTTTTCAATTTTACTAGCTGATGCATCTCGTATAACTGAAGTATGCCCTTATATACCATAATATTACTAAATTGAAGAGGAAATGTTAATATACATTTTGAGAGGGATATCTTGTCCATTTTTAAACACTTTTCATGCAGAATTTGGCAATTTATAATAAACATTTACCAAAATTAACAGAAAATTTAAATAAAAAATAATTTAATAGCAATATAAAGCAACCATAAGTCAATTTAAATATCTAAACATGATGATACAACATCAGACACAGCCTCAGACATGAAATTTTACCAGATGGCAGGGCATACTGTCTGTTTAACAAACCTGCCATGGCAATTTTGCACGACTGTAACTCTAGTTGTGATGCCATCAACCCCCCCCCCCCCCGACTTGGGGTGGGGCTACGGTCCCCGTTAAGACTACTGGGTGTCGGAAAAGCTTAATTGGGTCAACTGTCACCTTTTCCCAATGGGGGGGGGGGGCTAACATTCCTCAAAATTGTGGGGAGAGGGGCACTAGACGCCCTGACCCTCTAATGGTACCTGATTTCCATGCAAAATTCCCAGATTTATCACTTTCTTTACTATCTACAGGCGAATCCATGGGTTTCTTCTTTAAGTGTGTCCAAAATGTGGTCATTATCATTTGAAAATAAGAAAATATGGAATTAACAACTTATCATGGCGAGACGTGAATTTTCGTAAAATTCAAATTTTCCTTATATATATGTATATGTGTGAAACACAGCGTTTCTTATAGTATTTTATCAAAATATAGACCCTACTGAAATCAAAAATGGATTATATCGAGCAGTAGTGGTTTATTTTTCCAATATGATGCATCCTGAAAATTAGTGTCAATCCTCAAAATAAAGCCAAAAAATTAAGATTATTTTTTTTCAATTTTACTAGCTGATGCATCTCGTATAACTGAAGTATGCCCTTATATACCATAATATTACTAAATTGAAGAGGAAATGTTAATATACATTTTGAGAGGGATATCTTGTCCAATTTTAAACACTTTTCATGCAGAATTTGGCAATTTATAATAAACATTTACCAAAATTAACAGAAAATTTAAATAAAAAATACTTTAATAGCAATATAAAGCAACCATAAGTCAATTTAAATATATAAACATGATGATACAACATCAGACACAGCCTCAGACATGAAATTTTACCAGATGGCAGGGCATACTGTCTGTTTAACAAACCTGCCATGGCAATTTTGCACGACTGTAACTCTAGTGGTGATGCCATCACCCCCCCCCCCCCCGACTTGGGATGGGGCTACGGTCCCCATTAAGACTACTGGGTGTCGGAAAAGCTTAATTGGGTCAACTGTCACCTTTTCACAATGGGGGGGGGGGCTAACACTCCTCAAAATTGTGGGGATAGGGGCACTAGACCCCCTGACCCCTAATGGTACCAGATTTCCATGCAAAATTCCCAGATTTATCACTTTCTTTACTATCTACAGGCGAACACATGGGTTTCTTCTTTAAATGTGTCCAAAATGTGGTCATTATCATTTGAAAATAAGAAAATATGGAATTAACAACTTATCATGGCGAGACGTGAATTTTCGTAAAATTCAAATTTTCCTTATAGGAATCACTGAACTAAATGGTTTCCCATAGGCGACAGTGTTAACGTTTCGGCCAAATTCACTGAATTGAAGCCTGCAGGCCATACCAGTGATGTTTACCCAGCTAGATTGACACCAGTTGATAACGAAAATGCAAGAAAATTCATAGGTCATGTGTTTACTTTTTAAAATAAATCCCCAAGTCTACGACAGGGCTATCTCACAGCCAAATTTGATCTGGAAAAACCCAGGACTATATCAGCTAGTTAAATAAATTTCCCGCTCACAAAAATCCATTCCCCCATTCATTCACCAGTTTAAATTATTTAGATATTATGTACAAATCAAATAAACGCGATGTCACCCTTTAATAACGTGTCGCGTGTATCAGGTGAAGGTTATTCTTCAGTTACCTTCACCTTTAGCAATTCCACGGTGTACTCGCTCCCCGACTCTAGAACACATTTAGCTCCCTGATTCCTATATATATGTATATGTGTGAAACACAGCGTTTCTTATAGTATTTTATCAAAATATAGACCTTACTGAAATCAAAAATGGATTATATCGAGCAGTAGTGGTTTATTTTTCCAATATGATGCATCCTGAAAATTAGTGTCAATCCTCAAAATAAAGCCAAAAAATTAAGATATTTTTTTTTAATTTTACTAGCTGATGCATCTCGTATAACTGAAGTATGCCTTTATATACCATAATATTACTAAATTGAAGAGGAAATGTTAATATACATTTTGAGAGGGATATCTTGTCCAATTTTAAACACTTTTCATGCAGAATTTGGCAATTTATAATAAACATTTACCAAAATTAACAGAAAATTTAAATAAAAAATACTTTAATAGCAATATAAAGCAACCATAAGTCAATTTAAATATCTAAACATGATGATACAACATCAGACACAGCCTCAGACATGAAATTTTACCAGATGGCAGGGCATACTGTCTGTTTAACAAACCTGCCATGGCAATTTTGCACGACTGTAACTCTAGTGGTGATGCCATCAACCCCCCCCCCCCCCGACTTGGGGTGGGGCTACGGTCCCCATTAAGACTACTGGGTGTCGGAAAAGCTTAATTGGGTCAACTGTCACCTTTTCCCAATGGGGGGGGGGAGGCTAACACTCCTCAAAATTGTGGGGAGATGGGCACTAGACCCCCTGACCCCCTAATGGTACCTGATTTCCATGCAAAATTCCCAGATTTATCACTTTCTTTACTATCTACAGGCGAACCCATGGGTTTCTTCTTTAAATGTGTCCAAAATGTGGTCATTATCATTTGAAAATATGGAATTAACAACTTATCATGGCGAGACGTGAATTTTCGTAAAATTCAAATTTTCCTTATAGGAATCACTGAACTAAATGGTTTCCCATAGGCGACAGTGTTAACGTTTCGGCCAAATTCACTGAATTGAAGCCTGCAGGCCATACCAGTGATGTTTACCCAGCTAGATTGACACCAGTTGATAACGAAAATGCAAGAAAATTCATAGGTCATGTGTTTACTTTTTAAAATAAATCCCCAAGTCTACGACAGGTCTATCTCACAGCCAAATTTGATCTGGAAAAACCCAGGACTATATCAGCTAGTTAAATAAATTTCCCGCTCACAAAAATCCATTCCCCCATTCATTCACCAGTTTAAATTATTTAGATATTATGTACAAATCAAATAAACGCGATGTCACCCTTTAATATTAAAAGTGTCGCATGTATCAGGTGAAGGTCATTCTTCAGTTACCTTCACCTTTAGCATTCCACGGTGTACTCGCTCCCCGACTCTAGAACACATTTAGCTCCCTGATTCCATTACGAAAAATATTGCTGAATACATGTCGATTATCTGAAAGTTTACTTTCGTATAATTATTCCGCTCTTCATGCAAATGTCCCTGTTGTTCTTGGACAGGGGAGACACGAAACGTATATTCATCTCTGATCTCATTTCGTTCATAACTACCACAATCGTCTCGGGCGGCCAAACGACCTGGCAAACTCAATCTAAACTCTCACCTGATGTTGAAGGCACCGTGTATGGCGCACAACTGTCAGCCGACACCAGAGAACTTGCACTGGTCTGAAAGGATGAAGGGAGCATTTAGTTAAGCGGTGTGGTAAATTAATATATATATATATATATATATATATATATATATATATATATATATATATATATATCGGCATAACAGAAATTACAGAACACAATATATATGTGACATAATATCAATACATTTCACATGAGTAACACATCAGTGTTTTGAGTTTTGATCAGTTTTCGTTCGGATTGTTTATGATTCCAGGTACAGTGGGCGTGGACTTTACATAGACTTGGGTGTAGACTGTTTTAATTAGGTGGCGGGTACATAGAATATCAGGATAGGGAAATTATGTAATGCCAGTAAAGTATAACTTAATACAGAGCTCAGAAATAAGATACGGCAAATGATAAAGGCAAATTGCACAAGAACGAGTGCACGTAAATGGGAAAATAATGGGATGGGAGCAAGATAAAACAAAAAGAGATGGATAGGTCATATATGGATGGGTAGTAAGCGGATATACTCTCTCATCGTAATTTGTTGCTCCGTAGCCCAATACTCCAATTCTATTTCACTATCTAGCACTTACGCTTCACAAAGGTAAGCTAAATGTACTTATTTATGTTATGGTGACACACAGGCTTCGTTCTACTCGTAACTAAATGGTCAGTTAATGTTTATTTGCATATTTATCCCCGATGTTGTTATTCATGTGTTAGTATGCGACGAAATTGTCATATATGATGGCCAAACTATCCGACTCAGAGACTATTTGATGTGGACAGGATCTTGCCCGCAAACAAATACGCTGAAAGAGTCACTCCGGGGAGAAAGTAGACAAAAGAGCGGGCGAATGAGAGGATGTGAGAGAGGAATGTAGAGAGACATTCAGAATGGGACAGAACACAAGAGACAGATATAGACATATATATAGTGAGAGAAAGAGATAGAGATATATACATGTATAGGCAGATAAAGAGAGAGAGAGAGAGAGAGAGAGAGAGAGAGAGAGAGAGAGAGAGAGAGAGAGAGAGAGAGAGAGAGAGAGAGAGAGAGAGAGAGAGAGAGAGAGAGAGATAGAGAGAGAGAGAGAGAGAGAGAGAGAGAGAGAGAGAGAGAGAGAGAGAGAGGCATGTCCGTGTTCATTGCATTGTCTCAGACATGTATCGGTACATAATAATAATATTGACTCACCGACGCGTACTTGTCGACGTTATTCTTGCAAACCATCTTGGCTCGTTCGGAATTAATCACGCCGCCGCTAGCCGTTTCCAACGTAACCGTCTCTAAGTACACGTAATACTCCGAAGGGCACGCGTCTGAGCAAACCTGATAACAGAAAAAGTTCCTCCGTTAGCTGAATATATTCCTGTTTATCATCAATACAAGAGCTTCACCTTAAAGGGGCTCAACTATCATCAACAAGTACACGAAAAATATATTAACTATATGTATACTTAGTTTAAAGATGCATAATCCGAATTAACGCTCCCAAATGACTATTTCTTCGGCTTCGGGGGTTAAAAATATTTGATTCGAGTCGAGGAACCCACCCATCAAAGCTCAGAGTGATCAGATATCGATTTTTGAAAAATTTGTTATTTCTCAAAATGTATAATTCTCAAAATTTTGGAACAGTATGAACTATCTGACTTTTTTATCGACTTCCTGGATAATGGTTTTTTTCAAATAGGATTGAGTGGAAGCGCATGGTTAAGACGGCGTGGGAAGTTACTACGCACGCTAATGGTCGTTTGAAGTTAGCATGGACAGAAACCTGTTAACATTTTCTGATGTTCACAAACACCCACTGTCAAAATGGAAGATTTGGGATATTCTCAGAAACAATACACACACTAAGGTCGATATGCGTCATCTAGGGCTTCTTCTGAACAAGACAACATAATTATGTTAATAACCTTCAGTGCTATATGTGTTCCTCAAAATATGACAATGAAGTCTTGCATGCATTATTCCATTTTTTACAGCCCCGTTATATATATATATTTGCTGAGGAATAACTGAGTCAATTATAAAGAGACATGGAGTGGAGACGTTTCTGTTCTTGGACTCATTGAACAAACGCCATTTACTCTCTTTGCTTCTTGGAGGAACTGAAATTGGAATGCCCACAGACCGTTTGAATGCGATAATAATGCACGTTGCTTCATTCCTCTTTCAAGTCTGTCAGCTGATGAAGGGGAAACATCGACATGGATCTGAGTTGGTGCCGGCTATACAACAAGACCAGCTGGTTAACACGTGAATCTGACTTATACATACTGATCAGGAATATATAGCTACTTGAATTCATATCCATATGCATGCGAGGTGTACTTATAATATGTTTCCCCCCTAAATGTGTAAATACTATTTATTGTTGTGTATATATGAATGTTGTATATGTGCTCTCCAGTGATGGAGGTAACCAATAGATATATCTATTATATATTTTGGAAGATCTGTTTGTGTGTGTGTGTGTCTGTCTGTGTGATCGCGATGAACTCGAAAACGGCCGACCCGATTTCGATGAAACTTCGTATGTGAGGGTACTATCGGTCGGGAAGTGGCATAGGCATATTAATTTTCAGATCCGAGGTCAACTTTTCACGTGCCGAGGTCAAATCTGTTTTTTTCGCCGTTTTGCGCTAATATATTTCAGTTCGGTGCTCACAAATCGATAAGATATTGCGCGAATAATAAATTGCCAGTTATATAATTTGCACGGTTAGAATCTATGGCGCTTCATCTTTCCAATGATGTATCACACGCCTGTGTACGTTTAAAGTTTCTACCTTAATTAACGGGAAGAACGCAGGACCATGCTTCGCTCATCGAAAAACATTCCGTAAATATATTACGCCGTCAACAGATCGTGACGTGATCGCGTTTAACTCTTAACCGGCCGATGTCGCGTTAACTCATCACCGACCGAGGTATCCGCAAATGACATTGGGCAATATATATATCTCGGAAACGGGTGGAGCTATCGACTTAAAATTTGGTATGTGAATGTATCTTGCCCCGGATACGAATTTTATCGGGTCGCCGAACCCGTGCGACGCCAGCTTCGCGCATGCGCAGACCAGATCTCGGAAACGGGTTGAGCTATCGAATTGAAATTTAGTTTTTGAATAGCCCGGACGAAGTCGGGTCACCTTCTAGTATATATATATATATCTATCATATATTTTGGAAGATCTGTGTGTGTGTGTGTGTGTATGTGTGTGTGTTCGCGATAAACTCGAAAAAGGCCGAGCCGATTTCGATGAAACTTGGTATGTGGTGGTATTTTCGGCCGGGGGTGGCATGGGCCTATTAATTTGTCCGTGCGACGTGACCTTAACCTTGAAATCGGGTCATTTCAAGGTCAAACGCCCGAATATCACGGGATTTCGATGAAACTTGGTATGTGGGTGTACCTTCGGCCGGGGAGTGGCAAAGGCCTATTAATTTGCCCGTGCGACGTGACCTTGACCTTGAAATCGGGTCATTTCAAGGTCAAACGCCCGAATATCATGGTATTTCGATGAAACTTGGTATGTGGGGGTACTTTCATAATCATATTCATTTGCCCGTGCGACGTGACCTTGACCTTGAAATCGGGTAACTTCAAGTCAAATCGCCAAGTTTCATGGGATTTCGACGAAATTTGATACGTGGGGTTACTTTTGTCCACTGATTGTTTTGGACGGGTCAAATCGTGACCCCGACCTGACCTTGACCTTCAAAATAATCAATTCAAGGTCAAATCTGGTAAAACCGGATGGATTTCGACGGGCACGTTTGTCGGGTACATTTGTCCGGGCAGTGTTTTGGACTGGTCAAATCGTGACCCCACTTGACCTTGACCCTCAAAATGGACAATTCAAGGTCAAAGCCCGGCCGAAGTCTGGTCACCTTCTAGTCTATTATATATTTTGGAAGATCTGTCTGTGTGTGTGTGTGTGTGTGTGAGAGAGAGGGTGTGTGTGTGTGTGTTCGCGATGAACTCGAAAACGGCCGACCCGATTTCGATGAAACTTGGTATGTGGGGGTATTTTCGGCCGGAGGTGGCATGGGCCTATTAATTTGTCCGTGCAACGTGACCTTGACCTTGATATCGGGTCATTTCAAGGTCAAACGCCCGAATATCACGGGATTTCGATGAAACTTGGTATGTGGGGGGTATCTTCGTATGGGGAGTCTCATAATCATATTCATTTGCCCGTGCGACGTGACCTTGACCTTGACATCGGGTCAATTCAAGGTCAAATCGCCAATTTTGATGGGATTTCGACGAAATTTTATACATATGGTTACTTTTGTCCACTGTGTGTTTTGGACGGGTCAAATCGTGACCCCGACCTGACCTTGACCTTCAAAATAATCAATTCAAGGTCAAATCGGGTAAAACCGGATGGATTTCGACGGGCCCGTTTGTCGGGTACTTTTGTCCGGGCAGTGTTTTGGACTGGTCAAATCGTGACCCCACTTGACCTTGACCTTCAAAATGGACAATTCAAGGTCAAAGCCCGGACGAAGTCGGGTCACCTTCTAGTATATATATATATATATATATATATATATATATATATATATATATATATATATATATATGTATCTGACAGCGGTTAGCATTATTTTGAATAAATGTTGTTGTTGTTGTAACTTGATGATATGGGGACCGTCTGATCGGATTGAGTACCCTTAATTTTTTAGAAACTTCATTTTGAAATACCAGGAAATCTTGGCAATATGTGAGTCTGACCTTTAATCAGTCACTCCGTAGCGGTTTATTGACACTTACATGTATATATAACATAATGCATGTTTAGGCAAACATTGTCTTCAAATTTGCAGTTTGGAAATTCCATGATCATATTTAACCATGTTAGAGTGTACCCACCTGAGGCGTTGAGCAGCCCTGCACAGCGACCAATGCTCCACTCTTAGCACATTGCAGTATATCGAAGAACACTAGGTAGGGCTTCGTGCTACACAAATAAAAAAAGAGAAGCATACGTTAGCAATTTATTATTCTGCAGGAATTTCAACTTAGCGTAATTTTTTTTCGCGGACTAATCTGCATGGTATAGGTACATGTACCGTTAGTCATACATGTACATGTATGTCAAAACTAAGGGAATAATAAGATCATTTATAATATCTGTGTGAACTTGACTAGCACCACAGCTAATTGGATCAAGACAAAATCATTACGTGGTTTAATTGGTGTGCAAGTCGGTATAAGTTGTATATTCACCTCATGATAAACCTTCCATACCCTGCCGATGTTTCTTGCATATCCCATACCAACCATGCCATTGATATTGCCAATGCTAAATTTTATTACATCTAATGGCAGGTATACTGGGCACCATGACTCACATTGGGACATTCGCTATATCTCTTGGTTAAGGGTGACTTTTAGCAATTAGTAATTCTAATCAAAGCGCATTAATTGCACCGGTGGATTTAAGCGGACGATCTACTTGAGTTTTGAATAAACATTTGGTTAAAAATTTGGATAAACATACAGGTGGATAATAAAAATATCATTACACAATGTTGTGTACAGTAAGTGTTTTCTTGTTCTCGTTGCGCTGCGCGTTTCGTCCAATATGACTATTCACCACAACCTTATAGTATTGGAACCGTCCATTATTCATTTAGAGGGTTTTTTCAGGTAATAAAAGCAGACGACAGGCCGAAAAGCAAATTATATAAGGGCAGAATGATTCATTGTTGGGAAATGTTCAGATAATAATGTCAACAAACGACCTGGTCCGCTGAACATTTCATATGGGATAACTACTCGTCAATGAGTATTCAATACGGAAAGGGTTAGGGTGGAGGGTACGTAACAGAACCGGTAAAATTCGTTCATTATTTAATATACCGCTCAAGTTACAAGAATTTGGCGGTGTTACACCCCTTTTTATAAACATAAGCCAAATATTATACAAGAATTTTGGCAATATATGCATTCGACAATGGCACGCGTGATACATAACTGATGACACGTCGTGATGTATTGTTTGCAGACTCGTGGTGTATTAGTTACGGCCAATATAATTTAACAGGCATTCGACACCAAGAACTTTGTTCAGACATCAATACATTGGTATATTGTGTTATAATGAATCTCACTTTGTCTGATATTTTATTCAATACAAATAATCCCTGTGTGCGTTGATTGTCTTTGTGTATTTGGAATAGATCATGCCATGAATCTCAACTCTGTCTAACGCCCTTAGAGATCATATTCCACCTGTACAAAACCTTGGAACTTTTTGAAGTTTTGACAGGGAAACTTATAAAGTCGAAAAAATAACGCGGGGAATATATTTCTTAGGTATTATCTGTTCCTTAATAATGTACTTCACTGTAGGTCCCAACTAAAAATTGCATGCTTTTCTGTGACTTTTGTGAGCTGATATCGGATAAACATTGAATTAATTACCCAGGAGAAATGCCATAATTGTAAGCGACGCAAAGCAAAATCGCTCACATATTCACTTAAATCGTGATTTTTTAGTTGGATCTTCACATACAGTGAAGTACATTATTAAGGAACATATAATACCTAAGAAATATATTCCCCGCGTTATTTTATTGACTTTATAAGGTTCCCTGTCAAAAAGTTCCAAGGTTTTGTACTGGTGGAATATGATCTCTACGGACGTTAGTCAGAGTAGAGATTCATGGCATGATCTATATTTGGACATGCAAACACGGAAGAGATACATCACACAGTTCGTGAAGGGCAGCGTACCCCGTCACCAGACACCTTTCGCACAATGGACTACAACTGATACTAATTACGATCATATACAGCAGTCGTATTTTTTGCGGACGATAACAAAAACCGTTTCGCAGAATTTTACGATTACGATCGCGAGTTCGTTTGTAAAAATTAGTGCCCTTCAAACTTCTTGCCACTCGCAGTAAAGTCAGTGGTATTTAGACCCGAATATTTGAATGCAAAGTTTGCATGTCCATGATTAGCTTCTCGAAACCGCGCAATTGTAACTACATATATGGCAGAACGACAGTTACTGATAAACAAAAAAGGACACACATTCTAGTGACGTAGGACTCTAATCGTAATTCTTATCAGTATAGTAGTTCATTAATCGAAAGGTATCGATGTAATGGTTGCTCATGTATATTGCCCAGCTGGGACGTACAACATGTGTCATTCCAGCTCTGGATTTCAAACTTTCAAAAATCCTTTCCCCAATTAAGTGCATGAAGTTATATTCAATTACATGCCCAAGTTCTCCAACCTGAAGGGAAAATCAAAGATCCGTTTGTCTAGAAAAACGAGCCGTTCCTCTGTGACCACATATCATTAATCAAGCATGGTTCATCAAGCAGACACATAGTTTTTGCATACCGGTGCCGTACGCCATAACCTGAAATCCCACAGATCAATGACAAAAAATAGTCGTATACCACTCTACTTATATTATTTAGGCACATTTACTGGTATAAATATAGAATATACGCATAGTGTTTCTGAATAACAAATTTAATCCACGAGTGGGATTGGCGATTTACATCACGAGCTTCAGCGAGTGGTGTAAATCGCCAATCCCACAAGTGGATTAAATTTGTTATTCAGAAACACTATGCGTATATTGTGTTTATGCCACGATCTTTACAATGCGATGGATAAACACTTTTCCGTTCAAATTGTTTGGAGAAAGTTTAATCCACTCTGCGAAGTTTATGCCACGATCTTTACAATGCGATGGATAAGCACTTTTCCGTTCAAATTGTATGGAGAAAGTTTAATCCACTCTGCGAAGTTTAATCAACAGTGCACGTTTAATCAACAGGTGTTGATTAAATGTAAAATTTAAACAGATGGCTTAATTTATATAGTAAGATAGGCGATCGTGGTATAAACATTTTTATTCTGATTCCAGAGTATTCATGAATACGCAACATGCAGTAGACATATATAGTGTGCTACACCCAAATACCGCGGCGGGTATATCCACCCAGAAGATACTTACGACATGGTACCCGAGCCACATATATTCCCGTCAGTGTCTGTCGGGTAGACCAGCTTTGTCGGATCTCCTCGTGCATACCCTGTCGGGAAAAATACTCAATTAAAGTGATGTAAAACACTCTGGTTGGGTGATCAAATAGAAAAGGAGAATAATCTTGCTCAAAGTAGTTATTTTTACAAATATAATGTCCAAATTGACAACAAACACTGTCACGATTATATATTAATTGAATGCAATGACTCTCAATGGCGAAATCGTTTGCGTTAATTTATCACCGATAGTTGCGCCCCGAATCGAGAAGTAAATATTTACAATTGCAAGTAGTTCGGACGATATTTTCTATGGAGTGGGGCGGTCGATATGTTCGAGATATTCGGCAATGTTAGTAGAATGCTACATTCCTCCAGTTGGCATAGCGCACGAATACTAACCGGTCAGTTTCATGAACCCAAACAAGTCCATAATATGTCTTTTAACGACCATGGTTTATATGAACCTCCAAAACATCCACATAAATTGGAAGAAGGTATATATCGAGGATATACAACGAGTCCCCAGTTTATAGCGGAATTCACTAGGTCTGGACCAAAACTTTGGCGAGGTCCATGCAGACCTAATTTATTAGACGAGTTTTGTAAATTTATTAGACGAGTATTGTAAATTCCACCATAAACTTGGGACGAGATGTAGATTATATTTAATACATGATCCAAAACCTCGATAAAACATACTTAAATCAATAAATGGACCATGAAACTAAAATTGGCTTATATAAGGCATGTGATGACGTTTCTTAAAACTATGCGTTGTTTGCCCACGTAAAGAAATAGTCCCAGATAAAAAAAAAGACACTTTAACGTATTTAATGAAATAACTTTTCAAACTCCTCATTCATTAGAGTTTGTTGGAAAAAAACGAACGACAAACACGGCGGAAGTCAAAGTCGCGTTTGCGCAACACTATTCTATCAAAAATGATAGAATGTGTGTATTTAATGGAATAGGGGTAGGATCATGTAATAGAATATAAATACACACTTGAAATGTATATATTTACATATTCCTTAAATGTCGGTTTTGATCGACGAATCGAGTAATTAAACAAAGTGTGTGCTGGGATTCACACGAATTTTATTTACTCTGCCGGTCATAACCAATTATCCAAATTTTAACAGAACATTAATAACATGAAAAAAAATTCAAAACTACCAAAACAATTGCAAGTAACACATTATTCAAATTCCAACAAAGATTCCATGAAATGACGTAGGTGGAAGCTGCAGTTATTTCTTGATAAACCTTGGAACGTTCGTGTAAACCGTATGGTGATTTGTGCTGATTCTTACGGGCGCTTATTGTGTGGATGTAGATGGTGTGTGATTATACACAAAACTACAAAATGTCCACGTCATAGTACTCTTCAAGCTGTTTTAATTTTTTCGTACATAAATAAGACAGACACTCTTTATTCATGACCATATCTGAAATAGACTAACAATGAACGCTATTTATTATTTTATTCTGAAGAAATTTCAAAATTCGATGAGTAAGTCTTTCCGCAAAATGTAAATGCCGTATGAAATAATTTCAGGCATTTATCGACCTATTTGAATCTGTCGCAATGATACGATTTAATTGCATAAACACCAATACAGGCAGTATAATGCTAACTATACAATTCATAATAAAACATTAAATAAACAATTACATGTGAACATGGCATGTCTAGCTTTGTGTATTTTATTGTGTGATGGCAAGCATAATATTCATTCAGAGCGCTTATCGAAGAAGCGCCGGACCACGTTGCTGATTCTGCTGCTTATTTCAGGGTTATAATTTTCATTATAAGATTAAATTTCTGATCATTTGACATACTTGTAAAATTACTGTGATATCTACCAACAAATTGGAAAAGTTAATCTCTGAGATCGCAATAGTGCATGTGGACATTCCATAATGAAATGATACTCATTTTCTATATCAGAACCGGTCCTGCATTTGAGGCACAGTCTCTTCCCCTCCTTAATTATATATATATGCCTTTATTTCCTCCAATCATGAAGAGCGATCATATAATTTATACATAGTCATAAATGTGATTTGGCATGTAGCCCAATGTTAACATTAAAATACACAATGATAAGTTATTTAAGTAAAATTTTACAGTTTATAAGACATTCATTCATCAATGTTCATACACCCGTCTCATTCACTCTGTGGTTCGTACCAATAAAGTAAGAATATATAAGTAAGGAATAAATTAATATTATATTGCGTTATTATTGGCTTTCCATACAGATTACATGGCTGATAGATCCCACGTCTATCTGGTTGGGGTGGTTGGGATATCAATGCATATCGGTGGTTGTCAATGGGGACGCTTGTTGCATTCTCTGGAGTTAAATGACAAATGATAACTCGGTGTCATTGAAGTAAGGTTGAGAAGTACTTTTTCCATAATAAGGAAGTCCTTTTAACAAGAAATGCGATGAAATCATTCAGGGAATCAATGTGACGGCTGACTACTGGTGGCACACATGCCAGAAATACCATTAACTGTTCTCGGCTGGGCATCTCATCGATAGCCAAAAAGCACGCAATGCTGAAGTTATTAAGGATGGAATACCATATATCATTCCTTATTATTCTGGTCTGGGAACGTTAACTGAGAACATTTCACGCAGAATAGATAGGGAACTTCAACCGATTGTTAAGTCTACTAGAAGCTCTCTTAAAGACACAAAAGACTTTCTCAACAAGTTGGCAAGTATCGATGCGGTTGAGAAAGGGACTATTCTTGTAACTATGGACGTAGAAGCATTATATTCAAATATTCCTACCAGGAACTGGTTAGCTGCTATCAAAAGTGCGATTGAAAGAACAACCATCGGCTCTTCTCTCCCAGTGGAAGTCACTCTAAAACTATCAGAGTTTGTTCTTACACACAACAATTTCCAGTATAACGGCGACAATTTCGTTCAAATTAAGGGAACAGCCATGGGTACGCATATGGCTCCTCAATTCGCTAATATATTCATGGACAATCTAGAAACTACTTTTCTTCAGTCATCGGACCTCAAGCCATCGAACTACTACAGGTTCATAGATGATATTTTCTTCACTTGGGCACATGGCGAAGATAGACTGAAGGAATTCCACGCGGCATTTAATGACCAACACCCTGATATAAATCTCAAAATGGAGCATTCTAAACAGTCTGTCAACTTCTTGGATGTTACTGTCAGCAATGTAGACGGCCACATCAACACGAAAGTCTATCGCAAACCTACGGACAAATTTACTTACCTGAACCCGAACAGTTTCCACCTCGATCACACTAAATCGTCCGTCATATACAGCCAAGCTCTACGTTATAATAGGATATGCAGTGACTCGAAAACGCGGGACATACAAATCGGGCATCTTCAGCAGAACTTCGTCAACCTGGGATATAAGCAGAGAGTTGTAAACAGAGAGATAAAAAAAGCAGTTGTCAAGGACAGGGTGGAACTACTTCAGTATAATTCCGACGAAAACCATCAGAATACTCCATCAAAAATACCACTGGTAGTCACATTTCATCCAAAATTACAAAAACTAAAAACTATCGCCAAGGACCTACAATGTGTGCTTCAAAATGATGACAAACTGCGTGATATTTTCCCTGAATTACCTTTAATGTCATATCGACAACCTCCGAACCTCCGAAAGAGTCTAGTTAGAGCACAGAACTTGCATAACAACCAACAGAACGGAACATACCCGTGCGGAATATGGAATTGTGCAACATGCTCTTCTGTGACAAATGGAACTCTGACCAACTGTACCGGGAAATCTATCACACCGAATGGGTTATTCTCGTGCAGCTCTGAAGGTGTTGGTTATGCTCTGAAGTGTCCCGAGCTTATCTACATCGGAGAGACGGGCCAAACCCTCAGAGGCCGCATGAATGGACACCGGCATGACATAACATCAGAAATTATATTCGTGCCCGTGGGAGAACATTTTAACTCTTCTCGCCATTCAGAGGAAGACCTCGAGGTCAGAGTTCTCAGAGCAGGATTGAAACGACTGAGAGCAAGGAAAACAGTAGAGTTGAAATTAATAACCTACATGGACACCATCCGGAAAGGGTTAAACAGGGACTATGGTTTTCTCTCACATTACGCTGTACTGCATAATTTCCGGGGAATTCGGCACTCGGGAGCAGCCGCGACGTAGACGCTTTCCGTCACTCTTGTTATGCACGTCATCGTGAGGGACACTTTCAATGTCAACGACTTTTCACTATTTGTTCACTTCATACTTGATAAAGGCTACTAGATAGCCGAAAGCTCGTGTTTTTTTAAAAACTCAAATGAGTCTTAAATGGTGTTACTTTATTTTATTCACATTTATTCCTTATTATGATCAAGGTGTTATTAGAACAGTGTATAATGACATGTTCGACGACATTGATATACGTTGAGTTGCATAGGTGGCACTTTCCCAGTTCCGGGATCATAGATTGTGCAAGTAGCTTGCCCACAATTATACATTCTTTTTTCAGAGAAGGAGAGGTCCGACATAAATTGGTGATACTTTTAAGGTTGTATAGCAGTTTGAAAATGAGACGAGTGACACGTCCTGTTCCATTCTGTATATCCAAGCTTGCTCTTGTTTAAGATATATATTAAATTTCACTAAGGTTTTCCACATATCTTTTTTGGGAAGGTGCCGTTCTGTGCATACTCTGTAATGTAATCATACAGACCATATATGTTAGCTACAGCTCTTATCTCACATATGAATGATGAGTCTCCAAGACTACCATGTGTGAAGTGGTCATTTAATCTTGATAGGAAGACCTTTTTGGAGTTTTTGTCATCACGCGTTTGACAGAGATTAGCAAAAAAAGTGAGTTTGCGTTTGTCTATGATGGAAACAAGTGTGCCTATTCCCATAAGTCCCTGAACGACATCTGTTCTAGTACGTGATGGGAGTCCTTGCATTTGTTTTAAGCAAAATCTGTGGGCTCTTTCTAGTTTTAGCACGTTTGCTGATATGTTGCACAACAGTTCGGAACCGTAAAGGCTGGTTGGCATGACTATTGATTCATATATAATTTTCGAGCTAGGAGGAGTTATTGCCCCTGAATACATCCCAGCGTTGCTTAACATGCGATAAACTGACCGAATTTTGTCTCGTATAATATCGCTAAATTGAGTTACATGATTGTCTCTGTGCAACACAATGCCGAGATGTTTGATATTATCGGACTCCATTACTGGTTTATCACAAATATTCCACTGATTGTGTGTTCTGTGGTTTCAAGTTCGTTGAAGATGACCACTTTACATTTATCTTGGCTGTACGTAAACCTCCATGTCTTTGAGTATTTGGTACATATATCACAAAGGAACTGTAGACCTGGCAATGTAACTGACAATAGTGTCATATCGTCCGCCTGGGTGGGGCAAGCACAACTGATGGAGTTCAAAGACAGACCATACTGACACGACTCAAGCTGATACAAAAGGTCATCAATAAATATCATATAAAATAGAGGAGAGAGAATTCTTCCTTGTTTGGTACCTTGTTGTGTATCGACCAATCTAGATGTGTGGTTATTAAAGCGGTTTGCACACTTGGTATTCAGTAATAAAGCTTTAAACATGTGCCATATTTTACCCGAGAATCCTCTATCGTACAGTTTTATGAGCAGCCCGTTAATCCAAACAGTGTCAAATGCTTTGCGAGTGTCAAGAAAACGTGAAAATAGGGGACTATGATTTTCCAAGGTATACGCGATGCTCTCATGGATCATGAAAGACGTGTTCATGCCGCTTACCCCTTTCTGGAAGCCATTCTGAAGTGGGTGTACTTTTATCAACTCTGGTGTGACGGATTCTATACGAAGTAAAATTATTTTCTCCAGTAGTTTATACAGCACGGGGAGTAACGTTATGGTACGATAGTTGTCGAACTTTGTTTTGCTTTTGTTCCCTCCCTTATGTAGGGGTATCATGATTCCGCGTTTGGCTTGATCTGGAATGTGGTTGAATTCCATCATTTTGGATAATATGCGTGCGACATTATATAGAAGAAATTCCCCTCCATATATTAAATGTTCATATGAGAGATTGTCGGTTCCTGGGGCTTTGCCTCTTTTGACAGTGTTGAGTATACATTTGACCTCTTCCTTTGTGATACCATACGTAAGCAATGCATCAAGATCAGAAGGGTCTTCGCGATTGCATAGATCCGTAAATCGGGAATTTACAGATTGAAAATATGAAGGGTTGAATGTGCCATCATCAAGGGGAGAATAAAGTGTCTCCACATAATCAGCCCATGCGTCAATTATTTGTGCAGGTTCCCTAAGTGTAGAGCCATTAATTTCAAATAAGGTATTGGATGTCGCCCCTCTACTGGAGCGTCTCTTGTTAAACTCTCTGAAGAAATTGTTGATGTCAACTTCGGCCAATTTGTCGAGCTTTTGGTCGACATCGCGTAGATGTTTCTCATTAGATTGTCTGAGACGCTGACGAAATATAGACGTTTTAATTCCTTGTATCTCTGATATGTTGGGTCGTTTATGTCGCGGGGTCTACCGGCTGCGAGCCATGCACGCCTATTCAGTTTCATATCTTTGTGTAGTAAAGTTAACGTATTATCCCAGTTCAACAGTGCCTGGTAATTAATGATGATATCAGGTGATGTTTGTATTTTATCCCAATTATAATTGTAATTGGGAGGCTTCGGGGTTGGTTCTGATTCGGATTGGTTACAATCCAATCTCATGAATATAGGTCGGTGGTTGGAAACGTTCAGTGCGGCGTCATCTAGTACTTCTGCATGAGATATCCTATGTATACTATGCAACGAAATAAGAATGTGATCAATGGTTGTTCCGACGCCACCGATCGCGGGTACGAAAGTCGATTGTGCCCCTCTGCAAATAGCGTTGCTGTTTATAGAGATTAATTTACATTTTTTAATGCATTTTGCAAATTCAAGATTGCGCGAGCTACGTTTGTTGAGATTTCCATTAAAATCACCCATGAAAATCACTTGCCCAAGGACAGTGTAAATATCGCGAAGGTCCTTTAGCTTCTGCAGGTATTCTTTATAAAAGGTGTCAGTGTAGTTCGTTGAGGGGAAGTAGACCTGAAATTTATACCAAAATGTGCTATCTGAAATTTTAAATTGGATACCACATATCCTGTCATCATTTAAATCGAGAACTGTGATGCAATCATTGTATTTTGCTTTCCACAATAACAATACTCCACCTTTGAATCTACCTCGTTGCATTGGCAAACGTTGTGAGCAATCGCATACCACGTGATAAATGTAATTAGAGTTTATCGTATTGATGATGTGAGTATTGTGATTGTGTAGCCAGTGCTCCGACACTCCACATATGTCTATATCAAGTTCTCTGAAAATTTCACTCAGATACAAAGTACTGGACAAAAGACCAGTGCAGTTCCACGTTAAGAAATTCAACATTTTGAGTTATTATAAATAGATTTGAATGATAAAAGAATTTGATTGGCATCCACTTTAAAATATCGGCTGTCGAACATTTTCAGTTGTGAAACTGATCTCTATATTGCCTATATGGAATCCAGTCAGAACAAGTTACAAATTTTGGCCAGCTCTCTGGACCCTTACAAAACATGGCATCGTTCACATCAACGTTGATTCTGGCGGAGAGAACTCCGTTGCCACGCAAACGGAACATACGAACTACCGTGAACTTAACATTCATGTCAAACATATAGTGTCCCAAAGTCTCGGCAGAAAAATGGTCTGGAATGTACGAAACAAAGAGGCGTGTAGTGTCTAGATGATATTCATTAGAAGTGCGGTATACATCCGCATCGTCTCTTCTGCTTTCGGGCTCTGAATTTCTATCGTTTCGTTTCTCATTACTTTTCCCTCCACGATTAACGCGCGTCCAGCCGATATCCTGCTCTTCCTCGTCATCACGCATTTGTTGATAGTCAGTGTTATCACCGGTGCGCTCACGAAAAGATGTCGTGTTTATTAAGTAAGTCTCTAATACATAATAATTTTTAAACAATCTATATGTTCTGAGTTTATTTTGTATGGCCATCTCGTTTAGAGTCATCAAATATAGATCTCTTGAATTCTTTCACATGTTCTTCCTGGACAATTAATATGACACTTGTAAGCGAGTATTACTGGTATAATTTGGGGGTTCCAATTAGAAATTGGTTGTTTGAAGCCACACATTATAGTAATGCCCACCTTCATCACATTACGGTCCAGTTCGCGGAAGCAAATTAGCTCTATAAATAAGTGAGCTACTCAGTGCCGATCGTTGGTAGTATAGAGACTCTAGGAAAAACGTATCCTTCATCATGAAACAACAAAGAGCGTTCATTGTCATTTCATTCCTATTCTGGTGGACAAGAAGAGCGTTTATCCCGCTTATGTGTGGAAATATTGAAAACAACTGAGAATTCTCCATAACCTCGGTGAGGTTTGTTGAGTTTATTATAAAGTGTAGAGGGTATATATCTGTAACAAGCCTACATCTGTGTAGATTATCTAAGTCACAAACAATATATAAGCAAGTATATATAACTAGCATATGGACGCGATCTTGGAATTTATCTCACTCACCTATTATAGAACAGACGGCCATTCCTGTGATAAATATTAGGAAGAGTAGGCAGCATATAATGTCTGTACATGATCTGAAAACAATATCAGTAAGATATAATTGTGATTGAAACCCCATAACATTGTCTGTCAGCTTGAAGGCGATGTATATGATTAACTATCGTCATTATAAAATTATAATCAAATTATCAAACATGTAGCTACGAAAGGTACATGTACATGTATCTTGCAGTTTGGAGTCTTTGCATTATCTTGATTATTTGGAGACGATTGGCGATAATCGATAAACTGTACTTGAAATACGTGTACATAGCATTCACAATCGCATTCAATATACAAATAAGTTTGGTTTCACAAAGAAACACGCACATCTAACAATCAACGAATTGAAACAATAACACTAATGTCAGGTAAATAAACTAGCTCGTTTCTCAGGGAAAGCCTCGTCTTCAAAAAACATACTCATCAAGCATATTTATAGCCTGCCATAAATAAGTATAAAGTATATATATAAAGACAGTTCATCCCCCATTAAAGGCACGGGTGGCGTTCGTTGCAGAAATATTCATATTTGTTCAAATCGCCATCAACAGAAGGAATATTAAAACATATAGTTTTGTTCATAAGCCAAACATAATCAGCGCGTAAATAGTATATTGTCGTCAAGACGTACGGTGGTGTAAGTAAACAAGAGCCTGGTGGTCGTGTTACAAAAGTTTTGTTTCTGTTTACACAACACAGCGCAATTCTATTGGTTAATCACACACAAATTATATAAACGCTCTTTAATATTTCCATATCGGGAAAACAGTAACAAATAACGCTCCAAAAAGTAGCCAGGGGAATACCGAATGATTCACCATCTACCCTCCCCAGATGGGAGGTGAGTCAATGATGGTATTCCTCCTGGAAAAAAACCGTGGTTCATTATTCGTCCATTCAGGAAGCTATCTCACTCATTAAAAGCACATGAAGTGGAGCAATGTTTATGCGTCTTGATATTCTTTCGGCTTTTAGGCTGGTTCCGGTCCGTTATGAGGACCAACATTTGCGGGGATTCAAGTGGAAGGGGCAATTTTACTATGACAAGTGTCTCCCTATGGGTTGTAGTCGTTCGTGTTTTGTTCGAGACACTCAGCACTGCCATTGAATGGATAGCCACAAACAAATTTGGTCTCACATTGGTCCACTATATTGACGATTTCTTTCTCATTACCCGTTCAATGAATGAGGCAAAACTAGCCCAAAACGTGTTTTTAGATCTTTGTGAGACCATCGGAGTTCCCATCGTGCATGCGAAAACACTTGCTCCAAGCTCCTGCTTGGAACTTCGTGGAATAGAACTTGACTCCATTCGAATGGAAGCTAGGCTCCCAGTAGACAAGCTCTGTAAATGTTGCGTCGAAATATCTCAATTATTAGGCTTGGATAAGGCTACGTTGAAACAACTGCAATCAATCCTGGGCACGTTAAGTTTCGCGTGTTCCGTTATCATGCCCGGTCGCGTTATCTTGCACCGTTTAATTAATCTGACTATGAAGTTGCGACACCCAACACATCGAATTCGATTAACGAAAGAAGTCAAACGTGATTTGTGCTTATGGCTATCATTCTTGCAGGGCTGTAATGGCAAAACATTTTTTCAGTGGATTTCTTATGACAAAATTCATTTGTACACAGATGCAGCATCCACTCTGGGTTTTGTCGGCATTTGTGGGAAGGCCTGGTTTTACGGCGAATGGTCATCAACAGCCAAACTTCTTAATATTGCCGTACTCGAGCTCTACCCTCTTTGTGTGGCTCTCAAGTTATGGGGTAACCGGCTGCGTAACCACAAATTAATTTTACATTCTGATAATGCAGCGGTGGTGGCAATCATTAACCCTTTACCCAACAAACCGGCCAAAACCGCCCAAATAAAGCTTCAACAGCCTAAAATATCTTCGGTCTGTCTCAATAGAACCATACAAATATGGATATCATTGGAACCGGCTCCTTGACCACATTGTGATAGTTACAGTTATGCCCTGTGCCAATGCATTCTCTTATATATGCGAGTCGACCATAGGTCGCCTCGCATATATAAGAGAATGCATTGGCCTAAAAAAAATCTTTTTTTAACACTTTTTACCATTTTTTCTTACATTCTTTAACAATTTTATAATTTTTAATGTGTTAAGCCAATGCATTCTCTTATATATGCGAGGCGACCTATGGTCGACTCGCATATATAAGAGAATGTATTGGCACAGGGCCCTTCTGTTGGGTAAAGGGTTAACTAACCTTGAGTTTAATATTTTGATGCGCTCACGTCATATCGCTGGTCGACATAATAATCTCCCTGATCTACTCTCGCGCTTGCAGGTGGATGCATTCCGTCGACACCTTGGCACAAGCCGAACCGACTCCGCTTCCTCCAGACATGACCATCGACACATTATTACAGTGAATAATCTTTTCAGTATGTCATTAGCCTCATCCACGAAGGAGAGTTACACCACCAGCTATTGGGAATCTTTTGTAACATTCTGCAATCAATATCACCTAGCAGCCGATATACCTATCCCAGTAGGCACTGTATGTCTTTTTATTGCACGATTGTTTACGCTTGGCTATGTGGTAGCTACCGTACGTACTATCCTTTCGGTGATTAGTTTCTTCCATAAAATTCGAGGCCAACGTGACCCTACTAAGGAATTTTGCGCTCAAAAATTGATACATGGTTTTCAGAAGTAGCGTCCATCATGTGATTTGCGTATGCCTGTTACATTACCACTGTTAGAGCGTTTTCTCCAGTTCCTACCTAACTGTACGCGCTGCCAGACCCAGACTGTACTTTTCCGTGCTATCTTCGCGTTTGCTTTCTTCACTTTGTCCCGCATCGGAGAATTGTGTGTATCTAGCAAAGCGCGACTTGAACAAGTGCTCCAGGCCAAATATGTAATCATTTCGCACAATGAGATTGTGGCCCCATTTGTTAACTTAAAGCATAATGCCAGTGGAGCATTACTTACTTACAGAACCTCATATGGTAGCTATTCGACCTCGCCTACGGGATAACGTTTGTCCATTCAACATTATTTATCATTATGCTCACACACGCGGTAGCCAGGACGCTCCATTTTTCTGTCATCCCGACGGGTCTGCCATTTCGCGCCTATTGTTTGACACCGTTTTAGGTTCCGTCTTAGATTTGCTATGCCTGCTTCCCGTGGATAAGAAATTTTACAAAGTCCATTCCTTTCGGATTGGTGGCCGCTTGTTTGGCCGCCGCACGTGGCTTCTCTGACGCACAGGTTAGGATGTTAGGGCGGTGGAAGTCAAAAAAACTGAAAGGAACACACTTCTCCCTGACGAATGCCGGTTTGTATGCTGGTGGGATAACGCCCCTGAGTTGTCACAAGATATTAAATTCAGTAGTACTTCCAAGAGCACTGTGCGGTAGCGAACTACTATGGGGTGCCTCTAAATCTATAAAGTTACAGTTAGAAAAAGCTCATCGCTTTTGCCTGAAAAATATGCAAGTCTTGCCTCCCCAGACTAGAACGGCTATCGCACAGGGTCTTCTTGGAAGTAGCTGTCTGAATTCTTACATTGATAGACGCAAACTTAGCCTATTTGCCAGACTGTGTAGATTGAGTCCCACCAAAAGTGGGAAACAATTGTTTCTTCTACGATTACACGGTTATATGTTGGACACAGATGCTAATCCAAATTCTTTCATCAACGAGATATTTGACATTCTTATTAAATACAACGTGTTAGACCATTTTACCAACTATGTCAAGGAAAGCATATTCCCGTCAAAACAGTCTTGGATAAATATCGTCCGATTGTCAGTGAGAGTATACGACGAAACGCAATGGCTCTCCACTATTAACTCTGAAATAGCCCTATCCAAATATGGATCAACACAGTATAACCTAACTCCATCCATACTATGGAGAACATGTCAACTTTACCCCGAGGAGAAATTGTTCTACCTCATGTTAGCAAGGATAATCGCCCATACTGATTACGCCGACGCTGGTGTATGTCGCCTTTGCGCGACCAAATATTCCTGTTTAATTGAACACATTATCATACATTGTAATTCGCTGTCAACTCTCAGGAATGAAATATGGTACATCATAAATGTATATGGAATTGAGGCCTTTATTATACTTGATTCATTGCCCCAAGCCAGGCAACTGGCCACGTTTCTGGGTCACTTCCCACCCGAACTGATTGTGTTTTCTCTCAGTTCAGCACATGACTTCAGGTTCTTTATGAAAGCTACAGTGAATCTATGGTTCTTGTTTCATCGCATATAACCGATTTTTGTCGACACATATAATGCCGTAGCTTATATTGTCAACACATACCAGTAATATCCTTTGTTTTCCTTATACATAGCTCATACATATAGTGCGAGTACGATTGGTGTGCTTGGGTTAGATAAAATGAGAGAGCGAGCGAGATAGATAGATAGAAAGAGAGATAGAGGGCGGTTATACATGATGGGTGAGCGTGCGAACAAATAAGTGTGTACACGCGTGTGAGCAAGTATACGTTGAGGTATTTCTTGTTTGTGATGTGAATTGTTATTGTAATGTATCATCTTGTAAATATGTTGACCGTTCTATGTCTATGTTTCCTATGTATATATGATATGTGTTAAACAACTCTTCATTTATGGAGGACATTAAAGATATATATATATATAATTTGTCCCTGGCTATCAAAACACATCTATGATTTTAATTTCAGTTAGGTCTATTGTTACATGTTTATTGTTAACCTCCTCAATTTAGGAGAGCATATATTCAATGACAAGTATATACATGTTAAATAAAATATGCATGCAAATGTTATCACAATATTAATCACAATATTAAACAAAACTCTCCACCCTGTCGCGGTAGGGGGGGGGGGGTGCTCCCATCTGGCGGGCATTTATATATATGCTTTGATTATATTTTCTTTATTGGATTATATTCTCCTTATATACAGACTTTGTGTCTGAATTTTTTGCTCTCTCAAACAATTCTCTTCTGTGAAAGGTATAGTGTACAAAAATGTAGATTATCATTGGTGCTATTGATCCGTCCATAATAATCCATCAATACTCTTCTATGGAGGGTATATTGTACAAACAAAACCGTGATCGTTTGTGGAATTGATCCGTCCAGATTTTATCTATCAAAATTTCTAGTGAGCGGTGCCACAGTTCGCACAACTTCTTGTCCCTGTGTTTTTCTTTCTGTGGGTGCATGGCTGAAATTTTATAGACCGTCTATAAATTTCAGCCATTGGGCGGTTTACACCCACAAATGGGTAACATCAATGTATCGACAAGGTTTTACTCATTCAGAACCTCTAATCCAATCGTATACTAATTATTGTGTACTCGAAAATTCCATACTTATCAAGGCTGGACTGTTATCAAACAGAGGCGAAATAAATTCGTCGGACCATCAATCGGGTGTTTGTGTCAATCACTCCCCACATGCCAGGGAAGGTTCCCCAAAATAGGAGTTATAGCATAAAACGCTCTTTATGTTTACCATTTCCGGATCTAAACAAAAAACAAGCTTCTGTAACGTTTTTTGCTTTTGTTTACATAAGAAAGGAAAAAACATTTGACAATAACATACTGTTTATGCCTTATTTCTGATTCGAATAAGAACAAAGTCTGTCTATATTTTACTATTCTTTCTGTTTATGGCAGTTTTAGACAGAGGTGACTATTTTAACAGCATAACCACCGCCAACGCCGCCCGTATCTTTAATCTGACAGAAGTCTTTATGACAACACACAAAATGAACCAATGCCTGATTTATTTTAAAGGTGGATTATTTCTTTGTAAACATGTATTATATAGTTACCGGGGTATAAAATATTAGATTTGAATCGAAGACTCCTGTCCGGAAATGCTTCTATCGATTAATATTAATTTTATTTCGAATATTTTCTGGTCTAAAAAGGTGTGTTTGTTCAGCTAACGAACAATAGTGGTTACTGTTAACAGAGACCAGAAATTATATTGTGCAATTTTGTCGCAAATAAACGTTAAATATACTCATTATCGCTTATATTTGGGGAACAAAACAATACAAGCAACTAATCTGTGACATTTGACAGTCGTTGCGTAGCCGTAGGAACAACCCAGTGCTCTATATCGCAATACGGTCTCATCCGAATGGTCGGTTCTAAAAATAGTAACATAAACGGGCCCGATTTAATATTCGAAATAAAATCAATATTAATTGATAGAAGCTTTTCCTGACATAGGTGTTCAGTTCATATCTATTATTTTATACCCACGCAACTATTTAAAATTTGTTATTTAAAGAGATAATCCATCTTTAAAGACAAATGTCATAAAAGCACCAACCCTATTGAATAAAGTTTGATGCTGGTGCTAATTTTGAGACCGATGCAAGATCGATTTATACGGATGTATACGGATGAGGTTTCCATGTCTTACCAAGTAATATTGTATGTACATCAGTCCTGATTCGGTATATCACCCATATTTAGTGTATTTGGTGCATATTACTAAAATAAATATATATATATCCTCACAATTATAATTTTAAATAAATAACTTATAAATAAAAATATCTGTCTCTCTCGTCACTTTGAAAACAAATATTCCCTGAGAAACAAACTTTTGTGAATCTGACTTTAGTACATACATGTATCTGGCTATTATTTGAGGTTGCCACAATGGAATGACCATATATTTTTCGTACCTGTTTTTAATTGGTCCTTTGAACGACGGATCATATTTCTTCGGTTCACCTGAAAGAAGATGAGATTTGAGAGAATATTCATATGCATTACTTTTCACTTCCCAGCTTAAAGGGAGATTGTACACCAATTTTAATAAATTTCCGGTAATAACAACGATCTAATATCGATACTATATATATAGAAAAATAAGTAATTTGAGTCGAAGATGTCTTCTGTAAACGTTCGGGTTAACAGGTTATCTTAAAAGTTAATAATTTGATATATTTACACACTAAGTGTTGTCATCACTAAATCCAGCATTCTGATTGGTCGGCGCCCACGTGGCTAGTTGCAGTTATTTCTCGGTGAATGCGCAACGCCTCATAACACCAAGCTAATAACACCATCGATACGTCATAAGGTTTGGAAAGACGAACGCGTAATGCTTTGGGCGCATTTTGACTCGCGCAGGATTGACTTAATACATCATCGGGTTTCAACATGAAGAGAAATTGTTCCTATTAACTTTTGCCAAGGGTGCTATTGGGTATTTTGGGCTGATCTTGTCACGATACACTTTTCGATTTAAATATATTTACAAAAGTGGCTTTTTCGCTAAATGTATATAAATATAAGGATTAACTGTCATGTGGACTATTTTTATGGAGATGTAATGGTGAGGTAAGTGGACATAACTTGTATGTAAAACCCTTCGGGTTTTACACAAGTTATGTCCGCTTACCTCACCGTTACATCTCCATAAAAACAGTCCACATGACAGTTAATCCTTATATAAATTCAATTTATGGCTCGAGCCATAAACTTAATTACGAATTTCTGTGTACAAGTCATAATCAAATTTATTGACGGAAATGGATAGCACGTGGCAGACATGGTCGTATAAACGTTGATACGAGGCGTGAACTCAAGCCACTCACTGACTAGTGACTAAATAATAACCTAAATGAGTATCTGGGACTAGTATGCGTATAATATAACATTTATTTGATACATTTGCTTGAAAACTGTACAAAATTGACTCGACGACGATAGTTCTATTTTCGCATTCCGGCTAATCTGCCATCCGTTTTGATCCGTAACATAACTTCGTACCCAACGGACTTTCAAATAATGGAAATCTGGTTACCTAATTCTACAAAGCAGAGACTATAGAAACCAACAACATGGAAGAAGAAAGAAGTTATCGATATTTACAAATAAGCTATGGGCAAATATACTAAAATTTCAATTTCTTTATTTCTCAACCGGAGACAATGTCAAGTGGAATCTATTTCGAACATTTGAATCGAACAAAGTGTCCCCCGTAAAGGTGGCACTTAGCTGAGGTTATTTATTTGTGAGTAGGCATCATGAACTCGACATATGTCGTAATCCGGCCTGTGATGACTGTACAAAGCATGCTGCAAGCGTAAATCCTTCGTCTCATTGTGATCCATGTTTATAATTTTATGCATATAAATGACTTCACAAGAAATGAGTGGACAAAAACATGTTCAGGTAATAGGCTCTCGGTTGGATAGCGAAATATACTTAATCGGGGTTCACGATTAGATAGCTATTGATATTAAATCTCAATAACAGATGGCAAGCGAGTTTATGATTTGGTGTTAGGATTATTGACGGAATAACGGAGATATTTAAAGAAGTGCGTTTAAACATTCGCCAAGACAACCCACCCCAATAGGAGAATTTTACTTATATTTCACCAGAGTTGATCAAACGTGGTGTTGTAAATTCTTTCATACAAATCTCGTTATTTCGTCAAAGTACTCTAAATCGCGTTGAGTAAAATATTTACACAAAACAATCGTGATATAGCACCACGCGAACGTTGGGTCAATTTTACCCAATGTTGGGCAATGTTTTTACTCAACCCAGGGTGACAATTTACCCAGTATTAATTTCTTAGGCGATATGTAGGAAAATTGGTACACAGGTGTCACCTGACAAGTGGAATATAATTTGATATATGCAATTGATCTCAGATGACTTAAAAGGGGGCTAATACATTATGTTAACATAGATGATTACTGAAGAGCGTTTATTGTTAGCTCAGAAGATATGTGGGAAAATTGATTTGACCCAATAATTAAGTAATTATTCACCAAAATATTCGGGTACAAAAAATCTTCCAACGCAAAAGGGAAATTAATATTGGGTAAATTGTTATCCTGCGTTGAATAAAAACATTGCCAAGCATTTGGATAAAATATACCCAACGTTCGCGTGGTGCTATTTGCACCAGTGTTGGGTAAACTTTTACCCAACATGATTTAGAGTGTACATTCTGTACATAGAGTTATCACCCTTCCGATTAACTCGGGATACTAATTCTTCACAACACAGTACTAAGTTTAATTTACCGCTGAAGATTATAAGTCTTTTTGAAAGTAAGAATGTACCCAAAACAAACGCTGGAAATTTTCAAAGTAACCCGTGAAATAAATTATACATGTATAGTAACGAGTTATACGGCTAGAAAACCGGTGCCCCTTTTCCAATAACTGCATGTGCTCGTTATATTTAGTTTAACCCTTTACCCAACAGAAGGGCCCTGTGCCAATGCATTCTCTTATATATGCGAGTCGACCATAGGTCGCCTCGCATATATAAGAGAATGCATTGGCTTAACACATTAAAAATTATAAAATTGTTAAAGAATGTAAGAAAAAATGGTAAAAAGTGTTAAAAAAAGTTTTTTTTTAGGCCAATGCATTCTCTTATATATGCGAGGCGACCTATGGTCGACTCGCATATATAAGAGAATGCATTGGCACAGGGCTAACTGTAACTATCACAATGTGGTCAAGGAGCCGGTTCCAATGATATCCATATGTGTATGGTTCTATTGAGACAGACCGAAGATATTTTAGGCTGTTGAAGCTTTATTTGGCCGGTTTTGGCCGGTTTGTTGGGTAAAGGGTTAAATTGAAGGGACGAAATTGATTTTATGACAGTTGCACAGACGCTCAATAGAGATAGATAGATCAATATGAACAGTATACTCTAACCTGCACATGGAATTGTCTCCTCTGGTATTACGTGTACGTCGGCCATGATCATAACGACGGTAGACGTCAATCTGATGAAATAAGTGACATTCCAGATATAAAAGAGCAATCGGTTACTCACGAGGACATGGGGACAGAGCACCAGCTGAATCGCTTATTAAACGGCGTCGTTGCCATGGAAACATGTCAGAACAGGAAATCATGGTGAGAATACAGCAATAGCATGAATCACGCGACAGGGTATATATGCTTCCATTCGTGACAAATTATAATAACCTGATTCTGAGACTGATATACGATAACAATAACCTCATATCATATCACATGACACGAACCCCCGTCTTCCAGGGTCACAAATTGGTCCGACTTTGTGAATTGGTCGAAATGGAATACCTTTCTCTTAACCATGCATCATCTCATTGGTAACTTCATACTCGTGAAATCAATCTTTTTATCAGAAACGAATTCTGGGAGGGAATACTGACGCGTTACGGTGTACAGTAATGTCCAAATTAATTGACCATTTAACCACAGAAGAATTATGGGTGATTTTTCAGGATTTAGTCGGAAATATGGCTTGTTGCCATTCACCGGAAAGCACTCGCCGAGAGCTTTCCGATGAATGGCAACGAGCCATATTTCCGACTAAATCCTGAAAAAATACCCATAATACTGCTGTGGTTAAATGGTCAATGAATTTGGGCATTACGGTGTAATCACTTTGCTGGAGCGGCTTGATATATATAGGCGACACTCATCTGTTTGCTCTATGTAAGGGTTAGAGCACAAGAATTGTTCTTTACCAGAATCAATCGAGTCGAAGACGAGATTTTTTCTAGTGTAAAGAACTATTCGCGTGCTCTGACCACAATTGATCCCATATAATATAATCAACTGGAAATGTGCCATTGAGCGTGTTTTGACCACGACGCACAATCCGTGCGCTGACCGCGATTGGACACAATAGCCGATTAGCCACGCCCAACAACGTGATTAACATGCACGGATCGGCGTCGGATGTGAATAGATATGTCCGAAACAACACGTACTGGTCCCACTTTAAAGCACCCGTGCGATTTGTCTGTTATGAGTTGCGTGTGCCTAACAATGGGATAATCACTGAACTATAATTCCTTCACCAGCCTTGGGAATTGGCTGCGGCCTCACGTACCACAGTAGCGATGTCATAGTAGGTCTGATAATCTATTATGGTGGAGTTTGGTGACAACTGATCGTCAAACTTCAAATGCTAACTGAGAGATTCTTGGATTTCTTACAAGACTTATAATATACTTACTTGCGGACACTGCCACATTTATGCTCATTGCTTGTAGACGTGTTTCTATACACGGCCTATGTGTTTTAATGTGTCCTGCAATCCCAAACGTCATCGCCAACTTAGGTGTGTTTTCCCCTATGCAGAGCTAGTCAGATATAGCTGTTAAAGGATCGCTTTTGTTGTGTTTTATATAACTACATTTCGAACACGTGCGACATAATTATGACGTTCTTCATTTAAAACTTTTTTTTTAATTCTTTGCCAACATCAAAACTGATATTAATTTTCTTCTTTCAGTGCATTCATCTATTATTGGATGTAACATATGCATAATTTCACATTTTCACGTTACACATTTCTAAGACGAGTTTGTAATATATTAAAGGGGTACTGTACATTAAATCCGGCCATTTATGGTACAATCTCCTTTTAAAGGGACTCAAAAATCATCGCCACCATGTTGTTGTTGTTGAAATCAGCTATTCACTGCCTGTTCCTAACGCTTCTGTAAACTGCATGCATGGTTTATCTCCCCTGATTGCTATAAATAGATTGGGGGTATTCCTCATTGTCTGTGTTTTGTCAGTGACAGCAAGCATGGTTTCAGGATATCGTTAGAAAAAGACGATATATATTGAGCTTAAATTGGCAAAATGCGATCAAATAAGACGTTTTCGTCAGCGCGAAGATGCCGAAAAATCCGCAATGGATTTTGGGATGTGAATGTCAGTTGTCACACTCATAGTGGAATTCCATGCAAATCTGCGGAGCAAAATTCTGAAAGTTACGGAGAACTTTGCACATACATGCATACTTCTCAGTCTTCGAGTGTGGCTTGATGTGGTACTATAAGAAACAGCAGGTATTTATCTGGTGGGTCCGCTTTGTAAATTAAAAAAATTTGCAATAAATATATTTTTGATAATTTTTTTCTGGAATTACATCACTTGACCTACATATTAATTTGTCAGATTTGAAATATCAATATTGAATATAAAATTCAAAAATAAATACACCAACATCTACACAAGTTCCAATCGGACCTGCCAGATAAATACCTGTTGTTTTCAATACCGCATCAAGTCACACTCAGAAGTATGCGCAACTCTAGTTCAGTCATGTACGTAGTGCGTATCCTTCCTTGCTGGAAGCAGCAATCTGCGAAAGCGGTCATGTTGACTTAAAGAACAAATACAGAAAAGAACAAATACAGACGAGATGATGGATCAGTCACAAGCATGCTCTTTGAGGTAAAGCTACCACCCCTCGAAGAATGAAGGAAAGAACAGTGACTGATTCAATACCACAAAATAGTCAAGGGGTTGGTTTCAGCCCTGCCTAAAGCCTGATTTATCTAGAACACGAGAAGAAAGACACATGGGAAATACAGCCAACAAAATTTTAGGACTGTGTCAGTCAAAATCCGGTGGAGAAGGAGGTGTGTAACAACACAGAATCGTTCCAACTTCTGCGTACCAGCAGCTCACAATACGAACACTCCTTCTTTGTTAAAACAACTGTGGAATTGAACTACCTGGAACAGTCGGTTGTTGATGTCGGTGAATTTGACGGTTTTCTATCTGCTCTGCGAGGGGAACAACAGTATGGAGTGTTTTCAACAATGCTAACAAGGAGCTATTGCTTAAATATTTAAATATTATGCTTGTTTATCATATATAATAAATTATTTTTCAATTATTTCGCTTGCTGCTTATATTTATACTCCAAAATAATTTTAGATGGCTCAAACAACAACATTATCATTGCATATATTAAGTACTATATGGGAGATTAATCTAACATTTAATGGCTGATTACGCTTAAACGTAACTCCATTACGCTTAAGCATAATTGGTTTGTATTGCCTTGCAACGTTTTATGTAATGGTAGGCCTCCATGTATCTAACTTAGTAAGGTTTAATGTTCTGGGCGGATGGTAAGATTACTAGCATCGTAATTGACTGCATCAATTTCAGCTTCAGGGGAGTTTTTTCAATTCTATTACGCTTTACTTTAGCGTAAATGCATTATGAGTGATCGTAAATGAATTACGCATAAGCATAATGTAATACGCTTAAGTATGGTATAATGGAAATCTAAATTACACTTAGGCATTGCGCATTAAGCTTAAATTTATGCTTAAGCATAATGAATTACACTTAAGCGTGATTAGCAATTAAATGTGAATTTTGCCTCCCATATGTGTACTATTGTTGTTTCGTACACTTTGCCCCACGTGTTTGGTTGTTTCGCACCATATATTTGGCCATTTCTCACCACATGTTTTGTCGTTTCCCACAACTGTCATGCGTTGCTTTTGAAAAAATACTTTGAAAAAGAACATACAGTAATACCCAAAGTAATTGACCCCTTAACCACACCAGGATTATGGAAAATAATTCAGGATTTAGTTGGAAATATGGCTTGTTGCTATTCGTTGGAAAGCTCTCGTCGAGAGCTTTCCGATGAATGGCAACAAGCCATATTTCCAACTAAATCCTGAAAAATTACCCATAATTCTGCTGTGGTTAAGTGTCAATTACTTTGGGCATTACTGTATTAAGTTATCTGATGACAACGCGCCAATTGGACACATTTTTTTTTTTTTTTAAATCCCAAATTGTGACAACAAAGTTAACGTTATTTAAAAAAAAACATATCAATAGACCCAGTCTATATAAAATTAGACCATGTTTCATTTCTTTCTTACGAGTCTGGATATCTATCAGACTGCAATATACCTTATACTAAATGATACGATTCATCCAGATTATACCGGTATGAAACTGGCCACTTGGAAGGAAACATTTATGGGGGGGGAGACAACCCCACTGTGACATCGCCACCACCTCCCTGACAGTCTGAAGTTAAAATGAACCTGGTTTCTCTATGGATGAGTGATTCACTGATAATTGTTACTTTTGGCCTCTCATAACAAAATGCCTATATACACAAGCGTATGGTAATCGCGTATATGAAGACTGGAGAAAATTTCATACTAAAATAGGTTATCAGTACATACATGTGTACATGTATATACCAATCACATGTATATTGAGTTTTAAAAAAAAGTTTCTGAACCCCTTCGGTTGTAAATAGAATGCACTCAGTGATTCTGACTTCAAACTTGTGCCTCCTAATTATATAGGTTGATTGAGTTGAAAGGTTAGAAAATCAGTGCCCTCTCTTGAAATTATTTCTTAAGGAATAATCTCTGTTTCATATTTTGATTACAGTTTAAAGATGGTCTATATATTCTTATTACAAGTTTTATATATTTTCCTGGGTATAAAATAATGTCCGGAAATGCTTCTATCAATTACTGTTCATTCTATTTTGAATTTTCTGGTATATATACTAGTATACCTACAAATAATTTGAGACATTTTACTGCTTGAGGAAAATAGTAAAAAAAGATTGTCCCAACTGATTATCAATCAGTTGTAATATTAAATGATAGAAGCGTTTCTGGACTGGTGTCTTTGACAACTTGACTTATCATTATTATTTTATACCCTAGAAATTATAGAAAACAATTTAGGAACAGATGATCCATCTTTAAAGGTACTCAATCCGATAAAACTCCTCTCAATTACTATTTCAATGGCTTCGGGGGTCAAAAATATTTGATTCGAGTCGAGGAAGTCACCCATCAAAGCTCAGATTTGTTAGATATCAATTTTAGAAATCTATTATTTTTCATTATCGGGAATACTTTCTGTCCCAGAACTCAGTCAAAATTGCGTTATTATTACCACTTGATTTTAGAGTTATCCATCCTTGTCTGTTTGAATAGATTTTGGTGTACACATCCCAAGCAGATTACGGCAGTTGAAGGCAATTATTAGTACTCATCTAGAGTAAATAACAAATTTCAAAAATCAATATCTAATAACTCTGAGCTTTGTTTGATGGGTTCCTCGACTCGAATCAAATATTTTTGACCCCCGAAGCCATTGAAATAGTAATATAGGACCCTCTGATCGGATTGTTGTTGTTGGAATCTGTTGAGATGGGGACCCTCTGTTCGGATTGAGTACCTTTAAGCCAATCGAGCAAAGTTGATCTATTTCTCCATGTTCTTCTAATAGGTGATGTTTTTATCGAATATATTTGCACATTTTACCCACTGCCGCACTGCGAGTGCATTGGTCCCTTTAATATTTCATGTAAAAGTGGTAAAAACTGTAATATTAAACAAGAACAATAGCTTTAGTTAACACAAAATTCACTGAAATATTTTCACAGTGGGGTTTCTGTGAGGAAAAAAATAGTTTTTTTCCTCATAGAATCTCCACATATATATTCAGACAGACAGATGGGGAGGGGTGTTGAAAAATGCTTGGGGGGAAACAGTTGTAAAGAGGGAAAGAAATTGGTTGCGGGGCTGGGTGAATTGCAGAAATGGTCAAAGGTAAAAAAAGTAACATACGTGTCTGAATATATATTAACACCCCCCTCCAGAGCAAATTGAAATAATTTAAATCCATATACCCTGCTTTTTTCATGGCTTTTTTTGGTGTTTTGGTGAATAAAATTAACTTATGACTGAGATTAATCCTTCAGTCTTGATACTTTTCCAAAAATGACATTTTTTTGTATTTTTGTCTGTTTAACAAATGTTGGGGCATAAATAGAAAAACAACAATCAGCAGAGAGTGCACTGGCTTAGAAGTTCAATACAAGTATTGTTAGCTTAATGCATTCTCTTATATATGCAAGGCATCCTATGGGAGACTCGCATATATAAGAAAATGCATTGGCACAGGTTTTCAAAAAAATTCATGAAGCTCCAGTTATGGAAGGATTAATCATAAATAATAGTCTCCCATATGGCACCTTGTATATATAAAAGAATGCACTGGCTTGCATAGTCAAGATAAATGTTTTTAGGTCAATGAATTCTCTTAAATATGTGAGTCTGCCTATGGGAGACTGGCATATATAAGAGAATGCATTGGTATAGTGTTTTTGCAAAATTTCAGGAAGCTCCAGTCATGAAATGTGCAAAATTATTTTAACTTTCCTCTTAGAACACTTTAAATTGTTAAAAGATAGCATCGCAAGGTGTTTGGAAATCCCTTCAGTTTGTAAGTCTAACACACAATTTGTTCAAAAATAGTTTTGTCTTCATCATAGACTAATAAAGAAATCATGTTTTGTACACAATCTACATTGTAGTCAGAAAGTTACTAAAACAATGAAAAGGCTGTTAATGTTTTTTCTAGTTTTTGAAATATCTGACCATCATATATTGAATTTGGCTCAGTGTGATACACTCCCATTCTTGAAAACACACAACTTGAAAAATCCTTACTCTTACAGATGGATTAATAATTATCTCTTTCTGTAACAATTATTTTATAGTTTCCTGTGTATAACATAATAAATATGAATCGAAGACCCTTGCCTGGAAACACTTCTATCAATTAGAATTATAATAGTATACAATCAATTTCCAGTATTTTAATGGTATCTCCGGCTTATTTTTATTGTTTTATAACCAGTAAACTATACAACACATGTTAGAGTAAGAGATAATCCATCTTTAGTGAATCCGGAAATTTGTAAATGATTAAATTTCTTCTGTAAAGCCAGGTAAAGCAGGAAAATTAAATCTACAAAACATGCAGTTGGAAGGACTTGGGAGACTCGAATATATAATATAACCATTTCTTGATGGGAACTGCGCTGGTGGAGCAATGAATCGTGTGCCAGTGCATTCCCTTTTTTTTGCAGATACCATACTAGGTAGCCTCACATATATAAGAGAATGCACTGGCTTACAAGGTCGAGGTAAATATTGTTAGGCCAATGTAATGTATTCTCTTACATATTCTAGGATCCCTACTGGAAACTACCATATATAAGAGAATGCATTAGCACATGGTTTTTTTGCAATATTTCCAATGCTCCAATCATGGAAGGGTGAATGCTGCTCCCATAATGAAAGGGTTAATTGATTTTATTCCAAATAGACATTGTTTGTTGTAATTAGTTTTAGTTCCGACCCTCCGACTTTGGTATTTTGTCTCATAAATGAACCACATACAGTAATGCCCTAATTAATCGACTGCTTAACCACAGCAGAATTATGGGTAACTTTTCAGGATTTAGTTGGAAATATGGCTTGTTGCCATTCATCGGAAAGCCATATTTTCGACTAAATGCTGAAAAGTTACCCATAATTCTGCTGTGGTTAAGGAGTCAATTATTTAGGGCATTACTGTACTATGATGGTGGTGGTTCTGCTGAGTTTAGTAAGGCCAAATCAAATTAATGTTCTGTTTCTGAGACACTGCCACTTCATTATTATATGGGAGAGATTTCCGATGAATGGCAACAAGCCATATTTCCGACTAAATCCTGGAAAGTTATCCATAATTCTGCTGTGGTTATGGAGTCGACTAATTAGGGCATTACTGTAGCTTTGATTACTCTGACTACTGATGGTATACATGTACTAGCACCTGCCATAAATCATGAATAACAGAGGTGAATCATGAGCACCGGATACAAAAAATATAGGATAGAAGCCATGGTTATTTCACACTATTATAAATATGAAAATAATTACATTTTTGCTGCTGAAGTATTGTCCATAACTCCAGCTCATCAAGAAGTATGAGACTGAATTATATCAAAATGTCATTTTGACAAAAAAATAATCAATTTGATGCTCAATGACAATTATTCTCAGTGAGATATATCATACAGTTCCAGGAGATTTCACTCCATTGTCACTTAGTATCCATATTTTCTTATCTGGTACCTGCTGGTACACAGAAAAATCACCTATTTGTTATTAGTATTCAGAATAGGAGTCTGGGGTCCGCCATGGGAGGGAGGGACATCATCAATATCATGAAGAGATATATTTAAGAAGACTCATTTTAAATGATTTATTAATGAATTAAATTTAATATAATTAAAAAGTCTGTTAATAACTGAATATCACAATTGACTGTCACTAGACTTGCAATTGAATTTATTAATTGAGTAATTGGCAATCATGAATATTTTTGTGGGACAAACCCCAGCTTCTGGCATGATTTAGTCCTTGTTTAAATTATTGTTGAATGTTGGGTCAACAGCCTGGAGCTATCTAGTTGAAATTGAAGAAACCCCCTCCCCTAGATCATGCCATGAATCTTTACTCTGCTTAGCGCCTGTAGAGATCTTATTCCATCAGTACAAAACTTGGGAACTTTTTTATGTTTTGATAGGGAACTTTATAACATTGAACAAACAAGACAGGGAACATATTTCTTTGTTTATAATTGTTCCTCGATAATCAACTTCAAAGTATGGGTTGGTCCCAGCTCGAAAATGCATGCTTTTTGTGGCTTTAGTGAGCTGATATCACAAAAACACTGAATTAATTACCGTGGGGAAATTCCATGATTGTAAGTGAGCATAGCAAACTCACCCATCAAGTCTGTTAAATAATGTCATCTCGAGCTGGCACTTTCGCCTTATGAATAAACTGTTAAGCGACAGGTATAAACAAAGAAATATATTCCCGTGTTATTTTTTTATAAGGTTCCCTATCAAAACCTCAAAAAGTTCCCAGGTTTTTCACTGGTACAATATGATATCTACAGGCATTAGCCTCTGGGAGGCCAAATTGCCATTTAGTAATGAAGTGCGCTTAAGCGCAATTAATTGCACTTGAGTGCAATTAATTGCACTTAAGCACAAATAATTACACTTAAGCAGAATTACTTGAACTTATCATTGTTCTTAAGCGCAATCATTGATCTTAAGTGCAGTCAATTGCGCTTAAGCATAGTAATTTGTTCTTGAAAACATAATTATTTGTGCTTAAGCGCAATCAATCTTGCTGTGCGCAATCAATTGGCTAATCTTAAGCGCATTTCATGGTTATATGTAACTATTATATAAAACACCCCTGGTGAATAAATAGGTTTATCCATAACTCAACCTTAGTTCTTACTGACATATCACCTCTTGTTTTCATTAGTTTGGATGGGTAGGGAGCAAGTCTAAGTTCTTTATTGATATGGTAGACTCGCGATAGCATTACCTTCTGTTTTAGTTCAGGCAATTCGTGATAGCATTGACTTCTGTATTAGTTGGTGCAACTTTGATTTTCGAGTATATACCGGTATACATGTGCAACATATGAGGGAAGCAGGTCCTCAGTGATACCATATTCGCGCTACAGTTTATGACATGGACATACTATAGATCTGTGCAAGAGACGCTGATTTAATAAAACTACCAGAGCTCGAGGAGTGAGACACCAAAGCTCCCGGAATGAAACACATATTTTTGGGACAGGGATGCTGATAATATGACAATATTTAGGGTTTTTCACCCGATTTAAGTCAATAAGTACACCATATGAAGTGAGCAAACCCTCATATAATGACACCACATTATTGCTATATGACCATAGCTATGGCCCAAATCTGTGCAAAAATTCTTTAAAAAAATTATATTAAAACATACTAGAGGAGACATCCATTTTTTGGATATAAGGGATGCTGATAATTATATGACATTATGGATTATCTTTGATTGTTGCACACATACAGTTAGAGGTAACTGTACTAGGCTTATTTAAAAAGGTTAAAATTAGCACATGCTCTTCTTGTGATGCTAGGCGATACTCCAGGTTATGACAATTAATATTTTATGGGTAGGTTAGATAGTAGTTACAATTAATTGCACTTGAGCGCAATTAATCATGCTTAAGTGCAACTCATAATGCTTAAGCATGAATGCCCTATTTGTACTTAAGCACAATATTTTATCGCACTTATGCACAATCGTTTGCCCTTAAGTGAAATAAATTTTGCTTAAGCGCATTCAATTGCACTTAAGCGCAATTCAATATTAATGTGAATGTGGCCTCTCATAATCATATTACCCAGAGTAGAGATCATTCATGGCATGATCTACACTTTCCCCAACAAAAAAATATATCTAATATTGGGCCACACATTTTGAAATTAGTCATTTTAATACTATAGGGTCACTGTTGAGACTTGTTGAATTTGAATCTGCAGGGCCTGTATGTAGTCAGTGTAGGCCTAATGCAGCCAGTCCAATCCAAAGCCATACATGCATATATAGCTTAGTACATTTCAGTGTAAAATTGCACTTGCTACATGTACATTTGTCTGACGCTATCGACCCACACTGTTTTTTTTAAATCTGCGTGTTTGAACGATTGGTTCTCCAACAGGTCCCATTAATTGTGACCTGAGTCACTCTCCTGGGTCATCAGGATGAGAATTCCCGCTGTTGACAATATTCAATTAGAATGTCAACATGCAACATAGCCTGATCTGATCACACGAACTTCAATTCGAACCGAGTTTTTGACAAGTTTTCCAGGCAATAATCGTTGATTTCATATGTGAGGACCCAACATTCCCATTCAACACAACATACACGGAGATAAAACTCCGATAATCTAACTCAAATATGCGTTCTAACTAATTAAGTTTTAATTAATTTATTTGGTCTTGAGAATGAGAGTTATTATTCTCAAAACAATCGTATCAAATTGGTGACGAAAGATCGCCGACCAATCGGATCGCGCGGATTGGAATTGTGGCTAAAAATAGTTATCTGCGGTATTCCGCCGTATATATATATGTTATTGCTTCAGTCAATCGGGGTATACCGGGGAAGATTGTTGTGTCACTTTAAACTCAACAGAATATTTGCAACCGATGAATGAATTTGAGCCATGGATTCTTGCAAAATACCCCCGTGTACTCTATGGACGATGTAAATAACATGGTAATTATAATGAAAATGAATTTAAGACTGGAGTCATAAATTCATTTTCATTGCAATTACCATGTTGTTGACATTGTTCATGAAGCACACAACTGCTTTGTGTACTAATCCATGGCTCAAATTCATTCGTTTCTTGCAAATATTCTTTTTATAAAAGGAGATGGTCCCATAAATGGCCTGATTTAGATTTAAGGCATCCACAGGAAAACGGTTGGAGATGATACATGTTTATGGCAAGCTTTTTTGTCGCCAAAAAAGTAGAAATGGAATGCACGACAGCTGCTTGGAAAGCTCACACTGGAGTAAAACCATTAGTTATATATCTCATTTTTGCGAACTCACTACGAATCCCGTCCCCATATAAATATGACCGTTGAGAAGATATCAGTGTCCTAGTGACTCGGTTAATTCGGTTACCATTTAAACAAATATGTTCGATCTCCGATCTTTGCAGTATCAGAGATGAGTTGTAGTTTATAGCTCATAAAAGTAATCTAATAGATTACTGATACCATGGGAAAATATATGTTGAAATTGCCAGTCTTGACATCTGGTCGTAATGTGAGAACCTTAATTTGAAAACCTTAAATTTCGGCTGCATGGCTATTGTTGTGGGAATAAAATCGTTATCTCCGGCAACATCGAAGAGATTTAGTTCCTGGATGTCCCTTTTTTGTGAACCCCTCGGCTCCGTCTCGGGGTTAAAAATCGTTGATTCCCATTCATTCATTTGATGGTTTGTAAGGATACTCATATAAGATAAAAATGGCATTAGATAAGGTAGAATCCCCGTATGTGTTATGCCTGTCTTCTGCTTATATATTTTAACTCTTTCTATACTAATTACTCATTGGCGAGATGTTATTCCTTAGGAAATGTTCAGGTAATAAGTTTAACAAATGCCATCATAGATCGTTTGTTGAACTTATTATTTGAACATTTCCCACCAATAAATAGGACGCCTTCTGCACTTGTATTATCTGTCGTCTGTTATTCTTTTTCATGAAAATTCCTCTTGTCGCCATTTTTGAGCAAATTATGACGTGGGTTTCCGACCCTGGTTTATCCCTGTCAAAGAGTGAAATCGATCCATGATGACGTCGGTTTCCGGCCCTGGTTTATCACTGTCAAAGAGTGAAATCGATCCATGATGCCGTCGGTTTCTGGCCCTGGTTTATCCCTGTCAAAGAGTGAAATCGATCCATGATGACGTCGGTTTCACTCTTTGACAGGGATAAACCAGGGCCGGAAAAGTTCGATAAATATAGGAAATTGGAGCATTATCCCTTATACACATTTGCTATTGTTTTACCACAGTAAAACCATGGTTTACCATAATAAAAGACCATAGTTAATTTACAACGGTTGTCTGAAACCATATTTAATTTACAACGATTATTTTGGGTGGCGAAACCATAGTTTACAATGGATGTTTGGTTGGTGAAACCATAGTTTTACAACGGTTATTTTGGGTGGTAAAACCAAAGTAAAAACAGTAGATCATTTACCATGGTTATAACCATGCCTCCATGATTAGTGGTATGCTTCCATTGTAGTTACCATGGTATTATAATGATTATCATAGATCTACCACCCAAAAGACCGTTGTAAATTTACTATTGTTTCACCACCCAAATAACTTTTGTAAATTAACTATTGTTTTTTTCCACTATGGTATTTACCGTGTTGATTACCATAGTTTTACCGCCCACAAGACCGTTGTAAATTGAGTGGTAAAACTATGTTAATCACCATGGTCTTACCATAGTGAAATAAACCATACCGGTAGTTAATTTACAATGGCCTTTTTGTGTGTTTTAGAGTGTGTGTGACCTGCGGATGTCGGAATTCCATAATTATCAATTCCAAACTCGGTGATCGAAGAAGAAAAGCCTACATAGAATTGAGTTTGATGGATGGACGATGAATTTACTATGATATCATACATGGGTTTGTTTAAACCTTGTTATACTAAAGCACCATTGACGAGTAGTTATCCAATATAGAAAATGTGCAGACAACAAACGACCAGAACTTATTATCTAAACATTTCCCTCACAAAATATGACTCCTTCTGTACTTTTATTTATCTGTCGTCTGTTTATATTATACGTGTACATCCCTGTAAATCAATAACAGACTATTCCTAAATTATGTACCATTTTAAACTGATTTGGAGAATCTATTCAGTATATAAAGGGTTAAAACTCTTTGTTTTTGCTGTGGAAGTCTAACTTATGAGAAAAAGAGAAGTATTCCGTTCGTGTTTTCAGCATTAGCATGCTCCAGGAGACGAATGGAATTCGTTGGACTATGTTTTACATTTTACAAACGATAAACAAGATTTTCATTACATTCAATATAAATTATTAATGGTGTTGCACTCCATTTACGCGATTTGCCCCTGTTCATTACCGGTATTGATTTGGTCACACATACACCTGTGTATACCGGTAACACAAGCCGGTCCAATCTGATATGAGTCTATATGCGGCGTACACAGATCATAAATTCTGTTCTCATTATCTGGCTGACTGGTGTGACGAGGAAATCAATCACTTCACGACCAATTTTGATTTCTGATTTAAAGGGATTCAAGGCCTTCGAAATTCTCTAAACCAACTATATATATCATCAACAAGTATCTGAACAAATAGATTTGCTTTGTTCTTATTTGCATTATAGTAACCCTTTCACGGCGGGAGCAGCGCTGGTGCAGCATAAAGATCACGTGCCTGTGCATTCTCGTATATATGCGAGTCTCCCAAAGGGAGCCTGGCATATATAAGAGATTACTCTGGTTTGCAAGGTCATTGTAAATATTGTTAGGCCAGTGGCTTCTGTTATATATGCGAGGCCCACTATATATATATATAAGAAAATGCACTGGCATAGTAACAGTGATATTGTCCTTCCCAACAGTGGCGGAGATAAATAAGTTATTTAAAATAACACAATGATGTCCGTTCAAAAATGATTATCATATATACCATGGAATTAAATTAAACTTTTCACAATTTCAGTGTCATGACTTTTCTGTCGAAACACCCCGATAAAGGCTCTTGCTATTAGTTACCGCGTGTGGCGTATACATTGGGACGAATTCCGTTATGTCGGTGATTTTTATAGTGAGCTTGTCAATTAATATATGAGTATTTACTTGATTTGGAAAGTGTTAGATAATATAAAATAAAATGACTGAATTATTGAATTTCGCTGTAAACGGAATTCAGTTATGAATTTGGAATCCGGCGTATGATACACACGGAATTCGGCGAAAGATACACTCTGAACGCGGCGTACGTTACACTCTGAATGCGGCGTACGATTCACTCGGAATGCAGCATACGTTACACTCGGAATGCGGCGTACGATTCACTCGGAATGGGGCGTACAATTCACTCGGAATGGGGCGTACGATTCACTCGGAATGCGGCGTACGATTCACTCGGAATGCGGCGTACGATTCACTCGGAATGGGGGGGGGGGGGTTACTATATATGTATTCGGAATGGGGCGTACGATTCACTCGGAATGCGGCGTACGGCTCCAAAAACACTGGGTGACCCACGAGTATAACATACAAATAAACCAGTGCCACAAGGATTAGTGATTGAACTTATAGTACGAAAAGGGAGGTGGGCAGCAACCATGCATGCTGGTAGTCCCATCTTTAACGATAGTAGTAAATTCTTGTAGATACCTAAGTTTTTCTTATCTTTCGATCCTCCTCCTTCCTCTTGCTCGTTGTTGTCGTCTTCATCTTCAACTTTACTTCCACCACACATCGAGGTTGATCACGATGATCGAATGTATTGGAATATAATCCGAAACAATTAGGAAAAACGGAATTCAATACACGTAGAAACTGATGCAAAATATAAATATCCGACGCGGAAAAAAACTGGTTGGAATAGTTTCCAAACTACAGGTACACGCCGCTATAGTAACAATGTCATGTCAATATCTGTAATCGATAAACACCAATCGCAGTGGAAAACAATCGATCACGTGATATCCGTAATGCCAGAGTGACGTAGTTAATTCGCCCATTGTGGATTTTCCCACATGGGTGGATATATTACACGCTGCTAATAACACTATTGTTATCGGGGATTAAACTTTGCCCATAATTTTAGCAATTTGGTTTGGGTAGCCAACATGTTTAAACTTGATATCGTCGCTCATTAGTACACATGCTACTGGCCAACTTAATTATCACCCTGTACATTAAATCAGTCTGATGTCAGTCAATCGATGGAACAATGCAATTATGCTTTCATTGTCAGCCATCACTTATAGGAACATATCAGCACTGCAAAAACACACTATTTATGTTTATATATAGGACCACATAGAGACATTTAGTGGAGTTGCCATTCACCACGATTATTCTGCATATAGGACAGAAGGCCATTTATGGGATTAGCCCTATTGGGTGAAACGTTGGGTTTTGCTTTGAAAAATTGAACCCCAAACCCTCCCACCCTTTCAAGTATATTTCCTATATATATTATTCTTTAAAGGCCCACTTAATTTTCGAGTCACCGATTATGTTTTTATAGTGACTTGATATACGGTTTTAATAACAAACTATGCCATAAAATATGATTAAAATACTATAAATCATCACCATTTGAAACATCTGTGTCTCAGAATATTCCCATAGAGAAATCGAAAACAGCTGAAATCATAGAGAAGATTACCCCCGTTTTGGTTCCCAGAATGAACAGAATTCAATCGAAAGATGAATTTTCAATGGAATGGAATAACTTTATCTTTAAGGTATACAGTTATTCCCCCTCCACTGAAAATAATACACTTTTTGCTACAGTCTAGATGATAAAAAAACACGTTGGAAACTCAACAATATAACAACACAGTTCATTCAACCGGATAAGTTGATAATACAATGTTTTGGAGCTTCCTCTTTCAAATTGTATATAATATGGCATATATTTTATATATGTGATCTGGGGGTTAGAAAATTACAGTCCGTTAATTCATAAAAATGATATTTGACGAACTTAGAGTTGTCACTCATTTTGAAAACATAAACCTTGGTCTACGAAAGGCCTAATGTCATCTATTATATATTTTGAAAGATCTGTGTATGTGTTTGTTTGTGTGTGTGTGTGTGTGTGTGTGTGTGTGTGTTTGAAATCGATGGACTCGAAAACGACTAAGCCAATTTCGATGAAATTTGGTATTTGGATGTGTTTTCGGCCGGAGACGAACATAGGCATATTTATTTGTCCGTGCGAGGTCAACTTTTCACGTGCGGAGGTCAAATCTATTTTTACGCCGTTTTTGCGCTAATATATTTCAGTTCGGTGCTCACAAATCGATTCGATATAGCGCGAATAATAAATTGCCAGTCATATAATTTGCACGGTTAGAATCTGTGGCGTGTCCTCTTTCCAACGATATATAATATGTATGTATCCGTTTTAGTTATCTGCCTCAATTATTAGGTACAAGTGGTCCGATGCTTTTATCGGGATAAAATCAATGCGTAATTTCTATGACGTCGTCAGAGGTCATAAAGTTAGATTACGTTAACTCTCACCCTGCCGATGCATTTGACTGTGTCGCGTTAACTCATCACCGGCCGAGGTATCCGCAAATGACATTGGGCTATATATCTCGGAAACGGGTGTAGCTATCGACTTGAAATTTGGTATGTGAATGTATCTTGCCCCGGATACGAATTTTATCGGGTCGCCGAGCACGTGCGACACCAGCTTCGCGCATGCGCAGACCAGATCTAGGAAACGGGTGGAGATATCGACTTGAAATTTGGTTTTTGAATAGCCCGGACGAAGTCGGGTCACCTTCTAGTACTATATATGCCGAACAGAACACCCCTTATTGAAATACCGAGAATATAAAGACAGAACGACACGGGTGCGTTACTGTGTTCGTTGACACGGCTCGCGTGCCACCGCGGAAGGGTATAGCGAATGGTGCAGCCTCGAGTTATATCCTTCTGCGATGGCAATAGTGTCGTATACCGACAAATCCAATATAAGACACGCATCGTTCTGTTTATTGCACACCAGAGGAAGAAAAAGAAGACAAAGACCCCTTCTCGTCGACACAGGGACGCAGTTCGAAGGGCTGAGTGGAGAAAGAAGAAGGCAGCTGTTGATCGGCCGACTGTCCCGTCCCACTCGGTTGCGACGACTGACAGTCACCAGCCCCCTGCCACCGACGCTGGCGGCACACAGGAGCTATATGAAAGACGCCTAGACGGCCCTCCTCAGAGTGAGCGGACCAGGGGAGAAACACATCACCCCTGCCGTCGCCGCGGGGCCAGCGGAGACAAGGACACCGATGCCACCCGGTCGCTCCTGCCGCAGACGTCGAGACCAGCGGAGATAGGGAAGCCGATATCACCCCGGACGACCCTGCCGCAGACGTCGAGACCAGCGGAGATAGGGAAGCCGATATCACCCCGGACGACCCTGCCGCAGACGTCGAGACCAGCGGAGATAGGGAAGCCGATATCACCCCGGACGACCCTGCCGCAGACGTCGAGACCAGCGGAGATAGGGAAGCCGATATCACCCCGGACGACCCTGTCGCAGACTTCGTGATGGCGATGGAAACGATTCCACCAAGGACACCGAAGCACCATCACAGCCCGGTGTCTTCCATCTCCACCTCCACCACCACCACCACCACCACCACCACCACCACCACCACCAACAGCGGCCCCATCGTCCCAGATGAAGACCGGACAGCCCTACAGGAGGTACAGAGGAATGTGGCTAGAGCAAAAGCTGAGCTGGCGGAAGCAGACGCAAAACAAGAACGACACAAGGAGACTACATCCCAAGCATCAGCAACAACAACAACAACAAAAACAACAGGAAAACCACAGAAAAAAGAAAGAAGTAACATACACAAAAAAGATAATTTTCAGGATCACCTTCCTAAATCTCATGTCATGCGTTTTATGTCAAACCATGCCCATGACCCCTCCAATATTTTCTAAGTGTGTTGTGGGGAAGGGGTATCGCCCTTCCAAACTTCTCGGACGCTCTCCCCAAATCGCGAGGCATACGGAATTGTATAAATATATATATATATCTTGATTTCCTCCTGGTTTTTTAAGGACATGGGTGTCAGCCTTATATCTTAGCTCCATAAATATGTGGTGCAAACGCAAAGTGATGCACGAAACACGGTCAAACTAAATGTTTATTGTCTATTGGGGGTTTAGGCCAGGGCCAGGGAGGATTTGAGAGCGGCGGAACCCCTCTCCTACAACCCACTTGTTGATGATTTTTGGCGTTGTGAAGATGAAATTCACAACGATGAGAAGGAGAGGTGATCTAAGCTTTTGATTTCTATTTCTTTGCCTTCTTTTTTTCCTTTGTTGTTGTTCTGATGTTGTGCTTTTTCTTCTTCGGAGTTGATGGCCGCGAGGAGTGCTTCTTCCTGCCGAATTCGTTGGTCGCATATTTCGCCTTGTCGTTTAGCTTCAGCCATCACCTCCTGAGTACTCCGGTGGATCTCTTGGGCTTCCACAGACAGATGACTGTATCCGCTGTTGTTGTTGCTACCCGTGGAGATGGGGGACACCGGGTCTAGATGGAATTCCGGTGTCCGAGGTGGTAGGGTGTCCATATCCACATCGAAGCTGGCGGCAGGCACGTCCAGGATGGTGTCGGCGTCCCTGTATCCGCTTGCCTCAATGACGACGGCAGGGGTGATGTGCGTCTCCCATGATCCGCTGACACTGACCTCCGGGCAGAAGGGGCCATCTGGGCGTCTCTCAGATAGCTCCTGTCTGCCGGCGGCGTCAGACAGGTGACTGTCAGTCATCGCAGCCGAGTGGGAAGGGGCAGCCGTCCGATCAACAGCTGCCCTCTTCTTTCTCCATTCGGCCCTTCGTACTGCGTCCCTGCGTCGACGAGAAGGGGTCTTTGTCTTCTTCTTCCCAGTACTGGTGTTGATGTCCCTGCGCAGAACCGTTGGCCCCTGGTGGTTTCCAGCTGCAACGATCCTGTACTCCACGGGTAGATGCACAGAGCCTCCCTTAGCCTGGCTTAGAGTCCAACTGAGGGTACCCACAATGCGCAATATATCCAAGGCCGCGACCACAGCAGAGGGGATTAGCTGCATAATCCTCTGCCAAGTCCAGCAAACAATTCAACTAAGTCGCTCGGGCAGCTGACCCGAAGGTCGGCCACACATCTCACAAGCGACATAGACCAGTCAACGGGAACAGCGATAAGACGCACTGTGAGACAATACGTCCTACCCGCTCTACCATCAACTGGCGAATGGTCATTCGCTGAAATAATGCACAGTGTTCAGCTATTATCCGACTTAAAACATGGCCGAGTCACCTCTTATCAGAATGGATTAACCCGAAATTGGGTCAGGACATCTGAGGTGTACCATGTGGTCTGCTCTATCCACCCGCGCATTGGCTGCAAGGCTAGCATGACATCTTAATCCGTTGTCAGCTTACTGCGTCCCATTTTCAACAGTTGACAGAACACGAGGCACCATCAATGAGCCCCTTCTGCGATATATTTAAGGGGGAGACGCACGTTTGCCCAATTTTTTTCCAATTTTGGGTGGGTCAGGTAATTTGGCAATATCTAGATAAATCCACAACCGTATGCAATGGAACTTCACAGGGATGTAGAACACATATTGAGGAATGCATACCATGTATTAAAAGTTTTGAAATATGAACATCATAATGAAGAGAGATTTGTAACATTTTATAATAAGTTCACTTTAGGTACCGAGAACTTGTATCTACTTCCACTTTCATCGTTAAACTGTAGTGACAGATTTAGCGTCATATCTGTTTTCCATGAGAGGAGCCGTCTTTCTGCAGAAGAAGGAACACCATTCTTATAAATGAAGTCAAATTATGAGTACCCTATTCTGAAAAATGACAATAATTAACCAGACATTTGCAATTGGGACTATTTTGAAATGTATGGAGGACAGGATGGACAAATAACAAATCAATTGAACTTGTAAAAAAAGCCTGTTTATTTGGATATTAAATGGAAATAATCATAATACAATAATACAATGATATATATATATATCAATGTATTATCATTAATTAATAATTAATTTAATAATTAATTATTAGTTATTATTTAATTTTCAAATAAACAAAAATATATTTTTTGAACTCATTCAGCTTTTCAATGCATAATATCTCTCAATATATGACAGATTGTCATTGATATCATACTTAACTGAACTGACCAAATAAATACACATGAATAAATCATAAATTTTGCTTCTGACATTCTGTGGTTTTATCCCAGGACTGAGGTATCCCAATGATGCAAAGTATTCCCACTATATCAAAGTAATCAATCTCACTATGCCATTGAATGTTGGTGATAAGTCTGTTGAAATACAGTTTATATTGACCACAAATGTGTCACTGTGACTTTCTGTAAGGTAATGTATTTGTCATATGATGGACCATGGGTAATGGGTTATACCAAAAATCGCACATACCTATTGTGCAGTATTGACGCTAAATTAAATTACATACCAGCTCATTTGCTCATTGTAGCACCACTGTTATCAGCAGGGCAACCTCACAGTTAGTCGGCATTGTCAATAACTACAGATGGCAAGGATTCCATTTCTTTGATTCCAGGTTATTTCAATCACCTATAAGGGACAGACAAATTGTAATATAAATTTTATTCACTTTCAATTTCGCACCACCAATGTATAACAGCATTAGCTTTCTGTGGGGTTGCCACCGACACCACGTTTACACAAATAAAATAACAAAAGCTCTCTCAGGGTAAATTCTCATTAGACACCAGATATTACACAAATAAAATAACACAAACTATTTTCATGTACAACGTATGTAGATGAAGCGTTAAGTTGTCAATCCCAATGCCTTGTTAAATGCTTTATGGGGGGGGGGACTACAAATTAGATTTAACGATCACCTCAAATGGGTTCCAGCAACTGTTGGGAGGTTTCATTTAATTACTTGATAGTTTCATGTTGATCTGACTCGCTCCATACTGGTACTAATTGAAATATTTGGAAAAAAACTAACATATAACTATGGTTTTCATACAAGCTCAACTCAATTTCATTATTTTAAAATTCATATAAAATGTCAGAGATCCTGAATGTGTCTTTGCTATTGGGTGGCAGCGACAGGATAAAATAAAACAAAAGATATTTTGATAATACACATGTATTTTAGATTGAACTTAACAAAGACCCCAGTTCACATGACAACTCCTGTGGTTCATTAACCCTGGTGCGAGCATAACAGAAATATACTACAGGTACAGAGGGGGACACAATCGCAACTGTTATTTAATGCTATTAACTGCGATAGGATGTTCAAAACATTTGTTTCCAGCTAATTGTGGTAGCTGCCTTAATGAATTGAAATTATCTATCTCAACTTACCTGTAAATATTGACAGTTACAGGTAATCAGGAATTAACCTCTCATTGCCCTTCTCCTGTCAGGTACAGGACAACCCCAACCTCTCATTGCACTTCTCCTACCGGATACAGGACAACCCCATGACAATCCAATGTGTTAGTGTTCAGTCAACTGTAATAAAGACAAAACATTTTGCAGGTTAACAAATCCAAGAGAAATATTTTATGAAAAATAAGATAACACTGAGTGAGTTAAAATATTTCTTGAGGGTTAATTAATTAGTACCAGTACACCCAGCTAGATGATCTCTGTTAAGGGTGGGGTGTCCACTGTCTGAAATTTCCAAAAGCAGCACTCCTTGACCCAGACCAAGTTAACTCCCTCCCAGTCCCAAATTTGCAAAATATAATTTTCTAATTTGTTATCTCAACGTTTCAAATTCCCCACTAATTACTGGTTGCAAAATTAAAACTATAAGAACAATTTCTACATATTATTGTTGTGATTTTTCCAACTATTAATATTTCGTGAGACTTAACACATTTATTTCCAACTGTTTGGACCAAATTTGTTTTGTGGGGGGGGGGGGGGGGTACATAATACTCCAGCATTATATATACCAGTCAATGAATGGTAGCTCTTTCACTACCTGTTCCCAAAATGTTGATCATGTATACAAGTTGAGTACCTATACCTGTAACATGATAACCAGGTTTTGGCACATCCTACATTTGACTAAATATAAATAGTTAAATATGACGATATCGAACCAGTTTTCTTCCCATATATGCATATTAAGTTATGAGGTCCTTGAAAATGCAGCCACATTGAAGTGTAATAATATTAATATAGTAAATGCACAGGCATTAGATGAAGTTTGATCCATGCAGCATGAATCATTTGTGTGATGTTAGATCATGCCATGAATCTCTAATCTGGCTATGCCCTATACGTAGCCATTCATGGTATGATCTAGTAAGTCACATATATGGTATTTATTGTTGGATTATTTCCCTTGACGTTGTTTTTATTTGAAGATCCATGAAACCGTATTTAAATACATATACATATTCAACTAGTATAGTTGAATTACTATCAGGTCATTCGGGTGCTTGGTAAAACATGATTATTAATTTGGAGAAAATTGCCAATGATCACTTGTATTATTTGGCATTGAGGCAGAGTAAAATTGCCATGTCATATGACACTATTAAATTAATATTATAATTATTAATTTCACTTTCAGTTTCAGCCTAAACCCCACCCATCAGGCCAAAAAAAGAAGATATTATGTTTCCGATAACGGAGTGAAAAAATTAGGGTAGGTAGGTAGGGAAATTTTATTTTTTTTATTTTATTTTGATATTTTTTATCCAGCTGTAGAAATATTGAATTACCTCGACCAAAGTGACATACAATGCCAACTTGTGTTGTGGGGAAAGTATTACTTGATAAATACAGTGGAAATATCTTTAAGATTGATGAAAGATCAAACTTACTTCATGCTTAAGTATGTTATTTATTATTCACATACCACATTTTCATAAATTTGGCTATAAACTTGGTACGAAATTGATGTCACTAACTTTTATTAGAATTTTACCCATAATACTGCCATTATACCAAACTTGTATTGTGATGACTACATCTTGTATGGAGCCTGGTTTTTGGAAACAGTAGCTGTATCCCTACTTAAACATATGTGGTGATAACCTCTATACAAATATATATACAGATACACTCACACCATGTCTGTTGATAGTGTTCCTACCGGTACTCTCGGACCGGTACTCTCGGGCTCCAAATAAAAGTGCAGGCCCAAATAATAGTGCAGGGGGGGGGGGATTACATTTAAAGTTAATAACAGTACAGACCCAAATAATTGCACAGGGGAAACTCTTGAACAAAACATCAACTATAGTTAAAAAAATTATAGTACATGTAGGTCAAGCATAGGAATCAACATAGTATGTGTCATGTAGTGTTTTATTCAATATTTAAATGTTCACATGTATGCCAAAATGTAATTGAATATGTACATGGATAAAACCATAAGCTCATCAATTTGGTATCAGAATCATATAAAAATCTTGAGTTTGTGCTGATTTCAATTTTCATAGCCTCAAAATTAATAAACTTGCAGACTCAAATAATCACTGTGCAGGGGGGGGGGGAACTTTCTAAGAAAATAATAAACGTGAATTCATGTTTATTTGGTATCCATGAGTATGTTCCATAAGTCCCAATCAAGGCATACATGTAAAGCAGGCATGAGATCCACTCTCATGAAATTAAAATTGCAAAATTCATGCCCATCAATCCAAATCCCATCTCACAGACTCACACCTGGGGCTTTTGCGACAACAGTCATTTCATGGTCACTTTTCACAGGCATATGTTAGAAACCATGTGTTTTGCACACTAATGATCATCAATATTTATGAGCATTAGTAGTAAAATAAGTTTAAAAAAATAAAAAATAAAAAATTTAAAGAAAATTTGGAATTTTCTCAAAATATCAATAAAAAGATTAGGGTCGGCGGGTTATTTTTAGGGTCGGTCGATGTACGGAAACATAGTATCTTTTTTCTTTGGCCTCACTAAAGTAACGACACGATTATTAGGCACTTGATAGTATTATAAAATCAACTATTATAATTGGTTACAACCAAAATAGGACAAAATATCTGGACGTTGGGCCTCCAAGTTGTAAAAAAAAAAAAATTGTGGCATGTTCACTCTGGTCAGCAATACAAAATAGCATGTTACCAGAACTTGGCAACATGATTCATTTTTTAATGAGAAATAGCCCAAGAAAAAATACATTGCGACCATGATTATTATGATAAAAATAACATATATATGACTAGCGTTTCAAACGCTGTGTGTTGTACGTTTTTTGTTAAAACATATTAGAATGTTTGAAATTCACGTCGGTCAGCCATTTTGTAAACAAATTTTACAAGTTGTCAACAATTTATCAAACTTACATCGAAGTACAAAATCATTCATGCGATCGTTGGTACCACCACTGCTGACACGTTCCCAATTACTCTTCCTTAAATATGGGTCGTTATTGAGAGCGATCGGACATTATGCAATGCGTAATTTCACAAATTTGAAGAGAAAATCAAGTTTCGGTTTTCACTTCCCCATATTTACCGGAAATGGTTTCATAACTCACTTGAGTATGCCGCAATATATAATTCCCCGTATTTTACACATTAAAAGTATATTTTCGTATTATGTTGGAAAACTAATGTAACTAAACATAAATATTACTAACTATGTGCAATTTTGATACTTTTAAGAGATGAATTATATCGTTTTAATATTGTCGCAATGATATCAAGCTTATTTTCGATAGATGGGCGAAATTTTATTTTTTACTTTAAATTTCCATCAAATATTTTCTTCTTTTTTGGTCAATAAAAGTAGCTAGATTGGAAGTCAGTATATTATAATGTCAATATGACTTCTCCTGATAGTTATACAGATAACCCATTGGAGATCGGGTGCTGATCGGGTACGCACATTGTGATATTTGCCTTTTTCAGCTGTTTTTTGTCAGCAAACGAACAGAATAAATTTTGACTTACGTTTTCAATGGCCGCCATTGATAGTGCAGATTGTCGTCATCTTGGAATCAACCCGTCTCTGATGGCAAAGCAGCTCATTTTACGAAAAAAACATGGCTCCTCTCATGCAAACCAGATACCATAGCACACCATGGTCAATTCTTCGGTCAAAAATATTTTTAGTTATTTAAAAGTTCTCGGTACCTAAAGACATGCTATTTTTTCCCAATATTTCCCACATTTGTCAAACCAAAGTGCTTTTTAAAGGAAACCACATGTCCAGCATACTATAACAATTCACCAACACATTCTATGTATAAAGCTGAGCTATATGAAATCTGGTTACTATGCATTTTTTCTTTTTTCCATTGTTGTTTTTGGCTCATACAACAGTGATGTTTTCAATTATTTCAGCCATATTTTGGGCAAACGTGCATCTGACCATTAACGTATATCATCGGTGTTTTGCCCATACATTTCGGAAATTGTATTAAATTATTTATGCGCCACGTTTCGGATCTGTCGGAAATTCTATGACCTATTGATGCGCGCGGTATGCGTATCGGAAATTCTATGACCTATTGATGCGCGCGGTATGCGTATCGGAAATTCTATGACCTATTGATGCGCGCGGTATGCGTATCGGAAATTCTATGACCTATTGATGCGCGCGGTATGCGTATCGGAAATTTTGCGATCTTGTTAGTTGAGATAGTTACTACTTGAAAGATCGAAGGACTAAATTTACATATAAATTACTAGTTATTATTTTAGGTTTTGTCATAACAGTTGAAAATTCAATGACTACGAGAAACACCTTAGCTAAAATTTGAAGTCAGACACCGCCAATCCGAGTGACGAGGCTCTTTTTATGGATATCCATTATGTCGATCATGTACCTAGCTACACTCTCAAATAAAGCAATTGATTTAGGTACCACATGGAACCAAAAGCCGCGATAGTACCAGACAGTTTGGTACTATAAGCCTTTAGAGCCTATTTAGCGTTATAGAACCACATGAGTTGGTACTCCACAGAGGGCCAATCGTTGGCTCCATGCTGATTGGGTGAGACCGTGGGTGTGTCAATATCGAGTGCCGTGTGCAAACGATTAAATTAAAGTGAAAAATGGCCGCCCGTCGACTCGCGGTCGTAGATCTGTCGGATTATTTCATTGAGCACTATGCAAGGGAGTCTTTGTGGTTTTGTACTTAAATGGATGTTTAAACACGGCAGCATAATTTGGAATCTAACATGTCACATTGTTAAATTTGCCGGTATCAGGGCTGTTTTGTTCTCTGGAGTATCAAATTGCTGGATCTATGTGTAGTACCTAAATACTTCAGAGTACCTGTCTTGATATTTTGGTACTTCAGATAATATATAGGGCGTATCATGAAAGAATCTATTTCTTGGCAACTCATATCGTGAGCGTCATGGCTTCGGTGACATACATGCGGGGTGGGTATTATATGCACAATGCCCGGGTAGAACTTAAATAATTATTAGGTAATCCAGAGTACCAACAATTTGGTACTCTAGAGTACCAAGAAGTTGGTACTCCAGAGTACCAAACATTTTGGTACTCTAGAGTACCTAAACTTTTGGTACTCCAGATTACCAACAAGTTGGTACTCCCCCTGGGACAAAGCTTAGTACCTACATAGGTACTCTGAAGTACCTATATTTTTAAGAGTGTATGTCAGTCAGAGCTATATATACATTGTACTTGAAAATCGTTGTCTAGACAGCTCAATGCATATATTATGGGGTAATGCAAGTCATATAACATGAAATCGTCCACAGTGATATTTAGTGTCCGTTATTAAAATAATGTATCGTCGTTTGTGAAACAAAAATGTATGTTCTCGACAATAACGGCAGTTTTTGCCTATCAATTGGGCGCGATGAACAAAGGAGTGACGCCATTCTGCAACCATAGCCATGTTTTAACTGCAATTCAATCACGTTATATGGTGCGCTTAATCGTTTGGAGCTCCGCTGTTTTGAATGCTCAAGTTCATATTATTGTTTTGCATACAATAATTATATAATATGTTGGTTTCATCAATTCACCAACTCAGAATGCCGTTAAAACAACTGATCCTTCAAATTAGTACAACTATACGGCTTATCACTGAAGGTTTCTCATTCATCACGCCGGAAAGCCTTTAAATGCAGACCAAAAATCTACTAATTGGATTAAATACACGCCCCATACTTCGAAATACGACCCGTACCCTACATTCCAACTGAGACATGTATACGTCATCAGCAAAGTTAACTGTTATATTATGCATTGTGTTCCTGCAATAAAATATTCAAGAGTGGCCCAGCCAATGTTCATAGCTAAACATCGAAAGCAATTAACGCGGTAATAAAAGTTACATACTGCAACAATGAGACATCCGCGAAGATACATTCGCGAAAACCCGAAATGTGTTGTCCTGTCATCGATATAGGAATCAGGGAGCTAAATGTGTTCCAGAGTCGGGGAAGAATGGCCTTCAAGAATTCACCTGATACATGTGGCACGTTATTAAAGAATGAAATCTTGTTTAATTGATTTGTACATCATATTTAAACAAGAAAACCATAATCAGAAATGGTAACTCCCTCAAGATCATATTATTAGGCATAAATATAAATTATAATATAAAATATTTTGGTTTCATGAATGCACCGCCTCATAATTCCGTTAAAACAACTAATCCTTACTAAAACTTACGGCTTATTGCTGCAGGTTTCTCATTCACTACACAGGAAGCCTCTAAATGCGGATAAAAAATCTACTAATTGGATTAAACACACACCCGATACTCCGCAAAACATTTAGTCTGAGATATGTCTCATACTTCATCAGCAAAGTTAGCTGTTATATTACGCATTGTGTTCCAGCCATAAACTATTCAAGAGTGGCCCAGCCATTGTTTACACCTATAAATATCGAAAGCAATTAACGCGGTTATAAAAGTTACACGCAGCAATGAGACATCCGCGAATACACATCCGCGAAAATCCGAAATGTGCTATCCTGCCAGACATCCCATCGCGAAAGCTCAATTCGACACGGCCCGACAGGGATGTGGCTAGAGTGGGGGGGGGGGTGTGGGGGGTGTCTGACCCCCCAGCAGAGAGCTATATTTTCAATAGTTGGAAATTTCATACCTGCCACAACGAAATTTCACACCAACAATAGGTTGAAAATGTTCTTGTAGTTTGATTATAAAACAATTTATTGGGGGGAATTTATTGTTTTTCGACCAATATTTGCAAATGGACATCAGTTGGAACTTTTCCAACCTTAGGGGGGGTGACAGGTTGGAAATTTCCAACACTTGGAAAGCTTGTGTCCTGGTCCCTCCCCCGTGGCCAGTCAAAAACTTCTAGTTAATTTAAGAAAACAATATTGTCATACATTTGGTCAACATTGTCATTGGAATTGTCATCAGTTGGAAATTTTCCAACCAAAGTGGGGGTGTAGGGTTTGAAATTTCCAACAGTAGGAAGGAAGGCTTGAGGCTAGTCTAGATGTTAGGATTTTGCGATTTTCTTGTTCAGATTTCAAAATTTTCGCACCCCGGGCCGAACCATGGTCGGCCCGGTGTGTCATTGCCCCATCCACATGGCCAATACAAAACTGCTAATTAGTTTAGCAAAACAATATTTTACTACATTTGGTCAAACTTGTAGACATAAATGGTCATCAGTTGAAGAATTTTCCAACCTGAGGGGGGAGCATGAGGTTTGAAATTTCCAACACTAGGAAAGCTTCAGTTGAGGCCAGTCTAGATGCTAGGATTTGCGATTTTCTTGTATATAGTTTTAAAAATTTTCTCACACCGGGCCAAACAACCATGGTCGGCCTGGTGTTACCTGGTCTGTTGTCGGTAGCTGTGTGCATTTGTCTGGAATTAGATCACTAGTTGTTTTTTTGGGGGGGCAATTTTCAGGTTAAAATATCTTAATGTTCTCATACTGGGAAAATAGAAGCATGGCTTATGAATATTTAGGAAATTAGGCCTGAGCATGAGGTAAAAGGGGGGGGGGGGTGCAAATGGAATTATGCTAAAAGTTGTGTTGGTGCGATTCCGACTCAGGGGGGGGGGGTGCAGTTGGAAATTCCCAAGGTGGACACCCCCCCCCCCAGCGGAGACCCTCTAGCCACATCCCTGCGGCCAGATAAGCCTTATTTTACTGCAAATTTCCTAAAATAACTCGCGTTGCGTGAAACCTGAGACCTGTTGATCAGCCAGATATCCCCATCACCAATAGGTCGTAACAACATCATTGACATAACAACTACACCTTTTACCGGACTCGGATCAGAGTCGCACTACAACTTTTAATGCGTCCCAAAAAAAAACTATTTTTAAAAATAATACCCCCAGCTCCCATAGGATACAATAATCTCTACATTAGTATACACCCGGAGGGCGAAATAATTTATACTGGTGAATTAATGGGGGAATGGATTTTTGTGAGTGAGAAATTTATTTAACTAGCTGCTGCAGTTCTGGGTTTTTCCAGATAAAATTTGTCTGTGGTATAGCCCTGTCGTTCACCAAACTCCATGCAGCGCCATCTACGTTATCACTGCGATATAGCACTGCCACAAGGATGGTACTTTGCGGACCGATACATCTATTTTTACACATCGTCGGAACTATATTTAGTCACCTATTATCTTATTTTGCAAGTTTGCAATCATGGTAATTCTTTCGGTATTAATAAGAACAATATAGACTGAGCCAGACATAGACAATTCTAATCCTAAAACATAAGAACTAAGCACACGTAAGAAATCCTTACCAAATGTCCTTATGGCAGTGATATCTCAGCGAAGCGATGGGAGATAACTCTGCCTGGAATGGTCGTACACTTGGGGATTTATTTTAAAAAGTAAACACATGACCTTATATTTTTCTTGCATTTTCGTGATCAGCTGGAGTCAATCTGGTTGGGTAAATATCACTGGAGTGATATGCAGGCTTCAATTCAGTGAATTTGGCTGAAACGTTAACGCTGTCGTCTATGGGAAGCCATTTAGTTCAGTGATTCGGTCAGATCAGCCTTACTACAATTTCCTAAAATAGCTCGCATCGTGTGAAACCCAAAATGTGTTGTCCTGCGAAATATCCACAATCGCCCAATTGGCACGGCCAGATCAGCGTAGCAGTAAACACCCATAGTATAGAGCGTAATAATATAAACCCGTTGTATTGCGAATATGCATGTACAATGAATGGATATAATGGAGTTACAAAACTAACATTGAAAAAGCAGGAACAATTTATAGCAACATATCGGATGGATTTATCTGTGACAACAATGAATATATCCCATGGGAATATGGTACCCGCTTCTCTATAGAAAGATGCACTAAATTATTGAAAACAATGTATCTTACAACTGAAGCTATATCAATTTCGGTAACGGGTCATGTGAAGTTCACTTCCACTGAGGACTCGGACAATATGCGATACTCGTTGTGAACAAAACATGGATTGCCCTGCAATAGAATTTTTATTGCATGACCCGACCCTTATTCCATTCATTAAACCCATTCTATAATAATGATATGCAACGGCCATTGCATAACAGGAAATAGTGCCAGGTGTATCGAGACTATCAGATACTGTGTAAATATACTTGTACGCCTTTATAAGGGTGCCAGTAGCGCCGACCAGTTATTTTATATGAGTTCTAAGTTTGTTAATGGCAAATCAAGCGTGTTCGATTCGATCTCTCCTTATCTATATCCCCAAAAAGGTGTACCCAAATGTATTATTGTTGCGCAAACGTGATTCGGAATCAGGGGACGAGGAACGAAGAAGAATCATTTCTTTGACTGATATTGATATAGTTTGAACAATTATTTCATTAAAGTTACGCCGTTAAAGGTACTCAACCCGTAAAGAGGGTCCCCATCTCAACAGATTCCAACAACAACAATCCGATCAGAGGGTCCTATATTACTATTTCTTTGGCTTTGGGGGTAAAAAATATTTGATTCGAGTCGAGGAACCCATCAAACAAAGCTCAGAGTTATTAGATATTGATTTTTCAAATTTGTTATGTTCTCGAGATGAGTACTAATAACTGCCGTAATCTGCTCTGGATGTGTACTCTAAATCTATTCAAACAGACAAGGATGAATAACTCTAAAATCAAGTGGCAATTTTGACTGAGTTCTGGGCCAGATAGTATTCCCGATAATGAAAAATAATAGATTTCTAAAATCGATATCTAACAAATCTGAGCTTTGATGGGTGACTTCCTCGACTCGAATCAAATATTTTTGACCCCCGAAGCCATTGAAATAGTAATTGAGAGGAGTTTTATCGGGTTGAGTACCTTTAAATACTTACGTCAGTCTTATTTGTCTGGGGACTATTTCTTTACGCGGACAAACAACGCATAGTTAAGCTGACGTCATAGCATGCCTTATATAGAAGCCGCTGTTAGTTTCGCGTCCCATTTATTGATTTAAAGGCTCGGTCCAGACCTAATTTGATGTAAACAATATTTATTCCCAGTTAAAAAAAGATGATGAGACAACGAGCCTATTGTGGCTTTTTTATAGGACCTCTCCCAGGTAATAGATGTATTCGATTTGATTAGTACATTGTGATATGTATTGACGTGCCGATGGCCGATAATAGATGTATTCGATTTGATTAGTACATTGTGATATGTAGTGACGTTCCGATGGCCGATAATAGATGCATTCGATTTTATTAGTACATTGTGATATGTAGTAACATTCCGATGGCCGATAATATATGTATTTCGCTTTGAAGTATACCGCGATAGGGAGTGCAATTAATGTATATGGGAACAAACGCCCAATATATATATAAACATCGGAAATCGGCCGATTGTGCCTCCATGTATCGGAAATCGGTCCGATGGGCTTTTTCATTCTCGGACCATCACTAGTGATATGTCAGCAAGCCTAAAAATAGTGTGCCTGTCATTTGCAGAATGAGGTCCCCAAAGGGTTAGTTTGGTGACGCTATCCCGCATAGTAGACTAGCATCACCAAATTCACCCTTAGGGACCTCATTCTGCATGGCCTCATCTTCTCTGGAAAGTTTCTTTGTTGTCAAATTTCTCGGACATTCTATTTCTTTTTTAGTTTAGTTTTTCTATATCCCCAAATTGGCAGACGACACATTGCATAATCAAGTTTCCCAATGGTTGTACATCACAATATTCACCATTTTGGGAACTTCAATATGAGGCTATGACTCCGATAGCAGACGAGGCCATGCAGAATGAGGTCCCGCTGTGCGGGATAGCGTCACTAAATTCACACTCTGTGACTTCATTCTGCAAATGACAGGCACACTAAACTCAGGCTTGTATGTCAGGGTTCTTTAGCAATATGAATGATCTGATAAACAAGATTCAAACTGCAAATAAACTTACAACATCTCTCAAAATGAAGACAATAATTCAGATAAACAGAATACGGAACTGGGTGAAACAGCTCGCGTTGAACGTGTTGCATTGTTTCGAACAAATACAGATGAAACATTAATAACACAAACAGAAAATCAGCAGAATATAAAAATAAGGGCAACTATTTCAATTACTGGAATTGCCTTATTTCACCGCCCTATACATTATAATTACCATTATTGGGATCTTGGACGTAACCATACATATGTTTTAAATACCTGTTTTCAGAATTAACAGCCATATTTACTTACATCTTTATCAGTTTTATTATGGTATTCAGGAAACAATTCACATGGATTGAAGTATGAAATTGAAAATCAATGTTTCATAATGGTCATATTGTGAGTTCATTTACAAGATATACTGCTAAAATCCGTATGTAATTCCCGACTTCTGAGGAAATATTATCATTCCGTGTTCTTCCGATACTAAGAGAGCTACATATAATATATTTATTACATGATCCTACACTTATTCCATTCAATAAACCCATTCTATAAATTGTGATATTAAACGTTCATTTAATAACAGGAAATAGTGCCAGGCGACCTTTGACTTCCAGTTTGTCGTCGGTTTATACATTCTGTTTACGCTACATCTCAAAATACTATGGCTTCCAATATTTTCCAAACAAACTATAATGAATGATGAGTTCGATAAGTTATGCCATTAAATTTACGCCATTGAATACGCCAGTCTTTATTTATCTGGGACTATTTCTTTACGCGGGCAAAGAACGGATAGTTACGTGAAACGTCATCGCATGCCTTAATAATTATAGAAGCCGATGTTAGTTTCGCGTCCCGTTTGTTGATTAAAGTATGTTTTGTTGACGTTTTGGATCATGTAATAAATATAATCTACAATTAGTCCCCAGTTTGTAGCGGAAGTTACAAAACTCGTCCAGTAAATTAGGTCTGGACCTCGCCCAAAGTTCGATTCAGACCTAATTTACTGGTCTTGTTTTCTAAATTTTGCTATACACTGGGGACTTGTTATATGTCCTCTACATTGACCTATATTTGTGGTTTAGATATTGAATAAATTTCTCTTTTCAGACACTGAGGTGATATCACTACCGATGAAATAGTTGAGCGATACCAGAAGAGCACTAGGTCACCCCGTGAACAATCACGCTGCCCAGGGGGTAACTCTCCTCATTTCTTCAACGCGGAGGTGACTACTGGAACGAAGACGCAATATATGGCACATAATTTGGTGTCAATGAAAATGAGCTGGTTGTTAAAATTGCAACGAATGTCTATTGAGCAGGTGACAGAAGAATTAAGTTCGCCATCGGATATCGGGGCATTGAAAATTGATAAATGAAAAACGTGCACAGAAAAACGTCATTGAATGTCAAAATCGATGTAGACATGGGATAGAACACTGTAATAATACAGTACTGAGTCTGGAGAATTTTGGGGGGTTTACATTACCACCAGCAGCATTACGTCAGTATTAACCCTTTACCCAACAGAATGGCCCTGTGCCAATGCATTCTCTTATATATGCGAGTCGACCATAGGTCGCCTCACATATATAAGAGAATGCATTGGCTTAACACATTAAAAATTATAAAATTGTTAAAGAATGTAAGAAAAAATGGTAAAAAGTGTTAAAAAAGATTTTTTTTTGGGCCAATGCATTCTCTTATATATGCGAGGCGACCTATGGTCGACTCGCATATATAAGAGAATGCATTGGCACAGGGCATAACTGTAACTATCACAATGTGGTCAAGGAGCCGGTTCCAATGATACCCATATTTGTATGGTTCTATTGAGACAGACCGAAGATATTTTAGGCTGTTGAAGCTTTATTTGGCCGGTTTGTTGGGTAAAGGGTTAACCAATCACAACATATATCAGCAAAGCGATCCAGCCATTCGGGCGTTTGTGGGAATGCCTGTAAAGTGGCAGATTGGCCATATATATTACAAAAAAATAGCGCCGTAAACATTGTCTGGCGCACTGTCATACTGCATGCATTCAATGCATTCGACAAAAAATATTGAAAGAGTCATCATCAAACCCTAAATCCTTCTAGAGCTACATCAAGAAAAAAATTAACCCTTTACCCAACAGAAGGGCCATGTGCCAATGCATTCTCTTATATATGCGAGTCGACCATAGGTCGCCTCGCATATATAAGAGAATGCATTGGCTTAACACATTACAAATTATAAAATTGTTAAAGAATGTAAGAAAAAATGGTAAAAAGTTTTTAAAAAAGGCCAATGCATTCTCTTATATATGCGAGGCGACCTATGGTCGACTCGCATATATAAGAGAATGCATTGGCACAGGGCATAACTATAACCATCACAATGTGGTCAATGAGCCGGTTCCAATGATATCCATATTTGTATGGTTTTATTGAGACAGACCGAAGATATTTTAGGCTGTTGAAGCTTTATTTGGCCGGTTTTGGCCGGTTTGTTGGGTAAATGGTTAAATAAAACAATGCATCCCAGATCTTATAGATCCAAAATCGCAACAGATAACATGCATGTACTGATACGGAGAAAGCCAATATCTTAAACGATTATTTCTCCAGTATATTTACAAGGGATGATAAGTATCTAATACCAACGTTCGAGCATATAGGGTTGATTCATTCATGACTGACCTCATCCTCACGCCGGCAGCGGAAAAGGACAGTTTTCAGAAGTTGAGAATGCATAAAAGTTACGACCAGATGGTGTACCTGGAAGAGTTCTGAAATAATGCGCAGAAGAGTTGAGCAGTCCACTTTGCTATCTATTCAATGCTACTATTGATGAAGGTAAAATACATAGAGCATGGTCGACAGCTAATATCACTTACTTGCGTGAAAAGGGAGCAAAATCAAATCCAAATAATTATAGACCCGTGAGCTTGATCTGCGTTCTTTCCAAAGTCATGGAGTCATTCATAAAAACAGCCATCATAAACCATATGGAAATGAACCAATTATTCAGAGCTTGTCAGTACGGCTTTCGAAAAGGCAGGTCACGTTACAGCCAACTGCTAAACTACCTCGATATGCTGACTACAGCTGTGGACAAAATTGAGCCAGTTGATGTGGTGTATTTGGACATTAAGAAAGCCTTCGACTCGGTTCCACACGAACGTTTTCTGGCGAAGGTGGAAGCATATGGAATATCAGGGACAGTGCTCAGATGGATCCGTATATTTCTTGAAAACCGGAAACAGCGAGTCAAACTGGACGGAGGTATAGAGAGCGGAGTTGCACAATGCTTCGTGATGGGTCCAATCATGTTCCTCACTTCCATAAACGATCTCCCAGATAAAGTTAAATCTATATGTAAGATATTAGCTAACGACACCAAATTATTATCTATCTCGAACGACAATCTTCTTCAATCTGATATAAACACAGTCTGCGAATGGTCAACAGAATGGTTACTCCCTATCAACTCGAATAAAATGCACGTCATCCATTTTGGTCACAATAACCCCGAAATGACATATCACAAGCCAGATGACCCGTCTTTACCAACAATACTGAAATCTGACGAAGAGAAATACCTAGGAGTATTCGTTGATAAAAAATTAAACTTTGACGAATATGTAAACGAGGCAGTAATTAAGAAAGCAAATCGGACTCTCAGCATCATGTATAGATCATTGACATACATAGAGGAGAACAGTGTTGTCCCCTTGATAAAGGCATTATTACGACCGGTTTTGGAATATGGGAACCTGTTACGATCAGACAAATCCGTAACACATTCGAAAGCCATAGAAGGTGTACAGCGAAGAGCAACTAAGCTATAGTACCAAAGGTCCGGAACCTATATATATATAGAGAAAGGCTGATTAAACTCAGTCTTATCTGAATTATAGGAGACTGATGGGGATCTTATTGATACATATAAGATTCTCCGGGGGTTCTACAATCTTGAACCTGACACGTCTATGTTCCAGACGGTACACGATTCGAGAACGAGGGTCCATGCACACCCACAAATTACACCCCAATAGATGCAACAAAGACATCCATTTGCACTTCTTCGCCGAAAGAGCGGTGCATCATTGGAACAATTTATCTCAGTTCGTGGTAGATTCGGAATAATACCTGAATACCGTCAAAGAAAGACTTGATTCGGAACTTTGGAACATCAGATATCAATTCGATGAGTAACATTTCAATACCGTACATCCACTGTGAACAGACAGCTTGCAACGCTTGAAAAATCTCAAATTAGATTTCATATTCCGTAACTTTGGGCTAAAAGTCATCGCGACTTGTTGCCGATATATTTATGTTATATTATGTTATGTGTTAATATATAGGTATTCATATATGTATACTGTCCTTATAAGCTGAAAAAATGTAGATAAATATAGAATATATCATGCCACGAAGCTCTACTATAGCTGGGCACGTATAGATCATATTCCATCAGTACAAAACCTGGGGAACTTTTTGATGTTCTGACTGGGACTGTATGAACATTGAACAGACAAGGCAAGGGTAATATATTTCTTTGTTAATACTTGTTCCTTCAATAATGCTACTTTCATGTATGTGATGGTCCCAACTCGGAATTGTACTTTTGTGACTGATATCGCATTGAATTAATTACCCGGGACGTCGCTTGCAACCATGGAATTTCTCCCGGGTAATTAATTCAATGCGATATCAGCTCACAAAAGTCACAAAAACATGCACTCTCGAGCTAGGACACTCCACATTATGAAGTAGATTATTGAGGAACAAGTATTAACAAAGAAATATATACCTTGCCTTGTCTGTTCAATGTTATACAGTCCCCTGTCAGAACATCAAACAGTTCCCAGGTTTTGTACTGCATGGTTGAATATGATCATACGGGCGTCGCTATAGTAGAGATTCGCGACATGATCTACAAATATGCGATTTTTTTTAGACGTCTGTGGTTTTGAATCAAGTCTTTCAAGAACTGCCATCAATTTATGGCAAGAATAGCCTGGAATACTGGCCACAAACACGGGTACGTGAGAGTACGAAACTATGATAAGACTTCCTCCGTCGGTGACCGGGTCAGGAACAAGCCACTGACCTATCACCCGACGGTCGCATGGGAGCACCTACAAATTTAGATTAATATCGGGCTACAGACCTGTATCTATGACTGCCTATCTAATCGATGTGAACTTAAAGTTAAACTGAGCAGTTCTATTCACCACGGCGCCAAACGATAGCCAAGGTAAGCTCTGCTCTTATAGTCTCCAGAAAATTAAGTCACCTTGGTGGGCCCGGGGGGGGGGGTGGGGGCACGCGGGATCGATTCAGGCCATTTCTGGCAGGATTCACACCAAGCTATACTGTTAGTATTTTGTGTCTTTCAAAGTTAAACCTTTCTCTTCAAGAATTGTGTTAAACTTTCTTAACTCAATTCAATGTCAACCGCTCTATCTGAGTCCAAATTATTTGGCGATTATTTTGGAGCAACTGACTCAATCAATCGCAACTTCTCGGATTATCGTTCTTGCGAAATCGATTATTTGCGTACGGAACTCACCGAAGTTTGCCAATTGCTGATTCAATGTGCGCATGCATTGTTATGGAGCAAACCTCTCAATTTGAGTAGACGTGTTCACTATGGGCGGCCATTCGATCGGAGATTACATGAAATAAAAGTTAATGGTGGTTTGTGAAAACAATTACATGCATCGCACATTCAATAGCAATCTATTTCTCCATTTTCAAACCAAAAGGCGTTCTTGGATTCAATAAGAGACAATTCCGTTTTAATAGATATAGATTCATAATCAATGTTGACCGATGCATAATTAATGTTATATTTTAATTTAATAGTATTCATTGTTCAACTAATATCTAATAACAAACAATTATTACAGCTATCGCATATTCAATAAACGTACATTCCGTTTCAATAGCCATATTTTCTTAATCAATAGACATATTTCAAACCAATAGACGATGTCCCACGATCAATGATAATCGTTATCAAACTACTATACCTTATTGTAAAACTAATAACGTATTGCAAAACTAATAACTAAAACCGTAATTAACTTATTGTAAAACCAATAACTTATTGTAAAATTAATAGACATTATTGTGAAACTAATAACATATTGTAAAACTAATAACCAAAACCGTATTTAACTTATTGTAAAACGAATAACTTATTGTAAAATTAATAGACCTTATTGTAAAACTAATAGCTTATTGTAAAACTAATACTAAAACCGTAATTAAATTATTGTAAAACTAATAACTTATTGTAAAACTAATAGACCTTATTGTAAAACTAATAACTTATTGTAAAACTAATAACTAAAACCGTAATTAATGCTAGAGGTCTCTGGTGGCTATGTTAAGGAAACTTTGTTCATGTGTCGTCAGAAATATAGAAATAAACATGGGAATTCCCAATGTCATGTCGGTGTGACGATTTGCCGTAGGTCCCTATTTGCGGAGTTCCCTTTACGTATTTCCCAGAATTCGCGGAGCTCCCCTAACATGGCGAAATATTGGTTTGTTCTATCAATTATATGCGCCGAGTTCACTTGGTGAAAATCAAACGACGATAAATATTCACTATATAGATCTATATGTCCTCGTATGCCAGAAGGACTCCCTACATTTGTGAATAAGTTGAAGAATATTTATTAGATGCTATTTATTAAGTCAATCAAATAATATTATTCATTAGCTAGTGCCTATATATACTTCCGGAGATTGCTGCGCGGGTGTCCTGATCACGCAAATTAATTCGTGAAGCTCCCCCTCAATTGGCAAAACAAACAACTTTAAAGAAGGAAGGTGGTGTATATTGGCTATAGTTAATACATATTCTTCAATGAATAATAAATAATAATGGTTTAATTCATCAATATATATTAACGGAGGTCCCTTTGCGGACTTTGAAAATGGCGATAATAATTTGCGGTCGTCCCCATGTAAACGTGACCCTGTATGCCCGGAGCTAGGTCCCTTTATAATTTACTTATAAAATCCCCATGGGACCACAGATTTCTAAAATTTGTAGAACAGTATACACCGGTGTCGTTAATAACAACTCGTTTTGATTCACCTGGATCTGCGCCACCAAAATAAAATTTGCATTAGCCTAATTGACTATATCAACATAATTCGTTACTTATTCCAAACACTGGAGAATAAAGTAAGGAATGTATGTGACCTATCTACATCTTTGCAATTCTGATTGTGATTCTGCAGTCGATCTTGTGCGTGCTATGGTGACACTCCACCGTTTCAACAGGTAGGGGCCCAGAAATAGGGGGCCCATAGATTCATTGAAATTTATCTTGATTATGATCCCAAACCATATAGACAATATATATATGTCTGAAATTAGTACAGAATAGGCATTCAGAATTTGATACATAATTTCCATAATATATGGGCTCTCAAGAGTTATGGCCCTTGATCTTTTGATCGAAAATGTGATTTTTATTCGAAAAATGACCAAAATATTGCATTTTCATACCCAAGGGGCACGAATAACAGATTTTTTCAAGCATGGTCACCTATGTTGGTTCAAAGGCCTCTGGCTTCCAACACCAATGTGAACAAAATTCAAACTTTCGCCGTTTACAATTCCAGAAAATCAATTTTTAATGCAGATGACAAATTTTGGGTGCTAAAAAATTTACCCAGTATCTAGACCCACTGTTTCGCAGAAAACGCTGCTGCTGTCTATGGGTGGGGTCAAGGTCACTTGCACTTCATTTTTTCATCAGTCTAGAACACCTTCTGAAATTACACAAATTCATATCCCACCTTGTCTCAATATACATACCACATGAATGGTGCCAGAAACCACTAGCACTTTATATCTATAAAATCACCCCTACTGATCATTCGAAACTGTGGAGTGTCACCTATACACAAATAAAATAGCACAACCGTTCATAAATTGCAAAATATAAGCGATAGCCGGTCACACTAACAATTTCTATGTTCTTGTGCTAATTTCGACATCGATGTGAGATAAAGTTCAGCGGTGATCGTTGGGCTCAACTTCATTTACTTCCACTGAGATACGCTCTGTCTGATATATGTCTGGCTATAATCCCACAGATGATTCTTAGTGACATTTTAAACTCATTTTTTAAATCACATTTTTGTTTTCGGATACAAAACGACAGGGAACCAAATGGTGGCATATTCAATTAACAATACAGTGAGGCAGAATTTATCCCCAGGCACAGAAAACAGAATCAGATCTTAGAGACTGGAACTATACATAATTCGTTTCTACACTCAATCTTGAGACAACTGGTCGTCATTTTGGCGGCCATCTCAGCGGCGAATACCATCACATATACTCAAACGGTAACTTAGTGTCATAGTATCATAACTCTTAAAACACATATTCATTTCACTAGATATTCTCCCAATAGTTGAGATTAAACTGGCCTACTGCTTATTATGAGAAAACTTCGGCCATGTTGGACGCCATTTTGTATGGTGCTACAAGACCACTTACACCACGTTAATAATGATTTTAACAACATAGAGAGCATACTAAGGGAGATAATTGGTAGAGCGAAGTTACTTGTAATTGTTGTACCGGCCCGGTTGGGGTGCTACCATCACCCGGACTATAGTTGTTCTTTGTATGTTTTAAAACACTCGAGTGACCTTTGACCTTCTGGTGTAACCATATTCGGGTTGTTGTGGTGATGACCGCGCATATTACGCCAAAACATTCGAATAAAAGGAACCACCCCTCTTGTCACTTTGGCTGTTTGAAATTGCGCGAACACCCATATGCATGTACACGTACTTATGGAATACTCTGACGGGCATTGCATTATGAAATTGATACCGCATTATTTAAAACAATTATTTAAGAATTTGGAATGGCTGAACTGCAAAAAAAATTATAATTTGGTACTCATATATTTAGCTAACATTGACATTTGAAGAAAAGGGCAAAATTTAATACCAGTTCAAACAGCAAAGGCGGTTATAGGAGATACGAGTGGAATGTATAGTTTATTTCATTCCCGGTCGCCATTTTGGAAGCCATCTTTGATTAGGAATATAAACTTCTACCGCAGGAGAAAGCATAATGCCATAGTATCACAAACATATATACATGTACATCTGTATTCATCTGTCGATTCAAATTGCGCGAACGATGATATATTTGTGGAATTTTTAATATTTTGGTGGCCATTGGTTGGTTGGTTGAAGTAGTTTCCTCTGTTGTCTTCGGAGAACCCTGTAGAAACAGGTATGTTGTGATCTTCTATTGAAGCACCAATCAGTTTCTGGTATATATCAGAAGTGTCTAACACAGTAGAAGAAGCTCAAGTAGTATGAATATCACATAATTATGTAGTTATTAAACAGCCTAACCAAATGGTTAGATTATAAGAAATTTAATTTGACACATAGTCCATGATTGTAGAGTTAGTTTGTGAAATTACTGAGAATTAAGAATTGCTGTTCTGGCTAAATGAAGTTCGAACAACATGGTTCTGCTTATCTTCTCCACCGTGTTTGATATTGTATTAGTCTGACCTATCAACAAATCTAGTGACTTATGAGAACAGTCCAGCAAGCAGTGGAGCATCAGTTCATTACTGCTGGTGATACGATCGGCCAATTCATCTTCACACTTCTCATTACGCCACCTAGTGTGGTGTTACTAGCATTTGGTTTTTTTTATATCGCATGGAGTACAGGGCGAATGTATTCTTGGAGATTGTTTGTACCTTACTGAATCGTACCGATATAATCACGTAGATGCCGAAATTGTAAAGTTAACGCCAGCGGTGTATAATACGTTTATGAAAATATGATAAATCCTATCGATAGAGTCAGGACAGGCTCAAATTGTAAACTTAAAGTCACCGGTGTAATAATATCTTGTTGAAAATATAAATAATCTGATAGCCTGAAAATATTGTATAACCTATTGGGAGCCCATAATAAATGGGAATAACCTATTGGGAGCCCCTGCATGTAGTGAACTGAATTGTGGGTATTTTATGGAGATTGTTTGTACCTTACTGAATCGTACCGATATAATCACGTAGATGCCGAAGTTGTAAAGTTAACGCCACTGGTGTATAATATGTTTATGATAAATCGTATCGATAGAGTGAGGACAGGCTCAAATTGTAAACTTAAAGTCGAAAATATAAATAATCTGATAGCCTGAAAATATTGTATAACCTGTTGGGAGCCCCTGGTGTAGTGAACTGAATTATGGGTAATTTTAATTGGAGTGCGCATGTCTGTTTTTTTTGTAGTAACCGCCATCTTTTATCTTTGGAATTATCGGCGTGTTTTATGAAAATGTCACCAAGATTTCTCCACTCGATTCTTTTAAAATGCACCCTAATCGGTCAAATTCTTTTGATAATTCTATCTAAATACATCTTAGCTACTATTCGGATCTGCTTTCCCGGTCGAAAAAGGTTTAGTTTGACCAAAACGGCTATTGACAAAAGTTTGTTTATAAAATAGCGTACTCGATAAACCCGGCCGTAGTACGGCCGTAGATGGTTATCGAAAACAAATTCAATTTCTTCCATCTAAAAGATAATTACGCGCTGGACTCTGTCATTTTAAGAATATATAAGTATTACACACAGACACACGAATTCTCAACTCAAAATTTTGAAAAATGACAGTTTTGTCAACATAAATCGATTTTATTTGCAAATCCCATGTTATTAAAATTTAACTTATTGTTAAATTTTATCATCGAAAAAAATTCATTTCTTCTACCTAAAACATAATTATGTGCTGTATCCTATCATTTTAGGAATATATACATATCCCACTCAAACACACCAAGTCTCAGCTTAAAATTTTGAAAAATAAGAGATTTATCAACATAAATCGATTTGTATGGCAGATCCCATAAATTTTAGGGCCCTTCAAATGTTTTCTGAGCTGTTCCATATTGGCACCAGAGTCCATATTTGACTGGTTCTACATGATAATTGTGCAACAGTACAGTCGCGTTACTTTATACGTCAACATTGGTCATTATCACTCGACAAATTTATTTCGGTCTATCGTATCAACCCCTATTTCCCCCGCGTAGCCTGACTTCTAAGTGTCAACATTGGTCTTTATCGCTCCACTAATTTGTATCATTTCATCGGTATGAATTCCATATCCAATTATCCACATATAACCAACCCAATCTCTAATCCCAGTCCAATTTATTTATTTTTTTCATCGCTATAGTCACGTTACGAAATATTTTATTGAGTGATACTTGTACTTATATGTCTATGGTATTACTATAGTATACCGTATACGTATATCAATTGCTATTCCTTTCTATATAATTCTGGTGCCATCTATAGAGATAGAGATAATTTCCGACCCCCCCGGGCCCCCCCAATTTTATATCATTGCTGCTTTAGTACAGTCTCGATTCATTACATGGCAACATCGCTCCACTAATTTATGTCAGTTCATCGGTACGAACCCCTTTTTCTCCGAGTCCATATAACCAAACCAACATCTTATCCCGGCCTAAATTATTATTTTTACTTTCATCGGTATAGTTGTGTTACATACATATTTTTTATCATTTGATTCTAATTTGTATTGTACCACTATAGAAGTCCATAAATTACTATTCTGGCACTATATAGAGATGACTAAAATTCTGACACCCCCCCCCCCTATTTTATAACCTTGTTGCAACAGTAGAGTTGAGATGCATAATATGTCAACATTGGTCGTTATCGCTCTACAGATTTATATCGGTTCAACCCTTAGTTCCCTGTAATGCCCACCCCTCCCTCAATTTATTTTTTCATTTGTATTATAGTCTCGTTACGTACACATTTTTCTTTTATAACTTTTGCTTCAACGCGCCGAGTTCTAGCTGCTGCAGAGAATACAAAACTGACAACATATTGAAATGTAAGCAGGCTTCATACTAATATTATCCAATAAAAACTCTGGCTACATCAGAAATTTGTGTATAAGGTGTACTCGCATTTGTTGCGTTAAAAAAAACAAGGTCCCAAGTCAAGGTCCAAATCCCCAACAAACTGATGTGAGGTTTAACTCCATCTACATACAGTAATGTCCAAAGTAATTGATCACTTAACCACAGCAGAATTATGGGTAATTTTTCAAGATTTTAAATCCTGAAAAATTACCCTTAATTCTGCTGTGGTTAATTGGTCAATTACTTTAGGCATTACTGTAGCCCATATAAGGATGTGAGGTCTAATGATAACTCCATCCACATACAGTAATGTCCAAAGTAATTGACCACTTAAGCACAGCAGATTGTGGGTAATTTTTCCGGATTTTAAATCCTGAAAAATTACCCATAATTCTGCTGTGGTTAAGTGGTCAATTACTTTGGGCATTACTGTATCCCATATAAGGATGTGAGGTCTAATGATAACTCCATCTACATACAGTAATGTCCAAAGTAATTGACCACTTAACCACAGCAGAATTATGGCGTTCAATATGGTCTACCTAATTCTGCTCCAAAAACATGTATATTGAATATATGGATGTTTATTGGGGGGAAACCGATTATTTCAATGATATTTTCATTAACTGGCATCCAAAAACCGACCTACGGGAGCGCGCTTCGCACACGACCGTTTCTTAAGTATATGTGCATATTTAATAAGTCAACAATTCGAAGCACAACAAATAAGATTGGCGGGGTCCCTTGCGCTTGCGCGATCTGTCCATCAAAACATATTTAGACATCTCAAGACACGTAAGACCCAATAACTTAATATACAGAATAGATACATCTATTGCCTGAGTGACTAATATTTATATTTGTTACAATGGGGTCAAATAGTTGCGAAGCCAGCACCACAATTCTTTCCCTCCATAGTAAATATTAAAACAACTTATAAAGAATTATTTATTTACCTTATATTTGGTATGGAGCGTCCTTGGTTTACTGGAGTTCAGATTGTTAACATCACGTCACCAAGTCAATTACTCGCGAAGCCACAGCCATAACTATGTCCCTCCATAGTAATTCTCAAAACAACTTCTTAAGAACAATTGACCAGGTCAGTCGCGCAATTATTGGAAGAGCCACGGTCAATCATTTTTTTTTAAACCAAATTTTACATTTAAATTATTCCTTTATTTAACCAAAACAAAAAATTAAATGATAAAATTAACTTTTACTACTTGCTAAATTTTATCTTTTAATTATTTCATTTAAATTTTAGACTAAAATTTAAAAATATACAGTCCCAGTATTTACAGTATACTAAGTCCAAGTCTTTATAATCTGTTGAGTGACCCCACAGTCATTTACTTGCTTTGTTAGTAATAATTTGAAGGATTACTTGTTTAAACGCAATTGTTATCAAAATATTTTATGTATTTTTTATAATTTCTATTTATATGTAATACTATAATCTTGGTGGCGTTACCATTTCTGACTATGGTTTTCTTGTAAAGGACCTGTTTGAGAGCTTCTAGATGGTTCCGCCTGACATCAGATAAAGCTTGACATTCTAGAATGAAGTGAATTCTATCTTCTGGCTTCTTGTTACAGAGATGGCAAACAGGGCTGACCTCAAATTGATTGAACTTGTGACGGTTCGCTTGTAGGGTGTAAGATCCTGTTAAGAGCTTTTCTTTCACTATTTTCAAGGTCAAGGACAATTAAATTGGTCTGGAACCGCAACTAGTTTTGTTCAGAATATTAGGTAAAATCACTCGGGTGCCCACTTTTTCGCGAAAATTCCGTTAAAGGTCTTATTTTGAAAAAAGTCGTCCACACTACAAAATAGCAGTATGGCTAATATCTGATACTTCTGAATATGCAATTTTGCTGAACTGGTTCCATATGTAGTCACACATGTTCACCGTTCACCAGAAAGTCAAAACTGATTGTAAGAAAATACCATTACACCAGGAAATGTTGAGAAGATACTACGAATAAATACGAATTATCACGGGACACATCCTCTCGATAACACACGTAGGATCTTCAGTTCGAATGGCTATCGAGGTAGGATCCATCGATAAAACTTTTTTGAGACTCTTCTGTTGAAGCAGAAGGAATAGAAGGGTGATAACTCTAAATTGAACGTAATTTAAGAAATAGTTAATTAATATTGACTAAATAACGGAGATATTTGAAGAAGTGTTTTAACCCTTTACCCAACAGAACGGCCCTGTGCCAATGCATTCTCTTATATATGCGAGTCGACCATAGGTCGCCTCGCATATATAATAGAATGCATTGGCTTAACACATTAAAAATTATAAAATTGTTAAAGAATGTAAGAAAAAATGGTAAAAAGATTTTTAAAAAGATTTTTTTTAGGCCAATGCATTCTCTTATATATGCGAGGCGACCTATGGTCGACTCGCATATATAAGAGAATGCATTGGCACAGGGCATAACTGTAACTATCACAATGTGGTCAAGGAGCCGGTTCCAATGATATCCATATTTGTATGGTTCTATTGAGACAGACCGAAGATATTTTAGGCTGTTGAAGCTTTATTTGGCCGGTTTTGGCCGGTTTGTTGGGTAAAGGGTTAACGAAATAACGGAGTTTTGACTAATCATAACCAAAATGGTACAGTCGCTGTGGTTGGAATTTTTGACAATCTTACTTCTTTGCTACATTCTTCCAGTGGGGATAGTGTTAGGATAATAACTGATTGTTTTATTCAATGAAATAAGTCAATAATATGTCTTTAAAGGGGTACTGTACGCCATTTTCATTAAATTTCCGGTATTATCGATAATATATAGAAACATAAGTAATTTGAGTCGAAGATGTTTTCTGTAAACGCTCAGGTTAATAGGCTATCTTAAAATTTAATAATTTAAAAGTTAATAATTTGATATAAATTGAATTCATGACTGGAGCCATAAAATGGCGTCAATTAAATTACGAATTTCCGTAATCAAATAAAATAAATGAGGGATACTGGCTTGCTAAACCGATCGCACACACGATCGCTTAAAATATTATGATGATACGGGGAGAACACTCAAGCCACTCACTGACTAGCGACGATACAATAACTTAAATGATTATATGGGACTAGTATGCATATAATATAACTTTTATTTGATTCATTTGGTTGAAAACTGTACAAAAATTACTCGACAACGACAATTTGTATTTTTGCATTCCGGTAAATTTGTCATCCGTAACACTACTTCGTACTCAACAGACTTTCAAATAATGAAAAAATTGTTACCTTATTCTCCGACTCGGAGACTATAAAAACCAACAACAACATTTGGCGTACAGTACCCCTTTAAGGAAGTTATTTTTGATAATTATTTCTGGCCAAAGATTTCATCATAATAGTGAAAGCTGACCATGGTGCCTGTAGTGTATCGAATAAGTTCTATTGCTACTGAAAGTGCGCTGTCTACGCTATTTTTAAAAGCACGGGCGGTGTTCGTTGCAGAAATATTCATATTTGTTCAAATCGCCACCAACAGAAGGAATATTAAAATATATGTAGTTTTGTTTATATGCCAAACATAATCAGCGCGTAAATAGTATAATGTCGTCAGGACGTACGATGGTGTACGTAAATAGTATAATGTCGTCAGGACGTACGATGGTGTATATACATAAATAGTATAATGTCGTCAGGACGTACGATGGTGTATACATAAAGAAGAGCCGTGTGACAACAATAGAGTTCCAAATGCGAGTTCTGTGTAATTTTATACCCCATTCTTTAAAATCTATTTTCGAAAAATGTAATTGGGATTGGATTCATAATTTGCCTTTTTATATTAAAGGTACTCAATCCGATTAGACGCTCCTAAATTACTATTTCTTTGGCTTTGGGGGTAAACAATATTTGATTCGAGTCGATGAACCCACCCATCAAAGCTCAGAGTAATAACCACTTGATTTTAGTGTTATCCATCTTATAAAATGCAAAATTGTATTGTCGGTACCATTGGAAAAGCCAAACTAATTTTATTTTTGCGTCCTGTTAGGGGTCGGCAACAATCGGATTCTCAAATGGGAATAGTTCAGCCTCAAGAAAATTATAAAATTATTATGGTCCCATAAAATCGGTGAGTGGGGGGGGGGGGGGGGGGGGGCACATCGCCTCCTGCATGTGGTGCCTAGAATATATGCTGGAAGTTTGAGCGTCGCAGTATAGGTTTCTTACATACTGGAAATCATTGGAAACCTTTAAAATATATAGTAGATATAAATTATGCCAGCAGTATATGCACCAAATATGTAACGCATAATTCCCTCTTCTTCAGCACAACAATGGTTTCACCGAGCGTCTCCATCGTGGTTCTGTTTGTTGCTTGTCATGCTCTAGTGGTTCTGGGCAAGAGTCAATATCGTGACCGTATACCTAATGGCCACACTGTTCCGAGTCCGTGCTCCAGTGATATATGGCCGACTGTCGGACACACAACTACACACATGCATAGTCGCAGTCACCATCATCTCAACCACTTCGGAACGGTGAGTATAATATACAAGAAAAGAAGATGCATGCAGATCGCCCATGAACTGTTTTACAAAATAAAAGTCACGTACATTGGGGAAATGTTATAAATTTAATAATATAGAACTTCAAATATATACGCATCTATCAGAACGAGATGTCTGGTGTACTTGCGACCAAGCACATGGTACTTACATGGCCAATTTACACCTAGATATGAAGCTTGATCGTGCATGTACAATTTGATAATTACCTGCTCATAAATGCGCAGGCTATTTGGTTTGCCTATAGATTCAAATAATGACATCCAATATGCAGACGGAAAGATGCAGCTGCAACGTATTCCAAAGACGTTAATGATGCAAAGAGTAAAATCCGAGATGGATGCTGAGGTTCATGAAAATAAATTCGGAAAAGAAACGTTAGCTTATCTAGTTGTCACCACAAATATACATATGCAATTTGAGATATATCAAATAAAAGATGCTGCCTATATAATCAAATGCAATAAAATTACGTATATATACCCAACCCCTCATACCACGCCGCTGACCTGTCATGAGAACATACACGTAAAATGTTCAAACCGACCAGACAGTGATGTATGCAATGTAAGTATACGTACACCCCAACCCCCTATGCCACGCCTCTGTGACAATGTGATCAGCCTTGATGACATACACATGAAATAATCAAATAGACCAGACAGTGGCACGTGCAATATAAGTACGCGCAGTCTAACCCATGTCGCCACGTCTCTACACGGGAAATATTGTGACATTTGAAAACATGCACATGATATGTTCAAACAGACATGGTCCCATGCAATATGTTCAGAATGGATGAGTGTTACGAGCGGAGTTCCACAGGGTAATGTATTGGGTCCTATTCTATTCATAATATTCATCAATGAATACCAGCTAGTGTTAAAGGGATATGCCATATATTTGCTGACGACACTAAACTGGTAGGCAACCCTAATACAAGTAACATCCAAAAAAATCTTGATGATATGTGCCAATGGTCAACAAATTGGCAACTTAAATTCAATTCCTCAAAAATTCACGCGCTGCATGCACTTTGGATTCAACAACCCTCGCCATCAATACAACATGACAGATTCGACAGAAAGGCCACCAATTCTAGTGAGCGAGTATAAAAATGTTCTGGGAGTGACTATTGATACGCAACTAAAGTTTGATTGCCATATTAACAGTGTGCATGTGTAGTCTCGCATGTAGAACTCTGGGCATAATCAGGAGAACTTTCGTCAGTTTAGAACCAGATACATTTAGCTACTTGTACAGGTCCATGGTGAGACCAATACTGGAATATTGTAATACGGCTTGGAACCCTCATTACAAGAACAGAAACATAACAATTGAACGGGTGCAGAGGCGAGCAACATAAATGGTGCCGAAATTTCGAAAATTAAGTTATAGAGACAGAATGATAAACCTCGGTTTGATGTCCTTGAAATATCGCCGATTCAGAGGTGATATGCTAGAGACATACAAATACCAGAATGATTTATACAACGTGGACGAGAGTAAACTGTTCAAGCCAGCAGAGTACACCGAACAAGAGGTAACACTATGAAATTGGCATATTCGATATCATCGAAGGATATCGGGATGTTCTTCTTCTGCAACCGAATTGTTTCCAGCTGGAATGCCCTGCCTGATTATATTGTACACTCGCAAACGCTAGCAGAATTCAAAACTCTATTGGACAATCCCTTCCGCCCAATACGGTACGAATAGGATACAGAAGGGATGGATTGCCATGCAGTAAAATAACTTTTGATATATAAATCCGGAACTAAGAGTCATTCGACTCGTTCTGTGTATCTTGATGTTATGTTATGTTATGGTAATATAAGGGCGTACACGCCAATCCCATGTCGCCGCGTCCCTACATCTAACCAGTCGTGAGAACATGCACATGAAATTGTACTTTAGTAGAACACGTTATTTAATACATCATAAATTGTGTCAGATTTTAAAAGTAATTCTTTGTAAAATAGTTCATGGGCGATCTGATGCATGCATCTTATTTCTTGTTGCCGATTGTTCTCGGTATACAGTTGTACCATTGACACATGCCAATATATATTGGGCTGGTTAGTGTAAACATATTTTATTGCATAATAATATCGCAACGGGATTGAGACACAAGTTTTACAACTTACAAATGGTCTCTCTCCCCACATAATTGTATTACACAAAATGAACATAAAATATAATCACACACAAAATAATTCATATGTACAACATCTTTTCACTTATAACAATATAATGATATAATCCCGAGTATGACAATAACGGTGGATATTTCTCTTTATGGGGGGGGGGGGTGGTTCGTCCCGTGGGTCGGTGGCTCAGACGAGTCTTCGCATTCTATATATGTAGTGATAATACAACATGTTACATTTGCAGCGTAGGTTTGCACATCAATGTGTTTACTAAAATTTGAACCGCGATGTCGAGGTTATGTATAATTGAACAGCCCTAAATATGTTCCGGTTTTGTGTACTATTCAGGTTAGTATCTCCAAGGAGGAGTTTCTCGAGATTAATAGTTAGTACACCAATGGTAGCGAGTTGGTGAAACAGCAAACATCGTTGATCTGTGTAAAATGGACAAACAAAAAAATAATGATTTGCTTCTTCGGCCGGGTGACCACAACGACAGCTTGGGTTGTCCGATATGAAGTTAGAAAATTTGTCACCGTTTAAATCGCTACAGTAATTTCGAAGTTTGCAATGAATGATGTTTATCGCGCGATTTCCGAAATTAAAATAGTCTGGTGGCACAAGAACTGGATCAGTCGTTAGGTATTTTGTTTTAAAAATACTAATGGAAGATGATTCTTTTATTTTATTTGACAGGGTATTCCATTCCCTAGTTGTATTTGGGAAAAATGTGTGTTCAAAATGGACAGTTCTTTTGAATGTGTATGGAGGAAAACTTGTTTTATCTCTAAAATCATATCTAGTAGCTGATTCTGGGCGGGTGGGTAAGAGATTGTTGAGATATTTAGGGGTCTTGTTATTAGTTATTCTGTACATGATATTCATTCTATGAGATTTCCTTCTGTTTGTTAACGTTTGCCACCCCAATTCTACTAGCAAGTTTTTCACAGGAACGGTTCGCGTGAGACCTGTAACAATTCGACCCGCGTCCGCTTGGATGCGATCTAGTTTTGAAATAACATTTGCTGGGGCGGAGTCCCAGACAACGTCAGCGTAATCCATCAGGGGCAATATGTACGCTCGATAAATTGTGTCTAAGGTTTTCCTATTTAAAGAAAATTTCAATTGTCTTAGATATGCAAGGCGGCCATATATTTTCTTTGATAACTCATTGATATGTTTGTCCCAGTTTAGGTCACTCTGTATATTCAAGCCAAGGTGTTTGTGTGATTCTACTTGGGTTATAGGTTCACCACTGAGAAAAAGATGTATGTCAGGCTGGGCACCGGTATAAGAGAATGTCATGGACTTAGTTTTACTACTATTGAATTTTACTAGCCATTGATTTGACCATTTATCTATGGCTTTAAGATCAGTATTTACACCGTCCTCAAGGTTCTGGAGACTTCCATTGCTAGCAGTGAGGCAAGTATCATCCGCATACATTCTAGTGAAAGATTTAATATTTTCAGCGAGATCATTAATATATACCAAGAATAAGAAAGGGCCAAGAATATATCCCTGGGGGACACCAGCGAGTATCTTTTTATATTCTGAAGACGTGTTATTTACCATCACCCTTTGTTTTCGATCTGAGAGATAGTCATTAATGAAAGCAAGAAGTGGTCCGGAAATTTCACATCGTTCAAGTTTATATACCAGTCCCTTGTGCCAGACCCTCTCGAATGCCTTAGATATATCACAAAATACAGCACATGTATGCTGTTTATTCTCGAGGGCCTGGCTAAGGGAATGGTTAAGTTCTAACAGTTGGAATATAGTTGAATGCCCAGGAAGGAAACCCGATTGGAAATCGTAAAAGAAGCCTTTGGTCTCGAAATGCTTAAAAAGATATTTAAGAACAACTTTTTCAAAAACTTTCGCCAGTGTCGGCAGTAAAGAAATCGGTCTGTAATTCTTAGGATTTGAGCGATCGTCATTTTTAAATATTGGAATCACATTAGCTTTTTTCAATTCATCGGGGAATTTACACTCTTTGAGACATAATTCGAAAATAATTTTTAGGGGCTGAACGATTGCATATTTTGTTTCAAGAAGCATTCTTGCACTTATTCCATCGTGACCGTGTGCCTTGTTAGGTTTAAGAGATGAAATAGCTTCCAATATATCTTCCGTCTTTACAGGCACATTACTAATGGTGGGGGGAGGTACAGCCTTAATAATGTTTGGTTTGGCGGTGGGCAGCGCGGAGTTGCCGATAAAACTGTCATTTAACAGAGTTGCCTTCGATAAATCGTCGACAATAATTTCATAGGAATCGTTCCCAGTTAGTAACTTAAGCGGGGGTAGGGATCCGTTTTTGGTTCGGTTCAGAATATTATTAACCATTTTCCAAAAATACCTCGGGGAGTCTGCTGATGTTAGATTATGCTGAAGATTGTTTTCAAATTTTTTTCTTGCCTGTTTTTTCATATTATTCAGGGTATTTCGCGCCTTTTTAAAAGTGTTCCAATCAATTAAATTTCCGCTATGAATAGCCTTTTTCCTCAGTTTATCCCGTTTTCTCAGTTGCTTACGAATCTCACTGTTGAACCAGTATTTATCTTTCGGTTTGATGAGAACGACGCGACTAGGTATAGTTTCTCGCATAATAGTTAAAAAATCGTTAGTGAACAGTTCAACAGTTTCGTTTACTCCAAAACCTTTCGTCAGTTTAAGCCAGTCCTTATTTTTAATTATTTGTGATGCGCGCTGAAAATCAGCGGCTCCATAATTCCACACGTGCCGTTCAAAATTCGGGTTTAAGGTATAATCGAGTTCCACAACTGCATAAGTTCCATAATGGTCGGATACCCCTGGGTCTATAACTCCCGAATCAATAGCCACAATGCCATCACTTACCAAGATCGGATCTATACTAGTTTGCGAATTGTCAGTTACGCGTGTAGGTTCATTAATAAGATTTCGGATTACTAGACGGGCTTTCATTTCATTTAAATCCGAAGAAGGATCAAAAGCATTTGAGTTCAAATCACCTACCAGTATTACGGAATTTGATACTTTTAAAGCTAATTCTAGTGAAGTCTCCAGGAGGTCCCAGTAGTTAGGTGCACAGAACTGAGCTGATCTATATGACACTGCTAAAAGATATCTCATTTTGTTTGATATCACTTTAAACCACATTATAGAGTCGTCAAACTCGAGAGATGACTGCCTTTCTGACCATACTTGGTCAAAAAAATAGACACAGATCCCACCGCCGTTTGAATCGCGATCATTCCTGATTGGGGGTCCATATCCATCAATCATAATATCAGATGATGGTAATGACGGGTCAAGGTGTGTTTCCGTGAAACAGAGAATATCGAAATCGGTAATCATATCAACTATTTTTGTCAATTTGTATCGTATGCTCCTTATATTATAGTGAAATATAGCTAACGAATTTTCGTTGTTTCGATCAATTGTGCCCGGATTTGGATGCACATCGGACGACATAATAGCGAGTTTGCGATTTCAAACCGGTACGGGTACCGGTACGCGTACGGGTAGCTACCCGTACCGGTACACGTTTTGAAATCGCAAACTGTTTTACCGGTAGAATTCATCACATCGACTGGTAATGTATGGTGAGCCAACTGCAACAACAAAGATATAATGATATAGATTGTTATTTGCGTTATTGGCCTATGTTATACTTAGCGTTATGGGTTGTTGTAAATATGTATTTAGATTAGATGAGCCCCATGATAATCAGTTGCTTTCATCAAGGACGAGCTAGGTGGCAGTTGGAAGAGGACGTAACATTTTCAACAATTGGATTCTACAAGTCATAGACCGATCGAGTGTTGACAATAAATCGGTTGGAATTTTTAAACTTAGAAAATAGATTATGATAGCTCAAATATACAATTACGTTATATATAGTTAAAATGTCCAACCAATATTCGGTGTAAAATGTATTGTTTTAGACCAAGGGTCTAATATTGTCCTACGTGTACTTTCAGTTCGATATAATACCGCATGTGTCCCTTATTTTAGTTGGGGAATATTTAGTCATATTAAAGATGCATAATCCGAATTAACGCTCCCAAGTTACTATTTTTTTTTGGCTTCGGGGGTAAAACTAAATATTTGATTCGAATCGAGGAACCCACCATCAAAGCGCTGAGTGATCAGATATCGATTTTTGAAGTTGAAATTGCGGACGAAGATGCTTAACTCTAAAATCAAGTGGTAATGCGGCCAAAATTTTATACTATAGTTGACAGCAGTTAGCATTATTTTGTTGTAATTAATCGATTCTGATAACAAAAGCGTATTTTGAAGAAATGTTCTTGTTGTAACTTTATGATATGGGGACCGTCTGATCGGTTTGAGTAGCTTTAAGTAAACCCTTGTTTGGAATCTTTCAACATATCGAAGGGTCGGCCCATCGGGGCAAGGGAATATTTATCCCAAGAATTGGGATTGTTGTCGGGATCTAAACCCGGAGGTGGGTTGAAATGTTTAACTTGGTAACAAAAAGGTGTCAAAATGTAGTCTGTTTATTATACGGATTGAATAAAGAGCGTTTGCTTCACTTCTGTGCGAAACACAGAAAACAGCTGAAACTCGCTCTGTGTATATGCTTAGATTTTGTAGAGTATATATAGGTATTTCGTGTATTTGGCGACCTATATTATCCCCACTACAGTATACACAAGTATTGTGGTTCAAATGCGCCATGTCCGTTCAGATAGTAAATATATATTAAAATGAGAAATCAGTCCCCACCTACATACGATAAGGTAACTAAACGGTAATTGTATTCAAATGTGCAATGCATAGATAAATCCACGATATATTTATGTTCTTGTACAATGGGTTGAGACAGGGACGTGACGACAGGTGTGTCTTAACCTCCCCCCCCCCCCTCCCCAACTTTGGTCAAATGTTCAACATTTGGAAATTTGATATACCTGACACAACAATTGTTGGAAATTTCACACAAACAATAGTTTGAAATTGTTTTCGTAGTATGATTTTCGAACAATTTATTAGTGGATAATTTGTAGTTTTTAGACCAACATTTGCATATTTCCCTATTTTTGGTAACAAAATTTGGACTGATATGGCTGTCAGAAACAGTTGGAAATTGTTCAAGCTTGGGGGGGGGGTGTCAGGTCTCAAAATTTCAACAATTGGAAAGCTTGATGCCAGCCAAGGGGAGGGGTGGATTTACGCGCAAACTTGTGAATTTGATATGATTCGAGATGTGTATTTAGAAATTCGAAGGTGGACACCCTTCCTAACGCGCAGACCATCTATAGCCATGTCCCTGCAATGGGCGTCTATAGCACCATCTACTCACTCTATTAATCACAACCTGTCATTAATGCAGTGAACAAAGTTGTTAGTGAAAACAAATCGGCCTTCCGTATTTATCTAAGTGCTAGAAGCCGCCTCGAGAATTTGAACACAAATCCTGGGTTAAAATGACAACTTTATCAATAATATTTGCCCATGAAATCTTTCAATAAATAGGTTAACGCATAGCTGACTGGAATTTCATGGAATTCATGGACCTTTGAGTGATAAAATCGTAGTGAAAGGCTACCGGTCAATTGGACCGTTTCAATTCGCTATCGCTTTATGTGCTGCACTGAAAGTACCCAAGTGACCGTGACGATGTTCACAGATTTACCCGTACCCGTTCCCGTCGAACGGGTATCGCAAACTCGCTAATAAGTGATAGGGCGGCCAAAAAAAGAATGGTGTTGTAGTTCATAACGAAGCCCTGTGTGTGTCGAGTTATGTGTACCTCACGCTTGCATTTGCGAAGATCGTGGATTCCAATAGCACTGCGATATGCCATTATACTAATCGCCATTGGTACTGATCAACTTGATGAGAATAGTGCCATTGGAATCCCTCTTGTATACGCATAGGAAGACAACGTCCCGAAACCACATACCCCGAGGTGAACCACTCACTTTGGTTTTGACAGAAAAGTTATATATATTTGATGTTGTACATATGAATTTGAATAATACATAGATGGTAATACGGCATACTACCGTGTTGGTGACAAGTGTCATGTAGGATGTTTGCTCTCTGGACGATCTTGAATGGTTAATCAGCTACCCAAAGAGGCAGCTGGACGCTTATAATTTATAATTTATGAGGCGCGGGTTTGCAATGACTGACCACACTGCCCAACATCAATACCAGGTGCCCAAGCAACAATTGGTAATAATAGGGAAATAATATATATATACACACACCACATACATACATATACACATGCACATGCACATATACATACATATATATATATATACACACATATACATATACATATATATACATATACACATACATACATATACATACATACACACACATATACACACATACACACACACACACACACACATATATATATATATATATATATATATATATATATATATATATATATATATATATATACATACATATATACATACATATGTATCCGTATCAGCTCGACCCACCAGCATCATCAGTTCTGAGGAAGCATGACCACTATCTTAAATAATGATATATAAGTAGGTCTATATGTTTGTATGTACCATATAACATAAGGATCATACAGTCATCCACAGTTCGCTTGCATCAATTACAATCAGTTTTGGGACTTCTGGTATCCAGTTTGTGCGATTCAAAACACAGACATAAAATTGACCGAGTTTTGGTTACTTTGTCAACACTTAATAATCCGTGACAATCGGCATTGACCTTTGCCCGTGAGATTCGTGCTTGTATTGGATTGACACACTTGAACGCTGGCTATGTGGGACAGTGGTGGTCAGAAATGCGATCGGATACAATGGTTTAAAATATGGTAGAAGTCGTTCTTATGGAGACTGCTGTTAATTTCTTATAGTTTAATGACCAATTTAGAATTCATGTGTGAGTATAGTTTGCAGTTATGTGATCGATTGCACATTGGTGCCTGTTGAATTTTGGCATTCCACGCAAGCTATGTTAAAACAAAAATAGTTGGATGATTTTAGGAATTCATGGAGAGGTTTAGAAACTACGAATCGTTACGCGTAGCGCATATACTGGGCACAAGAATCCATACTGTTATGACATTTATGGGGTTATACATTTCAGTTAGGTTGTCTAATCATGATGTGATTTAAATGTGATTTAGAGGCGATCACTTATCATCCGTAACATATAGACATATAGTGTACCAAGGAATAATTTGAAGGAGTTTGACATACCTGTAAATCCACAGATGAGTATATCAGTCATATAGCACGACTAGTACAGAATAATTTATCAGTATGAATATTTTAGTAATCATTGTATGCCAGTCTGCCAAGTTTAATCCATCATCTCTCCAAGATGACTTTAATCATCTTGGATATAAAAATTGTAGTCATTTCAAAGTTGAATGCTGACACTTTAGAGAGTATGTCAATTCACATTTACACGTTTGACTTTTTAAAGACATGAATTGGCATATGAAATAAACTTTTGATTTGAAAGGTTGAAACACATACTTTGAACAGTATGATGTTTTATAAATAGTTATGTTAATTTCACAATTTTCAAGTGTATGAAATCAATATGAGTAGATATTCAAGTTTTGGAGAGATACAGGGCAGTATATTTTGAGTCTATTTGCATATCTCAAAATAAAGTACTTTGGGTAATATGCAAATTAAAACATCCACATATGTAACTATACGACACTTGCGAATATATATCTAAATCATTTCAAAGTTTATGCTGACATTTTAGAGAATAAATTAAATTTCATTTACATGTTTGACTTGTTTTAAGGCATATGTTTGGTATATGGAATAAAGGTTTTGTTTTGAGAAATGTATACATATACCTTAGACAGTATGCTGTCTTTTATGCTTACATGATAATTTCAAACTTGTGAAATGTATGATCTTAATGAGTCAGTATTCAAGATTTGGGGAATAAACATACCCATATATATGTGCATGCGTACATCTATGTGCATACAGAAATATAGATACACACATAGACATACACATACATATATGTCGTTTCAATGCCTATGCAGATATTTAGCAGAATAAGTTAATTCACATTTACATTTTTATCGTCTTAACGACGATAAAAATGTAAATGTGAATTAACTTCAAAGACATATAACTGGTATATGATGTAAATGTTTTATTTTGAAAAGTTTATACGTATACTTTGGATAGTATGCTGTCTCATATGTTTACACATCAATTCCACACATTTTACATGTATGAGATTAATGTGTCAATATTCAAGAGTTGGGGAAGTGCAAAATGGGAGCAGTAGATGGAAGGACTAATTGAACATAATTTAACTTCTAGTCATTTCAAAGATTATGCAAACATTTTGGAGAATAAGTCAATTCTCATTTACCTGTTTGACTTTTTAAAGGCATATGATTGGTATGAAATAAAGGTTTTGTTTTCAAAAGTTAATACATATACTTTAGACATTATGCTGTCTTTTATATTTACATGATAATTTCACACTTGTGAAAAGGTATGAGACTAATGAGTCAATATTCAAGATTTGGAGAATATACATATACATACATATGTATACATGCATGTACATATACATACTCCCATACACACACATACATATACATTCATAATATACATACATATATAAACAGAATTCACTCTGGAAATTAGATAGTTTTCAAGTATAGTTTATGAAAATTTCAATATTTTATATTTTCCCATTTGGAAGGTGCATCATTTAAGCATTGACTAAACACCAATGGGAATAGTTCCTTAATCAATATCACATTCAGGGAAATTCTGATTTGAAATAAAATGATGTGTTCTCATTGAGGGCACAAGGCAGAACAGTATAGGTTTATTTGTGTATCTCAAAGTAAAGCACTTTGGGTAGTATGCGAATTAAAATATCACATATGCAAGTATACGATACTTGTGAATATAGATGTAAATCATTTCAAAGTTTGTTCATACATTTTAGAGAATAAATTAATTCTCATTGTTTTGAAAAGTTTATACATATACTTTGGGCTGTATGCTGTCCTTTACATTTGCATGATAAATTCACACTTATAAAAAGTATGAGATTAATGAGTCAGTATTCAAGATTTGGAGAATATACACACCCATACATATACATGTATACATGTTTGGACATATACACAAATATATATACATACATATGTCATTTTAATGTTTAGGCAGATAGTTTTGATAAGTTAATTTACATTTTTTGTTTTCACTTTTCAAAGACATATGGTTGGTTACAGTATAAGAAGTGAATGTTTTGTTTTGAAATGTTAATACATATACTTATACATTGGAGATATGTTGTATTATATATTTATACATCAGTTGCACACCCTTTAAATGTATGAGATTAATGTGTCAATGTTCAATATCACATTCAGGGATATTCTGATTTTGAATAAAATGATGTGTTATCATTGAGGGCACAAGGCCGAACAGTATAGGTTTGTTTCTGTATCTCAAAGTAAGGCACTTTGGGTAATATGCGAATTAAAATATCCACATATGCAAGTATACGATACTTGTGAATATATATCCAAATCATTTCAAAGCATTTTAGAGAATAAATTAATTCTCGTTTACATGTTTAGCTTTTTAAAGTCATATGGTTGGTATATGAAATAAAGGTTTTGTTTTGAAAAGTTTATACATATACATTGGACAGTATGCTGTCCTTTACATTTACATGATAAATTCACACTTGTGAAAAGTATGAGATTAATGAGTCAGTATTCAAGATTTGGAGAATATACATACCCATACATATACATGTATACATGCTTGCACATATACACACATATACATGTATACATATGACATTTTAATGTTTAGGCATATAGTTTTGATATTAAGTTAATTCACATTTACATTTTATTTTTATTTCACTTTTCAAAGACATAATTATGGTTGGTTACAGTATAAGAACTGAATGTTTTGTTTTGAAAAGTTAATACATATACTTATACATTGAAGATATGTTGTATTATATATTTATACATCAGTTGCCCACCTTTGAAATGTATGAGATTAATGTGTCAATGTTCAAGTGTTAGGGAAGTGCAAAATTTGAGCAGTAGATGGAAGGAAAAATTGAAAATAATTTAACTTGTAGTTATTTCAAAATTTATGCAAACATTTTGGAGAATAAGTTTATTCTCATTTACATGTTTAACCTTTTAAAGGCATATGATTGGTATGAAATAAAGGTTTTGTTTTCAAAAGTTAATACATATACTTTAGACATTATGCTGTCTTTTATATTTACTTGATAATTTCACAACAGATATGCAAGTATTAGTATACGATACTTGTTAATATATATCTAAATCATTTCAAAGCATTTTAGAGAATAAATTAATTATCGTTTACATGTTTAGCTTTTTAAAGTCATATGGTTGGTATATGAAATAAAGGTTTTGTTTTGAAAAGTTTATACATATACTTTGGACAGTATGCTGTCCTTTACATTTACATGATAAATTCACACTTGTGAAAAGTATGAGATTAATGAGTCAGTATTCAAGATTTGGAGAATATGCATACCCATACATATACATGTATACATGCTTGCACATATGCACACATATACATGTATACATATGTCATTTTAATGTTTAGGCAGATAGTTTTGATAATAAGTTAATTCACATTTGCATTTCTCTTTTTTTTCACTTTTCAAAGACATATGGTTGGTTACAGTATAAGAAGTGAATGTTTTGTTTTGAAAAGTTAATACATATACTTGTACATTGGAGATATGTTGTATTATATATTTATACATCAGTTGCACACATTTGGAAGGTGCATCATTTAAGAATTGTCTAAACACCAATGGGAATAGTTCCTTAGTCAATATCACATTCAGGGATATTCTGATTTGAAATAAAATGATGTGTTCTCATTGAGGGCACAAGGAAGAACAGTATAGGTTTATTTGTGTATCTCAAAGTGAAGCACTTTGGGTAATATGCAAATTAAAATTAAAATATCCACATATGCAAGTATACCATACATGTACATGTATACATGCTTGCACATATACACACATATACATGTATACATATTTCATTTTAATTTTTAGGCAGATAGTTTTGATAAGTTAATTCACATTTACATTTCTTATAAGAAGTCAATGTTTTGTTTTGAAAAGTTAATTCACATTTACATTTCTTTTCTTTTTTTCACTTTTCAAAGACATATGGTTGGTTACTGTTTTTTTTTAAAGTTAATACATATACTTATACATTGGAGATATGTTGTAGTATATATACATCAGTTGCACACCTTTAGAATGCATGATATCAATGTATCAATGTTCAGGAGTTAGGGAAGTGCAATATTGGAGCAGTAGATGGAAGGAAAAATTGAAAATAATTTAATTGTAGTTATTTCAAAATTTATGCAGACATTTTGGAGCATAAGTTAATTTTCATTTACATGTTTTATTTTTTTTATTTTTAGAAGCTTATGATTGGTATGAAATAAAGGTTTTGTTTTCAGAAATTAATACATATACATTGGACAGTATGCTGTCCTTTACATTTACATAATAATTTCACATTTGTGAAAAGTATGAGATTAATGAGTCAATATTCGAGATTTGGAGAATATACATATACATGTATACATGCAAGTACACACATACACATATATAGAATATATATATATACAGTCAGAATTATCTCTGAAAATGGTATATCTCAATTACAGTTTATATATATACATTTGCCCATTTGGAGGGCTAATTGCTAATTGTCTAAACCAGACCTGAGATGTCATCAAATGACTTGATGTTTACCTTTTGTGAATGTTCAGTTTTCTTCGCATATACCTTACAATTGAAGGTCCAAAATGAGTCGATCTTCCTGTCTTTTTTTAATCTTCTTAATTCAGAGACTAAGCTATAGTTATATTTTGTGAGGTCCTCTGTTATAATAATGTCAGTTTTCCCTTTTAGTGCCTTCTTTTTGTTGTAGATTTCTTTCCTTGGCTCCCATAAATTAAACCTGATGATAGCCTGTACAGTTTTCTTCACACTTCTTGTGCCATCTGGCTTTGTTTCCTGTTTTTCCCTTATGCCACCCAATGGGTGAGATGTATATACATCAGACTGCTTTAAGTAAATTCCAAGATAGGTTTTGCAGGTCTTGGTGATTATGGAAGTAGTGTTAATGTTGAAAACATTTGTTTCACTGTCTGAGACAGGAAGATTGTGAAATCTAAGGCATCCCTTTCTACTGTACTGTTCCCCTTTGTCAAAGTTCCTTTCTGATGTATTTTCCAAGCTGTTTAGCTTTTGTTCTAACTGTTTATTTCTCTGTTTTAGCTCATTATTTTCTGTTTCCATTCTGTCTAGTCTATTTATTATTTTTTTGATATCACCATGATTGTCTTCACACTTAGTTTTAACTTCGATGAGAGTCTTGTTCACATTACTCAGAACTTCATCACAGTCATTTTTGAATGTAATTTTCATATCATTGAATGATGTTACCATTGATTTTAGTGAGTCCAATGTTTCTTTTAACTCATCCGATATTGTGTTCTTGAATGAAATGAGTGTTTGGTCTAATGAGTCGATTGTCACAAAATGTTGTTGTTTTTGTTGCACTTTGCGACCTGGTGGGGTTGGCATCTTTCGTTTTTTCGAGTCACCGTATAACGATTTGAAGTCGAACAAACCTTCTTTAACAGCTTTGGTCCCTTGGAATGGTTTGAAAGATGGTTTGGTACTATCCCGGTTAACAACTTCATTAATAGTTTCAGCTACAGTGTCCTGGCTAGCCACTTCATTTATTACATCGGACACAGTGTCACCACTTTCCGCCATTTTTGTAGTTTTCTTTTGTTACCACACCGAGATCAAATAAACTGTCTCAAATAATAAAGCAAAAGGTAACTTGTACGATGAAAAGATAAGTCTATTACACCAGGTCTCACACACAAATATAAGTGTTCCTATGCGTCGTATTTAACTCATAAATTCATTAATTTGTGATCGTCTCGGGAGCGTTGTGAAGACACGACTAACAGAAATCCGCCATCTTAGTTCTCATTGGGCTGGTTTGATGCGATTCGTAGCTGGTTTAATACGATTCCATATGATAACAAAGAAAAGCAATGGTAATTTCGGGCTAACATTTACTCATATTGGTAAACCGCGAGACACATTTGAAATCTGTTGACACAGTGAAATACAAATTTCCCAAGTTATAATATTGCGCGACATAATTGCGTGCATGCTTACTGATTATCGCGGTGCGTTGATTTAAACATATTATAATTAACTGATTGCAGTTATGTGTGGGATTGGAGGACAAGTTCTCAACAACTTAGATGTATACCTTATACTAAACACTCATTGTTGAGTATATTTCCCTTAGGAAATGTTCAGATAATAAGTTCAACAAATATAGGTCGTTTGTTGAATAATTATTTGAACATTTTCCTCCAATGAATAGGAATCCTTCTATTATATGTTCCCCTGTCCGACGTCTGATTTATTATATGAACACCCCTCCAAATGAATAATATACCATTCGAATGTATACTTTTATAACTTAATTTAGTATAGAAATTGTTTAACTTAATTATAAAAAAATAATGCTAACCACTGTCAACTATGGTATCAAATTCCCCAAAACGTGTTATTTATCAACATTTTGTTCAACTAAATATGGCGGTATTATCACTTGAGTATTCACTTGTTTTTAGAGTTATCCATCTTCATCCGCAGTTTTGAACGAGAACCATTCTCAATGACTCGGCCATTTCCGCTTCGATGAGGAAATAACCTCTTCCGTAAATAGAAACCATATATGCCGGTATATTTCAATCACGTGATTGACCATGTGCATACTACGCTAAATACGTCTGTTGACTGGGAGACTCGTCAAACTTGAACTAATTATTGCTATATTTATTACCATTTATCACTAACTAATGCATGATCAAGTCTGGTACTGTCATACAGTGAATACATTCTGCTCCATTCACATCAATGCGTCAAGGAGTCAAGGTCATCGCCTTATTACCAGGGCCGTATATTGTAGTATTGCGCGAATATGGTTTATATTTATGGAAGAGGTTATTTCCTCAGCGAAGCGGAAACGAACGAGTCGTTGAGAACGGGGTCTCAAACATGACTCTCATTGAAAACGCATAAAGAAAATTGGTTTAAACGAATAGTCCCTGTCTTTACTGAACGGATTATCCCACTATTCATAAAGTATACATTGGAATGGTCTAATATTCATTTGGAGGGACGTTATGAAAACAGACGACAAACAGATAATACAAGTGCGGAATGATTCATATTAGGGTACGTTCATACACTGGCAAGTTTGCACGGCATGTTTTTCAGGCATTTTCTCAAAGAAAACCATATGGTGCCAGAATATGAACGGAAACATGCACATAACATGCATCAGTACCACAGCTAACTACATGATACCACAGCTAACTACATGATACCACAGCTAACTACATCAGTACCACAGCTAACTACATGATACCACAGCTAACTACATCAGTACCACAGCTAACTACATGATAAGTTAATACTATGTAGTTCCACAAGCAGCGATGCTGTCAATATCTGCCTGTAAATAACATGCAATTATCTCGCAAGAATCAATCATATAGGTATATTAACCCTTTGAGTGCCAGGTCGATTTTTGTATCAACCCATATACCCTGTGCCAATGCATTCTCTTATATATGCGAGTCGACCATAGGTCGCCTCGTATATATAAGAGAATGCATTGACCTAACATTTTTTTTTTTTTTTTTTTTTTTTTTTTACAATTTTTTACAATTTTAATAATTTATTCTTATATTCTTTAACATACTTATTTTGTAGGTTTAGGGCCGATGAGATCGGCCCCTGGCACTCAAAATGTTAAGGTAATGCGTTAGTAGCACCGTTACATGTGGAACTACCGAAATGTTACTCCTCGTGTCGTTAGCTTTTATATACATGTTGCCGCTCATATTCTGGCACCATACGGTTTTCTATGAGAAAATGCCTGCAAAAAATGCCGTGCAAACTTGCCAGTGTATGAACGCACCCTTAATCGGTGGGGAAATACATGTAATACGTTGGTGGGAGAATTTCAGGCAATAAATTCAGCAGGTTATTTTTTGAACTTATTTTCTGAACATTTTCCAAGGGAACTACTCGTGATCAGAGTATTTAGTAAAGAAAGGATTAACTCATCACATTTCCATATGATAGAACCCAACATGTACATATAACTCAGTGCCATTCAATGGAATATATCACTTAAAGGTACTCAATCCGATTAAGCACCCCTAAATTACTATTTCTTTGGCTTCGGGGGTAAAAAATACTTGATTCGAGTCGAGGAACCCACCCTTCAAAGCTCAGAGTGATCAGATATCGATTTTTTAAATGTGTTAATTTTTGGAGATGTGGGCTACTTACACGTCTCAAACGGACAAATTACGGACAAATTGCGGGTGTAAGATGGATAACTCTAAAATCAAGTTTATAAGTAATCATTTGCATTTTTTAAGATGGATAACCCTAAAATCAAGTGATTATTATTGTTAATAATAACAACTTGATTTTAGAGTTATCCATCTTACACCCGCAAGTTGTCCGTAATTTGTCCGTGCTTAATCGGATTGAGTACCTTTAATCCTTTCATGACGGGAGTCGCGCTGGTGCAGCATTAAATATCCTGTGCCAGTACATTCTCTTATATATGCGTGTCTCCCATATGGAACCTCCAACATATATATATATATATATATATAAGTGAATGCACTGGCTTACAAGGTCAATGTAAATATAAGAGAATGCATTGGCACATTGTTTTCGCAAAATTTCAGGAAGCTCCAATCATGGAAGGATTAAAGGTACTCAACCCGATAAAACTCCTCTCAATTACTATTTCAATGGCTTCGGGGGTCAAAAATATTTGATTCGAGTCGAGGAAGTCACCCATCAAAGCTCAGATTTGTTAGATATCGATTTTAGAAATCTATTATTTTTCATTATCGGGAATTCTTTCTGGCCCAGAAGATAGTAAAAAATTCGTTATTATTACCCACTTGATTATAGAGTTATCCATCCTTGTCTGTTTGAATAGAATTTTGGCGTAAAATCTCGAGTATGTTACCAAATTGACGGCAGTTATAAGTACTCATCTCGAGAACATAAGATTTTTCAAAAATCAATATCTAATGACTCTGAGCTTTGTTTGATGGGTTCCTCGACTCGAATCAAATATTTTTTACCCCCAAAGCCAAAGAAATAGTAATATAGGACCCTCTGATCGGATTGTTGTTGTTGGAATCTGTTGAGATGGGGACCCTCTTTACGGGTTGAGTACCTTTAATGACTATTCAATCCTAGGGCGACTGAAATAAATTTTGATAGTTTTCCTTTTCTCTACTGAGCAGGGCTTCCATAATCACCATAATGAGTGGACGAAATCGTTCTGTATGGAGGACTCCGATGGTGATGGCGTAACGAACGGGGTCGAACTTGGTGATCCACATTGCACCTGGCATGAGGGCAGCCACCCCCACGGGCCAGCACTTTCTCACCCAGGTAAAGATTGTTTCAATTTGCTCAACTTGATTTAACCCTTTCAGTACCAGGGGCCGATCTATCGGCCCTAATTTAAGTTCTGTAAAATCGGCCATAAAAAAAAAATATATATATATATATATATATATATATAATTTATATATATTTGTTTTGTTTGTTTTTTGTTGAATTTTTGTTGGGTATGCTTAAGCATGCTATAGCGAATTAAAAAACAAACTGGATAAAACCTTAGGGGCATGTAATAACTCAAAACTATCACCAAGTATTCATAGTAATAATGTTGATGCCCATGAAAAACGTAAGATTCCCTGGCACTAAACCTACAAAATAAGTCTGTTAAACAATATAAGAAAAAATTATTAAAATTGTAAAAAATAATAACAAATGATGAAAAATTGTTAGGCCAATGCATTCTCTTATATATGCTAGGCGACCTATGGTCGACTCGCATATATAAGAGAATGCATTGGCACAGGGTATATGGGTTGATACAAAAATCGAACTTGGCACTGAAAGGGTTAAAGGTACTAAAGGCCTTATACATGCGAAAAGTCATAAACGTCTGTATAGAACAACTATCATCAACATGTACTAAAATAGATAAATTTTGTCATTTTTGTCATTATCAATAATTCTGCAATAATGAGATTTCGCATGTGAAAACGATTGTTATGGAAACCTTACTGTCACAACCACATTATACTATCTCCGATCAAAGTCCAACTAGATCTGGTCTTTCTCCCGGTATATATACCCCATGTGGCATACCGCCTAAATCACAGTGGGGAATCATAACTATTAAAATTATCCTGACTCTACAACTGAAATACAAATGTGCTAGAATCTTTCTGCCAATTGAAGTGACATAAATATTCTATCATCTGGCTGACACTTTAGGAGTTCAAAAGTTCGTCCCCCATGTGTACGTTATGTCACTGAGTTTGTTTTTATTCATATAGGTTTTTGTGTACCAGGGACTACAACTCGCTGCGGCATTGACTCAGCTATTTACAATTGCCATATCCCAATTGATGGGTAGACTGCTTGTTTGTCACCATGGAAAGCAGCCGGAGCTAAAAGCCACCCGGACTATCTGCATCTCTCAGCGGATCATTCATTTCATCTTCGCACATGTAACCAACTCAAGCAGAGAAAACAGGATACTGAACTGTTGGAAAATATTTTATGTAAATAAATTTAGAAAAACACCATGTAACAATGGCATGACTATTTATTCACACTAAATGCACTTTGTGCACACATTTAGGGTGCATTGCAAATATCACGCAAGCATTATAGGCGTTCCTTACTCACGGTTAGATACTGCATGGGCTGGAATTTCATGCAGAGAGATATTCCATTTCAACAGCCATGTCACGTTCTTTCATACTCCTAGCTGGACATTTATTAAAAATGTAGTTCGTTTTTTTTAATTCCACAGGGTTATTCTGTAATTACTTATTACATATACACTGTTGTCGGGAGACACTCTTTTTGGAGACTGATTTTCCCAACCTGTGATAACTCTGGATAAATTTCCAAATACATTGTTAAACCCTTTCATGACCGGACCTTCCTGAAATTTCGGGAAAACCCCGTGCCCCCTTAGGGAGCCTCGCATATATTAGAGAATAGATTGGCCTAACAACTTACCTTGACCTTATAAGGCAGTAAATTCTCTTATATATGCGATGCTCCAGATGGGAGACTCGCATATATAAGAGAATGCACTGGCACAGTATTTTTAATTCTGCCCAAACGCAGCTCCAGTCGTGAAAGGGTTAATGGGAGCCTGCCTATTTGGGTGGTGATTGACGTTTTTTATCCAGTTGTTCCAAGTTATCAAAATTGTCTCATTATTTACATTTATAAGGGGTGTAAGTAATATAAACACCGAAAAAGTCAGTTCTCAAATACCATATTTCGAAAGAAATGAATCTGATTGCTTTGAAAATTTGCATATATCTATGGCCCCTGTGAGAAGTTTGAAGAACTCTGTTAACTGTTAAGCCCATATCACTCCAAAACTTGTAGACGTTGAATTTGCATGGGCCTGACAAGATGAGATATTTAACAAACTATATACACCCTTAACAGGGGGGGGGGTCTGGAAAAAAATTGCACATATAGGGCCCAAAAAGTTTTTCCGACCTCGAGGGACCCACCACCCCATTTTTGCAAAAGAGGTTGGTAAACACAGATCAGAAAAACGAAAAAATATACTGTATTTCCATGTGTTTCCTGGTGTTTTCAGTATCTAACAACACTATTAATTAAGCATTGTGTAGGTACACTATATGTCACAAATTGCCCTAGACCCCATTATAGCCTTAATATATCGAGTGAGTTGTGTCTGACAGAGAACACTGGCCAGTGTAAATAGTGGTAAACAGGTCAGGGGTTCCACAATTATATGTGCATGATCAAAGAACTGTTTAGTCTTATCCAACGGGGTGGGGTGGGGAGGGGATTTGTTTTTTGGTTAGGTATACACATAGATATATGGTTATTATACTGCCCGATATTAGTTGGCGGGTATATAGTTGACGTCTCGAGCCGTCTGTCCGTACAAACATTTTGAATTTTAACTCAAGAGTCAGTTGTCATATTTGATGCCCTATGGCATGGTGACGGACCAGAAATGGGGGACGAATATGCATAATATCGCGGGTTGTGACCACCAATGCCTACCACAGTTATGGGCCCTGTTCGACTTTATGAAATTCAGTCCATACAAAGTTTTTGCAATATAAGTTAAGTGTCGGTTGTCAAATTTTGATGTGTTTTGGTATGGTGATAGACCAGAATGAAGAATTGAATATCATTTCTCAATGCATCTGAATGCATCACATTATTTCAGTTCATCTATTTGTAAGTGATAACAGTATACAACTAGAATGCACTCAGAGAGATGCCAACGTGCGCAAAAATGTAATAAACAATTATTTAAAAAATAATTTCACTGTATTTTACTTAATTTATTTAATTTAATTTAATGTTAGAAAAATTACCATTTCTCATTTCATCACAGATAAATGCAAATTAATATATTAATCATTTAAGTAATTAAAACCAATTCCATGTTGCCGAAAGGATGAGACTTTAATATCGATTACAATTTTTTCAGCGGCATATTTTCATTTTCATTTTCCGATAGTCAAAGTTGACCAAAGGAGCAATTATAAGAAATAATTTATACCATTTGTGTAAATATTGATAGCAGCCAACATGCAACAATAAATATCAATAATTAATCAATAATTAATCAATAACGACCATTTTATGTAATAATAAACTCTTCAAACGGTGTTTGTGTCAACAAATTCGTTTTGTTTTGTGTTACGTCATTCGTCGTATTTGACCCGGAACTCGGCTGAAGGTTATGCTATTCAGCCTATTGCGTCGAATTACGAAATCGCGTTTTGAATGTCTCTCTTTCCCCGCACGATAAAAAGAGGTCTTCGCACTAACCAAAAATGATAAAACTTCCCAAGTATAAGTAAAAATACCCAAATGAAGGAGTCTATGTAGGTCCCGAAGGAGTCTATAGACTCTTTGATGTAGAGTTCTGATGGAGAAAATGTAGGTCGATCTATTTTTGTCATAACTCTGACGTATTTTGACCTGGGAGAAAAAATCGAAATCGGGGCTCACTACGAGCATGCCAGTTTTAAATATAGAAACAGGGAATCCCGACAAATGGCGATATCGGCGACAAGCAAGTAATCGAAAACAACACATAAAATAAACATAGCAAAAACGCGACACAGTACAAATGTCAGAACGCCACGAGGGTTTACGTCGTTTTTTTTGACGTCATGGAGTGACACCAAGCTACCAAGCTACGAATCTGTCTGATCGCCATACTGTTGCGCGAGCGCACGTAATTAGTATTTTAGTTTCGTCTTGTTGAGCAGTAAAGCTCCCAGATGAAGTTCGGAAATTCAATGAGAATAGCGTCACCTTCATTTGGGATTGTCTGAGCAGTAAACAGTAATGTCATTCATCATAACCAATTCAGTTTTATTTGGATAATTGTTGCAAATTAACATTACTTGCAATCATTCAAGATGAGAAATAACCAGAAGGAATGAATTTGATTACATGCCAGAACAAGACAGTATTTCAGACATTAGAAATTTATGAGATACCCTTTTCAATTTCATGTTATGCAACAATCAGGTTAATTATATCTACTAGTAGTCATCATTGAGTATTCACCATGTAGTATCCAATTTGTGATAGAGTTTTTTTGTTTTATTACTTTTATTCAGATAATACAACTGGGTAATATATTAATTTTGTTACTGAATATTTCTTCCGTTGATCATAAGTTTCCTGAACGTACGTACGGTGGTCCACTATGAAGTGGTCCGGGATACTGTGAAATATGAGGCTAATGAGTCACTTTAGCTGCCTATATAGCCCTATACCAACAAGCATGGTACTAACATGCTTACAAACAACATTACATGGTCAGTACTTGTAAACTGTTTGAAAAAAAACCATTTTGGAAAAAAAATTACAAGCACCATTTTTTCCGCCTCTGGACCACCCACCCACCCCGGCCCTATATACGGATTTTTTTTTGCAGACCCCCCCCCCCCCTGCCCTTAACGTGAAAATTGGTTTGACAACATAAGTGAACGTTCAGACGACCACGATTCAATCGTAAGTGGAAAGATTTCCGTCGTAGGAAGTAACCGTTAGTTGGACTGCGCATGCTCACGTCAAAATCGTAGGTCAAAAATAATATCAAGCACTGTTTGATTTTAGATGCGAAATCGTTGCGTATCCATTGTTAACTCCACTTGCGACGTAATCGCAGTCGTGTGTACGTAAAAATCGTAGCTGGAAATGACCGTAGTGTAGTCAATCACATGCTTTAGGATGTTCAACCTACGCCTACGGTAATATGATTACGTCAGTACGTATGGACAACCCAAAACACGTACGTCCATCTATACAATGATAAATGTATGTTCCATAGGAGTGCATGTATTTCTGGCCAACTTGGGATATACGATCACGCCGGTGCGTATGGACCGTAGGACGGCGACATGTCACTCTATGTCCAAAGGTTCGCTATTCCCAAGGTTCATTATACCGAAGTTTCGCTATTCCCAAGGTTCTCTATATTCCTCAATATTCAGAAGGTTTCTATAACTTGTTATTTTGAAGTTTCATTCTATATTCTAAAGTATTGAGAGGGTTCTTTATCATAAGACTCTTTTTATGACTCAATCCGATAAGACGCTGCTAAATTACTCTTTCTTTGGCTTCGGTCAGAGTGAGATATTGCCTCTAACATTTCTCTAATTTCCAGACCAATTATCATGATCAATGGCGCCAGTCAAGAGATATTAGCCATATAGCACATGTTACTATAAATCTTCAAAATGCAAGCATCAGGCGAAGGTTGAATCTGGCCAAGCAACCAATTTTCAAGGCAAAATTATTTAATTTAATTTTTGCAATTTTAAAGGTACTCAATCCGAATTAACCCTCGCAGATTACTATTTCCTTGAATTCGGAGGTGAAAAATATTTGATTCAAGTCGAGGAACCCACAACATCAAAGCTCAGAGTGATCAGATACCGATTTTAAAAATCTATCATTTTAATTTTACGTGGCCCAGCAAACAGCAGACGAGAATACTTTATCTGACCAAATTGCAGATGAAGATGGATAACTCTAAAATCAACTGGTTTGTTTTTGTATGTGTCAGATGTTTGACAAACCAACAATATTCGTTGAGCAAAAAGTTGATAAATTACAGGTTTTTGTCAATTTTATGCCATAATTGACTGCAGTTAGCATTATTTTCGAGCAATTAATTCTGTCAACTGAAGCGGCATTTCAAAAAATCTTCTTGTTGTTGGAATCTGATGATATGGGGACTATTGATTCGGATTGAGGACCTTTAAGGGAAAAATATCTTTTTTGGATAAATTTACATATAATACTGAATACATTTTTATGAAAACGGGGATTTATTGCATATTTCACATAGCCACATCTGATTTATTTATAGAGGGGTATGTATGCTTGATTTTCAGCGATTTACATGGATGGGACACAATGACTCAATGAGACATAATGTATGGCCCTGGTAGGATCCAACTTCAGTAGATGACAGGCACTTCGAAAAGGAATGAGATAATTTGCCAAATGACTATTGTTTTGGGGCTAAATAATTTAAATCAAACAAACAGATGTCATTGTGCAATAGTGGTATGTTCGGTGTGTTTCCTATACGGTTACTACTTAGGGGTGACCCTTTCTGTGAAGTAACTGATGATAAACAAGTATTAAGGGTGATCCCAGCTCGAGATTGCATGCTTGTTCATGACTTTTGTGAGCTTATATCGTACTCTCAGATGTCTAATCATTGTGATGGTCAATAATAGTGATAGCGGAGACCTAGACTGAAATTAACAATATTGATGGAAATTTAATTCTATTTAATTCTATATATGTCTCTATGCGAAAAAACTTAATGATCGTTGAGAATTTTATCTAAAATTACTAATCATGCGGCACATGATGACACTATTGCTAGGCATCTGATAGTATATAAACATTTTAATAATTGCCCGGGAGGAATGACATTAGTATAAGGGACGCAAAGCAAAATCCACCACAAAGTCACTTAAATCTTGCCATTTCAAAGTTGGATCTTCACATTCTATGACACACATTATTAATAAAAGGTATTTCATAATTTATTAACTGTACTAGTTACTTCCCTATCGCAACAGCAAAAACTTTGTACTGGTGGAATATATCATTCTTGACGGGCATAGCTACATATATATTCATGGCATGGTCTGAGAAAATGCTACTAGATTAAACATTTCTATGATAGCCTCATTAGTCATGTACATGTATAACAAGAAGGTCGTGACAGTTCAACTAAGTTGGCCAAGAATTATTATATTTAGCATACATATTATTCCAATCCCAATGTGTCAAGTCGACAATAGCAAGTACGCAGGGCTATATTTAATAATTTTTCCACAAATAGCCACTAGTTAATATATATGCTAGCCATGCTGGTCAAGCTCCCGCTTAATGCTTAAGGTTTAAATCGAGAACACAGTGTTTAAATCATGAATTATTTAATATGTGAGAATGCTAAAACTAATCACCGTGCATTATAATTATTATATTTAACTTGATGTGTCCATCACAGGAAACAGAATTCATACACACAGATGGAAAGTTGGCCCAAAAGCATATCCTCTCACCAGTCACTGCATGAACTCTGCAGTGTGTCGAGACCAAGTGGGATTGGGAGATGTTCTTCTTTTCCTTCACTCAACAAGAAGACAAGAAAACCATAGTCAGAAATGGTAACGCCACCAAGATTATAGTATTACATATAAATAGAAATTATAAAAAATACATACAATATTTTGATAACAATTGCGTTTAAACAAGTAATCCTTCAAATTATTACTAACAAAGCAAGTAAACGACTGTGGGGTCACTCAACAGATTATAAAGACTTGGACTTAGTATACTGTAAATACTAAAATTTAAATAAAATAATTAAAAGATAAAATTTAGCAAGTAGTAAAAGTTAATTTTCTCATTTAATTTTTTTGTTTGGTTAAATAAAGCAATAATTTAAATGTAACATTTGGTTTTTTTTAAATGATTGACCGTGGCTCTTCCAATAATTGCGCGACTGACCTAGCTGATCAATTGTTCTTACGAAGTTGTTTTGAGAATTACTATGGAGGGAAATAGTTATGGCTGTGGCTTCGCAAGTAATTAATTGGTGACGTGATGTTAACAAATCTGAACTGCAGTAAACCAAGGACGCTCCATACCAAATATAAGGTAAATTAATAATTCTTTAGAAGTTGTTTTAAGATTTACTATGGGGGGAAAGAATTGTGGTGCTGGCTTCGCAACTATTTGACCTCATTGTAACAAATATAAATATTAGTCACTCAGGCAATAGATGTATCTATTCTGTATATTAAGTTATTGGGTCTTACATGTCTTGAGATGTCTAAATAGTTTTCGATGGACAGATCGCACAAGGGACCCACGCCAATCTTCTCTGTTGGGATTCCAATTGTTGGCTTATTAAATATGCACATATGCTCAAGATACATTCGCGCGTAAGTCGGGTTTTGGATCCCAGTTAATGAAAATATCATTGAAATAATCGGTTTCTCACAATAAATATCCATATATTCAATATACATGTTTTGGAGCAGAATTAGGCAGTCCATATTGGACGCCATCATGGAATTTATTTTGTTTTGTTTTAATTTTCACACATATTTATTAGTTATGTGGATGGAGTTCTCATTAAACCTCACATCCTTATATTGGTTACAGTAATGCCCAAAGTAATTGACCACTTAACCACATCAGAATTATTGGTAATTTTTCAGGATTTAAAATCCTGAAAAATTACCAATAATTCTGCTGTGGTTAAGTGGTCAATTACTTTGAACATTACTGTATGAGGATTGAGTTATCATTAAACCTCAAATCCTTATATTGGTTACAGTAATGCCCAAAGTAATTGACCACTTAACCACAGCAGAATTATGGGTATTTTTTCAGCATTTAAAATCCTGATAAATTACCCATTACTCTGCTGTTAAGTGGTCAATTACTTTGAACATTACTGTATGAGGATTGAGTTATCATTAAACCTCAAATCCTTATATTGGTTACAGTAATGCCCAAAGTAATTGACCACTTAACCACAGCATAATTATGGGTAATTTTTCAGGATTTAAATCATGAAAAAATACCCATACTTTTGCTGTGGTTAAGTGATCAATTACTTTGGACATTACTGTATGTAGATGGAGTTAAACCTCACAACAGTGTGTTGGGGATTTGGACCTTGACTTGGGACCTTTGGTTTTTAACGCAACAAATGCGCGTACACCTTATACACAAATTTCTTATGTAACCAGAGTTTTTCTTGGATAAGATGAGTTTGAAGCCTGCTTACATTTCAAAATGTTGTCAGTTTTGTATTCTCTGCAGCGGAACTCAACGCATTGAAGCTAAAGTTACAAAAGATAAAATGTGTACGTAACGAGACTATAATACAAATGAAAAAATACATTCAGGGAGGGGTGGGCGATACAGGGAACTAAGGGTTGAACCGATATAAATTTATAGAGCGATAATGACCAATGTTGACATATTATGCATCTCAACTCTACTGAACATTGCAACAAGGCTATAAAATAGGGGGTGTCAGAATCTTAGTCATCTCTATATAGTGCCAGAATAGTCATTTATGGACTTCTATAAGATGTTGGGTTGGTACGTTATATGGACTCGGAGAAAAAGGGGTTCGTATCGATGAACTGACATAAATTAGTGGAGCGATGTTGCCATGTAATGTATCGCGACTGTACTAAAGCAGCAATGACATAAAATGGGGGGGGGGGGGGGCGGTATGAAATTATCTCTATCTCTATAGATGGCACCAGGATTATATAGAAAGGAATAGCAATTGATATACGTATTCGGTATACTATATAGTAATACCATAGACATATAAGTACAAGTATAACGCGATAAAATATTAAGTAACGTGACTATAGCGATGAAAAAATTAAATAAATTGGACCGGGATTACAGGTGGGGTTGGTTATATGTGGATAATTGGATATGGATTTCATTTCATACCGATGAAACGATACAAACTAGTGGAGTGATAAAGACCAATGCTGACACTTAGTCAGGCTACGCGGGAGAAAATAGGGGTTGATACGATAGGCCGAAATAAATTTGTCGGTGATAATGACCAATGTTGACGTATAAAGTAACGCGACTGTACTGTCGCACAATTATCAGATATAACGGTAAAATATGGACTCTAGTGCCCAATATGGAACAGCTCAGAAAATATTTGCAGGGCCCTAAAATTTATTTAACAAGGCAATTGGCATCTGCCATATACAAATCGATTTATGTCGATAAATCTCTTATTTTTCAATTTTTTTAGCTCACACTTGGTGTGTGTGCGTGGGATACTTATATATTCCTAAAATGACAGGGTACAGCACGTAATTATTTTTTAGATCGAAGAAATTATTTTTTTTCGATGATAAAATTTAACACAGGATTTCCCATTAAAATCGATTTATGTCTATAAAACTGTCATTTTTCAAAATTTTGAGCTGAAATTTGGTGTGTATGTGTGTAATACTTATATATTCTTAAAATGACAGAGTTCAGCGCGTAATTATGTTTTAGATGGAATAAATTGAATTTGTTTTCGATAATAAATTTACACTACAGCGTGGACCGTGGACGTGTCATCGAGTAGACGCATTTTCTAAATTTGTAAACAGGCTTTTGCCAATTGCCATTTTAGTCAAACTAAACCCTTTTCGACCGGGACAGCAGATCCGAATAGTAGTTAAGATGTATTTAGATAGAATTATCAAAAGAATTTGACCGATTCGGGTGCATTTTAAGAGAATCGAGTGGAGAAATCTTGGTGATAATTCCAGAAAATAAAGATGGCGGAGAATCACAATGAAACTACCCACAATTCACTTCACTACACCAGGGGTTCCCAATGGGTTACACATTATTTTCAGTCTATCAAATTATTTATATTTTCAACAACAATTGACTTTAAGTTTACAATTTCAGCATGTCCTGACTCTATCGATACGTTTTATCACATTTTCAAAAACATATTATACACCGGTGACGTTAACTTTACAATTTAAGCATCTACGTGATTCTATCGGTACGATTGAGTAAGGTACAAATAAAAATATCCAAGAATACACCAGGGGCTCCCAATGGGTGATATATTATTTTCAGGCTATCATATTATTTATATTTTCAACAACATATTATTACACCGGTGACTTTAAGTTTACAATTTCAACCTGTCCTGACCCTATGGATACGATTTATCATATTTTCAAAAACATATTATACACCGGTGCCGTTAACTTTACAATTTCAGCATATACGTGATTCTATTGGTACGATTGAGTAAGGTACAAACAAAATCTCCAAGAATACATTCGTCCAGTCCACTACACAAAATCAAAATCACCGAAACTAGATACACCACCATGTGGCGTAATAAATGACTCACGTTGTTAGTCACCAATTCACTGGGCTTCACATGTTTGTTACATCTGTGTGTTGACTGCTCTGTAGATGGCTAGAATTGTATTATGACCTGAGTCACATTCACAGCTAGTGAGCTAGTGGGTGAGGCTGAGCCTAAAGTCGTTGATAACTAAATTTACTAATCTGTAATCACTAAATTGACTAATACAATCCTAATAGTTATTAGATTAGTAGGCCACATGACCGCTTTCACCGAATACTGCTTCCACAAGTTCCAGCTACGGGCTACGTTCAATGGTTCATGACTGAACTATACTGTCTATAGTAAATGAGTAAATCAGTCAGCTCTAAAATGTCCATTTTCTGATTTCCTTGACCCATGTTGAGGCTTGACCTAGTGTTGTATTTATGGGTTTTAATAGTTAGGCCTGGTAGAGTAAAACCTGTATCAAATAGATGCTTCTCGGCAAACGGCTCCAATATAGCGATATTGGAGCGAAGATACGGGAAAATCCGGAAACCACCGAGGATGCCCGAAGATAGCCGGAAGTTCACGAGCCACTTTGTTGAATATTTATTTTTTCTCAAACCAGTTGCTATTGGATTATTTATTTATTTTAGTAGGGAATGAAGGCTTTTTTGTTTTCATTCTGCTGCGCGGTCATTTCAATCAAGTTCGCCGTATTTTTCAATTAATTGGCACTTATATTTTCGTTTTTGCCCATTTTCACGGAAATTTCTTTTCAATTTTTTAATTTCATGCAATTGAATTATTTTTGTCTCAGAGTATTATTTTTGCCAATTTTCGTAGGATTATTTTCCAATTTTTCAAATGGTTTTATAAATGTAGGTGAATTTGTCTATAAAGGCTACCAATAGCGTTTATATAGGCATATTTCGGATAGTATATCACCATTTGTTCCATATTCGTGCATTTACACCTTGTATAACATCTTTTATCGAGGAGTTCCGAAATTAGCAAATTTTGGGAGTTTTTATTTGCGCGAATTGTTTTTTGGAAGATAACGAATAATTTCCCCAAACAGTCCAACGAGGGGACGTCGCTATAACAACGTTGCGATCTCATGAACATTCTTGCTGGAATTTTCGGAACTATTCGTATCTGCTAAAACAGCCAATCGTTATTTTGTTGAAACGGGAAGTAGGTCATTTGCATGATGATTCAAAACATCAGTGCATATGTGAAAGCGGCGTATAAACCGATAAACAGCCAGCGAGTTGAGCCATTGTTCACTCAAGCGCACACTCCGTGGGTACACTCCGTCGCTAATCCGCTGATTAGCCAACAGGATGATTCAATGTCCGGATTTGCTCATGGAGCTTCTAGTCACACGGGGTCAAACATCTCAATCGGATTAATGTATGATTACCCATCAAATCAAACGTTCATGCACTCAATGGTTATCGGGAGTGATACTAACCATTGCGAAAAAAGATATTCGCAAGTGAGTAACGGTGGTGGGGCATCACATAACAGTTTCAACGCGCCGGACTTATTGTCAACTGAAATTAACGCTTGGCAGGCTAGCAATGTCCAAACCCCGAATACAGAACAAATGACAGTTGGAACGAATCAAAACATGACATACCAACAACCATTGTACCCAACTAATTTTGATGGTACCATTTCTGATCCAGGGGCCCAAGTTACCAATGTGCATAATATGTCCAGTTACTTATCGGGAAATGGGATGGGAAATCTGCTGATGTCCACAATTCCAGAAACGACTGTAACAATTCCACAATCGGACACAAATTTGACACCAGATCCGACAACAAATGGTTCATATATCTCTTATCAACCCAGAGACGTGCAACCGTGCGTGCAACAATTTTGGTGTCGCCCAGATGTACCGCCGCCATATTGGAATCCGCCGGTATTCAATCCACATAACATGCAAATGTTTGGTTCGCCTTTCCTTAATTATGGCGCTCCGGTGGTCACAAATCAAGTGATTCCACAACCAGTGGGAAGTCACGAGGTCGTTAGACCAAAGCAAGTTGATGGAATTCACAATGTTGATAAGGTAACCAATGCAGGGTCCAATAGGAGAGCGAAACCAGTTTCAAACAGGTGGAAACCGTATCCCAATAGGGGCGACGTACTGGGTTGGAAAGGTATACAAGTATACCAACGTCTCATTACACATGTTCCAGTACAGGGACGTGTCCGATTTCCAAGTTGGATACTGCCCCCATTCAGTTGAATGGGACTCGGTATAAAGGAGCTACTACAAATTATGCTCCCTTTGGAGATCGTACATTCAAACAAATATCTCTTCCTGTACAGACACCGGCAGTACAGCCGACATATTGGCCCATGCCCACAGTGTCACTACCACATGGCTATGTTCCAAATAAAACGCCATGGGGTACAAACATTCGGAGTATGCCTACCCCAAATGTGTGCACGACTTCAGGGCCATTATCGGGTCCACTGGGGGCAATGCAGGGGCGAATCAAGTTTGGCTGGGGAATTCTGTGTCGGGTTCTGTGCCCCAACATGTACCTCAGAATGAGGTTTCTACAATGTCCGTGTCACCAGTTTCGGTCCCACCCGTTAGCAAACCGGTGGTAAACCAATCCGGAGAAATACACCAAGCTTTGGCACAGCAATATAACCCTGCAGTGAATATGCATCCACAACCAGTGTATAATCAAGCTATGGCAGTTCATATCCCGCCTGGGGGCTATTTAAATCAGGCAATGATGTCTGTAGCGACAAACATGATTGCCGGAGCCATCCTTTCTGCGCAGACAGTTTCCGGGATGCAGTCAATGGGGAATGGGCAAAATTTCCCCGTGGGGACAACAATGAATCCTCCAACGAACAGTCCTGGTCCGATGAGTCAACAGTTTGTCACCGCACCATCGTGTGGAAATGACCACAAACAGCAAACTGGTTGGATGCTTACGGATGCTTTTGGTCAAAATGTGCATTATATTCCGATAACAGATCAACCGCCTACAAACTCTCGGCAGACTCCGGTTGTTAGTCAACAACCGTATCAGCAAATACCAATGCAACCTACAATGCAACCATCAAATGTAGCTATGCAATTGGGAGTGGATCCACAGGTTCCGCCAACACAATACGGTGAGAATGCGTCAGTACCTCAGATACAGGTACCAAATAACCCCCCGATAATGGTCCAGTCCAACAATCTGAGTTTAGTTACTACTCAGAATGTTCCAATGCAACGATATCCATCTGGCAGAATTCCAACTAACCCACCTATGCAAAATGTTCCTATAACAATTAGCGGAACTGACGAACAAGTTTATGGTGGTTACCAAACTGTTACAACGAAAAATCTAACCAAATCGCCAGAAAGGGGTGATGTTGACATAACATTTCAACGTCGGTCTGACCAAAACTCATTACGGGAACCAACAATCAGTGGAATTTCAGTAACATCCGGGCGCGAGAAGGTAAATGCAAAACCAGCCCAAAATATGCCTGCGTCTGCTGACACGGGACCCAGACGAAATTATTGTCGAGATGTATCTATAAATGGAGTAAACTCAATAGCGCCACGAATACCATTATCAAAGGGCGGTAAAGTAACTGGGCAGCCGTTTGACTTCGAATTCCGTTCATTTGCTGAATTTCAACTTTGGAATAAAGCCGAATGTAAAGCTACACTGTCATCTTGTCTGGAGGGTTCCGCCCTCGACTATCACAAGTCGCTCGAAGAAAATAGTTCGCATATGACGTTCAAGGAAATCCTTATTGAAATGGGGAATAGGTTCGGTGACAATGATCAGCCGCAAGTCGAAGAACTAAAGTTTCGAGAAGTGTCTACCCCAACAGAGTCTATGGCTGCTGCTATAGAACATGTTCGATTCCACCAATTTAACCGAAACGTAACTTTTGGCGATGCCAATATTACGAACCAAGATGTGATAGATTTATCGTGTGATTATTTTGAATCGGAAAACGACAGTCCGCCGCGAAACAGAGATATACATGTTGTAGATAAATCCATATCATTTCCTCAATGGAACAACGGGAGAAGTAATGATGAATTTAATGAACGAATTCTGCTGAAATCGCTATCAAAATCAAATACATCCAAAGATGAATCTCGTGAACGATTTCGGCTGAAATCACAATCGAACACATCAAATGGCGATGAATCTCATGAACGATTTCTACGGCGGGAATCGCAATCGAACACACTAAATAACGAAGAATCTAACGAACGATTTCTGCTGAAATCGCAATAAAATACATCAAATTTAAGTGGGATTTCCGATCAGTGTCTCCGCTCTCTGTCGCAAATTTCATTGCAAACAAGTAACGTGTTCTGTTTAAAATCCAAAACGATCATTTCTATACCACAATCGTGGGACACACAGTCGTTCGAAATGCAACCACAGTGTGACGTCACAAATAATACTAAATCATCCGAAACGGCTAAATTTGTCGAATCGCACCAGAGTGATAATAGTTTGTCCAGTACTGACATGCCAGAAACACATGTTATCAGAGAAGGGCATTGCGTAATCAAAAAAGAAACAAGGCGTACTAACTCTATATTTTCACTATGTTCAAATACTGAAACCACAGTCGAACAAACTATGGAAAAACAAATTTTCAAAAAGTCAACCAAAATGAATGGTCCTCGCTGTTTCTTGCACAAATCATTGAAATGTTGCACTAGTAATGACCTAGTAGCCAGGGCTGTAATCACACCATTTTCGTCATTATGGATGTTCACACTGTTATGGCGAAAGAAAGCAAAAAGCTTCTTGCACTAACACTCTCCATGTAATGCACGAACCTCGTATACCATCGCGACAATAATTAAGTTGTGATCTCATAGGAAAAATGCTTTTTTCTATTTTAACGGGGTAAATGGAGTGATTGAAAAGTGTAATAGATATGTGGCCTGTTTTTTAATACAAATTTTCATTCACCAAAGCCAGCTGTTTCTGGGCACACATGTAGATAAATTACATGTATATCTGCATAATAATTATGGTATTAACTACGTCCACAGCATATCGTCACAATTTTTTGTGTATTCTAAATCAATTTTTGTCGAGTTGTGGACGTCAATATAATATAATATTGACGTATTTGTATGTCTCACATCCCTCATTGTCTAATTTTTCCTTGACCATGGTGGATAATAATTACTTAATTATTTTTCGGTAATTATATTCCATATATATATAATGGCTGCATTGTTTTGGTGACAACTGCCGTTTTCACGTGATGCCTTGCGTCTAAAGGAAAAAGGGGAAATGTAGTCATATAATGTCAGACTGTATATATGACCACCAGCGATTATGCGTTTTCCAGCACAGGGTCGCATCTAACCTCAAACATTGCACCCATTCAGCAGAATGGGCGCCAAGTAACTATTTCAATGTGTTAACAAAAGTCCTAGTTACAATAAAAATCAGTAGTAACACAGAACAGGGGCGTGTAACACAAGACAAACGGGACAGAGCTGCTGCTCTCGTTCCCAATCTCCTGCATCTAATTATAGTGACGAGCCTTCCTTAAATGTAGGCTTCCATCAAATGTAGGATTGAGACTGAAATGATCACTCAAGCTCACAAGCATCTTGTCTCTTCTGACCTGCTGTTCAGAAGAGAATACTCATGCTATTGTTAAAGGCATATCTGCATTGCAGAGAGTTGCATATATTGCCAGAACAGAAATATATAGCAACAGAAAGTAATGTTTACAAAAATTGAGATAAACCATAATGAACATCTGAACTTGCTGTTAATCCGAGAGTGCCTAATTTAAATATAGTTACAACGGGTAGGGTTCTCTATTCCGAAGGTTCGCTATTCCGAAGGTTCACTAATCCGAAGGTTCACCAATCCGAAGGTTCACTATTCCGAAGGTTCGCTATTCCGAAGGTTTTCTATTATGGGAGTTTTTAGCCAGAAATGAATCAAAATTTGCCCCCCCCCGTACATGTATACACCCCAAACTAATATATAATTTGTCCCAGATGTCGGTTATTAATAGCAAGTGTAACACTCTCGAGACGACTACGAGTTAGGTAAGTTGGGTTAATTTTAGCTGAAAGTTCAATGTCTTTAGCTTGATAGTCCGGTGTCCTGAATTGTTGGGAATTATAGCTCTGAGTGGATGACCTATAATTATGGGTCGTTGACTTTTGGAGTTAAAAGCTTTGTCAAAGCGGATTATGAATTGTCCATCTGGTTTGATGTAAGCGACACCTGTTCCCAGCAGATCACGACATTTGATGGGCTAGGGGCGTTGTCCTTTTCAGCGTATATATACTAGGAGAGCAAAGCTCTCAAAGACTTGCTAAAACTCTTGCGGACTCTTGTTCAGAACTTGTTGAAGAGAACATGTTATTATATTTTACTCCGTGGCCGCCTGATGTGACATTGTAATAATTGTACAATAAATTTCATCAACGTGTTTCCGAGAATTCCAACTTAATGGTTAGAACCTGGGGAGTGCTACACAAGAAGACAGTATCAGTTTATCATTTTAATATTATAGAAAGTTGAAAACACAATGACTGAAATAAACTACGAGTTAGAGATGCATTCTACCCGAACTGGCAATCGATGTACTTGAAAGAAACATCAACATTAAAATCAAAACAAAGTCAGAATTGCAGTCAGGTCCATTCAGCGGTATTCTGCTATTCAGTAAGTTATAGATAGCGCTCCAGTATTGATTGACCGTAAGAGTCCCACTGTTATAGTCCGCCTTTAGCATTTGGGACATTATATTAATCAAAATAACTCCTATGTAAATCATTTATAAATCAGATGATTTATTGAAGTTATGTCTACGTAAAATAACACTTCCTAAAACGACATATATGTCGTTTTAGTCCTCAGCCAATATACGACATATATGTCGTTCTACTCGCCAAATATAAAAGGGTTAAATCTCAAGGAAACCCACGAAAACAAAAATCACATTAATTTTTTTAATGTTTTAAGTTATTTCCTTCATAAAAAGAGTCTTCGTACTAAAGAACCCTCTCAATACTTTAGAATATAGAATTAACTTTTAAAATAACAAAAACCTTCGGAATAGTGAACCTTCGGAATAGTGAACCTTCGGATTAGCGAACCTTCGGAATAGCGAACCTTCGGAATAGAGACATGTTCCCGTTACAACAGTATGCCTTATCCTAACCTCCATTCTGTTCTGCTGAATAGACAATAAATCTTGAAAAAGGTGATGAGAGTTATGTAACACTCTCGAGACGACTACGAGTTAGGTAAGTTGGGTTAATTTTAGCTGAAAGTTCAATGTCTTTAGCTTGATAGTCCGGTGTCCTGAATTGTTGGGAATTATAGCTCTGAGTGGATGACCTATAATTATGGGTCGTTGACTTTTGGAGTTAAAAGCTTTGTCAAAGCGGATTATGAATTGTCCATCTGGTTTGATGTAAGCGACACCTGTTCCCAGCAGATCACGACATTTGATGGGCTAGGGGCGTTGTCCTTTTCAGCGTATATATACTAGGAGAGCAAAGCTCTCAAAGACTTGCTAAAACTCTTGCGGACTCTTGTTCAGAACTTGTTGAAGAGAACATGTTATTATATTTTACTCCGTGGCCGCCTGATGTGACATTGTAATAATTGTACAATAAATTTCATCAACGTGTTTCCGAGAATTCCAACTTAATGGTTAGAACCTGGTGAGTGCTACATTCCCGAGATGGTGCCGAGTTAGCAGGACATTTCTTGGAATTCTTGGACAGGTGGTCACGGAAGAAAAATATGGAGGAAACTAAATGGACGAAATAAGGTATATATGAGGCAATTTGCAATTCATTGGCTGGTTCACCTGGTTCACAACCCGTATAGCTATTAGGTCATTTATCTGTAGTTTAAATTGTTGCGTCAATTTTTCCATATAAGGGTTTCAAAAATCGTTGCGTCGATTTGAAATAAAGATTGTTTGTTTTTCGAGGTATTATTGTTACATGTACGCTCGGTGTGAATAGCCTAATTGAACAAAATGTGGTTAAAGCAAACAAGTTGTTCAGGGAATATACAGTTATAGTTTAAATTGTTGCGTCAATTTTTCTATATTAGGTATGCTTGGAAATTACCGTTATGGTTGGCGTTTTTCTATGTCGAGTTGTTATTTATCAACTATATAGGAAATAATCGCTGAAATATAATGTGTGTCCATCGTTATATGGTATCCAAATTGATAAGATTGATTTTTACAATCTACACGTGAAGATTCCAGTGAATTATTCAATGAGGCATATATATACAGAGGTAGTGAATATGCCGCAGTTGTTGTCTGTTTGATTTTAAACAAGCGAGTTTGGTTGAACATTTTCAGAGCAAAGAAATCTGTCACAAGGTTATTGTTAAATAATTTAAACAGTGCCTTTGATGCCTATTATGGTCTATATAGTAGGAGTTTGTCAAAATGCAAAAGTAGTCCGGTTTGATATAAGTTTTGGTTTTGAGAAAAGAACTTTAGAGATAATTAAGTTGTTTTGAGCAAGCTGAGGGCGTATATATTATTAACGCACCTTTGGTAAACTTGTTTGAGGTTGAATAAATTATTTTTGAATAATGTGAGTCACTAAACAAAAATGTTCTAGGAAATTCTGGTTATACAAGTACTAAATTGTCACACCATTATGCAAGTTATATAGGTATAGAACATTTACTGATGATTTTAGGATGTTGTCAAGTTAATCAGTATGATTTTAGTGAGTTCTGGTTTTTAAACGAATTGTGGTGCAGTTTCTGTTAAGGCTGTTCTGTCGGTCAATTGAGCGTATAATATTAAGTTTATTGTGCTCAGATTATCAATTCGAAAACATTGGTCATTTATGACAGTTTGTCAAGAAAACTGGTTACGTCCAGCGAGATATATCTTGAAATAAAAGAAATTAGTTGAAGTAATTCGGAAACTTTTAAATTACAGACATTATAGTCACTTGAAGTTTGAAGTATTGTTTGGGAATGTTCAATTTAGCCAAATGATTCCAATGTTTTGCAAGAATATCTACACGGATGGTCAGTGGTATTTTGTGTTATGACACACCCAGATTGGGTTAAAATGTCGATTTTAAAAATAGATAGATCGCTGTACATGTATCGCCATTGTATGTAGGCGTTATCGAAATGGTTTTAATGTGTTCAAGTTTCGAACAAACCAAAGTTGATCAGAGTTGAAAGTCGGAAAGTCAGAAATGTAACTGAATAATCAATTATGGTATGCCCATACAAGAAAAGAATGGCTAGAAAATTGATTATGCCATAATTACATCTATTACGTGTATTCTGAGAGTGTCTGTAAGTGTTAATCAGACTAACATGCTTTCCAGTATGTCTAAATGTTTGTGGACGGCACCGAGTACACGTAATAATATACATGTAGAATATAAAAGAAGAAAAACAAAGAACATACTTTTTAAGGAGTTGTCAGAGAAAAGAACATGAATGGATCCGAAAATAATCCTATTAATTCCATGAAAATTATGCTGTTTAAAAACATTAGAACCATAGTAAATCAAGATGAAGTATTCCTTGAAAACAGGAGAAATATCTCCACCCCACAGAAAACTGTACACAACTGACTTTGTCCAACGAAAAACACAATGCTCTCTATCCAATTTAGCCTAAACACATACCACAGCAACTGTCCATTGAATATAATTTAATGGAAATGAAACCTTGACCCAGGGCATCGAAAATTAAAGTCTAGCAAAACTCTCCCAAACACTGGTCAAAACATGGATATTGCACAGGGGACTGAGTTAACCTTTGAAGATTATTCATGCGTGCTGAATTAATTATGGTATTTGTGTTGTAGTCTGAATTAAAGCGGTAAATATGGACATTCCCTTTGGCCGTTAGCAGTGGTCAGAGAAGTGAAATAACATTCGTATGGTGTCATGACCTATCTATCGATTTTTGTTAAAGGGACATGCGAATGAAAATTAGCTTACGCATATCGTTTAAGAGTTGTCGGAGGTCATGAAAATAAAAGTTGTATAGTGAACCATTGAATGGTTTTAAAGGGACATTTCATGATAATAATGTAATGTAGGTTGTATTAAAAACCCATATATAATTAGCTATGTGAACCATGCAGTAAGCCAAGCAAATTGTCTCAGGGGTTGTACATTTTATTCCGTTGTTTCACAAGGAATAACTATATATGAAATATTTGACATTTATGTAAAATGTCCGTAATTGGTGTGGGTGTTACATGATAGTTGTTAGAGTTACTAGCTGACAAGCTATAGATTACTCGACGGGTATGCCCAAATACGCGGCCCGTGATATTTGATTTGGCATTCCAAGTTTATGGAATTGTGCTTTGACACAAATGACGAGATTTAACTTGTCGGCGCTAATGATGTTGTAAAACGTTTATGTAATAGAGCATTAAGTTACATGCTGGTATACATGGAGATGTTTAGTTTGGCATTCCAGGTTAATGGATAGCGATTTTTACGTGACATGCGTGATTTTAACACGCCGTGCCAAAGATTTCTAAAATCTCAGTTGATAGAGCATTTGTGCAAGATCGTTTTGTACCATGCTCGTATTTGTAGAAGCTTGGAGCCAAAGCAAATTGTCTCAGGGGTTGTACCTTTTATTCCGTTGTTTCACAAGGAATAACTATATATGAAATATTTGACATTTATGTAAAATGTCCGTAATTGGTGTGGGTGTTACATGATAGTTGTTAGAATTACTAGCTGACAAGCTATAGATTACTCGACGGGTATGCCCAAATACGGGGCCCGTGATATTTGATTTGGCGTTCCAAGTTTATGGAATCGTGCTTTGACACAAATGACGAGATTTAACTTGTCGGCGCTAATGATGTTGTAAAACGTTTATGTAATAGAGCATTAAGTTACATGCTGGTATACATGGAGATGTTTAGTGTGGCATTCCAGGTTAATGGATAGCGATTTTTACGTGACAGGCGTGATGTTAACACGCCGTGCCAAAGATTTATAAAATCTCAGTTGATAGCGCATTTGTGCAATATCGTTTTGTACCATGCTCGTATTTGTATAAGCTTGGAGCCAAATGAAAATGTGAATTGGTTAGATTGTCATTTCAAGGTTGAAATCGTGTTCCACGCGTATAAGCGTGTTGTAACGCTATTGACATTACCCAGATAATTCATTTCAGTTCTTGCACAACGTATATGAAGTCCTTTCCACTAGACAGTATTGAACCTTTATTTATGCCCAAATTCAAGATCGAGTTGAAATTTATTCAACTTTCGTATCGAACAAGGCGGTTTAAGCCATGACGGGAAGTCACACCCTTGATATTAAACCATATTGATCCTTTGTCAAATGTCGCCCGAATTCAAGGTCAAATTGAAATTCATTCCAATTTTCGTACCGACACAAGGCGATTATTTGAACATAGCTATGACGATGGGATCGACGCCTCTATCGTTTGGATCTGGAATCGCTGGATATTCGGAATGGAGCCAGGACGAAATGAGTTAATAGGGAGGCCACTATTAACTCCCAACACGGAATGAGAAGCTAATATTCCAGGATGGTGCCATTCTCCTGTTCGGAACAATTCCTGCTATCGACGATTCGGATTATGACATTCATGTGTTAAAACTTATGTTTTATTGTGTTAAATGTATATTCCAATTGAGATAGTTTGGATCTCCACTCACGGAATTATCAAGTTTTTTGTCTTAGGACAAAAATCTTGAAAAAAGTGATGAGAGTTATGTAACACTCGCGAGACGACTACGAGTTAGGTAAGTTGGGTTAATTTTAGCTGAAAGTTCAATGTCTTTAGCTTGATAGTCCGGTGTCCTGAATTGTTGGGAATTATAGCTCTGAGTGGATGACCTATAATTATGGGTCGTTGACTTTTGGAGTTAAAAGCTTTGTCAAAGCGGATTATGAATTGTCCATCTGGTTTGATGTAAGCGACACCTGTTCCCAGCAGATCACGACATTTGATGGGCTAGGGGCGTTGTCCTTTTCAGCGTATATATACTAGGAGAGCAAAGCTCTCAAAGACTTGCTAAAACTCTTGCGGACTCTTGTTCAGAACTTGTTGAAGAGAACATGTTATTATATTTTACTCCGTGGCCGCCTGATGTGACATTGTAATAATTGTACAATAAATTTCATCAACGTGTTTCCGAGAATTCCAACTTAATGGTTAGAACCTGGGGAGTGCTACACAAGAAGACAGTATCAGTTTATCATTTTAATATTATAGAAAGTTGAAAACACAATGACTGAAATAAACTACGAGTTAGAGATGCATTCTACCCGAACTGGCAATCGATGTACTTGAAAGAAACATCAACATTAAAATCAAAACAAAGTCAGAATTGCAGTCAGGTCCATTCAGCGGTATTCTGCTATACAGTAAGTTATAGATAGCGCTCCAGTATTGATTGACCGTAAGAGTCCCACTGTTATAGTCCGCCTTTAGCATTTGGGACATTATATTAATCAAAATAACTCCTATGTAAATCATTTATAAATCAGATGATTTATTGAAGTTATGTCTACGTAAAATAACACTTCCTAAAACGACATACATGTATATGTCGTTTTAGTCCTCAGCCAATATACGACATATATGTCGTTCTACTCGCCAAATATAAAAGGGTTAAATCTCAAGGAAACCCACGAAAACAAAAATCACATTAATTTTTTTAATGTTTTAAGTTATTTCCTTCATAAAAAGAGTCTTCGTACTAAAGAACCCTCTCAATACTTTAGAATATAGAATTAACTTTTAAAATAACAAAAACCTTCGGAATAGTGAACCTTCGGAATAGTGAACCTTCGGATTAGCGAACCTTCGGATTAGTGAACCTTCGGAATAGCGAACCTTCGGAATAGAGACATGTTCCCGTTACAACAGTATGCCTTATCCTAACCTCCATTCTGTTCTGCTGAATAGACAATAAAGAGCGTTTAATCACATCACCATAATGAAAACGATTACGGACTAAGGCTCGAATATTACCAATGAGTTTCTTTTTATATCTTATGTTTCTATTTACCTTTCCTGTGTCGTGTCTAGTGGATTGGCATTCGGTAGAAATTAAATAGGGATTAACTAATTTCTGTGTTTCTTCCACTTCACCACTAACATTGCCTTCATTTGTATGTGTATCATTACGCCACCTGTGGTGTATCTAGCTGCTGAGATTTTGATTTATGATCCATTGCCATCGACGTTTATTCTACATGTATAATTTGTGAGTATTATATTTCTATTACATTATATTGTAAGCTATTAATATGTAGCGCCTAATTTTTACATTAATAAGTGCCTCGCCTATTTATCACTAGTGATGAATAAGGAATTATGTCATGTCTTTTTTTAATGATATAACAGGGGTTTCATGTGATATAGTGTGATATAAGCATACAGAAGTATGCTCACCAGGAGTCACGCATGCTCACAAGTGGTGACTTAGTGGTCATATTGAGATGTGTGGTATGTTTGGTAAGGCTCCCATGCAATTAACTGTTCCATGATGGGAGCTGCGCTGGTGCAACATTTACGATCCTGTGCCAGTGCATTCTCTTATATATGTCAGTCTCCCATAGGGAGCCTCACTTATATTAGAGAATGCACTTGCTTACACGGTCAATGTAAATACTATCTGGCCAATGCATTCTCTGATATATGCAAGGCGCCCTATGGAAGACTCGCATATATAAGATAATGCATTGGCACAGGATTTTCAAAAAATTTCAGGATGCTTCTGTCATGAAAGAGTTAACACTCGATATGTGGTTTACCAATGTACATTCTGTGCACCAATTTTCTTCTTGAGATTTAAAAAAAATATCATTTGTTCCCCTTTAATTGACACTCACTCAAACGTAACATCTACCAACATGACCATTATGCACAGGGCGGATTAGTTTTATTCCTGATTATCATAATATGGTGCCGGACATTTGCAAAATGAGTTCCCCAGAGGGTGAATTTATTGACACTACACCATAAAACAGGATAGCATCACCAAATTCATCCTCTGGGGACCTCATTCTGCATGTCTTCATCTGCTATGGGAGACATAGACTCAGATTTAAGTTCCCAGATGGTGAATGTTGTGATGTGCACCCATTGGGCACCTCGATTATGCAATGCGTCGTCTGTCAATTTGGGAATACAGAGAAACTAAACTGAAAAATAATCTTTGTGAAGAAGTTTCTAAAGTAACTGAAAAAACTTGATAATTTGATAATAAAAGATACTTTCCAGAGAAGATGAGCCTAAGCAGAATGAGGTCCCCAGAGGGTGAATTTAGTTAGCGATGCTAGCCCACGGTGCATGGTAGTCACTAAATTCACCCATGGGGACCTCATTCCGCAAATGTACAGCACCATATTCTCAGGATTGATTGGTTTTCAGACAGAGAATACCTTCATAACATAAATAAATAAATTTCATAGCAATGGAACCTATATATTTGGAGAAAAAACATGAAATGTTAGGAAGTAAACTTACTTTCTTTGAGGTGTTATGTGAAATTAGCAATTAGTAATTAGCATAATTAATAAACTGATAGTATTGCAAAAGAAAACTATACGAATGCTGCACAATGCTAAATATAAGTCACACCGAACCTCTACTAAAAACAAGTTGCATAATAAAAGCCAAAGACCTGTTCATTGATTCTGAGAGTCTCCCAGTATATGAATGACTGACATTTTAATGCGTTAGCGCTCCCACATTTGGAGACCTTCATTGAAGTTGATTGAATGTGATAAGTCGAAGATTAAAACTAGACAGAGTGGGAGAATATACGAAAATAAACCTAGAACCATATTTACAGAGAATCTCCCAATACACTGAAAATTTTCCAAATATATGGAATCAGGTTGATGTTTGCCAATGGGATCTTATGCCCCGTACCAAATGCAAAAGACAATTAACTCAATATGCAATTGACGGCTACCACCACCATGCAGAATGCAATCCCAAGTATCCATTTGGCCTAATCTGAAAACTTACAAGCAAGATAACTCCCGCCTATGATTCTGGGCATAAAGTCTGTTATAGAAGAGTAATGGGACGGGACTCAGTCCTAATCAGCATCAACCCAACCGATATCCCAAACAATTGTGGACCGAAAAGATTTGGTCTACACTAATGCTCAAAGTAATTGACCACTTAACCACAGCAGAATTATGGGTCATTTTTCAGGATTTAGAAACCGAGAGCTTTCCGATGAATGGCAACAAGCCATATTTCTGACTAAATCCTGAAAAATTACCCATAATTCTGCTGTGGTTAAGTGGTCAATTACTTTGGGCATTACTGTATCTCTAAGGAAATGTTCAGATAATAAGTTCATAAGTCGTTTGTTGAACTTATGATCTAAACATTTCCTAGCAATAAATAGAAATGTATTTTCACTTTCATTATCTGTTGTCTGCTTATACATGTATTATTTTCCTCCCAGAGCCAGACAGAATGGCCCTGTGCCAATGCATTCTCTTATATATGCGAGTCGACCATAGGTCGCCTCGCATATATAAGAAAATGCATTGGCCTAAAAAATCTTTTTTTAACACTTTTTACCATTTTTTCTTACATTCTTTAACAATTTTATAATTTTTTCTTACATTTTTTAACAATTTTTATAATATTTTTCTACATTCTTTGACAATTTTATCATTTTTAATATGTGTTAAGCCAATGCATTCTCTTATATATACAAGAAAAAATTATTAAAATAGTAAAAAATTGTTAGGCCAATGCATTCTCTTATATATGCGAGGCGACCTATGGTCGACTCGCATATATAAGAGAATGCATTGGCACAGGGCCTTTCTGTTGGTTAAAGGGTAAACCACATAACAAATTTTGAGTCGATGGCAGATCCAATACTAATGTTATTATCTGGAAATGAAAAATTTGGAGTAGTCCAACAAGGGCTATAACTAATTCAAAATTTGTTGGACCGATCAATCGACCACATTTTCAAACTTGACCTGTTTTTCTTCTGTTAGACCATATACATAGTTTGAATAGATGGAAACATTATCAGGAAACAAAACATTTGGCGTACAACAAGTCCCACAAGCAAGCCTGAGTTTAGTGTGCCTGTCATTTGCAGAATGTGGTCCCCAGAGGGTGAATTTATTGACTCTGTCCCACAGTGGGCAAGCATCACCAAATTCACCCTTTTGGGACCTCATTCTGCATGGCCTCATCTGCTGTGCAGACATAGACTCATATTGAAGTTCCCAAATGGTGAATATTGTGATGTACACCCATTGGGAACCTTGATTATGCAATGTGTCGTCTGCCAATTTGGGGATAAACTAAACAATAAATAGAATCTATGTGAAGAAGTTTCTATACAAATTGACAATAAAGAAACTTTCCAGAGAAGATGAGGCCTAAGAAGAATGAGGTCCCCAGAGGGTGAATTTAGTGATGCTAGCCCACTAATTCAGCCTCTGGGGATCACATTCTGCAAATGACAGGCACACTAAACTCAGGCTTGTATGAGAATGACAGGCACCTTAATCTCAGGCCTGCCCACAAGGGCTATAACTGAGGCAAACTTTTTTAGGCCTGTGACATAACAACCCATGCCTCATTATATTCCCATAACTTGATTCAAGGACATAATTTATAACACTACGTGTATATAATATCACTATCCACATCTTACCCCCAGCCAAGACCTACACACAATGAAGACGGCTCCTAAATATGGTCACAGGATATGACCATAACAGCGGGACCAATCGCAATGTGTATGACCAAACACCTCATTATGTATTCACCCAAATGGTATTAAGTAAATACAATTCCCCCAAGATATCATGCGTGTCCTATTCCACTTCCGAGCCTCTAATATGCAGAGGCTCGACTACTATAAATAACTATATACTAGGGTCATCGGTCTATCACATTTGTATACACCACTTGTATTATTCACGACATATTAAAGGTACGGTTGGCCTTGGCGGTGGGTATCCTGTGAAAATATTTCCACCCGTCAAAAACCGCCACAAACAGGAGGAACAACAAAATGTAGACAGACTTTGTCCGTATACAAATAAGAAATATCGCATAAACAGTATGTTATTGTCATATATTTGACCATTGTTATGTAAACAAAAGCATAAAAAGTTACTTTTCTGGTGTTTGTTTATATTATGATGGTAAACATAAAGAGCGTTCTTTGTTGGTGAATTCCTTATATGGAACGAATAAAGAGCGTTTATGTCATTTGTGTGTGATTAGCCAGCAGCATCGTGCTGTCTTCTGTAAGACAATCAGGCTCTTGCTTAGGTGAAATATAGTAAATCTTTATGATAACATGCTGTTTACGCGATGGTAATGGTATATATGAACGAAACTGTATGCGTTTTAATGTTTTTCTGTTTACGGTGATTGGAACAAATATGAATATTTTCGACAACTAAGGCCGCACATGCCTTTAAAGACTTGTACATATCTACATGTACTAGTATGTGTCCATTTACCTCACAAGGTCAACCCAATATTCCAACTGGACCTGTGTTAATTCCTAAAATTATTATCTGGAAACCTTTTGGAAACATGACAGACAGACTGCTTACATAAAATCACAATTTTTCAATGGGCATATACAATTTTTTTATTCATTTTTTATCTACTAACATCTTATTTTTGTAGTGCTTTGTGTTTTGGTAAATGACAGAATCACATGAATATGCTAGCTAGGGTCACATATTTGACTATTCCAGAGCTTGTTTGGTCATTGTGTTATTTTATTTCGGGATCAAAGGATACCGAATTAAAATGGCTAATTACCCGAGGAATAGCAAAATCTGTGGTCGAAATTTTCCATGCCTTCTGCATATTTTTCGCGGAAGTGACAAGTGGGCGTGTCAGCCGGAAATAGAAAGATTTGATAAAATAAAGAGTTATTAAATAAATTTAGAAAAAATATATTGCATTATTAATTTGTGAGAAAATAACAAAGAAAAGTTAAAGTAAATTAGCTAAATAATTTCGGAATTCATTATTAACTAGCCTACCAAATGGTGGCATTTGATTGGTTTAAAAAAATTCCAGTGAATCGATGTCACTATTCTTTTGTTCACAATACATAATTATGGTATAGGTGCGGTCGCACTAATTTGTTCAGTGCATTCAACTTCAAGGCCCTGTGCAGTGAGGACACATTCACACTCCAAGCATATACCAGTATATATTTTCATTGGTATTTTAATCAATTGATTCAACGTTCCTCTTTAAAGATAACCACATTTCAGCTTTTGTTACTCAAGCCTCCTGGCAGAGATATCTTTTTAATGTCTGACTTTTCCATACCAACATCAAATTTCCTCTGAAAAAGACATGTAAAAACTTGATTACTCTGGAATGGAATATATAGTTGTGAAGAACATCTCACCCTCACAGAAATGAAAGTGTCAATGACACTGTAGCTCAACTTGGAAAGGGAATAATTTCATATGTTACAGTCAATGGAGCAATTAGGAATGCGGAAAGTTGAAAGGTCTATGTAATACTAGATTATCAACATGAAGAGCTATATATAAAGTAAAATCCAAGATGGTTGCTCAGGCCTTAAGATTCGATGAGAATCACCGAAATCGATTCTCGTAATGATTCTCGCGAAACTTTTCAATATTCAGTGCTTTATGACTAACTTGATTCAGCATTTGATTCTCGCAAATTTTGATGTATTTTGAGCCCTGTTGCATGACGGCTATGTTTTCCAATGAAATTCAAAAACATTTGATAGCTTGCATCTAGTAGATCAATATCAAGATTAATATGAAGTTTGGTGATGATCGGATTGAGGGAAGTGGACTGAAAGGTGTGCCATAGGATTTAGTTATGCAAAGAGTAAAATCTAAGATGGCTGCCATCAGACATATTTTATGGCCGAATGACCCCAAAATGACTAGTTCCCATCTACATTTCAATGTTAACAGCCATGACAAATTTCATGATGATCCGACCAAAGGTACGACCTGTAGCCCGTACCAAAGGATTTAGTCATGCAAAGAGTAAAATCCAAGATGGCTGCTGGCGGCCATGTTTTATGGCCGAATGACCCCAAAATGACTCGTTCCCATCTACATGTCAATATTAACATTTATTACAAATTTCATGATGATCAGATGAACAGTACGATCTGGATTGAATTTTGAAATCAAGATGGCCACTGGCGGCAATGTTTTCTCTCCAAATGACCCCAAAATGACTCGTTCCCATCTACATGTCAATGTATGACAAATATCTTACAAGCATTACCATGATTTGTACGTTGCTTGACATTGAGTAATGGTTATGAATTTTTTATATTGTTAGACCGAATGTAAATATAGGTCAACATGTACAGGCGTAATTGTCTATTCTGTGTCCAACGTTTCGTAATGTATGAAACTCATCAACATAACTCTTGTTTTTCCCTGTGGTATATTTTAAATTCAGAGTCGTACTATTTTTGGATCAGTTTTAAATTTGCACACTGACGGGTGCGCGAAAAATAGTACTGCACAAATTTAAATACAAGTAAGGTCGTACAAAATATGAATGGAAGTACAGTAATGCCCTAAGTAATCGACTCCTTAACCACAGCAGAATTATGGGTAACTTTTCAGGATTTAGTCCGAAATATGGCTTGTTGCCATTCATCGGAAAGCTCTCGGGGAGAGCTTTCTAATGAATGGCAACAAGCCATATTTCCGACTAAATCCTGAAAAGTTACCCATAATTCTGCTGTGGTTAAGGAGTCGATTACTTAGGGCATTACTGCAGAAGCATATCCTGGGGATAACATAATCTCATGGATCATCTTCCAGCATTCCACATGCACAGATAACATTCAAGAGTTTAGTGTCATTTGTAGAATGAGGTCCCCAGAGGGTCAATTTAGTGACGCTATCCCACATAGTGGGCTAGCATCACTAAATTCATCCTCTGGGGACCTCATTCTGCTTAGGCCTCATCTTTGGAAAGTTTCTTTATTATCCAAATTTCTATAGAAACTTCTTCACTTTTTTTAGTTTAGTTTCTCTGTATCCCCAAATTGGCAGACACATTGCATAATCGAGGTTCCCAATTGGTGTACATCATAATATTCACCATTTGGGAACTACAAGCTGAGTCTATGTCTCCCACAGCTGATGAGGCCATGCAGAATGAGGACCCAAAGGGTGAAATTGGTGATGCTAGCCCACTGTGTGGGATAGCGCCACTAAATTCACCCCCTGGGGACCTCATGCTGCAAATGACAGGCACCTTATTCCCAGGCCTGACCATATGCCATGTTCTGTGAATATCTGGTTATTCATATCTCTGAATGCACTTGTTTTGTGTTAGCATTATCAGCATCGTTCTTGTTGGCACTTCAGGCATGGAATACTCCAACCAACATATTGCTTGTCGGCATAATGAAACATGACACTGCACAAAATCGTGTTTCCACAAACTGAACCGACTGACATGGAACATCCTCATAAATGTCTATGTTATCAGGAAAAGGAGTAGTAATCTTGAATCACTGAACTCCTGAATATTAGGTGGAGACACCAAGCAACTAAGAGCGCCAATTAAAAATCTAGATCCTGAGCGGAGGTGGTACTGATAAATTGTATTGTTTCCCTGATATACTTAACCCTTTACCCAACAAAACGGCCAAAAACGCCCAAATAAAGCTTCAACAGCCTAAAATATCTTCGGTCTGTCTCAATAACACCATACAAATATGGATATCATTGGAACCAGTTCATTGACCACATTGTGATAGTTAGTTATGCCCTGTGCCAATGCATTCTCTTATATATGTGAGTCGACCATAGGTCGCCTCGCATATATAAGAGAATGCATTGGCCTAAAAAAATTCTTTTTTAACACTTTTTACCATTTTTTCTTACATTCTTTAACAATTTTATAATTTGTTCAAACATTTTTTAACATTTTTTATAATATTTTTCTACATTCTTTGACAATTTTATCATTTTTAATATGTGTTAAGCCAATGCATTCTCTTATATATATGCGAGGCGACCTATGGTCGACTCGCATATATAAGAGAATGCTTTGGCCCAGGGCCGTTCTGTTGGGTAAAGGGTTAATCCCTAACTTTTTGTTGAATAATCCTTTAAAATAAATATACTGTTATATTATTCTTAATAAATCTGGCTGCTGAGTTTCTCCTGGCCAGGATCGTAAATGTTTCAGTCAGCAGTAAACGTATTTGTTTACAACAACTTGTTAACTTGTTTAAAGGTGTTTTTTCCTCAGTCTGACACTAAACTCACTCATTCTTTCTGTTCTATCTCTCTCCCTTCTATCTCTCTTTACGCTCTTTCTTATTCCCATTATCCTGCATTCATTCACTATTATTTTCTTCCAAATATTATATTTAATAAACCTGGATGGTAACCATGCACAGATGTGCATCTCTACTATATTTTTCTACCAAATTCTTTCTTTTTTTTATTTGTTACCATCCAGATGTTTACAATCAGAGGGGAGAAGACGTATAAAAGCAAGGTATGCTTGTTGTCCGATCCCCTCTTCATTCACCCATGTGTACATGTATATGTGATGGTATTTGAAAATAATAAATTTTGTTTACACTAAACGTGTTTGTTGTGAAAGCGTGCTGGTCCTTCTATGAAGGAGAAGATTTTTATTTTGTCAACCATCCAAGCCCCCAACTGAAACTTGTTATCTTCTTCTATGAATGTTTCTACCACCGACTTCAGACTTCGTTGTATGTGTCCTTATAATTCATTGCATGTGTAGCAGTAGATCTGGATGTACAATTTGTAGGTTCACATGTTGTGCACCAAATGTGAATACTGTATTCTCTTCATCATCACTCCTCCCAAGGCATACAACACTCCTTACATTTAGCAGAGACTGCTTCGTGAAAGAACAATTTACTATAATTTTGCCTGAACATGATCAAATTTCAACAAAGGGCCATAACTGGTAAAAATTGGATGCCAAACCTCAAAATCGTACCTGTATTTTGTTGTAGCAAACCTACATACCAAATATCATTTCATTTAGTTGAGTAGAACTAAAGTTACATCCGGAAACAAAATATAAACGGATGTACATACAGCTTGGAGAACAGACCAAAAACATAATACGTCCCTTTAAAAAAAAAAAACATTGCATTAAAAGGGACAACATTCTTTTGAAAGCTCTCTTGATTGCAAATGACATGACAGATACATGTACCTGTGTGAACTGACAGAAAATCAGTATCAGCATATCAGCCCTCATAATTGTCTACGGCAATCAGCAATGCCGAAGCCATTTGCTGAAGTAAACTGAGCCATGGGCCCACAGCAAAGGGTTGCCATAGCAAATTGCCGAAGCCAAACAATCTGAATTAAAAGGGCTGGCACATGGATCACTACAAACCTTGCGAGCTATAGAAGTGGCATGTTTCTCCGTCGAGTCCTTAGCATTCTTCTCATATGTAGACCGATTATACTTAAATTCATTCGCCTGAAAGTATAGACACAGATTTAATTTTTTTTCCCCAAAGTAAAATGCATATTATATCCACCCATCAATAAGCCCCGGGGCCGTGAATGTTTATATCCACCCATCAATAAGCCCCGGGGCCGTGAATGTTTATATCCACCCATCAATAAGCCCCGGGGCCGTGAATGTTTATATCCACCCATCAATAAGCCCCGGGGCCGTGAATGTTTATATCCACCCATCAATAAGCCCCGGGGCCGTGAATGTTTATATCCACCCATCAATAAGCCCCGGGGCCGTGAATGTCTATATCCACCCATCAATACTAGTAAGCCCCGGGGCTGTGAATGTTTATATCCACCCATCAATAAGCCCCGGGGCCGTGAATGTTTATATCCACCCATCAATAAGCCCCAGGGCCGTGAATGTTTTGACATAAAAACTTGGGACTGCGCTTGCCCTCTGAGGTCCGCCACATGCAAAATCTCAGTCTGCATTCATACAAGTAGTGCTAATCAGATCTGTTAAGTTTTGAAAATTGTCATCCGGGGAATGTTTGCGGGAGGTATGGTATACCCAAATATGCTCATGACTCATTTTAAAAAATAATTGATTTTCATCTTTTTATTTAAAAGATAATATAATTTTGTGAGTTTCTATGTGTGTTTATTTTAGACTGATGGGTGTATACAGTAGACAAATTTCCTTTGATGTTAACTAGCTTGTGATATTGGTAGTTCTGGATGCTAAAAACAGCATAATAACAACCGATAATAACAAGCTGGTTTTAGTCGAAGGAAACTTGAACTAACAAATGCATAGCTTACACTTCAGGTAGTTGTGGCGACAAAATGGCCACTAAATATATAGGTTCGCAACCTATATGGAAGTAGTTCACTATTATTCCAAGAGGATGGTTGTCACATTTGACTCTTTGGAACTTGGGGACAATATATATATATTTAGTACTCAAAGCAGGGTTTATAAATTTTAACCATGTTTATTTTTTTAGAATACAATTTAGAATACAATTTATTATATGATCTACAGTGAAATAGCTCTAATCGGTCGGGATATAAATGGCATATTAATCGCTTGTCCCAGCGAGCTAATAACAAAAATATTATTTGCTTTTCATATTAGCCTTCATTACGTTGCTATCGATGACGTAAATGACATTATCTATTTCTAAGATGCGATAGTCTGTACTGTACTCATCTCTTATGGGAAAGCATGTTACAGAGCGTTATCGAGCTTCGTATAGTTTTTTAATCTGTGAGCCAGAGATGAGTCAATCAATTGGCGATCAGCTGATTCTTGTTCCTCTACATTTAATTCGGCAAAACAATCGCCAAAAAGAAATAATTGTAAATTGAAATAACAAAACCGCATATTATAAAAAGGAAACCTACGGCTTTTGAATAAACACGAGAATTATCATTCGTGGGTACAAGCAAATATTCATTTGCCGCTCGATTAAAATTGGTATTTGCTTGCTTGTACCCACTCATGATAATCTCGTATTCAGTCAAAAGTTGTAGGTATCCTCTATTTACTCTGAAATTTCTGATGAGTGTTGTTCATATTATTCATTAATTAAAGAGAGAGGCAGATTGTTTTCTCACATCAGAGACATTTAAGTAGCAATGCATACAAAAAGGGACGTTAGGACTTTCCTGTAAGAAATTACAGACGAGTAGGAATATTCAATATAACCGTATACCATCAGCCCTTCAAATTGGCATTTTTCTATCACAGCATTTCTTTAGAACTACATGAAATTCTATATTGGCTTCTACTGCTTTTTCTACGGCATTGGCTGTTGCCGTACGGTAGCTAATATTGAGGGCTGTACCATGGTGTTGTTTAACTCTTTACCCAACAAACCGGCCAAAACCGGCCAAATAAAGCTTCAACAGCCTAAAATATCTTCGGTGTGTCTCAATAGAACCATACAAATATGGATATCATTGGAACCGGCTCCTTGACCACATTGTGATAGTAACAGTTATGCCCTGTGCCAATGCATTCTCTTATATATGCGAGTCGACCATAGGTCGCCTCGCATATATAAGAGAATGCATTGGCCTAAAAAAAAACTTTTTTTTAACACTTTGTACCATTTTTTCTTACATTCTTTAACAATTTTATAATTTTTAATGTGTTAAGCCAATGCATTCTCTTATATATGCGAGGCGACCTATGGTCGACTCGCATATATAAGAGAATGCATTGGCACAGGGCCCTTCTGTTGGGTAAAGGGTTAAGACGAGAGGCCGATCACGATCGGCAGATGTTTAACCCATACCTTGGCGATAGCGACTAGCCATAACTGATAATTTGTCAAAGATATGATCACAGGAATTAATCCATATATCAGTACCCAACTTGAAATCAAAAGCTCAAATAATTTGTCTTAAGAAAGGGTTAAAGGTGGGGAGGAGTAGTTTTAAATCTCTTAACTCTGTCCCTATTCACCCAAGGACCTCTCACTGTGAGATCCAATGGTTTAGTGATTACGGAGGACATGTTCACACGGCACAATCGTTTCGACGATTCTACGACCAATTTCACGATTCTGCGGCTTGACAACCACAGTGCTACAGCAGTTTAACGATTCTGCAACCAGGCTAATGCGATAAACACGAAAAAAACGTTAAGAAATGAATAATTCCAGAAATACGGACATATATGTACCATATATTATATTTCTATTAGGTACGGCGATCTTCGATTCGATAATCTGTAAAGAGTTCAGCACTAGACAGTTAGCACAACAATACATAATCTTTGACACAAATAGACCGGTAGTTTTGGTTTTACACACATCACTGTGTGAAATTCCATCTTTAGAGTTGAGAAAATATATATAATGTCCTATAAAATTGAGTGGAAACCAAATAATAACATAGCCATACGTCTTTGGTGATTTTACACAACTAATGTTCACCTCAGTTCTATGATTGATGGCGGTGTGTCCATATTTGCGGGGGTATCATCGCACTCAATTGACAACGCCGAGTAGTCAACTATGACGACGATTGTGCGACCAGCAAATGAAATTTAATTAACTTGTGCTCACGAGAAGTCGTTTTCTAATGAATGACATGCTCATATATAGACATGAATACGCATATTAGTCACGCGACCTCATGGCTACGAGATTAAGACTCTTTTATTTGGAGCCAGCTGAGGAAAATAAAGTGATGTCGAATCGTATATTGCTATACTGTACAGGTTTAACTTCCATATTTGTGCACCACACATTACATGATTTAAATTGCCTTTCCGCCTATCCAACTTTCCTTCCGTCTGTCTGTACGCCTAACTAGCAGCCGACTCACAATGCCTCGGTATTTTCTTAATTATCGCCAACATGTCTTATTCTCAGTTGCGTTGTTGTATCGATGGTGGGGAGTGATCGCAACAATCGAAGATCGCCGTACCTAATAGAAATATAATATATGGTACATATCTGTCCGTTTTCTGGAATTATTCATTTTTTAATCTCTCTCCCTCTCTCTCTATATATTCTCTCTATATATATATATAGAGAGAGAGAGAGGGGGAGAGGGAGGGAAGGGAGAGAGAGGGGAGAGAAAGAGGGAGAGAGGGAAAGGGAGGAAGGGACAGGAGAGGATGAGGGATAGATACTATCTAATGAGTTTATTCGAGCTGATCATTAATGAACCGACTTTAATGGACGAGGTTAATAAATTATTTGCATATAATTGGGACGAATTTGAAATCCACTTTATCACATTTTAACAAGGAAAACGAGCTAAAAAATAAACTGCGATTAAAACAAAAATAATATTGATTTCCTTACCATAACACAAGAGGAAGTAAAGATATAGTAGAGGCTCTTATGTTCTCCCGTGTGCATTTTGTGAAGAAATATAGCGACTATGCTAGTGATGTTGCCTGATAATTGAATTGTTGGAAAAAGAATGTTAGACACCTGGGGGTCGCGACTGGGCCAAATTATGACGTCATCAATATGGCCGCCGTCCGAATTTAAACAGCAGATACATGGTACGTTTTACCCAATTCTAGCAGAAAGTTTCAGATGTACCATTGAATATCTCTACATAAAGGTGATTATAGTGTATCAGCCATTCTTTTAATCGAAAAATGTCCGCTATTCGACAAAGATGGCGGCCAATATGGCGACCGGAAGTTGGAAATTTGATGATTTTTTGCACATGCACCACTAATCATTCGCCTACGTTCGAAACTGGTGACGAACAGAAACTTGTTTTCTTCTTTAATGTAATATATAATCATTTGGGCAACATATTGTAATGTTTTTTGCATCTCATCCTGACCCATTTTCTAAAAAATGAGAATTTAGAAAATGGTGTATAAAATTTCACCAAAAATGCTTCTGGGATTCTAAGCAAATTTTGAATGGAAATGAGCAATATTTGACAGAAGAAGTTAAAAGAACATTTAATTTAGAGCGATTAGCATCCCATTAGACCAACTATGTGCAATTATATCCAGGATGGCGGCCAAAATGGCGGTCAAATTAGAGTGAAAATTCAAAAATGCCCATTTTCACCGATAATGTTGAGTTTATTAGGCAGATGTGGACGAATTTGAAGCATATAAGTGACAAACTGTAACTTTCTGCTAAAATAAAGAGTGCACATAGCAATGCTTTGAAACGAAGCTGACAATAGTATGAAATGCTATCATGCTTTATAACTGTAAGCTAATCACCAATATCAAAATGGTTCATCCTCATCAATTTCCTCATCGCTGTCATACTGTATGCGGGTTATAGAAGTATTGGCACAGTCAGAAGCATTACCATCACACGAACATAATTCAGTACAGGGTAGATCATTACATTTGCACTTGCATCTCTTCGTCTTCGTCTCACATCTGCTTTTAGAGCAGTTGCATCGGATAAGCTGCATGATTGCACTCGGTGCAGGTGGGAGATCTGTTGTTTTTGGCTCAAATATATCATCATTCTTCACCCATCCAAATTCTTCTGCGTCAGGGATTCTCTGTCGCGCGGTTGTTGCACTCCACCAAATGAACGCCTGCAGATGTGCCCTCCTGATACCCTCTAGAAGAGACGATCGCGTTGGTGGTAGCTTATCGGACGCAGCCTGTTTCTTGCTGAAAAGATACCACCTAACCTCCGCGACTGAATTGAAATTCCTCCCTGGTGCGTATACGTTACAAACATATATTTCCAGCGCATTTATCATCTTATCAGACAACCCGTTAACGTCAGATCCGAGTTCTGCGAACGCCTGTTTTATCCCGTCATCGGACTTGATGAATATAGACCACATAGTGGATTTTCCTTTTCCGGAGAAAGACCCAGTAACATCAGCCCCCGAGAATGCGTGAAACCCAACGATACCTTTGAGTTCTACAGGTGACAGTTGACTGGAAATATCTCGCAAGTTTACCTCCCTGTATAACTTCCCTTTACCAGTACAAAAGAGAATTGATGCGGGCATCAAGTTTATGTTTGAAAGAAACAGTACGAAGACATCAGTGTCTGGAGAGAATACGCTTATGTTTGTCGCACCATTTTTCGTGGCATGTGCGGCGTGTAACACCAACTTTGTATCGGCTTCCTCTTGGTCGCTCGCGAGAGCTGTTACATCGACGATAGCAACTGTTGACAAAACTTCATCTCGAAAAGCAACAACAATATTTTGTCCAGTACTTGCACAGGTCGATACAAGATACTTTGCCAAATATACCGACAACTCGTCTTTCGTCCGCGTGTCTGAAAGTAATTTCTGCATGGAAGTACTCGACAGTTTCGTTTTACCGTCAATGTGGTACATCACGCTCTGTGTCCGTCCTAATCTCTTTTCCCGTGTGGCTGTTTTCAGTGAGTTCTCAATATCGTAGCGGTCAAACACCACATGTGTTTCATCAAATTTTCGGTGAATAGTTTCGTAGAAGAAACGCGCCAGATCATCACAGCTCGCAACCCATGTGGGCTTTTTTAATGCCTGAACTTCGGCCATTGCGTCGACTATAGCTGCGCTTCTAGATACAGGATCAACATTAGGTATATCCCTGCATTCCGAAACTGATTGATCGGCCGATGAATCTTCGTGACTCTTTGGTGGAACCTTTCTTGAAATTTCTTCTAGGATTTTCATGAGGGCGCTTTTGTTCCCACAGTGCAACAACTTCCCATCCGCCGAAAACAAAGACCTCGGGACCACAGAAAGTTCATATTTTCCTATACAATCCTTCAGGTCGATCTCAGTTCGGGATCGTGCAACTATCAGCATTCGAGCAAATAACCCACGATCTTCTTTCAGTTCAAACACAATTCCGCAATTAGTTACTTTCACCTTTTTTGCATTATCCTTCCACGTTTTTAGTTTTGCCTTTTTCATCGGATCAAATACACTTGGTCCCGATTTTCTGATTCGATTATCAAGGAAATCTTCAAATAATTCCTGTCCCTTCGATTCAAGATTTAGCAAACTGGAAGAAATTTCCGGAGACATAACCGCCTTAGTGACGATGTTCAACAGGTCATCATTTGCATACGTGAATGGATCGATGAACTGTTGGAATGTTTCCACGAGTTGTGCAACATTCCTCTCCTCGCGTGAGGTGACAGTAGTTGATAAAGAATGGTGGCGTTTTCTGTCGGTTGTTGAGATTGCTGCCATCTTAAATGCCTCCCGTGTAAGTTCAGACAGCTGAGGCGAAATTAAGAAGAAACGATTTCTTGCTCGTTCGTTGAGAGTAATACCGGTTATCCCGCCAGCGACCTTCATCCATCGGTTCAGATGCTCCAATGCATGGTCCGCCCCGATGGCACAGAATGGGACGTTACTTGTATTGACTACCCAGTTTCCTGAAATAAATTCTTTGTAGATCTGTGGGTCCGATTTTGGCAAGTTCCTCATTTCGGCCAAATACAATGGAATCAATCGGGAGTAACACAGTTTGTCTAATGCGAAAAAGTATTTACAGAAACTCTCCAGGGAAGACAAGTGCAACTCCCAGTCGCCAGTGTGAAATGCACTGATAAAAATGAACATTATTTCGACCATTCTCATGTACTGCATAATCACCAAGCGCATCGGCCGCGATGATGCATCCGTGTCCGTTCCACACTCGCTCTGATGGCTGCTTTTTTTGATGACGTTGACCAATTTTGCGTGTGAAGCTTTCAGATGTGTGTAGTCGTTGCATGTTTGATGGACATTCGTGATTGCATTCGTGAGATCCTCACATGAGTTACCATCAAGTGAGCTCTGGTACAACTGAAATAGTGCTAACCAAGTAACTAAGTGGGCATTGATTGCCCGTCGAACATGGGTGCCTTCCAGAATCTGTTTTGAAACAGTAGAACCATATACACCAGATTCTATCCAAATCGATTCGATTCCGCTTCCATCTATGAGGGACCCGATCGTTCTTAACATAGCCATCACTATGTGCAACTCTCCAGGTCGAAGTATAAATTCAGTTGAACAGTCCACTCTGTGACATTGCAAAAACTTAGCTGGTTTGTAAAGTCCCAAGTCAAGAGTCACAACACATTTACGTTCAGGCCCGAGGATGATGGTGTTTATTTTTTTACAATATTTCAGCGCCGCTAGTAACGTTCCATTATCAGTTGGTGTGTTCGGGATGATTGGAGGCATCGCCACCTTGGTTAGTGGAAGATTTTTATACAGAAGTTTATACAGAAGTTTAACCTGTCTGGAAGTTAAACAAGATGACACGGTCAACTGCCCCAATGTACGCACACGCTGATCTACCGAGCTGATTTTTTCAGCACTTGGAATAGATACTTTTGTTCCAACAATTAACAAACGGAAAAATGTCAGGACTTCTCCTGGAACAAATTCTCCAGATTCTGTCAACGAGCCTGCGAATTTCCAATTTTCCCTGTGTAAGATGGAGCGTCGTAACAATTTAGCACAATCAGTGATAACTTTGCGGTCTGTTTCCTCAGTATCCGGTTCAGTGATGTGTTCAACGAAAGATTCATCCCTTGTAATTTTGAGAGAAATCATGTCTGATTGATTAACTCGCGATGATTTAGACACAACAACATCAGCGATCTCACTTATTATTAGGCATTTGATTCTCCTCCTATCATAATTCTGAATGTTAGAACCACGTGCTTCCAAAATATTATTAAAAGTTTTCTCCAGATCCGCCATACTGAAAACTCCACCTTCGCTGAGATCGCGTTGCAGTCCAGATAAGAACTCCATTTCTGTCTGACCGTCAGTGTTGGAACTGCAGTCAGTTTTCTTTTTCTTGCGTTTTTTGTTTTCAACATTATCAGTCCAACACTTTTTGTGATATAATACGTCGTTAGCATGGGCATCACTGGTGGCAATAGCGGAATGTAATCTCACCAGAAGTATTTTGTTGCCACTTGCTTCAACCGCGATTTTCAATTTCTCTCCAGCATTATCACTCTCAATCCGATGTAGTGGGTACTTACGCGTAGCTTTACTTTGACAGAAGAAACAGTTCTTTTTGCAGTAAGTTGTCACAGTTGAGCGAGTAAAACGTTTTTTCGAAATCGCCGACTTCGATTTTCTGCTCCCAGCTTTAGTCAGAGTTAATAACTGGTAGCATAATCTGTGCCATGGAACTTTTCTAGTACGTAGAGTATTTTCATCCAAGCCCTCCAGCCGTTCGTTTGCAGTGTAATATAACGCTTCCCCGGTCGTTGCTCGTTCTTTTATAGCCAGCAAAACCTTTCCGTAAGCGCTGGGTTCCTTAGCAATTTCATCTGTGCGTCCAGGGTCCTGGCATACTAGACAAAGACTGAAGTCGAACTTGTGTTTCTTCGCCGGTGGTTCACCCTGAAATATAAGTATACAGGCTATAAGGAATGTGTTACATCATATAACAATTTATAATGATATGAGTATCATTTTTAGATGTATATGGACTATACGCGCACTAGACATGCTCTATGAGTGAGATCACTGAGTCGCTACCATATTGGATCCATCAAGCCCCCATTCCGCGGTTTAAGTACTACAGGTCAAAGTTCTGGAGTAGCATTCCATATATGAAGTTTTGAACTCCAGAACTTTGATATGGGCTGGATGGACCCAATATGGTAGCGACTCAGTCATTTCGCTTATTCAGACAGTTTTCTAATGTGGTATCATATCCATATATATGCACGCAGGAACATCGTGTGTAGTTTTCAAAATAGCCATTGTCTCCAATTTGGCTTAACCAACAGTCAAAATAATTCTCAATAAAGCAATCGATTTACAAATTGCATTCGTATCGGGAAATTGCAACACCGACAATGAAATTATTGGTGAATCGGCTTTCCGTAGTTTTTTCGGGGAAACGGGGAGTTCCTTTACTTCGTGTAAGTTTATAAGACGATATTATGGGCTAAATCGGCTATTGTCGGGTTATTTGCTGTTAGTATGGAGGGACAGATGTATTTTGGTTAGCGATATGGCATATATATGATGTTATACTCACCATTACGAAGAATATTTCCAATGTTTATATAGTTTAAACGCTTTCCGCCAGAAGACTTCTGTGTTACCGTGACGTCACTGATGTATGGTGCACCGTTTTATCAGGAAAACGAACAGTCAATGTATATGCTTGAAGCGCTGTATGAATCCCAATGTCGAAATCATGAACCTTTTCCTTTCGTACACAACATTGTAAGCGCCGACGTTTAGATGCCGTGTATTCCAAAAAAAAAAGTAATTGGGCTCTACAACACTTGGCGTCAAGGTTTTGTAAGTCCGTTCTCTTGAATTTTCATCTATGAAGAAGGTTGCGTTATTCAAAATTATTCATATTCAATCGGAACATGGCAGGTTTCCACCACCAGAGAGCATATTCACCCACCAAGAATAACTTAACTCCCACTTAAAAGGCGTTATCCATGAATATATTTGACAAAATTGAATGATTTAACTATTTTGTCCGCCATCTTGGTCGCCATATTGGATGAAATTGTACACTCTATTTAAGTTTTGGTGGAAATCCCCCATGTCAACAATTTGTGTACCCTTGTTGGTATCATATTCTGCTCGTTTCCATTCAGCTATTGTCTAGAATCCCAGAAGTAAATTTAGTGAAATTTCATACCGTGTTTGGTTAATTCACATTTATTTAAATATGCGGTCGGATATGATTATGAGTAGAACATATTATGTTGTAGAAATGATTGTGTAGTATAATTGATGAAAATTTAATTCGCTAACTGTGACTAGTTTTAAAAAAAAGTTAATTATTTTGGAGGTATGTGTGAAAAAATATCGATTTTTCAACTTCCGGTCGCCATTTTGGCGGCCATATTGGTTCTTGGGTACCATGTTTTATGTCTAATTAAAGTACTATATAATAGTAACACAAATGTATAGCACTTTTATATATTGTGTTAGAAATACTCTCTCAGAAGTTGATCAAACGGACTCAGTGACTGTTGTGAAATTTGCTCGGCGGCCATCTTGATGACGTCATAAATCGCCCCAGTCGCGACCCCCAGGTGTCTAACATGTGTTTTCCAACGCTGGAGATGTCAGGCAACATTAATAGCATGGTGCCTATATTTCTTCACGAAATGCACACGGGAGCAAAAAAATGGACATAAGAGCCTCTACTAATACCTTCAAGACAAAATAATGTTCCATTTTAAATGTGTCTTTTCATGTCGTTGTTGGTTCCTATTGTCTATTTGAAACTCTGTTGAATACGAAGTATAAGGCCATACACACTTAATAGTTCGTTTCTCAGGGATCGCCGCGTCCCCCAAAAACCTGCGCCTCCCCCTTATTTATTGGCACCTATAAAATAATAAATATATAAATACCGCATGTCCCAAACCGCCCCAGACCGATAACTTCGTCTTGAAACTTTACGCAAACTGCAAATCTATCCGGACTGCAAATCTATCCGGACTTTACATTCACAAACAAGGGCGGATAATTCTGACGAACTTCCTGTTTAAAATAATAACAAAATGGCGACTTTGGTGAACATTTGTATCGTGCAGAATGCGTCGGAAGGCAAATGGACAATTATATCAGACAACAGATCAAAAACTGTTCCTCAAATGGCTGATGATTTCATGTCCACGAAAGACATTGACGATGATTTTGACCTGGTTGTTTCAAAAACGAAAACGGGGCACTTTGACACAGTTGCAGGAGATATCATGATCATCATCATGATCATCAATCATCATGTTTTCTGAAGTCACGCAATTTTTCGGACGATAATTTCAAATTCGAGTGACCAAAGAAGATGTACCAGAGAATAAATCGGGAGAAGTAGTTGATGTATTCTCGGTGCTGATGACAAGTTGCAAGGAGGTGGTGTTGCCCAGTAAGACAAATGGGAAAAACAAACGTAACAAATTGTGGAATTCATTCATTGACTGGTTGAAAACAAAGTGGGCTTCCGAAAGGTTAGCGTTGACAGTGTGGGTCGGCAATATGTGGCTATTGTATGTAATGCACTCTGGTTTGTGGATCAGCACTATTCCAAACTTCAAGATTTTTATGAAAGTCTGTGATTAATTAGAAAATAAACCTTTTATTTCATAAATTATTGTTGTGATTTAATATTATCAATTCATGTGTAGTCCAGTGGAACTCCTTCCAATAAAGCTTGATCTGGCTGGTGGTCACCCTGAGTTACATCAAATTTCACCGATGTAGTTTACACATCTTCTGCCATGAGTGAATAACTCAAACTGTTTCCTCTATACAACTTTATTACAAATCTAGATTATTAAGGGGATATATGATGGTCAGCTTCCCTGCTTCAGTATATTGCCCATATCCAGTATTATTCCTCATATCCAGTATTATTCCTTAATATGGGACTCCGATAAATATTATATATATAAATACCTGCCTCACCACAAAATTAATTTGAAAAAAATAATAAATATAAATAACTGCCTCCCTCATCACTTTGAAAAAAAAAATCCCTGAGAAACAAACTATTAAGTTTATATGGCCTAATGTTACAGATGAAGATTAGCCGGAATGCGAAAATACAAATTAGTGTTGTCGAGTAAGTTTTGTACAGTTTTCAAGAAAATGTATCAAATAAAATTCATACTCTATGCATAATAGTCTAACATACTCATTTATAGTCACTAGTCAGAGATTGGCTTGAGTTTACGGCCCGTATCAACATATGTTTTACACGATCATGTGTGCCACACGTTGCCCAATCCACTATCCGTAAATTAATTTGATTACGTCTTGTACACGGCAATTCGTAATCCAACATTAAATTAAATTTATATCAAATTACTAACTTTGATTTTATGATAACCTATTAACCTGAACGTTTACATAAAACATCTTCACTGAACGTAGGCCTACTTATTTTCCTATATATTATCAATATTAGATCGTTGTTATTACTGGGAATTTATTGAAAATAACGTACAGTACCCATTTAACGTACCGTAATCAATTTAACAATTAAATCTATAACCAGTGAAAATGATATTCTATAATGATATATTTATTTTTGATTAAAATCTAAAATATAATTGCTTTGCGCAGTTAAGATTTGCCTCGAGATATGACAATTCTATGACATTTATTTCCACTCAACTTCCCACGATCTTAATTCTTACCTCATTTGAAGTATGTACACACCAGTAGGGCTGGGCGATATTGGCCCCAAAAAATATCGCGATATTATGGTGACAACATCGCGATACACGATATTATCACGATATTATTTTGGTATATTACAATTGGTAAGTACAATGTACAATATATTCAATATGTCATGAATAAAGTTTGCACAATACATCCCTACGTTTTATTTACGATTTGTGGGTCATGAGAGGTCGAGTAAATGTGTATTGAACAATTATCAGTAACATCACAGTATACATGTATATAATGCCCACTCGTCTGCAATAATTGCCAGTTTGCCGACTGAGAAGCAATAACTGTGAAACAAAGAGATATAATCATATAACATGGACCACGTGCGTTTTTGCGCACATTTTTTAGAGTGATATCCCTTCGACCATAGCGCTCAACACCATGCACACATTAAGCACCGCATTCAGTTTCAAATTTCCATTTTATTAAATCGTGAGGAATTGGATGTTTGCGAGACTATTTATCAGTGGTAATTGGTAGATGGTAGCACCGTGGGACTTCAATGTCCATATACGACAGCCCTGGGAATTAGCGCCGACAATGCCACAATGGGCAGTGCCGATGCAAAAACAGACGTGAAATGAATTTGCGTCGGCATTTTTTTAGCTGAGGAAAATAAATATAGACAATCATGTTCAACTAGTTTGTGAATTTGACATTTGTTGAAGCGATAGCAATGCCCGTATCCATACGGCACATGTCCACAAAATCATTTTACTCGCAATTTGCACACATTGAGACGATCACCTAGACTAAGTGTGGTCAATATAAAATCTGACATCGTAATCCGTCTCCAAGCAACCGGTTACGGTTGATAGAGCAAGCTGCACCAACTTGAAAGGAGGTCATTGTGCCAGTCGCATGCGCGCAACATACCAATCTCACAGTGAAGCCAACTGATGCGTATTTCCGGGAAGTTCCGGAAGTTTGGGACTATTATACTTACTCTAACTTCGCTGTTTGTTGGGACCATATGATGGGTTTCAACTTACATGGAGAATATTACAACTTGGGACGGTATTACGATATTTTTATTTCAGACGATATTATTGACGATATCAAAATTCAAACCGGCTATACCCGATATATCGTCATACCGCCCAGCACTACACACCAGTCAGGTTTACCCAATTAAAAATACTACTGCAACAAAACACCCCATGTTAATAATATACCGGCAAATTGGCGTCCGAACCGGGGGATCAGGGTCATAAATCAGACGTATCCGTATAGGTTATTTTTCTTATTTTGGCCACTTTCGGGACCCACCAACCCAGTGTTCTACTATGTTATGTATGTATACGTTTTTACTGCAATTTTCCTGGTATCCATCTCTTTTATTTTTATTTTTTTAAAGTGTTGCTCATTATTTTCAGTTTCAGATAACCACACCCTTTATTTCTTTCGAAGAATTTTAACTAATACTTTCATACAAATACGTTTATAAAAGTAACTAAACCGGTCCATAATTTTCGATGACATCTTTATATGTAGGGCCTACCTGCTAATCAGAATATGACTAAAAAAAACTCATGTTATGGTAGGCTAAGTGGTGACATTTTCGAATGAACAAGTCAACTTTACAAAAATTATAAAACCGCTGGGTGCACTAAGAAGGAAAATGTTCAGGTACATGTAAGTTGGGCATTTTGTCATGTTCTAATCTAAGAATGCTCGTTTAGCGACAAATCTCTTATGTGACTTGGTCTCTATATCTTCACATGTGGGGATCAGTAAATACACAGTACTGTATTGAGTCCAGGACATGTGCATTGTACAACGAAGGCACAGTTCCAAACATTGTTGATGCAGCATACATGGGCAGAACTAAGCTGCCTGATCAGTGACAGATACGTCGTATACAAATGAAAATTACCGTTCAACTAGTCGCACAATCGTCGTTGTCATGGTCGAAGCGGGGCGTTGTCAAATAGTTGACATTGTTACTGCATTTCTGTGTTTAGTTTAATCGAATATTGGGTCAACAGAGGTACGAATTTGACAAATAATACATTTATGCTTATCAAAGCTTACGTTGGATGTTAATTTTCGCACTGTTGATGTCCCCTTGTAGCCCAAGAAATGACTGGTTCGATCTGATTATCCAGATTTGACCGAGCCGATTGTGACTCATTTTATGTATAGATCTCATCTTCGTATGAATTCCATGAGTCAACCTGGTGGATCTGCAAAGTCTACTCAACACAAAGAATACAAGAAGAAGCCCACTTTTATTGTCCCAATTCAGTAAAAAGTCCCTTTATCTAAGTTTGTCATAAAATATCACATATAATAAGGTCGCAGAATCGTTAAACTGCCGTAGCACCGTGGTTGTCAAGCCACAGAATCGTGGAATTGGTCGTAGAATCGTCGAAACGATTGTGCCGTGTGATGTTTAGGAGTTTAAGTTAACTCATTGGAAGCAAAAGTGATAAATCCCTATCTTTGCCACTTTTTACATGCCAGATATTCAAAATTTATTCACTTCTAAAGAGAAATAATAATTTGTTGACAAGCCAGACTGCTTAGAACGACATACATGTAGGGGATTCCATCTCATATTTAAATGGTACTTTAATTACCCCCCCCCCCTTCCCCCATTCTCCCCAGTTATTTGTTTATCAAACATGGACAGATATAAGATCAGATCTGACCTGTGTATTAAATAAGATTAAGTGTTTCATAACAGGGGTGTATGGTTTTCAAAAATATATGTAGTTTATAGAGCTGAAACGGTTGACCCATTCTTCTAACCGGTTAACCATCGGGGTTAGCCGGATTCCAACCGGTTAACCGCTAATTTCTAGCGGACTTCTCTCACACTAATTATGTCGACATTATACCATGCTCCAGGGACAAACCTAGGTGAGAAATAGTAGCTGAGATAAAGACCTTATTCACGACATTTAACGATATTCAAAAACATGCATTCACTGTTCTTTTGCTGGCTCTCGTGATGGGGAATGAGCAAGTGAAATTTGTGAATCGCTTACTTGCCGTGATCAGCATATGTTTGGGCATTAGTAAAACGAGTAACAATAGTATGGGTATTGGTAAAACGAGTAACAAAACTATATATTAAAGATCTGTAATATATCATTATCATTGGTATATCCTCCAATGAATTATATATAAAGACAAGAAAGTAATAACTATAGAACAAAAAGGAAGGTCAGTTAGGTCAGACTCGCAGTCCTATTCAGTATTCGAGCTATTCGTCGGTATAATGATCGCGGACACTAGTGTTGGAAGGTTATATAATTTACGTTTCGTTTTTTTTGGTAAAAAAAACCTCGGTTTCGGTTTTAGTATGCAATCACTTAACAGATAGCAATTACTGCCAAATTGAGTGTCAATTAGTCCCACAGGCACAACCAGTTACAGTAGGGTCCTGCGAATTGGATATTTTGATCGAATCGAATATCGAATCGAATTCACGAAATCGAATCGAATATCGAATATCGAATCAAATCATATCTGTGTGTTGCATTCTCAATTAGGTATGTTTTGTCAACGATTAGATTATTTGTGAAACGTTCTATGAACTACATGCATGAAGTACCATCAGAACTTATGTGGCGATAAACCGTCGTTTGATATACTATTAACTTCAATTTATAATTGTCAAGAAAACAAAGCAGATTAAAACGTCCATGCGGCCATCACAACGATTAATATATTACCACTAAACGGATTATCAAACTAAAATCACACGAAATTTCTACAGTTTGCATGTACATGCAAAATTGCAAATCGGCATTCGGAAACACCCGTTGTTATAAACTTGAAGACGCAACAACAGTCGCAGTGTAGCCTCTTCATGTATTGGTTGATGCTTCTTGAACATATGATTCCATTGATGTGTCATTGTCCCAGATAGGGCTGCACAGTATCCACCTTCACAATACGGACTACGGTATTAAAATCAATACCGCGGTATGACTAAATACCGTCAAGAATAATGTCCAAACATTTTTCTAGTTAAGACCCTTTGCAACATGCAGTACGGAATTCAATATTCACGTGTGAATGCAGTGTCACGCGGGCACGCGAAAAGAAGACAACACAATGCATGTCGCGTGTGATCTTAACAATATTATGGGGTTCTACTGACGTCGCTTATGCAAAAAACAAAAAAAACAAACAAGTAATTAGTTCACAATTTTTATTTCATAACAAAGCATATTATTAAAACAAAACAGTGAATTACATGTTTGCCGCGAGAAACGACAACATATTGACCTTTTCTGGTTTCAGGCATTAACACTTCAGTGCAAAAATCTGCCCCGACTTACTGATTAAGCACTCAGAAGGCACACTTGTGACACATATACAGAGATATTTTCGCGCGAATTCGGATAATGTTGGATATTATTTGCAATTCATTTTCCACCACTCCAATGGATTGTCGTCAAATTGATATGTCTTTTGGTTTGTTTTCTAAAAAATTATACCAAGAGGGGATTTAAGTCCAGATCATACTAAAAAGGTCCCCAAGCAATACGTATTTATCCGTGGTGTCTCGATATTGGATAAACATTAGCACGAAAACAATTGTGAGAGTATAGTTTACATTACATAATTGTATGGATGGCGACCTAGTCTAATTATTGCTTTGTGTACACTAATTTGAACTGCATATGAGACGACTATAAACACACATCCAATCAGCGTACTGCGTACAACGTGTTGGCACTGCCTTTGTGATAATTGATTTTCGCACTTTGCTGCAGTTCCGCTTTGGGCGACTGGCTCGTTATCGTCTCATCTCGCTGGTTATCGTTTCGTCTCGCTAGTTCTCATTCTCGTTCATTACTTACAGGCACGCTTTAGTGCCTCAGAATATGTATTTTATTGACATTTGCTGTCGTAATACCGACTAAAAGAAGAAAATATAGTGTGCAGCGGTATACTGACTATTCAAGAAATCCAATACTGACTACACGGTATTAAAAACAAAACCGCGGTATGACTAAATACCGAAAAAACCGTGAAGCCCTAGTCCCAGATGCTTGCGATTTATACACCATGCATATTGCATTCATCACACGTGCCTGCAGCTTTATCATGTTTAAAATAAACATGAATGATGGACGACATTTTGTCCATTGTAATAGAAAACTCCGAAACTGAAAGTCAACTTCAAAAGAGAACAGTGCCAACATGCACTTTTCGACACCAGGAACATGTGTTGTTTACATTCTCACCCATATTACATAACGCGGAATCGAAAAGACGATGGATAACGCTATCGGTAGCCCAGTCTCATAGCTATTATAATTTACCGCGTCGTCGGTCCATTGGCTATCTGCTAGCTTTTGCTACCATTTTAAAGCTATATAATTCAGACGTATTTAGTCGTCCTATCGTGGCTAATTGTTGGCTATGTACAATAAGAATTATAATGTGCATATATACATAATTTTCTGGAATTAAATGCCACAAACAGCTAAGATCGACATGTGTACTTTAGTCCAAGTCTTCTCGTACTAAAACCGGCTAAGATATTGGGATGGAGGTGCCGGTATTTAGTCCGAGTTCGTCCCGTATAGTCTCTTATGACACGACTTACGCCCAGGATCTGTGGCGGGAATCTGTGGTGTATTTTACTCGATTAACCTAGCAAATCAATACGTGATGCTATATACATCGGAAAGGGTGACATCTTATGGTCACAATGGTGTATAATAATCTAACTTTAATGTTAAATTACACATAGAATATTCCGGTTGATTGCCACAAACATCGCTTTGTTTCTCTGTTTGTTTACGTTTTAACTGAAAGCCGAATTGTTCCGAATAACTTCGGCATAATCTGCTGGGTATTCTAGTTTCCGTTTCTATATATAGTGCGGGGTTTTCCGAACAAAATGGCGAAAACCGATCGCCCCAAAGTCCAGTTTCCTATGTGCTTTGAGAACAATTCCCGCACTAAAAACATAATGACATAATGGAGGATCAGAACGGTAGTTTTGTTGACAATTTTCGCAAGCAACTTGTCAAAATTGGAGCAAATTAGAACTCTTACGTCTGACTTGCCATGCGTGTGATGTGCATTTTGACTTGTGTGTTGATAAAATAATCGGAGAACCGAATCACACAGTTTCGAAATATAGTTCTTCCGTTTCAGTGGGACTTTTCAAACTTAAGGTTCAAAATTTATACAAATTTTGTTTGATTTTTTGTGTGCTTAACAAGAGCAGTATATTGCCCTGTTCGCTTAGTATATATCTTAATTTCGCGGAAGTCCACCAAATGTGGGTGAAATGTAGCACCATATAAGGCATATTATTTATTCTAATGCTCGTTGTGTTTTAAACTTTGGGAGGGTTGTAATTCCCGTAATTTATTTAATGTATTACATTTATATCTCCAATGTTTAATTAATCTATTTATTTTTTATTTATTGACACACATAATTACGATTACAATGGAGAATTCATCGTAATTTGCGTTGTTAATCCAAAATCTACGGAATATTTTCAACGGAAAATGCCGAACACAGTTCGCGAGGTCAACTGAGTTCGCATACTTTAAAAAAATTGTAAACATTGCGATAAATGTCTCTTTTCGCATTAAATTACCGCTTTCAATTCACAACTGATGTGGATTTCAGATCAAATAGCATGTCTTCTGTTGAAAATATCCGTTTATTGTCGCAATTGTGATATTTTATTTCATATAATTGTGGTTTTATTTGAGCGGGTCAATAACGCTTAAGTCGTGTCATAAGAGACTATACGGGACGAACTCGGACTAAATACCGGCACCTCCATCCCAATATCTTAGCCGGTTTTAGTACGAGAAGACTTGGACTAGTGTACTTGAAACAGCCAATTTGAAACAGCCTACTTTTCCGTCATAGTATATTCGAAATTTCGAGTTGGCAATTTCGACTCGAATTCGAATCGAATTTACTTTCGAATCGAATCTCGAATATTCGCAGGAGCCTAAGTTACAGAGTAGCATGGGGCATCAATTTCCTTGATAAAAGGGAAGATCATTGAAGAAGTTAAAGAGGTTTTGGGTTGCTTCAACTACGATGTCTGTTTGGTCACTCAATTGAATTGATCATATTAGATCACAACAGGGAGGAAGAACGGGAAGAGTGAAGACATTGTGCAGCTGATCTCAATCTTCAAACTTTGTCGACTTACATAGTTTTTATAAACCCCACTGTAAAACAGTTTTAGTATGTCGTGGTGTGATTCCAATTTGAATCCATGTTGCTTCGTGCAGTATTAACTATTAAGTTACGAAAGCACGCATTGCCACACAACGCCACTTTTACGTTGTCACTTCCTTGTGTGCATTCATACTTGATACACAGTGACTGCACACGTGCTTTAGTCGGAAGATCAGAGAAAACTTCAAAGGGTCGGAATTGATTGAAGTTCGCCGACACTTCCAGACAGTTCGAGAATTGCTACTAAGTACCAATTAATGCTTGCATTACACTCTACTATTGGTGACACAGGATTTAGTATTAGTTTTGCATCATTTAACCTAATATTTTACTAAATCTGAAAAAAAAATGAATTTTTTTTCTTCTCGAAAAAGGGTCATAACTCCTTTAAAATTAATTGGATCAAACCGATATTCTAACTCGATCTGTATTTTGGGCTGTGAAACTCACATACCAAAGTTGGTTCAAATCAGATAAAAAATGTTTGAGTTATGGCAGAATGCGTGAATTCTAAGTTGAAAAAGGGCCATAACTCTGTAACAAAAACTCGGATCAAACCCAAATTCGAATTCGATCTGTATTTTGGGCTGAGAAACCCATATAACAAATTTGGTTCCGATCGGATAGAAAATATTTGAGTTATCGCATTACTCGTAAAGTGTCTACGGACAGACGGATGGACAGACAGACGGGCGACGAGTGGTCAATCCGGGACAACGACACTATGTTTACCATACTATGGTATGGGTAAACATAAAAAATGTGATTTTTAAATGACAATACAGCACACTACTACTCACAATATCTCTCATTAGTGGATCCTCGGGGTTCGGTTCTGCCATCAGAAGCTGTATAGACGTCAAAACTGTTGTGATGTTGAGAATTGGCTTCCAGGCACCCTTGATAAAATATAAAGGATACGATTATAGGCACATGTGATCTATGACTCAACATCATTCAATTTTGGCATGCACATGCTCTGGAATGACCTACCAAAGTGAGAGAAATGTACAGAAATAATCGACTCCTTAACCACAGCAGATTTATGGGTAACTTTTCAGGATTTAGTCCGAAATATGGCTTGTTGACATTCATTGGAAAGCTCTCACTGAGAGCTTTCCGATGAATAGCAACAAGTCATATTTCGGACTAAATCCTGAAAAGTTACCCATAATTCTGCTGTAGTTAAGGAGTTGATTATTTAGGGCATTAATGTACCATCGTAAATAGATTCCATAAGACCCAATGGATCCTGGATTAAATTTTTTTGGATCACCAGACTCATGTCAGACTCTAAGTAAGATGTCTGATATTTTAAAATTTTGTGCCTCCAGGACAATAATTTTGGTAACTTGGTGAAAAGGGTTATTTCCATAATTGGCTGACATTGACGCAAAAAAAAATCTCTTCTTTTAAATAATTCTTTTTTTTTTTATACAAAAATCACACCACAATTTTGTCTGATTTATTTTAGTAACTTTCCAGTCCTCGTAACAAAATAAGTTTATAAATTTTCCTCTTCTCGGCTATCTCACATTTAACTTTACTAACATTTTAGTGTAGTATCTGTTTCTTTTAGGCTCCTGCAAATGTTTTGTTTCTGATCGAACTGAATATACACAAATATTCACAAATCAAATTTGAATCAAACATTTACCGGTATCAACATTGGACAAGGAAAAAAAATACCATATTACTAAAGCATAATTTTCATGCAGGAAAGTTTGTCTTTATCACAAAGGCAACAGTGCAAAATAAATGCATGATTCCATCAGAAAGAGTGACTATGATAAAATATACCTCATTGCCAATTGTCAGATGCTGTTCAATCCATATATATTATATTGTACACACTAGTTGTGCCAATTGTAGTAATATAGATGTGTTAAATAACTTATTCTATTTCACGGTACCCCAAACAACATTAATTTTTAAATAAAATAGTTTTCGAATAAAATAATGCTGTTTTGTGTGATCTATCAAACAAATAGATATTGTCTGTGCCAGACAATAACTTCCTAATCAGACAATGATAAATCAGTGCCTGCATCAACCATGAGTGGAGCACGAGATTGTGAGTTGATCATTTGCCTGTCTGAATTTATAAATTGTTCATTATTCCAGTTCGCTGAAAACTAATGTTGACAGTCTGGTTGGGGCCTAGAATTTCATGGGACCTGAGATAGGTTTTTATCTGCATTGGCCAATTTATGCAAGATAGTAAAGGAGAATGATATAATAATGCTTAGCGTTTACCTTTGTGATATTCAATTGTTTTCGAAAAACTGATTTTGTTTCTATTTATAATATGGGAAAATCTGATTAACCGAAACACTGTCGACATACTAGTAATGCCCTAAATAATCGATTCCTTAACCACAGTAGAATTATGGGTAATTTTTCAGGATTTAGTCGGAAATATGGCTTGTTGCCATTTATCGAAAAGCTCTTTCTGAAAGCTTTCCGATGAATGACAAAAAGCCATATTTACGACTCAATCCTGAAAAAAAATTCATAATTCTGCTGTGGTTAAGGAGTTGATTATTTAGGGCATTACTATAATGTCAGGCTCAAATCAGGCCTTTATATTCCCCCAACTTCAACCAAGCCTGGATATAAGAGGTCGGACACGGTCATTGACCGAGCCAAATACACTGATGACCGGCGCCGCCTTATTATCGTCCGTCAGTTTGTCCGGCGCCCATTATCTTCACAAAAAATATATAATTAAGGGGAAAACAACAAGTAGATGTATTATCCGCGGCAAAGACATTCAATTACCACTACTGTGCACTAAATATCAAATCCCCCCACCAATACAACGCGTTTTACCGAAAACATGTTAATGATCCGTTCCGTATACAGGACCTATAAATGTAATTTTAATGCAACCTCTAACCTAAATTGTCCGCGATTGATGATTGATCGCAAACTGCGAATTATCGCTGCCTTCACGTCCGCACTATTTACGACTTTCTATTTTTAGAACGGGAAAAACCCAGAAAAAATGGCTGCCACTGGGGGGAAACTCCAACCAAGAAATACACTTTGTCGTGTTTTTCTCGTTTGACGTAAGATACACGGAGATGTCACAAGTTAAATCAGCACAAGTGTAATATATTCCACAAGTTAAGGGTGTTAGTTGGAGAAATTCCGAAAAAATTCATACCGGGTAGTTTTTAAATCGCCGCGTTTTGAAACATGTGCTCGTGTTTACTTGGGGGAAGCACGGCGTAGGATTTTTTCTGCGGACTATTTTGCGCTACTATATCGGACAACTTCCGATTAATCTGATCCGATCCGGCCAATTTGAAATTAGCAATGGGCAGTTCAGTGACTTAGCACAGTACATAATGTATGCAAAAGTCCCGATCACGTATAGTAATCCTAATTTTCCGATTTGATCGACATGAATAGTTTCAGTAACTTGAAAATAGAGCCTCTATTTAAAATATATATGTCCGGGACAACCCATATACTTCAAATTTGTGATCCGGTGTGGTTCCTGGGTAGCATGTCACATGTGTGACGTGTCAGTTCTTGTCTATTGACTTAGGCATGGGGCCATGGGCTAACATACTGAGAAGAAACAGGGCCTTGGTAACCACTGCCTAATAATGTAATAGTATTTTTGAAACTGGAAAAGAATTCAGCAGAGACATACTGTAAATGACAGCCTTGTCTGACTTTGCACCCCTGTCACATTATGACATGATAATATGAGCTTCAGCTAAAAGTGATGTAAAACACCATAATTCATAACATGGTACATGTACATCAATGAATCTAATTTGTGTATTGGAATGGGCTAAAAACAACTAATTGCTGCTATTTATTGATACCAGGTAAATGACAGACACACTTTTCAAATGTCAGACGCCGAATCTTTGGTGCCTGTCATTTTGTCAGACACTCAAAAAAAAATTATATCCAGGCTTGACTTCAACTAGTCTTGGTAAATGCAGTGCCCAAATATGGAAATGTGTCCAAAATAGATAAGAAAATACACTTTCTGTCATCACATAGCCATGTTTATATATTACTGAGAAACACTATAATAATACCACATTTATGGAATATTATCTTGGAATCAATCATTCTCGGAAATTTATTGTAAGGATTTAATAAAATTTTATTCAAATTTCAAAAGTTTCTGTTAGCAGGACAAACCATGGTTCACCCTAATGTGCCAAATTAGACCAATCTAAAGACCTGGCTCAAATACAAATGATCGGACATCTGCAGTTTTGCACCGGACAATATCAGATGTCAGACATGTAAACCTCATGATTCCCTTCTGGGCACCTCATTCTGCAACGGACAGACAAACAATTGGCCGACTTGCAGTCGTACAAGCATGTTCTGATGGCTGTATCCAATCGGCATGGGAGATACGGGTCTGGTCAAAGTTTTGAGACAATGTTCGTGGCATGAATACGTATCTAGATATCTAGGTACGTCAGGTGAATATGCTGATGCATAGATAAAAATAATCTCATGATTCATCTGTGCTTTTGCTAAGAGCCTTGTTTTGGTATGGTGCCAGATGGTGGGGAAACCATTTTCTGTATCACTGTTATGGTCAATAAAAGCAGTCATGAAACCATGTACACACTGAGGTGAGGTGCCAAATAATAGTGTTGAAGAAAATGTCCAAACATCACTATTGTTTCGAGAAGACAACTTATCTATTATTGATCTCAAAATACAATTACACCCATCACTTTTATTAGGCACCTAATTGTACACAGTAGAAGCTGCAAATGGTCACAGTTCAAACAGTATTTGGGCATATCGGGATACATGATATTATATGAGCCAACATGATACATGTACATGCTGTGTTTAAGGAGTCGATTACTTGGGGAATTACTGTATCTCAGCATTCTTCATCTCGATTCACCACTGGACCGGTTGTATCTCCCTGGTTCTCCCATCCCAATTATCCAACTTCTTTTGTGTAAATATATGGATAATATAAAGAAGTTTAAATGAGACTAATTCTAATAGGCATGCAACAACTAGTTCAGAATAGTGTTGAAACAATTAGGGGTTTTCAGAAGTTGACCAGTTGACAGAAGAAGTTGCCTACAAGTCGGCTGATTGACTTCACAAATATGTCGCTAATGCCAACTTAATTGTGTTTGTCACAACAAAATCCAGTCGAAAATAAATTTGGTAGGCTCCGTGAATGCATTTAATATATGTGAATAAAGAGTAGAGTAGGTAAACATCAAAACATTTTTTTAAGAAATTGGGATTTTCAAAATATGTAACAACTTTTTGAAAAAGATCGATACAACTTGAGGAGGATCAGTATAGCGAACTATATTAAAATATACAGCTTGTGCAATTAAATAAACAACATGCCGGCTGGCGCAGCAGCTCACAAGCTCAGAGTTGTCAGCGCATTTTGAAATAAACTAGGTAACTGCGCATGTTCAATTGAGCTCTTGATATCATGTGTTACATCTGTGGTAACACAAGGCATCATTTCGGCATCATCAAAGGGTCACTGTATGGAGTAATAACTGAATCACTGAATAATAATGGTATCTTTTTTATTGAAGGTTGTTCAAATTTTTAGATGATCTTTGTACCCACATGTACATGTATATGTTGTTTAGGGTGATCAGTACACCATGTTGGGGATTAGTTTTGACTAATGGACTGGCAGAATTCAGCATTGACTTGTTTTATAACTGAGTCGACGATGATTAGTCGACTCATCGTTTTAACAGTAGTTCAATAAAATTTATTTAACAGCAGATCAAACCTTAGGTGGCATCTTTAGGGTGTCCAAGCAAATACGACCAGCATTGTCAATATTTGGATGATAAATTGGAGTCTGGAAGGTAACCTTTGGTGGCTCAAATGGATACCTAGAAGAAGACAAAACAATCAGCAAATGTTTCATTTTATATCTCAATCTCACAACACTGGAAGCTAGGTAACTGTTCACAACGATCAGTTATGAGTGGACGACAATCTGCACCAAGGTTGACAGACCTTGAAATAATTATAGCCTGTCACGGAAACTGACAAGCGGAAATGTTGCAAATTCGGGGATCAAAATGTATGACGATAAAAACAGAGACCTTTCACAAAATCACAATTATGATTAATATGGATATTGACAATAACCAGTCAGTATATGGCCAAAAAAATTATCTTTACGCACGGGTGTTCATTAAACATAAAGCGAGGTTTACAGCTATGAGCCTATGACGAATTCTCGTATTTTTCATGTATTGAATATACGTGACAATTACGATGCTATTTTTATCATATACAGAAAATCTTTAAACTTGGAGTTTGACACCGCGTATATGCATGTTTTTATATTCCTCTGGCTGATAGGCTGATTTAATAATCATCTATTACAGTAGTGGCCTAAATAATCGACTCCTTAACCACAGCAGAATTATGGGTAACATTTCAGGATTTAGTCGGAAATACATGTGGGCAATTCCACGGAAAGTGAAACCTTGGGGTCAAATATTTTAACCTGCAGAAACAAGCTATATTTGTTGAATTATAAATCTATTCGATATGTTATTTGATGTGAGTGAAAATACCAAGTCAAAAACCTTTGTAATAATTTGATAAATATGTGCCAATTTATGCACACAGAAACTCAACATGTCAGCACTAAATTTCATGTTTTTTAAAACAATTTAATTGTTTTCATACACAAAAATAAAAAATATTTTATGTATTCTACAGTGAGTTTCCTACAACGATAAAATGAAAGAAGTTGTCTGAAATTGTTTGATATTTATTAAATGAGGTTTTCTTTTTGGTATGCCCCACATGTACGTCCGACACCAAAATCTAGCCAAAAGTTTTCTTGTGCTTGGAATATTTCACATAGAGTAAAGATACTTTTGGACAAAAGCAAATTTATCATTTAGAATACTTATATAAATTTTCACATCAAAACGATCCTCATCTGGTGAGATAGGCAGGGGCGCCGGAAGCATCCAAGGGCAGGGGGGGCAGAGCCTACAAAAAGGGCACTTTTCCGCAAAAAAGGGCATTTTCTCCGCAAACTCGGGAAAATAACCATAAATTCATTGTGGCAATTATCCTTATTTTAATGGTATTTGTCGGTTTTTATGGCCGTTTGGGATAAAATTGACAAAAAATTAATATTCCTTGTGAAATTGGTGGTATTTGGACCAAAAAAGTCACATTTTGCTATAAAAACACGAGATTAAACACACAAAAAGCATTTTCTGTCTCCAGAAAAAGGGCAAGTCCTGCCCCCGCTCGCCCCCCTTGGTCAAGGGCAGGGGGGTCAGCTGCCCCCTCTGCCCCCCTCTTCCAGCACCCTAATTTAATGGTTGACATTAAATGGAGAAATTAGGAAAGGTGCTAATTAATTTAAATGTCTAAGTAAGACAAAATATAAAAGTGAAGAGAGACCAAAAAATAAATATTGGTGGAAGTAGAACCTGTAGCCCGCGTCAACGGATTCAATTTTGAAATCCAAGATGGCCACCAGCGGCCATGTTTTTTGGCTGAATGACCCCCAAAATGACTCCTTCCCATCTACATGTCAATATCAACATTCAATGGAATCCCGGTCATTATATATAAAATGATTCTGTATTTCACTAGTGAAAATGAAATACAAGCCTGAACTATTTTTCGTTTCCAAATATACTCTTATTCATTGAAACTGAATCCTCCTTGGGATGTCGCAGTCATATTTCGCTCGAGCCTACCGGCTCTCGCGAAATATTCCTACGCCAATCCAACTCGTTATGTAAAACACTACTCGATCCCCGGAACAAGCATTACATTATGTGTATTTATTATATGACTATATGGATTTTCTGCTTCAAATACCATAATAGTATCGTGATTGTTTCCAGCCCGCTGGAAAAGTCAGTGTATAATCCTAACTAGGTCATTGTATTTAACCCTATCTAGATCACGTGCGCCGCACGATTAGGCTTATTTCCGGCCGATATTAGCGCGAGTTTGGTTATATTTTTAATGTGCTGAGTTTATTTTAATTGATTATGTGTCATATAATAAACCTTTTACTATTGCAATGATTACATGTGTACATCTGGTCGTCGCATCACATCTCGTTGACCGGGTGAGATCATATGATCAAACTCGCCGCAGCTCGTTTGATCCTGTGATCTCACCTTGTCAGCTCGACGTAATACTGTGCCCAGATCTATATATTCACTGCAGTGGTAATATGTATATACTATACCCAACGCCGTGATATATTTCGCAATCTGGTACCAACTCAAAAACATTGGACATCCTACCGGTATATTATTTATACCATTATTTTGAAGGTAAAAAACCGTTGGACCAGTTTTTTTATTTATTTATACATTTCTCTAAAAGATCACAGGTACCGGTACATGTATAGCCAGCCATTCAATCTGTTAATTAATAATAAATCATTGCCATTAGAAATTTCATAAATAATGTGATTTCTCGTAGGCGACAGAAAATATGTGGTCTTCATTTAATTTATGACATAAATATCAAGAAAATCAGTAATGGCACAGTAGTCCAAAAGTTATAAGTTATAACTATATACAATATAGACCAATGAAAATAATGGCTCAATCATCTGGCTCAATGGGTATTTTGCAATAGAATGTTTTGATCAGCTTCAACCAATTTTAATGTCGCTGGTATGAAAATGAAGTTTAACTGATTCTTGTTAGTGAATTTATGTCCATATTGTTTGCAGTAAAAACGAAGGATAAATTTTCGAGGCATAAAAAAACACTGGTCCAGCTGATGGTTTTATATGTAATTTTAGTATCTATATACCAATGTTAATCAAAGTGACCCCCTGTGGCCTATAACTATTTATATGCTACTAATTTAATTGGTTAATTATCTTGCCAAAACATTAAAGTTTAAAGAAATTTTATAATAAAAGTTATACATGTCATTCCATTGTCTTACTGATATGATATTGTCAGCCAATTTTTGCATGAACCTGGAGTGTACGTCCGACACCAAAATAATGTACGTCCAACACCAAGAACAATCTTGGATTGTGAAAGTTTTACTACAATGCTATACTTCTTATTTGGCAGGAAATCAAGATAAATATATTGTAGCCAAGATATGCACAGTAAGTACATGTTTATGGCATAACTTCACAGAGTTTGCCAGGTGAGTAGCATAAGGGTGCAAAAATTTGATTCTCTGAGTACGTCCGAAACCGGTATTCTAGGACCCATAAAATGTTTTTTATCAAGTAATGGCCAATGTATTCATAATAGAAACGAAAAGGACATTTTAGAGGTCCTTTTAATATGTAAGTACTATCCTGGTTTGCATGCATAGAAAAAATACAGTTAAATATGTCGTGCGAATTGTACGTCTGAGAGCTTTCCGATGAATGGCAACAAGCCATATTTCCAACTAAATCCTGAAAAGTTACCTATAATTCTGCTGTGGTTAAGGAGTCGATTACTTAGGGAATTACTGTACCTGACATGTTGTTGTGACTGAGCTTTTAAGTGTAGTCTCAGAAATGTTGATTGTAAATTAACCACTTCTTTACTGAATACTCATGTACAAGTCATTTCCTTAGGAAATGTTCAGATTTATAAGTTCAACAAACGGAGTAACATTTCCCAACCAATGAATAGGAATCCTTCTGCAATTATCTATTTGTGTGTCTGTCGCCTGCTTATATTTCATGGATATCCCTCCAAATGAATAATAGATCATTCCAATGTATCATTTTATAACTGAATGGGAGATTCCATTCAGTACAGAAAGGGTTAAAACATAACACTAAAGAGAATGTGTTTTTATTTTATAATTGCAAACAATAGTGACTAAAAACAAAACAAAAACTAAGAACAATACTTGAGAGTAATCAACGTGGGGTCACTAAAAGATACCTGGTCAGATCTGACACCAAATGAGTCCAAAGCCAGTTTTCCACTCAATAAGGAAAAGAAAATGAGAAACCTCACAGACATAGCAAAAATCGACAAAATCAAAATCATAACTAACCACAAAATTTACTTTCAAAACATTCACAAAAGCTCATATTTGCGAATGATTTTTATTATCTACTGCTATTGGGTGAAGGAAGCATGGACACTCTTTCTATGAGATGATTATTGGAATTTTTGCTCACCAAAAATACGAGACTTTTTATTAGTTTTTGATAGGTGATATCTGGTCATCAAAACCTCTTTAATGGGCTCATGACATGGGTCTGAGCTACAGTAATGCCCTAAATAATCGACTCCTTAACCACAGCAGAATTATGGGTAATTTTTTCAGGATTTAGTTGGAAATTTGGCTTGTTGCCATTCATCGGAAAACTCTCAGTGAGTCGATTATTTAGGCATTACTGTATCTGGCCATCAAAACCTTTTTAATGGCCTCATGACATGGGTCTGATCTAATTATTTCCTTTTATAGAAAATGTACAGATGGTGGTTTACTGGTGTCAAATTGGATAGGGTTTCTTTAAATTTTAGAACTAATTATACAAACCTGTCTGGAATATGGATTTCGAGATTGAATATTCCATTCTCGTATGGTGTAGCACTTCCACCAATAATTTCTGAAAAAGGAAAAGTCAATTTATATATACATGTAGATAAATAAAACACACATACAGTAATGCCCTAATTAATACTCCTTAACCACAGCAGAATTATGGGTAATTTTTCAGGATTTAGTCGGAAATATGGCTTGTTGCCATTCATCGGAAAGCTCTCATTTTTAACTAATATTAGTAATACTAATAAAATAAGAGTGGATAGTTCAGTTGGTTAGTGGGCCTGCCTCTGAGCTGCAAAATCTACCTGGTCGGGGATTCGTATCCGACATGGTATCGGTCAGACTGTTTCACCATCTGGATTCCCAGTACCGTGAGCATCGTTAATTCACCATCGGTGCCACAATCAGAGCTCTGAAAAAATTATTTCAGGAGCAAAAGAATCTCAAGATACATCTTTTCGTACATCCGCTCCTCCCATTATGGCCAGAGTCATATCCAGTGATGATCGACACTGGTAGGCACACTGTCGGATCGGGAGCTGATGCTATTAAAAGCTGTCCTGTGTACAGCAATGTGTGCACATTAAAGATCCCTACCTACCGTGGCGAAGAAGAAACGAATTCGTCAAAATTTGAAATCTGGCTCTACTCTATCGCTCTCTGTTATACTCGTTAGTCGGGTGTGTAGCCTGCGAAGCGGCAATATTGACTTTTGAAGAATAATTTTCCTCACCCACCCACCCAGAAATTTTTCTAGTCAATATGATAGGGTATGCATATGCTACATATGGTCCTATTGTTAATGAATTAACATACTAGTACTCACAAGTATATCATTGCAGTGGTTTTTTATCAAGCCTTAATAGAACCAACCTAGTAATACTTGATTTTGATAGTCATTAAGGTGGCTGGAATGCTTATTAAACTATTCCATAATATTTATTAAACAGTTGGAGGCTTGGCCTCCCTCTAATTAAACAGTCATTTAATCTTCCATCATTTGAGTAAAAAATTAATTTTACACTTGAGTCTGCATGGATCTAATTATTTGTTTGATTTGTTTATACATGTTGTCTGCATGTATATGCATGTTCTTGTTTACATGTGTCTTTGTAATGTATTAATCATATTATGTTTGCATGTATTTTATTCATGCTAGTCTTATGTCTGTATGTTTTTCACTTTGCATGCTTACAAGTCAACCCGCAATGAATCATTAAGTGTCATTTGTGTTTCTCTGAACCCAAATTAGGGAAATTAATAGTAGTTATGATAATGAATAATACTATTTCAATATTACATCATACATATACATTAATTATTACTTGTATTTATATCTATCTATATACTCTCGGACAAGTCAAAAGTGATCCATAATAGAATTTTGGTGCGCAACTAATTGGGTGCCTTTACCAGATCAGAAGCCAATCATATCGGTGTTGATTACTATTCATGCATAATTAATCAAACAAGCGACACCTCATGAAATAGAGTTATCATGTCTTACAGGCGACCTTTGAACCTAAACTCCGGAATTACTTGATTTGTACACAAATACAGCCAATGATAAATCATGACAGACAGATCCTACTCTTTTATATATATGTATTGATAATATTATTATGCTACTTCAATATATCCTGGGGCAAATACAAATGTAGGTTTGAAGATATTGGACTTAAATATATACCGGTATTTCCGTAGCAAAGATGAACTTGTCCAGTATGAATTGTGCAAAGAATATCTAAAAACAATTCCCAAAATGTGGAAAATACAATTCAACTAATAGGGAAGTCGGTAGCACAATGGTCTCTTGTGCTAGTGGACCGGGGATCACAACTTGGTCAGGGTATTGAACTATTCTGACAAAAATCAGAACTTGGGTCAGATACCAATTTTGTCAGGAGTCTCATTCGAAATCACTGAATAAGATCTGACTGCAAAATGCCGACTCCTTCCCCCCATTATAACCCTTGTCCAGGTATGTTGTCGCGGGTGCAGTATTCTTTAATTCCTAACGTGGACATTAATGGCTGATCTGTGTACAATACAGTACATGCCTCGGTGTGTGTGTCCGTTAATTTCCGTTAACGGTCGGAATTTCAATTTCATCTGTCAAAATTTTATGTTTTTATCTAAAATCTAAAATTTTAAGATGAATTAAGTCATTTAATATGAAAGGATAATTGCATAATAGTCTTGTACAACCGATTTGGAGAGTTTGAAGTGAAGAAGAGGTCCAGTTTAGAAGATTTTAACATTTGAAGTGATGGACAGCTCCGGCATCGGTAGAATCGGATACTGGAATTTGTGTTTTCTTCCCAAAGGAATGTGAAGGCCGTCGCTAAGAAATACTTCCGGTCATCGTAAGAACTTTGAAACAAGTCTTCTTGAATGCTGAGTTATTATTGCCATCTATGTGAGTATGAACTTCATTATTTATAAACTTTACTCATAAAATGAAGCATACATGGCCAACATTGTAACAAGGAGTAAGACTGGAAAAATCACGAAGAAAAGGAGAGACAGTGACATCTTAGACCAAGATAACTCTCAGAAAAAGTCGAAGGTCAACCCAAAGAAAATTCAGATCATCCCAATCAACAAAAGTGTATTTAAACCAACGCATTTCTGCCCTATTTGTTTTGAGAATGTTTACCAGGATCAGGATGGAATTGAATGTATAACATGCTTAAATTGGTACCACCCGGATTGTGTTGGTCTTCCTAAACTTATTTATGAGGATATCAAGGAAAACAAAAAGGAGTGGTTTTGTGCTGATTGCAATCCAAACAGTGTTCAGTCATGTCCATGTGAGGGATATCAAAACTCAGATACTATAATTTGCTCTTCCTGTGAAATCTGCTGGCATACAACGTGTGCAAATATACAGAAATGTGACCTAAAGTTATATAAGCAGAATAATCTGAAATATTTATGTGCGGTGTGCAATCTAAAGAAGATAAACGGAAATAAGACTTTGTGGGATACAATTTTCCAATTAGCTTCAAAAAAGATTGGACGTGTTACTAGTAGGAACAAAAGTTCTAACAGAACAATTGATGAAAGTAACAACAAGGATGATGAAAACTTTCACCATACAAATACTGCTTCTAAGTGTCAACAAGTAAGTCAACAAGTACCGGTAAGTCATGCGCCAGTTCATTCTGTTCAAGTGAATAGTTTGCCCAACACAAGCGCATCTGAAGAAAAGGAAACATCGTAACCAGTGCCATCTTCCACAACTGACAAATTTATTGTGATCATTGACAATCTACTAAGCCCAAAAGAATTTTCCTCAAGTCAGAAAATTAAAGGGGAAATTACCAAACACAAAGGGGATATTAAAGTACAGTATGCTCATCAGTTACCAAGAGGAGGGATAGTTATCCACCTACACTCCAAAGAAGATCTGGATATTATCAAAACACCATGGTCATCGAGTGCTTTTAATAACAGTGGTAACCAGTTATCAATTCATGAGACAAAATATAAAGGTAATTCTGTTATTGTGAAAAATGTAAATAAAAGGATAGAGACCGATCATGTTATAGACTATATTTCGTCGTACTACCACAAGGATGTTAAAGTGAAGAGACTGAAATATACAGACACACGAAGACCTCTACCTGTGATTAAAATAACATCGGATGACCCAGCCTTCATTCAACATTTAATCACAGCCGATCTGAGATTATTCAACAACTCCTATAATTGTCTTTTAAAACAATTAGACCCATACGCTGTTTTAACTGCAATTTATATGGACATACATCTGATCTATGTGAAAACTCGGCATCCTGTGGAGTGTGTGCTGGTTCTCATCATACAAGAATTTGTGATAGTCACAAGAATATTAAATGCATAAACGGTGGTGGATGTCATAGAGCCAACTCTAGGAACTGTTCAAAATATATTGAATTGGACAAAACCATTGCTGCTCGCTTACAACTACAAGGACATTGCTGAGTGAACAGGGTATATAACATATATCAGCAATCATATCGTTATATATTCTTTAATATGATTATAAACTATATATTCTTTATTGTGATTATAAACTTTATTGGATTCATTCAATCGTCATCAACTATGAAGATTTGTCACTTAAATACTAACACCTTTAACACATCAAAGTTATTGTTGGAACAATTTGTTGATAGGAACCAGATTGATATTCTTTGCCTACAGGAAACTAAGTCCAAAGTTGAAAAACTATATTTAAAAAAAACAGGAATTTCAACAATGGTTGTGATGGGGGTGGAGTTGCTACACTGATTCGACCAGGCATAAAGTATGTAACAATGCAACACTTGGATACAAACATTGAGGCAGTCTGGTGTCAAATTTTTCATGAGAATGTGAAGTTTATTCTTGGAAATATATATATTCCACCTGAGAAAATTGATGATTTATGCCAATTGGAAAGAGTAATATCTGGTATCCAATACAACAACCTCCTGATTGTTGGAGACTTCAATGCACGGAATAGGATGTGGGAAAATAACCCAGTATTTACAAAAGAGGCATCAAAGAGTTTCAAAATGGGTTGGAAAATGGTGCAAATGAAGTCCTGATTCATGCTCACTTTGCACAATGATGGTCAGCATACATGGAGGAGGAATGCTCTGGACCTGACATTAACCAGAGGGATACCCACACAAAATATGGAATGGTCTATAAACAATTGTGGCTATCTTCGGACTGACCATTCTCCTATTATTCTTAATATTAAAAAAGTCTTGCCAGATATGCGGTTGGTGAAATGGAAATTTGAAGAGTGTGACTGGATTGCATGGCAAACAACAATACAGCCAAAACTAAAAGAATGGATGGATTCAATTGATGGAGCCGACATACATAAAACATATGAAGATTTCTGTGAGATTGTAATGGGTACAGCAGAGGAGGTTATACCTCGGAAAACAATAACCAGTCATTCGAAGCATTACTGGAAGGGGGAGATGAGAGAGCTATATAACAAGTGCAAAATATTACGAAGACGATGGCAGCAGAGATCAGATCAGAATAATGAACAGAATTATAAAATAGCTCTTGAGAAGTTAGAAGAAATGATTGTGGATAGTAAGGCTGAATACTGGAACAAGAAATGCAAAGAACTAAATAAGTGCTCACAACAACAATTCTGGAACACGATAAGGAAAATGGGGGATCCGATGGGTAAAAACACAATACAGCCAATCAAATATGGTACGGACAAGTATGCGTCAGAAGACAAAGATATCTCAGATAAACTTGAAGATGTTCATATCCATCACCTACATGCAAACACTACCAACTTCGATACTGCATGGGAAAAGTCACTCGAGACTCAACTGACAGGGATCATGGCCGAAGCTACAGGGCAAATAGAAGGAGATGATACTGTAATCTCGGATATTACAGAGGAGGAAGTTAAATGTGCTATATCGCAGATGAATAAAAGTTCTGCACCAGGACCTGACAAAATATTACCATTATTTATCACAAGGAGTGGAGAAATTATGGAGCAAGCCTTAAAAACAATTTTCAATTCTTGCTGGAAGACTGGACGAGTACCAGCACAATTCTGCCAGGAAAATAAAGTGTATATACCAAAGCCAGGAAAAGACAATTATAATACAGAGAAAAGTTACAGACCGATCAGCTTGACAAGTATAGTTGGGAAAATCTACGAGCGGGTGGTAACTTACAGACTGATCTGGAAGGCGGAAGCTTTTGATTGGATACATGAGCATCAGTTTGCATATAGGAAACAGCATAGTAAATGTACATGTACTACACAGGCGCTACTGCAAATCACACAAGGAGCTCAGGTCTGTGTAAATGAGAAGATGCATGGGGTGATGACATTCGTGGATTTTGAGGGCGCCTTCGACTCAGAAATGAGACCGGGTATTCTGTAAAAACTTCACAATCTAGGACTAGATGGAAGAATTGTACAGTATATCAAGAATTTCTTGTGTAACAGAAAAAGTAGGAGCATGGTCAACTCCTATATAAGCCCGTGGATAAAGACACTTATTGGCCTACCACAAGGGTCTGTCATCAGCCCTATTCTGTTCATCATATACACAAGCGACATGCCAACAATGGGAAATTGTATAACAACATACTTTTCTGATGATATGACCATTCTTAATGAAGGAAAAGATGTTAAGGAAGTGCAGCTATCAACGAATGGAAGTCTGGAAAAGGTCCAACAATGGTGTAACAGATGGCACATTTGCATAAATGCAGACAAGACTGCATGACTACATCCACTTCTCCACAGAGGCTACAACAACGGTGCCAAGTATATACATGAATGGAAAACAACTGAAGAGGGTGTCGTATAAGAAGGTCCTCGGGGTCATAATTGATGAAAAACTGAAGCTCGATGAACAGGTACAGAATGTGAAGATCAAGGCATCAAAGGCTCTGAACATCTTGAGTAGATTTAACAAAGCCAATATGAAGGTGTTTCTACAACTTTACCAGACATTTATCCGGCCATTGTTAGAGTATGCATATCCGGCTTGGATGACAACAAAAGAGACTCATCTTAATTCATTGGAAGAAGTTCACCGATCAGCCCTTCTGACTGCAAGCGGAGCTATGGTGTCAACACCAACTGAGACCCTGGAAGTCATCACAGCAACAACACCATTGAGATTTAGGCTTCAGGAATTGGCAGCACGAGAGTTTATACGAGTGAAACAGACAGATGGATCGTTGCTAAGGAGAATGTTGGACGAGTCTGTTGTGAAACAGGGAGGCTCTCAAATGAAGCAAATGTATGCTGCGGCGAGATACATGCTCGGTACGACAGAATTCAATCTGGAGCCACAGCCAAAGTACGAGAAAGACATGTTCCTGTGCAGAGTTGCTGTCATAACTAGTCCAAAGTCTGATATCGAATTGGGTAATGCAGCGACTCGTTCAAAATCTCAGAAGGAAGCAGCCCGAGAAGACATAACCAAATATCTGAATGGAAGTGATCAGAACAACATCATGGTCTTCACTGACGGGTCATCACTAGGAAATCCAGGTCCAACTGGTGCAGCTGCTGTTATATACATGCCTCAATTCAGAACCAGTTATACTGAAAGAATCCGTTAGCAAGGATAGTAAATAACTACCACGGCGAGATAAGAGGTCTGCTACTTGCCATAAACTTCATCGAGAAATGGATCACATCTAGAGGAGTTAGAAACAGCTGCATCATTTGTGATTGCCAATCAGCTATAGATGCAGTGACTGGTAACAGGCTTCCTGAGAAATATTTCCAAACCATAACAGAGTGCCGCAGGAAACTCAACACTATACACAGCAGTGGAGAGGATGTAAATATTAAATGGGTTGGAGGCCATATTAATATCAAGGGAAATGATGTAGCAGATGGTGTGGCCAAAGAGGCAGCACATGCATCAGAGATGATAGATTCGGAATTAAAAGAGACTGATAATACAGTGACAGATTTGAAGAAGGCCATGCAGAAAAATATAATGGTGAAATGGCAGTTTCAATGGTCAAATCTGCAAAAGGCACGCCACACTGAAGAGCTATATTCCCCAATGTAGTGGAGGCAGTAAAATATGTGAAGAACCATATCAGCGATGACGAACAGATACAACATAAAATGAACAGATTGAGATCCGGACACTCCAGCTTGAAGGGACACATCGGGAAATTCATAAAGGATACCACCACAAGCTGTGAATGCGGTGACAAGGAAACGGTGTGCCATTTCATTCTGGAATGTCCATTGTATGCTGCCGAAAGGGAAGAAATGATAAATGAGATCGAGATGGGGTTCGTTCAGACTGAAGTAGAGGTTGATAAAAGAATGATTAATGCCAGATCACTGATTGGAGATAGCTCTTATTTAAATATGACTATGCAGCAAATTATCCAGAAGGCAGTTCATGGCTTCCTTTCGGTTACATTGAAAAGAATTTGAAAATCCGACCTTTCCGTTATGAAGTAGAGAGTATCAGTAATTGCAGTGATAATAATACCTGAGCGAACACAGTACATGAGTTCTTATTCAACGGATAGTGAATAGCGGAAGTCAACAACAACAAGTTAATTTAAAGATCGAACGCTACTACTAAGTAGCTACTGCCCTGGAGCAGTGGAGTCACCTGGACCAGTGTGTCTATACCATATATAATTGGTTCCTTCATTGAAATATCTACAGATACACAATATACGGGTCCGTGAAGATTCGGCGGAGGGAAGATTCGGCAGGGAAGATTCGGCAGGGAAGATTCAGCGGGTTTTATCGGCCGAATCTTCCTAGGTTTATACCAATATATTGGGACGGGAGATTTTATGTTTTAAGTTTTATGAATTATGTGGACATATTTTTTAATAATATATTGGATGAATAAATTAAATGAAGCTATTACTTTTATGATGTTTTGTTTGACATTATTTGTATGTTTGTTATTACTTTTATGATGTTTTGTCATTAGTTTGTTTGACATATTTTATGAGATTATTTTAGGTTTATGATAAGTTTATTGTGAATATATTGAAGTTATTACTTACAAATTACGTGGTAAATCCAAATATCACGTTCGAACACTATAAGGAATTATGATTAATGAAGATTCAATGAGAAAACGAATAAATTTTTTGACAGTTGTTCACACTCTGTTCACGTTGGCACCAAGTGTTTGTATAACAGTCGGTAGAATATAAAGAGTCGTCTTTCTGATGCTGATATGATCTCAGTGAGAATTATTCGATGTTTGTTTAGATAAGTTTGCTGAGTGCATTTCAGTTAGAACTGATCAGTTGTTTGTTTTACCGCATCAGATCTAACGACTTTTAGACTATATAGTTGAATGAAATTGACTTCACCATATCACATCTTCATCATGCCTTCGTACAATCTCCGTCGAATATGGTATGTGTTCTTATCTGTTTCTCAATAAAAAATCAAATTAAACACTGACTTTATTATTAATAATAAGTAATAAACGCTCTTTATAAGATATAAGTTAAACAAATGGTTAATGTGTTTACACATATTTTAATAAACAAATCATTCTTCACAACAAATGGTTAATAACACATATAATAAAAATATATAAATAATATATAATAAACAATTCGTTCTTCATTTCAGCATGGCACCGAAGGATTAACAGCAAGTCTGGCCAACGCCTATCATTCTACAAGCTGGTGCCGATTCTTCAACTGGAAGCAGCCCATGTAGAAATTTATGGCAAGCCGTTTTCACATTTTTGATTGATTGATTGAGCTGATTCATTATATATGTTGAGAAAGGTAACAATTAACAAGATCAACAAGAATTAGACCCAAATGTAAACGGCCATTTTCCCACAACTCCGCCCTATGAGCAAAACCAGACCTGCTTAATATCTGATGGGGGTGTTTCTTATACAGATGAATTGGACTTAAGTCCAACTGAATTGTACTTAAGTCCAAATACCACATAATTGTGAATTCGGCGAGGAATTGGACTTAAGTCCAAATAGATGAAAATATCGGTATTTGGACTTAAGTCCAAATCAATTGGACTTAAGTCCAATTCCTCGCCGAATTCACAATTATGTGGTATTTGGACTTAAGTCCAATTCGCTATTTGGACTTAAGTCCAATTATTTGGACTTAAGTCCAAATAATTGGACTTAAGTCTAAATCTATCGAAAATGTGAAAACGGCTTGCCATAGAAATTGCCGTTGCAGCCAGGGATCTCGAGACAGACGTGAGAAAGAAATACACAGAAATGGATACAAAGATCAGCGACCTATGGGCAAAATACAGAGAAGAGGACATCAGAACATCGGAATTTCTACAAGAAGTGACCAAGATATACAGAATCAGCAAGGCAAAGAAATAAGAAGACGACAACAAGAAGACAAGACTATTAGTTGATTTTGTATGTTTCAAATAAAGAATGCCGTTATAAATGTATTTTAAATTGTTTTGTTTGTATTTCTGTTATATCATGCAGCTTGTGTAAATATGTTTCATCCATTCTAATAAAATATGTCATAACTAAAATGAGTTAATCAAGACCCTATAAGTATAATCCCTCTAATTAGTTGTTATTGTTACAACAAAGAATAAGTGCGCACACAAGCTTAGTCCCACATAAGCCGTAATCCCCAAGCCGTAATTAGTTAGATCAAACGACTGGCCGAATCTTCCCCGCCGAATCTTCCCTGCCGAATCTTCCCTCCGCCGAAAAATACCTGGCCGAATCTTCCCGTTCCCCAATATACTTGCGGGCTGAGAGATGATCAAGTTTGTCATCCTTGGACCAACATGAAATTCCGTGTGGTGGTGAATCTGTCAACATAGAGATCTCTCTCTTCATTCGTGTTAAACGTTGCATATCGACACGTCTGTCTGTATTTGTTCATACACTTATTTTCATTGACTACGAATAGTATAAATCAGCTTCCCTAGGACTGTTGTCATTTTTTTGTTTTTCACTGACAGTGACAGCAGCTTTTTTGTGGACGAAACAACGTCAAGAAACTGTCAAAATTACGCGCTAAGCTATACTTCCGGATTAGATTATGTTAGAAGAATTTATATGTACTTAAGTATTTCGTACTTTAAAAAAATATTTTGAAACAAGAATTTTTTCTTTATTTATTATTTTATTCGTCAATTACGGTCTGCTTCTTCATTAATATTTGAATGTGACTTTTCAAGAATTCTAATCTATCGGTGTCATAATATTAAACGAAATAAATATTCCGGTTTATTATTCATCCGCGAACAAATATTAAGTGTCAAGGTCATACTCATAGTTATGAACTTTGGTCGTTGCTCGGTGTGAAGATTTGGGACGTCTGTCTGTCAGCTGTTTTCACGTTGTCTGGTTGTTTTTCAAACTGGTATTCTATATCTAAACATGGCAGCTGCAATTGCAAAAGTAAGTGATACGGGCAAGTCGGTAGCCAGTTGTGAATTGACCATAACCAGCTAAATTCACCGATTTTTTTCCCGGACCAAGGACTTGAAAGTTGAATCTAGAAGCGCTAATTTGCGCATCGAAATTAGGCTACCATTACCAATGTACCACTAGGCACTACCATATTCTCCGGTCACCCTCAACCAAATCAAAATCGTCGCTTGTTTTCTGACAAAGTGTTGCCTTTTGTCGGCACGGCGATGGTGATTATGTGTGAAAACATACTACGGCGGTCAATGTCGGTCATAACGGTTTAATAACTCTTATGCAATGCGGAATACCTTGAAAAATACATTTATAAATACAATATTTATCACCGAAGATGGAACATCTTAATCATTCCCGGAAGTATCAATATGATGCTGCTAAAACGCAGTTTGGCTGGTGCGTTAAAACAGGTAAAAAGGGGAATTAACATCTCTAGCCAGAGTTTAACCGAGCGAGTTCCACTCACTGCTTGAGCTGACTCTCTCCAAAAATATGGAACACATACATGTATGTCGAATTGCGAAAATACAGATAACAATGTTATGTTTAGTAAGTTTTCACACATTATATATTTTCCCGCCAAAACAGATTGAATAGTTCTGACTTCATGTTTGAAATACTTCAGAAATTAAATAAGTCGCATTTTCATTTCAGTTGTCCCTATGTTGTACGTGCCATACATTTGCAATATGCCTCACAATATCTGTATGCCAGTATACCGTTATGAATAGTTACCAGTATCGCTCACAAACCGCTAGTGGTATGTAATTCTAAATGCTTGATAATGATATAGGATAATAGGTACACCATTCTAACGCCCCCTACCGGTTTAGCATCGGGAAGGTGTAAACGAGTGTTTGGGATGAATTTGATCTTTATTTTATAAGTTAGTTAATGAATGCATTCACAGAAAATAGTCCCCAGAATATTTACTGACATCGACCACCGTAGTAAGTTTTCACACAAAATCAGAATTGCGTGTCGACAAAAGGCAACACTTTGTCAGAAAACAAGTGACGGCTTTGAATTGGTTGAGGGTGGCCGGAGAATATGGTAGCCTAATTTTGATGCGCAAATTAGCGCTTCTAGTTTATTATCGAAAAACACCGGTTTGAGAGTATAATATATAGCTGAATACAGCTAGGTTAGCTGAATACAGCTATTGTAGCTGTATTCTCACATTTGCCAGACCTGATGAACGTAGTGCGTATCCTTCTGGAAGCAGCAATCTGCGAAAGCGGTCATGTTGACCTAGGACAAATTAGGCTATTACAATTTACAGTAATCAGTATCAGCTAAATAGCTCAAATCACTCTATCTCTAGGGTTGCCATGACTATTAGTTTTCAGAATCGACTAAACGACCATTATTATATTGATTATAGTTGACAGTTACAACTTACATGTACTACGATGTAGACTAGTCGATTAATCATTCATAATCATATAAATACATACATATTATCACAACAGTGTGTTGATCCGTGTCATGGTATCACATCGAGTTGAGGTGGGCAGATTGCCGGATCAAACGAGTTGCCACAGGCAATCTTCCCACCTCAACGAGACGTGATGCGACCACACGGATCAACTCACTGCTGTGATAAAAGGTTTATTATATGACCCCCAGTTTACTATAATAACCAGTTAATTGCCGATTTTTTTCACTACAGGCCTAAAAAAAAAAGACGTTTGTTTCCGCTAACCCCACCGACCCTATTTTAAACCTCCGACCCTAAACTTTTTATTGCCATTGCAACAAAAAAAAATCGGACCAAAAAAAATAAAAAAAATAATTTAAATTATTATTATTATTATTTTTTTTAATTTAGGTCCCAATTCATATCATAACAAGATGCAAAACATTAATATATTTATATATATTGCCATAAGAAATTTAAGTTTACAAAAAGATTTAAGTTTAACAGATGGAATCATACCGTACTGTATAGAGATGGGCGGTATTGAAATTTCGATCTCGGTAACTAACGGTATCGGTAAATTTTCGTCGATTTACCTCGGTATCGGTACGGTAATCGGAATTGCTATTAAATTATTAGACCAGAGCGGTTATTCCCTGTAAATTGTTGTAATTCAAGTTTTTAGCTGAACAATATACATGTATAATTGTATATATGACAATGGTCCACGGATTTACTACATTCGTGACAATAGCTAAATTAGGCAACAAAATGACCTACGCAATTAAGTAATATTCACACATCTGTTTGATGATTTACACGCATGTCGTCGCACTGATTTGAAAAGAATAAGAGCATGACTACAATATTTGTTCGTGTCAATTTGATTTTCGTAACATTTCCATGAGTGAATTGAATTGTGAGTAGTTATCAGTGATCACAATTCACAAATTTATGAACGTTCGTGGGATGTCATGAAAATCGGCAAACCATGGCAATTTCCGAACTGCAGATGCCCAAACGGCGTGTGGTTCATATTCTTCTCCTTGCAGCGTGATGTACCATTCATGTATACAAGAGTCCCTCTTATGTATAGCACGCAAGCTACCGGTTGCACATGGTGCCCAAGTGTTAATTTAAAGCTATCACGCGATTTTTTTTGGTCAGGTATAGGCACATATGTATAATATATCGGTAAGTATATATATGTTTAATAAAGTAGGATATATAGTAGGATATAAACATATTTATGCCGACATGTGCACAACTTTCCAAGAAGATGTGCTATTTGCAATTGACAAGATCAGGTTGTATAAAAAAAGCTGCACCACCGTCTAATTATAATGTAACCTGTGAGGGGTTTCAATTTGTTGTGCACGGGGACCCCCCATAACACGTGCTTCGATTCCACATGCTTTGATCCAACTTGGGACACAGATTACAGACTTGCGGCCTGTATCGAGTTGCCCACACATTTTCCAGTTTGCACGGATACCGAAATTGATACATAACGCTCCAGCTATGAGTAGTCAAACGTCATGATGTTAGTTACACTGTCATTAATATGTCGCAATTCATGCATGTCACGGCCGCGGTGACAAGGTGATGCACATACGTTGGCAACACATGAATAATTTCATTACCGAAAATACGGTATTTTTAGTTTTGATTTGGTACGGTAAATCGGTATTACACTGATACCGATACCGCACGGTAAATACCGAGTACCGCCCATCTCTAGTACTGTAAAGTATGTTTGGCTTTATCTAGCTTTCATCTGTGAAAACTTCAAATAGTTTCAGTTCAGGTTTGTTATCATTCAGACTTCAGTATTTCAATCAAATACAGTACAGGATCATTAACAATTTGATCAAATAAACCTGTTTATCAGGTGGGATATCATAATACCAAATGAAAAATTAACATAGAAATAATTTCAAATAAATAGTAATTACTAACTTAATAGACATTGTTTCTGTACTACATGTAGTATGTATGTGTCTCACTTGAATTTTATAAAATAGCCTATTATATGAATTAGAGTGATAATGGTAAGTCTCATTTCAAGCAGGATAATCATAGTCCATTGAACCAAAAGATATCTGACAATATCTTATAAGCATTTCCAATCCATACATATAAAACAAGAGATCGAATGTCGTCCGGTGCATACTCTCTTAGCGCATACCGCCTGATGTGGGCATATCTATAACTTATGATTGCTCTACTCAGACAGATGGACCCAAAAAATCAGCATTTTCATGTAAACAAAGATGAATAACTATAAAACAAAAAACCAAAACAAAACAGTTGAATGTGCCATTAAATGCCCTCATAGTGGTGAACATCCATACAAAATTTCATTGAGATCTGAGCATTACTGTTCAAGTTATGACCTCAGAACAGACGTCGGATGGACCAAACAGCCAACATTTCCAGAAAAACAAAGATGAATAACTCTAGAATGGAAAAGCGGAACAGAACAATGGAACCCTCTATTGAATGTCCTCATAGTAGTGAACATCCGTACCAAATTTCATTGAGATCCCAGCACAACTGTTGAAGTTACGACATGAACAGACCCCAGACAGACCAAAATGCCAACATTTCCAGATAAACAAAGATGAAACACTCTAGAATGGAAAATCAGAACAAAACGATGGAACCCTCTATTTAATGTCCTCATAGTAGTGAACATTCATACCTAATTTCATTGAGATCCGAGTACTACTGTTAAAGTTATGACATGAACAGATATCGGACGGACATATGGACAGATGCACGGACGGACAGGTGCAAAACAGTATACCTCACTCTTTTTTTTTTAAAAGGGGTATAAAAAATTTCAAAATTTTGTTTGAGAAACTTGATCAAATTGACCTCTCAGTAAAATTCAAAATACTGACTCTGCCCTAGATTAGCTCTAAATGCAATGGATTTTCACAAATTTTCCAGGGTGAGAACCCCCACCATCAGCAGGGGGGGGGGTTCACCCCTCCCAAACCTTCCTCCGCTCAGGCCTTCAGGTTACTAGTATGCCTTTGGCATATCGTTGCCCAAAAACAGACCTGTGTCCTCAAAAATACCTACATGTACATGTAGATCCTTCACTGAATGTGGAGGAGAAGGTGGTGTTCTGTCGCCAGACCATATGGGAAATATTAGGATTATCAAAGACTATATTAGTATATAGACTAGTATATATGTAAATATTAAAGCATATGTAAGATTGAATTGGAGTTTATAGTTTCTCTGTCATCTGGGTTAACATGATTGGGGCCTAGAAGTGCATAGTTTGGGTTATTGACAAGTATTATACAGTTATTTTTAAAGATACTGAAAAAATAAAAGTTAACCAAAAAAAAAAATTAAGCCTACCTACCTACCCTAATTTTTTTCAGCTCGTTAGCGGAAACAAACATATTTTTTTGTTAGGCCTCAGCAGTTCTATTTTTTTTACCAGAGTCTATTTTAAAGGATAAATAGTTCGTCGACTTTAATACGGCAGATCTCGGGAATTTCCGTAGGAGTGTGATCTGATTTGATCTGGGGAAATCTCACTCAGTGTGATCCGATGTTTTGGATTAGATCCTCAAACAATAGTGGTATTTAGGGAAGAATAGTCATAGTCATATAAAAATCTTATTATCACAACAGTGAGTGTGTTGATCCGTGTTTTAGTATCACATCGATTGTGTACCTTTAAGCAGCAATAATTTTAGAAAATAAAAATCATAATTTTTTTTTTTTTTTGTGGAAAATTTGGAGAAAAAAAAATCTATGTCGGCCCCAATTTCGGCTGGCCGGTCACAGCCGGAAACAAAAAGGTTTTTTGTTGGCCTTAGCCTAGGTTGGTCCAGTAAAAAATCAACTCCTGCTGCGATAATTCGCTGCATTTATGTTGAACTGATGAAATGGACTTAAATCACATTAAAAATTTAGCTCGATTTAGCTACGTGATCTCGAATGAGCTATTTAGCTAATTTGGCACCTGTGCACGACCTGTTAATAATTGCTAGTCTAGTAGATGACTCACTCATCTACAACTCTGCAGCAATAAAATAACATTGGGTTCTACTAAACAACGAAAATAAATGAACATAAACAAACACAGGTCCAAATAACTTGATTCTGTTCACTTAAATATATTAGTAATCACAGTAACCATGCCAATGGATGCATAATTTTAAGAGTATAATTCATGACGGATTATCTTCGAAAAACAATATGTGAACTTTCTAGAGGTTTTAAAATTTATTTTTTGTCCCCAAATCCAATGAACACAGAATAAATTTCTAAGAAAAAATATGGAAATGTGTACTGAACACTGAACAATGCTGAACAAAAAAATATATTCATATTTACCAAGCGTTCTTTTACTAAGAACTACAAATTTACAAACATTGGTAGATTTTCTTGCTCAGGATGCTGTCTGGAAGCTGACACTTGATGGGTGGGTTAGGGGTCTCCTTGTGTCCAGTGTAGCTGGGATTGTTATCAGCCTGTGTGTGGCTACTGGCCCATGAGGGATTATTCCATGAGTAGTGACCTATTTAGTGGTTACTAGTACTGGGTGGTGGGCTTAATTGAAGAGTTCTTTAGAATTATTTTACAGTCAGCCATGTTGGGGAAGTAAATCAATCATTTGTAAACAACTGGTTTTGAGTAAATTTTTCAAAGAACGCTGGTAAATATGAAAATATTTTTGTTGTTCATCATTCTTTGATCTGACTGGAATTTTGCGTAATTAGCGCACGGTAAATACGGAGCACCACCAAGCTCTAGTTATAGGTTGGGAATTAGGCTGTAATTAATAATAGTGATGGCAGTTTCACTCTATGTCTCAATATCAAATGATAGTGATCGTCAAAATTTTCTCCAAAATTAATAGTCGTGCTGACACTATTCTTAGACACCTGAGAGTAATTGAGATAAATGTGTGTTTGCCTAATATTTTTTAAATCCCTTCACTACTTTTGTGTTGCTCTTAATGATACCATTTAAAAATTTGATTGAAACCTGACTTTTTTGGGACTTTATGAATTTATGTCCAGTAACTGTATATCGGGACATGTTATCACCATAGTTACAGCTCTTTTTTATGTGTCCGTTTTGAAAAAAAAATGGAACCTATCTGTGGTATGCGGCTTATACGGACCCTGGCTCTTACGGACCCTGGCTCTTACGGACCCTGGCTTTTACGGACCCTGGCTTATACGGACCCCGGCTCATACGGACCTCAATTAAAATATGCAATTTTCAAACTTATATTTATATATATAATTATGATTGTCTTTTTACCCATACATGTATATCTGTATTAATTGAGAATTTCGGTGATTTTTTTGGTGATTTTCAAACTTATATTTATGAATATGGCTGATTTTTTCAGTGATTTTCAAACTTATATTTATGAATTTAATATATAATTATGATTGTCATTTCACACATATATCTGTATTAATTGAGAATTTTTGTGATTTTTTTGGTGATTTTCAAACTTATATTTATGAATTTAACCGATTTTTTCATTTTTTTTCAAACTTATATTTATGAATTTAATATATAATTATGATTATATTTTCACACATATATCTGTATTAATTGAGAATTTCGGTGATGTTCTGGCTTGAAAAAGCATTTATTGAATCGCGTTAATTAATCTCTTCCTTGTATAAACACGCCCGTGTGATCCCTTTATGTCATTGTATAAACAGACATGCGGTGATAAATGGTCAGTGAATGGTGATCAGGATGAATCCACTGAGTTTGATTTGTTACGAAAACATGTTAGTAAAAACACAACTTGTTTCAACTGATTTATTAGCCATTGTGTAAACACTAGTGTGTGATCCCTTATATTGTTTTATAAACAGACACGCGATGATGAATGGTCAGTGAATGGTGATCAGTATGAATCCACTGAGTTTGATTTGTTATGAAAACATCTTAGTAAAAACACAACTGGTATATATTCAACTGATTTATTTTTGACTGGCATAATTCCACAATGACTGCATTGAACCTGAATGTTCTACTTGAGAGCACAACAGCTACTACTCGTCGATGAGGATAACTGCCAGCAAACTACTGAAAGAAGCCGCCAAGCTGTAGGCCCCAATTTAGATAATGTTCATCTGATGTAACGTTGTTCCATTTTTGTTATCATCAGATATTTTGTTATCTCAGTATGTATGTTGTCAGTATTTTGATTTTATTTAAATAAACATATAAAACTTAAATTGTATATTTTAATTGAGGTCCGTATGAGCCAGGGTCCGTATAAGCCGAGGGTCCGTATGAGCCGGTGGTCCGTAAAAGCCAGGGTCCGTATGAGCCAGGGTCCGTATCAGCCGGCATTCCTATCTGTTATGTTTTTGGTTTTGCCGTCGGTCCATTCGCTTTTTTTCATTTCTGGGTGATAACTTTAGTAAGTCTAAACTGAATGGAATGAAATTTGGTATGTGAGTATACTAGCACAAAATACAGGTCAAGTTCGAACTTGGGTTCTGCCTGCCAATTTTCACCAGTGTTACGGCCCTTTTTGTTGGAATTTGTAGTAAATTTTCGTATCCGGATGATAACTTTAGTAAATCTTAACTGAATGGAATGAAATTGGTATGTGAGTTTACTAGCCCAAAATACAGGTCAAGTTCGAATTTGGGTTCCGCCAGAGTTATGGTCCTTGTTGACTTAGAATTTGCCGATTATTTTGGTTTCCGGGTGATAGCTTTTGTTATAGTTATGTCTGTTTTAAAATTTGCCATATGGCACTTTGTTGAAATTACCATGGGTTTATTTGCCATGCCCTAGCGATGCTCTGATTAGAACTTGCACTCAATTCTTGATTCCAGATGATAACTAATTAGTAAGTCTGAACTGAATGGAATTAAATTTGGTATGTGAGTTTACTAGCTCAACATAAAGGTCAAGTTTGAATTTGGGTTTCGCCCGATAATTTTCACCAGAGTTTTGGCCCTTTGTTGAAATTACCATGGGCATACAGTAATGCCCTAAGTAATCAACTCCTTAACTACAGCAGAATTATGGGTAACTTTTCAGGATTTAGTTGGAAATATGGCTTGTTGAGAGCTTTCCGCTGAATGGCAACATGCCATATTTCCGACAAAATCATGAAAAGTTACCCATAATTCTGCTGTGGTTAAGGAGTCATAGGGCATTACTGTATTTTGCCATACCCTAGCGATGCTCTTGTTCTGCTATAACATGCATGTTAGAGTTGATGTTTCATGTATAAAACTTTACATTTTTGACAGGCTAGCAGAAATTTGGGCCATGCTTTGAAAACTGGAGTGAGATGCTTTTCATCCAGTCCACGAGTTGCTGCAGAAGGCCAGTTTGGATTCAGTAAGTTCGTAATGATGTGAAATAAGATATACAGTAAAACCTCTCCAAACCGAACACCCTTCGGACCGGCCCTTCTGTTCGGTTTATAGAAAATTGCACTATGATCAGAATGTATTGACGTCATTACAATGAGTTGTCGAACCACAACCAACTCATTATTGATTAATTAACTACTATTTAAAGTACAGTAATGCCCTAAGTAATCGACTCTTTAACTACAGCGAATTATGGGTAACGTTTCGGAGCTTTCCGATGAATGGGAACAAGCCATATTTCCGACTAAATCCTGAAAAGTTACCCATAATTCTGCTGTAGTTAAAGAGTTGATTACTTAGAGCATTACTGTACTTTAAATAAAATATAAATAACAATAGATAAAACATGGTATAATAAGAATTAAAAAGATGATATATTAAGCCATACCTGTAATACATGTATAGATAAGACAGGGAACATGGAAACGATAACTTTGATGGTAGTCTATGTACATGTATGCGTACGGATTTAATTAGCAATTATTTTTTCAGCGAATGCTTTGAACCAGATTATAACAGCAGGTGCCTGATTACCGGTAGATACAAATGTAACTGTATGCTTATTTCACACACTGAGTGAACAATGGTGACGTCACGCAGAATAGAGCACTGATACTTTGTTTTTACATCAATCATTGCACTGAGACTTTATTTTTACGACCACTGTCCAAACTAAGCACTAATTTGCTAAAAGTACATGATGGTTGTGTGTTATCACCAATACACTTCTAGTCAACATGTCACAATGAATGAGCCATCATGAAAACAACTGCTCAGAGTTGAATGTAGACCAGACATTTAAACTTATAAAGGATCCCTAGTCTACACCAAAGCCAACAAGAGCTCAGCATCATGTATGTCAAATTTAACACATGTGATTTCGGTTGGTATCACTGTCAGCGTTTTGGATTTTGGAGGTAAAAATAAATCTATGCATTCACTTATGGACTAGAAAAGCCATCCGATGTTCAGAATAGAGAGGTTCTGTTTTACACAGGAAATTTTTAGTGAGCATGCACTTGGGTGATTTGGGACCAGACAATCTGTTTGGTATGGAGAGGGAATCGGTTTATAGAGGGTCCGGTTTTACTGTATATGGAAGTAAATGTGTTTCATCTTAGTAATTACTGGTGTTGGTACCACAAAAAAGTCACTTTTCAACAGTTATATTCCTATTTTTGCTATAAAAAATTCCATTATTGTGAGAGATGTTTGTCCTGAATTCTGATTATTTTTATTTCCAAAAAAGACATGAATACATTTGCTTTAATGATCCGAAAGTCAAATTTCCTTGTTTAAAAACAGAAAAGAGAATAAAAAACTTACATTAAAAGAAATCCCACATTTTAATTTTTATTGTGATATTTGTTTTTCTGGCTCTTCAGCATTATCAGAAGAACAGGAAGAATACCAGCAACTTGCCCGTAAGTTTGCTCGTGAAGAAATCTTACCAAAAGCAGCGGAGCATGATAAGACAGGAGAGGTAAGTTTGCCATAAAAATTGTTTTTTATACCCCCCGCAACGAAGTTAGGGGGGGTATACTGGAGTCAGCTTGTCCGTCCGTCGTCCGTCCGTCGTCCGTCCGTGGACACAAATTTGTCCGGAGTTTTTCTCAGTCGTTTTTTGATAAATTTCCGTGAAACTTGGCAGACATCAACCACCATGGGAACCTGTGCACCTGCGATTATGACGTTTGTCCGACTTTTTTTGGTGGAGTTATCCCCCCTTTTTCGACTTAGAATTTTTTCGCAACATGTATACTTTTGTCCGAGCTTTTATTCCTACATTTTTCGGTCAATTTGTTTAAAACGTGGCACAGATATTTAGTACCATGGGAACTTGTGCACCTGCGATTATGACGTCTGTCCGACATTTTTAGCTCACCTGAGACAAAGTCTCCGGTGGAGCTATAGTCATCACTCCTCGTCCGTCGTCTGTCCGTCTGTCCGTCTGTCCGTCAACTTTTTTTAAAAACATCTTCTCCTCTGAAACCATCATACCAAATTGGTTCATATTTGGTGTGGATGTTCCCTAGGTGACTCTCATTCAGATTTGTTCAAATGAGGTCACTGGGTCAAATAGTTGCGAAACCAGGGCCATAATTCTATTCCTCCACAGTAATTCTTACAACAACTTCTTGTCCATAACCATTGTGCCGATTTAGCTAATATTTGGTATGGAGGGTCCTTTGGTGACTGGTGTTCAGATTTGTTCAAATGAGGTCACCCGGTCAATTAGTTGAGAAACCAGGGCCATAACTCATAGTAATTCTTACAATGACTTCTTCTACAAAAATGTTGGGCCGAATTAGCTTATATTTGGTACTGAGGGACCTTGGGTGACTGGGAATCAGATTTGTTCAAATTGGGTCACTGGGTCAATTAGGGGCAGAGCCAGGGACATAACTCTAAAAACCAAAAAATTACATTTTTGCATTTTGATCATATTTGGGGTGGATGTTCCCTAGGTGACTGTCATTAATATTTGTTCAAATGAGGTCACTGTGTCAAACAGTTGCGAAACCAGGGCCATAACTATATTCCTCCTTGGTAATTCTTATAACGACTTCTTGTCAATAACCATTAAGCCGATTTAGTTTATATTTGGTATGTGGGGTCATTGAATGACTGGGGTTCAGATTTGTTCAAATGGGGTCACTGGGTCAAATAGTGGTGGAGCCAGGGCCATAATTCCCCAAAAAAATAATAAAAAATTCAGGAACTCCTTGATCAATTTAACATACAAAAAAATATATCACCCCCCCCCCCCCCACATGACCCAGAACCCCACCCCCAACCAACAGCATTCCACCCTATCTCATATCCTAACTCACAGGTAAATAAAGTATATTTATTTAAATTCCCATTACAAGGCAACTCTCCTATGAACTGATAGACATGGCAAGGCAGATAGAGAGATAAAGATTCTGCAGCCTTAGACAGAGTCCCCAGGGAGTGTATTCATGTCATCCATAATTTAAATGAGATTAATGGTGTTATCAATGAAGCACCCTTGTTGTTTATATTATCACTCAGTGGTCATTAAAATCAGATTAATTTCATTTTCTCAAAGAGTGCCTGGCAGAGCCAGAATGAGGTTCCCAGAGGGTGAATTTAGTGACGCTATCCTACACAGCAGGCTAGCATAACCAAATACACCCTCTGAGAACCTTATTCCGCTTAGGCCTCATCTTCTGGGAAGTATCTAGAGTCTCAAGATCTCATTCTGCTTAGGCCTCATCTTCTGGGAAGTATCTATAGTATCAAATTTACATTGTTGTTAGTTAAATTTCCCTTCTAGGAAGTTTCTGTATCCCTTAATTTGCAGAAGATATAATTCATGATTGAGGTGCCCAATGGGTGAACATCACCAATTTCAACTGGGGAACTTCAATCTTATTCTAGGTCTTCCATAGCAGTTGAGGGCCTTATCAGAATGAGGTCCCCAGAGGGTGAATTTAGTGATACTAGCCCGCTGTGCAGGATAGCCTCACTAAATTCACCCTCTGGGTACCTCATTCTGCAAATAACAGACAGACTATTTCAAAGCTTGATTCAAGGCTAGCATCACCAAATTCACCATTTGGGGACCTCATTCTGCTTAGGCCTCATCTTCTGGGAAGTATCTATAGTATCAAATTTACATCGTTGTTAGTTAAATTTCCCTTCTAGGAAGTTTCTATATCCCCTAATTTGCAGAAGATAAAATTCATAATTGAGGGGCCCAATGGGTGAACATCACCAACTTCAACTGGGGAAATTCAATTTTATTCTAGGTCTTCCATAGCAGTTGAGGACTTTATCAGAATGAGGTCCCCAGAGGGTGAATTTAGCGTCACTAAATTCACCCTCTGGGGACCTCACTCTGCAAATGACAGACACACTATCACACTATTTCAAGGCTTGTTGTATAATACATTGTGTTGCTTGAGGCCAGGCATACACAATGTAGGAACAGACACGCTTTTTGTGATGCTATCCGGCACAGCAGGCTAGCATCACCAAATTCACCCTCTGACGACCTCATTCTGCTTAGGCCTCATCTTCTGGGAAGTATCTATAGTATCAAATTTACATTGTTAGTTAAATTTCCCTTCTAGGAAGTTTCTATATCCCCTAATTTGCAGAAGATAAAATTCATAAATGAGGTGCCCAATGGGTGAATATCACCAACTTCAACTGGGGAACTTAATTTTTATCCTTATCAGATTTGTGAAAATGGGATCACAAAGTCAAATAAGGGCAGAGCAAGAGACTTCCTTGACTATTTCACTACATAGTAATTCTTAAAATATGTTTGCAAGAACTAGTTGGCTTATATAGAATGGAATGTTCTTCCTTGACTGCAATTCCCTCTTAATATGCTTCCTTCACAAGGACCATCAGGTCTATTTGACTGATATTTATGATATGTATGAAGGGTTCTTTGGTGTCTGGGATTCAAATTTATTCAGATGGGGTCACCAGGTTAAAAGGGTGGGACCAGGGACATAACTATATGTCTCTATAGTAATTCTTAAAATGTCTTCTCAAGGGATTTTGGACAATTTAGCTTACATATAGTATGGAGGAATCAGGAAGATCCTTTAGTGACTGAGATACAGATTTGTTAAAATGAGCTCAACCTGTCAAGAAATGGCAGTCTATGGGGAGTTAACACTTTTGTGTCCAATAAAATCATAGAAATACCAAATTCATTAAAACATCTACCTTGGAACCACCTGACTGATTGGTCTGACATACATATATTGTGTTTTGGGTCCATGGATAATTGGGCTTCCAAAATGTTTAAATGGTTTTAGAAAAAGGCGCTTGTGAGATTGGAAATTTCCAACAATTGAGAAAGTTTGAGGTGTCGGTTGTGAAATTCCAACCTAAGACTTGGGAGTCTGGATCCCGGTCGGGAGGGGACTTGTTCAGCTGGAGGAGGGGGGTGATCAGTAGTGTACAGTTGGCAATTTCAAGGTGGTTTTTTACCAAGCTACATACTTGAAGTCTCTCTAGCCACATATCCTGTTTAAATCTACTTCTTTTAAAGTGATTATGAAAAGTGCTCACTGTTTTGGTCTCCAGAGTCCCAGTCTTATCAGTCTTTGCAGTCTGGTGAGCGACCCCACAGTCATTGACTGTCTTGTTTGGTGGAGTTATCCCCCTTTTTTTACTTAGAATTTCTTTTGCAACATGCATAATTTTGTCCGAGCTTTTATTCCTACATTTTTCGGTCAATGTTTTTTAATCTTGGCACTGATATTTAGTACCATGGGAACCTGTGCACCTGCGATTATGACGTCTGTCCGACATTTTTTGTGTGGAGTTATTCCCCTTTTTCGACTTAGAATTTTTTTCGCAACATACATAATTTTGTCCAAGCTTTTATTCCTACATTTTTCGGTCAATAGGTATAAGATTAGGGTTATGGTTGTACACCTGCAATGGGAACTGTTATTTTATTATTTAACTAAATGTTTACTGACATGTGAAACATCTTAGTATTTTAAAAACAGGGGGGTATCCGTAGTCCCATTGGGACAGTCACACCTCTAGTTTTTATTGTTTTTATTGTTTTTTTCAGACACTTTTTAATTACATCATGTTATAATAATCTTGTTCAATAGTACATATCATTTTCAATATATTTTGATATATATATAAACGTACATGTATATATGATTAAGTGTCATTTGTACACTATATATACATGTATTTAAACAGAACAGTGTATATAACGTGTAATTTTGAGATAATAAGTAGATTTGAAAAGCGGGAATATTCATAGTTACTTGTTTCTGAACTGCTGTGGGAATCAGTGTTCACGCTGTCGGTAGCCAAATTAGCCAATGGCTAATCTTTTTCGAATTTGGCTAATAAAAATTTCATTTGGCTAAACTTTTGGCTAAACTTTTTTTGACCCCAAATAGATACTGGAAGCATGAATTTTTGGCAAGTGGGTTTTTAATTCTGTGATGTGAACGATCTAGTCCGAAAACATCGTATACATAAGTGGGAATATATCGCCGACTGTACAAAGGGAAACCCGATCGCGGACAGCTAGTACAAAGGGAAACCCGTCACTCTGCACGAAACAGCAAAAGGTCATATCATTATTTTACATTTAATCTGCTAATCCCCCATTGTCTGTCTGGTCACTCACGGGGCTCCTGCACAATGCATGTTTATGATGACATTGTATTTATGACGGCCAAGGTTTATGAGCACCAAGTGTAAGACAATAGCTTAATCAGCCAAATGATAATCACGACAGATATTTTGTGGCTATTTTTCATCAATACGGATACATTCAAAATAATATGCATGCGTTTATGACAGATTGTAATTTGATGATGGCGTAACAATATTAAGTTATTAGTTTCCAGATGTCACTTAGATATTTTCGCAAGAATAATTAATATTTAATGATTTAAAAGAAGAAAGTGGGGAAATGTCCGGTGGGGAAATGTCCGTATACCCAATCCCGGGTTACCCCCCCCCCCCCCCCCCCCCCCCCCCCCCCCCCAAAATCACTCTTTCACATAAAGATTAATAAATTTTTAATAAATGACATATATAAAAATATTTCTAGTTCATCAAAATTAGTTAAATTATTGTGTATTTTACCTGTGCCTGTTAGATTTGACGTTTTAGTCATTAATTGTGAACCGATCATAAAACGATGATTTAATTTGGCCAAAAAATATTTGGCTAAAGTGTTTTTCATTTGGCTAATAAAATTGTCATTTGGCTAAACTTTTGGCTAAAGTTTTTTTCGGTCCAGCGCGAACACTGGTGGGAATGCAATAAAAGTATGGTTTGTTTCCCTGTGTATAAAGATAAGCAGACATTTTTTTTTGGAAATATTGGCATTTAAAAAAAATAAAATGATATGTATTATGTCAGTCTGTCTGTCCATCCATCTGTCAACATTTTAGTTTCCGGATGATAACTTTAGTTTGGATTATTTGATCACAACTAAACTTGGCATGTGGCTAAGTCATACCAAAATACAGCTCAAGTTCGAATTTGTTTTTTTTAAAACAAAATAATTGTTAAATTGAGCAATGAGTTCAATCTAAAAAAAAAACATTTAAATAGATTAAATTCAAAATCACAGAGACTACTTTTCGTTTAGATTCTTGTGTATAATATAGCATATTTGGAGCGAAAAGTGCCAGATGAAAAATTATTAAATTTTCTATGTATTTTTTTACCGCTATTTCTCATCTCAAACAAATTTTGGTATCACAATGGAACAGCGTCATCTGAAAGAGCACTATAATAAGTTGACATAGAATAAATTTAAGGGGAAAATAACCATCATTGGTAACAGACATGCATCATGGAAATCCACAAAATCATCAATTGAAAGGGATACGAAATATCATATTTGAGAATGCTCTTTATTTCAATGTGTCTACAACTTTTTGAAAACAAAAGCAGGAACATTATTTATCGGAGATGACCATAATATAAATTTTGCTCGCCAAAAAAAAAAAATCTCTATAATCATATTTTGATATCGATAGCGTCCCATCCCCATTTAATGTTATACATAATGCATATTTGCGTATCTGTTTAGACCCTCTAGGAGGAGACAAACAGAAAATTTATAACTAAGCCTCTCATATACAGTAATGCTCTAAATAATTGACTCCTTAACCGCAGCAGAATTATGGGTAATTTTTCAGGATTTAGTCGGAAATATGGCTTGTTGCCATTCATCAGAAAGCTCTCACGGAGAGCTTTCCAATGAATGGCAACAAGCCATATTTCCGACTAAATCCTGAAAAATTACCCATTATTCGTCTATTATTTAGGGCATTACTGTATACATGCACGCATCTGATCATTCACCATCTCTTTTCTCTACATATATGTGTGTGTATTAATGTATAAAGTCATGCATGTAATAGTTGTTTAAATATGCCACATACCATTTGACACGAACTGTTTCAAATGAATTCTTCGGTAAAATGAAAATTACATGTACATGCAATAACCATCACTGGTATCTCACATGTAAGGTAGGACAATCCGCAAAATCAACCTCTATTGAAAACAGAAGGGCCCTGTGCCAATGCATTCTCTTATATATGCGAGTCGACCATAGGTCGCCTCGCATATATAAGAGAATGCATTGGCTTAACACATTAAAAATTATAAAATTGTTAAAGAATGTAAGAAAAAATGGTAAAAAGTGTTAAAAAAAGATTTTTTTTAGACCAATGCATTCTCTTATATATGCGAGGCGACCTATGGTCGACTCGCATATATAAGAGAATGCATTGGCACAGGGCATAACTGTAACTATCACAATGTGGTCAAGGAGCCGGTTCTATTCAGCTCTATTGAAAAAAAATACGATCCATTATATTTGAGAATGTACTTTATTACAGTGTGTCTACACCTGTTTGAAAATGAAAGCATGACCGCCATATGTATTTATCAGAGATGACCCAAACTTTTCTCACTTGACAAAAACAAACAACAACAACATAGACGATTAAGAGATGTACACTACATGTACATGTATATGTACTGCATTTCACTTTTCTGTTTAGACCCTTTAGGAAGCGACAACAAACGGAAATATATACTAAGGCTGTCATATGCAAGCATCTGATCACTCACCGTCTACATTATCGAGACACCATTCCATTTAGTCCAAGTCTTCTCGTACTAAAACCGGCTAAGATATTGGGATGGAGGTGCCGGTCTTTAAAAACAGCAAATCGCCATCCCCATATCTTAGCTGGTTTTAGTACAAGAAGACTTGGACTACATTCCATTATGTAATCGATGGCAAATAGTCAAGTTAAATCAACCTATTCTTATGTGGCTTCTTTATAGTTTCGCACCCAAAGGCTCGGGTAAATTGATCCAGTAAGGCGACCAAGCTGACTTCCTCTGCTAATAAACACACGCAGACAATATAAATTTGATACAATCATACCTAAGCCTAAGTGCGGTTTGGTACATTTTGATCTTTTATAAATTTTGATTAAAGAAAAATATTAAAAAAATAATTAACTTTTTTGGTTTTGTTTCTTTCAGATTAAATTACATGCACAATATTTTTTCACAAACACATGTATTGAATCTAATGACTGCAGGATATATTAGTATATACAAATGTATGCAGAAAATGAGATGGAACCTATGCCCCATCACGGATTCTCAGATCCATATATAATAAGGATACAATTAAGGCCTTCGCAGTGGATACATATGTGACCCGCCATATCAAATCCAGTCGTAAGTCGGGATTTGTTTTACCCTGTGCCAATGCATTCTCTTATATATGCGAGTCGACCATAGGTCGCCTTGCATATATAAGAGAATGCATTGGCCTAACAATTTTTTATCATTTTTTTTTAATAAATGTTTCTTACATTTTTTAGGACATAAAATAAAAAACATCTATTACCCTGCAGGGAGCCCCACACATATAGAGGCATATAGAAGAGTGTTGTCTGCTCATGTTTGTCTGGGGCTTTGTATGGGTAAAATTATAAAATTGTTAAAGAATACAAGAAAAAATTATTAAAATTGTAAAAAATTGTTAGGCCAATGCATTCTCTTATATATGCGAGGCGACCTATGGTCGACTCGCATATATAAGAGAATGCATTGGCACAGGGTAAAAAAAATCCCGACTTACGACTGGATTTGATATAGCGGGTCACATATGATAAGTCATGAAAGTCTGTAAAACAACTCTGTTCAACAAGTACATGTAAAAATAGATCAACATTGTTACTTAAATGGGTACTGTATGCCATTTTCAATAAATTCACGGTGATAACACCGATCTAATATCGATATATATAGAAAATTAAGTAATTTGAGTCGAAGATGTATACTGTAAACGTTCAGGTTAATAGGTTATCTTAAAATCAATGTTTATTAATTTGATATAAATTTAATTTATGGCTGGAGTCATAATTAATTTACGAATTTCCGTGCGCAAGACGTAATCAAAATAATTCTAGGATAGTGGATTGGGCAAAGCGTGGCACACATGATCGTGTAAAAAATTATGTTGATACTGAGTGTAAACTCAAGCCGCTCACTGACTAGTGACTATACAATGACTTAATGAGTATCTGGGACTAGTATGCATATAATATAACATTTACTTGATACATTTGCTTGAAAACTGTCCAAAAATTACTCGACAGCGACAATTGGTATTTTAGCATTCCGGCTAATCTGCCATCCGTAACATTACTTAGTACTCAACAGACTTTCAAATAATGGAAATATGGTTACCATATTCAACAATTCAGAGACTAAAGAAACCAACAACAACATTTGGGTACGGTATCCCTTTAACCCTTTTAAGAATCCAGATTGATATTAACCTTTCCATGACTGAATATAATTAATAGTAATGTGAATTGCATACCTTGAAGTACCCCAGAAAAATTATCAATAATAATGTTAGTGTCATACCTTGAAGTACTCCACATAAATCACTAATAATAATGTTAGTGTCATACCTTGAAGTACTCCACATAAATCACTAATAATAATTTTACTGTCATACCTTGAAGTACCCCACATAAATCACTAATAATAATGTTAGTGTCATACCTTGAAGTATCCCACAGAAATCACTAATAATAATGTTAGTGTCATACCTTGAAGTACCCCACAGAAATCACTAATACTAATGTTAGTGTCATACCTTGAAGTACTCCACATAAATCACTAATAATAATGTTAGTGTCATACCTTGAAGTATCCCACAGAAATCACTAATAATAATGTTAGTGTCATACCTTGAAGTACCCCACAGAAATCACTAATAATAATGTTACTGTCATACCTTGAAGTACTCCACATAAATCACTAATATTAATGTTAGTGTCATACCTTGAAGTACTCCACATAAATCACTAATAATAATGTTAGTGTCATACCTTGAAGTACTCCACAGAAATCACTAATAATAATGTTACTGTCATACCTTGAAGTACTCCACATAAATCACTAATAATAATGTTAGTGTCATACCTTGAAGTACTCCACATAAATCACTAATAATAATTTTACTGTCTCGTATTTAACATAAGTGGTTCTTATGTGTGGGATTGTTCTCATTTATAGGATGTTTCTCATGTGGTCCGTATATATGGTTCTCATGTGCAGGGTGGTTCTCATGAGTGGTTCTCATATGATTAACATAAATGGTTCTTATGTGTTGGGTGGTTCTCATATATGGATTTCATGTGTCCCACACATAAGAACCACTTATGTTAAATACGAGAACCATTCATGAGAACCACCCTGCACATGAGAACCATTTATACGGACCACATGAGTACCATTTATGAGAACCATCCTATAAATGAGAACCATCCCCCACATAAGAAACATTTATGTTAACCACATGAGAACCATTCATGAGAATCACCCTGCACATGAGAACCATGTATATGGACCACATGAGAACCATTTATGAGAACCACCCTACAAATGAGAACCATCCACCTCACACACGGGAACCATCCCACACATGAGAACCACATGAGAACCATCCTACACATGAGAACCATTTATCCACAAACACATGAGAACCATTTATGAGAACCACATGAGAACCATCCCACATATGAGAACCATCTACCCCACACATGAGAACCATTATGAAAACCAAATGAGAACCATGTGAGAACCATTCCACATACCATAACCATATATGGCAACAGCCAATCATAACGAAGCTTCTCCCCACACGGACTATATAAAGGCGAGGTAATCCGTACTTTTTCACAAACCACATTTGGTCCTTAACGAGGATTTACTATAATCGAAACGCGTTGACCACATAGCAAAGGATTAGTTTTTTACTGGTGTTTTTCCTGGAGAATTAACTTTCTCATATACCTAACCTATTTTTCTTCACACCAGTATCAAACAATGGCTACTTTTATACCAGACAGTATAATGGCCAGTGATTCGAACACAGCACTACTTAATAGTGTATCAGACACAACTGTCATGTCTGTCACAACCGACACCAACAGACCGAATAAACGCTCCCGCACGGAAGAGGAACCAAGCAAATACACAAAAGCCTGCATCACGGATGCAAACATTTCTGCATACAGAACCATACGCAATCTAACAACCAAGAAAATTAGACTTACCCTCCAACAGGATTTCCTCCAATCGTGCGTCTCCTACGGAGTCAGCCCACGGGGACTATCCGTCAGCTTACCCAAACCTAAGGGACCATTACCAGACATCGAAAAGGATCGTCTGGAGGCAATCTTGTCAAAATCCAGCATGGATATCCTGAACGTCAAAATAGACTCCATCAAAGCAGAATTATCAAAATCTGACCTTGCCCTACAAAACCTCCAACGGGACTGGGCAAACACAGCCACAAATAGAGATAAAGAAGAACTCGGAGCTGCAATAAGCGCCCTCACACGAAAACTCAACACGAACATGAAAAAGCACCACAATAACACGCTCACCGCATTACGGCAGGAACAAAACACAATCCGTTTCCCATTCCTTCTGAAGTATCAGTCCACCAAGGAACGCACTGATAAACCACGACCCCAGGGCCAACAACGACCCCGAGGCCAACAACGACCCCGAAGCCAACAACAACCCAGAGACCAACATCGACCGAATGCAGGCCCCCGCAGGGGACCCCTGAACCGAGAACACAGAAGAGCAAACTCTGGCAATGAACTCGAAATGGTTATCAGTAAACTACAAGACCTCTACAAAAGAAAACGCCCATCCAACCGCGATGATTTCAATCAACGAAGCTATGACATTTACAACAATTAAAATGGAAATGCTCACTACCCGGAAGTTATCCTTAATGTATCAAGCCACACCCTCACCGAAGGGGAAACCAAAAATCCTGAGCAAAGGGCTCACATATTGCCCCACACCCAAGGGGAATGACCGTCCACAACTATCAAAGGACATAAAAAGATTTTTCAGACGACTCCGTCTAAAAACCTTTTTTGATGCCATTGATGACGACAGGCCATCAATTGATCCATTCCAAGACTTCTTGGAACTCAAATTCCGTCCACCTAGCTCCTGGTCACCACCCACTGGTCTCGAACCCCTTATCGACTCACTATGCAGGCTCACAAACCACCATAACCTCACCTCAACGCCCCTCCATTTCCAAGGTCAAAACACTGACACGAATATGGAAAAAGCCATCCAGGATCTGAAATCTAACTACAACATAGTAATTAAAAAAGCCGACAAAGGGTCGGCTGTAGTCATTCTCGACAGAACTGACTATATCAATGAAGCCAACAGGCAACTCCAGGACCAGGACACCAACTTCTATGTCCAAAAAGACGAAGATCTAACGGAATTCCACAACAACCAAGTTAGGAACGAACTATCGAAACTCTGTGCGCTAGGGGAAATCCCGGGAAAAATACACGAAGGTCTACACAAACATGACGCTCGCACACCCCAATTTTACCTCCTCCCAAAAATACACAAGTCAACCACAAAGGGCTCGATCCCAGGCAGACCGATCATTAGCGGCAACGGCTCACCCACCGAACTCATAAGCAGCTTCGTTGATGAACACATTAAAAAATTTGTCAGCACGTACCCAAGCTACGTCCGGGACACCACCCACCTACTTCAGAAACTAGATTCCATCAAGGATCTTCCGGACCACTACATATTATGCACCCTAGATGTCACCCAACTATACACAAATATTCCCAACATGTGCGGCCTCAGAGCAGTCGCTCAATGCATTCGAAAACAAAACCCAAATTGGTGCATATCCACTAGTGGCCTTCTCACCCTACTGAAACTTGCGCTACACAGCAAGAACTTTCAGTTCAATGGCGATAATTACCTTCAAATCGGGGGTACAGCAATGGGCACACGAGTAGCCCCATCCTATGCTAACATATTCATGGGAGAGCTTGAAAACAATCTATTGTCAGAAGCAGAACATAAACCTGCACTTTATCTTAGATATATTGATGATATCCTATTAATCTGGACCCACGGCCAATCCAACCTCGATAACTTCATCGACTACTTCAACAAGTCACACCCGACTATCAAATTCACCGCAGATTATAGCACGGACTCAGTCGATTTCCTGGACGTCACCATCAGACGTACCCCCACGGGAATAAAAACAAACTTATTCACTAAGAAGACCGACAGCCATGCTTACCTAATGGCAGACTCCTGCCACCCGAAACCCACATTCCAGGGTATCCCATTCAGTCAATTCCTACGTATCAGGCGAATCTGTAGTGACGTCACCGACTACTACGAAAACGCCCGCAAATTCATACAACACTTTGTAGCACGCGGTTATAACAAAACCACGATTGTTCAAGCAGCGATCGAGGCAGGTAAACTCAACAGGAAAGACCTGCTGATAGATAAACCCAAAGTTGATGACAATAAAGTCATACCATTTGTCACGGACTACCACCCAGAATCTTCACGGACATTCCACCTAATCAGGGCTCACTGGCCTATACTTCAGACATCGATACGATATCGACGTCTATTTCCAAAACCACCTCTCCTAGCAAGACGCAGACCACCCAACCTGAAAGACATATTGACCAAAGCCAAACTCCCACAATCGAGAGGCACCACGGGAAGACATTTTCCCAACGCATTCACACCATGTGAACGGAAATACTGCTTAATATGCAAGGACATCCCACACCAAAAATGGTTCAAAAGTAAAATCACCAAGAAGCGATTCAAGGGACCCTCACGATACAATTGCCTCACGAAAAATTGTATCTATTTACTCACATGCAACAAATGCAACTCCCAATACATAGGTGAGACCAAGCGCACATTTAGAACACGCATAAAAGAACATCTGGCCGACATTAGACACAACAGAGATACTCCAGTAGCGTTCCACTTTAACCTACCAGACCACGACACAAGCAACCTTCTACATCGGGTCATTGAGATCTTGAACTTTGACCCAGAGAGCGTTTCGGGTACCCAACCCCGAAAAACGCGCAAAATCCTCCGGACCCTGACCCCACTCGGTTTGAACAGGAAGGACTTCTAGTCATATACCTTTTTATTAATAATAATGTTAGTGTCATACCTTGAAGTACCCCACATAAATCACTAATAATAATGTTAGTGTCATACCTTGAATTACTCCACAGAAATTACTAATAATAATGTTACTGTCATACCTTGAAGTACCCCACAGAAATCACTAAAAATAATGTTAGTGTCATACCTTGAAGTACCCCACAGAAATCACTAATAATAATGTTACTGTCATACCTTGAAGTACCCCATAGAAATCACTAATAATAATGTTACTGTCATACCTTGAAGTACCCCACATAAATCACTAAAAATAATGTTAGTGTCATACCTTGAAGTACCCCACAGAAATCACTAATAATAATGTTAGTGTCATACCTTGAAGTACCCCAAATAAATCACTAATAATAATGTTACTGACCTACTTTGCAGTACCCCACATAAATCACTAATAATAATGTTACTGACCTACTTTGCAGTACCCCACAGATATCATCAAAAAAGCTTGGGAACTCGGTCTGGTCAACACACACATCCCCAAGGAATATGGTAAGTTCATAATTCAGCCTGGAGTACAGTAATGTCCTAATTAATCGACTCCATAACCACAGCAGAATTATTGGTAACTTTTCAGGATTTAGTCGGAAATATGGCTTGTTGCCATTCATCGGAAAGCTCTCGGTGAGTTACCCATAATTCTGCTGTGGTTATGGAGTCGATTAATTAGAGCATTACTGTACATAGTGTGATTGTCTGAATATTTAATGTAAATATTAATAATAGAAAAATAGATAACACAATAGCAGAGGGATTCATTGTTGGGAATTGTTCAGATAATAATTTCAACAAATGACCTAGGTTTGTTGAAATAACTGTACCTTTCCTAAGGGTACGACTCATCAATGAGTAGTTAATATACAGAGGGTTAACAATGGGCCTACGGCTGTTTAACCCTTCCATGACTAGAAATTCCTGTAATTTTGCGAAAACCCTGTGCCAATGCATAGGGAGCCTCGCATTTATAAGACAATACATTGGCCTGAATTAAGCCAATGCATTCTCTTGTATATGCAAGGCTCTCTATGGGAGATTTGCATATACAAGAGAATGTACTGTACAGGATCTTTAATGCTGAATGAAAGTGTTAAGTAATAAACATCTTCTGATCAATATTAGACCAAAAAAACATAGTTGTTTCCAATTTGCCTAAGTATAGCTGTATAATGTACATACAATCAAGTTGGAACAATTTACGGCTCACGTTCATACTATGAGGGTTATCGCATTCTAAAATTCTAAACATGGTAATGAAAAAATGTCACACTTGATTATCGCACTTTATAAGAAAATATCTATTTAAAATCAATATTAAGTAATAGAAGCATTTCCAGACAGGTGTCATTGACTCATATCTATTATTTTATACCCAGGAACTACAGTAATGCTCTAATTAATCGACCTCTTAACCAAAGCAGAATTATGGGTAACTTTTCAGGATTTAGTCGGAAATATGGCTTGTTGCCATTCATCAGAAAGCTCTCGCCGAGAGCTTTCCTATGAATGGCAACAAGCCATATTTCCGACTAAATCCTGAAAAGTTACCCATAATTCTGCTTTGGTTAAGAGGTCGATTAATTAGAGCATTACTGTATATAAAACGTGTTTAAGAAGAGGTAGACCATCTGCATGCACGATTACACTTTTGAGTTTGGAACCCTACATGGCTTTGTTGCATTGGTGATAGATTTGAAACAAGGAATCCCTTTATTTGCCTTTAAACAATCAATGCAAATTTCGTCTTTAGGTCATTTAAAAAAAATATTAAAAAAAAGCATTACCTGCCTACCTGGATATTTTTAACAAAACAAATTGGAAGCAATTAAGTTTTTTATTCGGTCTAATTTCATAGTGTAAATGCAATGGTGCTAAGCCAAAAACGTACCTTGATTATATAAATGTGTGGTCGGAACAATGCTTTATATTGTAAGAAGTTTATCCATTTTAATTACATCTTAGGGAAAAATATATGTTTATTAATTTAACCTTTTCATAACGGAAGCTGTGCTGGTGCAGCATTATAGACCCTGTGCCAGTGGACTCTCTTATATATGTGAGTCTGCCATATGGAGCCTCTCATATATAAGAGAATGCACTGGCTTACAAGATCAAGGTAAATATTGTTAGGCCAATGCATTCTCTTATACATGTATATGCGAGGCACTCTATGGGTGACTCGCATATATAAGAGAAGCATTGGCACAGGGTATTCACAAAATTTCACTCAGTGATCTCGCTTATACAGGTTATTTACTTTCAGAAGTTAACCTTGGGCTAAAGTGGACCTTTGTCTACTGAGGTTGGGTTACTTTTAAATTTGGTTTTAATTTATATTATCATATAGTTGATTAACCCTTTACCCAACAGAAGGGCCCTGTGCCAATGCATTCTCTTATATATGCGAGTCGACCATAGGTCGCCTCGCATATATAAGAGAATGCATTGGCTTAACACATTAAAAATTATAAAATTGTTAAAGAATGTAAGAAAAAATGGTAAAAAGTGTTAAAAAAAGATTTTTTTTAGGCCAATGCATTCTCTTATATATGGGAGGCGACCTATGGTCGACTCGCATATATAAGAGAATGCATTGGCACAGGGCATAACTGTAACCATCACAATGTGGCCAATGAGCTGGTTCCAATGATATCCATATTTGTATGGTTTTATTGAGACAGACCCAAGATAATTTAGGCTGTTGCAGCTTTATTTGGCGGTTTGTTGGGTAAAGGGTTAATGATTATAATCTGGTTGTACTAAAGACCGAGCAGAACCGAGCTAATACAAATAAGATATAAATATGAAGAATAGATGTCATATGGTCATGAATAAACATTCGTTCCAGTATTATATTAGTGTTTGTTTTGGTTATTTAGACACGATATAATTTCGATATAAGTAACCAAATCATCAATAACTTCAGCTCGGGTGTTTTTAGTTTTTGGCATATTACTGCTTGGTAGACTTCTAAGTAACTAACTGAGAAACCAGGGCTCTGCTTAATTAATCTTCTTTTGCTAGAGGTTATTGGTGGCTGAGTAATTCATGCATGTTTGTATTGGAATAATAGTTTGTCGCCTACTCAACGAGCTGGTATATCTAAGATATATTCAAAACAGGATGAAAAGAATCCCGCTTGTCATAATCATGAACAAGCAGTTGAATTTGCATTTTGATGTATTAACCCTTTACCCAACAAACCGGCCAAAACCGGCCAAATAAAGCTTTGACAGCCTAAAATATCTTCGGTCTGTCTCAATAGAACCATACAAATATGGATATCATTGGAACCAGCTCCTTGACCACATTGTGATAGTTGCAGTTATGCCCTGTGCCAATGCATTCTCTTATATATGCATATATAAGAGAATGCATTGGCCTAAAAAAAATCTGTTTTTAACACTTTTTACCATTTTTTCTTACATTCTTTAACAATTTTATAATTTTTAATGTGTTAAGCCAATGCATTCTCTTATATATGCGAGGCGACCTATGGTCGACTCGCATATATAAGAGAATGCATTGGCACAGTGCCCTTCTGTTGGGTAAAGGGTTAAATAAAAAGGATGAGAACTTTAATTGTCAGTACCAATAAGTCTACCAAGCGTTCTCCGATAAGTTTAGGTTTTCGTGACTTGATCATTAGGGCTGTGCATAATGATTCAGACCTTCCTGATGCGATGCGAATCGTGGGTTTACTCAGGGACCAGCCTAGGGTCTAAATATAGGGAGAAGTGACTTCTCCCTCTTGGAAAAATAAGGAGAAGTGAGGGCTTACCAGGGAGAAGTGGAGCGTTAGTGCGACTATTTGTCGCTAGTAACTATTCATTAGAACTGATTGTTTTAGCTGTTATTATTGTCCACAATAGATTTTCTACATGTGTGATGATAAACTGGAAGTGTTAAGCTGAGCAGTAGATCATCCAGTCACCAATTCTTCAGGGAGATTAAAAATTTAACATCCACTTCTCCCTGACGTCATTTCAGGGAGATTTGCGGCCACACAGGGCCAATTTTGTACATCAACCAAAACTTGTAAGCGATTGCAGGACACCCTAGGGCGATATTTACCATTTTTCCATATTTTGACGGCCATTTTGGCAGCCATTTTGAGCCAAAGAAAGAATTTTGGTTCCAGTGAGTTGGAATATTCATAGGTAATGGTATGCCTCACTTAATTGCAACCTTCTGTTCATTTCTTGTTGAAATATGACTAGAATCCCAGTTGTGATTTTTTGGTGAAATTTTATAACGCGTTCTGTAAAATCGAATTTTTGAGGGATCACAAGTGGATAGGACCCCAATAATTGCATATTTATTGCTCCAATGATCAGTTAATATACAAAATACAAAATAAAGTCATTTTACTGAATCAGTTCCAAACAGCATGAACTGATCTAGAAGATATTTGTGAAAAAATGTCATATTTTCAACTTCCGGCGACCATTTTGGTGGCCATCTTGGATGGTGAGTTTCAATTTTGGCCCAAACTAGTGTCATTATGTCTTAGCTTCATGAAAATATATACATTTTACTAGATTAGTCATGTGAATTTGCAACAAATTCCAAGTTACTGGTTTTACGTCTTAGAAAAAATTGGGGGGGGGGGGTATACTTTTTAGGGCGCTATAAAAAAAATTGCTCAAGGCTGACTGATGGCCAGCCGATAAAATCTTGATGTCGGATACCTGAATTTACAAAATCCGCAGAGAAAAAAACTTTATACGCCAAAACACGCATCCGTGACCTGGCGGCCGGACTATGTTTCTGTTGTCAACTTGTGAGTGACTATTACAGGCTAGTTATGGGTTGGCCAGCACTTACATATATTTTCAAGTCATGCTAGAAAGTTTGGAATCCACATCTAATGGTACACTTGTTCTAATATTCCAGTGTCCTGATGATTCTGAAAGCAACAAATTTCATGGTTTCAACTTTTGTATAGAACTACATTGAAATTGAATAACATGGTCAATTCAAATAATAAAACTAGGCCAAAAAAAAATGATTTGAGTCTCAGACAATTTTTTTTCTGAACCAACGAGTGATGGAGGGACTTTATTTTTATTTTTGATATTGTTGTACGCAGCGTAATACACTCATTTAATCTGATATTAACATTACATTGTGCTTCTGGTATATCTGAATGATATAGGGATTTCCAATAATGTTCTCATGCCCCTGACTATTCACAATTGTTATTTTTGTCTATAAATTGACACCGCTCCATTATAACATGTGATCCTAAATTTCCTCCGGTGCCTTTCAATTGTTCTGGAGTTACAATAAGTACACCAGGCGATGATGATCAGCTAATCATTTTCTTCAATGTGGTATCTCCTATGTCACTATGTGCATACATGATGGTCAATCATATGTTTTAGAGTTCATGTATGTTGCAATTAATGCTCAATATGTATGGACATATTTGTATGAACATACCAAAATAATTTTGAAAAAAAAAAATGTTTTTGTTTCTGTTTTTGTTTTATTTTTGTCATAATGTCAAAAATCGAAATAAAACATCCTATGCGGGGCATTTATTTCAATGCGGTGGTTTCTGAAACTCGAATCATATTTTTTATTTGGCCGTAGTATTTGCAGGCCCTAAATGACAAATATACATTTTGACATACAGGTGGCCTAGGCCTAGGAGTTCTTGATGGCTGCATTGTCACCGAGGAACTATCGTATGGCTGTTCTGGCATGCAGACCGCCATCGAGGCAAATGGTCTTGGTGTAAGTTTGAGTATCATGACAGCTTGGTTGATGAATATTATCATGTTAATATTTATATGTTGTAGACGCACTTAAAATGTATAAATGTATAGAGTTCTTGCAAGATGCTCATCATGAAATTGTTTTTTTTCTTCAATTTTTTATTTGATTGTATTGTATGTCAATCGTATGGAAATTTATACTGCAATCATTATTTATGAACATATTAATTGACATTTTTGTTGCAAAAATAACCCAAAATATATAAATAAGACGAGTTTTGCACTTATGAGTAAGCTTGTATGATCATAACAGATGCTTTATATCTATATAGTGAGGTCATAATTTACATAACGATTGCTAAATTTTCATACCGTTACCGTAATATTCCATGTACCCTGCTGGACAAAACAAGTGTCCACTTAACCGCGGTCCGGTTAGCGTTGCCACCGCGGCTGAAATGCAACTACACTGCGGCTCCACCGGCTAACAACAGTTGGGCTGCGGTGTACTTGCCATTCGGCCATGGTGTAGTTGCCGCGCTGTACGTTCATTAAACTGAAAAAAGATGATACAAACCCGATGTACATGCCATTCGACCGCGTTGTAGTTGCCTTTCGGCCATGGTGTACTTGCCGCTCGGCTGCAGTGTACTTGCCGTTCGGCCGCGGTGCTCAACTGCAGTTACAAACTCTGACACCGCGACCGAACGGCAAATACACCGCGGTGCCAATGGACACTTGTTTTGTCCAGCGGGGTACACATGAACTAAAAGTTATAAAATCCTTTTTTTTTTTTATTATTACAAGCATCCATGTGTCAGTGTGGAACAGGATTGTTAGACACAATTCTTCCTCTTGTTGGAACTTTATACATACATGTAGATGTTATGTTTTGGGCTGTCATGATTAAATCGTTTAACTAATTAATGATCCTTAAACCTTTCAATACTAAATGGATTGTCTTACTCAAATATAAAAGTATACACTTGAATGATCTATTATCCTTTGGAGGGGTGTTCAGGATAAATTAGCAGACAACACTATGATGAAAAGATAATACAAGTATGGAAGGATTAATGATATTCTTTTGTGGGAAATGTTCATTTAACCCTTTACCCAACAAACCGGCCAAAACCGGCCAAATAAAGCTTCAACAGCCTAAAATATCTTCGGTCTGTCTCAATAGAACCATACAAATATGGATATCATTGGAACCGGCTCCTTGACCACATTGTGATAGTTACAGTTATGCCCTGTGCCAATGCATTCTCTTATATATGCGAGTCGACCATAGGTCGCCTCGCATATATAAGAGAATGCATTGGCCTAAAAAATCTTAAAATGTTAAAAAAAGATTTTTTTAGGCCAATGCATTCTCTTATATATGCGAGGCGACCTATGGTCGACTCGCATATATAAGAGAATGCATTGGCACAGGGCATAACTATAACCATCACAATGTGGTCAATGAGCCGGTTCCAATGATATCCATATTTGTATGGTTCTGTTGAGACAGACCGAAGATATTTTAGGCTGTTGAAGCTTTATTTGGCCGGTTTTGGCCGGTTTGTTGGGTAAAGGGTTAAGGTACAAACTCGACCATAATTTTCTACAGTCGACTAGTCCATTATTGTCAACTCATAACTGTCAATCTATCAATGTCTGCAAAACTTGTTGTAAGGTCATTTTTTGTTATTAGCAAGTTAGCCATAGTTAGACATTTATCTCTGCAATAACCTGTGTCAAGTCATCGGAATGCCCCCCGAATGGCATGATTACCTTCATTTGTTTCTATTTTGGGTCTGTTGGGTTAAAATATTAAATGGACTAACTGGTCAATTTAAGCGTTTTCATTTCAAAAATTGACCGAAATTGTGTTCTTCTAATTATTTTCATTCTTAACCCTTTACCCAACAGAAGGGCCCTGTGCCAATGCATTCTCTTATATATGCGAGTCGACCATAGGTCGCCTCGCATATATAAGAGAATGCATTGGCTTAACACATTAAAAATTATAAAATTGTTAAAGAATGTAAGAAAAAATGGTAACTATCACAATGTGGTCAAGGAGCCGGTTCCAATGATATCCATATTTGTATGGTTCTATTGAGACAGACCGAAGATATTTTAGGCTGTTGAAGCTTTATATGGGCGGTTTTGGCCGGTTTGTTGGGTAAAGGGTTAACGGCTGTAGCCAAATATAGTTTTAATTTGTTTAAATAATCAATTGTAGTATTGGATAATCATGACAGCCCAAGTTCTGTTTGTTTCCGCCCTTAATTCATTTAATTCATCTCTAAATTCACATGGAAGTCACATTTTCAACATGAGTGTACATATGTAAAACATGCCCACTGTTGAGATACAGCTATGGAATCTTAAATATAATGGGAGGTGGTTGTTGTTCTCTTAAGCCTTTCATGACAGAAAGATCCTGTGCCAGTGCATTCTTATACATGCGGGTCTCCCTAAGGACCGTATATAAGAGAGTACACTGGCTTACAAGGTCAAACTTTCAAAGCAAATATTATTCCAGTCATAGAAGGGTTAAATGATAATTTATAATTTATTTATTATTCATGTATTTTCTGACAAATTCCTGTGTGAATGTCCAAAATTTACTACATCCATGTGAGCTTAGAGAGATTGGTATATGTGATTTTCCTGCATGTACTAACGTTATTGTTTTCCTTTTTTCTCTTACAATTGTAGCTTACTGGATACCACTTACAATGCCGTACATGTATATAAAAGTAGATGTACATGTACATGTATCTTAACTAAATCAATTATCTTAGTATGTACAGTAATGTCCTAAATAATTTACCCCTAAACCACAGTAGAATTATGGGAAATGTTTCAGAATTTAGTCGGAAATATGGCTTGCTGCCATTCATCGGAAAGCTCTCGGTGAATAGTTCATAAACAATTCATGAATATTTTATGAACCATTCATGAATAATTCATGAATATTTTATGAACCATTCATGAATAATTCATAAAATTTCATGAATTTTTTATGAACAAATACGAGTTCATGAACTCAAGACCTGGATACTCACGATTCATAAACTTGATTAAACCCTTATTTTGGGACTTTATGTGTGCCACACAGCTGGGCAGACAAGTCACTTGTCCTCACACAGTGACCCACAATGTAATGTTTACTCAAATCAGGTGGAGAGCTTAGAATTATTGTTAATTACGCAACAGTACAGCACTTAGAGGTTAGATTATACTAAATAGCCATGCATCCAAGGAACAACTCTACAACTTACTACTTCAAAGTTAAAGTAATTAAGTACATGGCTCCTCTGAGTCACACAGCTATAATCAAATAAAATATATCTCAACAATGTTATATAATTTGTCTGTGAAGTTGTTTATCCAGACCAAACAGAGATGGGATCATATTTTAGTTAATAAACAAACTCACCATTAATGGCACATATGACAGCCAGTGTATAAAGTTCCTTTGAAAAACGGCTATCTCCAGGTTTGTTAAGCATGAGGTCTTAAATTCCTTGGGAAGATGATGGATGTTAACTGGATAATGGTTACACAATAAAATCCTCCCATTCAAAACCAAACATTTTGGGTATTAATTTCTTTGAAACATCAGACATTAAAATGGCCGACTTTGAAGATTAGAAATTGGCGCCAGATGCCAGATTCCACAGCTAGCCAATCAATTTTAAGTTCCTCCAGAGTGCCTCCAATCAATGCAGCCCTTAGAACCGTTCCTAGTAATATTTGGAGCCAATTAAAAATCGCCTCTTGTTTCCACATAGAGGAAGCTAAACTTACAAGACAAAATTTTAATGTAAATTTATATGTCAGAGACACTTGATTAAAAAGGACAGTATTCTCAACCATCTACACTCAAGAAAGTTCATGACAAATGATTTATAATGAATCTTATCAATTTATTGAATATGCACTTATTTTTAGGACTCACAGAGAATTTGACTCAATCATGAACATTTCATGAACATTTATGAATCATATTGATTCATAAAGTTCATAAAAAAGTTCATGAACATTTATGAACTATGTTCATGAACAGTTCATGAATTATTGTTCATGAACTCGTTTAATGAACCAATCATGTGTGTTCATGAACTATTCATGAATGTTCATGACTGGTTCATGAACATTCATGAAATAATGAATTACATCTCGCCTGGGCAATAACAATTTTGTAGCTCATTTGGTACTTTAGTTAAATTCCAGGTTATGTTATCAACTTGTTGCCTGTATAATTTTTGGTCCACTCATGATGTCACACCTATTTTGATATAAGATGAGGCATGTAGCGGTTACTTCAATGGGGCCAGTGTTCATATTACCATAGCAGATAGGTCGTAGCATGACCTTGCCATTTCATTGGTGAAGAAAAATTACAATGTCATTAAATTGATTATGAAACTGAATGTTTGTCACTCAGGTTCGCTCTGTAGCTTGCCAAATATTGTCATTTGTCAAAAAAATATTTATTGCTACTTTTATACTTACATGTATTAATAATACTATTTTGCTTTATTAGCTCATTTTACCTGCGTCTGGTTAGTTTTTATACGCCCTTTTTGAAAAAAGGTCGTATTATGTTATCAGTCTGTCCGTCCGTCTGTCTGTCTGTCCGTCTGTCCGTCCGTCCGTCTGTCGAGCCGTCCGTCCGTCCGTTAACATTTTTGGTTTCCGATCGATAACTCCAGTTTGGATTATTTGATCTGAACCAAAGTTGGTATGTGTATTTCCCAGCTAAAGATACAGGCCAAGTTCGAATATAGGTTCCGTCCAAATATTTTTACATGAGTTACGGCCCTTTTTCGACTTAGAATTTGACCGTCATTTAACATTTTTGGTTTCCGACCGATAACTCCAGTTTGGATTATTTGATCTGAACCAAAGTTGGTATGTGTATTTCCCAGCTAAAGATACAGGCCAAGTTCGAATATGGGTTCCGTCCAATTATTTTTACATGAGTTACGGCCCTTTTTCGACTTAGAATTTGACCGTCTGTTAACATTTTTGGTTTCCGACCGATAACTCCAGTTTGGATTATTTGATCTGAACCAAAGTTGGTATGTGTATTTCCCAGCTAATGATACAGGCCAAGTTCGAATATGGGTTCCGTCCAGTTATTTTTACATGAGTTACGGCCCTTTTTCAACTAAGAATTTGACCAATTTCATAACATTTTGGTTTCCGACCGATAACTCCAGTTTTGATTATTTGAGCTGAACCAAAGCTGGTATGTGTATTTCCCAGCTAAAACTACAGACCAAGTTTGAATATAGGTTCTGTCTAATTATTTTTACATGAGTTATGGCCATTTTTTCAACTTAGAATTTGACCACATTTTGGCATTGAAATTAGGGGTATATCAGATTTTCTTCAAATGTAAGCTCAAAGTATTATCTTATTTTGCGATAGTACAATTCGAAATGGCTAAAGGGCGTATTTTGCCACGCCCTAGCGATGCTCTTGTTACATTATATAAACAAAGTTTTTTAAAAATCTTCAATTTCCCAATTATACTTTCAGTTAAATTTGGCAACAAAAAAAAATTAATCAAGGGTTCTTGTTTGGTAATAAAGTGTTAATGTATCATTCAGTGGATACAAACATGATGGTCAACATTGCTTCTGGTAATATTGACCTGGGAGGTACACACTAATTTTTTTTTTTACCCTATATATATACCTGCCTGTAGTTTCCAATGTTTCTTAGGGTTCACGATATACGATGTTTGTTACATTGTAATGCCGACTAATGTTTGAAAAATGTATTGCAATATTATTAAGTACCGGTGTAACACGTTATCTTTCTCCATTTATTTCAATGTGGTGATGTCTGAGACTCAAATCATATTTTTTATTTGGCCCTAGCATTTTCAGGGCCCTAAATGACAAATATACATTATGACATACAGGTGGCCTAGGCCTAGGAGTTCTTGATGGCTGCATTGTCACCGAGGAACTATCATATGGCTGTACTGGCATGCTGACTGCCATCGATGGAAATGGTCTTGCTGTAAGTCTGAGTATCTTGACGGCTTGGTTGATGGATATTATCATGTTAATATTTATATGTTGCAGATGCACTTGCCACTTAGAATCTATAAACGTATAGAGCTCTTGCAAGTTGCTCATCATTTTTTTTCTTCATTTTTTAGATTTTGTCATCGATCGGAATATCCGATTTTAGAAAGATTCTGATGGAGCTTTCAAAGCTAATTTATGGCATTTCCAAGAGAATTTCAGACCAGTTTCTTTTCGTTTCCTGACAGTTCGATGCGTTCTACCATTTTGTGCTGTGATAAATTATTCCATAACTTGGCCATGAAATGCGTAAGAAGAAAGAACTATCAGTATATTTCTTCCATTTTTGCCAGATTTTTCTGGGCAGTCTCCGAGATCACTGTGAGATCGAGCAATATTACGGACATGACAAACTGCGGAATGCGACAGAATGACAAACTGCGGAACAGAATTTGCCGATATCTCAAAAAATTTGGCTTCTAACAAAAGCTCCATATTCACCCCAATTAAATATCTTAATCCCGCCAATCACAGGACATCATATGTTTCATTATTCGGCCAACAAGTTATCTACACTAAAATTGTTGAAATTAAGGACAGCTGTGGAATTGCTTTTTAACAGCGAAAAAAAGTATGCCCTTAAGAAAACTTTGTATGAAAATGAAGCTTATTTTGACCTGGGGGTACACACTGATTTTTACTGCCCTATATAGACCTGCATTTAGTTTCCGATGTTTCTTGACATTAGTTTCTGATGTTTCTTTGGGTTCACGATATTCAATGTTTGTTACACTGTAATACTGACTAATGTTTGAAAAATGTATTGCAATATTATTATATACATGTATAAATCAGCAGATTTTTCTCATGATCTAAAGTCTGACTTGACTTTTCTTTAATTAAGCAATTGTGTGCATTATTATTGGATTTTCTTGACAAAATTGTTGCCGTAACCCCCAAAAACATTATATCTTATTTGAGATGATGTGTTTCTGTTTTTTCCATTGATTGAAACATTATGTCTCATACAGCTTATTTGACCACAGATGAACTTTGAAACATCTAGCTGAGAGCCGTTTTCAACACAAAGAAATGAATGCATACTACATGCAATTGTGCTTTGAAATTCACACATTGTGTACATGTAAAGACTCCAGGAGACATTTTTTCTCCATTTTAAGTCCCATACATCAAACCGGCCAAAACCGGCCAAATAAAGCTTCAACAGCCTAAAATATCTTCGGTCTGTCTCAATAGAACCATACAAATATGGATATCATTGGAACCGGCTCCTTGACCACATTGTGATAGTTACAGTTATGCCCTGTGCCAATGCATTCTCTTATATATGCGAGTCGACCATAGGTCGCCTCGCATATATAAGAGAATGCATTGGCCTAACTTAACACTTTTTACCATTTTTTCTTGCATTCTTTAACAATTTTATAATTTTTAATGTGTTAAGCCAATGCATTCTCTTATATATGCGAGGCGACCTATGGTCGACTCGCATATATAAGAGAATGCATTGGCACAGGGCATAACTGTTGGGTAAAGGGTTAAGTCCCATACATCACATTTGATAACATTGGTTTTGGTTTGTATATATATGTACAGGTGGTTTGGGTCTTGGATCCTTAGATGAGTTACTTATCCAGGAGGAATTTGGTTATGGCTGCACTGGCATCTCTGGAACTTTATTCAATAACAGCCTAGGTGTAAGTGCCAGTCAGATAAAGCCTGCCTCATAATCAAAGCAGGGCACAAAATGTGAGGCATCCATTTTTATGGCCATCTAGTATCCAGGCCTTAATATCCATAAAAAGTTTGCCAGAATCAAATAAAGAATCATGATTAGGATTCACTTCAGATTTTAAGCCCTGCAGTATGGATTCTTGCAAATTAATTGAGGGCAATATTTATCTATGTGCATCTTTAATATGACCATTTATAATTTAGCTTTTTGTAACATGTCCCCTGAACTGAACATGCCCCGGGAGCAATTTATTTTACTTGTGGGATGTTAGTAAATTTTCTATTCAATTAATTTTTATTTCAAAAATTTTATGTTAATAATTAGTCAATTTTAATTTCCCAACATGGCAGAAAATAGGGAATATTTCTGAAGTGACTACATGTATCTAGAAAACATAGATATTTTGAAGAAAGTAATTTTGACTAAATAACAGGAATACTATGATTTGTCTGAAACTCTATTAATCAAACTGAATCATAAATAAGTCAAACAGGGTTATTCACCAATAGAGTGGGTGGGCATGAGAAGGACGGCTTTCATTCTTAAAAAACACTTCACTAGTACACGACCTATCTCATAAGTCGCTGTGAGGTTGGAGCACAATAGAACAGGTATCTTTTTGTGCTCTTACCTATGCAGACAAGTGGACAGAAGATGAGATGCAGCGTTAGTGTACATAGTGCATTGTTGACTTTGTGTCAATACACAAGATATAGATATACAGTAATACCCTAAATAATCGACTCCTTAACCCTTTACCCAACAAAACGGCCAAATAAAGCTTCAACAGCCTAAAATATCTTCGGTCTGTCTCAATAGAACCATACAAATATGGATATCATTGGAACCGGCTCCTTGACCACATTGTGATAGTTACAGTTATGCTCTGTGCCAATGCATTCTCTTATATATGCGAGTCGACCATAGGTCGCCTCGCATATATAAGAGAATGCATTGGCCTAAAAAAAATCTGTTTTTAACACTTTTTACCATTTTTTCTTACATTCTTTAACAATTTTATAATTTTAAATGTGTTAAGCCAATGCATTCTCTTATATATGCGAGGCGACCTATGGTCGACTCGCATATATAAGAGAATGCATTGGCACAGGGCCGTTCTGGTGGGTAAAGGGTTAACCACAGCATAATTATGGGTAACTTTTCAGGATTTAGTCGGAAATATGGCTACCCATAAGTTACCCATAATTCTGCTGTGAGAGCTTTCCAATGAATGGCAACAAGCTATATTTCCGACTAAATCCTGAAAGTTACCCATAATTATGCTGTGGTTAAGGAGTTGATTACTTAGTGCATTACTGCACAATCACACATTCACAACTACAATCTATTTCTGCCCAATTGCGATAATCATATGTGAAAATATTTTCTTTGTGAAAGACCTTGGAGCCTCTGAGCTATGTATCTTATATAATCTATACTAAGAGGGTTAGGAAATTTATGAACCATCACAGTGTCTGTGGATTGAAAGTTTATCTCAATCTGAATCGAATCTCAAACATTCGCAGGAGCCTAATCCACTTGCTTATCTTGAATTAAATTAAAATTTTACATTCAAAATTATGTCAGGGAGAACATCTTCTTTAGACTAATAAATAATCTGTTGCCAAAATTATGAGGAAATTATGGGCAGAAAGCAATGTATCATTTAAAAAAAATATATTGCTTTCAACAATTTAAAATGTTTTCAACTCTTTCCAAGATATCATGGGGAACGTGTCTGTGATAGTAGCCTGGGACCAGCCTAGAGGGTGACTTGGGAGACATCTTCTCCCTAAAATGTGCCATCCACTTCTCTATATTTTTGTCCTGGGGAGAAGTGACTTCTCTCTTGTACAGTAATACCCTAAGTAATCTACTCCTTAAACACAGCAGAATTATGGGTAACTTTTCAGGATTTAGTCGGAAATATGGCTTGTTGCCATTCATCGGAAAGTCCGATGAATGGCAACAAGCCATATTTCCGACTAAATCCTGAAAAGTTACCCATAATTCTGCTGTGTTTAAGGAGTCGATTACTTAGGGCATTAATGTATACCAGTATGCATATTTCAAAACATCATATTTCAAGTGCATTTACTGATTACAATGGTGTACTTAATCATTATAATGGTATTATAAACCTGCTCTTGTATTGCATAATACTTATTGGATTACAAAAAGGTGAGGATGGAGAGTATATTAAACTTCGGCCTTTATGACTTCTTCATAATAACAGTCCATTTCTTCCTAATAATCTAATGGAGAGAGTGAATTCTCCCAAGAAGTGACTTCTCCAAATTTGGATTCTCCAGGCAAGTCCCTGATAGTAGCTACTGTATCTAATTTAATTTACATGTTTAATTAAAGTGAATTGCCGTTTTCATAATTCTATAATTTTCCTCACATTTTGTGCCATATATAAAGCTTGCTATATACAACCCCACAATATGAAATATTCCGAGATTATCGCCTCCCTCACTGATATTTTGGTGTGACAAGTTGGACACCAGTCTCATGGTGTCCAACTTTTCACACCAAAATTCAAGGTGAGAAATCGCTACCACTTCATAGTTACCTTCCATGCCAAGGAAACTTTTAGGGGAAGTTTAGATCGAGTATACTATGTATCTTAAACCTTTCTTTACTAAATGGATTCTCCCATTTAGTTATAAATGTTTATATTGGAATGTAACTGTGTTCATCTGGAGGTATGTTCATAAAAATTAGATGACAACAGACAGGCGAAATGATAATACAAGTTCAGAAGGCTTTCTATTGATTGGTGGGATAAATTCAGATAAGATCAACAAACAGTAAGGTTTATTGAACATATTATCTGAACATTTCCTAAGGGAACTACTCGTCAATGAGTATTTAGTATAGGAAGGGATAAATTGCTCATTGTTGTATTAAATTTTTATATATTGATTAATCTTTCCATTCACACAAATCAGCCACTCATATTTTAAGTTCTGGATGATAACATTTGTTATATTGAACAGAATGTTCCAGCTGTCCATTTTTACAAGAGTTTAAAGGTACTCAACCCGTAAAGAGGGTCCCCATCTCAACAGATTCCAACAACAACAATCCGATCAGAGGGTCCTATATTACTATTTCTTTGGCTTTGGGGGTAAAAAATATTTGATTCGAGTCGAGGAACCCATCAAACAAAGCTCAGAGTTATTAGATATTGATTTTTGAAAATTCTTATGTTCTCGAGATGAGTACTTATAACTGCCGTCAATTTGGTAACATGCTCGAGATTTTACGCCAAAATTCTATTCAAACAGACAAGGATGGATAACTCTATAATCAAGTGGTAATAATTGACTACGTACTGGGCCAGTAAGAATTCCCGATAATGAAAAATAATAGATTTCTAAAATCGATATCTAACAAATCTGAGCTTTGATGGGTGACTTCCTCGACTCGAATAAATTTTTTTTGACCCCCGAAGCCATTGAAATAGTAATTGAGAGGAGTTTTATCGGGTTGAGTACCTTTAAGGAGTGACTATTAGGGCAATTTGAAACAAAGTAACAGCCATATCATGCCATGCCTTGCAGTGCAATATAATAATTTAGTACAAATATATTTCTTTTTAACCCTTTACCCAACAAACCGGCCAAAAACGCCCAAATAAAGCTTCAACAGCATAAAATATCTTCGGTCTGTCTCAATAACACCATACAAATATGGATATCATTGGAACCGGTTCATTGACCACATTGTGATGGTTACAGTTATGCCCTGTGCCAATGCATTCTCTTATATATGCGAGTCGACCATAGGTCGCCTCGCATATATAAGAGAATGCATTGGCCTAAAAAAAATCTTTTTTACCATTTTTTCTTACATTCTTAAACAATTTTATAATTTTTTCTTACATTTTTTAACAATTTTTATAATATTTTTCTACATTCTTTGACAATTTTATCATTTTTAATATGTGTTAAGCCAATGCATTCTCTTATATATGCGAGGCGACCTATGGTCGACTCGCATATATAAGAGAATGCATTGGCACAGGGCCGTTCTGTTGGGTAAAGGGTTAAATTAAAACCATGTCACCAATAATATCTACAGCTCGCGAATGATTCCCATTTTATTATAAATGTAAATAAATGCTCATGTATCTCCATCTGTGAAGAATGGTCCATTATTCATTTAGAGGGTTGTTCAGATGTTATAAGCAGAGAGCAGGTAGAGACACATAAGGATTCATTTGAATGTAATTGTTCAGCTAATAAGTTTAATGCTAAATGGTGATTTGCACTCCAAAATACACCTAATTTTATTCACTTTTGAAATTATCCTGGTATCGAAATAGGTTGATAAATACTTGAACTACCTTTCTATGGGCATTATACAGGGTATGTCTCAGAAAAATGCATTGAATCATAAAAAATACAACTTTGAACTTTGGGTCCCAATCAAACAACAGCCATGTGCATGGCCACGAACAGAAAAGAGTATTCCATGTTAGTTATTCCTGATGTGGTAGAAATAAAGAGCGTTTGTTTCACTGCTATGCGAAAAATTGAAAACAATCTGGAAAATGGCAGTGACCATGGACAGTATTAAATTAAATAATTGTCTGTTAAACCCTTTCTTTACAAAATGGATTCTCCCATTCAGTTATGAAAGTATACATTGGAATGGTCTATTATTGATTTTTAGGGGTGTTCAGGATACATACCAGTAAGCAGACGACAGACAGAAAACAGATAACAGGGGGATTCATGTTCATTGTTGGGAATTGTTCAGATAATAAGTTCAACAAATGACCTAAGTTTTGTTGAAATATCTGAAAATTTCCTGAGGGAACTAAGAACTCGTCATCAAGTTTTTAGTAAATGAAGGGTTAACAATGGGCCTAAGGCTGTTAACCCTCCATCACTGGAGCTTCCTGAAATTTTGTGAAAACCGTGTACCAATGCATTCTCTTATATATGCGAGTTGCCTTTTGGCCCTTGCATATATAAGAAATTGCATTGGCCTAACAATATTTACCGGTACCTAGATCTTTTAATCCAGTACATTCTCTTATATATGCGAGGCTCCCTATGGGTGACTCGCATATATAAGAGAATGCACTTGCACAGGGTCTTTAACCCTTTGGCGAGTAGAACGACATATATGTCGTCTATCGGTTGAGGAGTAGAACGACATATATGTCGTTTAAGGAAGTGTTATTTTATGTAGACATAACTTCAATAAATCATCTGATTTATAAATGATTTGTATAGGAGTTATTTTGATTGATATAATGTCCCAAATGTATAAGTGCAATCCATTATAATAACACACGTTAACAAAAAATGCACATAAATTAAAACGAATTATTGGACCCTTTTGACCAGAACTTGTTAATAATTATTGCTATGACGTTAAATTACTCATGACGTCATGTATATGACGTTACAGATACTCTCCAAAGGGTTAATGATGCAGCAGCACAGATCCCATCATGAAAGGGTTAAACTTATTAGCTGAAGATTCCTACCAATGAATCAATTGGTATTAAGTAACTACTCATAAGCCTGTTCCATGCAGAGTACAGTATTATTGCTTTCGATATTTGACATCTTGTTGATGTCAAATGACGTACATGTCATTCACCTCAATCATGAAAAATAAAAGCATCATCACACGTGACAAAAACAAGCCCTGTATGTGCCTAAAATAGACCTTGTAAGCCTGTATTTTTTAACCCTTTACCCAACAGAAGGGCCCTGTGCCAATGCATTCTCTTATATATGCGAGTCGACCATAGGTCGCCTCGCATATATAAGAGAATGCAATGGCTTAACACATTAAAAATTATAAAATTGTTAAAGAATGTAAGAAAAAATGGTAAAAAGTGTTAAAAAAAAGATTTTTTTTAGGCCAATGCATTCTCTTATATATGCGAGGCGACCTATGGTCGACTCGCATATATAAGAGAATGCATTGGCACAGGGCATAACTATAACCATCACAATGTGTTCAATGAGCCGGTTCCAATGATATCCATATTTGTATGGTTTTATTGAGACAGACCGAAGATATTTTAGGCTGTTGAAGCTTTATTTGGCCGGTTTGGCCGGTTTGTTGGGTAAAGGGTTAATGCACTGATTGTAAGACGGTGACGTGTAATAAACACAGAACGACACATGTGTTAATGGGTTTGTTGATACGGCACTTGTGCCATCATGGAACGATAGAAGGTGAGGTTGCTCCTCTCATTCTATCATTCCGTGCTAACACTCGTGCCGTATCAACAAACCAATTAATTAGCAAACTCCTGTACTCTGTATTTATTGATTTATTCCAACGAGAACTTGAGTTCAAATCAAATTTTTGCTTCTCTACAGGGGGTCCTGACCTTGGTTGTTTTGAAGGTTGTATCATTCGTGAAGAAATTGCTTACGCATGTTCAGCTGTAGCCAGGGATGTGGCTAGAGGGTCTCCGCTGGGGGGGTGTCCACCTTGGGAATTTCCAACTGCACCCCCCCCCCCTTGAGTCGGAATCACACCAACACAACTTTTTGCATAATTCCATTTGCACACCCCCCCCCCCCCTTGTACCTCATGCTCAGGCCTAATTTCCTATATATTCATAATCCATGCTTCTATTTTCCCAGTATGAGAACATTAAGATATTTTAACCTGAAAATTGCCCCCCAAAAAACAACTAGTGATCTAATTCCAGACAAATGCACACAGCTACCGACAACAGATCAGGAAACACCGGGCCAACCATGGTTGTTTGGCCCGGTGTGAGAATTTTTTTAAAACTATATACAAGAAAATCGCAAATCCTAGCATCTAGACTGGCCTCAACTGAAGCTTTCCTAGTGTTGGAAATTTCAAACCTCATGCTCCCCCTCAGGTTGGAAAATTCTTTAACTGATGACCATTTATGTCTACAAGTTTGACCAAATGTAGTAAAATATTGTTTTGCTAAACTAATTAGCAGTTTTGTATTGGCCACGTGGATGGGGCAATGACACACCGGGCCGACCATGGTTCGGCCTGGTGTGCGAAAATTTTGAAATCTGAACAAGAAAATCGCAAAATCCTAACATCTAGACTAGCATCAAGCCTTCCTACTGTTGGAAATTTCAAACCCTACACCCCCACTTAGGTTGGAAAATTTCCAACTGATGACAATTCCAATGACAATGTTGACCAATTGTATGACAATATTGTTTTCTTAAATTAACTAGAAGTTTTTGACTGGCCACGGGGGAGGGACCAGGACAAAGCTTTCCAAGTATTGGAAATTTCCAACCTGTCACCCCCCCCCCTAAGGTTAGAAAATTTCCAACTGATGTCCATTTCTGTCAAAAATTTTGACAAAAAATAGGAACATATGCAAATATTAGTCGAAAAACAATAAATTCCCCCCAATAAATTGTTTTATAATCAAACTACAAGAACATGTTCAACCTATTGTTGGTGTGAAATTTCGTTGTGGCAGGTATGAAATTTCCAACTATTGAAAATATAGCTCTCTGCTGGGGGGGTGAGACACCCCCCACACCCCCCCTCTAGCCACATCCCTGGCTGTAGCATCGTGTGTAGGGGTCAACAGCTTAGGAGTGAGTTCATCATTTCAATAAGTTGAAATAATCATTTGCGTTTGTGTCTAAAGCTTAGGAACTACTATTTTGAAGTGGTAGGTCTGTTTTTTTTTATGTCCGAAATTGGTCAAAATGAGCATTATACATCATCGGAAATCTGATACGAAATAGCCCCCATAAGGCCAAGCATCTGTGTTAAGCAGCTGAGGGCAGATCAAGGAGGAGGGGGCTCTCATTGCTTGCCCATACAAATTTTAGTAATTATAAGAATCGGAATCTACCTGATATACTTGTATATTGACTGCAACGCTGAGTTTTCTCAATATTTGGTAACTGCAATCTTGAGTTGTTAAGATAGTTGATTGATGCCGTCTTGACAACCTTAACTGAGTTTCCTCACAGGATTTTTGTAGTTGGCCTGGTTCTAGGTGTTTCTGTTGTTGTTTGGTATGATATAATGATAATCTTAACTGAGTTTCCTCACAGGAACTTTGAAGGTGGCCTGGTTTCTAGGTGTTTCTGTGGTCGATTGGTATGGTATAATGACAACTTTAACTGAAGCAAATGTAGGTAGTTGATTGATGCCGTCTTGACAATCTTAACTGAGTTTCCTCACAGAACATTTGTAGCTGGCCTGGTTCAAGGTGTTTCTGTGGTCGTTTGGTATGGTATAATTACAACCTTAACTGAGTTTTCTCCCTTTGTAGGTGGCTTGGGTCTGAGTTGTTTAGATGGTTGTCGAGCTATACTATGCCTGCGCTGGTATTTCCGCCTGCCTCCAAAGCAATAGTCTGGTTGTGAGTTAGTTAACTAAATTGATAAAACAACACACTTTAAAGCCTCATCTTAGAATAATGGTTCAGGGAGAATTCACTTTCAACTACAGTAATGCCCGAAGTATATGACCCTTTAACCACAGCAGAATTATGGGAAATGTACATGATTTAGTCGGAAACATGGCTTGTTGACATTCATCGGAAAGCTCTCAACAATCCATATTTACGACGCAATCCTGAAAAATTTCCCCTAATTCTGCTGTTGTTAAGGAGTAGATTATATAGGGCATTACTGTATAGTGCCATCATGGGGGAAGTGAATTGCCCTAAAATATTGATATGAGTTGTGAACTAATATAAACCTTTTGGCTGAGATAATTTTTAGGTCTATAGCCAAATCCCCAGCTGACCAGCTATCTCTAATATTATTCCCTTTTTAGCTCAACTTTACTTTGTAAAGTTTGAGCTATTGCCATGGCTTGGTATCCGCCGTGCGTGTGTGCGTGATTTGTCAACAATTTCCTTTAGCACGGGCTACAGTTCGTACCTTTGGTCCTATTATTATGAAATTTGTCATGGATGTTGACATTGACATGTAGATGGGAACGAGTCATTTTGGGGTCATTCGGAAAAAACACATGGCCGCCAGTGGCCATCTTTTGATTTCAAAATTCAATCCATTAGCACGGGCCACAGGTCGTACTCTTCGCCTGATCATCATGAAATTTGTCATGGGTGTTAATATTGACATGTAGATGGGAACGAGTAATTTTGGGGTCATTCGACCAAAACACATGGCCGCCAGCAGCCATCTTGGATTTTACTCTTTGTATGACTAAATTCTTTAGCACGGGCTACAGGTCGTACCTTTAGTCTGATCATCATGAAATTTGTCACGGATGTTAACAATGACATGTAGATGGGAACGAGTCATTTTGGGGTCATTAGGCCGAAAAACATGGGCGCCAGCAGCCATCTTGGATTTTACTCTTTGTATGACTAAATCCTTTAGCACGGGCTACAGGTCGTACCTTTAGTCTGATCATCATAAAATTTGTCATGAATGTTAATAATGACATGTAGATGGGAACGAGTCATTTTGAGGTCATTCGGCCAAAAAACATGGCCACTGGCAGCCATCTTAGATTTTACTCTTTGTATGACTAAATCCTTTAGCATGGGCTACAGGTCGTACCTTTAGTCTGATCATCATAAAATTTGTCATGGCTGTTGAAATTGGAATGTAGATGGGAACGAGTCATTTTGGGGTCATTCGGAAAAAACACATGGCCGCCAGTGGCCATCTTGAATTTCAAAATTCAATCCATTAGCACGGGCTACAGGTCGTACTATTCATCTGATCATCATGACATTTGTCGTGGGTGTTAATATTGACTTGTTGATGGGAACGAGTTATTTTGGGGTCATTCGGCTAAAAAACATGGCCACTGGCAGCCATCTTAGATTTTACTCTTTGTATGACTAAATCCTTTAGCATGGGCTACAGGTCGTACCTTTAGTCTGATCATCATAAAATTTGTCATGGCTTTTGAAATTGACATGTAGATGGGAACGAGTCATTTTGGGGTTATTCGGCATTAAAACATGGCTGCCAGCGGCCATTTTGGATTCTACTCTTTGCATGACTAAAGCTATCAAATGTTTTTGAATTGTTGGAAAACATAGCTGCCAGCAACCATCTTAGATTTTACTTTTATATACATGTATATATATATCTCTTCATGTTGATAAACTAGTATTAGACGTTCAACTTTCCACATTCCTAATAACTCCATCGACAGTAACACATTAAATTATTCCCTTTCCAAGTTGAGCTACAGTGTCATTGACACTTTCATTTTCAGTTGATTGCTCCCTGCTTGAGTGAATGACAATCATACCAACATTTGTATTAATTGGGCTGGTTCTTGAATGTAACAGCTAGTACTTGCAAAATGTGTGCTTATAATTTTCCAACACAAACTAACATTCTTTTAACCCTTTACCCAACAGAAGGGCCCTGTGCCAATGCATTCTCTTATATATGCGAGTCGACCATAGGTCGCCTCGCATATATAAAAGAATGCATTGGCTTAACACATTAAAAATTATAAAATTGTTAAAGAATGTAAGAAAAATGGTAAAAAGTGTTAAAAAAAGATTTTGTTTAGGCCAATGCATTCTCTTATATATGCGAGGCGACCTATGGTCGACTCGCATATATAAGAGAATGCATTGGCACAGGGCATAACTGTAACTATCACAATGTGGTCAAGGAGCCGGTTCCAATGATATCCATATGTGTATGGTTCTATTGAGACAGACCCAAGATAATTTAGGCTATTGCAGCTTTGTTTGGCCGTTTTTGGCCGGTTTATTGGGTAAAGGGTTAACAGTCTTTAAGCAGTGTTGCTCTCTATTAAATTGTCTCGAGAAAATTTTATCCTTTTACTAGTTCAAATCATGAACAATTTATAGCTGTTATTCATTTCCAATAACTGCTTATAAATACTTGCTGAGAACGCTCTTCCCAAAACTTCCCTTCTAAAAATATGATTAAAAGTTCAGCTCGTGTGTAGGGGTTAGGAGTGAGTTCATCTTTTCCATAAGTTCAAATAATCATTTGCATTGGTGTCTAAAGCTAGGAACCACTATTTTGAAGGGGTAGATTTGGGGTTTTTTTTATGTCCGAAATTGGTCAAAATGAATGTTATATACATGATGGGAAATCTCCTTTTAAAGGTACCCAATCTGATTAGACGCTCCTAAATTACTATTTCTTTGGCTTTGGGGGTAAAAAATATTTGATTCGAGTCGAGGAACCCACCCTTCAAAGCTCAGAGTGATCAGGTATCGATTTTTCAAATGTGTTAATTTTTGGAGATGTGGGCCACTTCCACGTCTCAAACAGACAAATTGCGGGTGTAAGATGGATAACTCTAAAATCATGTGATTATTATTGTTATCCTTCACCATATTGTTGGTCGGGGGGTGGGGGGGGGGGGGGGGTGGGTGTTGAGGTACGTTTGCAAATTTTTATCTGGGTCATACTCGTACTCACTATCGGTAGAAATTATTTCCGATGAGTCACTCCATGTCCATGACCATCAGCATGTCAGTAACTTTTTGGAATGTGTAACTGACCATTTTTGTGGTGCTAAAATTTCCCAAGGACAAACACGTGTCTTACACAAGATACAAATGTATGCTTACATCGATACAGCACTGTAATCATATAAGACGTCAATAACTTAGTAGTCGTCTTCTGACCGAAATATCACTCCTACATACATGTATGTCAAATACGATCTACTATCGGTCAAACATGCAATCCCATGTTGGCATACTGGATGGAATTACCCATTTGTTTTCGGCAGTGAACATGTTAAAAGTAGTTTCGAAAGTGAAGTAGATTTATGGCATGTCATAAAACCATATTACTCGGATATGTGATGTCCTAAAGAGGATCTCACATGAGTTTCTATTTTATACGAAATTTATCAACCGAGTTCACTAAATTCGATTTGAGCCGAGGTTTACCGAGGCTCAAATAGAATTTAGTGGACGAGGTTGATAAATTACGTATAAAATAGAACAAGTTTGAGATACTTTTTATCACATGGTCATATAATCGCTTAAATTTTATCGAAAACAATAATAATTAACAAACAGAGAACTTTGACCCAAAGAGCAGCGTGACGTCATTGCACGCGACGATATTACACGTGTCTATTACGCTCGAATATATTACATAGGAAAATAGTGCTAATCATGTGATAAAAATTGATATTAATCGGTTTACAGGCGATATTCACATAGTTTGATAACAGACCATTCCGGACAAAATTTGTAGCTCAGGTGGCCTGGTTCTAGATGTTTCTGTGGTCATTTGGTATGGCATAATGACAACCTTTACTGAGTTTCCTCAGAGGACCTTTGTAGCTGGCCTGGTTCTTGGTGTTTCTGTTGTTGTTTGGTATGGTATAATGACAACCTAAACTGAGTTTCCTCAGAGGGCCTTTGTAGCTGGCCTGGTTCTAGGTGTTTCTGTTGTCGTTTGGTATGGCATTGTTATAATGACAACCTTTACTGAGTTTCCTCACAGGACCTTTGTAGGTGGCCTGGGTTCTAAGTCTTTCTGTGGTTGTTTGGTATGGTATAATGACAACCTTAACTGAGTTTCCTCACAGGACCTTTGTAGGTGGCCTGGGTTCTAAGTCTTTCTGTCGTTGTTTGGTATGGCATTGTTATAATGACAACCTTTACTGAGTTTCCTCACAGGACCTTTGTAGCTGGCCTGGGTTCTAGGTGTTTCTGTTGTCGTTTGGTATGGTATAATGACAACCTTGACTGAGTTTCCTCACAGGTCCTTTTCAGCTGGCCTGGGTCTGGGCATCATTTCTGTAGTTGTTTGGTATGGTATAGTGACAACCTTAACTGAGTTTTCTCCCTTTGTAGGTGGCTTGGGTCTGAGTTGTTTAGATGGTTGTCTGATGCGTGTCGAGCTAAACTATGCCTGCGCTGGTATTTCCACCTGCATCGGAGCCAATGGCCTGGCTGTGAGTTAGATAACTAAATTGATAAAACAACACACATTGATCGAGTCCTTAACTTAAGGGGGAAAATATTCACATATACTTGACATTTGGTTATGTTCAAATGTCAGAATTCTTGGTTAACGACAGTTATGACATGATGGACCAGTCACCTCTCCATGGTAACTTAATGGCACCTATATAAATTATAATATAATATAAGGCACCAAATGTCCCAGAGCGAACAGGCTACAGAGTGGATAATGACACTAAAATGACGTGACATTCCTCTGACATCGACTGTAAGTTGAATTGGCAGTCTCGTCTGCTCGTACTAAATCCAGCTAAGATATTGATACATAATAGCGATGGAATATATTCACAGGACACATTGAATAAGGATGCATTCGATTGTTATGGGTGTATTCGATTGATGGCACAGAAGCCGAACTTAGCCGAGTACATTACTGAACACTTTGGCTTTTAGCTAAAACGTAAACAAACAAACCAATGTTAGTCCTAATAAACCGGAATATTCTATGTGTAAATTAACATGAAAGTTAGATTATTATACACCATTATGACCATAAGATGTCACTCTTTCCGATATATCACATCAGGTATTGATTTGTTAGGTAAAATCAAGTAAAATAGACTATAATTCCTGCCACCAACCCTGGGCGTAACTCATGTCATACAAATGGTAACGGGACATTCTCGTACTAAAACTAGTATATCGCTATCGCAATATCTTAGCTGGTTTTAGTGCGAGCAGACTTGGACTATATTGAATCTAGTATCTACTCATTACCATGATGGTGCAGTGCCTCCAAGGCATGTTGTGACATGGGGTTTACCTGCAGAACTAAGCTGTTCTTCACATGAGTCTTTAACCCTTTCATGACGGAGCAACGCTGGTGCAGCAATAAATATCCTGTGCCAGTGCATTCTCTTATATATGTGAGTCTCCAATAGGGAGTCTCGCATATGTAAGAGAAATGCACTGGCTTACAAGGTCAAGTTAATATTGTTAGGCCAATGCATTCCCTAATATATGCTAATTTCCCTATTAAGAATGCATTGGCACAGTGTTTTCGCAATATTTCAGGAAGTTCCCATCATGAAAGGGTTAACGAATTTTCTACTATCATTATGGTTTCGTGACTTTCGAATTCGGCACTACCTCTGAACAAACAGTGCTCACTCAAGCATGCAAGCACTCATGCAGTGGGTCGACGTTAGCTCACTTAATCTATCCTAATTTACTGAATATACATGTAAAATATCCTGACAGCTGGCCTCAGTATTCTTAAGATACAGCGTAATATGTCAGAGGGGATCGAAATTACTTATTTTGAGGTGTTCAGTAATGCCCTAAATAATCGACTCCTTAACCACAGCAGAAATATGGGTAACTTTTCAGGATTTAGTCAGAAATATCACAAGGCTTGTTGCCATTCATCAGAAAGCTCTCAGTGAGCTTTCTTGGAATGGCAACAAGCCATATTTCGGATTAAATCCTGAAAAGTTACCCATAATTCTGCTGTGGTTAAGAAGTCGATTTTTAGGACATTACTGTATTCACCCAGATGTCAACTACCAACCTCATTGTTTGAGCCTTAACCTTTTCTATACTACATACTCATTGACGAGTAGTTCCCTTAAGAAATGTTCAGAAAATAAGTTCAATGATGAACTTATTATCTGAACATTTCCCACCAATGAATATGAATCTGATATTCTGTTCTTGTATTATTTGTTTTTCTGTCTGTTATCTGCTTTTATTACCTGATCACCCCTCTAAATGAATAATTGATCATACCAATGTATATTTGTATAACTGAATTGGAGAATCCATTCAGTACAGAAAGGGTTAAAGATAGCCAAAGCGAACCAAAGATTTTGTACTCATTAGGCAGGGCCTGGGAACTCCTTAACCCTGTGATAAATCAATTCTCACGAATGGGAAGTTACCTGATTCCCATTGATTCATTTCTAGGGATGGTCATCAACAACTTCAACAGGCTAATAATAACCTTATTAGCTTATAATCCATATAATTAAATCGCTGGAGTGTTTATGTCTGTCATCTGTAGTATATCTGAAACAGATAAAATTTAGAATCACACACTAGTACTGTTGAGAAAAGGATTGAACTTATTATTTTTAATTTTTCTGGGTCAGTAGACGACTGTACGATAAAGAAATATTATTTTTTTTCACACAAATTTCTCTAGCGGGGAATTAACTTTCATTTCATAATACCAATTCACAGCTTACAAAATTACTATCTTGAATCCTTGATATGATATACGAATTAAAATAGGTTAGAATATATATATATTTCATAAAAAACACATCTCTGTAGAATTATTTTTTTAATTTTGTTAAAATGACATACCTCTTTACTTCCATGATTCCTGAGGTGGCTAATGTGTGAACATCACCAACTTCAACTGGGGAACTTCAATCTGATCCTAGGTCTCCCATCGCAGTTGGGCCTAAGCAGAATGAGGTTCCCAGAGGTTAATTTGGTGATGCTATCCTGCCGCCACTAAATTCATCCTCATTTTGCAAATGACAGACACTATTTTAAGGTGACCCGATGAAATTCTCCCCCCTTCCTAAGAACGACAGACATAAGAATCACATGACGCGCATTTGTTGTTTTCCAATGAGTTAATTCTGCCTTTTTAATCAAGATAAATGCATTCCGCCGTTCCAGGTGCGTTTTGCATCCGTAGTTTCGTACGCATAGGTGACCGTTTAGCAACGCTGATGGCAATAAATAGAGAACACCTACGGGTTTTGGTTGAATACCCGGATTATCTCTTGAGTGGGTACAGGGAAATACAAAATTTCCACGAGCGGCTGCAAGCCGCGAGTGGAAATTATGTATTTCCTTGTACCCACGAATGAGATAATCCGGGTATTCAACCAAAACCCGTAGGTGTTCTTTTTATTATATGCGCTATAAACCGCACCAAAACTGCTAGTGTTGTCCTACAGTTCACTTCAAATTGTTAGAAAGCTTCGACATTTGCATTTTGTTTACATTCCATCAATTTATTTGCTCACCACCGAATGACAAATATCGAGCATAGCCGCCATAAGAAATAGTCCCCATTGTTTTATTCTGAAATGATGCGAGAAAATTAATGTATACATAATTTAGTGATAAGAATATATTAAAACAAATTAGTTAACATTATAACAATTAAATAACAGTTTATGAACCGTGAAAATCAATAATTAAAACTATAGTCCGGCTGTTATTGATACGCTTTGAAACTTAATGTGATTCGCTGCTATAAACCGGAAGTAATCTCCGAAAAAGTAATACTATTGTGTTATCCATCGAGTCGGTCAGTGTTATCCATCGAGTCGGTCAGTGTTATCCATCGAGTCGGTCCAGGCGATGGGTATAACGCTCTACGCCACGGCAATTTCCCACTATTTAATGGGGAAGCATATAATAAAGAGCATTACTCGGTTAACAACGCCAAATTTGGTCAATATAAAGAGCGTGACTGCCTTAACCCCCGCAGTGTTGAGGACGGTGATTTTGATGATTGGGAGTGGAGAATGGGTGCTCTGAGCTTCTCCAAAACGCCGCGACGACGATTCCCGTGGGTTTTTACCCTTAGATGGGAAGTTTGAGCCCAATCGGTCCAGCCGTTTTCGAGTCTATAAAGGACACATATATTTATATACGGAGTTCTCAAAATATAGTGTAGATAACATCTGTTTTGAGGATTCTTAATTGTTTCCAATGAAATATAGAATATGCTGTAAATAATATAAATAGGGTGTCAAAAATTATGTGGGCCTTTTGGAGACTGTATAATAGGCGAATAAATAGCAAAAGGGGAGGCAATAAATGCTCTTATAGACCATACATGTACATCAATGAGTTTCATTTCTCAGGTGGTCTACAGTTATCTTGTATGGATGCAGTTCTTATTACTGAGGAACTAGCCTATGGTTGCTCTGGCATTATGGTGGCTATCGAGGCCAATGGCTTAGCTGTGAGTTATCCCGCTGTTCAACCTACACTTTTGCTTATAGCTAGGTGCACTCGCAGTTTGAAAGTTAAAAATTTAGTAATACATATTACTAGAATGCTTATTGTAAATATATATAATTATATTCCATGCATGCAAAGAGTGACTCTAACATGGCGGTTTGCGCTCCAAAATACAAATAATATTATTCGCTTTTGAATTTTTCTCAGTATCGAAAAAGGTCGATAAATATCTGAACAGCCTTTCTACGAGCATTATGTAATCCAAAATGACGCATTGAAGTAATGAAAAATACCACTGTGAATACGGTGTTTCGGTCCCAAACACAAAACAGCCATTTGCAGGACATGGAACAGAAAAGAGCATTTCGTAGTATAGTCTATTCCTGATGTGGTAGCAATGTAGCGTTTATCTGACTTCTGCCGAAAAGTTTAAAATGGCTGAAAAATGGCTGTGACTTTGGCAAGTATTTTTCAGAGCAAATGATGTTGGTATATCAATAGTTCGTTTATTTATTGACCTATCGTATCTGTCACTTCAAATTACGTAGAAAAAAATTGGAGGTTCGAATGAGCCATGTCCATTTAATAAAACAGTTGTGATTCTGTCTGGGAGGATATGTTGTAAATTTTCAAATGCCTAATCTGTCACCAAATATACACATGTACAGTAATTCCCTAAATAATTGACTCCTTAACCACAGCAGATTTATGGGTAATTTTTCAGGATTTAGTCGGAAATATGGCTTGTTGCCATTCATCCGATGATTGGCAACAAGCCATATTTCCAACTAAATCCTGAAAAATTTCCCATTATTCTGCTGTGTTTAAAGGGTCATATACTTCTGGCATTACTGTATGTTGTAAATTTCCAAATGCCTAATCTGTTGCCAAATATACACATATTATGCAAAATATCTAATCAGGTTATAGTTAGAAAATAGTATATATAAATCAATAATCAAAATTATTAATATAATATTCAAATATTAATATTATAATATACAGACAACTACCAACTCATAACACCAATAAGGCCAGAGTAATTAATACATGTAAGCTGCACATTGATCAAGGATAATTTTTATCTAATCCAGAATACCTTGGATTATACCAATGGAAACTTGCGAACATTAACATCTGACTATGGGTAAAAAGGTACTCCACTGTTGGGTAACATTGATTAATACCATTTGGATGTTCTATTTGTGACACTCGTTCCAGTCCGTTTACCAAAATTGACTTGACATATTCCTTAAGAATTAAGACTACGAAAATTTATAGCATACTCCCATATATTCCCTGTTGATCAGCCTCTCAACTGCATGCAGTTTGCACAGAACATACATTAATTCCCTAAATAATCAACTCCTTAACCGCAGCAGAATTGTGGGTAATTTTTCAGGATTTAGTCGGAAATATGGCTTGTTGGCATTCATCGGAAAGCTCTCACAGAGCTTTCCGATGAATGGCAACAATCCATATTTCCAACTAAATCCTGAAAAATTACCCATAATTCTGCCGTGGTCAAGGAGTCGATTATTTAGGGAATTACTGTATATCATGTCGGACTGCATCAATCTTTATAACTGAATGTCCTGAGACTCCTGACCTGTATTTGCACATGGGAGATAAAATTGCAATGGACACTTTCATATACACACAATTCTGAATTTAGACTGATGAATTTTGTCAACATTTTAGTAATTTACTTTTCAACTATTAAAGAAGCTATAAATAATTATTAGTCATCTGGGTTAAACAGCACCTTTTGCATGACTCGCCAGATACAGTTACATCTATCTTTTAAGTTGATAATAAACGCTTTTTATTGCTAATTATTAGTGCCTCTTTAAGTCATTTGAGGTCACCAGCACCTAAGCCACCTATTCCGTAACATTCCGTACGTCATTTGAATTTTTTGCTCCAATTTACCCACATATATTCTGGGCAGATAATAAATACTCTTTATAGATCATATAATTTATTAGTCCCCCTTTAAGTCATCTGATACTCCATGGTTCAATTTATCTCGTATGTTTCAATTTTCACCAACCAGATTGCAACCATTTTTGGTATATAATTAATTAAATTAATTATTAGTGCCCTTTTCAGACATCTGAGGTGAATGGGACCTATCTATTAGTAATCAAATTCCCCATGTCAAATTACCCATAGATACAAATTTTCAGCTCCGATTGTCCAGCCGTTTGGTCGCTTATAGCCAAAATAATTATTAGATTGAATTCTATTTAGTATAGATATCTAGATGCAAAAATTTCATTTCTAACTACATGTAACTTAAGTTAATTTTCTCATTTCTTTATTAGCACGCGCCGCCTGTATACTGTTCTGCAATTTCATGAAAGCTGTGGTTCCATGGGCATTTTATTTATAGATAATTGGTTTTTCCAGTTTAAAAGTTGAACTGCGCGACCAGGAGGCCGAGTCCGATAAAAGGTGTAGTTGGGAATTTCAATTTCGTTTATTGTCCTTTCCATTATTATGCCAATAATGTTGATTTTTGGTTTGTGACAAGCTATGTCAATTACCAATAAAAGAAATTTAAAAGATAATTTGTAAGTCTTATATTTCAACTTTTATAGATATTTTTCATTCTGCAGCCCACTGATGGTTGTGGTCGGAGACGCCGAGTCGGCCGCCGGTTCGTTAATTAGGTGCTGGTTGTCATTGTTATTTTAACGGAATTCTGAGTTGGTCATTCGCGAAACCAATATATTTTATATTCTATAATTACAATCATGGGTATATAATATATGATCTTGAGCGCGTTACCATTTCTGACTAAGGTTTTCTTGTATCTGATTGTCCGCCTGTCAGTATAGTTTTCTGGAAATAAGTGGACACCAGAGTGTTTTCCTGAGTATAAGCGAGATCACTGAGTCGCAACTGTATTGGATTCATCCAGCCCTGTTCCATGGTTTCAGAGATTCATCCAGCCCCGTTGTTTAAGTGCGACAGGTCAAAGTTCTGGAGTAGCATTTCCATATATGGATCTTTTTGAATATTCATGACTTCCATATATGGAAATGCTACTCCCGAACTTTGACACTAAAACCGCGGACCGGGCCTGGTGGATTCAAGTTTTTGGTAGTAAAATATTATTATTTTGTAACAACTCGTCAATTATAAAAATATACATTGAAATGGTTTATTATTCATCTGAAGGGATGTTCAGGAAATATACGACTGATGGATGAACAGATAATACAAGTCCAGAAGGATTCCTATTCATTGGTGGGAAATGTTAAGATAATGTTGTTTGCTGAACTTATTATTTGAACATTTCTTAAGTCACTACTCATCAATGAGTATTTAGCATAGATAGGGTTGAACTTATTATTTGAACATTTCTTAAGTCACTACTCATCAATGAGTATTTAGTATAGATAGGGTTGAACTTATTATTTGAACATTTCTTAAGTCACTACTCATCAATGAGTATTTAGTATAGATAGGGTTGAACTTATTATTTGAACATTTCTTAAGTCACTACTCATCAATGAGTATTTAGTACAGATAGGGTTGAACTTATTATTTGAACATTTCTTAAGGGCACTACTCATCAATGAGTATTTAGTAAAGAAAGGGTTAAATTCTATAACATTCTAGACATTTTCTATTCTAACACGATGCTGCTTTTTAGCTCACCTGAGACGAAGTCTCCGGTGGAGCTATAGTCATCACTCCTCGTCCGTCGTCCGTCCATCGTCCGTCTGTCAACAATTCTTTAAACATCTTCTCCTCTGATAGTCCGGTCGCCAAACCCCCGAAATTCACGGATGCGTGTTTTGGCGTATAAAGTTTTTTTCTCTGCGGATTTTGTTAATTCAGGCATCCGACATCAATATTTTATCGGCTGGCCATCTGTCAGCCTTGAGCAATTTTTTTAATAGTGACCTAAAAAGTATACCCCCCCCCCAATTTTTTTCCCAGACGTGAAACCAGTTACTTGGAATTTGTTGCAAATTCACATGACTAATCTGGAAAATTAAAATATGACATTTTATACCGATTCACCCCACTCCTGACCATGACATCTCCCTGTATACCTATACTTCTCACTATGGACAACACACTCATAACCATATAGTCACTCATTGTATTCATATTCACATCATCCAAGACATACACTAACTCCATGCATACCTATTCACCTCAAATATTCATAGAGTAACTCCCTGGCTACCATCTTGGCATCCATCCTGTATCCAGTTGATATTGGTTTATCATCATGGAACAGAAGAGCCACATACCTGCTGGACAAAACAAGTGTCCACTTAACCGAGGTGTGGTTAGCGTTGCCACCGCGGCCGAAATGCTACTACACCGCAGCTCCACCGGCTAACTACAGTTGGGCCGCGGTGTACCTCCCATTCAGCCATAGTGTAGTTGCCACGGTGTACGTTCATTAAACTGATACAAACCAGAAATCTAACCACGGTGTGCATGCCATTCGGCCGCGTTGTAGTTGCCTTTCGGCCAAGGTGTACTTGCCGTTTGGCCGCAGTGTACATGCCGTTCGGCCGCAGTGCTCAACTGCAGTTACAAACTCTGACACCGCGGCTGAACGGCAAATACACCACGGTGAAGGGTATTATGGTTCATCTCAGTTCCGTCTCAAAGTTCTGCCCATTTCCTTTCAATAATATGGTCAGAATCACAAAAGAGGTTCTCCGCAAAATTCCATACTTTAAAATAACTGGGACAACCATAATAGAACATTTAGTTGTCAGTTAATTAACTAACACGTATAATAACCAAGTGAGTCACAATTTGCTACATTTTCGGATAACGCAGAGAATAATGTTATATATATAATGTTATAATGATATATGTAAAAAAAATAACTTATTACCAATTTGGTTGCCATATTGGAAGCCATCTTGAGCAATTTGTTCTATAAACACTGTACTGTGACACATTTAAGATAGACCAATACAATAAACACCTTTAAATCCAAAGATAATTACATTACTAGAAAAATGGTCCAAACCTGAAGAGTAAATTGTTGCCGATATTTATGTCAAGTTTTTGAGAGAAACGTCCAATAGTTTTGGTGATGTCAGTGGTGGCAACAGTAACAATTAACCATGGTGCAGCAGACATGTTAGTATTCAATGTATAGAAGGCATAATAGCCAATTTTGTACATCAACCACAACTTGCAAGCGATTGCAGGACACCCTAGGGCGATATTTACCATTTTTCCATATTTTGGCGGCCATTTTGAGCCAAAGTAAGAATTTTGGTTCCAGTGAGTTGGAATATTCATAGGTAATGGTATGCCTCACTTAATTGCAACCTTCTGTTCATTTCTTGTTGAAATATGACTAGAATCCCAGTTGTGATTTTTTGGTGAAATTTTATAACGCGTTCTGTAAAATCGAATTTTTGAGGGATCACAAGTGGATAGGACTCCAATAATTGCATATTTAATTGCTCCAATGATCAGTTTATATGCAACAAATTCCAAGTTACTGGTTTTACGTCTGGGAAAAAATTGGGGGGGGGGGGGTATACTTTTTAGGGCGCTATAAAAAAAATTGCTCAAGGCTGACAGATGGCCAGCCGATAAAATCTTGATGTCGGATACCTGAATTTACAAAATCCGCAGAGAAAAAAACTTTATACGCCAAAACACGCATCCGTGACCCGGCGGCCGGACTATGATTCCATTGGACGGAATGGGTTCATATTTGGTGTGGATGTTCCCTAGGTGACTCCCATTCAGATTTGTTCAAATGAGGTCACTGGGTCAAATAGTTGCGAAGCCAGGGCCATAACTCTTTCCCTCCATAGTATTTCTTAAAACGACTTCTTGTCTAGAACCATTGGTCCAATTTAGCTTATATTTGGTATGAAGGGTTCTTGAATGACTGGAGTTCAGATTTGTTCAAATGAGGTCACCGGGATGATTAGTTGAGAAACCAGGGCCATAACTCTATTCCTCCATAGTAATTCTTAGAATGACATCTTCTCAAGAAACATTGGGCCGATTTAGCTTATATTTGGTATTGAGGGACCTTGGGTTACTGGGGTTCAGATTTTTTCAAATTGGGTCACTGGGTCAAATAGGGGCAGAGCCATAACTCTAAAAACAAACAATTACATTTTTGTATTTTGATCTTTGATTTTTTTTAGACACATCACAGCTACCCAACCCCCCCCCCACACCCACCTCCTGTCCCTGCCACACCATGCTGTACCATACCATATTATCTCTGCCTACTTCACCCCATTAAAATCCTTGTTTTGATCACAGCTGTAGAAGTAACACAATACATTGGTATTGCTCTGCAAAATGTTTGCAGTCGTTAATTATCTCAATGTCAACAGCTCTCCAAGACATACTGGTAGCTGATAGTGGCTTTATGAATGGAATATTATCCCATGTTTATCTCAGATACAAATTACCTGTTTGACAGATAAAGTATATTTTTTCTATTAATATTAACCATTTCATGACCAGAGTTGTGCTGGTGAGAGCAATGAAGACCCTGTGCTTGTGCATTCTCTTATATATGCGAGTCTCCCATGGGGAGCCTCCCATATAAAAGAGAATGCACTGGCTTTCAAGGTCATGGAATTTTTTTTAAGCCAATATAGTCAGGCATTCAAATAAATCATGTATGTCATATTCTTGCAGGGATGTCCCCACAGTGTTTGGGGGGGGGGGGGGGGGTGATTTACAGATTTGTTCAATGAAATGTAATTTTTAAGCTCACCTGAGACGAAGCTATAGTCATCACTTCTTATCTGTCACCTGTTCATCTGTCTGTCCCCCCCCCATCCATCTGTCAACAATTCTTTGAACATCTTCTCTAGATCATAAGACTGAATGCGTTCATATTTGGTGTGGATGTTCTCTAGGTGACTCGCATTCAGATTTGTTCAAATGAGGTCACTCTGTCAAATGGTTATGAAGCTAGGGCCATAACTCTTGCCCTCCATAGTAATTCTTTAAAATGACTTCTTCTCATGTACCATCAGGTTGAATGGGTTCATATTTGGTATGAATGGTCCTTGGGTGACCGGAGTTCAGATTTGTTCAAATGGGGTCATTTGTTTTAAATGGGGTCACCTGGTCAACTAGGGGCCAAGCAAAGGACAGTTTTCCTCTTAATATGCTTCCTTCACACGGACCATCAGGTCTATTTTACTGATATTTAGTTTGAAGGGTTGTTTGGTGCCTGGGATTCAAATTTATTCAGATGGGGTCACCAGATTAAATAGGGTGGGACCAGGGACATAACTGTATGTCTCTATAGTAATACTTAAAATGACTTCTCAAGAGAGGTTGGACTATTTAGCTTACATATAGTATGGAGGATCCTTTAGTGACTGAGATTCATTAAAATTAAAATTTGTATTTATTTCAATAATATTTATTTTTTTAAGTTAATTATTAAAGACACATATATTAAAGAGCCCCTCAATCTTGCCCATTGGTGCTTCTAGCATCCCTTTATCAAACACTTGTTTTAAATATATTTCACAGTACAATACACCCTGTGCATGCTAGAATGATATCTCTTACAGTGAAAATAATACAGGTCAGCATATCAGTCTGCTCTGTTGATGATAATTATCCACATGTCAAATCTGACAGTGTGGTATCTCTAGCCAGAAAGGTTTTGTTTTGGAAATTGAATGTCAAATGTATTCCCAGGAGCCTTCACTCTCTACTCATATAAACTATTACTGGTACATGTATAGGGATTTGTTCAAATAGTGGGTCAGTCAAAATAGTTCAAGTTTGGTACTGATATATAGGTTTCCATGATTATAGTTTTAAGCCAAGTCTCCGGTGGAGCTAGCGGGCATAGTCATCACTCCTCGTTCATCGTCCGTCTGTCCATCCGTCCATCAAATTTTTTTTAAACATCTTCTTCTTAAGACCCATAAGACCGAATGGGTTCATATTTGGTGTGGATGTTCCCTAGGTGACTCGTATTCAGATTTGTTAAAATTAGGTCACCAAGTCAAATAGTTGCGAAGGCAGGGCCATAACTCTTTCCTTCCATTGTAATCTTAAAGCAACTTCTTCTCAAGAACCATTGGGCCTATTAAGCTTATATTTGGTATGGAGGTTCCTTTGTTTACTGGGGTTCAGATTTGTTAAAATGTGCTCACTGGGGCAAACATGGGCAGATCCAGGGTCAATATCTTTAAAACAAAACAAAATTTAGATTTAATTTTTTAGATTTCACTCCTTGCTCTATTTTTTTTTTTAAATTTGATTTTAATCCTTGCTCAATTTTTATGTGTACCCATACCATGTATGGTACACATAATGCCGACGTCCGGATCAACCATCCGTCGTTCGTCCGTCCATCTGTCCGTAGACACTTGCTATCCGATTCGATTACTTGAGTAGTTTTTATCGGATCATGTTCAAATTTTTGGTATCGATCGGTTGATCGGTTTAGAAATGATTAACACTTTCCATCCATACCTGGTCATATTCTATCTGATGCCATAACTCATGTATTTTTTTACCCATTGTGTTCATATTTTATATGCAGGTTTATGATGACACATGGCTCACCTGTATAGTTTTTTGTATCGATTGGTTGATCGGTTTAGAAAATAATTAACCCTGCTCACAAATGCTATCCGATGTATCAAAGTCAAACAATTTTCTTCTGATCTGCCTCATATTTCTTACCTAGGTCTTTCTTAGCACGTTCTTCATCTGTATGGATTTTGGTATTGTTTAGTTAACCCTTTCCACTCTTGTTTTTAAATAGAATTCATCCAAGCCAGGATGACTCAAACATTTTTCATCTGATCGACACCAATTTTGGTATATGAATTTCTGACCCCTAAATACAGATCAAGTGCGAATATGGGTTTGATCCGGTATATATTAACAGAGTTATGGCCCTTTATAATTCATACATCTTTTCCATGCACTATTAAATTTGAATAGAACAACACACAACACACCTGTGTTATTGGAAGGAGATAATTTATTGCTTTGGACACAGTGACCTGATAGTTCCACTGGTGGCTGCAGACTTAATATAAACATCTGTCAAACTTTGATTGATGTTAGACTCTTTATTCCAGTTCTGTTCTCTGTTGAAACCATGCAGTTCATGGCATTATTGTTTACAGAGACACTGTTGTTAAAACTTAGAAAATAATTAATACAGCATTCCTTAGTTCCATCATATGATGTCATTGAAAATGATTAACCCTCTGCACACATCATATGGTCTTCTGATGTTTTTTATTTGATCATTCTCCTATTCTATGTACATGTTGATGGTGATCCACTTTTAATTTGCATGGATTTGGGATTAAAATTAACCCATTCGATTGACTCATATTATCTGATAGACATATATTAAATTATCACTTTAACTTTGAGCCAGGTTCAGTCAGTGTTTCAAGAAATGACCAATTGAAATTCATCATTAGAGGATATGTCTTATTTTGAAATTCCCTCAATTGCATTTGGGCTACAGGATAATATTAACAGTGTTGGGATTCTTGAGACTGACTTATTGTATGGGTTTCTAAATCCAATGACATGCTTTTTGTTGACTACTCTGTGTTTATCAGTTCATTAGTTTGGGTAAGATTAACCCCTTACTATCCAATTTGATAACTCAAATATTTCCATTGATTGTGTTTATAGTTCTGGCACAGTTTATGATAACACACCTCTAACCTGCATAGTGAGGGTCATTTGGTTTATTTGCTTAAATATATTAACATCCTTCACCAATCCTGTTGACACAATGTGATAGCTAAATATTTTTTGCATGATTACTCTATAAATAATCACATCTGTGATAATCATGACACATTCTTCACCTGTATAGATTTTGGTATCGATCGAATGGTTGTGATAATATTAACCTTAACTTTAATTATATTTAAACTGTTCACAAACATATCTTTCTAATGATCCACTACTTACAAGCAAATTAACATTTATATCCAATCATTAGCAATTATATTTGATATCCAGGTCTATACATCCCTCACTTCTATAGTTGATCAGGTATTGATTGTTTTTTAGTGGTGAAATATTAATAGGTTGCTATGAATTTTTAATATGCAGCTGACACAAGATATTATAAAAAAAAAAATAGCAATGATAATAAAAAACCCACACAATATGTAATGTCTCATGTTCCAATGTAATAAATCGATAAATTGAGTTGCTATGATGTTTATCTACCTAATTTCTTAACTATTTGATATTTAACAGCTATGGTGCTTCTCTCCGACTATGGATTGAGCTTAATTAGACTTATAACTCTATAAGACATACATGTATCTGTGTTGGAGTCACTAATAGGTTGAAATCAAAGCCACGTCTGTTAACATTGTGTTAATGTGAGCAAGGTGCCCAATAAGTGTGATTTCACTTGTGAATTAATAGTAAGGTGTGAATTGTTTAAAGTTTTGCACTCATGAAAAGGATGGGGTTAGGATATATTAGGGTCCTGCGAATATTCGATTCGAGATTCGATTCGAAAGTCAAATTCGATTCGAAATTTCCAACTCGAAATTTCGAATATACAAACATATAAAAAGTAGGCTGTTTACGGACAAGTACACATGTCGATCTTAGCTGTTTCTGAGCCATATCATTCCCGAAAATTATGAATATATGCAGCTTATAATTCTTATTATACATCGCGAACGTTCGCATGATATTAAATATAAGTATAGCCAGTAATTAGCCAATATAGGACGACTAAATACATGTGCATTCTAGCTTTGAACATGGTAGCCAAAAGCTCGGAGATCGCCGATGGACCGACGACGCACGTAAATTAGAATAGCGATGAGACTGAGCAACCGCTAGCGTTATCCGCTGACTATATGTCTCAGATTCCGCGTTATGTAATATCGCTGAGAATGTAAACAACACGTGTTCCCGGCGTCGAAAAGTGCGCGTGGGCGGTGTTTTCTTTTGAAGTTGACTTTCAGTTTCGGAGCGTTGCTTGAAACTTGACAATTTGTCGTCCGTTATTCATATTTATTTTAAGCATGATAAAAGCTGCATGCAGTGCTGGAACTTTCACGTGTGATGAATGCAACATGGTATATAAATCGCAAGCGTCTTTGACAACGACCCATCTATAAGCATCCAGCACTACATAAACAGGCTACCCTGCGACTGTTGTTGCATCTTCAAGTTTATAACAACGGGTGTTTCCCAGTGGCGATTTGCAATTGTGCATGTACATGCAAACTCTAAAAATTGCGCGTGATTTTAATTCCGATAATCCGTTTAGTGGTTATATATTTAATCGTCGTGACGACCGCATGGACGTTTTAATGTTTTTTTCTCTCAACAATTCTCAATTGAAGTTAATAGTATCAGGAACGACGGTTGATCGCCACATAAGTTATGATGGAACTTCATGAAAGTTCACAGAACGTTTCACAAATCGTCTAATCATTGACATTAAATGCCTAATAGAGAATGCAACACACAGGTATGATTTGATTCAATTTTGTCGAATCGATTCGATATTCGATTCGATCAAAATCTCCAATTCGCAGGACCCTAGGATATATGAAAATAGCTCATCGCTGTCGCCAAGGTATGGGTTAAACATCTGCCGATCGTGATCGGCCTCTCGTTTTTTTTTATGAAAATAAATATTTTAATTTTAAATTAAAATTTTGAAAAATTAATTACTTTATAACAACATCTTCAGTCTTCAGAGTCCCAGTCTTCTCTGTCTTTACAGTCTGGTAGTGAGCCCACAGTCATTGACTGTCTTGTTTAGGAGACTGGTGACTGACATGGTGCCAATTATAAAAATTATACCCCCACTTGAAGATTGGGGGGTATACTGACTTTATATAATACTGGTGTCCGTCCGTCCATCTGTCCATCCATCCATCTGAGCAATCATCTCGGCCATCTGTTGTCGGATCTAAACCAAATTGCCTTTTAAAAGATGGGCCAATGGCATTGTTTGTGATTTCCGTTGCTAAGGGTATACCAGCACCCGTAGTGCAACCTCATTTTGTAACAGATGCAACAGCTCTCGGTCCCGATGTACATTACGAACATTAGTGAGTTATTTCTGACAGATTGTTTCTAAGTAATGTTTTGCATTCACCCACATCTGAAATTCTGTCAGTGTCAGGCGCCAAATTTTGTATACAACATCCAGACTTGATTGTAAACCAATTTGATTTTAACCCTTTCTATTCTAAACACTCAATGACGAGTAGTTCCCTCAGGAAATGTTCAGATACAGTAATGCCCTAAATAATCGACTCCTTAACCCTTCACCCAACAAACCGGCTAAAAACGCCCAAATAAAGCTTCAACAGCCTAAAATATCTTCGGTCTGTCTCAATAACACCATACAAATATGGATATCATTGGAACCGGTTCATTGACCACATTGTGATAGTTAGTTATGCCCTGTGCCAATGCATTCTCTTATATATGCGAGTCGACCATAGGTCGCCTCGCATATATAAGAGAATGCATTGGCCTAAACAAATCTTTTTTTAACACTTTTTACCATTTTTTCTTATAATATTTTCTACATTCTTTGACAATTTGATCATTTTTAATATGTGTTAAGCCAATGCATTCTCTTATATATGCGAGCCGACCTATGGTCGACTCGCATATATAAGAGAATGCATTGGCACAGGACCATTCTGTTGGGTAAAGGGTTAACCGCAGCAGAATTATGGGTAATTTTTCAGGATTTAGTCGGAAATATGGCTTGTTGCCATTCATCGGAAATTTCTCTTGTTTGTTGAACTTATCATTTGAACATTAATCCCTCCAATGAATAAGAATCCTTCAGCACTTCTATTATATTTTCTCCTGTCTGTTGTATCGCTTTTATTACCTGAACATTCCTCTAAATGAATAATAGACCATTCCAATGTATACTTTTATAACTGAATTGGAGAATCCATTTAGTACAGGAAGGGTTAATTTTCATCCTTTTCTTTACCTTTGTAGCTGATCTTACTACTAGTGTTGATGTTAATGTTTTACTAATCTGTCTGTTGGCTAGTGATTGTCAGATCATTATGAACCCACTACCCATGCTTGCTAGCACAGCCTGCTTAACTATATACATGTATATATATATATATTCTATATAAGAACATGATGTAAAAAATAATTTATTTAATCTCACTGTCTAGAGGTCTTTTGTGCATGATGCAGAATATTGCAATGGCCAGATTGGAAATAGACTTTGCGAAAGGATTTTCATTCAAAGTTAAATTAGTAAGTCTTAGATGAGAACCCACTGCCAAAATATTTACATAATATCACTTTTCCTTTTCTTTTTTTTTTTACATATAGTTTCAGTAATATCTGATTACTTAACCCTTTCTATACGAAATACTCATTGACGAGTAGTTCCTTCAGGAAATGTTTAGGAATTTCCCTCCAATGAAAATGAATCCTTCTACACGTTTATTATCCTTTCAACTGTATGTCGTCTGCTCAATTTTCCTGAACATACCTACATATGAATAATAAACAATCCAATCTATATATTTATAACTGAGTGGGGGAATCTATTTAGTATAGAAAGGGTTAAAGGGACGCTCTAAGATATTCAGATACAGATCAAATTATTTTTAAATTTTATCATCATGCTGCCATGGATATTAGGAATGGCATCAAAATTTTTATCGAAAATTATGTTGAATTAATTATTTATCTGTCAACTCATTTGTTCTCAATTGTTTTTACAGCAAATGCCGATAATCATCGCAGGAAATGAGCAGCAGAAGAAAAAGTTCCTTGGCAGAATGTTGGAGGCACCCCTTATGTGTGTTAGTATGATGCTCTTATTAGGCCTTTGATATGTGCTATACCACTTGTGCACAGGCAAATTAGAAAAAACTTCCACTATAAAGTCTTAGCTATACTACTTAACTTAATTTCTCCCGCCTTCCTAGTTGGTACTGCGTATTTTCACTGAAAAGCAATAATCGACCAAACACTCACCATACAAGGTAATGTGCATGAACAATGTGAATACTACCCAAAGCATGCTACACATAGCAGTAACTTCAAAATATTTATAATGCTGACATCAGCAACTCATGCGAATGGCTTCATTGATTCCACATAGACTGAATTTGCTTTGGTCTCCCCCAATTTGAAGACAGTTGTGTAATAATACTTGTATCTATAAGGTGGACATTCGTGAATCTGACAAAGAGAGTAACCAAAAAGGGAAAACTGTTTGTCTTTAGACATTCCTAAAGTGGAATGTTGCGTCATTGATTTGAGTCTTCTGACTCTGATACCGATGTTTAGATTAAGTAGTGCCCTAAATAATCGACTCCTTAACCCCAGCATAATTATGGGTAACTTTTCAGGATTTAGTCGGAAATATTGCTTGTTGCCATTCATCGGAAAGCTCTCACTGAGAGCTTTCCGATGAATGGCAACAAGCCATATTTCCGACTAAATCCTGAAAAGTTACCCATAATTCTTCCGTGGTTAAGGAGTTGATTATTTAGAGCATTACTATATCACTTGTCGACTATCCATTCAGGGAATATTTTTATTGCTGTGGTTAAAGTCATCCAGAGGGACTGCCGATGTGGTGATATAATAACAGTACTCTCTTTGTTAGAAATTTCGGCCACATGACCTTCATCAGCTTTATGATGAGGCAATTTATACATTATCATATCATTATTTTAGTCATATGGAGTTACAGAACCTGGAGCTGGATCTGATGTTGCAGCAATTAAAACCAAAGCTGTGAAAAAAGGCAATGAGTATGTGCTAAACGGTCAGAAGATGTGGATAACTAACGCCGGGCATGCTAACTGGTTCTTCATTCTCGCAAGGTCCGACCCAGACCCAAAGACGTCTGCTGGGAAAGCCTTTACTGGCTTCATTGTTGAAGCCGACACTCCAGGAGTCACAATTGGCAGAAAGGTAGGTGTGGAGGTTTGATCCAGTATACCCCATCATCTCCCCCTCCCTGGATATTTTCCATGACACAAGCTGATGACAAAATAATTTCCATTAGATAAACCACGCCTCTATCCGTCTACGGGACAGTTATTTATAAAGCAATCGTCTACTGGATGGATAAAGCAGATCAATAATAGACATAAACTTAATGATATGCAAGGAAAAAAGGTTACATGAACTTGGGGAAATTGACCTCAAACAGTTTGTAAGTGATGTCACTGAATCGGTCACGTTATGGAGCATCATTAGAACGCACTCTATCTGGTTTCTGTTGACACTGATTGCAAAATTAGAGAGAATAGTGCGAAGAAGTTGACCTATAGGCTGATTCCTGGGCCTACCCATATACAGCACTGCTCAAATTAAGCGACATGTTTTAACGAGGTGTACATGCGTTATTACCGCGGTGCAATACCACGACATTAACGGTACCACCGCACTACCAGCGGTAACGGATATTGGTACCGCGGTGGCACGCGGTAATGAACCGCACAAACGCGGTGACATTACCGCTACGCGGTAGCGATTTTGAAACGAGGTTAACGACGGAATTCGATGTCTGACCACTAATCTTCCAAAATAGGACGGCCGTTATCACGATCTCCGTCCATGATTGTGTACCTTGACATGTATTATTAACATATTGAAATAGATGAAAGCCGAGTATCGGGAAATATACCGGGCTTCCAGATTAAGTAAAGGTAAGTATAAGTTACTTTGAGAAAGTCATTTTTCAATTAATGTGAATATTAAAATAATATAATAACATTTCTAGTCTCGTTTTATTGCCTAAAATTCCCATAAATGACACTAATTGTGAGCAGTGTGGGTTATCGCGAAGGGAACAAATTATTTCGGCCATTTTAGAGAGCTCGAAAATCCCGTATCTATAGTCTATATAAACGTTAAGATGTACGTGATCACCAAGTTGAATGATAACGATACTATTTAAATAGTCCCCAGAAAGTCGCCAGAATAAATATTGTTAACTTCTTTGACATTCATTAACTGCAAATCACAAACACCATTTGTTCGTTTAACGGGAATTATTGTCTTAGCAATAAAAGACACAACGTGGAACTCCCGTATATCCAGGAAAAACAAATACATTCTGTGCAAAAGCACGTGTCACTCATTACGTCATACTGCAGCTGGCAGACTTTTGTTCGTTAATATAGGACACGGGGCACTCAAGATGTCGTCATGTCTTTTTATAACTGGCCTCAATTGTTGAAATATATATTTGTGTTTTGTTGATGGTGCTATTAGTAAAATTACACACGTGGCACTTGTATTTTCATGACTCCAATGCGTCCGTTTGGCTTACATAATGCTGGTAGAAGGTAGTTCAGATATTTATCGATCTATTTTGGTATTGCGAATAATATTATGTGCGAACGGCCACGTGGCATGGCTTTAGACAGACAAGTCTCATTCGATCTATAAAACGTTGTGCATTTATAAATATTTGTCGCACAAAACTGAGACAAACGCTCTTTATTGCTACCATATCGGGAATAAACTAACAAGAACTAAAACATCTGTATATAGCCAAACAAACATATCTAGAGGTAAACTTTCCAACACCATGCATGTTTTTCTTCGGAATCACGATTAGATAGGAATATGTGATGCGACCCACCAAGTGCACGCCCTCGCCAAAAGTTGAAATTTCACATCAAACGATGCCGCCCGACATACACTCGTGAGCTCAATGAATGTTCACGTAACAAAATCAAAGACTGATTAGACAACGTTGTGTCTTTCAATGTTAGTTTGGTGTTTTGCGTCTGTCTTTTGTCGCGCAAATTGGTGATGATAACAACTTTACTTTGCTGCATGACATGTGCCACGCTTTCTTATACATTTTATTCCCACGGACAATGAATCTTCAGACGCAAATGTTTGTAAATTGCTTTACTATTTCACGCATGCGTACAATCGTACGTCTTGGCGACAATATACTATTTACGCGCCGATTATGTTTGGCATATGAACAAAACTATAGATTTGAACGAATATGAATATTTCTGCAATGATCGCCGTCCTGGCCTCCAAGACTAAAATCGGACTCCGTGTTAATAATGCATCGTCCCCGCTGGTTTCGACTAAATTCAGATAAATGGAGGATTTACTTTTCCGATTTTATAAGAAATTTAGATTTCGGAAACACAAACAAAACAAAAAATTCCGCATGAGTGGAAACCGATATAGGAATCTGGTGCGTAAATCATTTGACGATGTGTTAGATAGATGTAACAAAACTATTACTCCACGGTGTTTTGCGTATCCAGTCCCCGTAAGCAACTATAGCCGAGTTCAAAAACCGCCGACGTGATTAAACGTGATGTATATAGGTGTACATTTGTAATATGTTACATGTAAACCCGACATGTTCATATGTAATCCGATTGCATTATTATTCATTTATATTCATTAGTATACATAATTACTTGCAGCTTACAGGTATTCATTCAATACAAAAGTTATTCATAATCATTTACCTACCGTGTGACGCCTTGTTTCAGTCGTGTTCTCTCCGCGGTGGAGGGCCGTTAGCGGTAATTTGAACGCGGTTATGAAAAAAATAACGCGGTGTATGGCGGTAACGAACACCAAAAACGCGGTAACCAACGGTAAAAATACCGTACCAGTACCGCGGGTCAACCGCCCTCCGTCGCGGTACAGAATGATAACCGCGGTAGTTTGGTGGTATCACCGCGGTAAGTACCGGCCCATAACCTCGTTAAACAGGTCGCTTACTGAGAGCATAGCTGTACAGTAATGCCCTAAATAATCAGCTCCTTAACCACAGCAGAATTATGGATAACTATTCAGAATTTAGTCTGTTGGCCTGTTGCCATTCATCATGAGAGCTTTCTGATGAATGGCAACAAGCCATATTTCCAACTAAATCCTGAAAACTTACCCATAATTCTGTTGTGGTTAAGGAGTTGATTATTTAAGGCATTACTCGATATGTTTTTCTACTTGTTTCTCATACATAACCACAACCTATGGGGTGATGGAGAATATCACACCAGATATAGTATGTTTTCGCAGCATCTTGGATAGTATTTCCATAACTAAACATATTTTGATCTGAATGGAATAGAACAAAGTGACAAACCGCACAACATGATTTTAAATAGCGTGGAACTGTCCATTTCTTATTGCTTATTATGTTTCTCTTTGGTTTCTAGGAGTGGAATATGGGACAGAGATGCTCAGACACAAGGGGAATAACTCTAGAAGATGTTGTTGTGCCTGCTGAGGTTTGTCTTTAGAATGATGTCACCAGTGGTATGTTGCCCCCGAAACATTTTGGTGGACTATTATCAGCATATCCATGCGTCCGTCTATCCAAGGTTGTCCGCATGATAACTTGAGCAATATTGTACATAACTTATTGATATTTTGTATGTGGTTCGCATTTTAGAAGACGCAGGGCAAGATCGAATTTGGTCACGGTTCGATGATTTTGAAGGAGTTATTCCCCTTATTCATGATTCACATTTGAAAAGACGCAGGTCAAGTTTGATTTTATTTGACTTAGAAATAATATTTGAGTTCTTTTAATGATAAATTGAGAGATAGATAACTACTGATTGTCGGCAAATTTCATTTCTATGACAAATATAAATTTTCTGGAGCCGTAATTGTACTGGATGGAAGGTACCATTTCATACCAGTTGATGATGGGGCAGTACAGTAACGTCATTGCACATCAATTAAATCACTACAGTCTTATGGATTATGTGCCCTTCCTGTAATTTCAGAATGTTCTTGGACAAGACGGAGCAGGGTTCAAAATAGCGATGGGAGCTTTCGACAAAACGAGGCCTCCGGTAAGCAATTATGTTTTAACTTGGTTCACTCGAACAAGCATAAATTCTAGCAAAAGATTTTGATCTAGAAACAACAAAAATGTATATAGATAGCATTAATGTGCATATCACACAGCATTTTACAATATAGATAATGCATGTACACTACATTTAATTATGTAATATATACAAAAATCACGTATGTTATCGTGCTTGCTCTCAAGTTCAAGTGTTTATTAGTAATGTAAATATCAACATAACAATGGTAAAAAATAACAAACAAAAAATAGTGATAATACATTACTGGGAGGTGGCATGACCTTCTGGTCGTCTTCCTACCATCTCCCTGGAAAAACTTCCTTTCTGGCTCTGAGCTCCCCTGGTCAGTGGTCATACTTTCAAATTAGACTTATGCTTATTGACATTGCAACTTTTATCAACAAAATAATAATAATGCTACTGCAATATCATTGGATAATAATTATTGCTGTTTTTTCATTTAATGAAAATTATTGAATGAAACTTAATGATGAATTAATGATGATGATGAGACAGAACAAGTATCTAAATATCTAAATCAGTTTCCTATAATTTGTCAGTGATATGTTATATGATATTACTACCTCATGACATGACGCCTGGATAGCAGTCATGACAATATAAGTTTTTACATTCAACTTTTTCAAGGTAAGACTCAATTAATTCTAGTGTAACCTGGCGTTTAAAGTTAGTACGTGGCATAAGGGATTGTGAATTTATGTCAACTTCTTTCCATTGTTTTGGGAAGATATGTAGCGGTAGGTTTTCAGTAAATGTGGTTCTAGCCCTAGTTTCGTGAATATTTCCAGTTTGTCTAGTAATCTTTGTTGGATTATTATATTTGTTGTAAGTGTCTAAAAGTGAGCTGGGTAAAATATTATTTGACCAATCATATCATGCATGAATAGATAACATTTAATTCTGTATATGTCCTTTATTTTTAGAATCTTACTAAGTTTAAAAAGCGGGTCTGTGTGGCTATTGTATCTTACATTGTGGATAGTTCGGATAGCTTTTTTCTGTAATACGATCAGTTTATTGATGGTTTTAGCATTGCCCCAAATTTCAATACCATACATTATATGACTTTGAATAAGAGAATGATATAACATGTGCATACTTTTTTGTGAAAGGATATTTTTTACACGATTAATGGCATATAGTGCTCGAGATATTCTTGTTGAGATAACAGATACATGGTGTTTAAATGTTAAATGTTCATCAATGTGAATACCAAGGAATTTGAATGTAGTTTCTCGATAATTATTGCCGATTCTTTCTATTTGATTCCCATTTATTATAAGATGGTGATTATTGGAATTATGTTTACCACCTGTTGGTTGAATTATGATATACTTGGTTTTCTTGGTGTTTAGTGATAGCTTATTTGCCTTACACCAGTTATTTAAGCCATTTAATTGAGCATTGGTATGGGAAAAAAGATATTTTATGTCATGATGAGATGAATATACTGTTGTGTCATCTGCAAATGACAAAAGAGACAGTTTTGTACTTTTGTACATATCATTGACATATATTAGAAAAAGTATTGGCCCCAGTACAGAACCTTGAGGCACCCCAATCGTGTTGCGCCTCTTTGAGGAGACTGATCCTTCAATATCTACATATTGCATCCTATCCTTTAAATAGCTTCTAAACCAATTTTTAACATTGCCCCTAATTCCGTAGTATTCGAGTTTAGTTAAGAGAATATCATGGTTTATCGTATCGAAAGCTTTTGAAAAATCAATAAAAGTAGCTAATGTACAATCCTTAGTTTTCTTATCATTATTACTAGCAACATCATTTAAAAGTTTAATTATAGGATGTATAGTGGAGCGACCTTTACGAAACCCATATTGGTGAATATAAAATTTATCATCAAAGTATTCCGTTAAACGACTGCAAACCACTTTCTCAAGTACCTTTGAAAATATTGGAAGTATACTAATTGGACGATAATTTTCAACTAGAGTTTTTTTATTGGATTTGAATAGTGGTATGATTCTGGCTATTTTCATGTCCCTTGGAACAATACCCTTTTCAATTGATAGATTTATTATATGGCATAGAGGTGTAGATATTTCACTTATAGTTTCTTTAAGAAGACTTGTTGTTATTCCCAAATTATCCTTACTAGTTTTATTTTTCATATTTTTCACAATATTGTCCAATTCTTCTATGTTTGTTGGTCTCATAAACATACTATTAGATGTTGGTTCATCAAGATAATGTGTAAAGTCATGATCCACTTTTTTGTCAATATGTTCTGCTTCTCGCAATCCAATAGTTGAGAAGAAATTGTTAAATTCTTCTGCTATTTGATATCTGTTCTGTATTTGTTTACCATCAATGTTAAAACTTTGGGGGTACTGCATCTTTTTATTTGAATGCTGGATAACTTCCCTCAAAATATCCCATGTTTTCTTCATATCACTTTTATACATATGCAGCCTACTATTATAATAATCTTTTTTTATATATCTTTTGACGCGATTAAAGTATCGACAGTAGTTTTTATAGTTTTCTATATTGATGCCTGTTGGAGACCTCAATTGTTTTCTATATAATTTTCCTTTTTCTATTGACGACTGCAATAGGCCTTTGGTCATCCATGGCTGTTGTTTTTGGAATTTTTTGTTAGTTTTTTTTAGCGGAAAGGCAATGTCATAAGCATTTGTGTAAACATCCATGAATGATTGGTATGATTCATCTACGGATGATGATTGCAAAGTTATTTCAAAGTCTGTAGATGATAGCAATCGCTTAAAACAAGATATATTATCTTCATCAAAGATCCTATTCCAAATGGATTCACAGCCACCTTTTGGCATTTTGGAGGAATCAATTTGGCGATAAAATGTTGCAAAGTGGTCACTCACATCTGTTATTATTATTCCAGAATGAAATTCATTAACTGGGTCATTTGAGAGTATCTGGTCAATAAGGGTTGCTGAATGCGATGTTACACGTGTGGGTTTGAAAATAGTAGGCATAAAACCATCTGTGATTACTGCATCAATAAATTCATTTGTTTTAACATGTTGTCCAAATTTCAGGAGGTCTATATTATAATCCCCCATTAAAAAACTTGTTTTGTGTTCAGATTTTATTCTACTCATAATTTCTTTCATTGATTTAATAAATATGTCTATATCTGCTTTTGGTTGAGAATTAGGTCTATAAATAATACCAGTTATATAGGATTTCCTATTTGGTTCAATTATTTCAATAAAAAGAGATTCGAATACATGTGGGATAAAAACTGATAAGTCGTCTCTAACCTTATAGTTTAAGTCAGATCTTATAAACATTCCAACTCCTCCTCTCGAATCGTCCTCTACCGGCCTACATTTCCTTATCAATGGATGATACCCTTCCATAGAAAAATCAATATTATCTGGTGCTCTAAATATTTCAGTGAGCCCTATCAGTCCAAATTTTCCGGTATTATTTTGAAGTTCAAACATAAGTGTATTGAATGAATCCCAATTAGCGTTAAGACTTTGACAATTTAGGTTAAACAAGGATATATTGCTCTTTGTTTTAGTTACTCTATGGTATTCATCTGGTGAATAGTAGTGAGTTGTTGGTAAACCATTAATTGGGTTATCGTCAAACTCTGTTTTTCGACAATTTTTAAATTTATATGTTTCCTTAAAATTAAATTTGTTGTGATTCTCTATCTCATCAAACTTTAATGTCATTAGTTCAGCCATTATCTATAGTAAATGAATGTAATATGAAAAGAAAGGCAGCAACTGTAATTATGGTAAAATAGCATGCAATGTTGTTTATATGAAAATAAGAATGTGATCCAGGTAAACCATGGGAGCCCAAAGCCAGAAAATAAAGATAATTAATAATGAACACAAACAATATTTGGTTTCTCACCAGTGTGCGTATAAATTGCACCATTTATCTTTATCCCTAATCCCTAACCCAGACTTTCGCCAAACACATCATTGAATGTAAAATTTGCTGATGCATTGTCTTTTAAATATTCATGAAGAGACAGATCAATAATCTTATCCATAATCCAAATTGAAATTCCATTATATACTTTTAAGTTTTATATCTGTTACTGATAAAATTGATTTTAATTGATTTTAAGTTACCTTGGAAATAGGTGTTTCTTGTTTAATGACATAGTTTGAGAAAAAATATCATAATACAAATAACATACATATATAGTGCTGGCATAAAAACCCGTATCTGGTCCTGAAGGCACCTCGGCTAAACACAATATAAATTTGCAAATGCATTGCCATTTAAATATTCTTAGAAGATATTCATAAAGAGAGTTATGTTACTTCATCCATTTGAAATTCACTGTTACTAGTTTCATTTACTAGAACTGATTTAAAATTACCTTGGAATTGGTGTTTCTTATTATAGAGACAAAGTCTTGATGAACAAAGCTAATTATACGATAAATATGTATCTGCAGCTATGATAAAGCCGAGACCGTCACATCTTTCTGATATTGTCCATCCACTGGACTTATGTGTGAATATACGTGTGTATATATATATCCGTTAGGCCCCAACCACCCCTCTCATATATATATATATCAGCTAAAGACATATAATGTACTTGTTCTGGTGTGTGAAAGGGATCAGTTAGAATCCAGGCGCCATTCCAGCTGGAGGAATGTAGCATTCTACTAACATTGCTGAAAATCTGAAGCAAATCAACCATACCACTCCATAGAAAACGTTGTCTGAACTACGCTCAATTTTAAATATTTACTACTCGATTCGGGACACATCTATCGGAGATAAACTAACGATAACGATTTTGGCATCCAGAGTCACTGCATTTAATTAAGATATAAGAATGATGGTTTGTGTTGTTAATTTGGACATAATATTTGTAAACATTAATACTTAGAACAAGATTATTCTCCGTTTATACAGACCTTCTCAAAAGTAATGGCCCTCCCGACCGCGTTACGACCGCGTTGGAGTAACGTTACGACCGCGTTGGTCCAACGCGGTCGTAACGTTACTCCAACGCGGTCGTAACGTTACTCCAACGCGGTCGAGGAAACCGCCAACGCAACATAACGCGGTCGGCACGACCACCAACGCAACAAACGCGGTCGAGATAACCGTCAACGCAACAAACGAGATCGGGAGAATAGCTTATCAACTGTAATAATAATTATTGAATAACATTGTAAACATGAACTTTGAGACATGAACTCATTTTATTAAAAAAACATTAAATTGAAAAGAGAAAATGAACGACGGCCACCAATTTAAGTTTCATACAATTTTCTGATAGGAAACAGAACGAAGTGTTGTAATCAATCGAGACGGTGACCGTGTGTTTGGCTTGGGTGATGCATGATTTATTGGTGATGTTTTACATTTACATTTATAATTTTTCTGGAAAAAAATAATAAATAAATGCAGATCGCGCTGCACGAATTAATAGAGATGCAATTGAGATTTCTAACAAACAAAAAACTTTGAGTTCACGTCGCAATGTACATGTACGTGTATTCTTTGAATATTTAATATTCAGCGTCACCTCCTAATAAAGGTCAATAACCTGTACGCCAAGGGTCCGATGTCATTTGAAATCTTCGTGAGGGTACGATAAAACACACATCTACATTTACACGCACGTTTGTAATTGACACATGGATATACATGTACAGTGATGCAAATAATTTAGAATATTAATTATCCATGTGTTGTGAAATACATGTAAAACAAACAGCGCTCAGATTTGGTTACCAGTGATTTGTCACTTTAACCAACAGACCCCGGATCAAAAGCATGCCGCGAATGATTGACAGCGGTGTCAATAGACGCAAATACAATACGGGGCGTGTCTTCGGTAAAGTGGAGAGTGATACCATGCGACTCAAACGGAATTCTCGATTGAAAACGTGCTGTCATAACTTCGTCGGTTTTGATTGGGCTAGTGACCACTCGATGAAGTCTTGTTCAGGTGTTACTTTATTCATTGATGATGAAATAACGAAATCATTCGTATTCAATGGTGCTTCGAAGAGACCAACAATGTTTAATCCGCTATTGTGGAGGCAAGCATATGATAAATATTAACTTTCTTTTTACCGTAGGATATATAAGTTGAATAATATTGTTAACTTCAGTTTTTTTTCACCGGAATTAAATCACTGCAATTCAATTATTTATTTGTCTTCATCAAATATTTGAAAACAATGTACAGTGTACATTTGAAGATCCAAGCGCCGTCCGACGCAGTAGATACCAAATTAGACAAACAATTTATTTTTTCTAGATTTCCGGGTTATAAAAGAAAACTTTAATATAGTCAACATCAATTATTATGTCACAGAAATCGCAAAAAAACACACAAATGTCCACCGTTTTATTATCGATCTATATCTACATACGTTTGTGGTTTTACATTGAAAACGAGTACAAACTATCATAATCTAAACGCTCTTTAATAGTTTATTACATACCACATTTCGGTGTAAACATGGACGCTCTTTATTAGAAGCGATAATTTGAATTTTTTTGCAAGACTGACAACAAGTGAGTTAAATGTATTCTCTTGAAAGCCGATATCTAGTCATCAAAAGCTCATATAATAAAAAGTTCTTTTGTACATATATTTACAGTATTCTCCGAAATTCGTTATCATTTCTACTGACAAGTACATCGTAAAATATTAACAATTCAAATCACAAGTCGACACATAATGGCTTACCCATTTGATTTCAAACGCCGATGCCGGACAAAATATATACGGTAATTGAATGTCCCGCTAAAAAAAAAAACACACACACACACCACCACCAGATAATTTTCTGTAACTCCACCCATATTTGAAAATTGATTGATATGTGTACATGCAGTATGTAAAAATCGGCATGACCGCCAACGCAACAAACGCGGTCAAGTTGACCGTCAACGCAACAAACGCAGTAGAGATAACCGTCAACGAAATGGAATGTTTCCAAAATAATACAATGTTGTTTGCGTGACGAGAGTAATGCATTCTGATTAGTGTTAAATGTTTTACATACGGTACATGTATAGGCCCACATTTAGATATTTCCGGAAAAAAAACTAATAAATAAATGTAGATCACGTTGATCACAACGCGGTCGAGTAAACCGTCACGCAACAAACGCAGTCGAGATAACCATCAACGAAATGGAACGTTTCCAAAATAATACAATGTTGTTGACGTGATGGGAGTAATGCATGATAGATTTGTGTTAAAATGTTTTACATATTGGCCCACATTTAGATTTTTTCCGGGAAAAAATAATAAATTAATGTAAATCACGTTGATCGCGCTGCACGAATTAATGGAAACGTAATCGAGACTGCTAACAAACAAAACATATTGATGTCACGTCGCTATGTACATGTACATGTATGTGTGTTATTTGAATATTTAATGTTCAGCGTCATATCCGTTTAAATGTCGATTACCTGTACGCTCATGTATAGACCAAGGGTATTGTGTCAGTTCCGATGTCGGCCGAAACTGTATGAAATAATAAAGCGCGTTTATATACGCCATAAACAAACGCCATGAAAAATTCCAGAAATGTTCACGACGCTCGTTATATATACCACTATACACGTGCATGTACATGTAGCATTAAATAAACCAATAATCATTGTAAAATAAACACGATTTGTGTCGAAGAATACCATGACTTGATTATTCGGACTTTCATTAGCCTCTCGTCGGTAGTTCGTAAAATATTATCCAGATATCAGTGCCCCTTTAATACAAGGAAAACATAACTTCCCCATCGCGAACCTCTATTGGACCACGCACGCTGCTGAATGGTGACATTGTCTCGTTCTTTGAAGTTATTATTAAATTTAGATCAAAGGAATTTCTGCAAGATATTTTTATACCATGTAGCAACTTTGTGAAGATGACTCCTCCTACCAGCTTGTATTCTGTATTGATTGACTGTGATTCAAACACAGAATTCTCGACTGGACACGTGCAAGCATAACTTTGTCTGTTTTGATTGGCTAGCGGACATCGTGTGCCACAATGATCGCGCAATGAGGCCGTGTCACTTTCACGATGATGAAATAAACTTACTCAACGTGGCTTCGAAGAGACGTTACATGTTTCAGTAATTGTCCGCTGTTGTATTGGCAAGCATACATGTACATGTATGGTAAATAACTAAATATTAACTTTTACTTTTTACAGTACTAGTAGTATATATAAGTTTAATAATTCAGTTAAATTCTGTTTTTCTCACCAGAATTAAATCACTGCAATTCAGTTTCTTTATGTGTCCTCATCAAATATTTAAAAACAAAACATATACATTTGAAAACGTGTGCGCGACGGTGCGTTGATCATTAGCGCAACGTGTTTAACGTAAACGCGGTCTGCGTTAAACTTCAACGCAGTCTTCGTTAAACTTCAACGCGGTCCGTTGATGTTCAACGCGGTCGTAACGTATCAACAACGCGTTATCAACGCAAAAACCGCGTTACGTTGGCGTTACGACCGCGTTACGACCACGTTGAGGACCGCGTTAAAAGGGCCACTTATTTTGAGAAGGTCTGTATATGATCACCCTACCCTTTAATACAAATGATTGATGGATAATCACATTCAAATGATAATTAACAAAGCTTTCTCTTTCAAATACCTTACTTGTATTTATATTCATGCAGTACTATTTTCACTCAGTTTTGAATTCACGCACTTTGAATTCGCACACGGTGCGGCACGAATTAAAAACTGTTTTTGTAAAAGTCTTATATCATATGACAGTTTGAGTTCTTAATCATTTCTGACGAAACATGTGTATATTAAGGACCATCTCGTTGAAAATTTCCATCGAGTAGAACATAACTGCATCTACATGTTACATGAAGATAGGTGTTTATTAGACCAAGTCTTCTCGGCCAACAACAGCTTGGGACATTGGCTGGGTTGATGCTTTGGACCGAGTCCCATCCTGTTACTCTTCTATAACAAACTTTCTTTGAAAAGACATACTACATACATTCATGCACTCCCTCCATTCTACATATGTGTTAGGTTTAGGGTTAGGGTTTATCTATATTTCATGTCATAGTGTGATAATTAGTGCTGTTCTGGCCTGCAAATATAGTGACAGACATTTACAGAATGAGGTCCTGAGAGGGTGAAATTAGTGACACTACCCCACACGGGGGGCCTCATCTGCTATGGGAGACTAAGACACAGATTTTATTTCCCAGATGGTGAAGATGGTGATGTGCACCCATTTGGGCACCTCGATGATGCCATTTGGGCGTATAGAGAAACTAAACTAAAAAAGAAAAAGAATATTTTCAAAGAAGTTTTAATTTGATATTAAAGATACTTTCCAAAGAAGATGAGGCCTAAGCAGAATGAGGTCCCCAGTGGGTGAATTTGGTGATGCTACTAGTAGCCCACTGTCCGGCACCATATATTCAGGCCTGGTGCTGACCCTCTAAATTATCAATTCTTTATGAAACAGGTGATAAGAAAATTCTGTATCAAGCACTATATAATATTGTTGCTGACGTGTTATTTTAAACATGTGTCAAATATGATAGTGGCAATTTAAGGTACATGTTTGTTTCTATGTTCATTACACACTCCTGTTTGTATGTATGTAGGTGGCTGCCGGTGCTGTTGGTTTAGCACAGCGAGCTTTCGAAGAGGCAACACGGTACTCTATGGAGAGGAAGACGATGGGCCAATTCATCTGTCAGGTAAGATCTCTCAAGATGATAAGCACATTCTACCCACCTGGTCTAATTAACCCTATGCACCTGTAAGACTGGTGTAACAGGATACCCTCCTCCTCCTCAAATGACAATAAATAATAAGTTGTCTTCAAATCACAAAAAAACTAATTTTTTGAGGGTTTTTTTTTCTTCAGATTATTTCATTTTTATTCCAAAAGAATTTAACAAACTATGAAATGCAATTCATTAGCAATTTAATTAGAATACAGCCCTCAATTATTTTAGTTGCCAACAGAAATGCTCATACTCTTGTTGTTTCTTTGTATTTAGTACACATGTTTCTTTGAAATTTTTGGTAATTTGATCTGATGGTATAATCGACTTTCGAGATCTAACATGAACCAAGAGGAATTGGGCAGAAAAGGTGAAACATACATAAAGAATTGTGTACTATTTTGCAACAGCCTGTAATAAATACCTATTATCAGTGAAGTGATTATAAATGGTCTGCTTATCATGTCGAGTTGAGATGGTGAGATCCCTGATCTGACAAACTGCTACAGTTACCGAGCCTGATCTGTGATCCATCTTCACGAGACATTATAATCAAACCAGAGTGGGATTTTTATCCATAGCAGATTGAAGAAAAGTTGCACCTGACCAAATTCCCTTCTCCATCTGTGATCATAAGTTCTTCGATTGACATTGGTCCTTCATAACAGAATCAGACCATTGTATTATAAATGTTTCGGTATTGAATCAATGAGGCTGTGTATGTCCATCGAATCAGCGAGGCTGTGTATGTCCAAATTTCTAAAAATCTTTGCAGAAATCATTGCGGGCAACACAATTTCTGCATCTGACCCCAAATTAGAACAAACATAATATTCAATAGGCGAGCATTGTGGGTGACATAATGAAAGCATTAAATTCTAAAATAGGAACGTGACCTAATTGGATGTGGCATGTGCGCTTTTACTCTGAAGTTTCCGTCATTTGTGGTTACAGAGAGTAAAAACATTGAATGGTCACTTCAAATTTACTTCTGATTTTTTTAATTTTATTAAGGTGGGCACATTTACATAATAATATAAAGAAAACACAAACCCTGAAGAATGATGTAATTCAATGACATTCAACTACATGTTTTGGTGCTGATATGGCCGACAGTCACAGAAAATGCACCGCTCAATGCACACGTCAATGTCTGCAAAGGTATTAACCCTTTCATGACGGGAGCTGCGCTGATCCTATGCCAGTGCATTCTATTATATCCTCACATATGTAAGAGAATGCACTGGCTTACAAGGTCAAGGTACCCCACTGGACAAAACAAGTGTCCATTGCCACCACGGTGTATTTGCTGTTCGGCCGCGGTGTCAGTTTGTAACTGCAGTTGAGCACCGTGGCCGAATGGCAAGTACACCGCGGCCGAACGGCAAGTACACTGCAGCCGAACAGCAACTACACCACGGTCGAACGGCAACTACACCACGGTCGAACGGCAACTACACCACAGCCGAACGGCATGTACACCATGGTTAGATTTCTGGTTTGTATTGTCTTTTTTCAGTTTAATGAACGTACACCGTGGTAACTACACCATGGCCGAACGGCAAGTACACCGTGGCTCAACTGAAGTTAGCCGGTTGAGCCACGGTGTAGTTGCATTTCAGCCGCGGTGGCAAAGCTAACCGCACCGCGGTTAAGTGGACATTTGTTTTGTCCAGCAGGGTAAATGTTAGGCCAATGTATTCTCTTTTATATGCTAGGCTCCCTATGGGAGACTCGCATATATAAAGAGAATTCATTGGCACAGGGTTTTCATAATATTTCAGGAAGCTCTAGTCATTGAATGGTTAATAATTTCCTCTTCCTTACAGCACCAGGCCGTTTCATTTATGTTAGCGGAAATGGCGATTGGTATCGAGTCGTCGAGACTGTGTATGTACAAATCAGCGTGGCAGGTAGACAATGGATTCAGGAATACGTATATGGCCTCTATAGCTAAAGCACTAGCCAGCGATGTAGCTAATAAATGTGCAACAGATGCCGTCCAGGTTAGTTTTCCAGCCATATAGCTTCTGGTATAGTTATGCTCTAAGTAATCGACTCCTTAACCACAGCAGAATTATGGGTAACTTTTCAGGATTTAGTCGGAAATATGGCTTGTTGCCATTTATTGGAAAGCTCTCGGTCTACTGTGGTTAAGAAGTCAATTACTTAGAGCATTACTGTATATTGTGATGAACAGATTTAGGAAAACCACCATCAGCCAATTGTACACATGCACTGGGCAGTAATCACAAGATGCTGATTCCCATTGCCAATTATACTACAATACTATTATATAGATAATGAATGGCTTGAAGTGGACTATGCCAAAATAGTGGTCCGAGAGGAGGAATAGTCCTCGAGCCACAGGCAAGTGGACTATTCCTCCTCGAAGACCACTATTTTGGCGTAATCAAAGACAAGTCATTCATTATTTATTATATTATATCGGTGTCAATTCTCTCACAATTTCTGTGTCTGATTTTGTCAAATTTTTATTTTAATACCATGAATTTTGGAAATCGATCTCATATTTTTTAATTTACGGCATTCTTTTGATGATGGCAGGGGAGCATAACTATTGTTATTAGTTACATCGAACAGCATTTCTTCATGATTCATGCATTTATTCCTATAAATACATAATTAGCAAAGACATTTTGACGAAGTTTTAGAAAACGGAAAGGAAGTTATAAATAATGTCCACTGCCATTACAAAATTAGGACTAGTTGCTTGCCAACTAAACGGACAAACTATTAAATACATTGGATAGCTATGATTGGACATTTGTAAGATCATTACAATTCGCCAATAAATCTAATGATATACCGATATTGCAACAAGTACAGTAAAAGGCATAGTTTCAGATTGGCCGTATATTCAGGTGGCAACCCAATTGCGCAAAATTAGTTTGTTACTATAAATAGAAAAAGAATAGTAGGCATGTGGGAATTCTACTGGGGTACCATCGTAAAATAGTATAGCAGTGTGCAGCCAATCAGAATGTGAGAAAGTCATGTGACATATAATATATACTATTATAGTAATATAATAAGAAAACTTTAAATATACTACAATCCTACTGAGACACAGATAACCACTAGAAATAAATATGTCTTCTATCAGCTTCTGTAACACTTGTCCCGCTCTGGCCCAAGACTTTCTACTTGGGACAAAACATACCCCCTTAACTTTCTGCTCATGTTTCTTGCCACATATGACACTGTGTCTGTTATTGAATTTTGAAATTGAATATACCATTTAATTTGACTAATTTAACCATCTGCGATATAGAATATTTACAAGTAATTTAGCCATTCAGCACAATCAGTGCATGCAAAAGAGAGTATATACAAAAATATTTAATTGTAATAATTGGGAGTATATTTTTACCAGCGATAGATGACATATATGTAGCTGCAGATTACCCAACAATCTGCAGATGTCTGTTTGTCACTACTGATATCAAGCTTCCAAATAGTGTGTCTGTCATTTGCAGAATGAGGTCCCCAGAGGGTGAATTTAGTGATGCTATCCCACACAGCAGGCTAGTTTCACCAAATTCACCCTCTGGGGGGCCTCATCTGCTGGGAAGTATATAGTCTCAAATTAACATTGTTTTTTATTTACTTTTTCCCTTCTGTGAGGTTTCTATATCCCCCTAATTTGCAGAAGATATAATGCATTATCGAGGTGACCAATGGGTGAACATCAACAACTTCAACTGCTAGTGATAGTTGAATGGCTATCTGATCCTAGGTCTCCCATAGCAGTTGAGGTTCCCAAAGGGTGAACGCTAGCCCACAATGCGGGATAGTGTCACTAAATTAACCCTCTGGGGGAACCTCATTCTGCGAATGACAGACACACTATCTGCAGGCTTAACTGATATCATTTGCTAGAGACTGAGTCTCTCTTCCATAATTCCATTTACATGTACAGCATGGCTTCTCTTCTCTGAAAACGATATGCCACATTGCAAAAAAAAGTATACAATGAATCTATACACAGGCCTGCAAATTTTGCGTAACCTCTTTTTCGTTCGCGCCTTGGTAACCCATAGGTTACAAGAAGGGTTACACAAACTGTTATATCACTAATACTGGTATTATTACCTAGCAAATTAGCAATGAGTAACTGATAGACGTAATAATTTGAAATGTCCATTTTGGGACTTGATTGAGCAATAATTAAGGTGAGAATCGGTGATTGCGAGACCTACAGAAAATTTTGCATGACCTGTTTTTCGTTTGCATCATTTTCATGTTAGGTAACTTCCAGGCGAACTCAACAGTCGTTCGCCTCAAATTCGCAGGCCTGAAAACACAGCCAGTCAATAGTGGGAGCAGTTCAGCTGTCATTATGGGTGTAACTGTCTGCTCAAGTATACTTTAATAGATCACAGCTGTGTGCCTATGCACAAACACATTGGAACATACCTTGTTACAGTAATTTTACATTTATTTTGTTAAGAAGAAATGTATTATTCGTCCATCATTCATGTCCATTGACCCTATTAATTTTCAAAACAAAGTATAGATTTTATAATTCTTTAAAAAGTTAGTTTATTTCCAGAGGAGAGACTATGGATCTTTCTTGTGCTGTTTATCTTTGAATTTGCTCTTCAAAAAACCCTTGTTCTCTTGTAGATATTTGGTGGGAATGGTTTCAACAGTGAATACCCAGTGGAGAAACTAATGCGAGATGCAAAAATTTACCAGGTAAAGTCAAAATTTGATAATCATGGGAGCTGAATAAATTATCCGGCTTTCAATTTATGGCACTCCTGTGATCTCGGAATGATAAATCTTCAGGCTGGAGGACTTGAGGCCCAAGTCTTGATATAAATGAGGAATTCTCCATTTTAGTGCTTGTCATAAAATGTAATTATATCCCCACTTTTTAAAGAAAAGCTGGATTGACAGCGTCAGTCCGTTCGGGCATACAGTCAATTCCAATTAATCAAATAGCGGTTAATCGAATAAGTCGTTTATTAAAATAATATTTATGATTCCAAAACCATTTTAATAGTACATCTGTATTTTTAGTCGAGTTTTTTTTCCAAAACTCGACTAAATTTTGGTGTGTGAGTACATATCCATGCACGTAAGCTGCAGACAAAAAATCGGGTTCGTCCGCACATTTATTACAGAGTTATGGCCCTTTGCCATTTTTCACTGATTTTAGGCTCGTTAGCGCAACAACTTCAACAAATGTTATCGATTGAAATTTGGGATATAGGTGTCTCCCAAGAATATCTCGGACGAGTTCGAAAACCGGCCTGGTCCGACAAAATTTGATAGAGTTATGGCCCTTAATTAGTCATTTTTCATGAATTTTCAGCTCGTTAGCGCGATAACTTCAACAATTGTTATCCGATTTGATTGAAATTTGGTATATAGGTGTCTCCCAAGAATATCTCGGACAAGTTCGAAAACTGGCCTGGTCCGATAAAATTTGATAGAGTTATGGCCCTTAATTAGTCATTTTTCACGAATTTTTAGCTCGTTAGCGCGATAACTTCAACAAACGTTATCCGATTTGATTGAAATTTGGTATATAGGTGTCTCCCAAGAATATCTCGGACAAGTTCGAAAACCGGCCTGGTCCGATAAAATTTGATAGAGTTATGGCCCTTAATTAGTCATTTTTCACGAATTTTCAGCTCGTTAGCGCGATAACTTCAACAAACGTTATTCGATTTGATTGAAATTTGGTATATAGGTGTCTCCCAAGAATATCTCGGACGAGTTCGAAAACCGGCCTGGTCCGATAAAATTTGATAGAGTTATGGCCCTTAATTAGTCATTTTTCACGAATTTTCAGCTCGTTAGCGCGATAACTTCAACAAACGTTATTCGATTTGATTGAAATTTGGTATATAGGTGTCTCCCAAGAATATCTCGATCGAGTTCGAAAACCGGCCAGGTCCGATAAAATTTGATAGAGTTATGGACATTAATTAGTCATTTTTTCACAAATTTTCAGCTCGTTAGCGCGATAATTTAACAAACATCATCCTATTTGATTGAAATTTTGATATGTCTCCCAAGAATACCTCGGACGAGTTAGAAAACCGGCCCGGTCCGATAAAATTTTATAGAGTTATGGTCCTTAAGTAGTCATTTTGTACGAATTTTGAGCTCGTTGGCGCGATAACTTCAACAAACGTCATCCGATTCAACTAAAATTTGGTATATAAGTGTCTTCCAATATCCTGGACGAGTTCGAAAACCAGCCTGGCCCAATAAAATTTGATAAAGTTATGGCCCTTAATTAGTCATTTTTCGTGAATTTTTAGCTCGTTAGCGTGATAACTTCAACAAACGTCCTCCGATTTGTTTAAAATTTGGAATAGACATACTTGCCAAGAATATTTCGGACGAGTTCGAAAACCAGCCTGGCCCGATAAAATTTGATAGAGTTATGGCCCTTAGTCATTTTTCGATTTTACCTATTAATTAGTCTACCGATACTGATGCACAGCAATTGGCGGTAGCCACCGGCGGTAAGCCACCGAAAACGAGACACAGCATCTCTGATGCCACCTCTTGTTTAATTACTTATTCGAATAGACTCCCAAGCGGACTATCGCTTAATCAAATAGAATATTCGCAAAAATGTGCTCTGAAAGTCAGTATTTTCGTGCATTCTAGAACTTAGTTGAAGGTATTTCATCCAAAATATTATAGTTTATGTCAAGAAACCGCAGACAATCGTATTAGATCGAAAATGGGTGACATAAAACGTTTCAAAAGCGAGTGCTTTACGATCATATTTTATAGTTTATGACATAAATTCTTGGACATATCAATGAAATATTATTGACAAACACTATAGAAGAAGAAAATAATAACTTGTATTTTTTATTTAATTGTCCACACAAAGCAATGTTATTCACAGATAAATTGAAGCGCGTGCGTTTATTATGAAAACAAGCCGTCAAACAGACACCTGCTTATCACGTGACCATGCATAAAGAATTAGGCTTGTGTTCGTTTCGCACTTAGCACAAAGGATTGTCCCATTAATGACGACAGAGTGTTTGTTTAAGTATTGAGTCATGGTCACAAGTCATAAGGGTCACACGTCAGGAAACAATGAGTACACCCGCTAACAAAGGACAAATTAACGTGTCACTTGTAAAAACAAAATCATACCAGGGCTATTATAAATGCGATGCTGTGGGTACACCAGTCATAATTACTCAGTCATTATGAACTCGAAACGAAAGTGCAACGACCTCTCCCTGTCTTCCTCAATCACTCGATCTAAGGTGAATAACTCTAACCAGTCCTTCAATGTAAACATTAAACATGTGCTTCTATCGATCAAAGGTGAATAACTCTAACCAGTCCTTCAATGTAAACATTAAACACATGCTTTTATCGATCGATGTTTTTACAATTTTCCCTCGGTATAAAGTAACAACAAACACACAATCTGACAATGGTATTACAAATATTTTAATATTATATGAAACAATCGATAAAGAGAACAATATTATGAAGTAAATACACATTTAATAACAGGTATTTTAAAGTTTTTATATCAAACAAACATCGGTCAAGTCAGTGGTACATTGTCAACTCGAAATTACAACGTTTTGGTGCATCGTCAACTTGAAATTACAACGTTTTGGAGCAAATTCGTCTAATCAAATAATCGGTTATTCTAATAAAAAATTGCTGCACCGAGCATATTCTATTAACCGAAATTGACTGTATATCTCAACCAGGGTTATTATATCAGAATGAAAATTGGTATGTTGGTTTGCCATATGATGTTTTCGGTTTGCCACTTCATTTATTCTGTTTGTCTAAAAACAAGAAAAATCCAAATAAATAGCAACTGTGGCATCATAATTCAGGAAATGAAGTTTCTCTGTAACTCGATTGTAACGCGATTGACAGGTGTTTACTCGCAAAGAACTTATCTTATTTTATGGTAACATATTGGGGAAACTAGACGATTTCTACTGGGAATAAATTATTTCATGAAGTAACTCTTGTTTAGATTAAATATAACAAGTTATAAGTTATAACCGAAAAGTTTGACGACAAGTATACTATATCGCGCTATAGAATTGTCTTCAAACTTTTAGGTTCTAACTGCATAAATTTAATTGAAACAAGAGTTATTTTTTTTATTTTTCGCAGATATATGAAGGCACCTCACAGATCCAGAGGCTCATCATAGCCCGAGAACACCTGACAAAAGCCCAACAGAACATGTGAACATGAACTGTATCCGCAGGACTATATTCTATAGAGTTCAGTAAGGATTAAGATAATGGCCAGTCTCTGTAGAACCATAATCTATAGAGTTCAATAAGTTAATTAGCTACATCTCGGCCATAACTGATTAACCCTTTACCCAACAGAAGGGCCCTGTGCCAATGCATTCTCTTATATATGCGAGGCGACCTATGGTCGACTCGCATATATAAGAGAATGCATTGGCACAGGGCATAACTGTAACTATCACAATGTGGTCAAGGAGCCGGTTTCAATGATATCCATATTTGTATGGTTCTATTAAGACAGACCGAAGATATTTTAGGCTGTTGAAGCTTTATTTGGCCGGTTTTGGCCGGTTTGTTGGGTAAAGGGTTAACTGGTATTTACTGGAGTATATTCTAAATGTGCCTTTCTTGAATGACCAAATATGGTTATATAGCCTTTCAAAGTATTTCAGCATTGCTATTTATAGTATTTAATGGGAATGTAAAACTGTTGTCATGGCTATATCTAGTCCAAGTTTCCTTCGACGTAAACCAGCTAGTGAAATCAGTAGGGATAATACTGGTTTACGTCAAAGTGCGATTGATTTACTCTTCTATAGCAGACTGGTTTACGTCAAAGTGCGATTGATTTACTCTTCTATAGCAGACTGGTTTACGTCAAAGTGCGATTGATTTACTCTTCTATAGCAGACTGGTTTACGTCAAAGTGCGATTGATTTACTCTTCTATAGCAGACTGGTTTACGTCAAAGGAAGCTTGAACTTGCCTAGATCAGCATTTACTATCTCGATTTTTCTGGCAGTGCTGTTTTTTTTTTTTTTTAAATGCACTCTGCAAATATACATGCATTAACCCTTTACCCAACAAAATGGCCAAAACCGGCCAAATAAAGCTTCAACAGCCTAAAATATCTTCGGTCTGTCTCAATAGAACCATACAAATATGGATATCATTGGAATCGGCTCCTTGACCACATTGTGATAGTTACAGTTATGCCCTGTGCCAATGCATTCTCTTATATATGCGAGTCGATCATAGGTCGCCTCGCATATATAAGAGAATGCATTGGCCTAAAAAAAATCTGTTTTTAACACTTTTTACCATTTTTTCTTACATTCTTTAACAATTTTATAATTTTTAATGTGTTAAGCCAATGCATTCTCTTATATATGCGAGGCGACCTATGGTCGACTCGCATATATAAGAGAATGCATTGGCACAGGGCCGTTCTGTTGGGTAAAGGGTTAATCATCAAGGCCATGATCTAACCTTCATGCTGCTTATCAACAATTTACATACCATATATACCCTAGATGCATTGCTATAAAATCAGAAGTACGCACTGACATATGTATGAATATATGTATGAATGTCCAAGCCTTGCAATAGTGTGTCTGTCATTTGCAGAATGAGGTTCCCAGAAGGTGAATTTAGTGATGCTACCCCGCATAGAGGGCTAGCATCACCAAATTCACCCTCTGGGAACCTCATTCTGCTGAGGTGTAAGCAGAATGAGGTCCCCAGAGGGTGAATTTGGTGATGAAAGACACGCTATTTCAAGGCTTGTGAATGTCTTGCATAATTTATTATACTAATGCCATTAGGAATGGTACTGAATTCAAGCCAAAATCCCTGAAAATTCCAACCCCATCAACTGACCATTCTCCTGATCAGTTATAATAGTATATATTAATAGGGATGTTCAAATGATAGAGGCAGACAACAGGCAGGGAAACACTCTTTAACCCTTTCTATACTAAATTGATGAGTAATTCCCTTAGGAAATGTTGAGATAATAAGTTCAACAAACAACCTTATTATCTGAACATTTCTCACCAAGCCTTGAAATAGGGTGTCTGTCATTTGCAGAATGAGGTCCCCAGAGGGTGAATTTAGTGATGCTACCCCACATAGTGGGCTAGCATCACCAAATTAACCCTCTGGGGACCTCATTCTGCTTACACCTCGGCAGAATGAGGTTCCCAGAGGGTGAATTTGGTGATGCTAGCCCGCTATGCGGGGTAGCATCACTAAATTCACCCTCTTGGGACCTCATTCTGCAAATGACAGACACCCTATTTCAAGGGTTGTTTCTCACCAAAGAATATGATTCCTTCTGCACTTGTATTATCTTTTCGTCAAACTGCCCTCTGCTCATTTTTCTATCTGCATTCTCTTATATATTATGTGAGTCTCCCATATATAAGAGAATACATTGGCCTAACAATATTTACCTTGACCTTGTAAGCTAGTGCATTCTCTTACATATGCAAGGCTCCCTGTGGGAGACTTGCATATATAAGAGAATGCACTGGCACATGATCTTTAATGCTGCACCAGCGCAGCCCCTGTCATGAAAGGGTTAAATCAATTCATAATCTTCAGCGGTTTGTGCAGGCCTAGTAACGCTGAAGGGGTCACTCTCACCAAAAAAAGTGCTGAAGGGTACACAGGTTTTGAAATCTCGTTCTTAATGATGTTTAGCTTTCGTATCTGCCATGATTTATGTTAGAGTATAATTGTTTACGTTCCAATGAACATTAAAATGAACTGAAGCAAACTGCTGATGGGCGCCAGACTTTCAGAAACACAGTTTAAGTAACTGTGTTAGTGCTTATCACAAACCCTGTGTACCCTTCAGCCCATTTTCAAACCATGTGTACCCTTCATCACTTTTTTTGGTGAGAGTGACCACTTCAGCCCTAGTAACTCATTGCTTTCGTCTCATTACGGTGATCAAAATAGCTCGATAACTACTTCAAATACCTTTATACGCAGTCTATGTCTTTGAAACTTGAAACTAATATATAAGACATGTATTGTCATATATAACATTAAGACATGTATTATTATATATAATATATTAACCCTTTCAATAGTAAATACTCGTTGATGAGTACTTATCCTATGTGAAATGTTCAGAAAATAAGTTCAAGTTTATGAGTGAATGGGATAATCCATAAATCCATGGGTTAATATATAATTCATCCCAAGTGTCCCTTGTTTCCTGATATGGTAAAAATAAAAAGTGTTTATATCCCTTTTGTGGAAAGTTTAAAACAACTGATAAATTATGATTTCTTTGGTAAGTCTTTTTTATTATTAGTATATTGTGTATTTATAGACCTATTTTTATATTATTAGTATATTGTGAATTTATGGACCAATTTTTATTGCCGGGATGTGATAAAAGTGAGAAATTACTATATCGAATTTGATGCATGAAGATTACAACTTGCTTTATAATAGGCTCTTGTGAACGTTCGAGATTCAATTGGATGTAAAAGTTTCGATTTGATTCAAAATGATAATGAAGATTCGATACATTTCTTCTGAATCCTCCCGCATCAGGAGACTCATGCGACTGTCTAATATATATAAATGAAAAAGACCTTAAAACATTGATCTCGTTTAACAGAAGGGAGATAACCATCTATGTAGCAATCATTAGGGCACAAATGTACCCTTTTCTAATCCGATTATACATTACATCGTGGTAAAAACTCCTGCGGGGTCTAATCCTTCCATGGTCGTATTCATGAATGACTTTACATTATATTGTGGTAAAAACTCCTGTGGGGTCTAATCCTTCCATGGTCGTATTCATGAATGACTTTACATTTTATCGTGGTAAAAACTCCTGCGGGTCTAATCGTTCCATGGTTGTATTCATGAATGACTTTACATTTTATCGTGGTAAAAACTCCTGCGGGTCGAATCGTTCCATGGTTGTATTCATGGTTGACTTCACATTATATCGTGGTCCCAGAATCAGGTAGTGCTCATAACTTATATTCCAAATTTTATCATTTAATCTGATTTATATTTATAAATTATGCAATAAATGTTGAATAACACAATGACTATATTTTTTATCCATGTAGCTATAAGCCAAGTCTGCTTAGTCGATAAACTAATTGGTGTCAATAGCAGGTCTGAAAATATAGTTCCGGATGTTTGCAGAATGAGGTCCCCAGAGGCTAAATGTAGTGACGATCCTGCACACCATGCTAGCATCGCAAAATTCATCCTCTGGGGGACCTCATTGTGCATGACCTCATTTGCTATGGGATACCTAGACTTAGATTTAAGTTCCCAGATGGTGAACAGACAAATTGCAGGTGTAAGATGGATAACTCTAAAATCAAGTGGTTATTATTGTCAATAGTAAGCACTTGATTTTAGAGTTATCCATCCTACAACTGCAATTTGTCTGTTTGATCACATGTTTCTGCTAGCTATTGGGACAGATCTCCGAAAATTAATAGATTTCAAAAATCGATATCTGATCACTCTGAGCTTTCATGGGTGGGTTCCTCGACTCGAATCAAATATTTTTTACCCCCAAAGCCAAAGAAATAGTAATATTGGACCCTCTGATCGGATTGAGTACCTTTAAGTTCATCAGTCGGGAAATATGATGAAAACTTAAAATGAAATTATCCCGGCGTATGCCAGTTGTTTCGGTCTTTTTAATCTGACAATTCAGACATAACAAACAAAGAAGGGATTCAGTGCATATATATACACGAGGTAAATTATCCTGTAATATCACACCATTCAGTATTTACAATATAATCATCATTATATTGTTTAATCGCAGAACTATGCTATGGGGGTTGGTGTGGTGGTAAAAAAGGATGCAAGACATGAGTGCATTGGTGTTGTCTACCCCGACGTGGTGCAGATTTGTCCTGTCTTTATAGATCATGATATGGATCTCTGCTTTTGAGATCATATTCCACCAGTACGAAAACTGGGAACTTTTTGATGTTCTGACCTGCTCTGACAGGGAACTTTATATCATTGAACATACAAGACAGGGGTATATATCTCTTTGTTTATCGATAATCTACTTCACATTACGGTGTGGTCCCAGCTTGAGATGACATGCTTTTCTGTGACTTGTGTGATCCGACATCGCAATAAACATTGAATTAATTTCTCAGGAGAAATTCCACAATTGTAAGCGACGCAAAGCAAAATCACTCACAGAGTAACTTAAAGGTACTCAATCCGATAAAACTCCTCTCAATTACTATTTCAATGGCTTCGGGGGTCAAAAATATTTGATTCGAGTCGAGGAAGTCACCCATCAAAGCTCAGATTTGTTAGATATCGATTTTAGAAATCTATTATTTTTCATTATCGGGAATACTTTCTGGCCCAGAAGACAGTCAAAATTGCGTTATTATTACCACTTCATTTTAGAGTTATCCATCCTTGTCTGTTTGAGTAATGTTTTGGTGTACACATCTCGAGCAGGTTACGAAATTGACGGCAATTATTAGTACTCATCTCGAGCATATAACAAATTTCAAAAATCAATATCTAATAACTCTGAGCTTTGTTTTATGGGTTCCTCGACTCGAATCAAATATTTTTTACCCCCAAAGCCAAAGAAATAGTAATATAGGACCCTCTGATCGGATTGTTGTTGTTGGAATCTATTGAGATGGGGACCCTCTGTTCGGATTGAGTACCTTTAAATCGTGCAGTTTCGATTTGGGATTTTCACCTACAGTGAAGTACATTATTAAGGAACAGGTAATAACTAATAAATATATTCCCCATGTTATTTCAATAAATAAAAAACGATCTAATATCGATAACACACAGAAAAATAATTTGACTCGAAGGTATCTTCTGTAAACTGTCAGGTTAACAAGTTTTCTTAAAATAAAATTTAATATAAATTTAATTTAGGGCTCCTAAATTATCATTTTCCATGTACAAGACGTAATCAAATCAATTGACGTGGATAGTGGATTGGACAACGCGAATGTGCCACACATCGTGTACAAAATTATGTTGACAGTTGATACAGGCGTGAACTCAACCACTCACTCTGACTATTCAATAAAATTAATGAGTATCTGGGACGATTATGCATTTAATATAACATTTATTGATACATTTTGACTGAAAACTGAACAAAAATATCTCGATGACGAGCGTTCTATTTTTGCATTCCGGCTTATTTTACATCTGTAACATACTTCGTATTAAGCCGACAGAAAAATAATGAAAATCTTGTTACCTTATTCTACGAAGCAGAGAATATAGAAACCAACCATCGACTCGGACAACAATTGAGTACATTCTCCCTTTAACTTATACTAACTATATACTAGTAAGGGTGGATACACACACGCATTTAATTTCTGTAAATGTCGTGTATTTGTCGTTTTACGTGGATCATACAGAGCATGTAATATGTGTCTGCTGACAACCCAATCATTTCGGCTATGTTTGACCACAGTGAGCCAAGCTCTGAACGTGCAGAGAACCGTTGACTGGACGAAGTCGTCAGGCCGCTTAAAATAAATGTTCGCGCGATAACCCAACTGTTGGACTTTCTGTTTAAATCATTGTCAGTCTTCTCTTGTTTTTATACCAGTGATGGACCCATGATTTCGACATGGGCTATGATCCCCAACATGGGGGGCTATATTATCCCTGAAGCTACCGGACTGACTGACCATTGCTTATTTCCTCGACGGGTGGAGTGGGGGCATGCAGCACCCTGAGTCCTGACCCCCCCCCCCCATGAAACCACGAAGCCACCCCTGACTTATAACTATTATAGTTGACAGTCATTTCTGTTGTGTCTGTTACGAGTGATTAATCTAATATTCAGCAATGTATGTTATTCATATAATTATGTTATAATTCAAGCGTGTACAAGCTAAAATTGTGACAGTTACGAACTTGTTCAACCTTTGGTTTGAGAAACATATACTGTTATGTAAATTCTGGGTGAAAAATGGGGGGGTGTCACTATTTTTACTTTCGACGCTGTACCTGCATTTTTATACCAGTGATGGCCCCATAATTTCGACATGGGCTATGATCCCCAACATGGGGGGCTATATTATCCCGGAAGCTACCGGACTGACTGACCATTGCTTATTTCCTCGACGGGTGGAGTGGGGGCATGCAGCACCCTGAGTCCTGACCCCCCACCCATGAAACCACGAAGCCACCCCTGACTTATAACTATTATAGTTGACAGTCATTTCTGTTGTGTCTGTTACGAGTGATTAATCTAATATTCAGCAATGTATGTTATTCATATAATTATGTTATAATTCAAGCGTGTACAAGCTAAAATTGTGACAGTTAAGAACTTGTTCAACCTTTGGTTTGAGAAACATATACTGTTATGTAAATTCTGGGTGAAAAATGGGGGGGGGGTGTCACTATTTTTACTTTCGACGCTGTACCCTGCATTAATTTTTGTCACTGTAATGGATATTTGCATGGAAATCCCAATTGAATGTTATCACATGAGCTCATTCTGAAACTATCCGAGGAATCTCAACGAACCGGTATTGTCTGTCTTAATTTTCCAATACCTGTTATTCAAGGAATGAGAGCACCATATCGGATTGTTAATGTGACACTAAACACTCGTGTATCACAATCGCCCTAAAAGAGCTTCAAATTTTGCACATTTTATTTTTATTTTGGATGACCCTGAAATGACGAAAAACAAATCAAGTATAAAATCGACGGACTCAAATCCACTTTTCGAAATGAATTAAAACTCGCGAAAAACAGCAACAGATATAAGACAGGACTAAGTTATTCATTTCGGCATCCATGCATGAAAGAATTTATGACTGGCCTGAAATTTCTTGATAGCAGTTAGTTTGATAATATATATCTTTATTCCTCCATACAATGAAGAGCATATATATAAACAAAACAAAGAAGAAGAAGAAAAAAAATCATTACAAATAAGTTGAGAACAAAAATACATCAAAATTTTGGCTATACAATATACATGGTTATATAATTTGACTGCCAAAAGAGACAGATACGAACATACGAGTACACGAGTACACGCTCGATCACGCACTTGCATATGCACTTCATGCATATACACATACATCCACTTATACATATATAGACACTTTCACACACACACAAACACATACACACCCTCACACACCCTCACACACACACAAACACACACGAACGCACCCTCTCCACCCCCTCACACGCACGTGCACACCCTCACACACACACACACACACACACACCCTCACACACACCCACCCTCACACACACATCCACGCATATATATGAATACATTATGTAACGTCATGCACCTTTATATGCAGTGTATATGTGCATGTACATGGAATTAACTACACCAAAGCATATTATGTGGGACATTATGAGGAAATAAGGAGTATGAAATAATTCACGTCGAGCTGAAGCGGGACTTTAAATTGTGTTTAAAACGGTTATACAATATGTTAATTAAAAGGGTTATCTTAAGTGCAAGCGAGATATCTCCAAGGTTTGAATAATTGCAAAAGTTGTATGGTATTTATATACACATACATATGTACACATACATATGCATACACACATACGCATGCATGTATACATATACATATACATATACGGACTGTTATGTAAATTCTGGGTGAAAAATGGGGGGGGGGGTGTCACTATTTTTACTTTCGACGCTGTACCCTGCATTAATTTTTGTCACTGTAATGGATATTTGCATGGAAATCCCAATTGAATGTTATCACATGAGCTCATTCTGAAACTATCCGAGGAATCTCAACGAACCGGTATTGTCTGTCTTAATTTTCCAATACCTGTTATTCAAGGAATGAGAGCACCATATCGGATTGTTAATGTGACACTAAACACTCGTGTATCACAATCGCCCTAAAAGAGCTTCAAATTTTGCACATTTTATTTTTATTTTGGATGACCCTGAAATGACGAAAAACAAATCAAGTATAAAATCGACGGACTCAAATCCACTTTTCGAAATGAATTAAAACTCGCGAAAAAACAGCAACAGATATAAGACAGGACTAAGTTATTCATTTCGGCATCCATGCATGAAAGAATTTATGACTGGCCTGAAATTTCTTGATAGCAGTTAGTTTGATAATGGATTATAACTGCTCACTTGTCTCGCCTGTTAAAATTGTCCAATCGCGCGCAGGCGACTAACGCTATCAATGATTGGTGTGACCATGTAAAATACATGGATTTTACATACCGAAATTACATGCATGTGTGTATCCACCCTTAGAAAATCAAATCATCAGGACAATTTCAACCTGTGTTTAGTGTGAAATTTTCCAACTGGTATCCTGTCAGACGTGAAAATTTGCAACCATTGGACATTTGTACTAACGTTGTGCTGCTTCAACTGTGAGACATATCACCCACCATCATCACCCCCCCCCCCCCCCCCCCCAACACCTGGCACTCCGTCTCTGATTGTATGTAGTAAATGAGATAACGAATCTTGCTTTTTTCCGGGTATAACATTAAAGCAAGATTACAACATATATACCCGGCCGCCGACGACATTCGATACTGCACATACTTACAAAGGCGTCATGCGCTATTTCAATATTTGACAAACAATAGATGCCTTTGAATTAAGGGACGAAGAGATGTATCTTATACCGAGCTGTCATATCGTGGCTAACCTCTCTCACGTTATCGACGCTGCCAGGGCCGTTGATAGGGTGTTCCAACTGGCAACTGGGCTCGGGTGGTGGGGGTTGGGGGGGGGGGGGGGGGGGGGGGGGGGGGGGTTGAGACCATTTCCAACTATATCGGATTTGGTCTAATAGAATTTCCAACTATATAGGATTTGGTTCTGAGTAATGCAAAATTCCATTTGGCTTAATGGCTTAATAATTTGGGTTCCTATATTAGATAATTTAATAGCAGATGAAAATTTAATTGTTTATTTTGACCGACTGTTATCGGTTAGATAAAACCGCTGGTGGAGATGTATAATTGGTCTTATACAACAAACGACTTCTCATAAAACGGTTTGCTCGAGTGCCCACCTGATTGGGGAGGAGGTCCTAAACAAGTTTTCCAACAAGGAAGCTAAGGATATGTATGGATATTACTAAGTTTGGCTCGTGGGCAGTATATCACCATCCTCCCCTCAAGGGAAATAATCTTCTGCGTTATCGTAAACTCCTATACCGATAATCGGCGTATTGATAAAGAGTCTTTAATGAAGCCTGCGCATGGTTAGTCCAAGTCTTCTCGTACTAAAACCGGCTAAGATATTGGGATGGAGGTGCCGGTCTTTAGTCCGAGTTCCAGGCCCATGCATTCTTATGACACGACTTAAGCGTTAGTGACCCGCTCAAATAAAACCACAATTATATGAAATAAAATATCACAATTGCGACAATAAACGGATATTTTCCGCAGAAGACATGCTATTTGATCTGAAACCCACATCAGTTGTGAATTGAAAGCGGTAATTTAATGCGAAAATAGACATTTACCGCAATGTTTACAAATTTTTAAAAGTATGCGAACTCAGTTGACCTCGCGAACTGTGTTCGGCATTTTCCGTTGAAAATATTCCGTAGATTTTCGACTGACAACGCAAATTACGATGAATTCTCCATTGTAATCGTAATTATGTGTGTCAATAAATAAAAAATAAATAGATTAATTAAACATTGAAGATATAAATGTAATACATTAAATAAATTACGGGGAATTACAACCCTCTCAAAGTTTAAAACAGTGTAAACACAACGACCATTATAATAAATAATATGGTGCTACATTTCCCACATTTGGTGGACTTCAGCGAAATTAAGATATATACTAAGCGAACAGAGCAATATACTGCTCTTGTTAAGCACACAAAAAATCAAACAAAATTTGTATAAATTTTTAACCTTAAGTTTGAAAAGTCCCACTAAAACGGAAGAACTATATTTCGAAACTGTGTGATTCGGTTCTCCGATTATTTTATCAACACAAAAGTCAAAATGCACATGGATGAAAATCACACGCATGGCAAGTCAGACACAAGAGTTATAATTTGCTCCAATTTTGACAAGTTGCTTGCGAAAATTGTCAACAAAACTACCTTTCTGATCCTCCATTATGTCATTAAGTTTTTAGTGCGGGAATTGTTCTCAAAGCACATTGGAAACTGGACTTTGCGGCGATCGGTTTTCGCTATTTTGTTCGGAAAACCCCGCGCTATATATAGAAACGGAAACTAGAATACTCAGAACAAACACCGGACAATGCCGAAGTTCTTCGGAACCTGAGTTCGGCTTTCAGTTAAGTAAACAAACAGAAAAAACAGCGATGTTGGTGACACTCAACCGGAATATTCTATACGTAATTTAACATGAAAGTTAGATTAGTATACACCATTATGACCATAAGATGTCTCTCTTTCCGATGTATATAGCATCATGTATTGATTCATTAGGTAAATCGAGTAAAATACACCACAGATCGTGGGCGTAACTCGTGTGATAGGATTGGTATAGAAGCGGGCTTGGACTAAAGACCGGCACCCAGGGATGTGCCTAGAGGGGGGGGGTGTGGGGGGGTCTCACCCCCCCCCCCCCCCAGCAGAGAGCTATATTTTCAATAGTTGGAAATTTCATACCTGCCACAACGAAATTTCACACCAACAATAGGTTGAAAATGTTCTTGTAGTTTGATTATAAAACAATTTATTGGGGGGAATTTATTGTTTTTCGACCAATATTTGCATATGTTCCTATTTTTGGTCAAAAAATTTGACAAATGGTCATCAGTTGGAAATTTTCCAACCTTATGGGGGGGGGGTGACAGGTTGGAAATTTCCAACACTCGGAAAGCTTGTGTCCTGGTCCCTCCCCCGTGGCCAGTCAAAAACTTCTAGTTAATTTAAGAAAACAATATTGTCATACAATTGGTCAACATTGTCATTGGAATTGTCATCAGTTGGAAATTTGAAATTTGAAATTTCCAACAGTAGGAAGGCTTGAGGCTAGTCTAGATGTTAGGATTTTGCGATTTTCTTGTTCATATTTCAAAATTTTCACACACCGGGCCGAACCATGGTCGGCCCAGTGTCATTGTCCCATCCACATGGCCAATACAAAACTGATAATTAGTTTAGCAAAACAATATTTTACTACATTTGGTCAAACATGTAGACATAAATGGTCATCAGTTGAAGAATTTTCCAACCTGAGGGGGGAAGCATGAGGTTTGAAATTTCCAACACTAGGAAAGCTTCAGTTGAGGTCAGTCTAGATGCTAGGATTTGCGATTTTCTTGTATAGTTTTAAAAAATTTCTCACACCGGGCCAAACAACCATGGTCGGCCCGGTGTTTCCTGGTCTGTTGTCGGTAGCTGTGTGCATTTGTCTGGAATTAGATCACTAGTTGTTTGTTTTGGGGCAATTTTCAGGTTTAAAATATCTTAATGTTCTCATACTGGGAAAATAGAAGCATGGTTTATGAATATATAGGAAATTAGGCCTGAGCATGAGGTACAAGGGGGGTGCATATGGAATTATGCAAAAAGTTGTGTTGGTGCGATTCCGACTCAAAGGGGGGGTGGGTGCAAATGGAATTATGCAAAAAAGTTGTGTTGGTGTGATTCCGACTCAAGGGGGGGGGGGGGTGCAGTTGGAAATTCCCAAGGTGGACACCCCGCCCCCCCCCAGCGGAGACCCTCTAGCCACATCCCTGCCGGCACCTCCATCCCAATATCTTAGCCGGTTTTAGTACGAGAAGACTTGGACTAGCGCATGGTCAGAGTTGAGGATTTAGAGGAGCATTGATGAGTCTAAATTTAGTGTAAACAATATATTATTCTCAATTAATTTAGCACATGGACACATTGCAAATTAAACTATATAATCAAAATGGAATGGGATAATTATGTTGTAAACCAATGGTTAATTAGTGGCCATTGCCGGGTTATGAATTAATTTACACAAAGATTTACTTTGGTGTTATTGATGAACTATTTCGTCCACGAACACCCGCAAGCTAACCCGTGTCCGACATATATATATATATATATCTTTATTTTCCTCCATATAATGAAGAGATGTCAAATACAATCACGAACATTTAACATATATACAATTAGAAAACATGACCACACAAAAAGTATAAATATGTCATATCTATGCAAATAACAATTAGAATAATAACACAACACACGCAGCATCTATTTACATAATTTCATTCTCATGCACACCTACGCCTACCATTGCATTAGTTACAGGCATACACATAGTCCTTCTGTCTGACACGCGCATACAGACGACGTCCCCATACACGACACATGCATACATATATACATACATACATACACACACACATACATACATTCATACATACATACACATACAAAACATACCTCAATTCACACACACATTAAAATACTTACAAACATATACATATATATATATACATATATACATACATACACACACATATATATACATATATATATATATATATACCCACATACATACACATATACATATATATATGTATGCAATGCATATTTTAATACAAGCAACATCTCAGACATCCCTTACACACCTACACATGTCAGCATACATGAACAAAACAAACATAAATGTACGTTATTACGTGCACACAGCTACCACTCACCAGATATACAAAGTTACACGGGCGTCAAGGCACGTAGATTGGACGGACAGACATAACTATATATAAATGACATCATAGATAATCATACAGTCAAGTAGACATATATTTTAGTTAAGCATCATTCATTAGGGTACGGTTACTGAAACCATTGGTGTTTGTTCGATTCTACGATAGGCTTTCCATAAACAAAATGTGCTATTTACCATGAAGTTTGTGAACAGGTCTGGCTCTTCAATTTCGTCGAACAAATCCGGCGGACGTGAAGTTAAAAATACTTCCAGTTGTGTACGCGGATTGTAGCTATCCATTTTAAGTGAGCACGGGATACCGAAGAGATTTAGTAATTCATACCATATGTCATTTCTAAGTTCCAGAATCATAGGACAATGTATGATTACATGTAAGGGCAGATCGTCAAACTCCGCACCACATCTGCAGTTACAATGTGTCTGTTCGGTACAGGCTATTATGTTTGCAACAGTTAGGTATGCCGCCTTGTTTGTCGGAAACTTGCGACAGGACTTCCACAGGCACGACAGTGAGAGTGTAGGGTGAATATTATGGAAACGGTGGAGTGTTGGATCCGCGTTTCCAGAGAGTTCCCAGATTGAGTTAGAGGTTTCGACGATTGCATTTCGAACGATTTGCTTCCATGATGACCTTTCCGGAAATGCACATTTTGATACATACTTTGTTAAATAATGCATAAGTCGGTGATTTGCAAGGACATCTGCGATATCGGCAATGAATGAATCGGCTGATACGCCGGAGATAAAGTATGAGTGTAGCCTAAGTAAAAATACAGATTTCGCTGCCTTGTCTGTAGATAAATGACATAGACTGCCCAGAAGTAGGAGTTTTTTCTTATCCACAAAGCTTTTGACATTGCCGATACCCAGGAGTCCTTCCACTACATTTGTGCGCGTGTGCATACGAAGACCTTGTATTTTCTTTAGACAAAAACGGTGAGATCTTTCCAATGATAGGGTGTCTGAGTCTGACATGCCACATAATAGTTCACACCCAAATAGGCCTCGTGGTACAATGATTGACGTGTACATTTTTAAACTGCTAGTAGGTGTTATTCCTCCAGCATACATGCCTACGTTTGTTAGTGCGAAATAGCTTGAACGGAGTTTTTGTTTAATTTCTGTTGTGAAGTTACTCGTCTGGTTATATTTATGGAGCGGGATTCCAAGGTGTGTCAGATTATCGACTTCAGCTACATGTTTGTCACAGAGAATCCACGATCTATCAACTGAAGCCTTTGCGTGTTCATTTTTGTTTTCATTAAAGACGATAATTACTGACTTTTGCTCGTTGTACTTGTATCTCCATTTACGACTGTATTTAGTGCAAATATTCATAAGGTGTTGTAAACCACTTTCAGAGACCGAGAGCAATGTCATATCGTCCGCTTGCGTTGGGCATGAACAATTTACGGAAAACATATTGAGCCCAGCTCCAGATACGGATAATTCTGACAATAGTTGATCTATAAATAGCATATAAAGTAGAGGGGAGACGACTGCTCCCTGTTTTGTTCCTTGTGCTATTAGTGGCCATTGCCGGGTTATGAATTAATTTACACAAAGATTTACTTTGGTGTTATTGATGAACTATTTCGTCCACGAACACCCGCAAGCTAACCCGTGTCCGACATGGTTCGCGCCAATCGTCTAATTCCGTTTCTATATTGGACAACACACCATGATTTAACGCCATAATGTAAAATTTAGATTATGACTGAGGGATTATTGTATACAGCATTTATCACACTTCTTTTCCACCTACTTTATTATCTTTCTTGTCTATTTCATAATCTCCTCCCTTCTATCACTCCTCCATCTTTCTGATCCCTGCACTCGCTTAACTAACTTCCCAACATTTATTTGAAAACACAGAACAATATTCAAATTCCCGTCCTGTTTACCCTGTAGCTGTCTGTATTGACACTCGGGGTAACATTTTTGGAGGAAAAGATTTTTATAAAAGCCATAGGCTCATGGCTTGTTATCTAATCCTCATTTGAACTATGTTTTTTTCTCAATATGTATAATTGTCAATGTGATGTTCTGTTCTTTTGTTCAAATAAATATTGTTTACACTAATCGTCATTTTTTTTTAAACTGTATGGCCAACAATTTTGTATTTAAACTTATTTTATTGTACATGTATATAAATTATATACATGGGGTTTGGATACAAGTTTTGTCAATTTATGGACGCCCCTCTCTCGCACAAAAGGTGTAACATAAGTTTACATAACATTTACACAATATTATAGGATGAAATTTGTGTATTTAAGCAGGGAACAGTTGGTGATGGTGATATAGCTGTAGTATAGGTGAATAGGACTTAAAAAAACACGAGCACAACATGCAAAAATAATGAAAAACATATGTACATATAATGGTCGGATGGTGACATGTATGTAAAATGTATGTATAACGATAATGAGTTGGTTTAAAGGTACTCAATCCGATCAGAGGGTCCTATATTACTATTTCTTGGGCTTTGGGGGTAAAAAATATTTGATTCGAGTCGTGGAACCCACCCATCAAAGTTCAGAATGATTATATATCGATTTTTGAAATCTATTAATTTTCGGAGATCTGTCCCAATAGTTAGCCGAACCACGTGATCAAAACAGATAAATTGCAGGTGTAATATGGATAACTCTAAAATCAAGTGCTTACTATTAACAATAATAACCAGGAAAACAGTAACAAACAACGCTCTTTATGTTTACCATATCCGGATCAAAACAAAAGCCAGGTTCTAGAGCTGTAACGTTTTTTGCTTTTGTTTACATAACAAAGGAAAAACATTTGACTATAATATACTGTTTATTCCATATTTCTGATTGGTATAAGAACAAAGTCTGTCTATATTTTACTATTCTTTCTGTTTATGGCGGTTTTTGACGGAGGTGAATATTTTAACAGCATACCCACCGCCAACGCCTCCCATATCTTTAAGTAACCAAACTAGACTGCTGGCTTCGGTTTTGGAGTTCAGTTTATTCCGGGAGAAGCGTGTGTTGGAATATACAATAGTAATTAAGCCAACAAGTTTCAAGGTTCTAGTCAGAAATCACCTCAAATTATCATAATTATTGTTAAAAGGCAATCAACCGTTGTTCGCCTGTGAATGATTATCATTTTAGCACACATGCCTACTTATAATAATAACGATTACGTACACTAGACTGGTAGCTGCTATAACGTTGCACTTTCTTAAAGGGGTACTGTACACTAAATCCTACCATTTATGGGACCACATTCTTTTATACTCAACATAATATATTCAACAAATGAATGACTATGAGCATGGATTAATGCAAAATACAATCATTTACTTTATGAACGATGCAAATAACATGGTAATTATAATGAAAATGAATTCATGACTCCAGTCATAAATTCATTTTCATTATAATTGCCATGTTGTTTTACATCGTTCATAAAGTAAATGGGTGTATTCTGCAGTCACCCATGGCTCAAATTCATACATTTGCTGCATATATGCTGTTAAATATTAAATATTAAAGAAGATGGTCCCATAAATGGCCGGATTTAGTGTACAACACCCCTTTAATAAAGTAACAATTACTACTTTACTACTTTGTAGTTTCAATATAATACATTGTTGATTTATGTTTCTATACGGTTCTCATCCGTGCAAATTTCCATTATCACTTTTCCAACTCGAATTATCAGTTCATTTTGGGCGTGTTTTTAAAATTATTTTTTCTTTAGCTTCCGTTTTCTCGATGATCCCATATTTTGGTATTTAAATTTGACCAAAGTTTCTGAAAAACTGCCGAAAAAATTCGGAAATGGCCAAAAACATGGCAAACGTGAACCCTGGTGTCTGATATAAGGGCGAACCCCATCAACGTTACGTCACTTAAATATTGCGCACCAGAGTATATGGTTATGTCAGAGTTAATTATTACTCACAACTGGACATTTATCCAGAAGGAACTCGGCCTTCTAATAGTTTCCAAATGTCCAGTCGCGGGGGGGGGGGGGGGGGGGGGGGGTCGGAAAAAAATTTCAGGCACGTATGGCATTTTTTCCCTTTCGATCATTTTTTGTACCCACCCACCCCCACCGCCAAATTGTTTTCCTTTTTCGGCAGTTTTTTCCGACCATTTTTTGACACCCACCCCCCCCCCCCTTTTAGCACTAAAACAGAGATTTGCAGGAGGGGGGAATTCACTGTAAACAGCTGTATATGAATTTCTGTGCATACTATTTATCATGGATGTTAACATGGACATGTAAATAGGAATGAGTCATTTTGAGGTCATTCGGCCAAAAAAACATGGCTGCCAGCGGCCGTCTTGGATTTCAAAATTTGCAACAAAATACAACACGATAACTGCCTGCAGTCAGTTTACCAGTTAGAATTACATTATTTATCTCATTCAAAGTGGTTTTGAAGCCCAACTCATTGCCAAAACACTAAAAAACAAGCAGGAATTTTTTATTTTAGTTGCGGAAAAAATTGCTTGTTGGTGGCTTTGACCACCCACCCACCCCGGCATACGTGCCGGAAATTTTTTTTCACCCCCCCCCCCTGATATATCTCGATAAATCAGATATAGGCATACGAAGGTTTTTCTTTATAAAAACTAGTCCTTGAATAACCATGTACCCGACATGCGGTTCGTGTTAGCGGAGGTTGCAATTGCTGTAAACACCAACGCTCTATAGACCTCTACCGACACAACTACGGTATGTTCAAAAGCAAACGTAAATGTACGTAAACATATATATGATAATGTTTGCGCCGCATATAGCCTATAGTACATGCATGTAACGTAAATTATACTCAATGTCGACCTAAGTATTTGTATTTTGGACACGTTATAAACACGTATGCAAATAATATAAAGACATGTTTACTCTAACGTACTATTTACTAACAACGTAATATTAATGGAGTTGTAGCTAGCAGAAGAAACTATATATATATAACTCTATTACCATATACGCTCGTGTTACCGTTTTGTACGATGATATATGAGTCAATATCAATTTTGGTCAAAATTACAGATATGCCACATGGCATTTTTTTAGTTCCGATAATGGGGAAAGTTGTTATCATTTCGAGATATATAGCTATTGAACTGGAAGAAACGACTGAACAGTTACCCTTTGTATAGCTGGTTTTCAATGGGGGCCACAGTGGAACACATTTTTCTCAGAAAAATTTAATTTCAACACAACATTAAACTTTATTAAATCAAGATAATCGAATGTCACACACTTTCTAACATAATGTTGAATTGGACACTCCTTGTCCACCAAATATTGAACAAAACTGGAATTGAAATATATAACGTTTCATTTATAGATGAAAAAATAATATTTGTTACACGACGGACTTCAGCGCAACACGAAAGACACATATTTGCTACGGGGTGGACAATATCTGATAAATTTCTGAATAAAAGCCATGTCGAAATCCAGAGTTACGAAATATGCTAACAAGATGATAAAACCTGTTATTCATAAAGAAAATACAGCGACGAACTACACAATCAGGATATCTGACGTTTGGTATACGATGTAGGAATAGGCTTTGTTACAGTAAGGACCACAACGTTACACAACTGACACAGTCATATGCGAAATGTCATTTGTATACATATAGGTATCATAATCATGTACTGGCATCAGTGTAAATTCAATATTATGGCGATTCTCGCGAGAATTCATGTCCCAAATACTTCTGACGCGTATTTCTATAGCAATATATGATGTGCGTTACAGTAAAGATTACAAGATTGACAAAAAATGGCGCATAGCATATATTCAGGCTATTATATCAAACGAGGTTCAATTTGTGGAATTTCTTTTCATAATAAATACCCCACTGTTTTTTTTTACACATTTAGTACACATTTGGTATAACGAATATTCTTAACTGAATACCATCGTGTCTTGTGCTATAGTAAATAAATTGTCGTTACACGATAGACATTGGTTATAGTCGGGTGAACACTCTACCCCTTGCTTTATCAGATGAAATAATATGAACGTACACTAACATTCGTTTGTGTTTAAATAAAATACAACTATGTGGTGAAGAGCGGCCCGCGTACTGGACAATATGTAATAATACAGAATATTGTGTGTACGTTAAACTATTGTGATAGATTCGAGTATCATACGACATGGATATGCTATGGGATTATCCGGATACATGTAAATTAGCACACATTGTATAATTGAATCCCTTTCGTATATACCTGTCTCGTTTAGCTTTGTGCTCGGTTGAGATAATTAAAACAAGTGCATGTCCGTGTTTCATAAATATAAGTACATGTTCCTGGTGTTATATAAGCTATCCCGCCGCGATGCACGTTGCTCGAATTCATCATTACAAGCATGAATTCCACCTTCATTATATTCACAGGTCCCCAGAACAAAAATTGACCACAATTTTTGTTCTGGGGACCTGTGATTATATTCACATATAAAAAAAAGTATATTAGTGAGGTGAATAATGATAACTTTTAAAACAGTTTACTCATCGCCGAGTCCCACGCACATTCCACAACAGCGAAATGTGAATGAGACCCCTCGATCAGTTGTGGATCTGGAATAAACGAGATCACTTCATCATAATTATACCAAGAAATGTCATTACATTTTTTCGGCCAGCAAAAGCAGTTAGAATATTTAACGCCAACACGCTTCATGCATTTAACAAGCAATTCACGCTCAGACATTTCTACAATACCAGGGTATATGGATTTCTGATACTCAACCAGTACGTACTTATTCACACCAGGAATCATCTGCCTTTCCATTCGCACAACACTCACTCGTCGGACCCCCCCTCTACAACCTCGCCTCTACCTTTCCCAGCCTTCATCTCCTCACATATCTCCTCATCTCCAAAAACTACACCCGCATCCTGCACGCCGCATTCATTAACCACGCTATACCACCTTTCTCAACCAACGTCTTCTTACATATCTGCTCGCCCCGTATTTCCGCGGCAACCTCTACATGTGAACCTTGGTGCATGCTCGACTCATAATTCTTGCAATAATCGTGTTCAAACCAGCTTCCATCAACTATGTCCTCATCAACAACAGTCACATCGACGCGTACACCAATCTGTTCACAACTTTCACTGACCACGCTACCTGGCTCGACCTCCACCTCCTCACATATCTCCCCACCACCCACAACACTTCCGCTGCAACATCAAACGCAAACGCGCTAATCTCGCTACAAACTGGATCTGCCTCAGCAATCGTGAATATCTCCTCACCCTCAACGACCACATCGCTCGACTCACAACATGCATTAACCACGCTACCACATTCCTCAACCTCCATCTCCTCACATATCTCCTCACATATATTCCGACTCCCCACAACCGCATCTACCAGCACATCACTCGACTCACAACATTCATTAACCACGCTACCACCTTGTTCAACCACTATCTCCTCACATATTTCCTCACATATCTCCCGATCCCTCACAGTCACATCTACCAGCACACCACTCGACTCACAACATTCATTAACCACGCTACCTCGTTCCTCAACCTCCATCTTCTCACCCCCAATCCCCAAATATGCCAGCACACCGCTCGACTCACATTGCAACATTCATTAACCACGCTACAACCTTGTTCAACACTATCTCCTCGCATATCACCTCACATATCTCCCGATCCCTCACACCCACATCTACCAGCACACCACTCGACTCACAGCATTCATTAACCACGCTACCTCGTTCCTCAACCTCCATCTTCTCACCCTCAATCCCCACATCTACCAGCACACCGCTCGACTCACAACATTCATTAACCACGCTACCACCTTGCTCAACCTCTTCGCGTATCTCCTCACCCATTGCAATCCTACTTCCATCACATATGCCTTCACCTCTCACATTACTTGTTCTCTTTACACACCGTTTCACTTTCCTCTGAGCCACAATGCGCTTTTCGAATTTCTTTGCAACTTGCACAACTACATTCTCGGCAACGTTGTCGCTCTCATCAATCACATAACCGACTTAAAAACCGAATCAATAAGTCGCGAATGGTGTTACTCTCATTCTCTTGTATTATATCGACTTCAGTACATGCAAACAATGCGGACTATCAGAATACCATTAGTTTACGCCTGATGTAATCAGTGATTTGTTAGCATTGAGAAATATATGGACCAATATCATGTCGGCGAAATATTCCAGCCAACCGTGCATGCGGGGTACTATTTCTGAAGTGTAGGCTTACGATTTAATGAGCATTATGTTCTATTATATGACAAACCCGCCAAAATCCTATGAAATTATGTCGTGAATTTTGAATTGACTCAACTCGGATGTAAATGGCAATAGTGTATTGTTTCTGTGACAGTTTTGTCATCGAATCTTAAAAATAAATATAATATATTCAGACTAATACCCCACACGCGTACTGTGTAACATATAGTTGTCCTTCGTGTAACGTATTTGACGTAACAGCTGTCATTTACAGATGTCCTTTATACTGCCTATATGACCTAACTTGAATCACCTTTATTGGCACTGTACTGTGTAAACATATATATTGTTGATCAGTTATGTCTTTGCTACATCGTGACACAATTCATTACTATATGAGACAATATGTTGTAACACTTTACAAGAACATGTCCTTCCAATAACACTGGCTGTATTTCTGTAACAACCACTCAAGTTGTGTTCGATCGTGCACACAATGAACACACACGACTAATATAACTAACGAAAAGCATTATAATATATATTTACTTCCTATTGTCGTAGTTCAGAAGCCTTCCCTGAAACAAAATATCGACATAACATACACGAACATACTTAACCTAACAACAATATCTTTCGTGTAACAATAAAGCCAAAACCTCAATGCTAGAAAACGTAATATTTTTAAAATCAGAGAACTATTGCTAGGTGGATGATAAATAAAGTATTGCTCAATCATTGGCACATCATGTGATATATTTCCCGGCACACTGGAAACTTTAAGGCATCAGGCAACTCAGGCAGATCGTACACATGGCATTGGATGTATTTAATGTAACGGACACATGCTTTCAGAAGAGCGTACATGATATCGTGAAGGAATTGGCACGCGTGATTATTATAACTTAACGAACTCATTATAATACATTTTACCCCATGGCCATATTGTTTAAAAGACGTCCCCTAACGCATAATCAACTCACAGCATATCAATATCCTTACTATAACATACATATATCCCTCGTGTAACACTAATTTCCCAAATTTAACACTAGAAAGGTTACAATTATCCAAACCAGAAAAATAGTTTGAGTTGAAAGACAAACATAACCAATTAAATATTATGTATATCGTGTGATATATTTCCGCGGCAAAGAAAAGAGAAAAAATTATTAAATGCCACAGTCATGTCCTATGGATAACAATTGTTGTATTTACTGTAACGGTCACTCGATTTGAGTTACATCGTATACACGGAATCATGTTGCAACCGAAGGAATAACTAATAAAAAGTAACAGTCTCGTTATAATTGATGTTTTCTCCCGGCTATCATGGTTTCATAACAATCACATGAAATGCAAAATCGAATTAACACATAAGAACATCTTTAATGTAACGTAAACATATCTTTCATGTAACGAAAATTCAAAACATCGACGCACGAAAATGATAATATTTTCCAAATCAAACACATTTTGTAATCTGAAAGAAGAACAAGACCCCAGTTACACCCTCTAGATATTTCAGCTTGGTGTTGCGTGTGTTCACGCATAAACAGCCTCTGTAAACAGCAGCCTTCCCCTTTCGTTACAGTATTGGTCTCTCCTGTAACGTTTTGGCCTGATACAGCAGAGAACGTTACAGTAGAGACGTACAGACCATTCTGGTCACGGCATTCAATGAGTTCTCCCTCCAGTATTGCGAAAATAGGGAAGTATAAAATACACCACAGTGGCTTCGGAAACATTTATTTGAAATATAATTATACATATGTTATAGCGAACAAACATGCGTTATTTAAAAGACGACTTTGAAAAGTACGCGAGGGGGTCAACCTACCTATTATATAATTGTGTTATCGCAAGTTGTTTTTTGATTCAGACGACATGCGTTTCCGATATTGTGGTGTACACAGCGTCACGGAGCACAAAATACGGAGATTATAAATATCAGGGATACGTCATTATGTCAAGTAAATAGCACTTCGTTACATGAGAGACAAAATGCTGAGGTACAAAGTTTCTGAGCAATTTTCACTTAGTTAAGTTCAATCTTGGGTGGTGTATATGTGACAGTAGTTCATATCAAGAACTAAACTAATGATATGCCAGAGGATTTTCTCGGTGGCATGTAGTTAATATATCGAAATTTCGATTTTAGCCTGTAAAATTTTCCTGGGGACAGGCCATTTTGGTCAAATCTGGCCATGAATGAGCCAATTACATACATATATACCCGAACATCACGCTTATTTGTGTGTGCATGTTATGACAGTGATGGAGATGCACACTGGAAACAATAGTCCGGGAGCTAATAGGGGTACCCTTGCACCCCCCCCCCTGGGACTTAACTTCACCCCACTCATTTTGTTCCTTATTATGTCCTTCAACTTTTAAGCAATGTTAACAAGAAAAAAATGTGGCCTTTTAGACTCCAGACAAGATGGCGTCCATCATGGCCGCCGTTTTTCAGACCAGACCCTAAGTCAGTTTTATGCAAATTATAGCGGGAAAATCTTGTAAAATGTAGACAAATGTATATATTTTCGTGATGCTGAGACATAATGACACTTTTTTGGGCCAAAATTGAAACTCACCATCCAAGATGGCCGCCAAAATGACCACTGGAAGTTGAAAATATAACATTTTTTCACAAATATCTTCTAGATCAATTCATGCTGGTTGGAACTGGTTGAGTAATATGACTTTATACTGTTTTGTATATTAACTGATCATTGGAGCAACGAAATATGCAATTATTGGGGTCCTAACCCCTTCCGATCCCTCAAAAATTCGATTTTACAGAATGCGGTATAAAATTTCACAAAAAATCACAATTGGGATTCTAGTCATATTTCAACAAGAAATGAACAGAACTTTGTAATGTAAGTGAGGCATATCATTAACTATTAATATTCCAAATCACTGGAACAAAAATTCTTACTTTGGCTCAAAATGGCTGCCAATATGGCCGCCAAAATATGGAAAATGGTAAATATTACACCAGGGTGTCCTGCAATCGCTTACAAGTTGTGGTTGATGTATAACATTGGCTATTCTGCATTCTATACATTGAATACTAACATGTCTGATGCACCATGGTTAATTGTTACTATTGTCACCCCTGACATCGTCAAAAATATTGGACTTTTCTCTCAAAAACTTAACATAATATTGGCAAAAATTCACTTTTCAGGTTTGGACCATTTTTTCAGGTAAAATATAACTATCTTTGGATTGAAAGGTGTTTATCGTTTTGGTCTATCTTAAATGTGTCACACTACGGTGTTTATAGACTAAATTGCTCAAGATGGCTTCCAAAATGGCAACCAAATTTGTAGAATGTTAATTTTTTACATATATCCCGAACATTCTCTGCATTATCCGAAAAGGTCGCATATTGTGACTCACTTGGTTATTATACATGTTAGTTAATTAACTGACAACTACATGTTCTATTCTGGTTGTCTCAATTCCGTATGGGGCATGACAAATTCATTTTAAAGTATGCAATTGTGCCGAGAACCTCTTTTGTGATTTTGGCCACATTTATTGAAAGGAAATGGGCAGAACTTTGATACAGAACTGGTCCATTATGATAAAAATAAATGTCAACAGGATACAGTGTGGATGCCAGGAAGTTACTCTATGATCATATGTGAGGTGAATAGGTATACAGGGAGTTATTGTATGTCATGACTGATGTGAGTAGGTATACACTAAGTGACTATATGGTTATGAGTGGGTTGTCCATGGTAATATGCATCTAGGTATAACGGGAGAGGTCATGGTCAGGTGTGAGGTCAATCGGTATGCATGGAGTTACTCTATGGTGTATGATTGTGTATATTCAGTACGGGTGCAACCGGTGTACATGTATGGTCATTGGTGTGGTGTATGGATATAGCTACATGGTCATCTATGTGTTGATTATGTATATATGGAGTGACTGTAAGGTCATGGGTGGTATGTGCATGTGTTGTCTGTATGATCATGGATGGGGTGTGTGGATAAATAGGGAGTGATTTTATGGTTACGGGTAATGTGTACAGGTATACATGGAATGACTGTACGGTCATGATTGAATATGAATACCTGGAGTAAGCTGGGTGGACATTATCGAGGGTGTGGGTATATAGGGAGTGTCCGTGTGGTAATGGTGGGATGTATATTTATATATCTCGTGGATGTATTATCATTTGTGGGTGTATAAGGCTTAGCTGTATTATCATGGATGGCGTGTATGATTATGCAGTGAATTGCTGAATTGTCATGTGTGAGGTGTATATGCAAGTAAGGAGTGTTTGAGTGGTCGTGTGTGCGGGATTTTTGTATATCTGGAAGGGCTGAATGGCCATTAGTGAGGTTTACATGTATACATGGAGTGAATCTATAGTCTAGGGTGGGCTGCATATGTATATCGAGTGGTTATATGACTATGTGTGTCGAATAGGTATACAAGTAGTGACTGTATGGTTAATGGTGAGATGAGTACATGTAGGTATACAAGTAGTGACTGTATGGTCACAAATGTAATGAACATTTATACAGGGGGTGACTAAATGGTCATGTGTAAGGCGTGTGAGTCTACCTGGTGTTCCTGTTTGGTGACTCGTGGCGATATGGTCATGTGTAGGTTATACCAGTATACACACGTGTTGCTTTATTGTCATGGGCGAGGGATATGAGTATACAGCGAGTGGCTATATGGCCATGGATGAGGTGCATATGCATACATGGAGTGACTATACTGACATGGATGGGGTGTATTAGTATATCTTGAGTGGCTATTCGGCTATGGTGTGACAAATAGGGATACAGGGAGTGACATGGCCAATGTTGAGGTGAATATGTATACAAGGATTGACCATGATCATGTATGAATGTTTTGAATAGATACACACGGGGTGACTATATGGCCATATGTCAGGTGAAGGAGTATACCAGGTGACATGGGTGAGGGTATGTGTATGAAGCGAGTGGCTATATGGCCATTGGTGAGGTGCATATGTATACCGGAATGACTTTATGGTCATTGTTGTGGTGTTGATGTAGATATTGATTGTCTATTTGACCATGCGTTTGGAGAATAGGTATACAGTATAGGTATTGTGACGCATGGCTGTATGATCATCCGCGGTCATGGGTCATGTGTACATGTATACAGTGGGTCTCTATATTGTTATGTCTGTGGTGTTTATGTATATATGTAACTAGAAGGTGACCCGACTTCGTCCGGGCTTTGACCTTGAATTGGCCATTTTGAAGGTCAAGGTCAAGTGGGGTCACGATTTGACCAGTCCAAAAACACTGCCCGGACAAAAGTACCCGACAAACGTGCCCGTCGAAATCCATCCGGTTTTACCCGATTTGACCTTGAATTGATCATTTTGAAGGTCAAGGTCTGGTCGGGGTCACGATTGGACCCGTCCAAAACAATCAGTGGACAAACGTAACCCCACGTATCAAATTTCGTCGAAATCCCATCAAAATTTGCGATTTGACCTTGAAGTTACCCGATTTCAAGGTCAAGGTCACGTCGCACGGGCAAATGAATATGCTTATGGGACTCGCCATAAGAAAGTACCCCCACATACCAAGTTTCATCGAAATCCCGTGATATTCGGGCGTTTGACCTTGAAATGACCCGATTTCAAGGTCAAGGTCACGTCGCACGGACAAATTAATAGGCCCATGCCACCCGCCGGCCGAAAATACCCCCACATACCAAGTTTCATCGAAATCGGCTCGGCCGTTTTCGAGTTCATCGCGAACACACAGACACACAGACAGACAAACAGATCTTCCAAAATATATAATAGACTAGCCGATGAGCCCGACGTTGTCCGGGCTATTCAAAACCAGCCCGACGTTGTCCGGGCTATTCAAAAACCAAATTTCAAGTCGATAGCTCTACCCGTTTCCGAGATCTGGTGTGCGCATGCGCGAAGCTGGCGTCGCACGGGCTCGGCGACCCGATAAAATTCGTATCCGGGGCAAGATACATTCACATAACAAATTTCAAGTCGATAGCTACACCCGTTTCCGAGATCTCGTCTGCGCATGCGCGAAGCTGGCGTCGCACGGGCTCGGCGACCCGATAAAATTCGTATCCGGGGCAAGATATATTCACATACCAAATTTCAAGTCGATAGCTCCACCCGTTTCCGAGATCTCGTCTGCGAAGTCGATACCTCCACCCGTTTCCGAGATCTCGTCTGCGCATGCGTGAAGCGGGCGCCGCACGGGCTCGCCAATACGACAACGTCCACCGCCTGGTCAAACTACACACACGTACTAAGTTTGGTCCCGATCGGTCGAGAATCGTAGATTTGTATAAATGACAAACAGACAGACAAACAGACAGAGGTCTTCAAAATATATATGAGACTAGCCGATGAGCCCGACGTTGTCCAGGCTATTCAAAAACCAAATTTTGTTGTCCGGTCTATTCAAAAACCAAAATTCAAGTCGATAGCTCTACCCGTTTCCGAGATCTGGTCTGCGCATGCGCGAAGCTGTGTCGCACGGGCTCGGCGACCCGATAAAATTCGTATCCGGGGCAAGATACATTCGCATACCAAATTTCAAGTCGATAGCTCCCCCCGTTTCCGAGATCTCGTCTGCGCATGCGCGAAGCGGGCGCCGCACGGGCTCGCCAATACGACAACGACGACCGCCTGGTCAAACTACACTCACGTACCAAGTTTCGTCCCGATCGGTCAAGAATCGTAGATTTGTATTAATGACAGACAGACAGACAGACAGACAAACAAACAGAGGTCTTCAAAATATATATGAGATGACTGTGTGCTAATGTGTGGCTATCGTTTTCCACGCTTAACGCCCCCCATCTACATAAACATCATCAAGATGGAGAACTCTCTGACATGACCTCTCTATTGATTAACATACCCTTGAGTTATTGTGGAAAGCGATAGCCACCCAAGATACACACGTACAACCCACCCATTACCCAAGTCACTCCATATGTACATAAACACCACACAAATGACAACATAGTAACCCACTTTATACACATACACCTGACCATGCAGCCATACTTGGTTATACCCGTACATACCACACATGACGATACAGCCACGAGTCACCATGCATGAACACCAGGTATACACCTACACCCGACACATGACCAAAAATTCACTCTCTGTATACATATTCACTACATTCACGATCATACAGTCACTCATTGTATACATATTCACCTCACCATGGACCATACAGCCACTACATGTATACCTATTCGCCATACACATTACCATAGAGTCAATCCAGGTATACATATGCACAATACCAATGGTGAGCCCTTCCAGATATACCAATACCCGCACATACGACCACTCATAAGTTCCATACTTGCCACTCATAAGTTATATACACGCCATCCATGATCATACATCTACTCCCCATACACCACCAATGATAACACATCCACAACGTATATAAATATATGTCCCACCGTCACCAACAGGGGACTCCCTATATACCCACACATCATTCATGACCATACAATAACTCCCTGTATACCTATTATCCTCATCTATGATCATAGAGTAACTCCCTGGCTGTCATCTTGGCTTCCACCCTGTATCCAGTTGATAAATTTGTATCATAGTGGGCCTGAATACCCACATATCATGATGGTTCATCTCAGTTCCGTCTCAAAGTTCTGCCCATTTCCTTTCAATAATATGGCCATAATCACAAAAGAGGTTCTCCGCAAAATTTCATACTGCAACTTTAAAATGAATTTGTCATGCCCCATACGGAACTGGGACAAATATAATAGAACGTATTTGTCAGTTAATTAACTAATACGTAAAATAACCAAGTGAGTCACAATTTGCTATCTTTTTCGGATAACGCAGAGAATAATGTTCGGGATATGTTAACTTTTAACTTTTTACAAATTTGGTTGCCATTTTGGAAGCCATCTTGAGCATTTTAGTCTTTAAACACCACAGTGTGACACACTTAAGATAGACCAAAACAATAAACACCTTTGATAACAAAGATAGTTGCATTTTACTTGAACAAATGGTCGAACGCTGAAAAGTGAATTTTTGTCAATATTTATGTCAAGTTTGTGAGAGAAAAATCCCATATTTCTGGTGATGTCAGTGGTGACAATAGTAAAAATTATCCATGGTGCATCAGACATGTTAGTATGCAATGTATAGAATACAGATTAGCCAATTGTATGCATCAACCACAACTTGTAAGCGATTGCAGGACACCCTGGGGCAATATTTACCATTTTCCATATTTTGGCGGCCATTTTCGCAGCCATTTTGAGCCAAGGTAAGATTTTTGGTTCCAGAGAGTTGGAATATTCATAGGTAATGATATGCCTCACTTACATTACAATGTTCTCTTGATTTCTTGTTGAAATATTACTAGAATCCCAATTGTGATTGTTTGTAAAATTTTGTACCGCATTCTGTAAAATCGAATTTTTGAGGGATCAGAAGGGGCTAGGACCCCATTAGTTGCTCATTTAATTGCTCCAATGATCAGTTAATATACAAAACACTAAATAAAGTCATATTACTCAACCAGTTCCAAACAGCATGAATTGATCTAGAAGATATTTGTGAACAACTTCCGGCGGCCATTTTGGCGGCCATCTTGGATGGTGAGTTTCAATTTTGGCCCAAAAAAGTGTCATTATGTCTTAGCTTCACGAAAATATATACATTTGTATACATTTTACAAGATTTTCCCGCTATAATTTGCATAAAACTGACCTAGGGTCTGGTCTGAAAAACGGCGGCCACGATGGACGCCATCTTGTCTGGAGTCTAAAAGGCCACTTTTTTTTTCTTGTTAACATTGCTTAAACGTTGAAGGACATAATAAGGAACAAAATGAATGGGGTGAAGTTAAGTCCCAGGGGGGCGCAAGGGTACCCCTATTAGCTCCCGGACTAAATTTTGACCAAAATTGATATTGACTCATATAAATTACATACACGCCCCTACAGACCAGGGGGGGGGGGGTCGGAAAAAATGTCCAGGCACGTATGATCATTTTAATTTTTTCCGGCCTCGGACCACCCACCCACCCAATTTCTTCCGTTTCCGGCCTTTTTTCCCAGGCAATTTTGGACACCCACCCTTTTTTTTCCGTTTCAGGAATTTTTTTCCGGTCATTTTTGGACACCCACCCCCTAAATAGTTTATTGCGCGAGATTTTAATAGAACAGTGCATAATGAAGATAACGATACTATTTGAATTTATCATATAAGTGTCATTAATCAAGAAATGTGTTAACATAATCACATTTCTAGGGATAGGCAGAGTTCCAAAGTGTTTATTAACATTCATTTTCATAATATATAGTCACATGATCTAGTCACATAATCACATTTGAGTATTCTACAGACTACATGGTACAACACATTTCAGATTATTTGATATTTGCTATGTGATATTTTGCTTGAACCAAATTATTTATCAAAACATGTGGAAATACAACTGTTCATCCCAGTTCATCCCAGTTTGAAGAATAATGCTAATACCAAACATAACCATGACTCTTCTTGGGGCATCTCAGAAACCAGAACTGAGGAAACATGTTATAGCGTGTAATGGCAGGCTGGTAGCCAATGCCTTAAGTTATAGGCTTCGTAATAATTGGGAATAACATATGGATGGATAGCCCAATCTCACTTCTTTTTTGCTCACGATATCAGTGACGATAAAATCTTTGTTACTGTGATTAACATTACAAGCTGATCCACATTAACTTGGAAAACAATTTGAAATTTTTCAAGCTGGCCCGACTGGCCTTCAATTTATATATGTTAAGATTTTATGTTTTACGTTGTCAAAAGTCTATTTTATTCCATTATTTATTATATCTTTATTTCCATGTCACATATGATATGGTCAAGTGTGCTTTCATTTTATTGCTTATTTTCAGCTGAGTTCTGCATAGTTATTCTTATTTTGTTATATCAGTAGATGGAATCCTGATTAAATTTTATTTTTCCAATAGCGCAGTTTCTTGTTCTATCTAGTTGAATTTTGGTTATTGTTGGCCATTGTGCAACTGATCCAACTTCTGATAACCTCTATATATAGTATAGCATTGCTATTAACTATATATGACCTATTTCTGTTCAAAACACATCAAAATAAGACTCAATAGCAGAAATGGAAAAAAAATTGGCACATGGAAAAAACTGCTTTTCGGACCCGAAAGACACCCACCCACCCCATCATACGTGCCTGGAATTTTTTTTCGACCCCCCCCCCCCCCTGTACAGACAAGAAATAAAATGCGCGGGGTTCATAAGTTCTATGTAAATGCTCGGATTGGAGATTCGTTATAAATTAATATATATACATGTTCTCTAACAGAGCTATCAGTCATCTCAACCATTTCATGACTGGAGGTTCCTGAAATTTTGCAAAAACCCTGTGCCAATGCATTCTCTTATATATGCGAGTGTCCCACAAGAGAATGCATTGGCCTAAAAATATTTACATTGGCATTGTAAATCAATGCATTCTCTTATATATGCGAGGCTCCCTGTATATATAAGAGAATACACTGGCACAGGATCTTCAATGCTTCACCAGCGCAGCTCCCACAATGAAAGGGTTAAAAATTGCTCCAACAGAGTAGCCATCCTGGGATTCCTAACTGAGAAGAAATCTGCAATTCGTTATATTGAAATTGAAGAGCATATCCGACTGATAAGAGCTTCATATTCAACATAGCAGAGTCTCTTTTAAAAGCGGACGATAATCTTATCAGATTTACGTCTCTCGATATCTCATAGAGATTACTTTTCTGTATTGATGGAACTCTCTCCATTCAATTGGTCATGTCTCAGACTGGGCGCAATTTGTCGATAACAATTACAAACACTGCTTCGTGTTTGGTTATCTGTATATTGCGAGATCGGAGGTCTATGCCGTGTTGACAATAATTTCCCCACGAATAGCGAAACACAATTGTTTTATGATCACACCAAAGTTAGGACTGTTTTTATTTTTCAGATGTAAGCCAGTATGTTCAAGATGCATCGGCATTTCGCGATCCTCCTCGTCTGCGTTCTTATCATCCACATCTCTTCGGTTAGATCCGGGTCTCATCAATGTCCAGGACAGCCGATGTGTCGTTGCCACAGGTCGATTTACGCTCCAGATCGAGGCTACATTGTCGACTGCTCAAATTCGTCATTGACTGCAGTTCCGACAACGTTGCCGAAAGACACAGTGCAGCTCGATCTCAGTTTGAACACAATCGGCCATCTCCGGAATCACTCGTTTGATCGGCTGCCGAAATTAACCCACCTTACAATCAACGATGCACAGTTGGAAATGATCAAAATTGGTATATCTGGAATTCCTGTCGCTCTTACGTAATCCCGATATGGGTATCTACATCGTTTTTTGCGCCTTTACAAAAACTGCGCGAGTTGCATATTTATGGGAATGTTGCTACGTTTGATCCAAACATCATGAACATGACATATCCTACAAATGTGCTCGCGGAACTACGCCAGCTAGATACATTGCAGATAGACGGGTTGCCTAGCGGTGTGTTTGGCAGTGACATGAAGCGTCTCACCAGGCTAACAAACCTGTTCATGTCTGGCATTAATGGTCATTGCAACGTCGCACATAGGGCAATACTTCTTCTCAAACGTTCCAAATGTGAGGAAATTAACTATCCAGAAATGTGGTTTAATACAGATGAACCGGTTATCTCTCTGTGAACTCAGGAACCTGTTCAAAGTCGATTTGTCTTACAACATAGATCTAAATATGGGCGGATTTCAAGAACTATCATATTGTCTGCAGAACTCCACTATCAGAGAGCTATATATAATAGCAATTCGTAGAACGTTTGGACTCGGCGTTCCATTCAAAAAATCGCACATTCAGTGGCTGAAGAACACACCACTAATGAAACTGGACTTAAGCAGCAACCGATTGGAGACTGTCGAAGATGGTGCCTTTTTTGAGTTACCAGGGCGGCTTGAGATGATTAATTTTGCTGATAATAAGTTAACATACGGGACATATATCTTTGAGTCCGACTTGCTTACACACGTCAAATACCTCAATGCGAGTTTGATGTTCAAATCGCATAGCCCACTGACTGGATCTATTGACCCTAGGCTGTGGTGCTCTAGCAGTCAGGAGTCACGTACAGAAGAGGCGACAATTGCATACCAACATAAGGGCAGCAATCAAGAAGGTAACGTTTCCAAGTACGGCGCTCAACAGTCACGATATTATTCAACACGTCACGGTCTTCCCAATGACGATGCAGTACCAAAGGACATGAGTGCAACTAAACGAACAGACCAACCATTAGTTAACAGTACACGTTTAGTTCCTCTTCCAAAGTCACTCACTCAAATACTGGGTTCTGGTATGTCTTTGAATTACGTAATTCCAAAACTTAATTTTCAAGAGAATAAGGTGGATATGCTCGACATTAGTTCCAACCTGTTGCACAGCTGGGAAGGACCCATCACAGGGGCAGAAAAGCACAGGATTTTAGATATGTCCACAAATTTCTGCTCGAACGTTACTCCATATTTCTTCGATGAGATGGTCGGTCTCGAGGTTTTGTTTTTAGACAACAACTTGCTTAGGTTCATGATATCAGACGATAAACACTGGGGTATCTTCAAAAAGTTAGTGAAACTACAGTACCTAAATTTGGCGCAAAATAGGTTATTTTATGTACCCGACAAACTGTTCATTAACTTACGAAAGTTGGTGCATTTGGACCTCCGCAGTAATATCTTATCAGACTCGGATCTAGACTTCAACGTGGAGCAACTTTCTGAACTTAAAGTCCTCAATTTAGCAGACAACGTGATATTCTCAATTCCATTGCGCATGCGTACATCTCTGGATAAACTCGGCAGTCAACTGAAACTGATATTGAGAAACAACAAATTACAATGCAATTGCGACACTCTCGGATTCCTAGAATGGATCCAGTCAACTGAAGTCAATATTGCATCAAAACAACGTCTTTATTGCGAAATCGAAGGCAAAAGGACATACTTCACAGAAATAGATGGGATAGTAACGCACCTGGGTCAACAATGCCGTGATTACGTTCCCTTTATTCTTGTCGGTGTTTCAGGTTTATCTGGATATATCATCGGCATACTCCTTTTGGTCATATACAGATACAGATGGAAACTGCGGTACATGTACTATGTAGGGCGTGCTCGCTTCCACAAAGCGGAGCATGAGGGTGAATATTTATACGATGCCTTCATATCATACGCCGAGGAAGACAAGCCGTTCATCAACAACATGGTCGAGAGACTTGAGAAGAAGGCCAAGCTGAAACTTTGTATCCACGAACGTAATTTTACAGCTGGTAAGACTATACAATACAACATAACAGCTTGTATTCACAACAGTCGAAAGGTGATTTGCATACTGACGAGTTCGTTTTTTAAGCGACACTGGTGCCAGTATGAGTTCCACATGGCCCGTATTGACGAGATGCATAACGGACGAGATGTTCTAATTCTAGTGAATCTCAGTTATTTCCCTAGCAGTGTCGTTCCACAAGAGATCAAGGAACAGATGGTGTTTGCTTCGTACACAAAGTACCCTAACGCTCTTGACGAAGAGAGCAGAAAACTCTTTTGGGTTAATCTCATTAAGTCAATCATGGATACTTGATTCCCAAATGACCAGGGATTGGAACCCAAGCTGCAAGACAGAGTTCGGTCCCTTCGCTACGCTGCCATCACATATTTTCGTAATTAAATCTAACATGTTTATTTAAAGTGATGTGAGACACTCTGGTAGGGTGATTCAATAGAAATGGAGATAATCTTGCTCAAAGTTATTCTTTTTACGAATATTAATCCACATTGCCAACGCATACCGTCATTCTGATATATTAATTAAATACGCTGACCCTGGATGTCGAAATCATTTGTGCTTGTTTATTGCCAATTTTTGCGCCCCGAGAGAGAGAGAGCCTAATGCAGAATGAATTGTAAACGATAACAGTCTCAAATAAAAACATATAATGAGTGATATCCTCGCATTCTGTATACATGTACATGATGAGTGATATCCTCGCGTTCTGTAAACATGTACATGATGAGTGATATCCTCGCGTTCTGTATACATGTACATGATGAGTGATATCCTCGCATTCTGTATACATGTACATGGTGAGTGATATCCTCGCGTTCTGTGTACATGTACATGATGAGTGATATCCTTGCATTCTGTATACATGTACATAATGAGTGATATCCTCGCGTTCTGTATACATGTACATGATTGCAGATTTAATGAGTGATATCCTCGCATTCTGTATACATGTAATGAGTGAAATCCTCGCATTATGTATACATGTACATGATGGCAGTACATATAATGAGTGATATACTCGCGTTCTGTATACATGTACATGATATCCTCGCGTCCTGTATACATGTACATAATGAGTTATATCCTCGCGTTCTGTATACATGTACATGATGAGCTATATCCTCGCGTTCTGTATAGATCTACATCATGAGTGATATCCTCGAATTCTGTATACATCTACATGATGGCATATAATGAGTGATATCCTCGAATTCTGTATACATTTACATGATGAGTGATATCCTCGCGTTCTGTATACATGTAATGAGTGATATCCTCGCGTTCTGTATACATGTACATTATGGCATATAATGAGTGATATCCTCGCGTTCTGTATACATATACATGGTGGCATATAATGAGTGATATCCTTGCATTCTGTATACATGTACATGATGACATATAATGAGTGATATCCTCGCGTTCTGTATACATGTAATGAGTGATATTCTCTCGATCTGCATACATCTACATGATGGCATATACTGAGTGATATCCTCGCATTCTGTATACATGTACATAATGGCATATAATGAGTGATATCCTCGCATTCTGTATACATGTACATGATGAGTGATATCCTCGCATTATGTATACATGTACACGATGAGTGATATCCTCGCATTCTGTATACATATACATGCTGGCATAAAATAAGTGATATTCTTGCATTCTGTATACATGTACATGATGAGTGATATCCTCGCGTTCTGTTTACATGTACATGATGAGTGATATCCTCGCATTCTGTATACATGTACATGATGAGTGATATCCTCGCATTCTGTATAGATGTACATGATGAGTGATATCCTCGCATTCTGTATACATGTGCATGATGGCATATAATGATTGATATCCCTCGCATTTTGTATACATGTACACGATGAGTGATATCCTCGCGTTCAATATACATGTACATGATGAGTGATATCCTCGCATTCTGTATACATGTAATGAGTGAAATCCTCGCATTATGTATACATGTGCATGATGGCAGTACAAATAATGAGTGATATCCTCGCGTTCTATATACATGTAATGAGTGATAACCTCGCGTTCTGTATACATGTACATGATATCCTCGCGTCATGTATACATGTACATACTGAGTTATATCCTCACGTTCTGTATACATGTACACGATGAGCTATATCCTCGCGTTCTGTATAGATCTACATCATGAGTGATATCCTCGCGTTCTGTATACATGTACATGGTGGCATATAATGAGTGATATCCTCGCATTCTGTATACATTTACATGATGGCATATAATGAGTGATATCCTCGCATTCTGTATACATGTACATGATGGCATATAATAAGTGATATCCTCGCATTCTGTATACATTTACATGATGGCATATAATGAGTGATATCCTCGCGTTCTGAATACATGTACATGATGGCATATAATGAGTGATATCCTCGCATTCTGTATACATTTACATGATGATTGATATCCTCGCGTTCTGTATACATGTAATGAGTGATATCCTCGCATTATGTATACATGTACATGATGGCATATAATGAGTGATATCCTCGCGTTCTGTATACATATAATGAGTGATATCCTCTCGTTCTGTATACATGTACATGATGGCATATAATGAGTGATATCCTCGCGTTCTGTATACATATAATGAGTGATATCCTCGCGTTCTGTATACATGTACATGATGGCATATAATGAGTGACATCCTCGCGTTCTGTATACATATAATGAGTGATATCCTCGCGTTCTGTATACATGTACATGATGGCATATAATGAGTGATATACTCGCGTTCTGTATACATATAAGGAGTGATATCCTCTCGTTCTGTATACATGTACATGATGGCATATAATGAGTGATATCCTCGCGTTCTGTATACATGTACATGATGACATATAATGAGTGATATCCTCGCGTTCTGTATACATGTAATGAGTGATATCCTCTCGTTCTGTTTACATGTACATGATGGCATATAATGAGTGATATCCTCATACATGTACATGATGGCATATAATGAGTGATATCCTCGCGTTCTGTATACATGTACATGATGACATATAATGAGTGATATCCTCGCGTTCTGTATACATGTAATGAGTGATATCCTCGCGTTCTGTATACATGTACATGATGGCATATAATGAGTGACATCCTCGCATTCTGTATACATGTACATGATGACATATAATGAGAGATATCCTCGCGTTCTGTATACATATAATGAGTGATATCCTCTCGTTCTGTATACATGTAATGAGTGATATTCTCTCGTTCTGTATACATGTACATGATGGCATATAATGAGTGATATCCTCGCATTCTGTATACATGTACATAATGGCATATAATGAGTGATATCCTCGCATTCTGAATACATGTACATGATGAGTGATATCCTCGCATTCTGTATACATGTACATGGTGAGTGATATCCTCGCATTCTGTATACATGTACATGATGAGTGATATCCTCGCATTCTGTATACATGTACATGATGGCATATAGTGAGTGATATCCTCGCATTCTGTATACATGTACATGATGGCATTAAATGAGTGATATCCTCGCGTTCTGTATACATGTGCATGATGGCATATAATGAGTGATATCCTCGCGTCCTGTATACATATAATGAGTGATATCCTCTCGTTCTGTATACATGTGCATGATGGCATATAATGAGTGATATCCTCGCATTCTGTATACATGTACATGATGACATATAATGAGAGATATCCTCGCGTTCTGTATACATATAATGAGTGATATCCTCTCGTTCTGTATACATGTAATGAGTGATATTCTCTCGTTCTGTATACATGTACATGATGGCATATAATGAGTGATATCCTCGCATTCTGTATACATGTACATAATGGCATATAATGAGTGATATCCTCGCATTCTGAATACATGTACATGATGAGTGATATCCTCGCATTCTGTATACATGTACATGGTGAGTGATATCCTCGCATTCTGTATACATGTACATGATGAGTGATATCCTCGTATTATGTATACATGTACATGATTAGTGATATCCTCGCATTTTGTATACATATACATGATGGCATATAATAAGTGATATCCTCGCCTTCTGTATACATACACATGATGGCATATTATGATTGATATCCCTCGCATTTTGTATACATGTACATGATGAGTGATATCCTCGCGTTATTTATACATGTACATGATGAGTGATATCCTCGCATTCTGTATACATGTTGTGAGTGAAATCCTCGCGTTCTTTATACATGTACATGATATCCTCGCGTCCTGTATACATGTACATAATTACATATATCCTCGCATTCTGTATAGATGTACATGATGAGTGATATCCTCGCCTTCTGTATACATGTACATGATGGCATATAATGATTGATATCCCTCGCATTTTGTATACATGTACATGATGACATATAATGATGGCATATAATGATTGATATCCCTCGCATTTTGTATTCATGTACATGATGAGTGATATCCTCGCGTTCTTTATACATGTACATGATGAGTGATATCCTCGCATTCTGTATACATACACATGATGGCATATAATGATTGATATCCATCGCATTCTGTATACATTTACATGATGAGTGATATCCTCGCATTCTGTATACATATAATGAGTGATATCCTCGCGTTCTGTGTACATGTACATGATGGCATTAAATGAGTGATATCCTCGCGTTGTGTATACATATAATGAGTGATATCCTCTCGTTCTGTATACATATAATGAGTGATATCCTCGCGTTCTGTATACATATAATGAGTGATATCCTCGCGTTCTGTATACATGTACATGATGGCATATAATGAGTGATATCCTCGCGTCCTGTATACATGTAATGAGTGATATTCTCTCGTTCTGTATACATGTACATGATGGCATACACTGATTGATATCCTCGCGTCCTGTATACATGTAATGAGTTATATTCTCTCGTTCTGTATACATGTACATGATGACATATAATGATGTCATATAATGATTGATATCCCTCGCATTTTGTATACATGTACATGATGAGTGATATCCTCGCGTTCTTTATACATGTACATGATGAGTGATATCCTCGCGTTCTATATACATGTAATGAGTGATATCCTCGCGTTCTGTATACATATAATGAGTGATATCCTCGCGTTCTGTATACATGTACATGATGGCATATAATGAGTGATATCCTCGCGTCCTGTATACATGTAATGAGTGATATTATCTCGTTCTGTATACATGTACATGATGACATATAATGAGTGATATCCTCGCGTCCTGTATACATGTAATGAGTGATATTCTCTCGTTCTGTATACATGTACATGATGACATATAATGAGTGATATCCTCGCGTTCTGTATACATACAATGAGTCATATTCTCTCGTTCTGTATACATATACATGCTGGCATATAATGAGTGATATCCTCGCGTCCTGTATACATATAATGAGTGATATCCTCTCGTTCTGTATACATATAATGAGTGATATCCTCGCGTTCTGTATACATGTACATGGTGGCATATAATGAGTGATATCCTCGCGCCCTGTATACATATAATGAGTGATATCCTCGCGTCCTGTATACATGTACATGATGTCATATAATGAGTGATATCCTCGCGTCCTGTATACATGTACATGATGGCATATAATGAGTGATATCCTCGCGTCCTGTATACATGTACATGATGGCATATAATGAGTGATATCCTCGCGTCCTGTATACATGTAATGAGTGATATCCTCGCGTCCTGTATACATGTACATGATGTCATATAATGAGTGATATCCTCGCATTCTGTATACATTTACACGAGTGATATCCTCGCGTTATGTGCACATGTAATGAGTGATATCCTCGCGTTCTGTATACATGTACATGATGGCATATAATGAGTGATATCCTCGCGTTCTGTATACATGTAATGAGTGATATCCTCGCGTTCTGTATACATGTACACGATGGCATATAATGAGTGATATCCTCGCATTCTGTATACATGTACATGATGGCATATAGTGAGTGATATCCTCGCATTCTGTATACATGAACATGATGACATATAATGAGTGATATCCTCGCGTTCTGTATACATGTAATGAGTGATATTCTCTCGTTCTCTATTCATGTACACGATGGCATATAATGAGTGATATCCTCGCATTCTGTATATATGTACATGATGAGTGATATCCTTGCATTCTGTATACATGTACATGATGAGTGATATCCTCGCATTCTGTATACATGTACATGATGAGTGATATCCTCGCCTTCTGTATACATGTACATGGTGAGTGATATCATCGCATGCTGTATAGATGTACATGATGAGTGATATCCTCGCCTTCTGTATACATGTACATGATGGCATATAATGATTTATATCCCTCGCATTGTGTATACATGTACATGATGAGTGATATCCTCGCGTTCTTTATACATGTACATGATGAGTGATATCCTCGCATTCTGTATACATGTAATGAGTGAAATCCTCGAATTATGTATACATGTACATGATGGCAGTACATATAATGAGTGATATCCTCGCGTTCTATATACATGTAATGAGTGATATCCTCGCGTTATGTATACATGTACATGATATCCTCGCGTCCTGTATACATGTACATAATGAGTTATATCCTCGCGTTCTGTATACATGTACATGATGATCTATTTCCTCGCGTTCTGTATAGATCTACATCATGAGTGATATCCTCGCGTACTGTATACATGTACATGATGAGTGATATCCTCGCGTTCTGTATACATGTAATGAGTGATATCCTCGCGTTCTGTATACATTTACATGATGAGTGATATCCTCGCGTTCTGTATACATGTAATGAGTGATATCCTCGCATTCTGTATACATTTACATGATGAGTGATATCCTCGCGTTCTGTATACATGTAATGAGTGATATCCTCGCGTTCTGTATACATGTACATGATGGCATATAATGAGTGATATCCTCGCATTCTGTATACATTTACATGATGAGTGATATCCTCGCGTTCTGTATACATGTACATGAGTGATATCCTCGCGTTCCGTATGCATATAATGAGTGATATCCTCGCGTTATGTATACATGTACATTATGGCATATAATGAGTGATATCCTCGCGTTCTATATACATGTAATGAGTGATATCCTCGCGTTATGTATACATGTACATGATATCCTCGCGTTCTGTATATATGTACATGATGAGCTATATCCCCGCGTTCTGTATACATTTACATGATGAGTGATATCCTCGCGTTCTGTAAACATGTACATGATGAGTGATATCCTCGCGTTCTGTATACATATAATGAGTGATATCCTCGCATTCTGTATACATTTACATGATGAGTGATATCCTCGCGTTCTGTATACATGTAATGAGTGATATCCTCGCGTTCTGTATACATGTACATGATGGCATATAATGAGTGATATCCTCGCATTCTGTATACATTTACGTGATGAGTGATATCCTCGCGTTCTGAATACATGTACATGATGGCATATAATGAGTGATATCCTCGCGTTCTGTATACATATAATGAGTGATATCCTCGCGTTCTGTATGCATATAATGAGTGATATCCTCGCGTTCTGTATACATGTACATTATGGCATATAATGAGCTATATCCTCGCGTTCTGTATAGATCTACATCATGAGTGATATCCTCTCGTTCTGTATACATGTACATGATGGCATATAATGAGTGATATCCTCGCGTCCTGTATACATATAATGAGTGATATCCTCTCGTTCTGTATACATGTACATGATGGCATATAGTGAGTGATATCCTCGCATTCTGTATACATGTACATAATGGCATATAATGATTGATATCCCTCGCATTTTGTATACATGTACACGATGAGTGATATCCTCGCGTTCTGTATACATGTAATGAGTGATATCCTCGCATTCTGTATACATTTACATGATGAGTGATATCCTCGCGTTCTGTATACATGTAATGAGTGATATCCTCGCGTTCTGTATACATGTACATGATGGCATATAATGAGTGATATCCTCGCATTCTGTATACATTTACATGATGAGTGATATCCTCGCGTTCTGTATACATGTACATGAGTGATATCCTCGCGTTCCGTATGCATATAATGAGTGATATCCTCGCGTTATGTATACATGTACATTATGGCATATAATGAGTGATATCCTCGCGTTCTATATACATGTAATGAGTGATATCCTCGCGTTATGTATACATGTACATGATATCCTCGCGTTCTGTATACATGTACATGATGAGCTATATCCCCGCGTTCTGTATACATTTACATGATGAGTGATATCCTCGCGTTCTGTAAACATGTACATGATGAGTGATATCCTCGCGTTCTGTATACATATAATGAGTGATATCCTCGCATTCTGTATACATTTACATGATGAGTGATATCCTCGCGTTCTGTATACATGTAATGAGTGATATCCTCGCGTTCTGTATACATGTACATGATGGCATATAATGAGTGATATCCTCGCGTTCTGTATACATGTACATGATGGCATATAATGAGTGATATCCTCGCATTCTGTATACATTTACATGATGAGTGATATCCTCGCGTTCTGTATACATGTACATGATGGCATATAATGAGTGATATCCTCGCGTTCTGTATACATATAATGAGTGATATCCTCGCGTTCTGTATGCATATAATGAGTGATATCCTCGCGTTCTGTATACATGTACATTATGGCATATAATGAGCTATATCCTCGCGTTCTGTATAGATCTACATCATGAGTGATATCCTCTCGTTCTGTATACATGTACATGATGGCATATAATGAGTGATATCCTCGCGTCCTGTATACATATAATGAGTGATATCCTCTCGTTCTGTGTACATGTACATGATGGCATATAATGAGTGATATCCTCGCATTCTGTATACATGTACATAATGGCATATAATAATTGATATCCCTCGCATTTTGTATACATGTACACGATGAGTGATATCCTCGCATTCTGTATACATGTACATGATGAGCTATATCCTCGCGTTCTGTATACATGTACATGATGAGTGATATCCTCCCATTATGTATACATGTACATGATGAGTGATATCTTCGCATTCTGTATGGATGTTCATGATGAGTGATATCCTCGCATTCTGTATACATGCACATGGTGAGTGATATCCTCGCATTATGTATAGATGTACATGATGAGTGATATCCTCGCATTCTGTATACATGTACATGATAACATATAATGAGTGATATCCTCGCATTCTGTATACATGTACATGATGGCATATGATGATTGATATCCCTCGCATTCTGTATACATGTACATGATAACATATAATGATTGATATCCTCGCATTCTGTATACATGTACATGATGGCATATAATGATTGATATCCCTCGCATTTTGTATACATGTACATGATGAGTGATATCCTCGCGTTCTTTATACATGTACATGATGAGTGATATCCTAGCGTTCTGTATACATATAATGAGTGATATCCCCGTGTTCTGTACACATGTACATGATGAGTGATATCATCGCGTTCTGTATACATGTAATGAGTGATATCCTCGCATTCTGTATACATGTACATGATGGCAGTACATATAATGAGTGATATCCTCGCGTTCTGTATACATATAATGAGTGATATCCCCGTATTCTGTATACATGTACATGATGAGTGATATCCTCGCATTCTGTATACATGTAATGAGTGAAATCCTCGCATTCTGTATACATGTACATGATGGCAGTACATATAATGAGTGATATCCTCGCGTTCTGTATACATGTACATGGTGGCATATAATGAGTGATATCCTCGCGTCCTGTATACATATAATGAATGATATCCTCGCGTCCTGTATACATGTACATGATGTCATATGATGAGTGATATCCTCGCGTCCTGTATACATGTACATGATGGCATATAATGAGTGATATCCTCGCGTCCTGTATACATGTACATGATGGCATATATTGAGTGTTATCCTCGCGTCCTGTATACATGTAATGAGTGATATCCTCGCGTCCTGTATACATGTACATGATGTCATATAATGAGTGATATCCTCGCATTCTGTATACATTTACACGAGTGATATCCTCGCGTTATGTGTACATGTAATGAGTGATATCCTCGCGTTCTGCACACATGTACATGATGGCATATAATGAGTGCTATCCTCGCGTTCTGTATACATGTAATGAGTGATATCCTCGCGTTCTCTATACATGTACACGATGGCATATAATGAGTGATATCCTCGCATTCTGTATACATGTACATGATGGCATATAGTGAGTGATATCCTCGCATTTTGTATACATGTACATGACGACATATAATGAGTGATATCCTCGCGTTCTGTATACATGTAATGAGTGATATTCCCTCGTTCTCTATTCATGTACACGATGGCATATAATGAGTGATATCCTCGCATTCTGTATATATGTACATGATGAGTGATATCCTTGCATTATGTATACATGTACATGATGAGTGATATCCTCGCATTCTGTATACATGTACATGATGAGTGATATCCTCGCCTTCTGTATACATGTACATGGTGAGTGATATCCTCGCATGCTGTATAGATGTACATGATGAATGATATCCTCGCCTTCTGTATACATGTACATGATGGCATATAATGATTTATATCCCTCGCATTGTGTATACATGTACATGATGAGTGATATCCTCGCGTTCTTTATACATGTACATGCTGAGTGATATCCTCGCATTCTGTATACATGTAATGAGTGAAATCCTCGCATTCTGTATACATGTACATGATGGCAGTACATATAATGAGTGATATCCTCGCGTTCTATATACATGTAATGAGTGATATCCTCGCGTTATGTATACATGTACATGATATCCTCGCGTCCTGTATACATGTACATAATGAGTTATATCCTCGCGTTCTGTATACATGTACATGGTGAGCTATATCCTCGCGTTCTGTATAGATCTACATCATGAGTGATATCCTCGCGTTCTGTATACATGTACATGATGAGTGATATCCTCGCGTTCTGTATACATGTAATGAGTGATATCCTCGCGTTCTGTATACATTTACATGATGAGTGATATCCTCGCGTTATGTATACATGTAATGAGTGATATCCTCGCATTCTGTATACATTTACATGATGAGTGATATCCTCGCGTTCTGTATACATGTAATGATTGATATCCTCGCGTTCTGTATACATGTACATGATGGCATATAAAGAGTGATATCCTCGCATTCTGTATACATTTACATGATGAGTGATATCCTCGCGTTCTGTATATATGTACATGAGTGATATCCTCGCGTTCCGTATGCATATAATGAGTGATATCCTCGCGTTATGTATACATGTACATTATGGCATATTATGAGTGATATCCTCGCGTTCTATATACATGTAATGAGTGATATCCTCGCGCTATGTATACATGTACATGATATCCTCGCGTTCTGTATACATGTACATGATGAGCTATATCATCGCGTTCTGTATAGATGTACATCATGAGTGATATCCTCGCGTTCTGTATACATGTACATGATGAGTGATATCCTCGCGTTCTGTATACATGTAATGAGTGTTATCCTCGCGTTCTGTATACATTTACATGATGAGTGATATCCTCGCGTTCTGTATACATGTACATGATGAGTGATATCCTCGCGTTCTGTATACATATAATGAGTGATATCCTCGCATTCTGTATACATTTACATGATGAGTGATATCCTCGCGTTCTTTATACATGTAATGAGTGATATCCTCGCGTTCTGTATACATGTACATGATGGCATATAATGAGTGATATCCTCGCATTCTGTATACATTTACATGATGAGTGATATCCTCGCGTTCTGTATACATGTACATGATGAGTGATATCCTCGCGTTCTGTATACATATAATGAGTGATATCCTCGCATTCTGTATACATTTACATGATGAGTGATATCCTCGCGTTCTGTATACATGTAATGAGTGATATCCTCGCGTTCTGTATACATGTGCATGATGGCATATAATGAGTGATATCCTTGCATTATGTATACATTTACATGATGAGTGATATCCTCTCGTTCTGTATACATGTACATGATGGCACATAATGAGTGATATCCTCGCATTCTGTATGCATGTACATGATGGCATATAATGAGTGATATCCTCGCATTCTGTATACATGTACATGATGACATATAATGAGTGATATCCTCGCGTTCTGTATACATGTAATGAGTGATATTCTCTCGATCTGTATACATCTACATGATGGCATATACTGAGTGATATCCTCTCGTTCTGTATACATGTACATAATGGCATATAATGAGTGATATCCTCGCATTCTGTATACATGTACATGATGAGTGATAACCTCGCATTCTGTATACATGTACATAATGGCATATAATGATTGATATCCCTCGCATTTTGTATACATGTACACGATGAGTGATATCCTCGCATGCTGTATACATGTACATAATGGCATATAATGATTGATATCCCTCGCATTTTGTATACATGTACACGATGAGTGATATCCTCGCATTCTGTATACATGTACATGATGAGTGATATCCTCGCGTTCTGTATACATGTACATGATGAGTGATATCCTCCCAATCTGTATACATGTACATGATGAGTGATATCTTCGCATTCTGTATGGATGTACATGATGAGTGATATCCTCGCATTATGTATACATGTACATGGTGAGTGATATCCTCGCATTATGTATACATGTACATGATGAGTGATATCCTCGCATTTTGTATACATGTACATGATAACATATAATGAGTCATATCTTCGCATTCTGTATACATGTACATGATGGCATATAATGATTGATATCCCTCGCATTTTGTATACATGTACATGATGAGTGATATCCTCGCGTTCTTTATACAAGTACATGATGTGTGATATCCTCGCGTTCTGTATACATATACTGAGTGATATCCCCGTGTTCTGTACACATGTACATGATGAGTGATATCCTCGCGTTCTGTATACATGTAATGAGTGATATCCTCGCATTCTGTATACATGTACATGATGGCAGTACATATAATGAGTGATATCCTCGCGTTCTGTATACATATAATGAGTGATATCCCCGTGTTCTGTATACATGTACACGATGAGTGATATCCTCGCATTCTGTATACATGTAATGAGTGAAATCCTCGCATTCTGTATACATGTACATGATGGCAGTACATATAATGAGTGATATCCTCGCATTCTGTATACATATAATGAGTGATATCCCCGTGTTTTGTATACATGTACATGATGAGTGATATCCTCGCATTCTGTATACATGTAATGAGTGAAATCCTCGCATTCTGTATACATGTACATGATGGCAGTACATATAATGAGTGATATCCTCGCGTTCTATATACATGTAATAAGTGATATCCTCGCGTTCTGTATCCATGTACATGATATCCTCGCGTCCTGTATACATGTACATAATGAGTTATATCCTCGCGTTCTGTATACATGTACATGATGAGCTATATCCTCGCGTTCTGTATAGATCTACATCATGAGTGATATCCTCGCGTTCTGTATACATGTACATGATGGCATATAATGAGTGATATCCTCGCATTCTGTATACATTTACATGATGAGTGATATCCTCGCGTTCTGTATACATGTAATGAGTGATATCCTCGCGTTATGTATACATGTACATGATGGCATCAAATGAGTGATATCCTCGCGTTCTGTATACATATAATGAGTGATATCCTCGCGTTCTGTATACATATAATGAGTGATATCCTCTCGTTCTGTATACATGTACATGATGGCATATAATGAGTGATATTCTCGCGTTCTGTATACATATAATTAGTGATATCCTCTCGTTCTGTATACATGTACATGATGACATATAATGAGTGATATCCTCGCGTTCTGTATACATGTAATGAGTGATATTCTCTCGTTCTGTATACATGTACATGATGAGTGATATCCTCGCATTCTGTATACATGTACATGATGAGTGATATCCTCGCATTATGTATACATGTACATGATTAGTGATATCCTCGCATTCTGTATACATATACATGATGGCATATAATAAGTGTATCCTCGCCTTCTGTATACATACACATGATGACATATACTGATTGATATCCCTCGCATTTTGTATACATGTACATGATGAGTGATATCCTCGCGTTCTTTATACATGTACATGATGAGTGATATCCTCGCATTCTGTATACATACACATGATGGCATATAATGATTGATATCCCTCGCATTTTGTATATATGTACATGATGAGTGATATCCTCGTGTTCTTTATACATGTACATGATGAGTAATATCCTCGAGTTCTATATACATGTAATGAGTGATATCCTCGCGTTCTGTATACATGTATATGATATCCTCGCGTCCTGTATACATGTACATAATGAGTTATATCCTCGCGTTCTGTATACATGTACATGATGAGCTATATCCTCGCGTTCTGTTTAGATCTACATCATGAGTGATATCCTCGCGTTCTGTATACATTTACATGATGAGTGATATCCTCGCATTCTGTATACATGTAGTGAGTGAAATCCTCGCGTTCTTTTTACATGTACATGATATCCTCGCGTCCTGTATACATGTACATAATGACATATATCCTCGCATTATGTATAGTGATGAGTGATATCCTCGCCTGCTGTATACATTTACATGATGGCATATAATGATTGATATCCCTCGCATTTTGTATACATGTACATGATGAGTGATATCCTCGCGTTCTTTATACATGTACATGATGAGTGATATCCTCGCATTCTGTATACATACACATGATGGCATATAATGATTGATATCCCTCGCATTTTGTATATATGTACATGATGAGTGATATCCTCGTGTTCTTTATACATGTACATGATGAGTAATATCCTCGCGTTCTATATACATGTAATGAGTGATATCCTCGCGTTCTGTATACATGTATATGATATCCTCGCGTCCTGTATACATGTACATAATGAGTTATATCCTCGCGTTCTGTATACATGTACATGATGAGCTATATCCTCGCGTTCTGTTTAGATCTACATCATGAGTGATATCCTCGCGTTCTGTATACATGTACATGATGGCATATAATGAGTGATATCCTCGCATTCTGTATACATTTACATGATGAGTGATATCCTCGCGTTCTGTATACATGTAATGAGTGTTGTCCTCGCGTTCTGTATACATGTACATGATGGCATATAATGAGTGATATCCTCGCGTTCTGTATACATATAATGAGTGATATCCTCGCGTTCTGTATACATATAATGAGTGATATCATCTCGGTCTGTATACATGTACATGATGGCATATAATGAGTGATATCCTCGCGTTCTGTATACATATAATGAGTGATATCCTCTCGTTCTGTATACATGTACATGATGGCATATAATGAGTGATATCCTCGCGTTCTGTATACATATAATGAGTGATATCCTCGCGTTCTGTATACATGTACATGATGGCATATAATGAGTGATATCCTCGCGTTCTGTATACATATAATGAGTGATATCATCTCGTTTTGTATACATGTACATGATGGCATATAATGAGTGATATCCTCGCAGTCTGTATACATGTACATGATGACATATAATGAGTTATTTCATCGCGTTCTGTATACATGTAATGGGTGATGTCCTCTCGTTCTGTATGCATGTACATGATGGCATATAATGAGTGATATCCTCGCGTCCTGTATACATGTACATGATGTCATATAATGAGTGATATCCTCGCATTCTGTATACATTTACATGAGTGATATCCTCGCGTTATGTGTACATGTAATGAGTGATATCCTCGCGTTCTGTATACATGTACATGATTGCATTAAATGAGTGATATCCTCGCGTTCTGTATACATATAATGAGTGATATCCTCGCGTTTGGAACCTATGTGTATGGCATTGCCCCACTTTCTGTATAGGCGTGGTATTTTTAACTACTAAATTAGTGACTAAGGAGTTAATAAAGAAGAAAACAAATATCAGATGCTTTGGTGTATCGGGAAGGATGGTGGGCTGCTACGTACGTATATATAGATAGTTTAGTCAAAAGAGGTTGAAGGCGGTGGATGACAAAACCATCTCCATATATGATCAATACGTTCACGTTCATAAGTCCAGTATAAGATCCAATATTGCCCATCCATTAGAATATGTATCATTATCCAGAAAAAAACAATCAACTTTTCGTAGTTTGTTGCAAATCTTATGAAGGCTGTCAATGTCGGCTTCTTGGGTATTTTAAATTTGCATCTAAATATGAAATATCTTATAAGCATGAAGGTGAAATTGGCGGCATTTCTGGAGGGAGTAAAACCAAATATTGCTATTTGTTCAGTGATCTTAAAACTCAGCTTTTCTGAAACTTCACTCCAGAAAGAATTTGTAACGTTGCATCTCCAAAATAAATGTGTTATTACTGTTATAGTTTCATTCTCGCTGTCACAAAATAACAGAGTTTGGGGGTAGAAAATTTTGATACTAATGAATTTCTACCTAATATTTTGTGTATTATGTTAAATTGAAACCATATGAGTTTTACCTCAATTTTGCCACAATTGAATGGTGCAGACGCCACCTTATTCCAATTGATGTCACTGTAAGCAAACTCAGGCCATTAATTTTGTTCGCGAGATAGCCCAAACTAGTGGTAGGTTTGGTACTGTGTCGTAAAAACTGGTGACCCTTATTGTTCATAATTATCCTGAATTCTTCAGGCATTGTCGGTCTATTTGTTTTGACTATCATTCGTCTTGAGATGTCCAAAGTAGAAAAGTAAGCTTGTATACGTTTTTTTATTCCAATATAATAAATATAATCTGGATTAAAAGAGAATCTTTTACTAAAATTCGCAAAACTTAAAATATTCCCATTTTGGTCAAAAAAATCCAAGAATGTTTGAACCCCCTGTTCTTCCCACGTTTTGATATATATAGTGCAATGGTCTATGGTTATTGATTTATGATACCAGATCGATTTACATAGAACATCTTCTTTACCAAAAGCTGTAGCTACTTTAGCAGTAAAGGCCATCCAGGCTATAATAACTTCTGACCAAAAAGTATATTTTGATATTTCCCTGACTACTCTACTAGAGATGAAGTCTTCATTACAAAACTTGAGATATTTGTTATTTGTGTGATGTGACTAAAAAGCGTGCCGAGAATGAATTCGCGAGCATAATCCTTCTTACCCAAGAAACCTTCATTGATGTTATGTGTGTTTGAATGTCAACCATTTTCAGTCCCCCTCCGAGTAGTCTATTGTTATTTGTTGTCTCTTAATTTTGTCGGGTTTTCCATCCCATATATATTTGCACAGAAAAGAGTTCAATTTTTTAATATAATTTTTACTGGGGTTATATATTGACAACAGAAAATGATTCAATTGTGGTATAATAAAGGTCTTTATGACAGTTATTTTTCCGATCGGCGTCAATATGCGTCTTTTCCACTTTGCAACTAGGTCTTCTATACGCTTATATACTGTCGCATAGTTTTTATGAAAAATATCGTTTGACGCTAAATCAAAATGGACAATGCATATACTTTTATATAATTTTCCAGTTTTATCGAGTAATAATTTAAGTCTTGGGTGTAATTAATATATATATAGCAAAGAGCCGGTGGAATTAAGCAGGTTCTGAGGTTACCCGGGTAAAACATTGTCTATTAATAAAACGAGTGAATACTGGAATCCTGCTCTCTAAATAACACTCCACTCCAAGACATGAAAGGGTCTTATCATTCGAATTAAATCATGTCGCCGACCACAGACACGTATTATATTTCAAAATGTACGGATGGATATGTAGAATATGAAAAATGGACTAGCCTGAAACGAAATTATATGCAAGCTTAGAATTGGGGGGGGGGGGGGACTTCTTTTTGGAATTTATTATCAGTGAAAACTGGAATTCGTCGCTCTGAATTGCATTTCACATTGTTTCTGCTTAGGAACTCACATACACGACATATTATGTTATAGAAGTTTTGTTGCGGAATTAATGGTTTGTGGTTTATTTTGGGGTAAACCTCACTTTTTTGTGAAAAATGAGAGAATTTTGGAATCCAAGTTATATATTTATAATTAATGCATATATTTATCGAGTTATAAATTAAGTTTTTGAGGTAATTAACCCTTTACCCAACAGAAGGGCCCTGTGCCAATGCATTCTCTTATATATGCGAGTCGACCATAGGTCGCCTCGCATATATAAGAGAATGCATTGGCTTAACACATTAAAAATTATAAAATTGTTAAAGAATGTAAGAAAAAATGGTAAAAAGTGTTAAAAAACGATTTTTTTTAGGCCAATGCATTCTCTTATATATGCGAGGCGACCTATGGTCGACTCGCATATATAAGAGAATGCATTGGCACATGGCATAACTGTAACTATAACAATGTGGTCAAGGAACCGGTTCCAATGATATCCATATTTGTATGGTTCTATTGAGACAGACCGAAGATATTTTAGGCTGTTGAAGCTTTATTTGGCCGGTTTTGGCCGGTTTGTTGGGTAAAGGGTTAAATGGGGATGTCTTGGACATAAACTGAATGTTGAAAGGCATTTGAGTAAATAAATGGTTGTTCTAAGCAGGATCCATGCATGGACAGGGTGTATTTAAAAAGTATTTCACAAGTCACGGTTGTAATGTAACATGTTTTCAGGAGATGCTGGGTTAAACCAACCAAATTAAAGATCTGTTTGGTCAGGAAGAGATACACTATACATGTAAATAGGAAATTCACTACATATGCATATGTCGAGAAATCATAAGGTATCACTACTCTATCGAGTCGCCACAGGGGGGAGTCAATGGCCAAATACGAAACATGTATAGACACTATTTTTGTGTACATGAATGAGTACTGGATCATGCTTATTATATGCCAGGTTATATAGATATAGGCTTATTTGCTTGGTTCTTTGATTGTCTACACTGTTGCAGACTGTTTTCTCCTTTCTTGGTGACTTCACCTGTTGAGTCATCTAGACATATTGTGTCTGGTTGTCGAAATCCAACATTCCATTCTGGTTGTGCTATACATCCGGCATATCAAGTATGTGAGCCTGTTGTGAACAAACTAAACAGACAACCTATATTTTTTGTGGCTGCATTATTGTCAAAGGACGTGTATGTTCAATGTTGCTTCATTTCATGAATTTCAGTTGAAATCCACAAACCCATATATTACAATTGAGGGTCAAATTTAGGCAAGATTCAACTTAAGTAATGGTGGAAGAAGCTGTTTTTCCTCCAAATGGTGATAATATGATAATTATCAGGTTGCATCCAGTTGCTGTTTCGGTAAAACAGGCCAAAACTTATTTTTATGAAATAAATGAACCAATGTGAAAACATAAGCATTAAGTGAAGTTTTGCTATATATTAGGCAAACAACCTGCCTGCCGAAACTCAAATACATGAACACATCTAGGTGTAGGTTATATAACCTTGATAACTGTGTAAATATTCTTGCCAAATCATATACAAATCATATACAAACTATACACACCTCTTCCACTAACCTCACAACAATGCAAATCGTGCTAGCAAATTACGTTTACGTTTGCTCATATATTATAGCTATAATTTAAGTGTTCTATGTAATAAATACCACATATAATGCACTGCGGTTTGGTCGTAAATGGTTATCAGATGGAAAACAATATTTTTATTGAAGGTCACAATTGTTGCATGTAAATCAGTGACGTGCAGAGTTATGGTCATGCAACCATTATCGAAACATGAGATACATTAAAATAAAGCAATAATGAAACTGAGATAACCAGACCAAAATATGTGCGAGCCTTGATTTTTGGGGAAATAACTTTTTAGCTCACCTGAGACGAAGTCTCCGGTAGAGCTATAGTCATCACTCCTCGTCCGTCGTCCGTCCATCCGTCCGTCCATCCACAATTCCTTAAACATCTTTTCCGGAACAATAAGACCGAATGGGTTCATATTTGGTATGGATGTTCCCTCGGTGACTCGCATTCATATTTGTTCAAATGGGGTCACTGAGTCAAATAGTTGTGAAGCCAGGGCCATAACTCTTTCCCTCCATAGTAATTCTTAAAACGACTTCTCCTCAATAACTACCAGAGCTATTTATCTTCTTATAAATTCTAGGCACAGTGTGTGCGGTTGTTCCACTATGTGTCACGTACGATTCATATTGGATCACACCGAAGATTCATATGGCGTGTGGTGACTATTGGTTGAGAGTTGTAACATGTATGGTGTGCTCAAATTGTTGACGCACGCACAAACGGACGGTTGAGTCAAATTGGCGATACATTGACGGATAGATATGTTTTTTAAGGTAACTGATATCCTCTTTGGTATCCCATGCAACAGCGATAACCTGAATGTGCGTTATTTTGAGACAGTCCAATCATCCTACTTATCTGCAGGCCGTATCACAATTTTGTTTTCATATTTCTCATAACATTCACACCGTTTCCGTCAGAAACTGGGTTCAAAGCCAAAGCTATAAAGCCACACAATCCTGCAAAAAGATATATCACTCTGTCTGGAGGACGGTGCTCCTTGTGTGTCAACGGACATCGATGAAACTTGGGGCACCGTTCTCCAAAGGAACATAACACCACCTTAATTTGCCTGGTCCCGTAAAATAGCCATATTCATATTCACACTAGCAGCTGTTTTCCATAGAGAGAGATATTGTTTTTTCCTCCCCGTAATGGAGACGTGGTTACAACATATATACAATTACATAACAAAAAGACAATAAGATTAACATGGCGTTACATATATGTTCTCAGAACAGATACTATTGCAGTTTATCGTTGCGTTATGCACATGCACGATGGTTCCACGTTGCCTAAATGCATATGAATGACAAACAGTGTATACATCCAAATGGGGGCAGACCACCGCAGGAGTGCCCCAGGGATCTGTATTGGGCCCCATTCTCTTTCTCGTATTTATAAATGACATTGTTGCAAATATTACATGTAACATTCGCCTCTTTGCCGACGACACGTCCATTGCTTTTACTACCAATGACCCTCACACTGGAGCGATAGTGCTACAACATGATATCGACAAACTCCAAGCTTGGGCTTCTAAATGGCATATTAAATTCAATGAACTCAAGACAGAATCACTAACATGCTCCCGAAAACGTACCCCACTAAACCACCCAACCCTGTACATGAACCAACAGCCCATCAATGAAGTAAAAGTACATAAACACCTTGGCATTATATTGAGTAATGATGGAAGCTGGGGGCCTCATATTGAAGAAATGACTAAGACCGCATGGAAACGCATCTCTCTACTGAGAAAATACCGATTCTATCTTGACCGTACAGCACTCGAAAAAATGCTACCTCACACTAGTTCGATAAATCTTCGAATACTCCTGTATTGTATGGGACGGCTGCTCCCAGCAATACTCTGATAAAATTGAAAATGTACAATACGAAGCAGCCCGAATTGTGACGGGTGCCACCAGATATGTCGGTAATTCTACACTTCTATTAGAAACTGGTTGGGAAACCTTGAAATCACGTCGTGAAAAACACAAATAAAAATGTTTTATAAAATGGTAAATGGCCATTCACCGATTTATCTTAGAACACTAGTACCCCCGACTCACGGACAAATATCTAGGCGTGAAACTAGACAAAGCAATCACTTCATAATCCCTGGTTTTGACTATGAATATCACAGAAGATCATTTCTCCCATCAACGACGTCCCTATGGAATAATCTCGACAAAAATATTAACATGGATTCCCTTTCAGCAGTCAAGAGGTCTCTCGACTTGAATATGAAGAAGACCCACAGATGGTTTTACTATGCATATACCCGCGAAGCCCAAATACTGAACGCCCGACTAAGATTACATTGTAGCCACCTAAATTACCATACTTATTGTCCCCCGAAAAAATTATTTTTGGGGGACTATAGAAACGGGGTCCGTCCGTTCGTCTGTCCGTCCGTCCGTCCGTCCGTCCGTCACACTTTGGAGTACCTTCATGGTGTAACCATCTCCTCCTACAGATTTCTTCCCAGAGATTTGAAACTTCAGAATATTGTTGCCCATATATTGAAGATGTGCAACATGTATATAGATGACGGAAAAATTATCTTTTGACGGAGTTATTAACCCTTTTTGACTTAGAAAATTTCAACATTTTTTTTTAATTTCTTCAACAAAGCGGCATCGACTTGCCACTTTTTCGGGGGACACTGTGGTCTGCTGACCTTTTATTCTATCTTTGTCTCCGATCATCCCAGGTGTGTCTGTGGTGAAATTGAGGACACAGAACACTATTTACTTGAATGTGTTAGATACGCTCCCAACGTCGCTCACTCTTATCATCAATTTCTAATCGGTGTATTGTTACATCCGATACACTCTTGTGTGGATCCACTAAAATTTCATTGGAAGACAACTTAACAATTTTCACAGAAGTCCAAAAATTTATCATTCGTACCAAACGTTTTAATGATGGCACCAAACAATTCTCCGCTGAGTCACACACTTATTGATATTAAACGCACTAATGTTAGTCAGCTATAAGATACGATAATGGATTACAAATTTGACACTGTTGCGTTATCACGGTATGTTATACGGTTTAGAAGAATAAACAATTCAAGCGAGTCCCCTTATGATGTGACGTTGGATCAGAAGCAAGGTCAGATTCCCAACCAGTGCATAATCTGACACAACAGATTATCCACACTCGTCAAAATCCCCTATACTGCCAACAAGATATATCATCATTTCACTCCTCACCCCCCTTATCATATCCGACATCCACCTTAACCCCCTAAACTATTCTCACATAACCAAAATATTTCCATATAAAACTACTTTATATTCATCTGAAAACCACCATACCCTTCCAACATACTCCCACCCAAATCATTCCATATGAAACTACCTTATCTTGAAACACCTATCGAACCGGCCCACCCTGTGAGTAGACAAGTATACGCGATAAAACGTCAACAATTTTAAACCTGAAGCCCCCATTTACTTGAAACAACTTGAAGTGTTTTTAAATCACTCTCACAGGATGGACCTTGTCACAAGCCAATCGGAAACGACTCCCAAAAGCTTAAAGCTTTTTGTCGAATCCCTTTCATATCACCACTGTTCATATTTGTCTTGTTTTAGTAATATATATAATGACTAATATGGAATAAATACTGTTTACACCAAACAGTCTACAAAAATATCTGATATTATCGTTTCATCATGCTTTCGGATAAAGAAGATATTGCTCTACTATATGCATACATGTATAAATAACCACATTACTGTAATATGTATATACATGTATATATAACACGTATGACGGTTGCAATTTCACATTAAATATGTTTTCACATTATAAATTGTGACATGTTCATCAAGTTCAATGTCTCTGAGAATATATAATAAGACTTCGCAGTATGTTGGCATTACATATGTTATACAGATCAATGATGTTATCACTTCATTGTGATATTGATATACTATGATATATATACAGTACTACTATATAATTCTACGTTTAATCTAGTGTTTCCCTATCAATAAAGATCATCATTGTACACATGTATATGGATTTATATGCGAGTAGTCACTTGCAAATAATCATATATAGCATAATAAACTTATGAACTAAAAACTCTGATTAAGTTATTTTCGTTTGGAATGTTATATAGAGGGATCAAGTCCACCCAACGATTGGCATCCGAATGCATACATTATAAATTCGTGGCAAGACAATTGATCCATTGATACGAATATGGGGATGCCATGAACATTAATGATTCGATACTAGAAGCAGTTCTTCAGTTGAACGATATGTGGTGAGAAACAATGAAGAAACATGTGTTCAACCTGATTATGCTATAAATGGCCACAGTGTTTGCAGGTAGTATTATTGTCATATGTCGTGCGGTTGAGGATGTTAGCCATTTGTTCCGCTTTCTGTAGATAACTCGGATTGTTCCAACAAAGCTTCCATCCTCTCCATGTAGACATATGACAATGTTTACTCTGCGGAAGAACTCAAGGGAGTCCACTCGTTCAGGCTGATTTGGTCGTGACGTTGCGTGCATGTGACATATCTGTTTGACAGTTGCCTTCCATTGTGACTGAATAGGGAAGAATCCTGTTTCCGCAAATGTGGTGAGATACTCAAATAGGTTGTATTTTACTAGGACAGGAATAATGTCTCCTATGAAGCCAATTGGAGGGAGTTTAAATATTATATGGCCGTGGATATTGAATAAGAAAATGCGGAGAGCGTCACGGTGGTTGCATGGTCAGTTTATTAAAGTGCCCATGAATAACAGTTTTTTCTTTTCAATTTCAAGTCTGGGTAGATTGACTCCGAGCAGGGACAATGCAATTTATGTGCTCGTTCTTGTCGGTAACCCTTGAGTTGTTTTGATGCACATGCGATAAGATGTATATAATAACGTCATAATAAATAGGTTCAGCTGCATTTCACATGAATAGAGTTCATTGCGAAATACAGATTATATGCTCGAGCGTATCATCGTAAATATAAAGTGAACAAAGTATACTGCTAGAAGACGCCAAGACAACAATAGATGGAATACCGGCGTTAGTTTATTTGTGAGATAGTGTGTTTATCGGGATTTCATTTCAAATAATGATCAAAGTGAATGAATATTAGAGCGGGTTCGTTCCGTACGTCTGAAGGCTTTTAGCTAGTGAGCTATAGCATCGCTGGTATTCGGTGACTGGCTTCAATGTCATATACACGGGCACTTAAATGCCAAAATGCCCAAATTCTAATCTTCATAGTTTTTGGGACATTCCTAAGATCATAATAGTAATATGTGGAAAACTACTTCAGATATACTAATCTATATCTATATTTTCGAATGTCAGTCTGTCCCAATAGAAATTTACATTGAACATCCTTTAACAGTCAAAGGAGAGTAATCAGTTCTATACAAACGGTTGTCAATGAGGACACTGAATAAAATGTGAATCAAAAGACTAGGCGTATATATGCAATGAATGGGTAAAAACTGATTAGTACGTGCATATATGATATCGTTGCCATGGACACATGTTTTTTTCTGTCTGACACATGACCCATAGCCGGGACTCATCAATAGTCCGAATATAATCAGGAGCAAAGTCATTGATTGGTGTTTTGTCTATGCAAATTTTATGTTTGAAATAAAAAAAAATGTGCACACATTCCACCACAATTGGTATACAGGCTATACATAACTTAAAGTGTTTAAGAGGTGCAATTTTCGCTCAAATGGCTGCCATTTAATCCGCAATTTTGAATTTACCCATAATATATAAGATGTTGTTGTCAACGGGTATACAGTCTGATACATGTCCGAACAACATAGCTACAAACAGAGCAGTGTTCCTCGCAATTACTGGTCACCCGCAATTTACAATGACAATTTTCCAGCTTGGCATGATATCCAAAATTACTAGTCATGTGTTTCAGATGTGTGCCAAATGTTGCACTTTTGCCATAACATGCACGAATTTTCATCTATCCGCCCACTAATAACATCCCATGTGCCCATTTGCGTATACAAGTTATGAAATAAAACATTTTGGTGAGCACACGTCCGCTTAAGATGTGACTTTTGTGGCGTTGACTACGAATAAGAAAAAAGGTCCGAATTGTGGAAATAGTTAATTTCATCATGACTATGACCTGTGTGTTCTCAAAGGTGGAACATATACCAGCTATCAAAAGTTTCTTTTGAAGTTTGTTCAAGTTATCATTTAGGCATCACCAATATGATGATTCTTAAGAGGAACAAAGACGCATAACTCCATCGAAATCGTGTCACGCGAGGATGATAGCATTGACGAATGAACGGAGATAATTATTCATAAACGTTTTTTTTAAGAAGCACCCCAAAACCTCTCCCAAACCACGCACACAATAGGAGAGTTTGACTTATGACAAGTTGTGCCCATATCAATGTAATGTACTACATGCATGTGAATGAGGGATAGCCACGGTCAATCAAAATTCTGAACGATCGTCCAACGATATATCCATCGTAGAGAAGAATAGAATATAGCCATGCGTAATGAGTAGAGATCAACCTTGGTACAACGCAATGGGCTAATTGGTCAGATGACTGATTGTGTGAGAACCCAACGGGCGACATGGTTAGCAATGGCATAGTACTTATATGACGACCAATTGTCACAAAACTCCACCACAATAAGACGCCACACCTACTATTCCATCGCTACTGTTGTACGTGTGTCAGCAGCCAATGGTTGTTCCAGGAATCAAATTTTACTTTTCTAAAAAAGCTACCGATGCAATAAAGCTACATTAATATGTGGCCTAGCGGTCTTTTATTTTTTCCCGACATTCCGTCGGGGGACTATAGTAATGACCCTCGTCGGTGCGTCCGTGTGTGCGTGGGAACGTATGTCCGTGCGTCCGTCCGGAACTTTGTCCAAGCCTGTATTCTGTCATTTTAAACTTGGCACATATATCAACCTGTATGGGAACCGGCACACCTGCGATTTTGAGTTCGGTCGGACTCAGTTTGGCGCAGTTATTTTTCGACATAGAATCGTACATCCTGGGACGCATCTTTTGTCCGAACCTGTATTTCGTCATTTTCCAGTCATTTTTTAAAAACTTGGCACAGATGTCAACCAGAATGGGAAACTGCGCACCTGCGATGTTCAGTTCAGCCGGAGTCCTTTTGGCAGAGTTATTGCCATATTCGACATAGAACTGTTTTATGTTTTTGTGTTAGAGTTATTAACCCTTTCTCGACAAATTGAAGATGTGCAAAATATTTAGTGAATATGCACTTTGTATCATATTGGGAATAACTCCACAAAAAAAGTCGGACAGAGTCATAATCGCAGGGTCACAGGATCCCATTGTACTAAAGATATATGCCAAGTTTCAAAAACATTGACCTAAAAATATAGGAATAAAAGCTCGGACAAAATTATGCATGTTGCAAAAAAAATTCTAAGTCGAAAAAAGGGGATAACTCCACCAAAAAAGTCGCACAGACGTCATAAATTGCAGGTGCACAGGTTCCCATGGTACTAAAAATCTGCTCCAAGTTTTAAAAATAATTGACCTAAAAACTCAGGACAAATTTGTGTACACGGACGACGGATGGGCGGACAAGCTGATCCCAGTATACCCCCACAACTGTGTTGCGGGGTATAAGAAAACCTTCTGTCGAGTTCTGGGCTATTCAGATACCCGGATTCCAGTTTTCACTCATTTATTATTAAAAACGTATTGCCGTGATAACAGCACAACCTGCATATATATGTCCACCAGCACATTATTATATTTATTAATTATATCAAAGACTATAATTTGATAAAATTTGGAATTGCTATAATAATAAATGTCTGCATTAATGTTTACTATCTTGTTGTGATGATTCCACAATTCTCTCATGTTTCACACAAAACAACATTGTTTTCACCCGAAAATCGAATCCCCGAAAATTGACGGAACCGATAATTACTTTATGGTAGGTGAACATGATCACATTCTGTTATTTAGTTAAATTCCTAACCAGAAATAGAGGAAAATTTTATTTAGCCCAAAACAATAAACAATCGTACATCATTTCATTTGAAGGGAACATCCGCATGTTATGGACTCTATCAATACTAGTATCTTGATATATTATTCGTATTGTTACTTTTCCACTGTTCCACATAATTCAATTCGACTAATGGCCTATTCCATAGTACCAGTTAGTATATAGACATAAATAAGGGAGGGTGTGTTGTTCCGATAGCTGGATTCCAGTTTCACAGTTTATACATTCAAGTGCACGGCTTTTACTAAACATTTAGCGCTAGCCTCATTAAATGAGGTCAGGTTTGCATATTTGTCATAAATAACCACAATCAAATATGCTCAATACACTCAAATAGTGGAGATGAAACATCAGGTACCACACAAGGATTCCTCGTAATTGACATCACGCATTCTGTGAGCTCTGGGTAAGCTTTCTCAACATCCAAAAATGTGCACCTACCATTATCCAAAAAAAAAGAAGTTGAGTCGCATTCTGATATCGCATGGAATATTGGAAACAAAGTTGAATTTTCTGAGCCCATTCAATTGTACTGATCAACTATGTCGTATGTATTATGGGATTTAGACTTGCCGAAATACACAAAAAGTTTCAAATAATTGTATTCAAGTAGCATAGCATGCATATCTCCCAAAAAGAATCACGATAATATTCGTGCATGCGAACAATAATCAATTAATAATCAGTATGTAATATATGAAATATATGTCCGACTAATCTGTCAGCTTCTTCATGTGTACAACCGATGAGAATAGATTCCACATTAGGAGCATTACAAACCGTGTTATCCTCAGTTACGAATATGGTTTTCCCTGTTGGAATATCCACTTTCAAGAGACATTCATTGATCAATGCAAACATTTATTGCTTATTGGTGGTGTTTCTTAGAAAGGCATTCCAATTCGGTGGATTTCTTGTGGTAATTAAGCTCGAATTCCCCAACCATATTTCTTTCGCGTTCCTGTTTTGATACTGCCCTCTATATATATACCTCTCCCATACCAAGTCAATTCTTCTACAATCTGCGAGCTGCATCATAACTTATGGCATAAATGTTGTGCTGACATACATTGAGAAGGTATATGGCCGACTTTAGGTGGCAGTAAGTGTGACAAAACACCCCGTCGAACACCTTACACTCGACCATTCGATTTGGCTATGCAGTGTCTATGTAGTTTGAATCGGATGGGATCTTCATGCAGCTCAGCAAGTCACATTTATTACCGCTCCTCATTTCGCCCACTTTCGATGTAGATGTGGGAACAGCTGGTTTTCGTGCGAGAAGAACACGGATGGGTCACCCCGCCGAATTTGGTTCGAAATATACAGTTTGCCGAAAGATTAATATCATTTTTCAAAACCTTGACGACTCCCGATTTCGATAACTTCTTCGGTTTTGGTGATTTCAAGAGGGCCAAATTGTTTTTCTTAATTGGATCCTGTATGACTCTTTGCATGTCTATCAGAACATCCTGATTAAATTTCTCGAGCTGTTCTTTCCCCAATATTTTAGACTATAGCATCTGCACAATCGAGAGTCAATCAGAACAAGTTATTTACCATCTTCGCGGAGTGATTCCAGAAATCATGAACAGATTCAGTAAACGAGTCGACTTGCTCTGTGAAGATGCGCCTTAATTCCTCGTGATATTTTGATGGTGCACTGTCGGACAATGACCTCTTGTCTCGTAAATGCACGGACAACCAACTACTATAATTATAATGGTCGAGTTCGACAGGTTGGCCCACATGTGTTCTTCTCACTCGAAAACCAGCAGTTCCCCCATCTATATCGAAAGTGGAAGAAATCAGGAGCGGTAATACATGTGACTTTATACTAAGCTGCGTGAAGATTCCACCCTATTCAAATTACAATGCAGAGTCAAACCCAAAGATCGAGTGTAAGGCGAAACACTTACTGTAACCTAACCTGGTATGGGACATGTATATTGAGGGCAGTTTCAAAACAGGAACGCGAGAGAAACGCGGTTGTGGCATATTGATCAATGGATGTCTTTTGAAAGTGAAAATCCCAGCAGGGAAAACCATTTTCGTAACGGAGGATGATAACATAGTTTGCAATGCTACTAATGTTAAACCTATTCTCATGGATGTACACATGAAGAAGCTGACAGTAGATTAGTCGGAAATATATTTCATATACTACAAACTGATTATTCATCGATTTATAATTTATTATTCACACTGTTATGTATCGCGATTCTGTTGGAACATCTGCATGCTATGCTACTTCAATGCAAATATTTGAAACTGTTTGTGTCTTTCGGCAAGTCTAAATCCCATGTTACATACAACACGGTTGATATGTACAATATGGGCTCAGAAAATTCAACTGTGCTTCCAATATTCCATGCGATATCAGGATGCTACTCAACTTCCTTTTTCTTTGATAAGGGTAAGTGATCATTTTGGTATGCTTGGAAAGCTTATCCAGAGCTCACAGAATGCTTGATGTAAATTACGACGAATCCGTTAGTGGTACTTGATATTTAAATATTTATTTGAGTGTATTGGGCGTTTCGCTGTGATTGTTTATGACAAATCGGCGAACATGACCACAGTTAGTAAAGCTAGACGCGAAATGTCCAGCAAAGGCCGTGCATGTAACAAGGAAACAATATTATTTCTTATTCCGACCTCAAATATACTTACGAGTATAATACACATAAAGACTGAATTTATGTATTGGTAATTTGAATACGAAGCCCGATGATGGAGATATATTGCAGAATACCTTCCAGATGTTCCTGTTTTGAGAACCCAATTGAGTTTGACGTTGATGGGTTCTGTCATTGAGTGTTTCCTAATTTCGTGGTAAATCCACTACATGTACTAAATTGCTGTTTATTTGTAAAAAATCTCTCGACATTCAAATTGTTATTCAATTGACCCAACCATATAGTAGTGTCGCAAATAGATTTGAAAACATCAGGGCCATTCATGGTTGGTTTCTAAGCATTTTACAGAATGAAACCCTGTCTGAGAATTATTTCGTAGCCTACCTCACATTCCAACCAGAACGAATAATAGTACTTCACCTTTAATGGCAAGGACCCTTCCACAGAGGTTATTCATTCGAATAAGAAACACATTGTTGATACCTTCTCTTATATTATCTCGAAAATTGTAAAGATTTGGAAAAAAAATAAGGAGAAAACCCAAAATGTTCATGTTTGGTCGCCATTTTTGCATCCATCTTCAATAATTGTGGCCATATTTCAACTAAATGTCGAGGTTGTTATTCTATAAACACCATTCCGAGATCATGGGGTGACATTCCTTATGTCTACCATATCAAAAAACTATTAGGGTATACCACCATCAAACCGGCGGCCATCGTGGACGCCATCTTGAATTTTCGGCTCTACGTCGGTCAAAAAGTTGGTTCTTGAGAAAAATGCTGTCCTACAAGATATTAAAAAATGGCACTTTTATCCGACTTGTATCCATCCGAGCATTTTTTTGTCGCTAACTACCTACACAAAATATAATGAGTTTCCCAAATTATTGTCAGATTTGCGTGACATTTTATTTTGTCTACTTATATACCGTAGTGTTATATCTCCTATTACATTGGTATGTGAATGACACGTTCCACAGTGACAACTGATTCGCCGCATTTTTTTATATGATACAAGTTTCGCGCATTAACTCGGTTATATTATTAGATTAGTTTAAGGGTCAGATGCACGTTTGCCCAAAATATGGCTCAACTCATTGAAAACATCACTGTTGTATGAGCCAAAAACAACAAAGGAAAAAAGTAAAATGCATAGCAACCAAATTTCATGTAGCTCAGTTTTATACATAGAATGTGTTGCTGAATTATTATAGTATGCTGGACCTGTGGTTTCCTTTAAAAAGCACTTTGGTTTGACAAATGTGGGGAATATTTGGGAAAAATAGCATGTCTTTAGGTACAGAGAACTTTTAAATAACTAAAAATATTGGACCAAAGAATGGACCATGGTATGCTATGGTATCTGGTTTACATGAGAGGAGCCATACTTTGTTCATAAAATGAGCTGCTTCGCCATCAGAGACGGATTCCAAGATGACGACAATCTGCTCTATCAATGGCCACCATTGCAAAACGTAAGTCAAAATTTATTCTGTTCGTTTGCGGACTAAAAAGGCAAATATCACAATATGCGTATCCGACAAGCGCCCGATCTCCAAGGGGTTATCTGTATAACTATCAGGAGAAGTCGTATTGACAATGCTGACTTCCAATCTAGCTACTTTTATTGAAGTAAAAGAAGAAAACATTTGATGGAAATTTTAAGTAAAAAATTAAATTTCGCCCATCTATCGAAAATAAGCTTGATATCATTGCGACAATATTAAAACGATATATATATATATGAGCCATTACCTATAGGTATATGAACATTTTTCACAATCACTACATTAAAGGTCCAATATATTTTATATATGCGTAAAAATATGATATATATATAGCCATTACCTATAGGTATATGAACATTTTTCACAATCACTACATTAAAGGTCCAATATATTTTATATATGCGTAAAAATATGATCTAGATGGCGTTACCATTTCTGACTATGGTTTTCTTGACTTACTTGTCAATATGCATACGAGGATATTTGTCGGAACCCATCCCAAACCAGACAACAGAATTATGGAGCACGTGTCATGAATATCTGCTCAGGAGTCCGTTTACGCCCCTGGATAGCATGCGTTCCACCAGCTCAAAACCTGGCAATTTTTGAAGATCTGACGGGGAACTTTATAAATCTAACATTGAAACAATATCCCACAGGTATCATATTTATTAGTCAATGCATGTTCCTTAACAATATCCCGCAGGTATTACTTTTATTAGTCAATGCATGTTCCTTAATAATGTATTTCACTGCAGGCGAAGGTCCCAGTTCGAGATTGCACAATTTAAGCAACTTTAGTGAGCCAATTTTATGATAAAACAAATTTCATTATTGAAAGCGACGCAGAGTGAAATCAGCTCACATAAGTTGCGTACATCGTACATCTCGAAATTGGACCTTCACATAATATGAAATACAATATTAAGAGAACATATATCAACTAAGAAGACATGTGCCCGGAACAAACATATACCCCACCCCAGTAATACATATTATATTGAGTCGATTGATATACTTTTAACACTATAGATTGCATGAATTTATATTGGAGCAACTTCAATGGGTAATGTCCTCGGGAACCAATATATTAAAACCAACGTCGATCAGCTTGATAATTGGGCGCGAACCGTTTGCATGTTACAGCAGTGATTGAATGACAGGAATATAATTTATTTGATATTGAATTCCTCAGAATGAACTGACTGATGATAGGCACAATAAGTGATGTTGTGTATAGAATTAATCCCGCCAATGTGAAGGTTTGGTTTATATCCAATATGTCAAGGTGTTTGTACTCACTTCTGTTTCTCTCTGGTCTCTACCTTCATTTTTTTGTCGGCAATATCTGGGATTACATACAACAGGTTCGATTTTTGAGACTGACTTTTTGTACAATCTGACTGTGTGTACATTTCCATCCGCCTCCCCCAATCACACCCACCCACCCTGAGTTTAGCATTTCTTATGAGTTTTGCAAAGTTTGTGTCTTTATGGTGAAATTTTTAGACAAAGCCCGTTATTTCTTAAAAGTAATATTTAACGAAATAAGGGGCAACTTAGAGTTATCTCTCATTTTTAAAACATAAACATTGGGCGCTGTCGTATCTAATCCCATACAACGCCGCAAATTCTATGTAAGTCTCGCATTGGCTTCTCTCAGGATATCTCATCTCCCCTGTCTATTCTGAATACCTTATTGTCATTTGGTCAGTTTTATATTGATCCCATTGTTTACTTTAGTGTATGCATTGCTTTCATGTTGACGTTATTTAACATATCTCGCAAGTGTATGATCGGAATACATGTGGAAGTTTTGTGCTTATTTATTTGTATCGTTTTGCTTGAAAGGTTAATCATTTGTCTTTTGTGTATATATATATGGTTTGTCACAACCGTTTGGCATATGGTGCATTTGTTGTGAGTCGCGCGAATGTGGTCTATCGGCATTGTATGTCCGTTTGTATGTGATGTGCTCGCTTGTGCTACTCAATCATAATAATTTAGACTATCTAGCAGGTTGGGTTTTGTATTAGTCAATGATTCCATTTGTTGTTCTTTCAGCTTGAAGCTCTTCTAATAAAGATACTTTGCAAGATTGGCTGTGACATTATTCTCCCGAAACAAGTAGTACTGGGTGGGGTCAATTTATTTTCTAGCAACATGTGCTAAGAAATATCTTACCTAGATTAATTTTCCAATGTTATAAAGTTCCCAGTCATAACAGTTCTAAATAAAACAGTTCCCAGGTTTTGAATGGGCGGAATGTGATCTCTACATACGGGTGTAGCCAGAGTAGAGGTCCATGGTATTATTTGATGTCCATATATTACTAGTATTGTCAAATCGATGGTACATGTAGCCAAATGACTGGGTGTACTTATGGGCAACTCGACCGACGTGTTCGCCAACAGAATGATACATAATGTTACCATACTGTATATATACACAGGCCACTGGAGAAATATACCAAATATGGCAATATATAATATACGGGAGACAAGGCTCACAACTTATAGGTCACAAGTCCGATTTGGCAAAAACACACCGTCCATCATATTCTTCATATATTCTCAAAATAGATTACTTCAGTCACAATATTATTGGTTATGAAATTTCCTTTCTTTGATTTATGACTCGGCAGAATCAAAACGAAGGTAAGTCGAGATATCGTGTTAAAAGATTGCGAAATCTGCTGACAAAAATTGGTTGTGTCCGATAAGAGTCATAATACACAGTAATGGCCCACATATACTGTTAAAACAGTGCGTATACTTTCCATATCCACACAGTATTTTAATGGCTTTTCGATGCAAGGTGCAAATTGCACGTGTCCAACGCATGCCGATGACATGGCACTTTTCTCTTTAACTGCATATGGACTTCAGTCTCTTGTGGATATATGTGTCGAATACCGCTTGAAATGGCGTTATGGGTACAACCCAAATAAAAACCATATCATTGTTTTCAACGAAAGTGCTAACACAGCACTTAAACGTCATAAGAACTGGCACATGTCTTCCCATGGCCTAACAGAAACCGACAGTCTTAATCATTTAGGTATTCCGCTTGAGAAATATAATTTTCGCTCAAAACTTGTTGACAATATTTGTACAAAAACGAAGAACGCTTTCTTCTCTTTGGCTAATGCTGGTCTGCATGCAGGCGGTATTACCCCAGCGAGCTCTGTCAAGATTTACAAGTCCGTAGTCTTACCGCGAGGCTTATACGGTAGTGAATTTATGTGTGGTCTCGCTCAATCGGACACTGTTTAACTAGAGAAAACACATCGTATGTGCCTCAAACTTATACAAGGCCTCAAAACTAGGACTAGCACAGACATGGTCTTGGGCCTGCTTGGTATTCCTCCTTTAATCACATTCATTAATTGTAGAAAAGTGTCCTTGTTTTCGTCATTTTGTTTACTCGAGTCTAAAAAAAACTGTTAAAGATGTATTTATTATCAGATTACTGAGCTTTTCATATGAATTCAACACTGCATCGAAGAATGTGTTTTTTTCAGGACCTATCCAATATTCTTGATAACTGGAGTTTGTCCTCCTATATGTCTCAATACATATCAACAGCTCTGTTTACAGAGCAAACAGTTTGGAAAACCCTATCGAAACAGGGCAGTCATGTTTGGAAATCTGAATGGTCTCACAGGGTACGCACGGAACCCGCCTTTGATAGATTTCGTTTGGTTCACAGCAGTCCAGAATTATCGTTTTTATGGACAGACTGCCAAAAGTACCCAGATGAGAAGGGGTCATTTTTCATCGCGACACAGCTACTGTGTTACCGAAATTTTGCTGGCGAAACTCAGTGCCTGTTATGTGCGCGAAGTTATATAGACCTACCGCAACACATTGTAGCGGTTTGTCCGGAACTTGCAGCGTCGCGTAATAATTTCTGGTATCACTTTATAGATATGTTGCCTTTAGGGGCATTTCAACTTGTGGAATCTTTTGATCAACAGAGACTTATTGCCCTCTTTCTAGGCTATTTGCCTATTGAACTTTTGGACATTGCATGCATTCCACCTCAAACCATATTGAGATACTTCTTGAAGGCGACTAGGGCGCTGTGGTGCGAATGGAACGTCACTTATATACATTTAAAACCCACCAGCGTGTTATCCCTTTGTCCTGACACGGCTCTTATCTGGCAGAAAGCTCAAGCGTTTTGATCGCATGAGCATTATTTTAACGCCAACAGTCATTCTTTTTTAAGAATGCCCGTGGGCATTATTTTTTAAGAATGCCCGTGGGCATTATTTTTTACGAATACTCGAGGGATTAAATCGACTGAGGGACGTCATAGAGTGGCTCCTCCCCCAATCATGTATGTTGAGTCAAGAGCCTATCGGCAAGCTTAAAGGTACTTAATCCGATCGGGCCCTCATAAGTTACTATTTCTTTGGCTTCGGGGATAAAATGGTTGATTCGAGACGAGTAAGCCTACCTATCAACGCTCATAGTGATCAGATTGTTTTTTGAAGTTTTGTTATTTCAATTGTTTCTGGCCCAGAAACACGCCGTCAATGGTAATTTGGGGGTACTTGATCGGATTGAATACCTCTAATTTGTCTGAGCTAATTAAAACTGACATATATTTAGCGATTTTGATTTTATATTGCCAAAAAATAAAATAAAATTTCTTCAAACTTTGATACAAAAACACCAACAGCTATTTGGACTTACTATTTAGAAAAGTCCACAGGCAGGCTAAAACACACATATATAACATCTAAATACGTCCCTAAGTCGGTCAAATAAACACAAAACAGTTTAACACAGATTTTAACTATATATACCTGTTCCGTAATAACATTGTATTTTATAGCAGGTAAAGGTCCCAACTCGAGTTTGCATGGTTTGGGGGACTTGAATTAATCGATTGTACTATAATGCGTCGCTTGGAATTTCATTGATGTTGGCTCACAAAGCTACACAAATCTTGCAACCTCGAGCTGGGGATTTATTTTCAAGGAACAGTATTAACACATAAATATATTCCCTGCGTGGTTTGTTCAATCTTCAACCCCGTCAGAAGATAATATAAAAGGTTCACAGGGGTTGAACATATGGAAAATGATATATACAGGGGTATATAGCCAGAGTAAAGATTCATGGTATGATCAAACATGTGGGCCGAACTTGAACATTTTAGGGTGAACATACGTAAGGCGTTCGCATTGGTCTGTAAAATCATTATCACCAAGAGAAAATGTTGAACAATGGATTGGTTTTATTCTTGTGTTGATTGTCGATAAGACATGGATAAAGTGATCATGCCTTTTTGTTTTACTTTTCTTGAAGCACGAGTCGTTTTACAATCGATACAATCTATTTGGTAAATGGTCAACAGAACCGAGATTAAGCAATATTTGGCGATAAAATGACTAGCAATGTTACAGTACTGTTCACATAAGTATGCAAAATGCATGGAAAGTGTCGTTGTTGAACATCAGCGATCCAGTTAAAACGAGGTTTTGGTGTTTGAAAAAAAATTGTGTGCACATTTACTCACTGCGAAAACCCCATGTTTAATGCTGGCATACAACATTCCATTATCAACTGAATTTAAAAAAAAAATAAAAAAAATCGAGGCCTGAGTTTTCATGGAGTTAGACTTTTTTTTATAGATGCTAGGATTTTACAGATTTCAGGCTCATGTCTCAAATTGTTTCATGATTCCTCCCCACAATTGGTACAGTTAATAAATTCCAAACCACGGGGTGGGATCAAATGAAATTACACGACATTGCGAGCTCGGTCTGGTTAAAAGGGGCGGGATGCAGCCGAAAAATCACAGGAGCCCTCTAGCCACGTCGCTGATGACTAATCAACGATATATTGGAACGATATATAATCACTATTTACGCGATTGTATGCCGTTTCGAAGAAAAGATAATACATGCTATACATTTGCGCACTAACCATTTGTTAACTTCTGTGGGTGATACTTAAAGGTACATGTAAGGTCGTCGTGGTGAGTGAATATTTGGAAATCACACGTTGGGAAATTGCTAACAACGGGGGTGGCCATGTCGTGTAAGAATTGTCCAATAACTGGAAATGTTATGATACTTTTCAGGTTGAAACATCATGAAGGGGGTTGGTGTGCGAAATTAAATTGTCATGTTGTTCTGAGTCGCGTCTAGCCACGCCCCTGTGTATAAACCATAGGATGATACTTAAAATTCAAGCAATTAGTACATCATGGATAAAGTGATCATGCGTTTTTTTTTTACCTTTCTTGAAGCACGAGTCGTTTTATAATCGATACAATCTATTTGGTAAATGGTCAACAGAACCGAGATTAAGCAATATTTGGCGATAAAATGACTAGCAATGTTACAGTACTGTTCACATAAGTATGCAAATTGCATGGAAAGTATTGTTGTTGAACATCAGCGATCCAGTTAAAACGAGGTTTTGGCGTTTGAAAAAAAATTGTGTGCACATTTACTCACTGCGAAAACCCCATGTTTAATGCTGGCATACAACATTCCATTATCAACTGAATTTAAAAACAAAACAAAAAAATCGAGGCCTGAGTTTTCATGGAGTTAGACTTTTTTTTATAGATGCTAGGATTTTACAGATTTCAGGCTCATGTCTCAAATTATTTCATGATTCCTCCCCACAATTGGTACAGTTAATAAATTCCAAACCACGGGGTGTGAGCAAATGAAATTACACGACATTGCGAGCTCGGTCTGGTTAAAAGGGGCGGGATGCAGCCGAAAAATCACAGGAGCCCTCTAGCCACGTCGCTGGTGACTAATCAACTATATATTGGAACGATATATAATCACTATTTACGCGATTGTATGCCGTTTCGAAGAAAAGATAATACATATTATACATTTGCGCACTAACCATTTGTTAACTTCTGTGGGTGATACTTAAAGGTACATGTAAGGTCATCGTGGTGAGTGAATATTTGGAAATCACACGTTGGGAAATTGCTAACAACGGGGGTGGCCATGTCGTGTAAGAATTGTCCAATAACTGGAAATGTTATGATACTTTTCAGGTTGAAACATCATGAAGGGGGTTGGTGTGCGAAATTAAATTGTCATGTTGTTCTGAGTCGCGTCTAGCCACGCCCATGTGTATAAACCACAGGATGATACTTAAAATTCAAGCAAGTACATCATGTAGGTTTCTTTATGATAATAATTGGAAATTCAAAATACCCCATACAATTGAACACTATAATACTTCTATGCATGCATATTCTACACAAGACAACAATGAGAAAGAATCAGTAAACCCGTTTATGCAAGCTTCTTGTGTGCTTTCGATTTATTAATAATGAGACAGTTTTGCCAGGTATCGTGTTGTTGGCGCCAGGATATTCGAAAAATCACATTGTATAAAGAGCGTTTTTACATCATTACCATTATTTTTCATGTTTTATTTCCTGATAAATTATTATGGAATGTTAACGTATTTGATGTCGAATTAGATGAGGCATCTTTAAATCAAGAAAGAAAAAAAATAAACAAACACAATTGGATAGTAATATATTGCTCACATATACAGTGTCCGAATCCATGGCGCAACGACAAACTTCGGAAGAAACGTCCCTCAACTGGCGAGTCCTAATTCGAATTAAATAATAATTGAAATGTGTTGCTTATCGGCGTGGACAACACGGACATCACAAACTGTCCGTGCTGAACTGTAGGCGTGTACTCTGGTAATCAAGGCAGAGATGTGGGTCAGACAAAATAGGATAGTTGGGTCAGACAAAAAGGATAGTTGGCTCCAATGACAATTCAATGAGTGGGTTTTAAGTCAGATAATATTCTCAGCGTCGGGAATTCGGTAAAGAATAGACTCGGGCAAGCCCTCGTCTATTCTTTTACCGAATTCCCTCTGCTTCGAACATTATCACACCGGTCACCCGCGTATCACCAACCCGGTGGAGTACCTATTGGCACGGATATCCGGTCGTCTGGTGAATGTTTTGGTGTCAACAAAATGTGAGTTTATTTATTTATATGCATTTCATTTATAATTATATCCGGTTTAATATTACGAAAATAAATCCATTCCAATATTCGTGTGTGTTGATAATCTGATATGTTTGCTTTCTTCGAATAATCTCGTTGTGTTCAGTGATAACTACAGCGAAAATGGGAATAACAGTATTAGTCGCTTTTTTTAACTAGTAACAACTGGCGCCGAACGGATCAAAGTGGCCATAATATATTATATGATGTGTACCCACCACATCACGGTGTTAGCAGTTTCACCTGATGCATAATTCTCATGAAACAGTCTCTTGAAAAAACGTCGATTGAAAATAATTTGTACCACCAACTCGGTGCCAAGTACCGCTGGTGCGGTGAGGAATCCGTTTTGAGTACCAACCGACTCGGTGTTAAATTTTCCCAAAATTGCAATATTTCTTGAATTGAGGACACATCGGACAGATTATAACTCTGGAATATAGCATGCCATTAAACGGTATATGGCATTAGATGGAAGGGATGGGTTTTCAACATTTTTTCCCGTCTGGCCGTCTTTTAAAAACATTTATTAGTTCCAGGATTATATTTTATGCATCTTAACGTTATTTTTTACATTTAATTTTTCCAGAACTAATATGGCAGATCATGACCAGACACCATTCGGATGTCACCGCTGTCGACTCTTTTTCAACACCTTGGAGTCGGCAGTCGAACACGCCATCAACCACCATCAAGATGATGAACTGGAATATGTCAAATTGACTTTAAATCACAAAACAGGACAAAAAGGATACCAACGTATAAAACATTTCAAGTGGTGGCATGCAGGCATGACATTTCCAATTATTATGAAACCAATACCCAGGTGTTTACAACAAACGAATGTGGAAGATATAACTTTATTACGAACACTTAATGGTTTGTCTTTTGTCTGTGGTTTGCAAGGCCAGTACTATACTTGTAAACTCTACCACATACGCAACTGAATATTGTCCCACTGTGGACGGAAATTCGATGAACTCTCAACTTAGTCTCAAGCTACTTGCATCAGAGTAAGATAGCGTGCACTCTGGGCATGAGTAACTATAGTTTCCGCCTCAGGATTTTTGTGACGGTGCAGGTACTCTTTCGACGTAAACGTTTTCCTGCACGACTCGCATTTATACGGGCATGAGCCAGTGTGTAAATTTACATGGGTCTGAAATGCCGTCTTTTTGTAAAATGATTTCCCGCATCCATCAAAGGGATATACTTCCAGTTCTCCGTGAGATTTCACATGCTTCTTGTATGTGTAAATGGTACCATAAAGCTGGCCGCACACTTCACAGAGTACAGTCGGATGCTGCGCTTCTTTATGTGCCTTCATGTCACTTTCTGTGGAGAAAAACATGTGGCATGGTCCACAGAGGAAACTAGACCCCACATGCACATTCATGTGTCGCCTTAATGATGAAAGATTGCTGTAATCTTTCTCGCATTCTCTACACTTGAGTCTCTTGATTCGAGATACAGCAGCAGGCGGTTCTGCCATATCCACGAATTCGCCCTCTACCGGATCAACTGTATCTTCATGTATAGCTACAATGGAAAGAAAATTATCCAATAAAATATTTCATCTACCTGTCATAGCAAAATCTTCGGGAAATGTCAGTTACCACTGTTCGGAAGTTTTGTGCACATTCATAGAGAGAGATGCAGTATTAGTGTTAAATTTTACTCCTGTTTCTAATGGTACTCATCCGATCAGACACTCCTAAATTATTATCTTTTTCGGCTTCGGGAGTAAACAATATTTTATTCGAGTCGAGGAACCCACCCATCAAAGCTGAGAGTGATTATATATCGATGTTTGAACTTTGCGGTTTCTATTTGTTGTGGCCCACATACTGATCGATTGACGAGGATCAAACGAACGGTCTTGCAGATAAAGATGGATAACTCTAAAACCAAGTGGTAATAATGACCACTTGATTTTAGAGTTAGCCATCTTTATCTACAAAAACCCCAAAGTTCAAACATCGATATCTAATCACCACCCTGAGCTGTGATGGGTGGGTTCATCGACTCAAATCAAATATTTGTTACCCCCGAAGCCAAAGAAATAATTATTTAGGAGTGTGTTATCGGATTGAGTACCTTTAATGACAACCCCATGAGATTCAAAATAGTATTTCGGAGTCGCCAGACAAATGTGTCGGGATTTTGCCACCATTTATTAATCTATATATTGTTGTTGTAGTTGTTTTTTTTGTTGTTGAAGTATTATCCGGAAAGAGAAACACAAAATTTCAATAAGGATTATTTTTGCACGTTTGCAAAATAAACCGCACCAGTAGGTACGTCAACCGCGACAATAGGTACTTTCACAAGAAATTGCACCGAATCGTTGATACTCATAAAATTATCGCCAACAATTATTTAAACCCATAATTTGGCGTTTTTATACGATTCTAACACAATCACAACGTTTTTTCCTGTTATCGTAATGTACATCTTTCCAAATAGCTTCATGATGGCATTGCCAATTAAACACGGCCGTGTTTATATCACTTTTTAGTCCAAATTATTTCCTCACACTGTCAAATTTTCCAAATAATAATCTCAAATCACGATTTAAAATGGGCCAAATAATTTCTATCAACGAGTGAGAATCCATATGTATAATATGTGGTTAATTGTTCTTCTGTGATATCGATTTGCAGTCATTTTAGGCATGTTAACATACGTACCTTCCATCAGCGCACGGGATATGCGTGGTCGGATTATCTTGTTCGGCGGTACGATAACCGGGTTGGTGATACGCGGGTGACCGGTGTGATTATCCTTTACGTAGTTAGTGGGAGATGAAAGTCACCATTGTTTGCAAATATAAATAATTGGTAGCCCTCTTGTATACAATGGTGTTATATTGGGTCTACTATTTGTTTATAATGTCCAACAATGGTGTCTGACAACTGTGATGTGAGTGAACATCCGATCGTGTGGTCGGCTGGGTGCTACAGTTCTCCGTGAATTTAGGATTATCTAGTTTCAATTAACCCCTCTCTGTTTCTCCCCACTTTTCTCTAACTTAACTCATTTCATTCTATTTTCCCATACTGTCTCTATCTGTATCCGGCGCTCTCCCTCCCCCCCCTCTCTCTCTCTCTCTCTCTCTCTCTCTCTCTCTCTCTCTTGGTCACGAGTGTGCCCGGTCGATCTGTTTCCATCTACATTCGTTTTTCTTTGCACATACATAAAGTGTGTACATGTATATATGTTATATGTTCTCGTTCCTATGTTCTATTGTTTTTGTATGTTCTTGTTACATGTGTATATCATATCTTCATTTATATGGAGGAATTAAAGATATATAATACACATTATTATATTTTCAGTAACTTTTTCTGCAAAAATAATAATCGTATCCCCACTCCCGGAAGTGCCACGATGTTATCCTACTCCCAGAGGTTTATCCTACTCCCAGCGATGACGAACTATTTATCCCAACCTCGCACGTTCCGAATTACGTAATTCGAAGTGCACGTTTTGGGTTACTCCCCTTACACCAAAATAATTGTCTCAGTTCCAGTGCATAGTCAGATAACACAAAATACATCACCAAAAACACAGACCACCAATGTGTTATCGACATCAAATTCCAGCTCAGTGAATTTGCTGGATCAACACCAACTGGGAAACATTTTTGGTTACGCTACACTTCGGAATCCAAAGATCGAAATCGCGATAAACAATTGTTCCCACAAGTGCATTCGCACCAAGAAAATGAAAACAGTGTTGAGATCCACTTCAGTATCTTCAAGCAGTTCCACTTCAAATTCCACTGATATTCGAGTGCATATTCCAAATGAAAGTGAGCAGTGATATCTCATAGAACTAGGAACGCTTATCCACACAATGACATTCCAAACAGTTACTAATTTAATCAATAAAGTGTGTTGTTTGTTTGAAAAATTCCTCCGAAAATCCCCTTTGAAGTTGGTGGCAATAGGAGAAATCAGTCAATGAAATTACGTCACGTTCCTTATACGGGGTAAAATACTATGGCGCGCGCGGCTATAGTAAAAAATTCATGAATGAGTGACGTAATCGATTTACCTTATTTGGGTTGTTATCTTATCATTGCGCGTAATTTAACGGAAACATTTAGGTCAATATTCAGAATCGGAACATCTTCTCAATGCATTTTATTCGAGTTGATTCGTGACAAACTGTTGTGGAAAATATAATAAACACAATAGTTAACTGTCATCAGCGACGAACGAAGTTTCTCCTCTCGTGAGATGCGAGGATTATTTTTCACTCGGCTAACGCCTCGTGATAAATAATCCTGCGCATCTCACTCGAGGAGAAACTTCGTTCGTCGCTGATGACAGTTAACTATTGTCTATGTAATGGCCCACATATATTGTTAAAACAGTGCGTATACTTTCCATATCCACACAGTATTCCCAATTATCTCATATTTCAAACAAACACTCATTTGCAACTGAGCCGCGCCAGCTGTGGTCACATAGACGGCGTTTATTGCGTAACATGCTTTACAAGTTATATGTGGGCACATGCTATAATAGTTTACATACACAATGTAAATACATCCTAGAAAGTCTGCACAGCCGGTCAGGAAAAACCATGCACCCCTTTTATAGGGATTGGAAACCTGAAATCCGAAGCCCACTCGTATGTGCAGCTCGGGTGTTCGGACCGCAACCTTATTGAAATCTACTCATAATTATAGATGTATCAATATTGTGAATAATTTGTCATCTTTCAGCTGAGTTATATTACAGAACGAAGAACGCTATATAGCTGGACACAGCATTGATAATTTATTTCATTTGAATGAAAAATTTTATAAAAATTTTGGAAAATTAATGTGACCCTCTGAAGGTACACGGCTAGAATGACGAATTCTCCGCTCTTATAGCGATCTGAACAATTGCCACAATCGTCCCATTTGTTGATTTAAGTATGTTTTGTCGACGTTTTGGGTCATGTAATAAACAGAATTCCACTATAAACTGGGGACTAGTTGTAGACTCTCTATTTATTAAGTTATTGTTAAAGGTACTCAATCCGATCAGAGGGTCCCCATCTCAACAGATTCCAACAACAACAATCCGATCAGAGGGTCCTATATTACTATTTCTTTGGCTTTGGGGGTAAAACATATTTGATTCGAGTCGAGGAACCCATCAAACAAAGCTCAGAGTTATTAGATATTGATTTTTGAAATTTGTTATTTTCTCGAGATGAGTACTAATAATTGCCCTTAACTTCGTAATCTGCTCGAGATGTGTACACCAAAACACTATTCAAACAGACAAGGGTGGATAACTCTAAAATCAAGTGGTAATAATAACGCAATTTTGACTGTGTTCTGGGACAGAAAGAATAGAAATAACGAAACTTCAAATATCGATATCGGATCACCCTGAGCGTTGATTGGTAGGTTCCTCGACTTGAATCAATTATTTTTTACCCCCAAAGCCAAAGAAATAGTAATATAGGACCATCTGATCGGATTGAGTACCTTTAAACACAGACTCAACAGCTATCGTAGTACTGAGTCTGGAGAACTGTATAACTATGTATTGATCGGTCAATATTTATTTAAATATTTGCAAAGTGGCTACCACTTAATATGTACCCCTCTAATATATTTGTCTTTCTACACAGATATATATAGGTACCATAATATGGTATGGGTATATACACATAACAAACAATGCCTCGTCTAAATCGGCGTAACTATACGCTGACCATCGGCGTAACTATACTTTGGTCCGTATTTAGAGGTTTTCTGGTGTGGTCAATGAGAAACTTTCAGTGATTAGCCGCAGTTCTTCTAATGATTTGAAGGATTAGTTGTTTTAACGGAATTCCGAGGTGGCGCTTTCATGAAATCTTGACGTTAATGACTTGGAAGATTTTCTAAGCGCTAATAACAATTGCGGGATAGCTCTTGATAAGCTCAGTGGAGTGGAAACGGGTATCTATTTAAAGTTGTTCTTACTTATATGCCGATGATACTGTATTATTGGCCGACACACGTGGCGGTCTACAGAGTTCCTTAGATAATTTCTCTGCGTATTGTACACGTTGGAAATTGAATGTGAACATTGCAAAATCAAACGTTGTCGTTTTTGGACGTAAGCCGAAAAACATGAACCAGCTACAAACTTTCACGATTAAAGACCAAATCATTGAACAGGTTGATCATTTTAAATACCTCGGGACGACATTCCACAAACGAGGAACTTTCGCAATGGAAAGGAATCTAAGATGCCAATCCGCGAAAAAGGCGATGTACGCATTACTCAATAAAGCCCGTTATAATAAGCTCACTATAAAAAGTATCCTGGAGATCTACGAAAAATCGATTGTACCAATCATGACTTATGGAGCGGAGGTGTGGGGCTATGAACACATAACATGCTTTGAAAAACTGGAATTATGGTTTTTGAAATTCGCACTTAAACTGAAAAAGTCCACACCGAATGCTTTCATTTATGGGGCACTTGGAATGTGTCCCATAACAGTGAAAATCAAAACCCGTTCCCTCTCGTACTGGGCTAACCTAATCTCTATGCCGACTAATAGATTACCACTTATGTTGTATTATGTTATGTATTGTTCAGTATATTGTGGAAATGTTTTTAATAATTCATTGATTATTGGTATTCGAGATACCCTTAATTGCCTCGGTATGAGTATTGTCTGGACCAACCAACACGTTCTAAGCATAAAAAGCTATAACCGCACAATTTCTGGCAAACTACGCGACGTATACATACAAGAATGGTGGACCACAATATCTAAATCAAGCAAGTACGCATTTTACCGGATTATAAAGCCAAACATTGAAACAGAGAATTATCTAACCCTAGATGATAACAGATCAGTTAACTATATTATTGCCTTCCGGACAAGAAACCACAAACTCCCTATAGAACATGGTACTTGGACAAATACGGATTACTCAGACCGAATTTGCACACTATGTAATCTTGAAATCGGCGACGAATATCACATGGTAATGAAATGTAGGGAACTTAATTATCTTAGAATAAAATACCTGAAACCCTACTACTACCAGAGACCTAACACTCACAAACTAGCCGCTCTTTTCAACTCCCGAAATCAAAAGACAGTTAAAAATCTATCAGTTTTTATTAAGAAGATCCTAGAAATATTCAGGTCCGCCTGAGGCTTATTACCACCCGCCTGACATATTGAAACAACCGAATACCGTCCAACATTTCTATATTCTATTATTAGGCCATATATAATATATACATGTATACCTGTACTGAAATATATTGTATATTATACCCATATATATATGTAATGTCTTAATTTGACGATCAGAATAAACTAATTGAATAATTGATTAATTAGTCTCCACAATCCACATAATGACTCTACAGATTGTTTGTTAATCATTCAGTGTTCAGCCGCCGTATATTGGCTTCTGTCAGTCAATTGCAGACCTCTATTTCGATAGAAATTAGAACAAATAGCAAAGAAAAGATACATGCCAGCCGAAAACAATTATAATGTCGTATAAGAGAACCGAGAAAATGACAGTTTAGTGTAATTGCGGCGAGCTGGCAACACGACAACATAATAACATGTCAATCGTCAAGGCGTTTGTAATTTTGTTGGCAATGCGGTGTTTGAATATAACCAGTAATATATATTGGCGTAGCAATGTAATGGCCGTTCCATGTTTGGCGATGAACCTTTCAACCAATCGTAACGTATGCGCCCTTTGTGACCACATCATACGTGAGTACATATTTCATAATTATCATAACTTTAGTTTGGCATGTCCGATTTATAACAAACTTCATATGCTTTCTCATCAAGCACATACTATATAGTATATACACAAAAATTACATGTAATAAACTATATATACATAGCCATTACCTATTATATAGACATTTTTCACAATCACTCCAATATATTTTATATATGTGCAATAATATGATCTAAATGGCGTTACCATTTCTGACTATGTTTGTCTTGTATTTATATGGGGTGGGATATATCAGCCAATACGCCAAGGTTTATATAGCAAACTGTATGTAATCGGGGTTCACGATTAGATGGCTAGTGGCATCTAATCGCGAGTACAGGTGGCACGTGATGTTCGATTGAATATCAGAATGTTCGATATCATATAATCCCATAATATGTCAAATATAGCGAATTATCGAAATATGAAATACAACAAAAAAGCGAAATAGGAAAATACAGCGAATTAATAAAGCGAAAAAGCGAAATAGGAAAATACAGCGAAATAGAACGAAATATAGAGCGAAATATATAAATAGGAAATTATTTTTATAAACGAAATAACGGAGATATTTGAAGAAGTGTTTTGGACGAAATAACGGACATACTTGAATAAGTGTTTTAAAACTTCCACCAAACCGACCCACCCAATAGAAGAATTTTACTTATATTTCACCAGAGTTAATCTATTGTGGTGTTGCAATTTCTCATACAAATCGCCGTTATTTCGTCAAAGTACATTCTTTATAGAGTTATTACCCTTCAGATTAAATATGATATTCAATCGAAACCACGCGTGCCTCCCGTGGTCGCGATTATATGCCAATAGCCATCTAATCTTGAACCCCGATTGAATATCTTTTGGTAGTCAAACGCACAGGTATTTAGCACACAAAAAAATTGGCCAAAAATAAATAAATAAAAATATATAAAGGTAAGTATTGTTTTATCAAATTGATCTGGAATTCTAGCATTCTGTGCCCAAGTAATCATATTTTTGGTTAAAGTTTAGCTTTCCGTCGTACTTTAAACAAGTGAGCATAGAAAATAATTGGAAGTTGTCAATGAAATTAATTTTTTGGTACCCGAAACGTCCGTCCAATGAAAAATCAAAAAATCAAATAATCCAACCCCTAAATCACCGAAATCTATACTATTATCATCAAACTAAATAGCCCTATTGTCAAACAGACGCTGTTTCATGAAGTACAGCTAATTTGTGGTGGTACTCAACATACATCGAGTTAATAACGATTTATGTCCCTTTTTTGTCAGTTTTACAGATTTGTTTTCGCGGGAGGCCATTTTGAAAAACTGAAAGCGAAACTAACTTGAACTTTATTAAATTAATTTTAATATCTCTCTTTTAATTGATATCCGGCATTCTTAATGACAAAAATCATGCAGTGGATATAATAATACCCACTAGATAAGGAATTAGATAAAACATTTTTTTTTATCGATGTAAAATTATTTAATTTTGGAGTAATTTACTGCAGCGTTTCTCGAGTTTGTTTCGCACTTTCAAAAATGCCTCCCGCGAAAACAAATCTGTAAAACTGACTGAAAAATAAAGACAAAAATCGTTATTAAACTCGATGTAGGTTGAGTACCATGCACACCCAAATTAGCTGTCCTTCGTGAAACAACGTCTGTTTGACAATAGGGATATTTAGTTTGATGATTAGAGTATAGATTTCGGTGATTTAGGGGTTGGATTGTTTGATTTTTTTATTTTTCATTGGACGGACGTTTCGGGTACCAACCAAATAAATTTGATTTATCAACTTTAAATGTTTTTCTATGTTCACTAATCTCAAATACGACGGCGAACCAAACTTTTTTGAAAACTATGATGATTTGGTCACATAGTGTTGCAATTACAGATCAATACAAACTAAAATGTTCCTTTTGTAGAGAAAAATGCTGACCCTCAATCAAAAATGAGATAGATACCTTTCCGAGATTTTTTATTAAATTAAAAAAAAATTAAATTTTGTGGCTAATACCTATGGTCAAACGTGTGCGTATTAGGTGGATATATAGTGAGACAGCTCATTCGCTACCCTGTTTGGTTATGTTATTTATGTGGGTGAAGAAAACGATGAATACTAACTTCAATTTCAAGTAAATTATGACGTCAGTCCCCGACAAACAGCAAGACATAGTTCAGTCCCCTGCTATTCTGGACTGCCTTCATGTACATGTATACAGAACGCGATGATATCACCCATCATGTACATGTATAAAGAACGCGATGATATCACTCATTACATGTATACAGAACGCGATGATATCACCCATCATGTACATGTATACAGAACGCGATGATATCACCCATCATGTACATGTATACAGAACGCGATGATATCACCCATCATGTACATGTATACAGAACGCGATGATATCACCCATCATGTACATGTATACAGAACGCGATGATATCACCCATCATGTACATGTATACAGAACGCGATGATATCACCCATCATGTACATGTATACAGAACGCGATGATATCACCCATCATGTACATGTATACAGAACGCGATGATATCACCCATCATGTACATGTATACAGAACGCGATGATATCACTCATTACATGTATACAGAACGCGATGATATCACTCATTACATGTATACAGAACGCGATGATATCACCCATCATGTACATGTATACAGAACGCGATGATATCACTCATTACATGTATACAGAACGCGATGATATCACTCATTACATGTATACAGAACGCGATGATATCACCCATCATGTACATGTATACAGAACGCGATGATATCACCCATCATGTACATGTATACAGAACGCGATGATATCACTCATTACATGTATACAGAACGCGATGATATCACTCATCATGTACATGTATACAGAACGCGATGATATAACCCATTATGTACATGTATACAGAACGCGATGATATCACCCATCATGTACATGTATACAGAACGCGATGATATCACCCATCATGTACATGTATACAGAACGCGATGATATCACTCATTACATGTATACAGAACGGGAGGATATCACCCATCATGTACATGTATACAGAACGCCCGGATATCATCCATCATGTACATGTATACAGAACGCGATGATATCACCCATCATGTACATGTATACAGAACGCGATGATATCACCCATCATGTACATGTATACAGAACGCAAGGATATCAATCATTACATGTATACAGAACGCGATGATATCACCCATCATGTACATGTATACAGAACGCGACGATATCACCCATTACATGTATACAGAACGGGAGGATATCACCCATCATGTACATGTATACAGAACGCAAGGATATCAATCATTACATGTATACAGAACGCGACGATATCACTCATTACATGTATACAGAACGGGAGGATATCACCCATCATGTACATGTATACATAACGCGATGATATCACCCATCATGTACATGTATACAGAGCGCGACGATATCACTCATTACATGTATACAGAACGGGAGGATATCACCCATCATGTACATGTATACAGAACGCAAGGATATCAATCATTACATGTATACAGAACGCGACGATATCACTCATTACATGTATACAGAACGGGAGGATATCACCCATCATGTACATGTATACAGAACGCGAGGATATCACTCATCATGTACATGTATACAGAACGCGATGATATCACCCATCATGTACATGTATACAGAACGCGACGATATCACTCATTACATGTATACAGAACGCGATGATATCACTCATTACATGTATACAGAACGCGATGATATCACCCATCATGTTCATGTATACAGAACGCGATGATATTACCCATCATGTACATGTATACAGAACGCGATGATATCACTCATTACATGTATACAGAACGCGATGATATCACTCATCATGTACATGTATACAGAACGCGATGATATAACCCATCATGTACATGTATACAGAACGCGATGATATCACCCATCATGTACATGTATACAGAACGCGATGATATCACCCATCATGTACATGTATACAGAACGCGACGATATCACTCATTACATGTATACAGAACGGGAGGATATCACCCATCATGTACATGTATACAGAACGCGAGGATATCATCCATCATGTACATGTATACAGAACGCGATGATATCACCCATCATGTACATGTATACAGAACGCGATGATATCACCCATCATGTACATGTATACAGAACGCAAGGATATCAATCATTACATGTATACAGAACGCGATGATATCACCCATCATGCACATGTATACAGAACGCGACGATATCACTCATTACATGTATACAGAACGGGAGGATATCACCCATCATGTACATGTATACAGAACGCAAGGATATCAATCATTACATGTATACAGAACGCGACGATATCCCTCATTACATGTATACAGAACGGGAGGATATCACCCATCATGTACATGTATACATAACGCGATGATATCACCCATCATGTACATGTATACAGAACGCGACGATATCACTCATTACATGTATACAGAACGGGAGGATATCACCCATCATGTACATGTATACAGAACGCAAGGATATCAATCATTACATGTATACAGAACGCGACGATATCACTCATTACATGTATACAGAACGGGAGGATATCACCCATCATGTACATGTATACAGAACGCGAGGATATCACTCATTACATGTATACAGAACGGGCGGATATCACCCATCACGTACATGTATACAGAACGCAAGGATATCAATCATTGCATGTACACAGAACGGGAGGATATCACCCATCATGTACATGTATACAGAACGCGAGGATATCACTCATTACATGTATACAGAACGGGAGGATATCACCCATCATGTACATGTAAACAGAACGCCAGGATATCACGCATTACATGTACACAGAACGGGAGGATATCATCATGTACATGTATACAGAACGGGAGGATATCACTCATTACATGTATACAGAACGCGAGGATATCACTCATTACATATATACAGAACGGGAGGATATCACCCATCATGTACATGTATACAGAACGCAAGGATATCAATCATTACATGTATACAGAACGCGACGATATCACTCATTACATGTATACAGAACGGGAGGAAATCACCCATCATGTACATGTATACAGAACGCGATGATATCACCCATCATGTACATGTATACAGAACGCGATGATATCACTCATTACATGTATACAGAACGGGAGGATATCACCCATAATGTACATGTATACAGAACGCGATGATATCACTCATTACATGTATACAGAACGGGAGGATATCACCCATCATGTACATGTATACAGAACGCGAGGATATCACTCATTACATGTACACAGAACGGGAGGATATCACTCATCATGTACATGTAAACAGAACGCCAGGATATCACCCATCATGTACATGTATACAGAACGCGATGATATCACTCATTACATGTATACAGAACGGGAGGATATCACCCATCATGTACATGTATACAGAACGCGAGGATATCACTCATTACATGTATACATAACGCGATGATATCACCCATCATGTACATGTATACAGAACGCGATGATATCACTCATTACATGTATACAGAACGGGAGGATATCACCCATCATGTACATGTATACAGAACGCGAGGATATCACTCATTACATGTATACAGAACGGGAGGATATCACCCATCATGTACATGTATACAGAACGCAAGGATATCAATCATTACATGTACACAGAACGGGAGGATATCACCCATCATGTACATGTATACAGAACGCGAGGATATCACTCATTACATGTATACAGAACGGGAGGATATCACCCATCATGTACATGTAAACAGAACGCCAGGATATCAATCATTACATGTACACAGAACGGGAGGATATCACCCATCATGTACATGTATACAGAACGCGAGGATATCACTCATTACATGTACACAGAACGGGAGGATATCACTCATCATGTACATGTAAACAGAACGCCAGGATATCACGCATTACATGTACACAGAACGGGAGGATATCATCATGTACATGTATACAGAACGGGAGGATATCACTCATTACATGTATACAGAACGGGAGGATATCACCCATCATGTACATGTAAACACAACGCCAGGATATCACGCATTACATGTACACAGAACGGGAGGATATCATCATGTACATGTGTACAGAACGGGAGGATATCACTCATTACATGTATACAGAACGCGAGGATATCACTCATTACATATATACAGAACGGGAGGATATCACTCATTACATGTACACAGAACGCGAGGATATCACTCATTACATGTATACAGAACGCGAGGATATCACTCATTATATGTTTTTTTTTAGACTGTTATCGTTTACAATTCATTCTGCATTAGGCTAAGAAACCGAACTGTCCATATCCATTTGAAAACTGGCCCCGGGCTAGATCAAGTCAGAATTTATTTAAGCTGACAAAACTCTTACATAAAAATGTTCGATTTAATTAAGAAAATATATGATGGCAGCGTAGCGAAGGGACCGAACTCTGTCTTGCAACTGGGAGTCAAGTATCCATGACTGACTTAATGAGACTAACCCAAAAGAGTTCTCTGCTCTCATCGTCAAGAGCATTTGGGTACTTTTGTACGAAGCAAACACCATCTTATTATATACATGTATACAGCACGCGAGGATATCACCCATTACATGTATACAGAACGCGAGGATATCACCCATTACATGTATACAGAACGCGAGGATATCACTCATTATATACATGTATACAGAACGCGAGGATATCACTCATCATGTACACAGAACGCGAGGATATCACTCATCATGTACATGTATACAGAACGCGAGGATATCACTCATCATGAACATGTACACAGAACGCGAGGATATCACTCATCATGTACATGTATACAGAACGCGAGGATATCACTCAGTATATACATGAATACAGAACGCGAGGATATCACCCATTACATGTATACAGAACGCGAGGATATCACCCATTACATGTTTACAGAACGCGAGGATATCACTCATTATATACATGTATACAGAACGCGAGGATATCACTCATCATGTACATGTATACAGAACGCGAGGATATCACTCATTACATGTATACAGAACGCGAGGATATCACTCATCATGTACATGTATACAGAATGCCAGGATATCACTCATCATGTACATGTATACAGAATGCGAGGATATCACTCATCATGTACATGTATACAGAACGCGAGGATATCACTCACCATGTACATGTATACAGAACGCGAGGATATCACTCATTATATGTTTTGTTTTAGACTGTTATCGTTTACAATTCATTCTGCATTAGGCTAAGAAACCGAACTGTCCATATCCATTTGAAAACTGGCCCCGGGCTAGATCAAGTCAGAATTTATTTAAGCTGACAAAACTCTTACATAAAAATGTTCGATTTAATTAAGAAAATATATGATGGCAGCGTAGCGAAGGGACCGAACTCTGTCTTGCAACTGGGAGTCAAGTATCCATGACTGACTTAATGAGATTAACCCAAAAGAGTTCTTTGCTCTCATCGTCAAGAGCATTATGGTACTTTTGTACGAAGCAAACACCATCTTATTATATACATGTATAAAGAACGCGAGGATATCACCCATTACATGTATACAGAACGCGAGGGTATCATCCATTACATGTATACAGAACGCGAGGATATCACTCATTATATACATGTGTACAGAACGCGAGGATATCACTCATCATGTACACAGAACGCGAGGATATCACTCATCATGTACATGTATACAGAACGCGAGGATATCACTCATCATGTACATGTACACAGAACGCGAGGATATCACTCATCATGTACATGTATACAGAACGCGAGGATATCACTCAGTATATACATGTATACAGAACGCGAGGATATCACCCATTACATGTATACAGAATGCGAGGATATCACTCATTATATACATGTATACAGAACGCGAGGATATCACTCATCATGTACATGTATACAGAACGCGAGGATATCACTCAGTACATGTATACAGAACGCGAGGATATCACTCATCGTGTACATGTATACAGAACGCGAGGATATCACTCACCATGTACATGTATACAGAACACGAGGATATCACTCATCATGTACATGTATATAGAACGCAAGGATACCACGCATTACATGTACACAGAACGGGAGGATATCATCATGTACATGTATACAGAACGGGAGGATATCACTCATTACATGTATACAGAACGCGAGGATATCACTCATTACATATATACAGAACGGGAGGATATCACTCATTACATGTACACAGAACGCGAGGATATCACTCATTACATGTATACAGAACGCGAGGATATCACTCATTACATATATACAGAACGGGAGGATATCACTCATTACATGTACACAGAACGCGAGGATATCACTCATTACATGTATACAGAACGCGAGGATATCACTCATTATATGTTTTTTTTTAGACTGTTATCGTTTACAATTCATTCTGCATTAGGCTAAGAAACCGAACTGTCCATATCCATTTGAAAACTGGCCCCGCGCTAGATCAAGTCAGAATTTATTTAAGCTGACAAAACTCTTACATAAAAATGTTCGATTTAATTAAGAAAATATATGATGGCAGCGTAGCGAAGGGACCGAACTCTGTCTTGCAACTGGGAGTCAAGTATCCATGACTGACTTAATGAGACTAACCCAAAAGAGTTCTCTGCTCTCATCGTCAAGAGCATTTGGGTACTTTTGTACGAAGCAAACACCATCTTATTATATACATGTATACAGCACGCGAGGATATCACCCATTACATGTATACAGAACGCGAGGATATCACCCATTACATGTATACATAACGCGAGGATATCACTCATTATATACATGTATACAGAACGCGAGGATATCACTCATCATGTACACAGAACGCGAGGATATCACTCATCATGTACATGTATACAGAACGCGAGGATATCACTCATCATGTACATGTACACAGAACGCGAGGATATCACTCATCATGTACATGTATACAGAACGCGAGGATATCACTCAGTATATACATGTATACAGAACGCGAGGATATCACCCATTACATGTATACAGAACGCGAGGATATCACTCATTATATACATGTATACAGAACGCGAGGATATCACTCATCATGTACATGTATACAGAACGCGAGGATATCACTCATTACATGTATACAGAACGCGAGGATATCACTCATCATGTACATGTATACAGAATGCCAGGATATCACTCATCATGTACATGTATACAGAATGCGAGGATATCACTCATCATGTACATGTATACAGAACGCGAGGATATCACTCACCATGTACATGTATACAGAACGCGAGGATATCACTCATTATATGTTTTGTTTTAGACTGTTATCGTTTACAATTCATTCTGCATTAGGCTAAGAAACCGAACTGTCCATATCCATTTGAAAACTGGCCCCGGGCTAGATCAAGTCAGAATTTATTTAAGCTGACAAAACTCTTACATAAAAATGTTCGATTTAATTAAGAAAATATATGATGGCAGCGTAGCGAAGGGACCGAACTCTGTCTTGCAACTGGGAGTCAAGTATCCATGACTGACTTAATGAGATTAACCCAAAAGAGTTCTTTGCTCTCATCGTCAAGAGCATTATGGTACTTTTGTACGAAGCAAACACCATCTTATTATATACATGTATAAAGAACGCGAGGATATCACCCATTACATGTATACAGAACGCGAGGGTATCATCCATTACATGTATACAGAACGCGAGGATATCACTCATTATATACATGTGTACAGAACGCGAGGATATCACTCATCATGTACACAGAACGCGAGGATATCACTCATCATGTACATGTATACAGAACGCGAGGATATCACTCATCATGTACATGTACACAGAACGCGAGGATATCACTCATCATGTACATGTATACAGAACGCGAGGATATCACTCAGTATATACATGTATACAGAACGCGAGGATATCACCCATTACATGTATACAGAATGCGAGGATATCACTCATTATATACATGTATACAGAACGCGAGGATATCACTCATCATGTACATGTATACAGAACGCGAGGATATCACTCAGTACATGTATACAGAACGGGAGGATATCACTCATCGTGTACATGTATACAGAACGCGAGGATATCACTCACCATGTACATGTATACAGAACACGAGGATATCACTCATCATGTACATGTATATAGAACGCAAGGATACCACGCATTACATGTACACAGAGCGGGAGGATATCATCATGTACATGTATACAGAACGGGAGGATATCACTCATTACATGTATACAGAACGCGAGGATATCACTCATTACATATATACAGAACGGGAGAATATCACTCATTACATGTACACAGAACGCGAGGATATCACTCATTACATGTATACAGAACGCGAGGATATCACTCATTATATGTTTTTTTTAGACTGTTATCGTTTACAATTCATTCTGCATTAGGCTAAGAAACCGAACTGTCCATATCCATTTGAAAACTGGCCCCGGGCTAGATCAAGTCAGAATTTATTTAAGCTGACAAAACTCTTACATAAAAATGTTCGATTTAATTAAGAAAATATATGATGGCAGCGTAGCGAAGGGACCGAACTCTGTCTTGCAACTGGGAGTCAAGTATCCATGACTGACTTAATGAGACTAACCCAAAAGAGTTCTCTGCTCTCATCGTCAAGAGCATTTGGGTACTTTTGTACGAAGCAAACACCATCTTATTATATACATGTATACAGCACGCGAGGATATCACCCATTACATGTATACAGAACGCGAGGATATCACCCATTACATGTATACAGAACGCGAGGATATCACTCATTATATACATGTATACAGAACGCGAGGATATCACTCATCATGTACACAGAACGCGAGGATATCACTCATCATGTACATGTATACAGAACGCGAGGATATCACTCATCATGTACATGTACACAGAACGCGAGGATATCACTCATCATGTACATGTATACAGAACGCGAGGATATCACTCAGTATATACATGTATACAGAACGCGAGGATATCACCCATTACATGTATACAGAATGCGAGGATATCACTCATTATATACATGTATACAGAACGCGAGGATATCACTCATCATGTACATGTATACAGAACGCGAGGATATCACTCAGTACATGTATACAGAACGCGAGGATATCACTCATCATGTACATGTATACAGAATGCGAGGATATCACTCATCATGAACATGTATACAGAATGCGAGGATATCACTCATCATGTACATGTATACAGAACGCGAGGATATCACTCACCATGTACATGTATACAGAACACGAGGATATCACTCATCATGTACATGTATATAGAACGCAAGGATACCACGCATTACATGTACACAGAACGGGAGGATATCATCATGTACATGTATACAGAACGGGAGGATATCACTCATTACATGTATACAGAACGCGAGGATATCACTCATTACATATATACAGAACGGGAGGATATCACTCATTACATGTACACAGAACGCGAGGATATCACTCATTACATGTATACAGAACGCGAGGATATCACTCATTATATGTTTTTTTTTAGACTGTTATCGTTTACAATTCATTCTGCATTAGGCTAAGAAACCGAACTGTCCATATCCATTTGAAAACTGGCCCCGGGCTAGATCAAGTCAGAATTTATTTAAGCTGACAAAACTCTTACATAAAAATGTTCGATTTAATTAAGAAAATATATGATGGCAGCGTAGCGAAGGGACCGAACTCTGTCTTGCAACTGGGAGTCAAGTATCCATGACTGACTAATCCAAAAGAGTTCCCTGCTCTCATCGTCAAGAGCATTTGGGTACTTTTGTACGAAGCAAACACCATCTTATTATATACATGTATACAGCACGCGAGGATATCACCCATTACATGTATACAGAACGCGAGGATATCACCCATTACATGTATACAGAACGCGAGGATATCACTCATTATATACATGTATACAGAACGCGAGGATATCACTCATCATGTACACAGAACGCGAGGATATCACTCATCATGTACATGTATACAGAACGCGAGGATATCACTCATCATGAACATGTACACAGAACGCGAGGATATCACTCATCATGTACATGTATACAGAACGCGAGGATATCACTCAGTATATACATGAATACAGAACGCGAGGATATCACCCATTACATGTATACAGAACGCGAGGATATCACCCATTACATGTTTACAGAACGCGAGGATATCACTCATTATATACATGTATACAGAACGCGAGGATATCACTCATCATGTACATGTATACAGAACGCGAGGATATCACTCATTACATGTATACAGAACGCGAGGATATCACTCATCATGTACATGTATACAGAATGCCAGGATATCACTCATCATGTACATGTATACAGAATGCGAGGATATCACTCATCATGTACATGTATACAGAACGCGAGGATATCACTCACCATGTACATGTATACAGAACGCGAGGATATCACTCATTATATGTTTTGTTTTAGACTGTTATCATTTACAATTCATTCTGCATTAGGCTAAGAAACCGAACTGTCCATATCCATTGGAAAACTGGCCCCGGGCTAGATCAAGTCAGAATTTATTTAAGCTGACAAAACTCTTACATAAAAATGTTCGATTTAATTAAGAAAATATATGATGGCAGCGTAGCGAAGGGACCGAACTCTGTCTTGCAACTGGGAGTCAAGTATCCATGACTGACTTAATGAGATTAACCCAAAAGAGTTCTTTGCTCTCATCGTCAAGAGCATTATGGTACTTTTGTACGAAGCAAACACCATCTTATTATATACATGTATACAGAACGCGAGGATATCACCCATTACATGTATACAGAACGCGAGGGTATCATCCATTACATGTATACAGAACGCGAGGATATCACTCATTATATACATGTGTACAGAACGCGAGGATATCACTCATCATGTACACAGAACGCGAGGATATCACTCATCATGTACATGTAAACAGAACGCGAGGATATCACTCATCATGTACATGTACACAGAACGCGAGGATATCACTCATCATGTACATGTATACAGAACGCGAGGATATCACTCAGTATATACATGTATACAGAACGCGATGATATCACCCATTACATGTATACAGAATGCGAGGATATCACTCATTATATACATGTATACAGAACGCGAGGATATCACTCATCATGTACATGTATACAGCACGCGAGGATATCACTCAGTACATGTATACAGAACGCGAGGATATCACTCATCATGTACATGTATACAGAATGCGAGGATATCACTCATCATGTACATGTATACAGAATGCGAGGATATCACTCATCATGTACATGTATACAGAACGCGAGGATATCACTCACCATGTACATGTATACAGAACACGAGGATATCACTCATCATGTACATGTATATAGAACGCAAGGATACCACTCATCAAACTGCCATCATGTACATGTATACAGAACGCAAGGATACCACTCATCAAACTGCCATCATGTACATGTATACAGAACGCGAGGATATCACTCATCATGTACATGTATACAGAACGCGAGGATATCACTCATCATGTACATGTACACAGAACGCTGTATACATGTACATGATGGTAGTTTGATGAGTGATATCCTCGCGTGCTGTATACATGTACATGCATGGCAGTTTGATGAGTGATATCCTCGCGTTCTGTATACATGTACATGATGGCAGTTTGGTGAGTGATATCCTCGCGTGCTGTATACATGTACATGATGGCAGTTTGATGAGTGATATCCTCGCGTTCTGTATACATGTACATGATGGCAGTTTGATGAGTGGTATCCTTGCGTTCTATATACATGTACATGATGAGTATACATGTATATAATGAGTGATATCCTCGCATTCTGTATACATGTAATGGGTGATATCCTCGCGTTCTGTATACATGTATATACTGAGTGATATCCTCGCGTTCTGTATACATGTACATGATGAGTGATATCCTCGCGTTCTGTGTACATGTACATGATGAGTGATATCCTCGCGTTCTGTATACATGTACATGATATCACCCATTACATGTATACAGAATGCGAGGATATCACTCATTATATACATGTATACAGAACGCGAGGATATCACTCATCATGTACATGTATACAGAACGCGAGGATATCACTCAGTACATGTATACAGAACGCGAGGATATCACTCATAATGTACATGTATACAGAATGCGAGGATATCACTCATCATGTACATGTATACAGAATGCGAGGATATCACTCATCATATACATATGGTATATATATCTCTTCCTATAGCAAGTCTGTAAAGTCTTATATAATGCGATAATCAATTGGGGCATTATTCACGTTACTATTTCAGAACAGGCCGCCATGCGCGTTCGTGTGATATCAGATAGAGATAGAGTTGTCCCGATTGCTAATCTCCGCGAGCTGTAAATTGTCTCAATTGTATTGTATGTATTATTCCAGAAAATTAGAAATAAAATCAATATTAATTGATGCACGTATAAACTTTTCCGGACAGGTGTCTTCGATTCATATTGCTTATTGTATTTCCATGCAGGAAACTATCTAAAACTTGCTATAGGAAGAGATATATATACCATCTTTAAAACGGTTTTATGTCCATTAATGGACCCGCGACTGGACATTCAGAAAATATTAGAAGGGCGAGTCCCTTCTGGACGAGAGCTTCTAGTTTCCAAATGTCCAGCCGCGAGTAATAATTAACTCTGACATAACCACACTTTCGTGCGCAATATTTCAGCGACATAACGTTATGGGGTTTAGCCTTTATCAGACACAAGGGTTCACGTTTGCCATATTTTTGGCCATATCCAAATTTTTGTGGCCATTTTTCAGAAACTTTGGGCAAAATTGAAATACCACAATATGGGATCATCGAGAAAACGGAAGCTAAAGAAAAAATAGTTTTAAAAACACGCCCAAAATTAACTGATAATTCGAGTTGAACAAAAGTGATAATGGAAATTTGCACGGATGAGAACCGTATAGAAACTTAAATCAACAATGTATTATTTTTAAACCACAAAGTAGTAACACTTTCAACACTAAAACAGAGATTTGCGTGAGGAAATTCACTGTAAACAGCTGTATATGAATTTATGTGCATACTATTTGTCATGGATGTTAACATTGACATGTAAATAGGAACGAGTCATTTTGAGGTCATTCGGCCAAAAAAACATGACTGCCAGCGGCCATCTTGGATTTCAAAATTTGCAACAAAATACAACACGTTAACTGCCTGCAGTCAGTTTAGCTGTTAGAATTACATTATTTCTCTTATTATAAGGTGTTTTAAGCCAAACTCATTGCAAAAACAGTCAAAAGACTTGCAGGAAACACAATTTGAGTTGCGGAAACAATGAGGTGTTGCATTCCGGGGAGATAATTCGTGCATAGCCGTCCAAGGTACTTCAGGTTGTTTATGTTTCGGCTTAGAAGCCACGTTAAGTTGTGTGATCTGTCACCGAAGAAGGTGCTAAAACTACACCGTTTTTTGTGGCGTTAGCTGTTTTAATTGATCCGGGATTTTATATTCCGTAATTAATTAATTTAGGGTTATGAAGCACGTGCAATCGAGGCGTTATTTTAATTACAAGTAAAAACAAAAAGCGCGATTAGGATTAACATGTCGCACTTGTTCGCGACGCAAGAAAGGACTGCTGAGTATTCTACGTAATCGCATTTTGATTATGTGTTAGAACCATTAAAACAAACTTACACAACAAATTCGAGGGTAAGCTTATTGTCACGAACTAACAGTATTGTCACCCACAGGGTATATAAAACATGGCAAAACCCGAGAAGGAAACAAACACAAAAAATGGCTTCTGCAAACAAACCAACATTGCCAACTTCCTCAAAATACAACAACTTGACGCTTGTACAACTCCGTAATGAACTACGAATATCTGGTCGAAAGAGTGAACTTATTGATCGGTAAGTACAGGTGTATGAATATATGGCATATGTGTATTCGCCCGGTCTGGCTCATGTGTAGATCTAACTATATAGTCAGATCTGCACATAATGTGCAAATCAGGCTATATCAGTTTATAATCAAAGTTTATAAGTACAAAGGTCATAGCTATTTATGTCACCTAATGTTTGATTTCAATATGTTGATATGAGTATATTCAATATTTTCCAACAACAACAGGCAGGAATAATTCTTTTAACCGAAAATGTACTTTTTATGATTACTATGAGACAATTTTGTAAATCTACTTCAAACATCATTATGATCATAAAATCACTTTATTTTGGAAACTGATTGCCCCCAGCATCAACTGTTTTCAAAATAATGAGAAATAACCAATTTGATTTCAAAAGAAATGGTATCTGGTAGAAATATAAGATTTTATACCAATACTGTATATCTCGAATTGCATTTTACATGTATGTGCAAATCTGACTATATAGTCAGATTTTCACATGAGACAGACCTGTTCACATACATTATACAATCTCTGGATGGGGCCTTCGTATATAGAGTGAATATAGTAATATGCAAATGCCAAACCACCCTCTACCAGTCAGTCTATAATTTTAGATTTATATTTTGTATAAATGTTATAATCATCTTGGACCTGGGAGTTCTGAATATACATAACATATTAGACTATGTGATGGTAACTCCTGATATAACTGCATACAAGGACATTCATAGTGATTGTGGTCTACCTGTTGTGAAGTTCGCTGCTATCGATACATATCTGTTTTCTGTGTCACAAAGTTTAGGAGATGGGCCGAAAAATCTGTACGAGGAACGATATCTTACGTTTGCGAGGTTGGCTCTACACGATGGAAAGTTTTACATAAAAGCACAGTGTTGTGCTTCTATGAAAAAGAATGTGTCTTACAATCTGGATGTCATACTAGATACAGACGGTGTAATCGTAGAATGCCAATGTGACTGTGCTGCTGGCATGGATCCTGAGGCCCATTGTAAGGATGTGTGTGCCGTGTTATACGGCTTAATGCGTTTTTATGATCAGCATGAAATTAAGACACATGAAACATGTACACAAAAGCTTCAATCGTTCAACAAAAATCCCCGATTTAAGAGTTCTCAAGTAAAAGCGAAAGATCTGACACTCGGGAAAAAGGTTAAAAGACAAATTCGCTTTGATCCGAGGCAACCGACTGACAGAAATCGTGTTGACAATTTTGAGTTCTTATCTCAAACATTCAGAAAGAGGAAAACAGCACACAGAAAGCGAATGCAAATTAAAAGAAACGGTGTACTAGTACTAAGGAATTATTTGGCATATATACATGTTTCATTTTAACTCATTTGTTTGTTATTCTTAAATTTTATTTTGACATTTAATTGACATTAGCTGCAAATAGACACTTGAAGTTGTTAGTTCAGGCAACAACAAAAGAGTATTTCAATTTAAACAAATAAATTAGCACCCCTTTCAACAAAGTGAAAGCAGTACTGTAATTTTACTGAAATATAAACTTATTTTCTGGAAATTAACTGCATGTAACTTTTATGTGTTGAACATTATGACAATATGACAATTTTTATATTTCTTGGCTCTTTTGGGTAAGTCATCTTATAAAAGTTGACTTGTAGATACCTTTTGTTGGCAAACAAGCTCAATAAGATGTGATATAATACGAACTTTAAGACAGACCAACCATATTACGATTTCTATATTTATTTTGATTATATAAAATATACACATAAAACACAAATATACGTTTGGCTTCATGGGGAATGTTCATTTTTCGCTCCACCTGACAATCAACTATGTAGGCGCTGTGTAGACCCGTTATACAGACGATGCAGAAATGAGTTAAGATTGCATATGATACCAGAATGTCTGTTAAGTGTCTGGTCTACCACAGCGATTGAAAACATGAGAGGCCTGGCAGGCTATTGTAGTTAAGCATTTACACCGGGTTTCACCGCGGTGGTTTAGAGTGAAATGCCTGTCAGGCTTTATTGGGGAGGATATATCAGTATCCAAAGCCGATATATCAGTATCCAAAGACGCGAATTATACTATGAGATCAACTATGGGAATAAACAACCTTTCATCGGCCGTGAAAATCGCTCAGGAAAAACCGGATGCATCTTTTGGTGGCCATATATTTCAATATGACTTCTTTTGTTGGCTCCCGGAAACCTGCATCGGATACTCTACTACATATATGTAGCAGTGCTTTCAGCCGGCCTCAAGATCAAGAACGTCGGAGTCGTTCAACGCTTATTCCAAATATTACCATTTGACGTAATAAATCAATGATTGTTTAACATTGTTCTTTTGAAAATATTATGTTTCTACACCGGGTTTTACCGCGGTGGTTAGGGTGAAAATGCATGTCAGGCTTTATTGGGGAGGATATATTAGTATCTAAAGCCCACCAAACGTGGAACCAGATAACCATGCATATCGAGATATCCAAGGAGCTTTCGCGCATACGTGAATGATAGAGTTGTCAAGGACAGACGGTCTTGTCATTACCATATGGTTGCCGGCCAGACCTTGGATGAGAAGGCTTTCACGCGTGACACGCAGCTGTGCTATCGTATTCAAACGGCTACACGCCAGATAAGAGTCGCACACGAGTGCAAATGGTTACACACCTTAGGAGCACTTGAACCACACAAATGGCAGTATCGAGCTACCTGCAGATGCCTCCCAGAGAACAGTTCCCGTGTACTAGGAATCGGTGACTCTAGTAGGTACAACGTATTCTCTGATAAAGTCTTCAAAAGCGTTCATGTATACCAGTATGATTGAACTGGTAGGTACAAATTAGTCGAAGAAGATACGTGCTCGATGAGGAGTGTGTGAGTCATTGCGTCCATAACAAGGCTATCGCGCAAATGCGCAGGTTGCGGGGCCAGAGAATAGTCGCGCACGAGTGCAAATGGTTACACACCTTAGGAGCACTGAACCACACAAATGGCAGTATCGAGCTACCTGCAGATGCCTCCCAGAGAACAGTTCCCGTGTACTAGGAATCGGTTACTCTAGTAGGTACAACGTATTCTCTGATAAAGGCATCAAAAGCGTTCATGTATACCAGTATGATTGAACTGGTAGGTACAACTTAGTCGAGGAAGATACGTGTGAGTCATTGCGTCCATAACAAGGCTATCGCGCAAATGCACAGGTGGCGGGCGCGGGTCTCACCAAAGCATAGACGTCCACAAGTATATGGCTAACGACTGTGACCAAATTCGCCCATGGTGCTGGTCTGTCAGCGCGTTTTGGAAGACTGTAATGGGCACAGGTGACAACCGTTAGCAATAGGTGGAGAACGCATATGCGATGGTGATAACCTGCACGAATGTGATAGCACGACTACAAGATTCCACGACCGATATAAGGAAAAACTGACTAGACTGACAATTAGACGTGAGAATTTGTCAGCTGAGCAAAAGGAAGCCAGTAAATTTAATTTAATTGAAACTAGCCGTAAACTGAGCTGAATAAAGCTAAATTATTCGCAAACTGAACATTTCCAATTTCTCTATCGGACAAGTAGAATATGATAAGATGTGTGGAACTACAGATATATGGTCATTAATAAGCATGTACATATAATACTAAGCTGACACAGAGTACAACATAAATGTATAATATCGGACAGGTTACGTTTAGGAGACTATGAGCACAAGATCACGTCTGGACACGAGTGAGAGGTCATATTTTTCAAGTTGGTGTTGTGATTCTTCATACAAAATAGAGTTATAATATCAATTAACTGTAAAACCAAACAGATGTTCATATGTACATCGCACCGCGGAGGTGGGGTGGATGGACGGACAAGTCTACAGCACTGACGGTATTAACAAAAGCTTGTCTGAACAGCCTATATTTGAGAAGTAATCTGTATAAATGATTCCACACGTATACCACTCGGTCTTACTGTAACACCGTCTGCTCTGGAATATGAGAGGTGCCATGATAAGCGGCGTCGACCTTAAATAACACCACATGGCCTGGCCCTGTGTGGGAACATGTTCTAGCAGATTAACTCATGCCCTTTCGTGATCGCGCGTCATGTATCGAGTATTGTTGGTCTGTATAAAACTACAGCAATGCAATAAGATATATTTCATTACTATCAATTTAAGACAGACCAACCATATTACGATTTCTATATTTATTTTGATTATATAAAATATACACATAAAACACAAATATACGTTTGGCTTCATGGGGAATGTTCATTTTTCGCTCCACCTGACAATCAACTATGTAGGCGCTGTGTAGACCCGTTATACAGACGATGCAGAAATGAGTTAAGATTGCATATGATACCAGAATGTCTGTTAAGTGTCTGGTCTACCACAGTGATTGAAAACATGAGAGGTCTGGCAGGCTATTGTAGTTAAGCATTTACACCGGGTTTCACCGCGGTGGTTTAGAGTGAAATGCCTGTCAGGCTTTATTGGGGAGGATATATCAGTATCCAAAGCCCAAGTTGAGTGTAGTGAAGCGAAACGAAAACCCCCAAGAAAGCCAAACTGTACTAGTGGATATCCGCAGACGGTATTGTGTGATGACTAAATACCAGGCTCAAAATGTCACTCTGAGGCTAACCTGGCTTGTATTTTACGTATACGCTGAGGATCAACCTCAATGTAGCTTCAATGAGATGATCGTCCACATTTAAGGCTGCACAGCTACTTGCGCAACCGCGTCGGAAACTATGTCCGGTAAAATTCCTGGGATCTAAGCCAATAACACGGATGATTGACTTCAATAAACTAAATTGTGAAATTGATATCGGAGTGGACGCCACCATTTCAAGTGGAGTCTCACCATTAACAGGACTACTGGCCAGTCATTTCCTTTGACCAATAGGGTGAACACAGAAATTTACAGGGTGGTTGCACAGACACTTTTCACACAGGAAGAAATGAACACAATTTCCTGAAGCAGCATCTTTCCCCATCGAAATTAAGACATATTTCCTTGCCATCATGAACACACCGAATTCGACGTTTCCTTTCTTTCGTGGGTGGTGGCTGTTCCCGGGTACCTGTGTCTGCTGCTGATCGTGGTGTGGCTGACTTAGACAGCAAATATCGTGGCAGAATTCTGAGTTGTGAGAGCTCTGGTTGCAGGATTTGCACCTCAATATCTGATGGCCAGAAAACACTGTTAAGTTTTTGTTCACGCAATTGCAGGAGTGTTGCTGCTTGCGCGGAGAATGTCCTGTGGAATTCGTAAAACAGAGTTCCACCAAATTTGTGTCAAAAGTCGACGATCATGTTGCCGTACATGACTACCTCCTCACGACGATTGGGGTACCGCTCACACATAATCGATTTATACATCTTAAAGGCGTAGACAAATTCAGACAATTAAGCTCAAATATCTGACCAAACGTGGATCAAAGTGTGTGCTTGACGTATCTGGGGTCTGGCGGAGTCAGAAGTCCAGGCCGTATTGTGGGATCAGAAGCGTGGCCAAGTTGAAATCTTGGCCAGTGATGATCAGATGTCTAACAGCCGGGACACTAGATCAACTGTGTCCAGAGAGTCTGGGTCAATACCGCGACCATTTAGCAGAAAAATACCCGTTATATAGTCCGAGATGTTGGGTCTAAAATGAAACATACCGTCATCTGTTCCCAGTGGGGTAGTGTGGTGTGTGTCCGCCGACGACGCCGAACGCCCCAAGCGTGGTACAGTCCTCTGCAGGTGAGGAAACTATACCTCACCATCCGAATCGTCGGAAACACATGAAGCGACATCGTCGTTCGTAAGTCCTGAACACACGCCCAGCTTGTATATCCATCGGTTGCCGCAAATAAGATCATATACAAGTCCCTAAGTTGAAACTGGGCTAGGCGTAGCCTTTTTTGTTCCCGACTTCTTCATAAAGGAGCCATATACACACAAGTCTACGACACTGACGGTATTAACAAAAGCTTGTCTGAACAGCCTATCGTTGAGAAGTAATCTGTATAAATGATTCCACACGTATACCACTCGGTCTTACTGTAACACCGTCTGCTCTGGAATCTGAGAGGTACCATGATAAGCGGCGTCGACCTTAAATAACACCACATGGCCTGGCCCTGTGTGGGAACATGTTCTAGCAGATTAACTCATGCCCTTTCGTGATCGCGCGTCATGTCTCGAGTATTGTTGGTCTGTATAAAACTACAGCAATGCAATAAGATATATTTCATTACTATCAATTTGTGAAACGTTGGGCAAATGAAATGTTGGTCGAATGGCTACAGTCCATTTTTTTCGTAACTCTTTTTGCCGCTTCGTCGCCACCTTTCGGGAATACGTGTCCACCCCGATTGTTACACTACATTGCACAACATTGTGACGGCGTTGTTATTAGTTGGGTGATGAAGAATTATAAGAATAACGATCCGAAGAAGTCGATAGACAGAATGAGACTGACAGATGGCTAGCGAAAATAAGCTTGTTTACTTCTAACCGGAAATGGACATGGCGTTTATAGCCACCTGGTGGCCGATGTCGATAAAGGGATGCAATCACAAAACAGTACCCCATTGTTTGTTGGTCCCATCGACCACCCACCCACCCCGGCATATGTGCCCAAAACCCCCCTGCTTTATTAAGAAAGTGCAACGCTATATCAGCTACCAGTCTAGTGTACGCAATCGTTATTATTATAAGTAGGCATGTGTGCTAAAATGTTATTCATACACAGGCGAACAACGGCCGATTGCCTGTTAACGATAACAAGAAAACCATAGTCAGAAATGGTAACGCCACCAAGATCATATTATTAGCCATAAATATAAATTATAATATAAAATATATTGGTTACATGAATGCACCGCCTCAGAATTCCGTTAAAACAACTAATCCTTCAAATTATTAAAAAAAACTACGGCTTATTACTGCAGGTTTCTCATTCACCACACCAGAAAGCTTCTAAATGCGGATAAAAAATAGGAGGTATTGTGTTCCCGCCAAGAGTGCATGGCCCAGCCATTGTTCATACCTAAACGTCGAAAGCAATTAACGCGGTCATAATGGTTACATACTGCAACTATAAGATATCCAGCGAATACACACCCCACGAAAACCCTAAATGTGTTGTCCTGCGAGATATCCAATCGCTATAGCTCAATTTGACACGGCCAGATTAACCTTTCTACAATATCCTAAAACAATAAAGCTTCTCAAATCATCGGCATAGCCAATAGAACTTTCACGAACTTGGACATTCCAACTACAGCTTTTACCGGACTAGGGGTCGCAGTACAAGCTTTAACGCGTCCCAAAATAACCGCATTCGGGGTAGCACTACAGCTTTTAAAGCGACCCAATCTATTTATAAAACCTACATAGGTCCATGAGATTTTATAATTTGGCCCACAGTATACACCGGTGGCGTTAAATATGATCATTTGAGGTGATTTCTGACTGGAACATTGAAGCTTGTTGGCTTAATTACTATCGTATATATATACTAGTATTTCAACACACGTGTCTCTTGACATAAACAGAATTCCCAAACCGAGGCCCAAGTCTAGTTTGTTTATTTAAACCAACTCATTCTCATTGCATAAATGTCACCATCCGACCATTATATTACATATGTTTTTCATTAGTTTTGCATGTTGTTCTCGTGATTTTGCAAGTCATATTCACAAACAGCTATCTCACCATCATCATTTGTTCCCTGCTTAAATACACAAATTTCATCATGTCATCTTGTTTAAATGTTATGTTACACATTTTGTGAGGGAGAGGACGCCACTAATTTGACAAAACTTGTGTTCCAATCCCCATGTATATAATTTATATACAATAAAATATGTTTAAATCAATACTTGTTGGCCAATAAGTTTTTAAAAAATGGCGATTGGCCAATTTGGCCACTGATAGTTGAACCATGTCGGCCACGGCACTGTGTAGGAACTGTTACATCGGAAGTTGTTCTATCGCCGGTTTGTGATGGTTCTTGACTGATTTGTGACGGTTCCTTATAATCGAAATTATACATTTTCGCGACTTTTTGACAGTTAAAACACAATTTTGGAGCCAATTAGCTGATAATTCGACTAAATTTTCCATTCCCCTCACAATTGGTGGCCCAAACGAGCGTAATAATAAAAAAAATTCCATTGTGTGTCTCATAACGACGAAAACCGCGAATTTTGATATTTATTTGGGTTCTCTCCTGATCGAGTCGGTTCTCTCTCCATTTAATCGGTTTTATACGGGTAATACTATGACTAATATTTGGCAAGATAATGGTTCAAACGGACCATGTCGTGAAATTAACCAAAGATAAACAACAAAATATGCATTAAGTTGAAATTTGCACCCGGTGATTGTCATCAATTTCTATGAATTACACTGCCTTCCTATGCTTACTCAATAACCTGCGTTACGCCTATCAGAATTTACCAAATCGCCAGCTAGTTTGAAAAATAACGCGTTTTACATGCCCAAAATTGTCATGAATCAATAGCCGGTTAACTATAGTGTAATTTCATAGCGCTGGACTTCGGAAAGCGTGAGCGTAGACGGGATGAATAGAGTTATCTGGCTTGTATTTTATGTTGTCTATTTTCGTAGACGCATTTTAATCAGCAAAAAGCCAAAAAATAAGACGTTAGAAGTTCGTTGACACCCATACATTGTTCTGATTACGCAATTTATGAAGTTTATGTTGGGCATCCGCTTGCTGGACGCTGATTGTATAGGTTAGGTGCTATAATTCGTTCTTTCTTTATCGCACTTGTTCTTGCTGTTCGGGATAATCTGACCGACAATCACTCAATTGTTTGTTCTAACTTCTAAGCCTCTAGACAGTGAAGCCATGCCACTCAGATTCCTGTTAAGAGATAACTGATTACAACCAATCATGCAATTAATTGTATCCACTCGCCTGTAAGAGGGAATAATTGTTTTATATTAGTAAAGGCTATCTTTTGTAATATTAAATAAAATAAAAATGTCGACCCCATATGAAGACCCGACACGAGCAGTCGGACCTCCAGAGAGCTTGGATCGCCACCTCTCAGGATGACTACGCCACCGCTTATTCCAATTAGTGTTACTACAATGCTGGACTCCATGCATGTCACGCCTTGTCTGAGCTGGTCACTCCACGCTCACAAACGCGGATACCAGTTGATTCTGGATTTCCAGTCCGGCCCGGCACAGCCCTTTTCAGGGCTCCCTACCGGGAGTGGACCGGATAATACCAGATCAACACGGAAAGTTCGACGACAAAAGATAAAAAAGAAGAAAAAGAAATCACCATCAAGAAAAAAAAGAGATGCCGAGAGACTAGCCGCATGGAAAGAGAAGAAGGCGACGGACATTACACCAGCCAGCTCCTCCCATGCAGTCGAAATCCCGGCCCAGTCTGTCCAGGAGATGGAATCACCACCACCATCGCCTCCACGGCCAGACATGGACTTCAACCCGAAGACTCCGGAATACACTGAGCCGGAGCCTTCAACTGCCAATCATATATCACCGGTAACCGAACAAGTAACAGATGCCACCAGCCTATTTGTTAGAAAACCACAAAAAAGAATCAGCTAAATTTCGCGCCAGAGTAGACGAATCAATTAAGAAAGCAGAAGTAGAAAGGAAGAAAGCAGAAGAGACTAGAATAAAAGCAAAGGAAGCCTTAGACGAATTAGATCCACCGAAAAGTAAAAACAAAAAATGCAAAAAGCTAAAAGCAACCAGCAAAAACTAAACACCTCAACCTCACTTTGCCTCCAGTCAGCCTCCTCATCTGAACAGCATCAACAGCCTCAAAAATCGATCTCCATCGAATATATCAAGAAAGGGTGAAGGGAATTGCACAATGCGTTCCGACCATCCTACCCGGCCTGCGGCCGGAAACTACACAACAACATATGAAGACCCAAATACGAAGTCGACCTGAGAGAAGTCGGCCCCGATGATTAGATAGGAATTGAATATTGTTAGTATTATTTTAAATGAGCGTGGCGGACAATTACACTTTAAACGAACACATTATTATAACAATGTGTGTATGTACATAAGGAGGGACTTTCCTCAGTCATTGTTGTAAAATAAAACTAAAGGAACAATTTCAACAAATTGTTGGCGTGAAATTTCCAACCAATCTAGTGTAAGGTATGAAATTTGTAACTGTTGAAAAATTTGACCAAAGCTTGTGGCATACACCAATTAAACACCCCTCCGTGTCCACGTGCCGCCCCCCCCCCCCCCCACCACGCATATCCCCCGGCCACGCCATAACATATCAATGATTTCGCTGAACGTGATTTCATAAGATATGTTCATGTCTGGGCGACGAACATGCGTAAATGTCCCTTAGGCGTGACTTTCGAGGAAGAAATCTGTTGGTGTTGGCATCGAAACATTGTCCCACCTGCATCTTTCAATCATGGCCCTGTATTAATTAAATGAATAACATCTCATAATCTCCTGAGAGTAGATTTCTATTACCATTGGTATTTATATAGGCAGGCATGATTATGATAGTATACCCCTCGGGACGTTCAATATTTGGTTTCTACCAATTAATGTCACTTACTATTATTATTAGGTATTTATGATATTATTTCTTAATATATAAGTATACCTGTTGTATTATGTAAATGGCATAAGCTACAGTCATTATCTGGTTTAAAATGTCAGATACACAAGACAATATTCGGCCCAAAGTGCAGAAATCGTTCAAATAAATATTATGTATAGAACCGTCACAGCCATGATTGGTTTGAAATAGAACCGTAACACGCACACGTGTTGATTACGATGCTACTGTTCCAAATTATCAACCGCTATCGGGATAATTTCTCAGCTATCTTACAGATGAATAACATGTGTATATTTCATACTCAGTGTTCGTGTTCAGACTGCGTTTCATATTTTGTACGCCACCGAAAACAAACGAATTGCGTTTTTGAGGCTTGATTTTCAGTGATAACATGTTGATATTTACGCGTTAACTCACCAATTCCGAGTTAATTGTGATCTAGAGTTCACGTTTCGATAATACGGCACTTTTGCAACCTCTGTTCATTCAGGAAAGTATAATACAGTCAAGATATCTATAATTATGCGTGAGTTTGTCCCGAAAATAATTATTTTTAATCATAAGGAATCGTAACAAATCAGTCAAGAACCATCACAATACCGGCGATAGAACGACTTCCGATGTAACAGTTCCTAAACAGAGTCGTTATTTCGTGGGAATCCAGATTCAGAATCCGAATCCGATTACGGGGGCGGGGCTAATTCCTGATTCTAGGTCAGATTTGGAAATCCACATGGTCTCCGATACTATGTTTAATATTCTCCGAGCGTCAAACATGGCTCATGTATTTGACACAAGTATCATTTGTATCTTATATTTATAAAGTTCATGTTTGTTGTGAAAGTCATGCTTTTCTTCTATGTGTATATTCATGGCACCTAATTAGCTGCCAATCCAACTTAATCGCATCTTTTTTTCAAGTTAAAGTGTGTTTATTGATGAGGGCAAGCATTTCTAACAGCTTTAGGTATCCTGAATCAAATTCCGAAAATATTGTGGAGAACACACGAAACTTGTCAGTTGTACAGGGACGTGGCGACAGGGGCTGGTTGGGGTGTCTCGACCCCCCCCCCCCCAACATTGTTACAATTTTCTTAGCTGTGCAGTCATTAATACGTGAGGCAAATCAGGATTCTTTTGACTAACTGTTCCAAATAATGATACGTACAGGCCAGCAAACGCAACAAACAAACCAGATTTTAAATAAATACTTATACAAACTTATGACTAACTCGGGGGAGGGGGTGACCGGTGATCTGTATATATGTTCAACTTGTTTTGGTAGTCATGTTGCTTTGCCATTACTAATTATTTATTTGTTCAGTGTAATAACATATGGGATAAGGGGCCCTTAAGTAAGTCAGCACTTGTCCTCCAATCCCATTGTCTGTATAAACAAATGTATGTGTTATATATCATGTGTTATCTAAATTTGACAAATATTTGAAATAAATATGTTTAAACTAAACTTTTCCAGCAGTTGGAAATTTCATGCATGACACAACATTAGTTTGGACATTAATTTGATTAATATATAGATTGGAATTGTTCTCATTGTTTGATTTTTTCAACCAGTAAAAGTTGGTAATTTTCCAATCTTAGTGTGTGTCAGGTTGGATATTTCCACGGTGGTGCAAATGGAATTCAGCGAACCTGTGAGATTGATGTTTGGTTCAAGGGGGGGGGGGGGGGGTGCAGTTGGCCGGAAATTTGAGGAAACCTCTAGCCACGTCCCTAGAACTTGTAAGTGTGGGTACTTAATCAATAAAGTGACTGACATTTCCACTATATAGTCCTGAGATCCTAGAATAAGCTTCACATTTGTGTTTGTGCTATTGGGAGATGCAGTTCACGTGCGATCACAAGACCACAACATTAGCTTCATGAGCAAAGCTTTATTTTCCAACTATTGTACAACACGTTGGCCAAAACATGCTTGTGTTTCTGCGCTATACAGAGACTATTGTGCAAAACGACTGCATTTAACGAAACAAAACATTTTAAATATGAAATTGCTATAAGACTATAGATAGTACATACGTGTATCTGATAATCCATCGATATCATATAATCCTACTATTTCTTGAATAAGAAGAAATATTATAATAACGAACACAGCAGAAGACATATCCATGACGGTTCACGTGAATTCGGTCAATGGTGACGTATCAGCCGAATTTGAAATCGACATGCTTTGGGGCGGTATTTTATGGATGGAATTATGAAATGGACATATGAAAGTGACAATGAAATCGACAATGACTTGCTTCGCCATCACCCGAAGTGCTCCACCAGCGTTACTATCAATAACATTATTATTTGGCTAATTTCAGTAATATTTTCCCAGTTTACACTCGATAAAACAAATTTGTCTCCGCGTTTAAAATTCTTTGATATATATCGTTTATATTCTGCAATAATTTGTACACAAGAGACGGATTCTTATGTTTTATTGTGTTTTTAAACTCCGAGGTGGCGAAATCTCGGTTTGTTTACATTACGAACGTTTGAGTCCGTAATCGGAATCATAATCTGAATCTGGATTACGAAGAAATAACGATTTATTACGATTACGGTCTGTTCGTTTACTGATTGTGATCTGTTCGTTTACCGAACCACGTCGTACGGGGACTAATCCGTAATCTGAATCTGGATTCTCCCACCAAATAACGACTCAGTGGACCACGGGTAAGCTTGCGGGTGCTTGTGGGTGAAATAGTTCATCAATGAGGCCAAAGTAAATCTTTGTGTAATTCATATACCCGGAAATGGCCACTAATAAACATTTGGTTTACTGACATATTATCCCATTCCTTTTTTAGTTATAGTTTAATTTGCAATGTGTCCATGTAATATACTGTTTACATTTAATATAGACTCACCAATGCTCCGCTAAATCCTCAACTCTGACCCTCTGCGGGCTTTACTAAATGTATATCCCTCACAAGATTCTATATCAATACGCCGGATTCCCGATTGGAGATTACGATAACGCAGAAAATGATACTGCCCACGGGCCACGCCAAACTTAGTAATATCCCTAAATAGCGTTAGCTTGCTTGTTGGAAACCGACACTTAGTTCGTTTAGGACTTTCCCATTGATGAGCACTCAACCAAACCGTTTTCTGAGAAGTCGTTTGTTACCTGATATAACACCTCGGTCAAAATAACCAATTAAAATTTCGTCTGCTATTAAGGGGGAGACGCACGTTTGCCCAAAAAAAATTCACTTTTGGGTGGGTCAGGTAATTTGGCAATATCTTGAGAAATCAACAACTGTACGCAATGGAACTTCACATGGATGTAGAACACATATTGAGGAATGCATACCATGTATTAAAATATTTGAAATATGAACATCATAAGAGTAATTAAGAGATATTTGTAACATTTTATAATAAGTTCACTTTAGGTACCGAGAACTTTTATCTACTTCCACTTTCATCGTTAAACTGTGGTGACACCGTGACAGATGTAGCATCATATATGTTGTCCATGATAGGGGCCGTCTTTCTGCAGAAGAAGGAACACCATTCTTATAAATGAAGTCAAATTATGAGTACCCTATTCTGAAAAATGGCAATAATAAACCAGACATTTGCAAGTGCGACTATTTAGAAATGTATGGAGGACAGGATGGACAATTAACAAATCAATTGAACTTGTAAAAAAAAGCCATCAGTCTGTATATTTGGATATTAAATGGAAACAATCATAACACAATAATACAATTGATATATGTATCAATTTATTATTATCAATTAATAATTAATTTAATAATTAATTATTAGTTATTATTTAATTTTAAATTAAAAAACAATAATTCTGAACTCTCAACAGATAGTACTCTCATTCAGCTTTTCAATGCATAATATCTCTCAATATATGATAGATTGTCATTGATATCATACTTAACTGAACTGACCAAATAAATACACATGAATATTGACCTCAAAGGTAATGTATTTGTCATAGTATGGACCATGGGTAATGGGTTATACCAAAAATCGTACATAACTGTTGTGCAGTATTGACGATAAATTAAATTACATACCTGCTCATCTGCTCATTGTTAGACCACTGTTATCAGCAAGGCAACCTCACAGTTAGTCGGCATTGTCAATGATTACCAATGGAAAGGATTCCATTTCTTTGATTCCAAGTTAATTCAATCACCTATAAGAGACAGACAAATTTTAAGTTAAATTTTCTTAACTTTCAATTTCGCACCAAGCATTAGCTTTCTGTGGGGGGGGGGGGGGGGGTTGCAACCGACACCACGTTTACAGAAATAAAATAACAAAAGCTCTCTCGGGGTAAATTTGCATTAGACACCACATATTACACAAACGAAATAACACAAACTATTTTCATGTAAAACGTATGTAGTAGATGAAGCGTTGAATGATCAATCCCAATGCCTTGTAAAATGCGTTATGGGGGACTACAAATTAGATCTAACGAACATCTCAAATGGGTTCCAGCAACTGTTGGAGGTTTCATTTAATTACTTGATAGTTTCATGTTGATCTGAATCACCCTATAGTGGTACTAATTGAAATATTTGGATAAAAACTAACATAACTATGGTTTTGTTTTCATACAAGCTCAACTCAATTTCATTATTTTACAATTCATATAAAATGTCAGAGATCCGGAATGTGTCTTTGCTATTGGATGGCAGCGACAGGACAAAATAAAACAAAAGATATTTTGATAATACACATGTATTTTAGATTGAAGTTAACAAAGACCCCAGTTCATGTGACAACTCATGTGGTTCATTAACTCTGGTGCGAGCATACATATGTAACAGAGATATACTACAGGTACAGAGGGGGACATAATCGCAAATGTTGTTTAATGCTAAAAACATTTGTTTCCAGCTAATTGTGGTAGCTGCCTTAATGAATTGAAATTATCTATCTCAACTTACCTGTAAATATTGACAGTTACAGGTAATCAGGAATTAACCTCTCGTTGTCCTTCTCCTACCAGGTACAGGACAACCCCAACCTCTCATTGCACTTCTCCTACCGGGTACAGGACAACCCCATGACAATCCAATATGCTAGTGTTCAGTCAACTGTAATAAAAACAAAACATTTTGCAGGTTAACAAATCCAAAAGCAATATTTTATGAAAAATAAGATAACAATGAGTGAGTTAAAATATTGCTTGCGGGTTAAGTTGCACAATATTATAATATTCCACATGTTGTGGAAAATCAGATTGCTACATACTAATTACCGGTGCTAACATAATGCACAGATGTAATTAATTAGTACCATGTAACCAGTACACCCAGCTAGATGATCTCTGTTGAGGGTGGGGTGTCCACTGTCTGAAATTTCCAAAAGCACCGCCCCTTGACCCAGACCAAGTTAACTCCCTCCCAGTCCCAAGTTTGAAAAATATAATTTGCACCCCTCAACGTCGGGTTTGTTATCTCAAAGTTTCAAATTCCCCACTTATTACTGGTTGCAAAATTAAAACTATAAGAACAATTTCTACATAGTATTGTTGTGATTTTTCCAACTATTAATATTTTGTGAGACTTGATACATTTATTTCCAACTGTTTGGGGGGGGGGGGGGTACATAAAACTCCAGCATTATATATACAAACCAATGAATGGTAGCTCTTTCACTACCTGTTCCCAAAATGTTGATCATGTACACAAGCTGAGTACCTGTACCTGTAACATGATAACCAGGTTTGGCACATCCTACATTTAACTAAATATAAATAGTTAAATATGACGATATCGAACCAGTTTTCTTCCCATATATGCAAAAGTTATGAGATCCTTGAAAATGCAGCCACAATGAAGTGTAATAATATTAATATATTAAATGAACAGGCTTTAGATACAATTTCATTCATGCAGCATGAATCATTTGTGTGGTGTTAGATCATGCAATGAATATATAATCTGGCTATGCCCATACGTAGCGATTCATGGCATGATCCAGTAAGTCACATATATGGTATCTATTGTTGGATTATTTGAATTATTTCCCTTGTTTTTATTTGACCATCCATGAAACCGTAATACATATACATATTCAACTAGTATAGTTGAATTACTATCAGGTCATTCGGGTGCCTGGTAATAGTGTCAACATGATTATTAATTTGGATAAAATTCCCAAATGATCGCTTGTATTATTTGGAATTGAGACAGAGTGAAATTGCCATGTGATCTGACACTATTAATATTATAATTATTAATTTCACCCTAAACCCCATCCATCACTAAAGTAACATATAGAATACACCCATAGTAGCCGAGAATAACAAATTTTCACCACGAGTGGTATTGTGGTTTTAACCACGAGCCTTTGGCGAGTGGTTAAAACCACAATTCCACGAGTGGTGAAAATTTTGTATTCTCGGCTACTATGGGTGTATTTTGTTTATACCATAATTATTATTCTTCGGTCGCTTCGTAAATGTATTGCTACTATGTTGGTGACTGTTAACATGTATGTGCACCGAGTGACCCAAATATGTTAAGCTATCATGAATGTGGGTCACGCGTAGTAATACATATTTCTAGGAAGTTCGGTGATTCGCCACTTTCTTGGGCATCAGTCAGCTGATGTGAACACACATTCAGATTTCCCACATTGCAGATACCATTAACAATCTATACGTTGTTGTCAAAATGTAGAGCCGTCGTTCGCTTCACACACGGAAAGGCAGACGAACACGTGCGTTTGTTTGTTTACATTTTCAACAGCTATCGCCGACCTGTATAAAACGTGTACTTTGTCGGTGCATGCACCTATCATAAAACATCATTAAACTAACTTTAATGTGTCATTTTTTGACAAGTAAACCCAGTAAATGGAATTGGATAGTATATATATCTGTGTTTAGACCACTTATCGCATTTCAGTGTGTTTTGAGTCGGAAAAATTGTGTATTTACTTCGCGAAGCGGGCGTGACGAATTATTGGGCTAAATTTCGACAGCGAGGTCACCAGAGGTCAAATGACGGGTCGTTCTACTATGGGTATAAACTTTTAACACATAAAGTGCCGTTGAAACATTTACACAACAGAAGAAATTTATACCAATAGTAGGAATCGTTATACCCACAGTAGGGTGTAAAGATGAAATTTACAAAACAGGTGTTATACACACAGTAGCATAGCCAATTATGGTATAAAACACGATTAATAGGCACTTGATAGTATTATAAAATCAACTATTATAATTGATTACAACCAAAATAAGGTAAATATCTGGACATTGGGCCTACAAATCATAACAAAAATGTGTGGTATGTCCACTCTGGTCAGCAATACAAAATAGCATGTGACCAGAACTTGGCAACAAGATTATTTTTTTTATGAGAAATAGACTTATATTTTTTGTTAAAAAATATATGAGTGTTTAAAATGACGTCGGTCAGCCATATTGTAAACAAATATTACAATTCATTGAAAATTTATCAAACTTATATCAAAGTATAAAATCATTCATGCGATCGTTGGTACCACCGCGATCGTTGGCTGACACGTTCCCAATTACTCTTCCTTAAATATGGGTCGTCATTGAGAGCGATCGGACATTATGCAATGCGTAATTTCACTAATTTGAAGAGAAAATCAACTTTCGGTTTTGGCACTTCGCCAAATTACCGGAAATGGTTTCATAACTCACTTTAGTATGCCGCAATATATAGTTCCCCGTATTTTACACCGAAAACCTATATTTTCGTATTACATGTATGTGGGAAAACTAATGTAACTAAAGATAAAAATTTCAAACTATGTGCAAATATATATATATATATATATATATATATATATATATATATATATATATATATATATATATATATATATATATATACTAGAAGGTGACCCGACTTCGTCCGGGCTATTCAAAAACCAAATTTCAAGTCCATAGCTCCACCCGTTTTCGAGATCTGGTCTGCGCATGCGCGAAGCTGGAGTCGCACGGGCTCGGCGACCCGATAAAATTCGTATCCGGGGCAAGATACATTCACATACCAAATTTCAAGTCGATAGCTCCACCCGTTTCCGAGATATATAGCCCAATGTCATTTGCGGATACCTCGGCCGGTGATGAGTTAACGCGACATCGGCCGGTTAAGAGTTAACGCGATCGCGTCACGATCTGTTGATGGCGTAATATATTTACGCAATGTTTTTCGATGAGCGAAGCATGGTCCTGCGTTCTTCCCGATAATTAAGGTAGAAACGTTAAACGTACACAGGCGTGTGATACATCATTGGAAAGATGAAGCGCCACAGATTCTAACCGTGCAAATTATATGACTGGCAATTTATTATTCGCGCTATATCGAATCGATTTGTGAGCACCGAACTGAAATATATTAGCGCAAAACGGCGTAAAAACAGATTTGACCTCGGCACGTGAAAAGTTGAGCTCGGATCTGAAAATTAATAGGCCTATGCCACTTCCCGACAGAAAATAGCCCCACATACCAAGTTTCATCGAAATCGGGTCGGCCGTTATCGAGTCCATCGCGAACACACACACAGACAGACACACACACAGATCTTCCAAAATATATAATAGATTATATATATATACTAGAAGGTGACCCGACTTCGTCCGGGCTTTGACCTTGAATTGTCCATTTTGAAGGTCAAGGTCAAGTGGGGTCACGATTTTACCAGTCCAAAAACACTGCCCGGACAAAAGTACCCGACAAACGTGCCCGTCGAAATCCATCCGGTTTTACCCGATTTGACCTTGAATTGATAATTTTGAAGGTCAAGCTCTGGTCGGGGTCACGATTGGACCCGTCCAAAACAATCAGTGGACAAAAGTAACCCCACGTATCAAATTTCGTCAAAATCCCATCAAAATTGGCGATTTGACCTTGAAGTTACCCGATTTCAAGGTCAAGGTCACGTCGCACGGGCAAATGAATATGCTTATGAGACTCGCCATAAGAAAGTATTCCCACATACCAAGTTTCATCGAAATCCCGTGATATTCGGGTGTTTGACCTTGAAATGACCCGATTTCAAGGTCAATGTGACGTCGCACGGACAAATTAATATGCCTATGTTCGTCCCCGGCCGAAAATACCCCCACATACCAAGTTTCATCGAAATCGGGTGGGCCGTTGTTGAGTTCATCGCGAACACACACACAGACACACCCTCACACACACACAGACACACAGATCTTCCAAAATATATAATAGATAGTTGATGTTTGTGTACATGAGTATAGTATGTGCTTAATGAGAAAGTATATAAATTTGTTTTTTAATTGGATGTGCCAAACTAAAGTTATGATAATTATGAAATATATGTACTCACGTATGATGCGTGCAGAAAGGGCTCATACGTTCCGATTGGTTGAAAGGTTCATCGCCAAACATGGAACGGCCATTACATTGATACACCAATATATATTACTGGTTATGTTCAAACACCCATTGCCAACAAAATGACAAACGCCTTGACGATTGACATGTTATTCTGTTGACGTGTTGCCAACTCGCGGCAAATATACTAAACTGTTATTTTCTTGGTTATCTTTTACGACATTAGAATTGTGTTCGGCTGGCATTTTTATCTTTTCTTATCTGTTATTTGTTCAAATTTCTATCGAAATAGAGGTCTGCAATTGACTGACGCCAATACACGGCGGTTGAATACTGAATGATTTACAAACAATCTCGAGATCCATTATGAAACAATTTCCGATTTCATTCACCACCGATTATGGAGACTAATTAATCATAATGCCTTCAATGTTTCATGAAAGCACCACCTCAGAATTCCGTTAAAACAACTAATTCTTCAAATCATTACAACAACTGCAGCTAATCACTGAAAGTTTCTCATTGACCACACCAGAAAACCTCTAAATGCGGACAACAAATCTACTAATTTGATTTATTAATCCGGATATTTCGCAATAAGACCTTTAGTCTACATTCCAAAGAAGACATATCATAATGTTGAGTTGTCGTGGTTATTTCGGACACAACCAAGGGGTAACAAAAACAAATATTACAAAATCGATATTTTGGCTTTATTAATAATAAAAACATACTTTCTTTAGACATAATTACAAGTCTGGACGCATTCCATTTATAGCGAAACAGAATATATAGGCTATATTAACGGTCATGGCTGAAGATGCTTAACCTGGGCTAGTGTCCGAAATCACCCCAAAGGAAATTTAAGGGCCCACAAAGGGTGTTTCCAATGTGAAATATCCAAAAGGTTGAGTTTTATTTTTTGTCACATTTTAGACCACGTAATTTAACATCCATGATTATTGGTCATAATTTGGTTTCAATATGTCATTCAATTAATGCAATTATCAAGGCTTCAAGTTTTGACGTACAATAAAAAAACAAGAACATATTTCAACAGCATTACAGACGTCCTTGGTAATATCTGGAACTTATTCGAACTCAAACAACATTTAAAATGAACATTAAAAATCATTAAAAGTTGCAGTTCGAGCCCGAGCCCGGTACAAGGTGTAGTTGATGTTTGGTATAAGCTACAAATTAAAGAAATTAACCCTTTAGCCAACAGAACGGCCCTGTGCCAATGCATTCTCTTATATATGCGAGTCGACCATAGGTCGCCTCGCATATATAAGAGAATGCATTGGCTTAACACATTAACAATTATAAAATTGTTAAAGAATGTAAGAAAAAGGATAAAAAGTGTTAATTTTTTATGGTCGACTCTCATATATAAGAGAATGCATTGGCACAGGGCATAACTGTAACCATCACAATGTGGTAAATGAGCCGGTTCCAATGATATCCATATTTGTATGGTTTTATTGAGACAGACCCAAGATAATTTAGGCTGTTGCAGCTTTATTTGGCCGTTTTGGCCGGTTTGTTGGGTAAAGGGTTAAAAAGATATTTTGTAAATCTTTTATTTCAACTTTTATCGACTAAAAGTTGTAATCGGAGACAGCCGATCAGCCGCCAGTTCGTTAATTATCCTCTATAGGCCTATACAATCAGCTGCGACATCTCTAACAAAACACATGATATAATCTCACTTGTAAAACAACTGTATAGTGTATAAACAGTACTTTGAGTGTAATTCGCTAACTGATTCATACACTCACGTCGGACCCATTGATTTGAGCCGCTAACATAATCCGAACAATAACAATTAGGACCTAATTAACAAACAGTCGGCTGACTCTGCTGGTTCCGACTACAAATTTTAGTGGGCTGCGGAAAGAAAAATGTCGATAAAAGTTGAAATGTACTTACGAATTATCTTTTTTCATCACTTTTATTTGTAATTGGCATAGCTTATCACAAACCAAAAATCAACATTATTGACATAATGTAAACGATAATAAACGAAATTAAAATTCCAAACTACACATTTTACCGGGCTCGGTCTCGGGTCGCACTACAACTTTTAGTGTGTCCCAAAAATCCCCATTTCTATAAATAAAACCTCCATGCCACCACTGGATACCAAGAATCGCGGGCTGAGAAAACAACATTACATGGCGTAATAATTAAAAAGAAATATTGTGAATTGCGCCGAGGTATCAAGACTGTTCATCGTTATGTTCATTTGCTATATACAGCTTGTTCATTGGTGCTCTTCGCACTAAGTGTGGTGAAAACAGCAGTTTATTGTAAGAGTAGTGCATGACATGAATCTCTACTCTGGTAAACGCCCATAGAGATCATATTTCACCAGTACAAAATCTGGGAACTTTTTGATTTCTGACCCCTTCTGACAGGGAACTTTATAAAATCTAACAAACAAGGCAGGGAATATATTTCTTTGTTTATATTTGTTCATCGATAATCTATTTCAAAGTATGGATTGGTTCCAGCACGAAATTTCATGCTTTTAGTGACTTTAATGAGCCGATATCGCAACAAAAAAAAATTGGAATTATTAACACTTGAGAATTCCATGATATATATCTTTAATTCCTCCATATAAATGAAGATATGGTTTTGAACTGATGGAACATGATCTCTATGGGCGTTATCCAGAGTAGAGATTCATTGCATGATCTATTTTTTCGTTTGCTAGCTTGTTCCTTGAGTTTGCAATTTGGTAGTTTTTGAGTTTGCACTTTGGTAAATACACAGGCACAGTGGCACACTGTCCATCAACACAGAACCTCAAGTCGTCGGTAAGTTATAAAGTCTGGATCCCTCTCCTAGAAACCGATACTTTCAGAGTGAGATTTATCCGCCTACGCACTTTATTCGGGAAATCTCGCCATTTTCCGTATAGTCTGGTCGATAAACTAACATTTTAGGGTCAACCTAGAATGAATTTGGACTAAGTTGGTTTCTATTCCATTTTGAAGAGGAATACATCCTCCATAAAATATCCAAAATCCGCTAAAATCCGCTTTGAACATTTTCTGTAATCCAAGATGGCGTCCATGATGGCAGTCGGTATCGAAAAAGTATGAATTTCGGTGGTAGGTGCGCCAACTAATACCAAATTGGTAATAAAATAAAATACACACAAACAATGCTTAGTCGTAAACCATATCGGTAGAATGTCTGTCCCAATATGGCCACCAAAATGGACAAAATCAAATGAAATTTACAATTTGTGGAAAATTGAATAGCTAGCCACACAAGAACGAACAAACCCTCGAATTATACGAGGAAGAATGATTTCAGAATATAAGGGGAGCTTTTAGTAATAGATGTAACAATTCTCTCTAATGTATCTCGCGAGAGAGCAAACGAAAGCCATGTCTCATACAACGATTAAATATGGACTTTTTGGGCGCCAAGAAACAGAAGAATAATGCAGTTTTATCTGTACTGTTTATCTTGAATCGAGTAACATATGTGTAATTAAACAGTTAAATGTGACATAATAGGGATGTACTGATTGTGTTACCTTTTCTAGAAGCAGAAATGTATGTAATGAAAACAGTCCCACGAATGTGACCGATAATGATTTATTTTTAAATCTACAACACCAAATCTGTCAAAATTCACTACTATAGAACAGTATGAGAGCTATTGATATGGTACCAGGTAAAATGTGTAGATAAATACAAATACAAATACAAATGCGTTTATTTCTCATCACCGTTTTTCAACGGTATTTCAAGAAAAGTACAAAATGATTTATACACTGGCTGCCCTTCCCAATAATAACAAAAAACAAACAAAATAGCAATAGATATGAAAAGGCAACATTATGAATGTGATACAATAAGAGCGAATATATGGTTCATGCCACCTGCCAGGGGTGAGGTTTGGACTACCAGTGTATATACAATAAATTTACGCATACGCCAAACGGGCACGCACCGCTACAAGTTCATCGATTTCAGACGTGTAATAACGTATTGTTAAACAATTATATGGACACATTACTTTATTAACTGTTTGTTGCTCCTATTCGACCTGGTTTGAATCGGTGGGAGTTGACACATCTGAAAAGGGATATTGTATTGGGGGGGGGGTATGTTTACGGTGGGAGGGGGGTGGAGAGGTATTCATTTATGGTTCATTTCATATATATTCATTGTGTTTATATTATTTATTATAGTACAGCTTGTTTATTTGAGTTATCAGTTTGCAGATTCCACGCATTACCTTCGCTTTTGGGTTGTTAAATAGTTGAGCTAATTTCCAGTTACTCGGGTGTGTGTAGTAATATTTTGCTATATAGTTTCGCCTTAAATCGTTCAAGGCATCGCATTCAAGAAGTGTATGTAGTTCATTACCTGGCGCGTCTTTGTCGCACAATTTGCAGATTTTTTCATCATCGGGTAAGTTCATCCAGTCTCCTGTTTCTATTGGTAAGCGATGATTTCGAGTACGGAATTTAAAAATTAAAATAGAATCGTTTGTATGCAATTTCGAAAAATATACCTCTTCTTGGTAGATTGATTTGATATATCGATACGTAATATACTTGTCAGAAGAATACAATGTTTGCCACCAACTTTGAATATAAAGATCTTGAAGTTGCTGTTTTGTAGCCTCGCGGAATAGTTTCAAGGGATTGGGAGCGTGTGTAGCCCATGTGCCACTGAGCCCAAGTTCATTTAATAAAGAGTAAATATAATTGATCCATTTGGATTTGTTATTAACATATCTGTCCCTTTGGTTGTATCTACTACACAGTGTCCAATATAGAGTATACGCGATCTTGTTTCTACTTCCGCTCACTAAGTGACCCCAATAATTCAACATCTGATGTTTGATTTTCATCGTGACTGGGAATATCCCAAGTTCACCGTATAACATAGCATTTGGCGTGGACCGTTTTGCTTTGAGTATATATTTAAGAAACCATAATTCCAATCTCTGTATAATATTGTTGTTCCCAAAACCCCAAACTTCTGCTCCATAAGTCAATATCGGGACAATCGATATTTGATAGAGTTCGAGAACGCATTTTAAAGGGAGATTCATGGTTCGCATCTTTGATATAAGGCTGAACATTGCGCGCTTTGCTTGTTGACATCGTATTTTTTTTTCTTCGACGAAAGAGCCGTTACTACTAAATGTCATTCCAAGGTACTTATACGTTTTCGTTACTTCAATCTGCTCACTATTCAGCATAAAATGCCCATCTTTTTTCCTTTTGTTTCCAAATATAACTACATTACTTTTTGCATTATTGATTTCCAATTTCCAGATACGGCAATATTCGGCATAATCATTTAACATGCATTGTAGCCCTTCCGCAGAATACGATAAAAGAACGGTATCGTCAGCATACAGGAGGCAGAACAATTTCAAGTAATGAAGGCTCGAACCACAAGGCACGTCTGTTAGAACTATACCGCAATTTTCGTTTTTGCGTAAATACATTTCTAAGTCGTTTGTGTATATGGAGAAAAGGAGAGGGGAAAGATTCTCACCCTGTCGGACGCCCGTTTCGCATGGATCCTATTGTCCGTGTCGTTAAAATAGTAGTCATAGTTGCCTCCGGTCAAGTGATTAAACATGAATATTTCGCTTTTATCACACAAATACATGGTGGTATACCATGAACGCAATTTATCAAAAGACAAAGGAGTACAATAGACTCTCTTCAATAAATTTTCAACATAACCAAATTTGCCTACATACTCTGTAGCAGAGAATGTTTTTATACATGTAAATTATATGTGCTTAAATGCTCTAAGGCCACATATATATATACGCGAAACGTACTACCTTTTCTGCAACCGCATCGCCGTGTTTACACATTCTCCCTAATGTTACACATATATGCTGCATACAAAACCATAAATAGCAACATTGAGTGAATGTTAAACGCAGAACTAATAACTTTAAACGCTTATGACCTGATATTTAGCGCAAGTATGTGGGTGGCAATGGTAATATAATTTCAAACAACAAGATACTGAAAACTAATAGTGTACATTGCGTGGTGCATATTCCCGTTGTAAAGTGCCGATTGAAGTAATTTGAAGAACAAAATGTCTACTAAGAAACCGGTTTGGAAGCAGCATGAAAATTAGTATTCAATAAAATGTATGATGTACAGTCTCTTCGATATAGTGAGATAAGGTGCTATTCTGTTGAAGAGATGAGTATATCTTTACAGTATAATCAGCATTACGACATACGTGTATGGTTTATTATCACGGAGTGTTGAAAATTCCGGAAATATAACTAGTATTTACATAGCAAGGGTGTTCACTTCAGTTTCTGCGTTACATTTAACAATTAATCATCATTTCAAATGAAACTACCACACATTGTGTGACGAAATTATACTTCGTAGGTTGCATGCACGAAATAACTGTTTTTGGCCCGACTGTTGGATGCCTTCTAAGCAGAAAACCCGAAAGTAAATCATTGGGTCAACGTGCGTTGCGGTGATCGATAAATAATTTAGATAGATATGTTTTAATTATATATGTACATACTTGTATATTACCATTGTGTATATTCGCTTATAGGTGGTTATCCAATATGTTGCTTTCGTATAAAACTGGTATATGAGATGGAGGATTAATGCGCTCTGGTGTCGCCGATGAGAGATATTGTAGAAAAACGTACTTCACAAGGTCGAAAAATTGGCATTTTTTAAAATCTCTGTAAAAAGGTTTGCTCAAAGCGGATTTTAGCGGATATTGGATATGTTGTAGAGGATATATTCCTCTTCAAAATGTATTAAAAACCTACGTAGTCCAAATTTATTCTAGGTCAAACCGTTTATCGACCAGACTAGTATATCATATATGAAATGGCTGCCGATCACTGAATTTCACCGAGTTCGACACAAATTAAGGCAATTATCCTAACGTTTCGCTATGTATACCCAACGGGCGAAAATTCACATACACAATCATCGATATCTTTACAACTGTTTACAGTTAGTCACTTGATAATTTAGTTGGGGTGCGAAAAACGAATTATTGACTATCAGTTTCTCAATGTGCATATGTTTCCGAAATTTTCCAAAAGTCTTTTCTTGTTGAAACTTCGGAACTTGTTTGTTGATTTTGTCCATAAAATTAACTAGTTGTGCGTTATTTCGTTAAAGGTACTCAATTCGACCAGACGGTCCCCATACATCAAGATACAACAACAACATTTCTTCAAAATACGCTTTAGTTATCAGAATCGATTTATTGCAACAAAATAATGCTAACCACTGTCATATATGGTATAAAATTTCCCAAAACTTGTTATTTATCAACATTTCGTTCAACAAAATATGGCCGTATTATCACTGAAGTATCACGAAATTTGACCGTATTACCACTTGATTTTAGAGTTATCCATCTTCATCTGCATTTTGTCCGAGACCCTCCGTGATTCTGGGCTACATATTATAACGCATTTCGAGAAATAACAAACTTCAAAAATCAATATCTGATCACTCTGAGCAAAGATGGGTGGTATCCTCGACTCGAATCAAATATTTGTTTATCCCCGAAGCCAAACAAATAGTAATTTAGGAGCGTCTGATCGGATTGAGTACCTTTAACGTATCACCCAGTGTGATTCTAGTATTATCAGGCAGGTGTTAACATTTTAAAGCGTAGATTTAATTAAATAACGGACAACTATAGAGTCTGTTATAACAAACACACAATAGTTTACACAACGTCGCAAAACATAAGAACTGGAAAATTCAGCAGTTGGACTGTATGCAGAAAGTCAGCCCAAAATATCACCTGTCGTATTTAATCTTAGAGATTGCCTAATAATCGCACTCAGGTGGCCATCTTGAATTCTAGGAGTGGGCACGCACGTAACGTAAACCAGTAAAACATGGTTACGATACGGTACGAAACTATAGTCCTTAAAGGTACTCAATCCGATTAAGCACCCCTAAATTACTATTTCTTTGGCTTCGGGGGTAAAAAATATTTGATTCGAGTCGAGGAACCCACCCTTCAAACCTCAGAGTGATCAATAAACTTATCTTATCTTGTATGTATACGACGTTATTTCGAGTGAAACGGTAATGAACGAGTCGTTGAAAATATAGATGCCACGAATCTCTATTCTGGCTAACGCACGTTGAGATCATATTTCACGAGTACAAAACCAGGGAACTTTTTGACGTACTGACCCGTTCTCACAGGGAACAGTATAACATTGAACAAACAAAGCAGGGAATATATTTCTTTGTTGATATTTATTAATCAATAATCTACTCCATATTAGGTGGAGGTCCCAGCTTGAGATTACACGCTTTTCTGTGACTTTTGTGAGCCGATATAATTTTCCATGATTGTAAGCGACTCAAAGCAAAATCCGTCACTTAAATCGTGCAATTTCGATATATTTACAGTGAAGTACATTATTAAGGAACAGGTAATAACTAAGAAATCTATACCCCGCGTAATTTTTTCGACTTTATAATATTTCCTGTAAAAACTTCCAAGGTTTTGTCCTATGATCTATACGGGCGTTAGCCAGAGTAGAGTTTCGTTGCATGATCTATTGCGAATGATGCTCCACCACAAGGTGCATCGTTTTGTCCGGGAAATTTTATACTTATAGCATTGTTTTTCGTCAATAAATCGATTCTGATAACTGAAGCGGCATTTCAACGAAAGTTTGATCAAAACTTGACGGCAAACATCGGAAAAGGTCAAAGCATTGAAAATATCCTGAAAAATTACATTTAGACTAAAATACTAGAAATTGTTACACGATTAGCGATATTTGTTGACAAAATAACCGTAACTTTTAGTTTTACACAACAATGGTGCCAATGGTTTCAAGACGCGAAATTTCATAATTCGAAAACTTTCAACAATTAATTCAAGAACAAAGTACGCTGGACTGAATACTGCCATCATGTACACAGACTGAGTGGAAATCACTCATTATATTTGAGACTGTTGTCGTATACAATTCATCCTTCTTTACGTCGAGAAACCGAAATGTCCATATTCATTTAAAAAGTGGCTATATCAAGCAATAATTAATAGTAACTGCCAAAACACTTAAATAAAAATTGTTAGATTTAATTAGGAACATATATGATGGCAGCGATCACACCAGCTCAGCGAAGGGACCGAACTCTGTCTTGCAGCTTGTGTTCCCGGCCCTGGCCATTGTGAATTAAGAATCCTTGATTGACTTAATTAAATTAGCCCAGAATAGTTCTCTACTCTCCTCGTCAAGAGCGTTAGGGTACTTTGTGTACGAAGCAAACACCATCTGTTCCTTGATCTCTTGTGGAACGACACTGCGAGGGAAATAACTGAGATTCACTAGAATTAGAACATCTCGTCCGGTATGCATCTCGTCAATACGGGCCATGTGGAACTCATACTGCCACCAGTGTCGCTTAAAAAACGAACTCGTCAGTATGCAAATCACCTTTCGACTGTTGTGAATACAAGCTGTTATGTTGTATTGTATAGTCTTACCAGCTGTAAAATTCCGTTCGTGGATACAAAGTTTCAGCTTGGCCTTCTTCTCAAGTCTCTCGACCATGTTGTTGATGAACGGCTTGTCTTCCTCGGCGTATGATATGAAGGCATCGTATAAATATTCACCCTCGTGCTCCGCTTGGTAGAAGCGAGCACGACCTACATAGTAGATGTACCGGAGTTTCCATCTGTACCTGTATATGACCATAAGGAGAATGCCGATGATGTATCCAGATATACACGAAACACCGACAAGAATAAACGGAACATAATCACGGCATTGTTGACCCAGGTGCGTTACTATCCCATCTATTTCTGTGAAGTATGTTCGTTTGCCTTCGATTTCGCAATGAAGACGTCGTTTTAATGAAATCTTGACTTCAGTTGACTGGATCCATTCTAGGAATCCGAGAGTGTCGCAATTACATTGTAATTTGTTGTTTTTAATTATCAGTTTCAGTTGACTGCCGAGTTTATCCAGAGATGTCCGCATGCGCAAAGGTATTGATGATAATACGTTGTCCGCTAAATTGAGGACTTTGAGTTTAGAAAGTTGCTCCACGTTGAAGTCTAGATCCGAGTCTGATAAGATATTACTGCTGAGGTCCAAATGCATCAACTTTCGTAAGTTAATGAACAGTTTGTCGGGCACATGAGATAACCTATTCTGCGCTAAATTCAGGTACTGCAGTTTTACTAAATTTTTGAAGGTACCCCAGTGTTTATCGTCTGATATCATGAACCCAAGCAAGTTGTTGTCTAGAGATAAAATCTCGAGACCGACCATCTCATCGAAGAAGTATGGAGAAACTTTTGAGCAGAAATTTGTGGCCATATTTAAAATCCTGAGCTTTTCCAACCCTCTAATAGGTCCTTCCCAGCTGTGCAAAAGGTTGGAACTAATGTCGAGCATATCCACCATATTCTCTTGAAAATTAATTTCTGGAATTATGTAATTCAATGTCATATCAGAACCCAGAATTCGTATGAGTGACTTTGGAACAGGAATTGGAAGTGTCTGGCTAACTAATGGTTGGTCTGTTCGTTTAGTTGCACTAATGTCCTTTTTTGGCACTGAATCATTATTGGTAAGACCGTGACGAGTTAAATAATATCGATACTGTTGAGCGTCGTACTTGGAAACGCTACCAGTATGTGGAAATGGAATTGTCTCTCCTCCTGTATGTGAGTCCTGACTGCTAGAGCACCACAACCTAGGGTCAATAGATCCAGTTAGTGGGCTGTGAGATTTGGACATCAAACTCATATTGATGTATTTTATGTTTATAAGCGAATGTGACTCAAGGATATAAGTTCCGTATGTTAACTTATTATCAGCAAGATTAATCATCTCAATGAACACCGGTAAATCAGAAAGGGCACCATCTTCGACAGCCTCCAATCGGTTGCTGCTTATGTCCAGTTTTATTAGTGGTGTGTTCTTCAGCCACTGAATGTGCGATTTTTTTAATGGAACGCCGAGTCCAAACGTTCTATGAATTGCTATTATATATAGCTCTTTGATATTGGAGTTCTGCAAACAATATGACAGTTCTTGAAATCCGCCCATATTTAGATCCATGTTGTACGACAAATCGACCTTGAAAAGGTCCCTGAGTTCACAGAGAGAGAACCGGTTCATCTGTATTAAACCACATTTCTGGATAGTTAATTTCCTCACATTTGGAATGTTTGAGAAGTAGTATTGCCCTATGTGCGGCACGTTGCAGTAACCATTAATGCCAGACATGAACAGGTTTGTTAGCCTGGTGAGACGCTTCATTTCACTGCCAAACACACCGCTAGGCAACCCGTCTATCTGCAAAGTATCTAGATGGCGTAGTTCCGCGAGAACATTTGTAGGATATGTCATGTTCATGATGTTTGGATCAAACATAGCAACATTCCCATAAATGTGCAACTCGCGCAGTTTTTGTAAAGGCGCAAAAACCGATATCTTCAACTTCCCTGTGTAGATACCCATATCGGGGTTACGTAAGAGAGACAGGAATTCCAGAGATACCAATTTTGAAAATGCCCGGACTTCGATCATTTTCAACTGTGCATCGTCGATTGTAAGATGGGTTAATTTCGGCAGCCGATCAAACGAGTGATTCCAGAGATGGTCGATTGGGTTCCAACTGAGATCGAGCTCCACCGTGTCTCTTGGCAACGTCTTCGGAACTGCGACCAATGACGAATTCGAGCAGTCAACAATGTAGCCTCGATCTGGAGCGTAACTCGATCTATGACAGCGACACATCGGTTGTCCTGGACATTGATGAGACACGGGTCTTACTGAAGAGATTTGAATGATGAGAACACAGAGGAGGTGGATTGCGGCATGGATATGCATCTTGAACATGCTGGTTTACATCTGAAAAATATAAAGGGTCCAAACTTTGGTGTGAATGGAGAAAATAAATTGAATCTGAAAATGACTGGTTAGGCCAAAGAAAAAAATAATTGTGGTTTGGGTTTCCCTACCTATCCTATTTCAAACCCCTACCCCATAAGATCTGTTCGTGGTTTCGAGAGATGTTTCGGAAATTTTAATAAAAAAAAAAAAAAAAATTATTTTTAATGTCTCAGAATAATTTGTTATCTGTCAAAGCATAGTTTGTATTAAAGTTTATACAAAGATATTCAAAATTAATGTATCAAAATCTTGCAGAAGATATGAAAAGCAATAAGAATATGTTTAAAAAAAAAAAAAAAAAACCTTTTTTTTTTGGCCTACCTACCGACCCTATTTTTTCTGGCATGTAACCCAAACCAGACATTTATTTTACTTTGGCCGTATCATTGTTGGATCAATCCTTTCTATACAAAATGGATTTTCCCACTCAGTTATAAAAGTATATATTGGAACGGTCTATTATCCATTGGACAGATGTTTAGGGAAAATTAGCAGATGATATGCAAATTGACGAAAACATAGAAAAGTTGAAGGATTCCTATTAATTGGTGGGAAATCTTGAGATAATAAGTTCAACAAACGACATTGATTTCCGCACACATATATAGCTTTCACATGGTACTCAAATGTTAAAAAAGATTTTTCTTGAATGTCTGATCCAATTCTTACAATTTGCTTTTTTTGTTATTGAATCAGCATGCATTTAGTTCTTTAAGTGTTAAGTGACAATTCGTTTGCTCTACGCCATTCACTTAGTATTCCAAGTTCATAGCTAAAGTTGTCGTGCAAATAGTCAAGATCATGGTGCGAAGAGTATACAATTGTGACATCAGCAATAGACATTTTGAAAAAAAAATTGAGCTCAAATTAAAGGATATTTTGGACGCAATACTGATTGGTTATTACTTTTGGACAACTAATATATATATTTCTTTACGAATATCACGAAATCTTGGCTTCAGAAAGCATTCGAAGCTAATGTTGCAGACCTGAGCATCGACGGATGACCGAAGTAAATATTCGCTAATTTTCAATCAGTTTTCGCTGATTTTTGGCTATTTCTAATTCTATACATAATTAAATACAAGGGTGTTTAATTTTCCTAACGCAACTAGTGACCGTTTTTATATACATGCTAAAGAGTTTTTCGAAGTATACCTTTTAAAACGAGTTTTTAGACGATATCTATCGAATAACGTTGAACATCCCAGCTGGGCACTTCCGAAAAATAATGTCTTCGCGGAATTTTGCCTATATCTACACTTTTACATCAAATATGGTGCGCCTTTGAGTACAAACAACAAATGCTCACCTTTTGTTGTACTCACCAACTTTTTCTGAAAATTTATTTCATTTGAAACCAGTATTTAGTTATTTTGATGAATGTTCGTCGAACCGTATGATCAACGTTTTTTTTAACAATTTCTACGTTTTCACACCAACTCGAGTGCGTAAACGTGTTCAAAAATAACAAATAACCACCCATTGTTGTAAACGCGAGGTATTGTTTTGTTTTGGATAATTCAGAGCCAGTATTTAAACGATTTTAGAACACTCCCTGAACTTCCCTGCTGGGCGGTTTCGAACACGATAGTCTAGAGTCGCCAATTAGTTATTCCGATTACCTATAACGCTAAGCACATAAGCCGCTTACACCTTTTAATTGGATCCGGTCGATTACCCTTTATTGTGTGCTTCAGAACGAAAAATCTAATAAGTTGAATAAAATCAGCAAATTTGTGAATTTAAAAGCAATTCAAACGTAAGTGTATTCCATGGGACAATCCGGACATATATACCAAATTTCAAATGAGATAATTCAACATAAAATCCGCTTACACCTTTTATTTTGCAGCCGGCCACTTAGACCTTTTTTACTGTGCCCCGGAGCGAAAAAGTTTAATAAAAGTTCCACAAATTTATGAATTTAAAAAAACATCCAAACGTTAAAGTGATGTGAAACACTCCGGTTGGGTGATCAAATAGAAATGGAGAATAATCTTGCTCAAAGTAGTTATGTTTACGAATATTAATCCAAATTTACAGCACACACCGTCATTCTTATATATTTATTACATGCAATGACTCTCGATGGCGAACTAATTTGCGTTAGTTTATCGCCGATGTTGCGCCCCGAATCGAGATGTAAATATTTACAATTAAGCGTAGTTAAGACTATTAGTTTTGGACGTTTCGCAGTATAGTACACAACTTTTGTCTGAAGCGTAACGTATGAGTACAACTGAGTCGTTGTTCGTTGTCGATCACATGCTAAAAGCAGGTGATTAGTGTTAATGAGTGTAAGCCGGGGTCGGGCTTACTGGGTGAGCTGATGTTCTGGTCACTTTAGCCGGTCTGGTCTGGCAAGGTGCACGTATCAAATTTTAATCTCGTATTATCTACAAACGGCGCAATCGAATCTCATATCGACAATTCAGTGACATTTAAATATAATCGGCGGAGAGGATTTGGTTGATGCTCTTCGTGGAAAATCAAAATCTAAAACAGTCACAGGAACAGACGCATGATTCATATATGGTTTTGTTACATAATCGACAGGATGTCCGTCGATTCTTCGAACAACGCGCCCCAAAGGCAGGCATCAGCCATATCCGTTGCTACATTGTCAGATAACAAGAACCTGTCATGTGTTCACCAATTACAGACGATCCGACGCATATATACGACAATGATACAGATAAGTATTTTGTTTACTTATAATATGTGGGCAAACTGTGTGAATGTTTGCAGATGCAAATCCTCCCATCGGAAATATCTATAACAAGAAGTGTCATACATGTAGATAACTGTATTATTTTTCGACAGATAATATTTGCAAAATGGTAGCACAAGACTCAGTACAGAGTGTTTTGAATTCCCGAAAATCGAGAATGCGCTCAGAGTGGCAATACTGTACAACGAATTGTGGCAGCACAACGATGGGTGCTTACTGGGAAGCACATTAATTCAATAGCTGACCAAATCCGAAAAAGTCGCTTTTTGAAATCTAGGATTTCGTGATTGATTTTGAATTATATCAGCGCGAGGAGAGTCACTTGGGTATACTCTGAACAAAACATATAGTTTTTAAAGCCGCGTTGAATACGCCGTTGAAGGCGAATGCGATAGGTTCGTTTTCATGAATTGTATATTCAAAGTAGCTTAGTTTTTCTTATACAATATTTCTACGAAACAACGACCGTTTGGCATTTCGGCAATAGATTCGCCCCGAAATAAATCATATTTTCAGCGGTGCGTTCAGAATCGGCGTTTGAGAGTTTGGATATAATATGAGAGTGGTCCATGTGAGAGGGGACAACGGTATATTTGTTGAGAAGAAATAAAGTTTTAGCATGTGTGGTATGGATGGTGTTCCCGAATAAATACGGGCTATTTTCATACACGAATTACAGGTTACCGAATTACAAATTCAGAGGGTGTGAGCTTGGCTCAAATGAGACGAATAGACGATAAATATCAGGGATATTGGCATGTTATTTATATTGTCATGTTATTTATATTGTCGTGTTATTTATATTGACATGTTATTTTTGCCAAAGAGATCTACAATCTGATAAGTAGTACAAGCGGGTTGCATTATTTTTTCCATTAACCCTTTACCCAACAGAACGGCCCTGTGCCAATGCATTCTCTTATATATGCGAGTCGACCATAGGTCGCCTCGCATATATAAGAGAATGCATTGGCTTAACACATTAAAAATTATAAAATTGTTAAAGAATGTAAGAAAAAATGGTAAAAAGTGTTAAAAAAAGATTTTTTTTAGGCCAATGCATTCTCTTATATATGCGAGGCGACCTATGGTCGACTCGCATATATAAGAGAATGCATTGGCACAGGGCATAACTGTAACTATCACAATGTGGTCAAGGAGCCGGTTCCAATGATATCCATATGTGTATGGTTCTATTGAGACAGACCGAAGATATTTTAGGCTGTTGCAGCTTTATTTGGCCGGTTTTGGCCGGTTTGTTGGGTAAAGGGTTAAAATTGTGGTTGGTTGTCTGATCAAGTATTCCTTTTACTTGTGTTATGTCAGACAAAATTGGGGTCGAGGACCAAAATTGTTTGCACACAAATGTGAATGGAAGGGGTATCGAGCGCGATGGCCGTGAAGATACACGTGCAAATTATACTTCTTTTCATTTAAAAGGACCAAAAAATTAAGATTTACAAAACGCTGATGGGAAAAATTCTGTGGTAACCGACCAACAGAAACAATTTTCGGCAGATGGTCGCCAAAACGGCCGCAGCGATACCATCGAGGAAAATTGCGATTTACAAAACGCTGCTACGATCAATTCCGCGATAACCGACGAGCAAAAGTCATTTTCGGAAGATGGTCGTCAAAACGGCCTCAATGATAGCATCGCGGAGATCCGTAGCCCGGTAGTCAAGATTAGTGAGCATTTGCCATTGTTAAAAGCCATTGGTGTTTCTTAATATATCATATCTGTTATCAAACGTGCTAACGTTTGCCTTTCCTAACCATGCCAACAACTATATATCATGTTAAAACATCATAGATCATTGGATAATGTCAAATTTGTGTCAGAACAGTTAGCTGGGAACCGGTCCAGCAAAAGAAATCGACTGGATTAGAGTGGAATTTTGTCGGCGGTACGGTTAAGGTCGCTGAAAATCGAATCGAACGTTTCGTAGTCGTGATTAAGGCGCTACATGATACATCGGTCACCACGGGCAGTTTATTTCGGTTCGTTCACCGGATTGTTTGGGCCAACTGGCTTCGACGAACGGTGCCATATATGCATGAGTGAGTTTGCATACTCGCTACTTGCGTGATTGTTTGGCAAATAGAGCAAACTGGAAGGCACGCGTCATTTTAACGCCGGAAGCCAACATAGAGTTGCGATATTGGGTCGATCCAATTAAACAGGCTAACGGGGCCGACTTCGTTAAAACCAAATGCGCAGAGGCGGAAGGGTGCCTTTTCACGGATGCCTCAGACACAGGCTACGGTGGTTACCCATCGGGAGCACTGGACGCTCCAGGTAACGGATACACGAAGTATCCACGGGATGGATATAGAGTATACCAATGGGAGGTGCAACCCTTCGAGAGGGGTGTCTCGGATTCAGGTATATTACCGGTGGAGACACAGGGCATCTCGGGATTAGGGTACCCCACATCGGTGTAAAGCGCAATGATATTGCGTTCCGATGATTAGGAACAGACCACGGAGTGTCTGGTTCATGGGCACAAGGGTTGTCCAGGTGACGATTCATCGATGGAAAGCGCAATGATATTGCGTTCCGGTGATACGGAACAGACCACGCAGTGTCTGGTTCATGGGCACAAGAGTTGTCCAGGTGACGATTCATCGGTGGAAAGCGCAATGATATTGCGTTCCGATTATACGGAACAGACCACGGAGTGTCTGGTTCATGGGCACGAGAGTTATTGAGGTGACGATTCATCGGTGGAAAGCGCAATAATATTGCGTTCCGATTATACGAAACAGACCACGGAGTGTCTGGTTCATTGGCACAAGCTGTGTTCAGGTGATTATACAAGTATCCGAAGTGTTTGGAACATGATGTGCGGAAGAGGCACAGACGCATCTCGGGGTTAGGGTACCCCACATCGGTGGAAAGCGCAATGATATTGCGTTCCGATGATACGCAACATACCCCGGAGTGTCTGGTTCATGGGCACAATGTGTGTTCAGGTGATGATACAAGTTCCGAAGTGTTTGGAACATGATGTGCGGAAGAGGCACAAACGCATCTCGGGGTTAAGGTACCCCACATCGGTGGAAAGCCCAATTATATTGCGTTCCGATGATACGGAACAGACCACGGAGTGCCTGGTTAATGTCCATAATAGTTGTCCAGGTGACGATTCATCGGTGGAAAAGCGCAATGATATTGCGTTCCGATGAAAAGGAACAGACCACGGAGTGTCTGGTTCATGGGCACAAGGTGTGTTCAGGTGACGATACAAGTTCCGAAGTGTTTGGAACATGATGTGCGGAAGAGCACAAACGCATATCGGGGTTATGGTACCCCACATCTGTGGAAAGCGCAATGATATTGCGTCCCGATGATACGGAACAGACCACGGAGTGTCTGGTTCATGGCCGCAATAGTTGTCCAGGTGACGATTCATCGGTGGAAAGCGCAATGATATTGCGTTCCGACGATACGGAACAGACCACGGAGTGTCTAGTTCATGGGCACAAGATGTGTTCAGGTGACGATACAAGTTTGGAACATGATGTGCGGAAGAGGCACAAGCGCATCTCGGGGTTATGGTACCCCACATCGTTGGAAAGCGCAATGATAATGCGTTCCGATGATACGGAACAGACCACGGGGTGTCTGGGTTATGGGCACAATGTGTGTCCAGGTGATGATACAAGTTTGAAGTATTTGGAACATGATGTGCGGAAGAGGCACACACTGGCTCCACGTGGAGACATATCGAGGGTTCAAATAGGATCTGATATATCAAACAGAAGGCGCACCGGACTTACGGACACATTATATGCTAGCTGTGTGAGGACGGAAATTTCGTTAGAAATACAAGGTGATACTGTGTGAGCAAGGAGTTAAAGACATGCATCTACCTGAATCATACTTTGGGACTTACTGTTTAGCAGCCAGCGGCTATCTGCTACAAATGTGTTGTATTTGTACTTAGTCTAGAGCAGACTATTTGTTTTGGACGTTTCGCAGTATAGTACAAAACTTTTGTCTGAAGCGTAACGTATGAGTACAAATGAGTCGTTGTTCATTATCGATCACATGCTAAAGGCAAGTGATTAGTGTTAATGAGTGTAAGCCGGGGTCGGGCTTACTGGGTGAGCTAATGTTCTGGTCACTTTAGCCGATCTGGTCTCGCAAGGTGCACGTA